>OX596382.1:36489600-37949766 GCA_951394425.1 Tipula unca | reverse complement strand
TTAATTAAAATTCATATTAAAAATATTTTAAATTTTAGAATTTATTATAGAAATTAAATTTATAAATTTTTAATTTTATTAATATGGAATTAAATTTATAAATTTATAATTTTTTTAAAATTCTTCATATCGTTTTCCACAGTTATTAGATTTTTAAAAATTCAAATTTAACAAAAAACAGCTTATAATTTAAAAAAAAATTTAAAACGTGCTTAATTTAATGCAGTATTCAGTAGAACGTGTTCCGAATATTAGAAATTTTTTGAACAAAAAATTTCAGCGATTTTAAAAATTTAATTAGATTTTAATGTAGATTAAGTTGATAAAAAAAAATTAAGTTTTACCAATTTTGATAATTTCTCAGACATATTAATACAACTTTATAAAAGGAGTAATTTAAAATATTTCCATTTTTTTTAATGTTTTAGAATATTATTTGTTTCCCTAACAATTTAACATATTTTTTTAGAACTATAACGATATTTTCAAATTTATGGGTTTTAATTTAATAAATTTATGGATTTTATAACTATTCCATTTTGATAGTTTTTCTTGAAATTCGACCAAATGTTTACGATTTCATAAATTTTATACAATTATTTAGAAAATTTTAACTATTTTAGAAACTTTTTTAATTTTAAATATTACTAATTTTCAATTTAAATTGGTAACAATTTTTATATTATGAACCTACTAATTAAATTTTTAAATTAATAAAATTGCTGAAAACGTTTAAGTAACAAAAAATTTAAAGACTATTAACATTAAATAAATACAATTTTGCCACTTTTCATGTAATTATTTTCACCTTAAAAAGAATCGTAAAATAATTTTGATGAGATATACATAATTATTAAATTGTAATACAATAAAAAAAATTAAATCTTCACATTTTTAAAATACTTCAAAATGTTGAGCTTATAGAACTTTAATTTAATAATTTAATGACATATTTAAATTTTTCAACATCATTTTCTCATTTTATTAAAATCTCTTGAAATTTTAAAGTTTAAACATTTTAAAAATAATTAATTGTTTTTTCAAATATTGAATATCCAAAATTTTATCTTAATATTTAATGTTATGAAATTATTAAAAACACATATTTACAAACTAAAATCTACCTCTAAAACTTTAGAAATTATGATAAATGTAATTTCTAATTCAAAAATATTTTGAATTCATATAACAATTTGTCTAAAAAGTTATATTTTTAAACATACTACATGAATTCGATTTAAACATTTCAAAAAATCTTATAGTTCATACATACATTTTGTAAAACTTAACAATAATTTAAAATTGTAATATTTTAAAATATTTTGTTTTTTAAAAATTTAAATTTCTAATATTCGCAAATTTGAAAATTAAGTCATTGACATTCATAATAATTGTTAAACTTTTCAACTGTTTGTGACTCATTTAAAATTCTAAAACCGATTAAAATATTTAAAATATCTACCAATTTCTTAATTTCTAATATTTCCGAAAAAATCTTTATTGAATATTTCTTTAAATAAATTCTAATAAAATCTATAAAATAATTTTATTAATATTTGAAATCAAAAATTATATTTAAAATTTTTCAAGTGTTGGTATAATTTAATAAAATAAAATTTAAAATTTAGTTTAAGCACATTTCGGAAATATAATTATTAGAATTTAAAGAATTGGTATATATTTTTTTAAATATTTTAATCGGTTTATGAATTTTAAATAAATATTAAATACTGTTGAAAAGTTTAACAATTATTATGAATTTCAATGATTTAATCTTCAAATTTACGAACATTAGAAATTTTAATTATTAAAACTTTTTAAAATTAATATATGTATTTTAAAAATTGTAAGATAACACAATTGTAAAATGTTTTGAAGTTATTATTTTACGGTTCTTTATAAGATATAAATAATTACATCTAAAGTCTTTACATTTTTTATTTTAAAAAAGTTTTCAGCAATTTTATTAATTTTAGAATTTAATTAGCAGCTTCATATTAAAAAAACTGTTCCGCATTTACATAATTTGGAAATCAACAATATTTAAAATTTACATTTTTTAAAATTTTGAAATATTAAATTGTTATATAAAACCCATAAATTTCCAAATATCAGAATAGTTTTGTAATTCTAAAAAATTGCAAAAAACTCGAAAATATGTTTTTTAGATTACTACAAATTATAACATTTTTTATTATTATGTCTGTGAAATAAGCGAAATTGGTAAAACTTTAATTGGTTTTTTTATAAAGAATTAAAAATATTAAGTTCTAGTTAATTGTTTGAAATAAATGGAATTTTGATTTTAAAAACTTCATTAAATTATTAATTAAATGTCGAGAGACCAATTTCCAAATACAATTTAAGAAATCGTAATCCTCAATTTAAATCAAAGTTACTTGTAAACAGTTGTATTCTTGAAATTTAATTCAGTTTAAAGTATTTATTAAATTTTAAAACTGTATTGTGAATTTCGATATTTTTAAAGTTCTTTAAACTTATTATATTTATAGTAACATTTAATCAATTTGTAGTATGGTCAATTTTCATGATTTTAAAATATTTATAAAAAATTTAAAATACATAAAATTTTATTAAGTTCAAAAATACTCGATTAATTTTAAATTTTTATATAATTCTTAAAATATGAATATAAATTTAAAATTGGCTTCACAAAACTAAATGTTTTTTAGTATTTCTAAATTTCTCTTAAATATTCTAATAGTTTTCTTAATTTGTTATAAAATTATTCAAATTTAATTAATTCGGAAAGTTGTTATATTAGGTTCAATTAAATAGGTAACAAAAATAATATTCATATGTAATATTTCAACAGTAATATTCATTCTTTAAAGCCCGTTATATTTATAAAATTCTAGAAGAACCCGTAAAATTGCACCCCAAGCCTGAAATTTGAATTTTGAATATAATTCAAATTTTTCAAATATTTATATAATTTCATGATTAACTTAAAATATAAAAATATACAAATTTAAATCATAAAAAACAATCTTAAAGTTAATGACCAAATAAATATAAAAATTAAAACAAAAATGCCAAAACTTCTAAAAATTTATAAAAAAACATTTAATTCGAAATAAAAAAAACATGTAATTTTTTAACCACACATATTTTTAATATTTTTTAAATATTTTAAACTTATATATTATTACCATTTTTTAGAATTTTTTAATTTTAATTTTTAAGACTTTTCATATTTCTGAATAATTATATAAAGAAAAATTTCATTATTGTTAATATTTAAAATTTTACAAAAAAACTTAGTACAATTATAACTTCATCGATAAACTTATAGTTTATAAGTCTCTTACTATAAAATTCTATTAATTTTTAAAAAAACTCAATAGAATTTACAAAATTTATGTTTTAAATAAAAAATATTATACTATTTGAACAGTAAAATTCCAGCATTGTCTTAAGATTATAATTAACTTGAGAAATTTTAAATTCGATTCAATTTCTTAAAAAAGGTTATTAAAAAAATTTAAATTTTAAAATAAAATTTTAAAAATGATTCTTAGTTTAAATTATGTAAAGAGTATACAAATTTTTTAAATTTTTTTGTTTTAAAAAATACACTAATTTTAAATATTATAAATATTTGTTACTTTTAATTAGAAAAATTGTTAATTAAACTAAAAATCATAAATAAAAATATTTTTTAGTTTTTTTAATTAATTTTTTATTTTTATATTATTTCAATATTTTACGGTAAAATTAAAATTAATTTTAATAAATTATTAAATTAATAAATTCAACCCGTTGTATGTGTTTCTTTGTATGAATTGGTATCTCTTCGCTAACATATTCCATCCGGAGGTCCCTATGTCGGTTATTCCACGTAACAGTTTATTTTGAAAACCTTGTATTATTTTAATATTGGTTTGGTTAGTACAACCTCAAAGCTGAATAACATTAGTCCATATAGCTTTTAAAACTTGTTTGTATAGTAGCAACTTGTTAGGTATTGACAGCTCTGAACATCTTCCAATTAGCCAATACATATATCTATATTTAATGTGCTCTTTCCATTTCAACTTAGCATCGAGAGTCATGCCAAGATATTTGGCTGTGTAAGCATAAGAAACTTGTTTGGAATTTAGTTCTATTGGTATCCAGTTAACTATTTGATTGTTAAAACTAAAGTGCGTTGATTTATTTTCATTTAGCGTACTGCGCCATCTTTTGGTACAGTTACTTAGTTGGTTCGTAGCCCGTTGCAGTTTTCTGGTTGCTTTGTCTACTTTATAACCGTAGTAGGTAAAATTGCAGTATTGCCCGCGAAGGTTGCTATTGTTGTCCCGCTTGTGTTTGGTAAGTCATCCCAGGGGCACCCCTGCAGGTACCATCTTTAGCTCGGAAAATTCTTCTTCGCGTCTAACGCGAAAATATCTGTTAGCAATATAAGATTTCAATATCTGAAAGTATTCTTTTGGCAAATCTCGATGTAGTTTATATTTCACTCCAGGATGCCATAATTTATCGAAGGCCTGTGCTACATTCAGAAATATTGTTGTGCATATTTTATTATTTTCAAGTTCATCTTCAATAATACTTCCGATCTGATATGGTGGTATTAGCTTTCCCTCTAGTATTATAGGTTTCAACCTTTTGTGTAATAGTTTCTCAAAAATTTTCGAAAGTACTGGAAGCAGAAATTGGCCTATATGACTTTTTATGATTAGTTATGAAGAAGTTTACGCACCCCTTTCTCAAGAAGTGCCTTCACTAATTCACCTGTAATTAAATCATAGCCAGGGGATTTTTTCATATTTATGTTATGGTTAATTTCATCTTTCAACTCTCGTAGATTTACAGGTGGTATTTCCCTACAATCCTCCTTGTGCACTGGTACTATATTTTCATGCACTGACTGTCTAGTATATGGTTGGAACCTTTATAAGATGAGAATCAATAAGAATTACTGACGGTATTTGATAATTTGGTCTTTATAACTTTTGTAGCTTTCCATAAAGAATACTCAGTTCCTTTATCGTAAGACTACGAAGATAACGGGTGACCGATTCATTTTTCAGTTCTCTAATTTTTTGCTTAAGCTTATTGCAGAGGTAATTAAAAATTATTTTGGTTTGTGGTGCGCGGGTTCTCTGCCATGTTTTCCTTGCTTTCCGTTTTTCACTAACCTTAACTCTCTGATTTCGACTAGATACGTGAAACTATTACGCTCCTAGTTTTGGATTAATGGGGTGCTATCCCATGCTGTTTGTTGTATATTATTGATTAATAGTTCCACTTTATTTTTTAATTGAAGTTGTGTGTTGTTTTTAACCAGTTTCCTAAATTATTAATAAGAAATTTACCTTAAATATTACAAATTTATGCTTCTGTAAAAAATGACAAACTTTTCAGCTTCAGAACAAAGGAAGCATTAATACTAGTCGACGTCATTCAACCTCCGATTATTTTCTAAATTCAAGCAATTCATTACTATTTTTAACGCTCATACAATGTTATACGAAGTATGCCTGTACTCTATATGCACATATGTCCTGATTAAATGATAACATTTCTTTTGTATGGAAATAGAATAGCAATAATCGTTGGTTAAAAATCACACCAGGAAAATAAAACATTTTGTGTTAAATACTCTACATTTTCCTGCTTTTGTTTTATAATAAAAGTTATTTGTTAATGTATAGAAAATAGTAAAAAATGTTATCACAATAATAAAAGAGGCAATTAAACGAGCCATTACAAATACGAATTAATTATTGTGATAAGTTAAATTATCTCTAATTTAGGATTATCCCTTTATATTTCGAGCCACATCCAAACTAAGTTATATTTTTTATTCAATTTTGCTTAATACAGTTTCCACCGTTGGTTTCGGTATATACATACAGACAAATATATAGCCTTAAGAAATAATTAGCGTACTTAACAGTAAGAAGATAAAAATGTTGTGAAACAACTCTTCGTCTTAATCACAATGCGTACCCCCGTGTTATATCTACTCGTACATTAATAGAAAAGAAATAAAAACAAAAAATTTTATTTCGTATTCAAAAAGAAGCTTTGATAATTATAAAAATAAAAGTTTAAATGAGCTTTACACTAAGTGCATTACTACTCTTGGCAAACAAAACGGTTTCAAATAAATTTAATTTAATTAATCAACTCTCGTTTCAGACCAATTAAAATTTTGCTTAGTTGGTTTATTTGAAGAACATTCACCTTTATTTACACTTTTCTGTGGTTTTTCATCATACTGATTTGATTTTATGCCCCGAAGTATGAACTTTGAAATATTTAATAATTGTCTGGATTGGAAAAAGTTACATATCACTTCTACTTACAGATCTAAGTAGGATGTACATATTATTCAAATTAAAATATATTTAACTTCTACATATACACCCTGAAAGCTGTATATACATAAATAACACAACGCGTTATGTAACAATATATAAAAAGTCATAAAATCTAAAATTATGTACATAGATAAAATAATCCGACATAATAACAACATAAGATAAAAAACAATCTTAATTACATGAGAGAAAGAGGAAGGATAAGTTTAAGAAAAAAAAAATTAACTTACATTTCTTGAAAGCGCACAACCAAACCTACATAAATTATTAGAATTTAGTTCGAAGCACAAAATTTTTTCCCCGGTTTTAACATTTTACCACACCCGTCCCCCACGCCTATACACATACTAAATGTCATGCTAAAATAAATTAATCAGCACATATCTCATTTCACGTGTAGGTACATGTATACGAAAGCTTCGTACACAAATTTTCTTTTTTTTTTGTTTTTTCCAAAAATCTATAAATTTTTTTCAATTTTCATTTCTTACCATAAAAACAAAACAAAAAAATTATGTTACTATTATTTTTGATAGCTTATCTACTATAATAAAAATTTTAACGTAAATTACACAGAAATTAACAAAAACAACTCCAAAAAAAAAAAAAAAATGAAAATTAGGAAAAACGGAAAATTTTTACACGTTTGGTAAAACATAAGAACGAAAAAAATTAAAATTAATTTAAAATTACACAAAAAATGTTTTTAATGAAAGTAATTGAATTTTTTTTTGCGAGCTTTTAAGCTGTTTTTCACGTTATTTTGTTTTATTTTTTTGTCGGAAGATTATAAATTTTAGTTTTAGAGTTGAAAAGTTTTGCTTTTTTGCTGAATTGCGTTTTATATACATACACATATGCTTTCGTTTAATTATTGATTTAATTCCGGCCACCTTAACTCGGTGGTTTGTGTTTGACGACGAGGGGACAACCAAGATAATAATTTAAAAGTAAAATTACACTTTGCATGATTCCAATAATTAATTAGCAAAACAGTCAAAAGTCACAACCAACTGTCATTCTTGTAACGCAGCAAGAACTATCGAATACGTTAGCTCCTTAAACGCTTCTGTAAAGAATCAAACATTTTAGTATGTTTAAATTGGGGAGAAATCGTATTAATGTTGAAGATGAGACATAGAAATGTCACAACTTTTAAAAATTTAAATAAATTTTAAATTTATCTCGTGGGAGTTGCAAGTCTCCTATGAGGCACGTCCCCAGGTGGCGGATTGGGGGATGCCCACACCGGAACACGTGCTCTGATGATCTCAATTATACGGACATGGATTTCAAGCTAGTACCACTAAATAATGATGTTTGGAAGGTAAATGTTCCAGACTCAGATACTTATAGAAATCTCTCTATAAAGCTTAATGCTTAGAAAGTTCAGTGCAATACATATGAGGACAAGCAGGAAATACCAATTAAGGTTATGGCTAGAGGACTATATCAAACATGCGAAAGTGAAGATATAATTGCCGAGCTGCAGAGTACAGGATTCGACAGTAAGGATGCTGCAAGCATCGTCGTTACAAAACGCGGGCTACCGCTATTCATGCTGATGTTTGGAAAGGAGGAAAATATTCAAAAAATTCATGATATTCGGGCAATTCAAAATATTAAAGTCAGAATTGAACCAGTAATGAAAATGTCACTGCTGATAGTCCAATGCAAAAAATGTCAGGGTTTCAATCATACTCAGAGATACTGTGGACGTATGGCAGGATGCGTTAAATGTGCTGGTAACCATCTTACAAGTACGTGTTCGTTAGATAGGAACTCAGCTGCAAAATGCATTAATTGCAAGGGCAATTGGGGATTATATAAATTACGAGGAAAAGAATCATTTGCACAGGTGACCCAAGGTCAAGAGGCAAAAGCAAAAGATAGCAACTTGTTAAAAAATATTACTAAATATATACAAAAGATAAAAACTTGTTACACAACGCGACTAGAAAATATAAATAAAAATAAATTTACAAACGGTCAGAATAGTAATTTGGAATGCAAATGGGCTAATATTCAACACATCCGCGAGCTGGCAATATTTCTATTTAAACAAAAAAATTAATATTTGTCTAATATCTGAAACCCATTTTACTAACTCCTTATTTGCCAGAATAGATGGGTTCAGATTTTACCATGCGATTCACCCATCAGAGAGATCAAGAGGCGGATCTGCCATTCTTATTAAAGAGAATATAAAACTCAACGAAGAATGAATAATTGAAAGGGAGAATCCTATATAAGTTACAACTATCAAAACTCGCACAAAGTACAAAGAAATAAATATATCAGCAATATACTGTCCACCACGACATAATTTGAAAAGAGACGATTATGAAGAACTTTTTAACACCATGGAAGGTTGTTTTATCATTGGTGGCGACTTCAAGGCGAAAAACACATACTGGGGCTCCAGAGTTACTACGCCAAAAGGGAGAGCGCTGTTTGAAGTAGGATAACAAATTAAAATGTGACTTGCAATTTGGTGGCTCACCAACTTACTGGTCAACTAATTTAAACAAAACATCGGATCTTATAGACTTTTATAGCTCTCCTGTTATTATGACGGTCAGTGAAACAGTATTTGAAAAAGAAATCACAGCGAGACTGTCTAATAAGAATACCAATTGGAAAATTTTTCAAGAATTATTAGAACAGAACATCAATCTTCAAGCACCAATAAGGAACATTATTGGAGTCGAAGAGGAAGTAGAAAAGCTTATTGAAAACAAACAACAAGCTGCGTGGAAAAGTACACCTTTCAAATACCCAAATAACAACTTACTGTAAAAACTATCCACTTGAAGTAAGAGAGCTTGTGGCAAAGAAACGTGAAGCTCGAAAGAGTTGGCAAAACCGTCCTTAATAACCTATGTAACAAGTTGAAATCCCTATTAAGGACGGTTTTGTTAATCAGTTAAGAATGAATCAATAAGAACATATTTATCGTCACTTACTAGCCAAAAAGATATCGAATATTCCTTATGAAAAGCAACGAAAGTACTTAAGAGACCAACAAATTCGACGGCACCAATGGAAAGAAGTGAGGATGGAAGCTGGGCTCGAAGCGGTAAACAAAAAGCTGACTCGTTTGCGACACACTTAGAAGAAACGTTTCAACCATTACACAGGCAAACCGCGGATGAGACCTACTGAAACGATCTGATGAGCTTGAAATACAAAGCGTATCTCTACAGAGGCTAAAAGAGGAAATTCAAAATTTAAACATAAAAAAATCTCTTGGGTACGACCTCATAACCGGACAAATCATTAAAGAATTACCAAATAAAGCGATACGTAAACTTCTCCATATAATCAATGCTGGGTTTAGGATTAAGATACGTTCCGAGGCATTGGAAGATGGCAGAGGTAATCATGATCTTAAAACCAAATAAACATAATGAAGCGACAAAAAGTCCTTCAGACCGATATCCATACTCCCAACAATATTCAACATTTTTGAAAAATTGCACCTGAAGAGAATGAAACCCATAATGGTGTACAGAAATCTCATTCCTGACCACCAGCTTGGATTCAGAGAAAACCACTCGACTATAGAACAAGTCCATAGAATCACAAATATAATAGACCGTACACTAGAAACTAAAAAAATGTTCAAGCGGTTTCCTGGATGTAGCGCAAGCATTTGACCGAGTTTGGCACACAGGATTGGAGTTCAAGCTCAACCGAGACCTTCCCAAACAATACTATGAAACTCTGAAATCCTACATAACCGATAGACACTTCCATGTAAAATATGAAGACGAATAAAGACTGTCTTATACCTCCAGTATACTCGGGATATACCACTAAGGAAGAAGCAACTATAGCAACTAATGATGATGCTGCGATTTTGGCAGTTGGGAACAATGTAGAAGAAGCTACTAACAAATTGCAAAAACCGACAAATTCAGTCAACAATTGGATGAAAAAATGGAAAATAAAACTGAACGAAACTAAATCTATGCATGTGAACTCTACTAATAAAAATACTTCTAATAGAATCCTAATCAAAATCAACTCTAAACAGGTTGCCTATGCAGATACGGCGAAATATCTAGGTATGACGCTGGAGTTGAGGTGGAAATAACATGTCAAAAATAAAAAGCAGACTAAAATACAGAGGTTTATGTTTTGGTTGGTGCTCGCCCACGCATTCGTTGTATAATATAGAACAAGCCACAAAAATCTATCCCAACACACTGGAATGAGTGCGGTGCTTCACATCGCTCCTTCGGTATTTCCCATTTGCTGAAGTATTGAAATTGGTTCGACTTTGCGGCATCGAACCAAATTTCGGGCTATCTGTGTGGCCAATGATGTTTTGTAGCGTATATCAGTGGGGAGGACAATAATCTGCTGCCGACCTGAACGAGACCATTTGTATTCTCCGAAAAGCATTAGGATTGAATAAAGTGAATACCCATTGATAATCTGTCAGTAAAGTATTTGCTTGCCAGAGGACCAGAGATCTGGTCGTATATGCCTTCACTCTGGTTAATCGATGATAATTGTTGACACACTTCATATTGGTGAAAATACTGTCACACTTGGGCGACACAACCACCAAAGTCGTAGATTTGTTGAACTCACTGCATTCTGGTTTGACTCGCAGTATCTTTGTAGTAAGCCACAGAAATTTAAACGATAACATTGATGGTCTATGTGAACCATAAATCGAATCTTATCAAAGCAGCAGGTATACCACGAGTGACAAAATCCATAGGACAGGTCTCTGTGTTAGCAACAAAGGTTTTCAGTGTTGATGACGAAGAATTCAGCTAATGGAGCACAATAGTTGAGTCTGTCCAATAAATGACGTCACTGTTTGGCGAATTTACAAGAGTTCGAACTTGTAGCACCAGTTGAACTCAGAGTTCCAAGCGTAGCAACGTAGATTTTTGTGGTGGTGGTACCCTAGTGTAGATTGCACCGCCCAAGGCAGATTCACTGGCGTTTGCGAAGTCATGAAGTTCGATGTAGTTATTCAGAATAACCACTCAAAACAAAAATCATGAAATGTTGATTTGATTCAGATCACACAAGTTTCATCTGAACGAATGCACAGTGCAACTTCGGAAATAAGAAATTGAAATTCATCTTTTTGTCATTGCCAGAAAATACACAATGTTTTAATATAATCGTCGTTATAGAAGTTCATCTTCTAATGCTTCACGATGTTTCTGAGGTACATCAGCAATATTATCTGGAGAATTGGCACACCTTTTCTCCAGTTTCATGCCACATGTATGTAGACAGAACTTTGATTATGAAAATCATTAATAGGTTGGGTTCTTCTTTGAAGTTGGCTCCGGTTTACATATCATCGACATACATATCATACCGAATTGCATCATTGGCAGCAGGGAAGTTATTTTGGTTATTAATATTCTACATTGTAGAAGACAACGTGTACCAAGAAACAGCTAAATCTGTGCTTAATTATGCGTACTTCCGTGACCGAAAACGACCCTAAACGGATACTTCATCGTTTTTCACCACAGATCCTACCATCAAAATATCATTCAATGAGTCGTCATTGTTCGTCTTGGCTGAGCTATCAAAGACGACTTCACAACTAAGTCGTTGAACTGTCTGGCTTTAGCACACAATGATGAGAAAGGTAATAATTGAATATTGGAATTTTATCATTTGTTACATGTTCCATATGTTGAAGTGCTAAATACTCATCGATGAATAATTTATAGGTATAGCTGGTGTTCTTACACAATCTCTTTTCCAAATTGTAGAAACGTCTTTTGGCGATTGTTGAAGAAACACCTTAACTGTTCGGTTGACGAATAAAGGAAAGCCTCACACTAAATTGAGTGAATTAATTTCGGGTGAATCATTCATTGGATAATGTTTCGAGTTTTTAAAACATTTCGATATTCTCATTGATAGCGGAAGTGAATGATGCCAAGAGAGAAACTTGATGTCCTGAAGCTAAAAAATTGTACGAAACACGACCGGATACAATCCAACCCAGAACGGTATTCTGAAGACACATCAAGTTATCGCCTAACTTTACTTGACCCGCTTTTAATAAATCAAAGTAAATTTTGGCTCCAAGCAACAGGTCGATTTTTTAAGCTTTTACAAAATCTAGATCACCCAATCGTAGATATGCTGGAATTGACTATCATTATCTCAAAACACTCAATGAATTCAGACCATTTCATTATATCGCCAGAAAACGTGGTCAACGTGATTTCAAGCCGTTGGCTGATAATTTAGGTGCCATATTTTTTTTGTCTTACTTTCAAATTCGCTGAGCTGCCAGTTCTTCAAGTTTATCTTCTAGCAGAGGGCGAACCGTGAAATATTAAGTTTCTATAGTACCACGATTGGTTTCTAGCTTGCCCCGTAGTTGAATCAAGGAGGTATGGTGTTATTTTTTGGAACTTCTTCCATATAATCGCGATCAAACTAGGTAATTTATTGCTTCTCGTTCTATCCAGTCTCCAGAAAAACTAAATCCAAAAGTGAACTTTGTGCGATATCATTCATATTGAGTACACCAATCACATCAATCAAAATCTCTTTTCACGGACGAGGTTTCCTGATCGAAGCTGAGTGATTTGACTCGATCACACCGGAAAACATTGTGATTTTTGAATGGCGTTGAACAAAAGTTGATCGATCTTCGAGTTTTCCATGCGAATTTGAATACGACGACAACGTGGTGACTATCCTATACAAATTTTGGAACACTTTCGGTGTTCGTTTTAATTCGACCTTCACGAGGTCTATTTTTTATACTTGAAAGCGCTTCATTTTAATCTACGAAATTTTAAAGCCGGAGTATTCATTACACAAAAAAATGTACTTTTGTTAGTTGATCATATGCTGCCTAAATTCGGCTTGACCTACGAAATCCAAAAGCCAAATATTCAGCAGATTGCAATTCTATTAACTGTGTTTTTGGTTAATGATATTCTCAAAGTTCATTTTAAATAATTCGTGATACATCGCCCATCTTATCTAGGCTTATCCAATTGGTTCAAATTTTTTGAACTGAATCTTTTCATTCAATATATTTCTACTTCGTCTAAGAAGGGTGTTTCACAGCTTGTTTGTTCTTAAAATATGTTATTCACAGTTGATGACCACTGTGAACCGCACCTCATCTTGTAGAAAAGATAACCGCAAGTGCTTGCTTGCTAACCAGTATATGATCAATCTGGGTTATTTCAAGGGGCTTTTAATTTGTTGATAGAAAAATGGATGAGCCATCTGTAACGAACTTGGGTGAATATCATTTATTTAGAGCTTCGGTGTAGCCATGGTTCTTCCGGCTAAGGCTCAGGGGTGGGGTTTTCCGAAGTTAAATAAATGCTAGCTAGACCACATAAGGACGAAGGGAAAGGAATCAAATAGGAGAGTACTAGAGAAGAACCAAGGCTTGCAACCTCTGACGCTGATCAGAAAGCTCATGCTGGTTGTTGTCTGCAAATGTAGGAGTTTGAAGAGTAGAGTCTAGTAGGGCTGAAGGTATAGCAGAGATTGACGAGATTAGAGAGGGCTCTATCCCGAATTTTTCCCAAAAATCACATCCAAGATATAAATCTTGTTGCAAGTCTAGATAGTTTTATTGTTATACGATAATTGGGTTTTATAAACAACCATAAATTTTTAGAGGTGAACCGTTTGCAACTTGCACAAATGCCGGAATAGGATGGATAGGTAAATTATTATCATTTATGAAACGAAGAGCATTTCTGCCCAAAGCAGAAATGGTGGCTCCGCTATCTAGCAATCCTTGAACTGCGACCCCATTAATAATGACGACCGCGTATGGGCGTTTGTCCTCAAGATATTCAATGGCATTACAAAACTTTGTACTGGTAATATTGCGATACATTTGTTGGCGGGTTTTAAAATATTTAATTGAGCGACAAGTTCGGTAATTAGGATATGGTTTAGAAGAAGTTAAGATTCTGATTCTTGGGTTCAACTTGTATGGCTAGGTGGAGTTGGACGAAAAGCCTCCACATTAAACGGTGTAGCTAGGGCTGTTTGATTTTTGATTTGTGGAGTACCCAACGAGGTAATGGGTTCATTAATTGATGCATGATTTGAAGCTTGTGAATAAATACTAACACGCACATTTTTTCCAAATGTCCTCGGTAGCTACGCAGGTACTCACGAGCTCTGAAACTGATAATATTGGTCTACCTGCGAGATGAACCTGTAAACCGGCTCTCATATTTTTCTTCAGAATCTCTAAAATTTGCAGTTCTGAGAAGGGAAGATCGAAATTTAGAATGTCGTAATAAAATTCCGTAAAGGGTTCTTTTGGGCGTTGTTTTCGAGCATCAATAAGCCGAGCAATATCAACGTCAGATCGTCGATCTTGGAACCAATGCGTCAAGAACCAGCGAATAGTGTTCGCCAGCCGAACCTTTTAATAGAGAGGGAATATCGTTGATGAGATAATTCAATGAAATATTATTTGTTTTGGCCATATGTTCGGCACGATATAGAAATTTTTCCACCGCTAAGCCGGATGCTGATCCGTCGAATGAAATTCCCCATTTGTGTCCGGGTGTTGCCCGGGATCTATATTCTTGAGATATATGGGATAGTAGTGAAGCATGTTCGCGAGGCTCTACGCTATCTGATGTGGTGGGCGTACTATGAAGGTTCGAAGTGTAAGTATTTAAAGGCAACTGAGGCTTTATTTTTGACTGTGGGTTTGAAATTAATGTATTTTCAGATTGTGGTGCTGGTTGGTTGTATGATATGCCAGTGCTTAATGGTGGTTGAAATGGAATGAAATATGGTTGGGCCACATTAGAAGTGGTAGCTTGAGGTAACGGGGAAATATGTTGGGGAAAGTATGGGTAATTATACGGACACGGCATTACGGGTGGTTGATTCTGGAAATTCGGAAATGGAGGAATTTTTGGTTGGGAGGACGATGAATGTTGTACTGGCGATGACTTCTCATTAGTTGCGTCATTTGGTTCTGTACTTTGGTTATTGGAGGAAATCTTTACATTACTATTTGGAATTGGAGATTTAGTATTGACGGGAAGGTGGTGACCATTATCTACATTGAACATTGTGATATTTCCAGATTCAGATCCCGAATCATCAAACGGTGCCGGCTGTGGTGCATCTAACATTAACTGTCATCTTGATCAATTTGTGTGGAACTCAAGTCAAGGACAGCCTCTTGCAAAGTTTGCTCTTGGGAAGTAAATCGACGACATATTTCTAGAAGAGTTTACATGGACCAATTTGGCAGCTGGTATTTTTACTGCTTCTAAAATTAGAATTCGTTCTCCTCGTGCTTTTAAATGGCATATTTTGGAAACTAAGGCCGTGTATTGTTGTATATTAAAATTTGGGTTTTGAATACGATTCAATAGTCTTATTTGTAAATGTTGCAATTTAAAAGCACACGTTGGGACTTCATTATGGGGATGTATTAAAGCGTTTTTGTGAGGTTGAGTTGGTTTAACCGTAGATGAAGTTTCTTCTTTTTTCAAAGCTTCATCTAATGGATATCTAAAGAACCATTAATGTGACGGATTTCAAATTCAATGTTTAATTCATCAGGCGATAAATCCTGGGAACGTATACCGAATGTTGCCATGGTTAATAAAATCAAAAAATAATAAAATTTGGTTAAATCAAAATATCCAATATTTAATTGATTATAAATACGAAATATAAAAAAAAAATTTAGTATAAGAGTATAAACGATGATAAGGCTAGTAAAATCCTATCACCGCTCCTGTAGCAACTTGTTCTATTTTGAGTAGAATCTTGCCTTGGGGAAAGAAGGATTAACAAAAAGGGGAATCTGGAAGCTTACAGAGGAATCGACAATATCTATAATAAAAATACTGGAAACAACTTGCCAGATTATTAATAAAACTAATACCTGAATATCTTGAGTGAATTTGCCAATGAGTCGACAAAAATATTTCGGATACATTTGCGGCTCAAGACATTCGTTTGTTACATATTTCATCTATAAACACGGAAATCAACACATTAAATGGAAACCGTTGCGAAAATATATGTGGAATTATTGTCTAATCGATGAAATCACAACAAGCCAAACACTAAAATCAACTTTCTTACGAATGGAAGTAATGCGATTGTGATTACATTGAACAACCAAAACCTAACGACCAGAAGAAACTGAAAAATAAATTAATGAAGTAGAAAGCTATTTTTGAAAATTAACAATCCATGGTTCGAACAACTGAGTCTACAGAATCAAAGTCGGGATGCAGCTGCGTATTCGGAAATAATGAAGATGAAAATTTAGGATATACAACTGAAAAAACAGAGTTTAAACTATGGAAATTATTGGAAAAAAAATAATGATGGTTGGTTTATTTCAAGGTGCTTTTAATTTGCTGATAGAAAAATGGATGAGTCGCCTGGTCTATAGTATTTTCTAGCGTTTCAAGTCATTCTCAACCTGTACTAGCCCAAAATGTACTTTTGTTAGAGTTTAAATGCCAGCGACTGATATATTTTTCTGTATAACCGAGGTCGGTTTTAGTCAAGTGACACAATTTTGTTTAACGATTTATGAAACTAACAAATAGGTTGATAGTCAATAGTGTACCAAAATCTTTCCAAATATTCAGTGAATTTAGTCGTAAGCACGAACATCATAAATTATACCTTTAGTTCACATTATTTAAGACAATATTTAATTATTATATAAACTTTTATTAGTTTACCTCTCTTTATGAGTGTACATAACATATATACCCATATATGTACATTTATCCAAAAAGCTCTCTGCATGAATATAAAATATTTACAGATCATCTCGTTTCTAATTAATTCAAAGGCATCTTATACCAGCCCATCTACAGACACATACATACATATACCCTATATTCTAATTAAAAATAAACTAACATTTCTTCATCGTTATCTTTATTACTATTCTTATGATTATTATCATAATTTTTTTTCATTTGTTTTTTATCCTAAGATGACATATAATTATATATCAACATAATAATAAAAATGAAAATTTTTGAATTTTTTTTATTGTTTTGTGCTTTTATCTCATTTCTCCAAGATATGTACACGTCTATTTTAAGTAAACACAACAGACTACACAAACACAAAAAATATCAAGTCAAAAAACACTTTGCGTTCGTTACATTTATCTAACTATGATAATGAAAAAAAAAACACAGAACGGAATGGAAAGTGGCAACAACAAACAAAAATCTTTGGAAAACTGGAAAAAATATTTATTATTAATAATTTTTTTTATGATTTGTTTATATTAAAATAATAATAATAATAGTTGTGTAGTCGTAATAACAATAGTTTGGTTTAGTCTAAAGACAAAATGCATTAAGTGGAAAATATGAATATGAGTACATGTATGTATATAGGGAGGGACAAGCGAAGCTTAAAAGTAAATAAATAAAGTAATGAGTGTGCTTGACATGAAAGCAAAGCTTTTTATAGCTTTTTTGTTTATGTCGTATAAATACGAAATTTAAGATTCTTATTTATTTATGTCAAGATATTATGACAGTGGCATCATACAGCTATACTGATAACGTGCAATTCTTTTTTTTTTAAACACCTTCATTGGTATGGCTACTACAATCCTAAACATTATTAATTCGTTTAATTCATTAATAAGGTTGACATTAGTACTCATGAGATAAGCATAAACTTGTGTGGGCTTGCTGCACGAGTGTCCAGTTCCTCTGAGGTATGACTTTCATTCGGTTAGCTCATGTGGTTTGGTTCGTTTGAGCCGCCTTACTTCGTTTGTACTATCCAGTAGTTGTACGGCCTCAATATTGGTGTGGAGGAGAAGCCTCTTTTAATGTTTACGGATCTTAGAGGCCTTGTATTAAAAGGTAATGTCTTGTATTAAAAGGTAATGCATTGCGGTATTATTGGACGTATAGACGTTCAAATCCAAATTTTACTTGGTTCAATTTTCGTAACGACATGATTGAGCGGTTTAAATAAAGACAGAAGGACCGAATTCGAACTTCGTAGATTAGTTGAATCTAGGAAACAACATCCGAACGAATTATTTTTAAGTTTTTATAATGACGTCTGGAGTCTGACGTTACAATGCAAGAAGCCATATTCAGAAGTAGATCTCATTGAGGTATTGAGACTGAATATGCAGCCTACTTTGCAGTTGAATTTGACAGACAAGCATTTTGAAAGTGTGCAAGATTTGATCAAAAGTGCAACTGCGTGGGAAACAACATGGGCACGTCTATAGGTATAACTCCGGATATTGGCGGTTCTAACAAGAGATCAATTCATGAACTTCATGTAACTGAAAACCCTAATAAATTTTACTGTTAATTTATATTAACTAATCAAGCTCATCTCGATATTCCTCATCCAAATATCATCACCAAATGTGGTTGTAAAGGTGTTACTGTATCTGACTGTCCAAAATGTTCGGGAAACGCTCCGCGGGACCAGATGCGTTCTGAGAATTTCAGTACCCCGAGAAGTATAATGAAGGTCCAGAAAACCGACAATGCTTACAATACAGATTACGAGCTCCACCAAATGAAAACAGAAAATGGGAAGTCGAATCCATAGATTCGGATGACTGAATGAAATGCATTCAGCAAATTGTTTAGATTTTTCAAATCTTAAGTAGGTATGTCGGCGCTTTGGCGTGGGAAAATTTGTAATTTGACACCTGACCTTGAAATTTGACACCTTGAAATTTGATACCTGTGGGAAAAAAAAATAAAAAATTGTAATTTGACACCTGTGGGAAAAAAAAAAAGAAAAAAAAAAGAAGTGAAATTTGATACTGCGGAAATAAAAAATATTGAAATTCCATGAAAGTCAATGATCATATTTACATCATGAATTTTTTTTCCAATAATAATATTTAGTTTTCTAAAATTATATTTTTTATGATATTTTTTTCTATTCTCATTTTCCATATTTTTTTTTATAAATTTTTTAATAATTTCTATTTTATTTTTAAAATTTTTATTCATCTTATAATTTTTTCTTTATATGAAACATTTTTAAAAATGATATCTATTGTGTGCCAAAAATTTCTTCAAATATATTAAAATTATACTTTATATTTATATATTTAATTATATTAAAATTATACTAATAATCATTTTCGAAAAATTTAGGTCACTAACTATATGGATTAGTATACATAGTAAAAATCAAGGTTGTAGTCTGATACAGACATCATCTTACAATTAAAAACAATTAATTCTTTATCTCTCTTACATATAGAATTTCAATCGTATTAAAACAATGTTGAAAACATGTAAATTGTTTTTTTTTTGTGTAGGCGATATCTATATTATATTATATCACTTCAATTTTCATCCAACAGATATGTTGTTGTTATGATGTGAACATTAATATTTTTCTTCAAAAACAAAAATTAAATTTCAACAAAAATCTCTATTACATACGATCTAATATCAAAAACCCCATTCTTGTTTGATCGTGTTCATACAAAACAACAAATCATATTCATCTTTTGTACGATCATATTGGTCGAAATTTCCAGGTATTGTTTTAATTTTCACCCAGCAGATTTGTTGTTGTTATGATGTCATCAAAAATATATTATATGCGGAAAATTTCTTAAAGGAATACATTATAATTATATTTACAGAATAAATGATTACATATTACATGTTACAATTTTATGTAATGCAATATAGAAAATAATAATTAATTTAAGTTTGTGATGGTTTTTTTTTAATTGAAAGTATTTTTTCAAAATAATAATATTTTTTTTTTCTACAATTATTTTTTAGAATATTTTTTATTTCTAAGATTGTTTTCTAATTTTTTTTTTAAATTCAATTTGTACAATTTTTATTTTTTTTTTAACAGAAAAATTCTTGTTTGATCGTGTTCATACAAAAACAATAAATCAAATTCATCTTTTGTATGATCATAGTTGTCAAAATTTCCTGGTTTCAATTTTCACCGCAAACCCGCGAAACACTTATATTTGTATATATGTATATTCTATAGATAAATTTTTATTCATGTTAAATATACAATTGTACAATGCATCATACATACATATACGTATATCAGTTCAATGTAATTTCCAAAACGATATCGTTTTTAAGTTAAATCAGAAACTGTATCTAAAAATTCTTATATGATCATCTTTATTCTGTATGATAATGTCCAGCTTGGTAATATATATATAAATATATGTATTTATTTGTTTGATCATTTGTTTGTTTGTATTTCCTCCATCCGATATTCATATACGAAAAACATAAACAACAACAAAAAAAAATCTTGCTTTCTGTATTTATCTTTGTGAGTTCCTACTAACAGAATTTCAATCGCATCAAAACAATGCTGAAAACATGTAAATTATTATTACTATTTTTTTTTGTGTCGGCGTTATCTATATTATATTATGTATATCACTTCAATTTTCATTGAGCAGATTTGCTGTTGTTATGATTTGTACATTAATATTTTTACCAACTAATTTTAATTAATATTATATGTGGAAAGCATTTATTATAAATTGATGAATAATTTTCTAATTTTACAAATTTTTAAATTTAAATATTTATTTTTTTTTAATATAATTAATTTTTTTTTTATTCAATAATTTTATTTTTAATATTTTATTTTTTTGTTGTATTTTGAAAAAAAAAATTTTTATTTTCTTATAAATTGTTTTTAAATTTTTTTATAAATTTTTTTTAATTTTTTTTTTTTTTTGTATTTTTAAAAAAATTTTTATTATTTTTGTTTTAAAATTTTTTTATAAAGTTTTTTTTAAATTTTTTTTTACATACCTTTTTCATTTACAAATTTTAGATTTAAATATTTTTAAACTAATTTATTTTTTTAAATTAATTTATTTTAAATTTGTTTTTATTTTTTATTTTTTAAATAAATTTTATTTTATATAATTTGTATTCGTTTTGTCTCTCGACAAATATTTTTAATCAATATAATTAAAATAATATCAATTATTGTATGTGCGGAATTTCTTTATTTCTAAATTAATTTTTATTAACTTAAATTTGCAAAATGTTTTGTTGTTGTTTTTTTTAACTGTTTTTCCTTTTAATAATATTTTTAATAATCACATTTTAAGTTTTTTTTTGAAATAAAAAGTTATTATACGGAAAATTTAAAGGAATAAATTATAATTATAGTTACAAAATAAATTATTACATATTACATGTTATTACATGTTACATTTTATGTAATGTAATATAGAAAATAATTAATTTAAATTTGAGAAGTTTTTTTTTTTTTTTTAATTGAAAGTACTTTTTCGAACAATAATATTTTTTCTAGAATTATTTTTTTATAATATTTTTTTTCTATTTTACTTGAATATTTTTTTTTAAAATAAATTTTTAATAATTTCTTTTTTTTTTTTTAATTTTTATTCATCTTGTAATTTTTGATTATATGAAACATTATTTTTAAAATTGTATCTATTGTGTGCCGAAAATTTTGGAAATCATTTCCCAAACATCTTTCATTATAGCTTTGCCTGCGTTTTTAAACGGTAACCAACCCCGGTCCATGTTGGTTAAAACATACTCCACAGAAAGTTATGCCTACTTTATCAGTAGGTTCAATATCCTTCAATGCATAATGTACAATTTCTTGTACAACCTCTTTAATCCATTCGGAAGGATCTTCATTATCAGGCGTGGGTTTAATTTTAAATTAGAGTTTATGCCCTCGTAAATTAGAACGTTTCACTTTCGTTGTAGTATCTTTTTTTTTTATTATGAAACGTGACATTTCTATAGTGTTCTAGTAATATTTTAACGCACCGAACCTCTTTCATTATCATATTTTAACACAGAATGTTTATTTTTAATTACAGTAATAATTTAAAATATAACCTAATTAATCTATAAATTTATAATACGTGAAATGATTAAGTATGTATCTTTATTGGAATGTAACTATATATAGTGAACCAATATCGTTTTTAAAATAATTGTCATATGTTAAATTTAAGAAAACTCCATTGTAAAAATATTTAGTTTATCTTTTTGAGAAATGTGTGCAATAATCGTTACATTCAATGATTTAATAATTGGAACGAATAATATCGAACGATTCTATAATTTACCAGATGTATTATACATAATCTACGAACATTAATTTATGTAATATAATATAGAAAAATAATTAATTTAAATTTGTCCGAAAATATTATACCACCGCAAAGTTAGTTTTTTTTATTTCTTATCTGTTTATTCTTGTCAAGTGTGGAAAATGTACTCATTTTTATCGGAATGTAACTATAAATAGTGAACCAATATCGTTTTTAAAATAATTGTTATAATATGTTAAATTTAACAAAACTCCTTTGTAAAATATTTAGTTGTTTATGATGATATTTAGATGTTTTTGAAAAAAAACACCATATTCAGCCTCTTTACTCAATCTCATATTTACTATGACGAAAAAATGTGATTTACAACCTGCAGAGTTTTAGATTTTTTAGCATGGGGTTTCTTCTTATCGCACATATTTTATTTTATTTTTTTTTTATTTTTATTTTTTAAATTTTTTCTGCAATCTATTTTCTTGAAAATTTGTTTTCGTTTTTCTCTTCTTCGCGTTCATCAGAAATATTTGTAAAATTATTGTGTTTGAATTGTTTATCTCATTTCTCCGAAACAACATATCATATTCAGCCTTTTACTCTATATTTTAAGCAGCCACGGTCAATTTAATTGATTCCGAGATATTCATATACACAAAAACACTATTACAGTTTTTGTTGTTTTGTTTACGTGAATTTTATCGATCATAATGCTTACCAATACATTGATACTGTGAGGGAATATAGAAATGTTAAGACATATTATATTAGATATGTGTAAGTCATTCAGTATTAGAGTAGTATTCATTCGCGATTTACAGTTTGTGTTAAGGGTTATATTAACTCATGTTTTACAATAATTAAATTAATTGAAATGTGTTTTCCTCATCAGAGGAAGTTTGAGCTATTCATATGACATTTTGGTAATCCAAGCCTGCAAAACTTGTTGTAGTGTCGAACAGCTTGCGCAGGTCATTTTCAATTAATTTGTGTAAAACATATATAAATTTTGTTGATACGTACTTTGATCTGGTTAGAGGATGTTATTATAACAATTTCACTGATTGGTACACAATAAAATGTATGAGTTTGGTAACTACGTTTTTTTTTATATAGAAATTTGCCCTAATACCACTAAATTCAACATATTACCGTATTACGTTTGAATCGCATACTATTTTATCAGATACATTTTTATTCGTGCTAAATATACACTTGTACAATGCATCATACATACATATGTATATCAGTTTAAAGTAATTTCCAAAACGATATTGTTTTTAAGTTATATCAGAAATTGTAACTAAAAATTCTTGTAATATATTTGTATTTATTTGTTTGATCATTTGTTTGTTTGTATTTCATTCCATCCGATATTCATATACGAAAAACATAAACAACAACAAAAAAAATCTTGCTTCCGATATTTATATGTGTGATTGTGCAACCTAATTTATTCTAATATCCATTTACTACAAAACGTTCATACAAAATAATAAGTCATATTCTGTTATCTATAGTGTTAAATTTCACTTTTTTTTTATTTTAAACCTTTACTATGGTGAAATTTCATTAATAAAATCAAGGTTGTAGTCTGATACAGACATCATCTCGCAATTAAAAATAATAATTCTTTATCTTTCCTACTTATAGAATTTCAATCGCATCAAAAAAAATCATGTAAATAAACAAAACATGTAAATTTTTTTTTTGTGTATGCGATATCTATATTATATATTATATTAGTTCAATTTTCATCCAACAGATTCGTTGTTGTTGTTATGATGAATACATTAATATTTTACAGATACAAAAATTCATGTTTGATCGTGTTCATACGAAACAACAACGACAAATCATATTATTCAGATATCAAGTGTTAAATTTCAATTTTTTATTTTTAATTTTTAAAAACCTTTACTACATTCTAAAAGTACAACCCTCATAATACCGCCGCTCCGCACCGAGTTCGTACCTATTTTTTTATCGATATATTTTAATTTTTTTAATTTTTTTTTTAGAATTTTAATACTTTCCCACATCATCAGATTTTTTCCCACAATGCTATGACGTCACAATTCTTGGAAGTGAAATTTGATACTGCGGAAATAAAAATATTGAAATTCCATAAAAGTCAATGACCTTGTGTAAATTTTTAGGGTCATTGACTTTCATGGAATTTCAATATTTTTTATTTCCGCAGTATCAAATTTAATTTTTTTTTTTTTTTTTCCCACAGGTGTCAAATTACAATTTTTTTTTTTTTTTTCCCCACAGTTATGAAATTTCAAGGTGTCAAATTTCAAGGTCAGGTGTCAAATTACAAATTTTCCCACGCCAAAGCGCCGACATACCTACTATCCTTCTAATGAATTTTTAGCCGGAGCAACAACGATTACCCAAATTTAACCAGATATGTTCTAGCTAGAAAACGTTCTAGCTTTGCCCACAATTATATCCACAGCTAGTGGAGAATCACAGCGAGTATTTGGTTACATAAATGCAAATATTACATTCAATGATCAACCACATCTAATACGTCTATTTATCGTTCCAACCTTACAACGCAGCCTTTGTATCTAGGTATCGATTTCTGGAATACATTCGGCTTACATTACATTACACACAATACATTCCACATAAATTGCATGATCGTGTTTTTACGTACTTAGATGATCTATTGATCACGTCTGCGACTTTGGATGAGCATTTTGATCGGCTTGCACAAGTCGCGGCTTTACTTTCAGCCGCCCACTTAACCATAAATATTGAAAAAAGTCATTTTTTGCAAAAGCAAATTAAATATTTAGGCTATGTAGTTGGTGACGGCTGCCTCCGAACCGATCGCGAGAGAGCTCGCGCTATCGCTGGTTTTCCTATTCCGCGCACACGCAAACAAATTCGCCTGTTCATTGGAATGTGCGGATGGTACCGGCGATTCATCTTTCATTCAGATCTTTTAAAAAAAAAAAAATAAATGGAATTGGTCCGAAGATGCTCAACAGGCCTTTGTTTGCCTGAAAGATGCCTTATCGAACGCTCCTGTATTATCTCATCCAAATTTTAACGAACATTCCTACATTCAATGCGATGCATGTAATAGTGGAATTGGCGGCGTATTATTTCAAGTCAATGAGCAAGGTACCGAAAAACCAATCGCATATTTCTCACAGAAATTGAGTGATGCCCAGAGAAATTATTCTGTTACTGAGCTGGAGTGCTTCGCGGCAGTTCAGAGCGTAAAAAAATTCAGATGTTATGTCGAGGAGTATAACTTTACAATTATAACCGATCACGCCAGTCTACAATGGTTGATGGGACAAAAATATCTCCACAGAAGACTTGCTCGATGTAGTCTGAAATTTTAACCATTCTCTTTCAAATATTCAGCACGTAAAAGGGTCCAGGAATGTTGTACCGGACACACTCTCGCGAGCTTATGAGCACAGTATTGAAGCCATCAACGTTAGTAATTCTCCGTTTTAAATTGATCTAAATTCTAGTCATTTTAAAGATCCTGTATATCTAGAACTTCTTGCTTCCTTACAAGCAAAACCAAATTAACATTGCAATCTTAAGGTAGTTAACGATAAGATATATTTTACTAATCAATTTGGAATTTATAGCGCCAGTGATGATTTACCCGTATGGAAATTATATATTCCGAACCCAATGTCGTCCGAGTTAATCCAACTGGCTCATGATCCGCCGAATTCAGCGCATCTTGGAGTTGATAAAACTATGGAAAAGTTACAGCGCTATTTCTATTGGCCAAAAATGTTAAAAAGTATTAAAGATTACAGATCTAGTTGCAAAATCTGTAAGACTTGTAAGCCTTCAAATCAGATTTTACAACCCCCTATGGGTCATCCAATTATCTCATATCGGCCGTGGCAGTATCTTTATATCGATTTCTTAGGCCCTTATCCTAGAACCAAACTAGGTAATGCATACATTTTTATTGTTCTCGACTCATATTCTCGATTAATACACTTATTCTCTATGCGAAATGCTAATGCTGTCTTAGTATGTGGGACTTTGTAACAAGTCTATTTTAACGGATAATGGACCGCAATTTTTATCTAAAACTTTTCAACACTTGCTAAAACGATTTGGAGTAAAACATATCACTACATCTAAATATTCCCCACAAGCCAATGCTAGTGAACGAGCAATTCGCACTGTATGGTCAGCGATTCGAGCCTACATTACAGATAATCATCGAGCATTCTGCTCATTATTTAGTTTTTGGACGCTATAATCTTCGATCTAGAGTACGAGACTTCAAACCTGGCCAGACGATTTTTGTACGCAATTTTGCTCAGAGTGATGCGGCTAAATATTTTGCTGCTAAACTAGCTCTAAAATTTATAATAGGAAGGGTTAAAAATATTATTGGGAATGTTGCTATAGAAAATATGGATGGCCAATTGTTAGGAACTTATCATATGAAGGATATCAAGACATAATATTACCCGGCCTAATGAGACTTATCTCGGGTTTGGGACAGCCCCACGATTGTAACACTGCACTGTTCACTACCGTGTTACAAGTTTTGTTGATATAGTGGTATTGACTTGACTGTGCTGAGTTGCTACTTTCAATAAATTAACGAACACAATTACGAATATCCGGTGATGAGTGAGATGTACGTACAAACAAATTTTTTATTTTACAATATGAATTAGAATTTTGATTCAACAATAGTGTGACCAAGGTGAGTGATGACATGATCGATTCAACATTACTCTATTTAATTTTCATTTTGTTTCAGCAACAATCGTACTTAACTTACCTTTATTATATAATACTTACCGTAATAATTGAGAGAATTGTTTATTTTTTGGTATTTTTTTTTTACGGTCTATCAAGACTGAGTTCATCCCTTGAAAGCCCACCCCACTGCTCCTGAGCCTAAGCCGCGCTGAAAAGACCGTCAAGGGTAATGAACAAGTATATTTTTTTTTTTCTGATGACGAAGCGAATTTAATCTGGTTCCATGGTTTTAATTTTATTTAATTTAATTTTAATTTACATGGAAACTTTCAAGTTCACAAAGCTTTGCTACATCTTTTGCAATACAGATTCATTTTGGAATGATGCTCAATTAACCAGTACATTTGACGTTGTCCTAATCGTATATCTATTCAGCTTTTGAAACGTGATGTTTCCAGTTTAACCTTGAGTCTAAATGCAGACCAGAGTATTTGGCCGGTTTAGCCTGCGGCACTTGCACCCCGTTGAGCTATATGTGCTGGTTGATATTTTTGGATCGGAGCGTTAATGTCACATGGGTTGATTTAAGCTCATTAAGCGTGATTTTCCCATCAATCGTCCATTTGGTAACGTTTATTATTGCTCGTTGAAGATTTTCCAGTGCCCTTTGTTGAGATTCGTCTATTGCCATAATAACAGTGTCGTCAGCAAACGAACCGATGAATGTTTTGTTCGTTGTATGTATGTCTGCACTGTAGAGGAGGTAGAGGAGGGGTCCTAATACGCTTCGTCGGATTAAAGTTTTTTATTTTTTTTATTATTTTAAATATTACAACTACGACTATGTTCACTTTGCAGAGATATAACCTAATAGTTAGTCTCTTAAAGTGGCCACCCTATTGTTGTCTTCCCAATCCCAGCGGTTTCTTCATACTCCATTTGTGTTACTCGTTGCATGAATTGTTATCTCTTAGCTGCGGTTTCCATCCGGAGGTCCCTATTTAGGTTATCGTTTCTTATGTACCAAGGAGCATTCACTATTCCTATTTGGCAAATCTCGATGCAGTTTATATTCCAATCCAGGATGCCATACTTTATCGAAGGCCTGTGCTACATCCAGAAATATTGTTGAGCATATTTTCTTATTTTCAAGTGCATCTTCAATAATACTTGTAATCCTGTGAATTTACTCTATGGTGGAGTACTTTTCCCTAAATCTGAATTGATGTGGTGGTATTAGGTTTCTCTCAAGTATTATAGGTTTCATCCTTTTGTTTAACAGTTTCTCAAAAATTTTCGAAAGTACTGGAAGCAGAGAAATTGGCCTATATGACTTTTTATGATTAGAGGTACATATTTCAGTCGAAATGAAGCGTTGATTATATGAAAAAGTTTTCGCACCCGGATGCTTGATTGGTACAAGAAGATCGGTGTTGTCTTCAACCAATTTCCTTAATAATTCCAATTGGTTTTGTTATTTGTTAGTCTAGGTGGATTGTTTCCTTGTTAACAATCGTGGAACTAACAGTCATAATAACGGGCAATGAGAGACTTTCACTATTTTAAAAATGTGGGTTTCGGATATATTTCTTATAATGTAGAAATCAATTAGATCTGGAGTTTTCCTGGTGTCATTAGGCCAGTACGTTGGTTTCCCTCCTCAAAGACATTTACAATTGTATGCTCGAGCTGCTTCGTATAGTTCTCTACCCTTTGGAGTTGTTAATCTTGACCTTCTTTAAAATCACCTCCAATGATAAAATTAAAACCTAGCTGGTTCAATAACTTTTTATAATCCTCCTTATTTAAATTATGTCTTGGTGGACAATAAATTGAACAGACATTGAATATTTTGTTGTTGCGACCTGCATACTTTCTTCTTCAATTTTTATTCCCTCATGATGTTGAATATTTTCTTTCACAAATATTGTTGATATCCCCTCTTGCTCTTTCTGCTGGATGTAAAGCTTGATAAGAAACGTAACCATCAGCGATCAGTTACTTTACTCGATATAGATGTGGTAAAGTTTCCTAGGTTGGTGTTTGCGCTATTGGCTATCGGCGTTTGATAATATGATGTCTCTAATATTGGTCTCTAATTTTTTGTATTTTCGTAGCTACTATGCAGCTTATGTAGTTTGCAGGATGTTGCTCTTTGCAGTTCACACATATTGGAGGGGAATTTCAATTTAGTGGACACGCCTGATCAGGATGCCCTCCAAGACACTTTACACATCTTGGCTCTCTATTGCAGTATTTTTGCGTATGGTTAAAACCTTGTCACTTTTTGCATGGCACTATAAGCCCAGTGGATTTCCGTAATGCTTCTATTTTAACCCTCATATTTAAAATAACTCTTATACAAAAGATGGCTTCTATCTTTTCTTTGTTATTGAAAGTTAACAAAATAACGGGAGTCCTCTTTTAGTAGTTGCTTTTATTTTCAGATGTATAACATTCGATTTTCTCTAAGTTAAGCTTTGTTGCTTTCATTTTCTTGATTGGACGTTTTTACCGTTTGACAATCCATTCGGTCTCTTTTGTTAACTCCTCCTCATCAGTATAGAATTCTGTAGTCTCGTTACTAATTTGAGTTTCATCATTGACTTTGGTTAAAAAACCTTTTCTCAATTCTTCATTTTCCTTTGTCAGAACCATCATTTTGCTACTAAGCTGATGCGTCATCTTTTCAATTTCATTAATTTTTGCGCGAAGATTCGCATTTTCCCTTTCTAACTGAGACTTACCAGTTGATGATGGCTTCAGGCTTGAAATCCCTTCTTGTGATAACAAGTCTCAGTTAAAATTGTCGCTGGCACCACTTCTGGCGTTGGAAGCTTGATCCTCATTTATTCCAAGGTGATGCTTCCATCTTCATGACTCCTGTCAATGACGGCTACCACCAAAACACGCTTCTTCACAATGTCACAGAACGACTTGTGTTTAGAAATAACCTTGTGAGGAGTCACCTTCTCCGCCTATAGTTTGGCCCGTTTGGTGTCGACTGAGACTTTTTCAGAGTTTGAAAATATATAGTTATATTACCATAATTGGCTGAGTAGACAGTTTCCACATTCTATTCGACACAAGCAAGGTGTCATATGAGAAATGCTAAACAACAAATAATTGATAACGCGATGACACCAGTTCGTTGCACTACATGAAGAATGCATCGTTGCAAGTCTCAATAATAATAACAACAACAACAGGTTATTTAGTTTAAGAAAATATAATTAAGATTAGTTTTAAGATCTAGCTCATAGTAGAAAGAACAAATTATAAAAATAAATAATAAATAAAATAAATTTGTTTTTTTATGTTTCATTACTTATGAAACCTATAATTGGCGCAGCCTTACGGTTAAGAGAAGTTAAAGTGAAAGTGAATAATAGTGCAAGAATTAACAATTAAACATTAATTCAAAAGTGAATCCGTCAATAGCGTGAAAAGTGAAAATTGTTTTTTTTACAAAAAGTGTTTGACATCTGCAGCTACAGGTACATTACCGCTATAAGGACTCGAGGTTCCGCCGCACTTCACCGAGAATTCTCTTAGAACCTATTCCACGACTCAAAACAACCAATAAAACAACGCACACTACAAGATAGATGCGGTCCGTGCATTGGATGAAAGGTAGGAATTTTTAATTTCTTTAATTTATATAAAAAAAAGAGAGGAACTTTCCTTTACCTCCCTTATCTAATACTACAAAATAGATTAGATAAGTTCGATACCGTGCATTACAAGATAGACACAGTATTCGACCACTCACTTTTCTGCACTACAAGATAGACAGAAAATTTTTATTAAGGGATTTGTTAACCGTAACTTAACGTGAAAAACGAACAAAAAAAAAAAATTGTCCACAATTTCTCGACATAGCGAAATTAATCGGAGAAGGCAAAAATCTATCGAGATCTTCGATAAAAATAGAAACTTAGATCTCAAAGAAATAGAAACCTATCCAATAATGACAGAACCAAATTTGGATCAAATATCCGCCCAATTGGGTATTATTACCCAACAACTCACACATTTAAACGAGAAACCGGTCTACTACGACCAAGCACTCGCAAACCTGAACCAAAAAACAGAGATAAACACTGCGGCTCCGGTTCAAACATATCCGCAACTAGATTTATTTAGGATCCCAGATCCAATTAAATCTATTCCAACTTTTGATGGAAACAAAAAACAAGTGACCTCATGGCTAAAGACGGACGAGGAAACACTAATAATGTTCGAAGGAATGGTCGAACCCCAACAATTTAAAATGTACCTGCAAGCGGTTAAAAATAAAATTGAAGGGAAAGCCAAAGACATATTATGTCTTGCAGGCGACCCAGAAAATTTTATAGAAATCCGGCAAATACTACTCGAAGCCCTGGGGGAAAAACAGGAGCTTCCCTATTATAAAGCCCAACTTTGGGGAAATAAACAAGAAGAAAACATGTCTATACATACCTTCTTCAATAAAACTAAAGAAATTACACAAAATATCAAATCGTTGGCCAGACAGAACCCTATTTACAATGGTTCATGGCAAGCGATTAGCAGCTTCATCGAAGAAGATGCATTAGCCGCTTTTATTTCCGGCTTAAAGAAACCATACTTTGGCTATGCACAAGCAGCGAAACCAAAAAATATAGAAGATGCTTATGCATTTCTATGCAAATTCAGTTCTCATGAGAACATAATAGCAAACTCAAAAAAAAACGTAACAAAAATACCCATTTTTCACAGAAAAAAGATAATTTTAATTCTAATTCTGTAAATCCTCAATTTAAAAAACAAAATTGGCCGGTACAAGGAAAAACCGAGGTAACCCCGAGATAACGGATACTAACCAAATAGAAAATCAGGAATTAAATCTAGAAAACAATTCAGATCTTAAACCTGAAAGCGAAAATTTTTGGGAGGCCCACGATTCAGAATCGGACGGTTAAATTTTCTCCCTTACATTAAATCCCAAAATAAAATATCAAATAAAACCATTAATCTATTAATAGATACCGGTGCTAATAAAAACATACTAAGACCCGGAATAGCACCCAAAAATGTAATAGAACCTCACAAAACAACAGTAAAAAACATATTAGGTATCCACACGGTAAACCGAAAATGTAAAATAAACTTACTAAATCAAAAACTACCCATACAAACATACCATGAACTAGACTTCCCCAAATTTTTCGACGGAATTCTGGGCTCAGACTACATGGCCGAAACCAATGCAAAAATTGATTTCGAAAAACAAACAGTAACATTGGATAAAGTAATCTTCAAGTTCCATCGTTATTACCCAACAGAATTCTTTTATAATCACACAGTAACCTTTGATACATCAAAAAATGGCGAATGGGTGGTATATGGATACGAAAAGCTAAATAAAAACATTGCGATATATACAAAGCAAAACACTTCAAAACCACAGTAAGGATTCTTACAAACGACCCCGAACCTCCCAAAGAACTACCAAAGTTGGAACTAGAAGTAAACAATTACGAAACCTTAAAACCCATCTCAGTAGACACTAATAGGGAAATCAGAAAATCGATCATTACCCAGCTTATCAGGACGGAACACCTGAACGAAAATGAAAAAACAGCAATAATTAACACTATATTCGAAAATCAGGAAGTATTGTTGAGACAGGACGAAAAACTGTCGTCAACAACAGCAATAAAGCATCGCATAGTCACGAAGGATGAGAATCCAGTCTATACCAAGACGTATAGATATCCACATAGTTGCAAAAAAGATGTGGAGGTATAATAAAACATTCAAACAGTCCTTACTCTTCACCCATCTGGGTTGTTCCTAAAAAATTGGACGCCTCAGGGAAACGAAAAATCAGAGTAGTAATAGACTACCACAAACTAAACGAGAAGACAGTGAACGATAAGTTCCCCATTCCACAAATCGAGGAAATCTTAGATAACCTCGGAAAATCAGTATATTTCTCAAAATTAGACATTAAATCAGGTTTCCATCAAATACCGATGGAAGAAAAGTCCAAAGAAAAAACGGCATTTTCAACAGACAGAGGGCACTTTGAGTTTTCAAGAATGCCTTTTGGGCTTAAAAACGGCCCTGCCACATTTCAACGAGCAATGAACAATGTCTTGCAGGACCTAATAGGGAAAGTATGTTAGTTATATCTAGACGATATAATTGTAATAGGAATGAACTTAAAGAATCACATAGAAAATGTATGTAAAGTATTGAAACGTTTGTCACATTTCAACCTCAAAATTCAGTTAGACAAGTGCGAGTTTCTTAAAAGAGAAACTGAGTTTTTAGGCCATGTTATAACTCAGGACGGTGTCAAACCAAACCCTGACAAAGTCCAAAAAATCCTAGAATGGCCAAAGAACACAGAAGGAAATAAAACAATTCCTCGGTCTATCAGGGTATTATAGGCGTTTCATAAAAGAATATTCAAAAATTACAAAGCCCATGACAAAATACCTAAAAAAAGATAACACTCTGAATACAAAAGACCCAGAATATATAAAATCATTTGAGAGTTTGAAGAACATTTTAGCCACAGATCAGATATTGGCATACTTTACAAAATCATTTATACTGACCACGGATGCATCAGACCACGCATTAGGCGCAGTTCTATCACAAATACAAAACAAGGTAGAAAGACCGATTGCCTTTGCGTCCCGGCAACCGAAGCTAACTACGCAACAAACGAGAAAGAAGAATTGGCTATCATATGGTCCATAAAGAAATACCAACCCTACCTTTACGGTACAAAATTTACACTTGTAACGGATCATAAACCGTTAAACTTTATTAAATTGTCAGAAAAGAATTCTAAAATCCTAAGATGAAGGTAAGTCAAATGTAGTAGCAGACGCATTAAGTAGATTTCCAACAATTAATGACACAAAAGAAATAAACTCCAATGAAACAAATAATGGCACTTCACGTGTAGAAACGAACCAAAACCCAGAGAACGAACTTCAAATCATGGACACAGTGTCAAGGAACGGAGAAACAGTACACTCCGCAGACACATCAGATGACTATTTTATACACATTTCAGAACGTCCAATTAATTATTTCAGAAATCAAATCATTTTTAAAATTTCACACCTAGAGACAATAATTACCGAAGACATTTTTCCAAATTTTAAAAGAATAATAATATCTAAAGAATCATTCGATAAAGAAGAGATAACGAACTACATAAAACTTTACCACAATGGTAGACAATCAGCGATTTTATCACCAGAAATATTATATCAAAAGATTCAAGAATCTTTTAGGGAAAACTTTTCGCAAGTCGGCCATTTTGTTTTCGTGACAAAAATAATCGAAGACGTTACGAACGAAGATAGGCAAATTGCAATAATAAGAAAAGAGCACGATAGAGCCCACAGAGGAATTACTGAAATAGAAAATCAAATTAGGAGATCATATTTCTTTCCAAACATGGCCAGAAAGATTAAAAATTTTGTCAACACCTGTCATATTTGCAACACACATAAGTGCCTATAACAAAAAAACCACTCGAAAGGTTCCACATCGACATCTTCAGCATGAACAAAGCCAGCTTTCTATCAATAATAGGCTCTTTTTCAAAACACCTACAAATGGTGGCAATCAATTCTAAAAATCTAGTGGATACAACAGGAGCTCTAACTAAATATTTTACACTATTCGGAATACCAAACATCATTGTCTCAGATCACGAGACCACGTTCCAATCGACACAGTTCAGAGAATATTTAGCCAAACTTAACGTTAAATTAGAATATGCATCGTCATCAGAATCAAACGGGCAAGTAGAAAAGACTCATGCAACTATTATAGAAATATTCAATACAAATAAACTCAAATTCCCAAATTCCGATATGAATACTGCCATAGAATTATGTGTTGCATTGTACAATAATTCGATACACTCAGCTACGGGCTTCACGCCGAATGAGATCATATTCAACCAAAATAATATTATATAAACCCAGAAGAAATTCAGGAACATGCCCACAAAATATTCCAAAGTGTAAACAGTAAACTAGAAACAACCAAAAATAAAATGTTAAAACAAACTAATAAGAAAGAAGATCCACCAAATTTGGCAGAAAACCAAACGGTGTTTCTGAAACCAAATATTAGGACAAAAACACAACCAAGAGGGGTCGAAAAAGAAATTAAAAATGTAAAATTAAAAACTTTTGAAACGAATAGGAAAATAAAAAGAAATAAAAATAAAATTAAGAGAATTAAATAAAATTGATTGTAAAATATTAAATTTTTTTTTGTTATTTTCAGACAAATGTTTTTAATACCAAGAATATATGTCTTAATTATTATAATATATCTTAGTAATGCAAAAAAGTTAGAAATTAAGAATTTAAACGATGACCCCATACTACTTATAAAAAATAATAAATGTAAGGTTCAAATAGGAAACATAAAAATTATTCATCCTATAAATTTAACTAACCTAGAATTAACAATTAAATCGTTTAACAAACTAGTAATTAGTAAATTAAATAATAAGTTAGAATTATATGGTATAATAGAACAAAAGTATAGAAAACTGCTTAATAATTTTCATCAAATAAAACCACAACGACATGCAAGACATAAACGCTGGGACACACTAGGGTCGGCATGGAAGTGGCTGGCAGGCAGTTCAGACGCAGAAGACTTGAGAATGATAAATACAACAATCAACGATCTAATAGACAGCAACAACCAACAATTCCGCGTAAACAAACAAGTCAATGAGAGAATACGCCTTATAACAGAAACAGTAAATAGGGAAATAACGAATAGCACAATGGCAAATAGAGTAATACTTACCGAAATAGAAATGATTACCATAATCATCAACATAGACACCGTAAACAACATTTTAGAAGATATCCAGGACGCAGTACACAGAACTAAAATCAAATTAACAAGCAGCAAAATCCTTTCACTTAAAGAGATCATATCAATCAAAGATCTACTAGTCAACCAAGGTGTAGAGACATATCATTACCAGACGAAACACTTCAATATGTAATCCCGAAAGTAGCAATGAATGATGAAACACTCTTGTACATATTACAAGTGCCAAAATTAGAAGAAGATGACTCTACAATAATGATGATTACACCACTAACTATCAACAACACAATAATAAGAAACTACCCTCAATATCTAGTCAAGGCGAAACAAAAACTGTGTACAACCACCAATCACAAAAGTTTCGTACACTCGGAGATACAAGAGTTTCAAGATGACTGCATTAAACCTCTGATAATGGGGACCAAAAGTAATTGCATTGTAACTATTAATATAATCCGATAAATATAAACTCCATATATTTTAATCTTATATGTTCATGTATTTCTTTATGAGACAACTAATTTAGAATGACACAGCTCAATTACATTCTCTTATTTTACTAACCCTACACACCATGTAATATTTCAGTGATACCAATATATAATGTATAATACCAACACGCCTCCTTACATTTATATTATAACAAATTACGTTAACAAAAATTATATTAAATTCAAACTTGACATTTCTATTAATCAATTAACTTATCCTAATCTTATACATCTTTAAACTTTTATATTTAACATTTCTCTAAATTTAACGAATTTAACATTTCCCAAAGCTTTAGTTAATATGTCAGCAATATTGTTTTCAGACTCTGTTTTGACCACTTCAATTATTTTCTTTTTAACATTTTCATGTATGTAATGGTAATGTACCTCAATGTGTTTGGAGTTCTTCGTAAAATTTCCATATTTAGCTATCGCCACTGCGCCTGAGTTGTCTTCATATATTTTAACTGGCTTCCTAACTTCAATAAAAACATCATTTATTAAGCATATTAAAAAGTTAGTTTCTGTTACTGCTTCTGATAGTGCAATATATTCCGCAAATGTGGAAGATTTTGTTATACAGTTTTGTTTCTTAGATTTCCAAAAAATAACATTTCCACACATTCTTATAACAAATCTAGTAGTAGACTTCCTATCACTTATATCTCCTGCCCAGTCAGCATCCACAAAGCAATCCAATACATCAACACTATCATTTTTATAATATTTCAATTTTAAATTTTTTGTCAAAAATAAATATTTCAGTACTCGCAATGCATATCCAAAATGTGTTTGATTACAGCAATTTTGAAAACGACTTAGATAATTAACACAAAAGGATATATCTGGTCTAGTCCCAGAGCTGATATATAAAAGTGCACCTATTAGATTTCTATACTTTACATCCTCATTTAGTTCAGATTCTTCCAATTTTAAGTTCATTTCCATAGGTGTCTTGTACAATTTGGAATTTTCAATATTATAACGTTTTGCTAATGACTCAATATAACGTTCTTGACTTAAAGTTAAAACGTTATCTCCTTCATAGCTATATTCAATGTCTATACCGATGTAGTTTTTAACTTTGCCCAAGTCTTTCATTTTATATTTATCAGATAATTTGTTTTTAATGTCATCAATAACATAATTGTCTCTACAGCAAATCAGAAGGTCATCGACAAATAATAAAATATAAACACTCAAATCATCCTCTTTTTTAAAATATAAACAGTAATCATATTTGCATCTTTGAAAATCCAGAGTAGTCAAAAATCCGTTGAAACACTCATACCATGCACGTGGACTTTCTTTTAAACCATATAACGATTTATTTAACAAATAAACCTTATCAATACCTTCTTCATATCCCATTGGCTGTTTTACATATACTTCAGATAGAACTTTACCATTTAGAAAGGCTGTTTCTACATCCATTTGGTGGATTTTTAAAGAATTTTGACAACAATAAGACAATAAAATCTTTAAAGTTTGTATTTTAGCTACAGGAGACTAAGTGTCGTCAACACGATCAGTTTGTTGGAATCCCTTTACCACTAACCTGGCTTTATATTCGTCTTCATTCTTTCTTTTGTAGATCCATTTCACATCAATAACCTTTTTATTCTCCAGTGGCTTGTCCACGAGTGTCCATGTTTTATTTTTCACTAGGCTGTCCATCTCACGGTCCATTGCTGCTTTCCTATTATTTGAATCCTTACAAGCAATCGCCTCCTGAAAATTCACAGGGGTAGTCGCGTCACAGTAGTTTACACTTACGCAATAATAGCCGAATTCTTCATCGAATCGGAGTGGTGTCTTAATTTGTCTTCTTAATTTCTTTTCGTTCTTGTTATCATCCTCTTTTACTTCATCATCACTATTTACATTATTTGATTTGTTCTCTTCCAGATGATCGGTGTTATTCTTTTTCTTCAACTTTGTATTAGTCACATTTTCTTTTTCTTTCTCTATTATCCCGTCGATAACGTTTATTCTTTCTTTTTCTTCTTCGTCTTTCTCGTCTTGAAATCCACACAGCGTTACATCTTCTTCTATAATATCACAGTGTCTCGCCACTATTATTTTGCTGTTAATCAATATTCTATATCCAGTGTCGGTATATCCAAGTAAGATGCCCGTTTCTGCCTTCTTGTCCCATTTAGATTTTCTTCTCGTTTCTGGAATTCGCACAAACACTTTACTACCATACATTTTCAGGTTCTTAACTGAAGGCTTCCTCTTGAACATTATTTCATATGGAGTTTTTCGTTCAATGGTATTGGTTAATGTTCTATTTTTAAGATATGCAGCTGTTTTAATTATTTCAGGCCAATATTTTCTTTCAACTTTTGCTTCCGATAATAGACATCTCCCTATATCCATTAATGATCGATTGTACCTCTCAGCAGTTCCATTTAGTTCATGCACATATGCCGGACACGGTTTCATTAATATTCCTTTTTCTTTCGCAAACTGAAAAACTTTCGCATTAATATACTCCTTCCCGTTGTCACATCGCAGTTCTTTTATCATTTTCCCCGTTAGATTTTGCATTTCATTTACATACTGCACTAAGCAATCATATACATCGTCTTTTCTCCTGATACAAAAGACTTTGACCAGTTTGCTATAGTCATCTATAAAATTCAGAAAATATTTTTCTCCGTGATCTCCTATTGTTTGATGTGGTCCATTCAGATCTGTGTGAACTATCTCTAAAATATCCTGTGCCCTTCTTCGGTTATTACGGAATGGTAAGTTATGCATTTTATTTTCAATGCATGTTGCACACTTCAAATATTCTCGTTCAATCTCTTTAGGTAATCCATCCAATGATTCATTTCTGCACATAATTTCCAAATTATTAAAATTTACATGTCCCAATGTACGGTGCAATTTTTCTTTTGTCGTCATATTACATTCACTCATATTTGCTTCTAATATTTCTTCATTCACATAACTTTTCATCTTATAAAGCCTTTCATCTTTAATTGCAACAGCTACAAGTTCTCCGTATGGGTTATATATTTTTTACAATTCCCCTCTTGACACAACTGAATTTTTGTCTGTGATTTTTGAATAGCTCAACAAATTTGCTTTCATCTCCTTTACGTAAAACACATTTGTCAACTTCACCTCCGAATTTTGTCCATAAATTGGGAAATAAGCTTTGATATCACCAACTTCTGTTGCTTCTAATATTGTACCATCACCAATTTTCACTTTCACAGGTTTTTTTAATGTCTCGCTTGTTTCAAAATACTCATCAGTATTAATGATATGGTCTGTACACCCACTATCAAGTAACCATTTTATTTGACCTTTTTAAGGTTTTCATTTTCACTCGTTGTACTATTATTCACAATTGTAGTGTGAAAAGTATTTCCTTGATGCTCACGATGAAAATTTCCTCGTCCTCGATGAAAATTTGGAGTATTATTTGAACCACGTCCTCTATTCATAGAATACCCACGACCTCGACTACCGTAAGTATAGTTAGTACGGGAACGACAATCCTTTTTTAAGTGACCCGGTTTGCCACAATTGAAACAATTAAACTTTTTCCATGATGATGATCTGGCCTCCGCTCGAAAAACATTTGAACTATCATATGATGCCTCATGCGATTTTTCATCTATGCTTTTTAATTTTATTTTACTTTTTAAATAGTCAACCGTTCTTTCTTTATCTGGTAACACATCTACCAAATCACCAATATAACTGTAGTTCTGTGGTAGCGACTTCAACATGTAGTTTAATTTCTCCTGTTCCATTATAATTGCACCTGCTTGCTTCAAATCATTTACAGCTTTTTCAAAATCGTCGAAAAATAAGGACACATCTCTGTAATTCTTTAATTTAACACTTTCGAGATTATGTCGGCACACAATTTGCAAAGCCGTCGACTTTTTCAGATACATTTCATCGAACTTTTCTATAATCTCGCAAGCTGTGTCTAATTCACTTATATATTCTAACTGTTTGTTAGTTATTGCGCTGTAAATATAATTAGCCTGGACATCACGCTCATCCCATTTGTCATCGTCCTTTTCATTCCTCTTACGCTTTACCACATCTTTACACTTTTTGAATTGTAGGAATTTCAGTATACGCATTTTCCAGTTGCTATAATCTGCTCCATCAAATATTAATTTCACTATTTTTCGCCGCCATTACCACGTTGTTTTTATAACACCTTTTCCTTTTCGTTGCACCTTCTGAACACAAATTACTACTCTTATTATCCTTTCATTTTTAGCTTTTTACTTTCGTTCCTTTTTTTATTTTTATTTTATTTAACTACGCTCTGCTACCATATTAATATAATCCGATAAATATAAACTCCATATATTTTAATCTTATATGTTCATGTATTTCTTTATGAGACAACTAATTTAGAATGACACAGCTCAATTACATTCTCTTATTTTACTAACCCTACACACCATGTAATATTTCAGTGATACCAATATATAATGTATAATACCAACAGTAACATCAAAAATCGAAACAACAACACACCTTATTACAGAGGATAAAATTCTCATAGATAATTCCAAAGGAGAGATACTGTCATCAAATTGCGGGCCGAACAACCGTTCGCTTAAAGGTAACTTCCTCATAACATTTTGGAGTTGCACTATCTTATTCAAAGAAAAAAAAATTGAGTCATACGAAATTAAAACCGAAACTCAAGAAATACAAGGAGCACTCCATAATTTGCAAATAAATCGGCAACTAATTAAAACAATCGACGTCGAATTAATAAACGGACAAAACATCCAAAACGGAACACCAAAATTGGTCACTATCAGGCGGAATATCACTATCATCAATTTCCATAATAATAGGACTTCTGTATTTTGGCATACAAAAACGAGGAACAATATAGTAAACATAGACCTGGAAAATTCAGATACACTTCGGACAACAACACCAAGTAATCAACCAATGCTTCACATTCAAACTCATTAGAAAATGCTGGAATTAAAATAAAGGACGAGGACGCCCTTCCTTCACCACCGGGAGGAGTTATATTACCATAATTGGCTGAGTAGACAGTTCCCACATTCTATTCGACACAAGCAAACTGTCATATGAGAAATGCTAAACAACAAATAATTGATAACGCGATGACACCAGTTCGTTGCACTACATAAAGAATGCATCGTTGCAAGTCTCAATAATAATAACAACAACAACAGGTTATTTAGTTTAAGAAAATATAATTAAGTTTAGTTTTAAGATCTAGCTCATAGTAGAAAGTTGACAAATTATAAAAATATTATAAAAATAAATAATAAATAAAATAATTATAATTATATGTTTTGTATATTAATATCCACTTGTACTAGCAATTAAGGATCCTTGTTTTTCATGAAACTTTTCAAAATTTATTTATGTAACTGTCATAACGCTCAGACTAAGAGCAAACATTTTGCAAACAATTTTTTCCTTGTTAATAAAATCGTGTTCCAAGAAAAGTTTGCTGGTTTCGATGAGCTTTTTATAAGACTAAAATTACTAATATCCAGGATTATACATATACGCAGATGACAAATCAGACATATTTTTAATCCGGCGACAATTTTACTGTCGCCGCTCCAAAACAAAACCAAATAATTTCCACAGTCGTATACTAATAGACCAGCAAAGCACAACGCATAAATTAGTTTCGGTGCGCCTGAGATAAACAACAATTTTATTAGATTTTTCGGGCACTAAAACAAGGTTAGTAAATATTTGATTTCAGAATGATACGCTATACAAAGTATATACAGATGATAGTTTATGTGCGATAAAAACCAATAAAATCTTATCTTTTCAAATTCAATGACTGTAACGATCTGTTACAAAATATTAAAATTACTATTGATTTTGTGAACGTTGGTGTGTATGTACATACATACCAGGCATTTTCACGAAAAACTTCATTACCAAAAATAAAAGGAAAATTATTTCGAAATTTTCCAGACTAAGCAGAAAAAAAACACTTTGTTTGGCTGTGTGCTATACGTTAAACACTTATTATGCGCACATAAGAATCAATTTTTGGTTCAAAATATAATTTTCATATATTTTTTGTTGTGGTGTGTGTTAAGTTCATGGATTTGTTATTTTAACGAAAAGCTCATATAAGACGACTATCTGTAGTAGCAGTAATGATAATAACAATAAATAGTTATAGTAGTAATGTTATAGAAAATAGATAATTTTTTGTTGTTGGGTTTTCCTTTTTCGATTTTTTTTTGTTTTTGTATTTTCTACGGATCTATCTGTTTATGTACGAGTATATATGCCTAAAAGATGCTCCACTTCTATGTTATTTGATTATTATTTGGATTCATATAGGCGTGGTTTTATGATTTTATTGTTATTGGTATTTTTTTTTTTCGTTTATTAGTTTTTCATTTTTGGTTTTTCGGTTTGTGTTTGGAAAATATTTTCATTGTTATAACAGTAATTCAATAAATTTATTGAGGTTGTTTTTTCTATTCGAATCTAATAAATTATTTCCAATAACATATATAGAATAAAAATCTTAAGGACATTTAGAGGTAAAATATTGGTGAGCTTAAAGCTCGATTATATACCAACTCGTTGTTTTATTGTATATACCTACATACATACATTGCGACGTATACACAAATCGTAAAGTTTTTCCCGGAAAAAATATAAAATTCTTCCACAGTTTATCTAATTTTGTATATCTCTCGACGTGAAATTTTAACAAAACTTTGTAATTATCGAAGTTTGAAAACTTTTTAATTTTGGTTTGTATACCTACATATATGTATATGATGAGTTTGTGTATATAGGGATTTTTGTTTATAATATAACTATTTTTAACATTAATTGAATTTTTTCCCAATGCTTTCCTTAACAAAACAAAATAAATTTGATATGCTGTTAACGTTGTGGAAGGGTAATGGATAGTCTATATAAGATGCATGTTGTGAAAATTTGCTTGATCCAATAAGATCAATTTTAATATATTTGTAAAACTGCATAACATAAAATTTCCATCACCCCGTGTCACTGGGGTTGAGTTTTCATGAGTGTGAAGTTTATAGTAAAATTAATAACAAAAACTACACTGCTAAATTTCGGTATTTTTCCAATTGGAATTATTTTGTGGTAGATCATTTTTTTAAACGTTGTACCGGTGATCCTTGATATGTCTGTATTTTGGGATAGCCCTATGTCTGTTGCAATTTACTATATTTATTTTCTTTTTTTTTTAATGCTGCCAATTTTTGAATACAAAGAAGTATTCAATTCTTAAATTAAAATTCCGCTTGGATTCGTTGCAGCAGTTCTCTGTTTGACGCGCTGATGGATCCCCATAATTGAATACCAAATGTCCATATGGGTTTGATTATCACTTTGCAAACAGTGGGCCAGTTAAAAGTTTAAATTTAAAAATGCAATAAAACAAAAGCGGTTTGAAAATTTTCAGCTTCTTGCCGTTTGACGCAATAAATCGATTGTGGCATGAGATGAGATATCAATACTATGAAGAGCGGGCGCAAAAAGATCGGTTATCATGGTGCTCGAAAATCAGTGTTCGAAAATTGGTCCGATCGAATGGGGTACTGTGAGGCCAACCGCGGCAGCCATATGAATGAAATAATATCCATCTCTAATCGGAACAATTGTACTTCATAACAAAAAAATAAATTTGACAAACTTTCAAACCGTCTTTGTTTTTGTTGGCCCACCCTATACAATAAATCTTGATTGGCTAATGACATATCTGAGCTAATCTTGCCATCAACCAATACATTTTGCAAAATTTTATTTTTATTTGTTTGCGCTTTGCTTCAGTATGATTCTTCCACGTTAGCCTTCTATCCAGATACATCCCTAAGTATTTGACCTTGGTTTGTTGAGGAATATTTATATCATTTAATTCCACTGGTTGGCAAGTGCGTTTGGTTAGCGTGAATGTGACGGGAGTTGATTTGTTTTCGTTCACTTTTATGCGCCATGTCTTCAGCCAGTTCTCGATTTTGTTTATATGATTCTGTAATTCCTTTTTGAGGCAGTTTCGGGATTATTGTGTGACACCAGGACGGCCGTATCATCGGCAAAGGTTGATATGACTACCTTGTTTGTTACAGTTAAGTCAGCTGTGTACAGCAGGTATAATATTGGTACTGCGTTAATATCATTTAAACAAATAGTTGCATTATTATGTTTAACCGCATGTACTACCTGTGAACGAGATAGTTTCCCAGAACTGAGTGAAATTTCTTCGGTAAAAGTCCTTTAATTTTGTATGATATATTAGCCCATCGTGCCAAACTTTATGAATGGCTTGTGCAATGTCCAAGATGGCAGCAGAACAATATTTCTTTTCCTCAAAGATGTTTTTGACTGCATTTACAATTCTGTGTACTTGTTCTGTGGTACCATGTTGGTTTCGGAACCCAAATTGATGGTCTGGAATACTATGCCGTTCCGCTAATACTGGTTTCAATTTCGTTAGTAACATTTTTTCATATAACTTTGAGATTATATGCATTTGTCTGGCAATTCCCTTATCATTTTTCCAGTAATAAGATCATGCCCTGGTACCTTTTTTGGACTTATACAACTTTTAATTGTATTCTTAACTTTCTTCCACTTATATTGTATGGGTTTGAAGAACAAACCATCATCCATTTGGTCGGGTAACACGAAGTTATTAGTTTCTTCGTGTGGTGCGCATACTGTTGTTAGATGAGCAGCAAAAGTATTGGCTTTTTCTTCATTGCTTCTCGGCCAATTTCCAGTTGGTATTCTAATCGGGTGATTCGAGTTTGTTGGCCTTTTTAACTTTTTGTTGCCTTCCACAAAGAATTATCTGTCCTCTCAGTTGCCGAGAGTTCATTTAAATAATTCTAGACGCTCTGGTTTTCTGCCTCCCGCAATGCAAATCTTAGGGTCTTAATAGCTCGATTTAATTTCCATTTCAACAACGGTGATTTTGTTTCTTGCTATCGACGGCGAATTTTCCGCTTTTCCTGGATTAGTTCCTGTATATTATTTAAGACAGGTGCAGGCTTTTCAGCTGATAATGCCAGGACATCTTTGAAATTTTCTTCCAGGCATCAATATCTGCTGGTGTGGTAAGAGAGATATTCAGTACAGAATTATGTTCGACTAGCCTCTTATATTGATCCCAATTAGTTTGCTTGTTTGTAGGACGTTTTGGCGTTTCTATTCTTAGGACGCCGGTGCCCACTCTTACAATTACAAGTGAGTGATTAGAAGACAGATAATAGCAATCGGTGACCTTAGCATACGTTACATAAAAGTCAATTAAATCATGGACTTTCTTTTTATCTGTGGGTAAGTACGTTGGGTGAGAGATGGCAGATACGTAATCCAGGGGCTGTTATTATATAGGTTCATAAATTTGTTTGCCTTTCGGCCATGTTAATCTGGAACCCCATTGAGTGTGTTTGGCGTTGAAATCACCCCACGCAAGAAATGTTTTACCTAGCTCGCTGAAATAATCCTTTAACTGCAGTTTTTATAGAATGTTTTGCAGGACAGTACACTGCTGATATGACACAGTTTCGAGGCCACTCCTGCAGACAGATGCTCGTTGATTGGATATGTTCTCATATTTCATAAATTCATAGTGTTTTAATCTTGTTTTTATCAGTACAGCTGTGCCTCTATGTGCTTTCCCATCTGGGTGCATCGTGTCATAAACAGAGTACCCATTAATTTTGAAATAGTTATTTTTGGTGTTGTGTGTTTCAGATATTTACATTATGTCAATATTGTGCTCAGGGAGGAATAATTGAACCTCTGCTTAATGTTGTGCTAGGCCGTTTGCATTCCATATGGATATTTTGAGGACAATCATTTTTGAATTTTAACGGCTATCTGCATCAACGTGTTCATATTCTGCATCATAAGATTCATGGTTCTTTGCATCATCGCCATGAAGGGTTGCATCATGTTAGTTAACTTGCTTAAAGCTGCTGCGACGTTTCCACTCCTAAAGTGCAAGAAGCCTAAGTTCTTGCACTTTATCTGTTATTATCAACTGTTTTTTTGAGCGTTATGATACGAAACTTTTGGTCGTACTTTTAATGCAGTGGAAGAATTCTAGGTAAATTGGACACCCTCTATAATTTGCAGTGTGATTGCGCACAGTAAAAATTTATTAAATTTAACAGTTTTTTTTAAAGATAACGATAAAGTCCAGAAATGGGACCACTAGATGGGAATTTAGCTATTAGATGGACCTGGGATTATCAAATGATTATTGGCAAATTTATATTTTTATTTAGTATCTATTACAACTGATTTATAATTCATCTAGTAACTTATCTATAGTGTTAACTTTAGTGGACAACCACTGGGTGGGTTAGCTCCAAACTGATTATACGATTAAATTAAAATCTAAAGGCTTCGTCCTTCGAAGCCGTCTGACTGGGTCTGTGTTGTTCAGCATACGGTGCATATCTGCATTTTGATGTTAATCGAGTCGCTGTACATGTTTCTTTTCATGGTTCTGCATTTCTTCGGTAACGTACTCCATTTTTAGATCCTTATGATGGTTGTCGTTTCTAATGTACCATGGTGCATTCACAGTGTCATGCCTAAGTATTTGGCCGTATTAGCATGCGGGATTTGCTGTGACTTCGATGGAGTGGTGTGTTAATTTTTTTGTTAGTGAAGTTAACGTATATGGATTTCGTTTCGTTGAGCTAAATGCGCTATTTCTTTGTCCAGCTACATATTAAATTAGTAGCATTTTGTAATTTACCAATCCCCAATTGCTAGGATTGCAGTATCATCCGCAAATGTTGCAATGTTAGCTCCTTTTGTATTTGATACAGCCGAGATTTGTTTTACATCAGAGTACTCATCTTCAAATTTAACGCGAAAGTATCGGTCAACTACGCAATTTGAGCTTAAATTTTTGGTAATCTCATATCTTAGCTCTTGTAATGTTACTGGTTGGATGTTTTTATTAACCATTTTTAAAACTGAGTTTATGTTTTCTTCTGCTGATTGCCCCGGAAGGGGTAGAAGATAGCCTTAGATCTTCCTTTTTGATCCTGAATGTTCGGTCGTTTAAATCCTTTTGTTTAACACCGACTTTTTATTAGAAACCTCAGTTCGTTGCTTAAATAATTAGGTCTCGATTTACTTTGTGGTGCTCTATTCCTTTGCCAGGTTTTACGACCCTTCCGCTTTTCATTACCCAAATCTCTCACTTACAATGAATAGTTATTGCGCCTCGATATTTTATATTGACTAGGGTATATTGACTGCCACGCTGCTTGCAATATATTTTTATTTAATAGTTCTAAATTCCTAATTGGTCATCGAGTGGTGTCGCAGTTTTAATTGGTACTTGTATCGCAATTTAATTGGAGAGTTTTCGTTCTTGATTATGGTTGCACTCAGTGTCATAATAACTAGTGTGTGGTCTGAACATATTCCTTTATTGTTTTCTGTCAGTACATAGTTTTCGAATAGTCTTTTTGTTACATTGAAGTCTATTAAGTCTGGTATTTTGTTATGATTTGTAGGCCAATATGTGGATTTACCTCCAGATTAAAACTCACAGTGTAATTCTTACACTGCTGCAAACAGATTTTTACCCTTACGTGTTGATAGTCTCGATCTCCAGTATATGTATTCTTAGCATTGATGTCTCCCCCAATTATGAAGTTGGTTCCTAGCGATTTAAGCAACGCAAGATTTGGTCCCTGGATTAGCTGAGTAAATCACGTTTCAATAACTCGATTCACACTATACAAAGGCGCTCCACATCAAGTCCAAAGGTGTTACAACCGGACATTCGCAAACTATTGGTTCTTTGCCCAGTTCGGTAATCATTTCAGAAGTCATTCAAATTTCACAATCTTTACAAATGTTGTCAAAAATTCCTTTATTACTCCATGTAGTGTTATTTGTGATAAAAAATTTCATAGAAACTTGTAATTGTAAACAATATTTTAAAGATGGATACTACATTCGAATGGACTGTACAGTTCCCTGATTTCGAACGCAAATTCACCATAACTTGCGCTGCTAGTGACTTCGCAATTGGATCAATTGAATAAATACCAAACTCTGTAATAGGAAAAGAGTTGCTCTCCGTATTTTAACCAGTTCAACATTCCAGACCACGTGTATACGGTAGTAAATTTAAAATCCTTGGCTTCGTTAAATTGTATCAACAAACCCCTCTTCATGATTAATCCGATGGAGACTGGTACTTATCTAACACGATTATCAACCGAGCAAACAGCGCAGTGGTTAAAGCTGCGACGTTTGGATCGGGAGGTACCGGGTTCGAATCCCAACAGAGGCGGGATGCAAAAGGGATTTTTCATCTCCCGATTACGGTCGGTGATTAAATTGAAAACATCTATGACCCTTTGTTGGAATGTAGAACTCATGGGCCGACCCATCTTTCATGTCACTGTACAGGGTGGCATGGAGCTATGCAATGCGCAGATGGTATACTGTACTTGTGTGAATGAGATGAATGAATGGATTGAATGAATGTTGTGTGAATGTAAGGTAAGGCTATGGACCAAAAGATTGTCTATGCCAATACCTTTTTTAAAAAAAAAAAAAAAAAAAACACGATTATCAAATTTCGCATAAATTATAGGATTATTAAATCGAAACACAGTCGCCATTAGTTCTTCCACACAACTTCTATAGTTCCTGATTATGAATCCAATATTACCAAATCAATCCATCAACACAGGCCCATCTTACGAAATACTCCTTGGCTATGTAGCAGTGCCTAATCAAACAACTGAAACAATAGCCAAGGCGTTCGTGTAGTGCTTTGCCTGTGTACTTGGAGCCCCGAGATCATTATTAACTGACCATTATTTTGAGCATTGGAAGATCGCATCGTCATACTCTCACAGAATAGATCCGACATTTTGTCAATTTGGGATCATTAGATTTGGATTATTGGTTATATCTTATTCAATGTTTATCCATGTTCACGTACCCCTCACATACCTATACAAACACAATTTTCTACGGGATCATGAAATCGTTTTCAATTTTGAGTATTATTTAACAGATTTCAAATTTCGAAAAAGATCGAAGAGATCAATTATACGAGGTAGTCGCGAAATAACGTTAAAATTATCCAACGAGATTTAAACGCTAAAATTGGAATTGATAACACCAGCAGGGTACCGATTATGGATAAAATGTTCTCACACAAAAATGTACACATATATACTTGGAATGTGGCAGAACCAGCAACCAAATCGATTATGTATTGGTAAAGAGGTTGTTAAATGTATAGTCAAACCAGCAGTTTTGAACAAACACAAACCGGAGGAAATTCAACAACTAAAATATATGTGTAAGTGGGAACAAATGAATCATGAATTAGACATGATTCACGAAAGAAAATTGAGAAACGCAATCAACATAAACTGATAATGTGTCACCAGTGATCGCGGAAAATGCGTGGAAGACATTCTTAAGACGGTTAAAGAAGCCACAGCAATAGATAGATGCACAAACTTCATCTAAAAAAGGTCTCTGAGAAATATGTAATCATACATAAAGAATTCATCACCGAATTCAATTAACCACAGGCGATCAACAATTTCTAGCGAACATAGTGAACCGCACATTACACCTAAATTAGATAGTAATTAACTCTCGCCCATCAACAAAACGATAAGTTAGAACTGCCATACAGGGGACGGTGAATCAAACATCCGTCGTAAAACACGATGAAAAGAATCGAACTCACCTAGAAACGTGTGAGGATGAGGTTCCCCACATTGTGCTGAACAGTGTATGTTGCCGCCAATTAGACAACACGACCCTAATTCTTGGGTACCACTCGCAGAGCACGAAGGAATTACAACATAGAAAACTCAGAGACATTTTTTTATTTTTTTTTTTTTTATTTTTTAATAACATAGCTATTTTTTATTTAAATTATCAAAATCATTACAAAAAGTATTCCTAAAAAAAAAACAAGTTTTTTGAAAATACAAAATATAAAATAAGTTTATAAATAGCTACGATTAGTGACTCCTTATTTAAAATAAATGACATGGAGTCACGATTCAAACATTAAAATTAAATCACAGTAGTTACGGTATTACACAATCCGTTATTATTCTAAAAATTCAAAAAACAAAAAAATATATTTTTTTTTTGTAAATACATACGAGCATTGTTTGAGATATTACAATCAACAAGGAAGATTCCTGATTAATAATATTATGAAGTAAACAATAAAACTGAGCAAAACCATTCGGTTAATATAACGAAACTGAAACATTTTATACAAGACATTTTTATAAATTAAATTTGGGTTCCAAATAAAATTTCAATATCATTTAAAGAAAATAGCCAATCTTTTAATAAACGACAAAATTCATTCAAAGTTTTTGCATTGATAATATTGGATGGTAGTTGACTAAATAACTTGGGAGCAGTGTATGCGAAAAATTTCTTAAAATGTTCTTTATTGGGTTGTGGAATTTTGATTCTAAATTTGTTACGAAACAAGTACGGTACAGTGTTATGAACATTAATTAGACGATTGCCACTCATCAAATAGTACATTCTTAAAACCTTGAAAACGTATAAATATCGCAACGGTAAAATTTTTAAATTCACAAACAAAGGTAAAGATGGTGTGGTTCTTTCAGAGTAATTCATAATTCTTACTACTCTTTTTTGAATGGTCATCAAGGGTTTGATGCTTGCTAAGTAAATACCACCCCAACAAGATATACCATATTGAAGATGCGAATCAAACAGTGCATAATAGAGGCATCTTAAAAATTTCGGGCTGCAGATATTTCTTAGATAATAAAATGATCTTAAAGTCTGTCTAAGTTTCTTTTTTAAGTTGGCCACGTGCTCTTTAAAATTTAGCTGATAATCTAAAGTAAGTCCCAAATATTTAAATGTCATCACCGATTCAATAGGTACACAACGAGTATTACAGTTGGACTCATTACATGAAAGTGAATGGTAAAACAATGGATTAGAATTCTGAATGGCACAACTCACATTGAAATACATCAATTTGGATTTACTGCTAAGAACAAAATCATGAACGTGAAACCATTTCTTTAGCAATCTTATGTCATCTTTAATGGCACAATTTAATGAATTCATATCTAAGCTAGAGTATAGTAACGCCACATCATCAGCAAAAGCAATCGGACCACCATGCAGCTTAAGATCAAAAATCGAATTGCAATATATCAAAAAAAGCAAGGGTCCTAAAACGGAGCCTTGCGGGACTCCAACGTTAACAACTTTTATATCACTAAAAATTTTATTAACGCAGACCGTTTGTACTCGATTTTGAAGGTAAGACTTAAACAAGGAAAGTGCCGAGCCTCTGATACCTATATGTTCTAATTTATCCAATAAAATTTCATGATTAACAGTATCAAACGCTTTAGTAATATCTATGAATAGAGAAGATACTTTTAGATTGCTATTCAGATGATGATGGACTGGAGTTAGAAAAGAAATAAGCGCTTTTTCCGTCGATAAATTTTGTCTAAAACCAAACTGTCTATCATCCAAAAATTGTATTCTATCTAAATACTTCAATACACGCCCTTTAATAATTTTTTCAAAAATCTTTGAAAAAGTATTTAAAATGGTAATAGGGCGATAATTGTTAGGATCAACACGAGAGTCCTTTTTAAATAGCGGCTTTACAATACCTGTTTTTAGATTATCTGGGAATAAACCCTTTTCGAGACACAAATTAAAAATAAATTCAAGAATATTACTTATATAGAAAATAACCTTTTTCACTAGTGAATTCGAGATCCCATCTATTCCACAAGAACTGGAGTTTTTCAATTCACTGGCTGCTGATACAATTTCCGATTCGCTAATTGGAAAGAAGAAAAAGTTTGAATTACTGATCCTAGACAAAACCATATTTTTTTTAACATCATCAGCAATAACTATGTTTTCACGATTATTATTTACAATAGAACTAGGTATATTGATAAAAAAGTCATTAAACACGTTAGCAATATCCTTTGAATCGGTTATCATAGTATTATTACCAATATCGATTTCAGAAATATTATTCAGGCTTTGCTTGTTATTCAGAACATTATTAACAACTTTCCATTTAGATTTCAAATCTGTTGCTGCATTCAACTTATTTTTAAAATAAGATTCTTTCCTTAGTGGGATCAAGGTTTTAATTCTAGAATTAAGTTTACCAAGTTTTTTCTTTAGCCCTTCATTATTTCGATTTTTCGATAATTTTTTGGATAGACGATTTCGATAATTAATCAGTTTTAATAACGAATCATTCATCCAAGGCTTGAGTTTGAAGTTGCTTCTTTTAATCTTAACAATTGATTTACATTTATTTAAAATAAAAATAAATTTATCAATAAAATTCGAATAAGCAACGTTCGGATCATCCGAGGAAAACACATCACTCCAATCACTAGTATACAGAGCCTCACAAAGGTCCGTGTAATTAATCCTTGTCTGAAAACCCGGTTCGTACCGACGACCACTGTGCGGTTTATTGGCTAATTTTAATTTAAAATAAACAGTGGTATGATCAGTCACAAATAAATTCAAGTTAGTTAGTTCAATTGAATATTGTTGGCAATGGGTTTCAGAAAATACATGATCCACACAAGTGCCTGAACATGGTCTAGTCACACTGTTTAGAAGAGAATCCATCCCAAATGACGAACACAATAGTAAATATTCATCTTTTGCACGGGAATCCTTCAATAAATCCAAATTAATATCACCAAGTAGAATTTTATGTTTAGATTTATCATTATATAAAAGATCAGTTAATTGTACTAAAAACGTATCAAATGCACAAAAATTAAATCTATAGATTAATATAAAACAAATTTTAATATTCCCAAGCTGAATATAAATTTTCATAATGTCCGCTGACGAAAGACTAACTGAACACACATCGAAATTAAGTGAGGATCTAATAAACACAGCCACACCACCAGATCTATAATGGTCATTACAGTTAGCTAAAAATGAGTAACCATCTACACTATACTCCAATATTTCACCACTTGAAATCCAAGTCTCAGTAAGAAATATAACATCGAAATCCAAATTAATCGCAGCAATGTTAGTTAAAAATGTATCAAAATTTTTTCGCATACTACGAATGTTCTGCAAGCAAAATTTAAAATTATCCATCATAAAAATAAAAATAAAAAAATAAAAATATACAAAATCTCAAACTATGCCCGTACGTATGTATACAGAAATAAAAACTTGATTTCAAGTAAATTAAAAGTAAAATATAAAAAAATATACCATAAAACAATAAAATTATTGATAAATGATTTTTGCTGCAAATTATATTGCAAAAAATACGGTAGTGTAACTCCGCCTCAACTTGCCATAATAATATTTGTGAATGGTAACTACTAACTTTACAAAATAATAAAATAAAAAAAATGACACAAAATGTCAAAATAATAAAAATAAACAATAAAAATATTGTAGTGTTACAAAAAATAAGTGTTAAAATAATAAGTGTTAAAATAAGGTTTGATTGTTGAATTGACATAATTAAAAATATGAATGAACATAGTGTATAAAAAATAAAATGAATGAACATACTATAATATTGTTTTAATTGTAGATATTGATTATGATCCAGTGAGAGAAAACAGTGATGTGTCTTCAATTTCGGCAGGCTGTTTGTATTTCCTTTCCAGGCGGATAAGATCGCAGAACGACCGAATATGATTGACTTCAGAATCAGGTAAATTACGTAGCAAAATTTTATTATTCGCGCACCATAAAAAACGAAAATTAAATTTCGCTTTAATTCTTTTTGCCTCCTTATAGAGCTTGCTCTGGAACTTTGTGAAGTGATGCAGCATAATAATTCGGGTTTTGCCGAATTTACTATCAATCTCTTCCAGATAGAGTGATTTTTTCCTCCGAAAGTTCGTAAGTATAGATTGTTGAAGCTCAGGTGTTTTTAATTTAATAATAAAAGCGTTTTTAAATGCATTTGATCCATCAATAAGTTGTTTCATTTTCTCAATTGATATAATTTCACTACGGGAGATTTGTTGTCCAATTTTGCCAGTGGTTTTAATAAATATTTCAGGTAAGTCTTCCGTTTCACTGGGTAACCCACACACGACAATATTATTAGCATTTTCAGCTTGGTTGGTGATGTCATTTTTCGCCTCTAACCAGCTTAATTTGTTTTCGTGGTCACCAACACACCTCTCTAGTTCAATTATATTTTTTGTCAGGGCATGGTTTTCTTTAGTTATCAAATTTACTCGGTTGACTAGTTCCTCGATAGTATTGCTGATGTACTGCTGGGATGACTCCAATACTGTAAGTTTTTGTTGCAGGCTGTTTAATACACTCATCACATCGTGCAGCGTTGGATTATTAGGGATTGTCGGAGAGACAGGAACGGTGTCATCAATGATGGATCTCCGTGTGGAACTTCGACAAGGTGGACATAGCCATGTGGCAGTACCGGAATTTATGCTTTTCATAAGCTCATCCGTAACCAATCCACATTTAATATGGAACGCTTTATCACAGTTGCCACATTTAATACCAGGAAATCGTTCCGATGTAATGTTTTTAGTACACGTTACACACATCAACACAGGCATTTTAGCTCTCAATAACAAGCCAATTACCACAAAAAACAAAATGCCACAACTTGGCGCCAAAAAAAATATAAAATAAAACTGATGTACCAATTATTATTAAAAAATAACACTAATTTTTATAAAACTAATTGTTGTTGAATAAATATTAAATATAAAATTGGACTATATTTTAGTTATGATTTAAATTTTTAATTTATTTTAACTTCAATTTTTACAACCAATTTTTGCGTCCTTTCACTTTAACAATTGACGTAAATTCATATACATTATTGGATGTATTGTACCACAAACGTATAGGCGAGTTAATATATAATGATATTAGCAAAACACCAACAAATACGAGACAAACAGATATTGTGATAGAAAATAAACAAGGCCTAGAAGGCAAAGGGAAAGTAGGATGACCCCCCCTAGCAAATGCGAAAAAGCTCGGTGTGACGAACATATGGACTAAATGATAAAAAATCAGTAATCGCACAACAACAATTACAGACAGGCCTAGTATGTATTCAGGCACAAAACTTCTCAAACTACCTGAAGGGAATTGTATAGGTACCTATCCTCAGTGATGAACTTAAATAATGTTACCATATACATATATCACCAATAACGTCAATTCATTGGATTTTCATTTTGATGAAAGGTTTGCATAAACTATAGAGAAACCTGCACATCGAATCAAAAGCCAATCAAATGAAACTAAATTCTCTATAGTTGGCCCAAACTTCAAAAACGCTCCATGTTTCTTCCCATTTTTCTATAGACTTCTGGTAATGTTGTTTTGACTCTCCAACTATGTAGATTCCTTTGACCATAGTTGCGCACTGTGGATTTATTTTCTCGGAAGTCAGTCGAAATGTTCACCAACATATTCACCATGTCTTTGGAAAATATTTATCGATTTGGTGCGGTCATCAATTTCTCATTACCAAGGAACTGCAACAACATGATTTGTTAATGTATGTTAGGCTTGAGATTGGATAAACTTCCCAGTCCCCAATTTTGCTCATAATTGCAACCATGTATTTTTTCGCACGCTCCAGAAAAACTATTTGATTCTGAGAATGAGAGCCATCAGAAAATAAGACTATGGAATCGTATAACTTGTTGAGATAATCCCGCGAAATCTATACAAATCGTTCTAAGGATTAGCCACCGAGAAAATATTGGGGAACGGGAATTCGGGCAGTAATCTGTCATTAACCATACCGATGTCTGGTAAACATGAACAATAATTTTTAATAATTTGTCGATGTCCCACCATAGCCGACAAAATTCTACAGAGCAGCCTGTGCATAAATTAAAGGGATTTTAACCAAGGCAAGGAAACAATAGATTCCATAGCAAGAAGTTGAGAAACCTAAAGATGCCTTTAGGTCAACTACTGGCCACTACACAATAGAAGCGTACGATAATATCGGTTGCACCAGTGATTTATGATTTAAAGATAACACCCCAGGATTCCCCAAAAGCTGTTCTACATTGTCATCAAATTTGCAGTCACTTTTTGAAGCTTCTAGTCCGGGAAAGTTTACTATTCAAGACAACACGTAGTCACATTTAGTGATCGTACTCCCAAAACGACAGAGAGCACAGATAGGTTAAGAGTATTTCTCTGTATATAACTCTGTACAATGAGGCCAAATTGACGCAGTTTAACAAGGTCAGTATACACCTCCCTGGGAACAACCATTGGTAACCTTGACACAAACTAACGCCCTATCCAGCATCGCCCCCACAATGCGATACCTGAGCATGAATTAAATCCATTGGATCAATACCAAAATTGGTTCAAACAGAAATAATCAAAACAAACGGAGTGCTATCGAAAGCTCCCGCTATATTCAGGAAAGTACCCACAAGAACCTCATTATTATTAAGAGAGTTTTTAATCCTGGTTAAACGCAAGTCCTGCGAAACTTCTCTACATGAACTCGTAACTAAGATCGAAAGATCACTTAACTATAAAGAGTTTCTATAGTAGGTACTCTCCTGAACATTGTGGGAGCTTTTGATAGCACGTCGTTTTCCACGATTACAAGTGCGTGTATCAATTTTAATATTGTTCAAACCATTGTCAAATTTATCAATTCCATGCTTAAGTCTCGGATAATTGAGATGGAGCTGAATGGCTCAACAGTGTCCGTCAAATTAGCCATGGGCTGCCCGCATCTCACCCTTGCTGTGGCTCATGGTTATCGATGAACTACTAGATAAATTGCAGCAATGTTTTTCGTGCAAAGCTACGCGGATGATCTGGTTCTGACAGTTTCTGGTAAATACCTGAACGTCTTATCTGATCTGACGCAGAACGCCCGTAATATGCTAGAAGTTTGATGTTTTGAAAAGGGGGTATACATTAATCCCTCAAAGACTGATCTGGTTGTCTTAACGAGGCGTAGAGACAGTGCTAATCTGTCTGTTCCCACTCTCTTTGGTAGATCGATCACAGAGCACGCTAAATACCTAGGTGTCATCTTAAATGGTAAACTCTCCTGGAAATTTAACCTCTATTATAAGATGCAAAAGGCCATTGATATTTTTTGGCAATGCAGAAGGGGTCTGACCGCCAAAATGATGTCGTTTATCTATATATCACTGGTTCTACCCTTACTGTCATATGCTTCAGTTGTTTGGTGGCCGGTTGTGAAATTGACGTCTTCGGTAGCAAGGCTGAATGGATTGCAGATAACAGCCTGTAGGGCTATAACCGAGGCTATGTCGTCTGCTCCACTTCTTGCTATGGAGTCTATTCTACATCTTCCCGAATTGCAGTCCTACATTCTGGGTACATCGTGTTCTACTGCCTATCGGCTAAAGTACATTGGGGCATGGATTGTCTTCGGGACTTGGACGGGGCATAGACAGATTCCGAATAAGTATAAGTCACATATTCCGGAGCTGGAAATGGTGAATGACAGCCTATTGTCTGAATTTAACTTCACCAACTCATTCTCTCGTAGTCGAGAGAATGGTGGCTATCTCAGGATTTCAATAGACAGTTGTCTCAGTCGATAGCTTTTTTTGCGAATGGCTCTCGTTCGAAAGTAAGTGCAGGGTTTGAATTTTACTGTCCAAAGTATGAGCTAATATTTTCGGGTAGTCTGGGCAAACACTGCACGGATTTTCAAGCTAAATTAATTGTGCGATTGCGGCGTTGAAGTTTAGCGTTTTAAAAAGGGATATTATCATCTGCACAGATAGTAAAGCCATGCTTAATACCCTCATTAATCCTTTGACTATGTCCAAACTAGTCAAAGATTGCATGCACTACATTAATCTCCTTTGCTCTAACACGAGAGTAAGGATCATGTGGGTGCGTGCTCATTGTGGCGTTGAGGGAAATGAGGTTGCTGACTTTTTAGCGATGACTGCATACACAACCTCTGCAGCTGTCCCGCCTTTGTTAGAGCTAGATCCCAAGTGTTCTCTTCCGGATATTTCCATTATCCATTCCTTGGTTCAAACGTTTACAGTTTGCAGTACGTGAAGGGCAGTTTCACAGGAATAACCGACTCTATAAGCATGTTGCATGTGGACCCTAATAACTTAGGGTCAGTATAATCGGACTTTCGAGCTTTTGAGATAAAAACAACTCTACTCCTGCTCAAAGATTTTGGGATAGTGGAGCAAATGATCCTGAATGTGATGAAAGTCATGTTGTGATTAAGCATGGAATTCTATTGGGATTTCTATTGGGATTTGAAAATATCACAACCAGGAAATTAAACAGAAAGAATCAGCTCATCAATTTTCTTTCGATCAAAGGTAAAATATAAAATATATACATTTATGTTTTCGTTTGTTTTGCTGTGAGGGCAGAACATTTTGAAATAGTTTCAGACCTAACAAATTAAGCATTTTTTGCATGCCTTCATCGTTTTATTACGTAACATCATAATTTCTCACAACGAAACAATAAAATTTGATTCCAATTTCAATATTGAACCGCCGTTAGAGTGGGAAACTTTCGTCGATTAAAAAAAGCTGTAATATTTTTTAGTTAGATATTTTCTGTAGTTACCCAAAAAAAACGTGGTTAACACACCTGTCAATCCTTCAACACCTGTGTATAAACAATATTTTTTGTTGATTTATTTTCATCTGCCAGCACATATAAGTTTTTAGGTATCTCCGCCCGTGACATTGCTACGTCGTAGAATTGTCTATGACTGAAGCATTCATCCCTTGAATCAATTCCTACCACATTGAGTGACTGCCCTTGTGATTTATTGATGGTTATTATAGTGAAGGCAAAGCAAATCGGGAACTGAAGGCGTTTGAATTGAAAATGTAAATTGGAATTCTGGGAATGAACACGTTTTTCCTTTTTATATGTCCAACCAAAATTGTTACCTCAATTATATTAGTGTTCATCGCCTTCACAACCAAATGGATTGAGCGTATTTAGGAGCTCAACTGGATAACTGGTTGCTTCTTCTTCGTCTACCACCCTGTCAATTGAGTAAAATGCCTTCGATTCAACTGGAATCATTTCTTGAATGGTGTAATTGATTTCGTCAACTTTAGCATTAATTTCAACGTGTTGTGTTAGATTTAGACACACGTGGTCCATCAGAATTTTAAAGTTTTGACATGTGTTGCAAAAATCTTTAATCAATTTGATTATACCAGTTTCCACATCCAATTTTTCTTTTCCGTTGCCAACACTCAGCAGATACCTGAAAAATAGCACTGAGCCGAATCCATTTGATTGTTTTGCCCGCATGTTTGTTTGAAGCTTTATGTTTTTTACAAATCTCCACAGTTGCGAAGATTTGATACACAGGCTTTTATTTCATCGTACATTTTACCTCTAGAAATGACTGCCACCGTTTTGACGAAAATCTCAGTTGCGTTGACCTATAATCAGGAGACCTTTCCAAAATGTCCAAGATTACCTTTCTAGCCCGCTCCGTCTAGGAGGAGTATAAAGGACGGAATTCTAATCTTTAAGAATTATAGTATAGATTAGGACAAGCTTCAAAATTTTCAACAGACACGCGAAATTTTGTTCTAATTATTGCTTTTCTAATTTAGGACGAACTCTGAACAAACTTCATTCGAATTCTTAATTTGTATTTAAGTAACAATTAACTAAAGATGATGTATGTTTAATTTTGTTCAATATATTTATGTAAAATTTGTGATATTTAATCATCGAAACTAACAAAAAAGTTCGATTCCAAATTTTAGTCTACTTTCTGAAGCGCTCACATAGTAAAACACACGAAAATTTATCATGCATCAATGCACGACAATTTTCCGTGTATTTTACTATGTGAGTGCCTGGCAAGGTCGACTAAAATTTGGTAACGAAATTTTTTTTTCACACATTTTACTTTGTATCATTTTGCTTTCTCAATATTAGGTCACCAAAATTATCAAAAACATATTAATATACAATATTCTAATTATCTTAATAGCCAAACCCAACAAACCATACCACATAAAAGTATCAAATTACATTAAACAAATTTTTATTTTTTGCTTGTATTTGTTTGCCTACAACTATGTGTGATTGATGGAAAATTTACAAAAAAATAAAACGGAAATTTCCTGATAAAATGAATTGAATACATGAAATGAAATATACGATTCAACAAGTTTAATAGTTTAAATGCTTTGAACAGTGTATAGAAAAAAAAACCAACAAACAAATCTGAAAATGTAAAAAAATATAGCAACAAGCATAATCTACTTGTTGCAGAGTAAAAACAAAAATAAAATAAAATTTGCTAAGATAAAAAAATACAAAAAGCAGCTCAACACACACACAAAATAGGAAAAGCAGAAAAATTTCGCCGAGATATTTTATATAAACGCATGAATGATGAATGATGGGAATAGTACAAGAGTGTAATCCATCATTTTGTCACAAATGGTAAAAAAAAAGGTTAGCGTTTTTTTTTAAATAATAAACCTGGGATTTATGTATATCAAAAATAGTTTCCATAATACGTCTATATGGTTATGGTTCGCATCAAAGTGAATGCGGTTTAGGTAAATAAATTAAATTTTGTGATTTTAATCCCTTCCTGCATTTATAATGAAAATAATCAGCTTTATACACACTTGTTGGATTTCAATTTTTGTTAAACGATATTTCCCTGTGCATATACTCACTCGTACACATTGGTGCTCTAAATTATACCACGAAATCTTGCAATACACTTTACATCTTTTTATGTACGTATATAGGAAAAACAACCTAATTTGAATTTTCAATGTACATTCATATACAGATATGTGCTCATATGTTTAAACTAAGTACATAATATTATATGTATATGTATATGCGGGGGTGCGCGAAACGCGTAAAATATTTCGAAAACAAGTGAAAAATTATGAAGCACCATGCAAACGTGTAAAAATCCATAAACTCCGAGAGAAGCAATTTTATATAATATTTCAGAAAAGTTATGAATTCCATTAACTAATGAAAGTTATTTTGGCAACAAGCAAAAATAACAGAAAACTCGACACCCTTCAAAAATATGTATACTAAATATATTCTAAAAAGTTAAGGTAAATATTAAATTCGTGTAGAGCCGGAAAATGATGTTTTGATTTTTTCGAATGTGTTCTACGAACTGGAAATTTTATTTGTATATATACGAGTATGTAGGCTCCGCTTCAAGTAACGATAATCAAGAATATAATTTAATAAATTTTTCGGTATAATTATCTAACTCAAAAATTTATGTTGCACGCATACATATGTATGTAGAAAAAAAGAAAATTAAAACTTTTCTTAAGTATGTATTGCTCTTTTTTAAGCGCGCACCCAAAATTAGAAACTTAAATTTTGCTTGAATTCCCCGAATTTATTATTATTTAAAAGATGAATTTATTTCTCTATCAAATCATTGTGGGGTTTGGACGTGGAATCGGTGAAGTAAGCGATAACATAATAATAATCAAAAAGTGCAGTGATAGTAGTTTCTTTTTAATTGTTTTATATACACTCCCGGCCAAAATTATTGGGTCGATGGGGAACATCAAATCCGGTCGGTCAAATGAGTGGCGACGAGGAACCATTTTCTTTCCATAGGCGCTCTAATAAGAAAAAATCCCAAGATACGTTGAGGAATCATATTTCTCGAATGAATGAAGCAGAAATGGATAATATCGATCCTTTCCAAAAGAGTCAGGTTCTACCGAGCCTGTAGCACGTTCACCACGAAGATTAACAAAATAATACCTACAGAACTTGTGGAGTTACCGAGAAATGCTTTTCCAGAGGACAATAATTGTTCTAAAAAAGAAGAAATGCTGTATCAGGAATTGCGTAAGGCCAATGCTGCATTGGTTGAATCTAATAATTTAAATAAGCAATTAAATGATACAATTGCTTGTATGCAAGAACATATAAGGATTTTTGAAAACGAATTTAAAGCCCTTAAAGCAAACGAAAACGTTGATTCTCCTCCTACCCAAAAAGTAATGGAACAAGAATACCATACGGATGAAGAAGAATTAGCTCACGAAACTGAGTGGATTAGAGTCAAAAGCCAGAGAAAAAAAAGGAGAAGGAATGATACACCGACTCCTTCTCAACTAAAAGAGACAATTCCTAAAATAATCCAAAAAAATCCAAAAAAAATTACCTCCACCACCCCCATTACTTATAGATGGAATTAAAAACTATGATCTACTGTATGAGAAAATTAAAACAATAAGTAAAACAGATAAGTTTAATACAAAATTGATGAGTGGAAACAACATCAAAATAAACTTAGAAATGACAAAAATATTAAGCGAAGGGTGACAATCCTGGCATACGTTTGAAAACAAACAAATCAGACCAATTAGGGTAATGGCTAAAAATCTGCACTCTACAAGTAAACCAGAAAAAATAATTGAGAACCTGAAAGGAAAAGGTTTTAATGCAACTGAAGCATCAATTAAGCTAAAACGTAGAAGTAAGGAGCCTCTGAACATGTATATGCTGACATTCAGCGCAGATGATGATATAGGAAAAATACATCAAATCAAGTACATCTTGGGATGCAAAGTCAATATTGAGCCCCTAAGAAGATCTAGGCTTATACCACAATGTAAAAAATGTCAAGCATATGGACATACTCAAAAATACTGTAACAAAGAACCCAGGTGTGTCAAATTTCCAGGTAAACACCATACTAGAGATTGTGTCAAACCCAAAGATGTACAGTCTAGATGCGTATATTGTGGAGAAAACCATCCAGCTAACTACAGAGGATGCAGTGTTGCTACAAATACAAATGTAATAAAGAAGCAAACCGTTGGAATAAACAGGCCTGAATCATTTAAAGGAGAGTTAAGTTGTAAAGCGTTGATAGCCTCTCAAGCAGAAGTGGGCAAAAAAACTTACGCTCAAGTAATGATGAGTAACGAAAACAAACAAAAACTCCTCAAACAGTCGACATAAATCAAACGCTTAAGCTGATATTAAACAAACTTAATATTTTTGATCAGCGATTACAGAAACTCCAATACAGTACTAAGGGAGCTATCCCTAAACAAAACCATGTCTAACGACTTAAGAATTTTATGCTGGAACGCCAATGGACTCCAGCAAGACCAACGGGAATTGCAAATGGTTCTGGACGCAGAGAAAATCGATGTCTGTCTCATCTCTGAAACTCACTTCACTAGGCAATCAATTATCAAATTTAGAAATTATAAAACATATCACACTATTCACCCGGGAAATACTTTCAAGGGAGGTAGTGCTGTTATAATTAGAAATAGTATTAATCACTTCGAGGAATTAAAATATAAAACAGAACAAATACAAGCAACAGCTGTTAATATCAAGACCAAAAATAACTCTATTAGTGTTATTGGAATTTACTGCCCACCGAAATACTCTCTAAAAGAAAAAGATTATCTTGAATTATTCAGTAAACTAGGGAAAACATTTGTAATTGGAGGATGTTTTAATGCAAAAAATAGCCACTGGGGTTCTAGACTAACAACAACCAAAGGGAAAGAACTCCTCAATGCTATCAGAAAATACCTTATCAAATGGTAAACCCAACCAAATGGCCAACTGATCCAAATAAAATACCAGATCTGATTGATTTCTTTATAGTGAAAAATATATCTAATGAAAGTATTGACTTAAGCTCTGATCACTCCCCAATACTTTTGACATTAAGTGAAAGGATCATTCAAAAACTAAGCTATCCTAGTTTAGTAAATAAACACACAAATTGGGAATACTTTAGACTTTTTTCCAATTGATTTTCCAGAAACCAGTGATAAATCAACAGAGTCTGAACCACCAGCAATAACTACTCAGTCGATATCTTCCTCTACTCCAAGTACGGCGACAGTACAAGAGGCCCATTGTCAAACTCAGGTCCCAAATTATTCGTATTCAAAATTGTCACAAAGTAAACCACCTAGCTCCCGAGTAACATTTGCTTTCGGAGCTAGATCAGTACGATTATATCAGGGAGCCTCAAATCACACTTTTGATACATTCACGCATCACCCTACCAACCAAACCACCGTTAATTTCGAAACGTCCTCCCCTCCTAACTTAGCCAACGGAAATAGACCAATAATGCAAAATTCATCAGTTAAGACGGCGCAAGAAAATACTCTACGAGAAAGAAATTCCTCAATCGTACCTATTCACAAATGGAATTTAAAAAACGATAGTTCGCCAAAAGGAACGGCTGTCGAAAAATTCTGAAAAAAATTCTTGCCGAAACACATGGAGTTCAACCTCAACAGTTGATTAATCATCTTAATATTTTATTAGGAGGGGTGGCTTCTGATCATTATTGGTTAACGTTAGAACGGCAACCTCGATGTACTTGGGCTGAGTTACGCAGTTCATTTTTGCATTGATTTCAGGATCGAAGAACGGACATTGATATGAGAAAATTGATTAGCAATCGGAAGCAAGGGGAGGGTGAACCATTCAATAATTTTCATAACGATATTCTTAGCATGGCGACACCCTTACGAGTATCGCTTCCTGATTATGAGCTCTTCGAAATTTAAAAAAAAAATATTCGACCAGGTCTTGTAACCCATCTTGCTGGGCGTCTTCTAATGAATATACCCGAATTGGTTAGTACTTGTATAGCAACTGAAGATGCGTGGAATGAGGAAGGATACGTTCCAGAACACCATATGTACCTTGGAGTAGGCCAAGTAAAATACATGAAATTACCAATTCCAAAGAATCTTTCAGACCTACTTCAAGTATATTTCCACCAATGAATTTACCCGTCTATGCTAATCAAGCTAATCATAATTATGTTCACTATCAAAATGCAGTTTCGAATGCCGTAGAAACATTACCAAATGGCAATATTAATGCCCTTTACCACTCCCAACTCGAGATCTCTACGGTACTAGTTCCAACGCCACCGAACAGTTTATGTCAGTGATATTCCGAAGGTCAAAGATTTTTGTTATTTTTGTGGATATTTGGACGTATTATTCCCGCACTGTCCAAAGTGTCAGGGAAACCGGGAGTTGGGAATGCGAAATCATGGGCCAGCACATTTCCGATCTCAATCGGCTCAGATTACAAATCCACGAGGAAACATTCCGTCGAATCGATATTCGAATCAGGGTGGGAATCGTTCTCGCTCATAGATTCCATTATTAGTATAGACCCCGCATATGGCGACATATCATCTTGGTATGTCGATGACCTTAGCCCGGATGAGCTAAGAGTGGGTAGGCACCGTTCAGCTAAATATTTTCGCTCAAAAAGAAAACTTTTATCTTCAATTTCTGCCCTTGCCACTATTCCATCAAGTTCTAAACACTCTACAGTAGATATTCGGAGGCCTCTTCCAGATATGCGACCTTACGCAGAAATTGCAATTAATGGAACAAAGGTATGTGGGTTATTGAATAGTGGTGCAACTATTACAGTTTATTGAAGAACATCGATTGACATTATATCCTCTCACAGGCTCAGTCCAAACTGCGTGTGGTTCTACACAGCATATGTTAGGATATGTAATTTTTAATATGACATTTAAAAAACGCACCATTTAAATGAAAGGTGTACGTAGTCCAAACGCTTCAACAGTCCTTTTATCTCGGATGCGATATCTGGGAGGCATTTGATCTAAAGCCCCGCGTGGTTTAGGAAATCTCACCTTAATCAAATCCCGTAGAAGATACTAAAAACTCATATCATGATCTGTACGGTAATCAGCGTGAAAGGTTAGTAGCGACAATTCGATGCTTCCCTAGCTTTGAAAAGATGGGTCTCAGAAGAATTCAAATCCTTCAACACACTATTGTCGTTGGAGATGCAAAGCCTATTAAGCAGCGCTATTATACCGTTTCTCTTGCTATTCAAGCATAAATACATATGGAAATCGAACGGATGATCGAAATGGACATAATAGAGGAGAGTAATAGTCCTTGGTCATCTCCAATGGCAGTAGTAAAGAGAAGCAATGGGAAAATCCGGCTGTGTCTCGATGCGAGAAACCTAAATAGCGTCACAAAAAATGACGCATGTTTGCCGTTAATTGACGGATTGTTGAGTAGGTTGGAGACAAGATTCATTTCGTGTTTGGATCTCAAGGATGCCTTCTTTCAGGTTCCTGTAAAAACGGATTCGAAGGAGAAGACGGCGTTTACCGTCCCACGACGTCCCTTATATCATTGTAAGGCGATGCCTTTCGGGCTTTGTAATTCGCCTCAAACCTAATCTAGGTTAATGAACAAAGTGGTTCCTCCCCATTTACACTCCAAGGTATTGGTATACCTCGATGATTTGTTGGTGACGAGCAAAACGTTTGACGAGCATCTTTCATTGTTGGAAGATGTCTCGAGACGTTAAGTAGCCGCAAGTCTAACCATTAACATCGACAAAAGTAAATTTCTCATGAAAGAAATCGACTACCTTGAATATGTAATTGGAGAGAGAGGATTGTTCGATAACCCGGAGAAGGTAAAGTCCGTTACCGAATTTCCTGTACCAAAGACCGTACGTCAAGTTCGGAGATTTTTGGGCATAACGGGATGGTATCGACGCTTCATTCGAGACTATTAACTGATCTTCTAAAAAGAGGTAGAAAATTTAAATGGACGGAAGAATCTAAAAATTCGTTTGACGCATTGAAACAAGCTCTTGTAAGTTCACCAGTCAATTATAGCGTAACAGAATTAGAATGTCTCGCCGCAATCTTGTCAATCAAAAAGTTTCGCCCTTACGTAGAAGGTTTTCCGTTTACCGTAATTACGGACCACTCTAGCTTGACTTGGCTGATGACTATATGAAGGATCTAACTGGGCGTTTAGCTCGCTGGAGCCTTCAACTCCAAGCCTACGATTTTGATATTGAGTACCGCAAAGGTAGCGGAAATTGTGTGCCAGATGCACTTTCGCGTATTTATATGGACGCCTTATCTTTTATTTCACCACCTTTGGATCTAGATATGAATTCTTCACATTTTCAGTCACCGCAATACTTAGACTTGGTAAAATCTTTAAAAACAAATCCTTTCAGAGGCATTATACAATTCATTCGTACGATAAAATCTTTATTAGAGTTCGTGAAGGAGATTCAGATACAGTGACAGATATTCCTATCTGGAAACTTGTAGTTCCAGAGCAATTAAGATTGCCCTTAATTAAATCAGCACATGTTCCGCCTCAACCTCCTCATTTGGGTTACAAAAAGACCGTCAATCACTTAAAAAAATATTACTTCTGGCCGGCTTTGTCGTCTGATATAGTAAATTTCATTAAAGGCTGTACTAGTTGCAAGGAAAACAGGGCTATAAATTATTCTAGTACACACCCAGTATCGTCATTACCGGTAACTTTTCGACCCTTTCAACGTATTTATTTGGATTTCCTCGGACCCTATCCGCGTACTCGCGTAGATCACTTTTCTAAATATGTGATCACCCACCACTTCATCGCGCGACCGCTGGTGATGTGATGAAGTTTCTGAAAAATCAGATCATTTTTACGTTCTAAGTCCCGGAGGTAGTGTTGTCTGATAATGAAAGTCAATTCAATTCGAAGCTTATAGCTGATTTAAGTTCTAACTATAGCATACAACACATTTTTACTGCAAAATATGCCCCGCAAGGCAATGCATCTGAAATAGAAAATCGGACTCTTTTAGCTTCTAATAAGAATTACGTAAAGGAAGATCACCAATTATGGGATCTTCATTTAAACGCGCTAACATTTGCCTTGAGAAATGCGAGTCATGAGAGTACGAAATATTCTCCAAATTTTATTGTTTACGGTCAGCATCTTATATTGCATGAGTCAGTTTATCATCTTTTGAAATCCGCTCAAAAACTTACGGGTTATACTCAATTGATTGGAAAAGTTCAATACCATCTTGAGGAAGCGAGAAAACGATCCCATATTCGATATAATCTACGAAAAAGGGCTCCCATATTACAAGTTGAACAAACCGTATATGTTCGAAATTTTACACAAAGTCGGGCTATAGATGGTTTTGCATCGAAATTGGCATCCAAATACATAAAAGGCACAATTTTAAAACTTATTGGACGATTGATGTGCGAGGTGGCAGACGATTCAGGTAAATCACTCGGCATTTACCACTACAAAGATCTAAAATTATGATTAAGAAACCCGGCTTGAGACTTTCTCAATTTATTATTATTATTATTAATTAAATGAATTAAAATATTGTAAATTAAATTGTTCTATTCTCGTTATACCTCTAGTATCGTTTTCGCTGTCGATTTTGAGACTCATGATGAGAGGTTAGAAAACTTTTACTGTAAGGATGGGATTGGTATAGGTCATCCATAGGTTCTATGGTAAATATTTAAGTCTGCCTATGCTCTTTAGTCTTTTACGCGGTCCAGCAAGGTCCAAGCATGCATCGAAAAACCCACGAACAATCCGTCGAGCCTTAGCCAAGCGTATCAGGCCGCTCGATGTCTCTGTGCGGATAATATATTTAACTCGATAACGGAAGAGTATTTTTTATGGAAATATAATATAATTATGTTGCAACCTCCACATCTCTCGCAACCGTTATAAGCTCACCAATATTATAAAAGCCACCTTTCGATTGAAATATGTACCCAGCCTCTGGTAAATTGCAGAAGTTATTATGATTCCTAAACCTGTGAAACCACCACACAAAACTGGATCATACACGCCAATATCACTATTACCAGTTATGTCTAAACTCTTTGAGAAGTTATTAGTAAAAAGGCTAAATCCGATAATTGACAAGAAAAACCTGATGATCAGTTCGGTTTTCGCAACCAACACTCAACATTAGATCAAGCACACAAAATAACTAATATTATTGAAAGAGCATTAGAGGAGAAAAAAGTCTGCTCAACGATATTCTTAGACGTTGCACAGGCCTTTGATAAAGTTTGGCACGAAGGAATTAACTATATAAGTTAAGAACTGTACTACCAATTCAATTCACTACAATATTAGAATCATACTTGAAAGATAGATTCTTTAGAGTAAAATTAGACCTATTGTACACTAATGATCTCCCTGTATTAGAAAACAACACTGTGGCGACCTTTACTGATGACACGGCATGTGATCGAGTTTGAATGAATCGCCCAGTTGTTTTGTTCTATTATCTAGTGTGGCAATTTGATAATTATGGCACCATTAGAGGTAAGGTGACAGACACTAATATTCTCGTTGTATGGTAATCTACTGCCATAATTCCATTCATCTGTCCGGGCGATGTATAGTAAAAATTTATTTTGTACTTTCAATGCGACTAATATGAGATTGTTGATAGGGAGACCACACAGAAATAGCGAATTCCAGTTGGGAGCGGACATCGCTAAAATATAGATTAAATAGAGATTTGATGTTCGTTAAGCTCCCATGACCAACGTTTAATAAACCCTCACATACAGTTGGCTATGGCGACTATTTTGTCGATACAAACAAAACTCCCAAATCACGAATTTGTAATGGTTTCTTCTTTCTAATGAAAGATATAGTTTTACCTTTATTTGTATTTAGCCGGAATTGATTGGCTTCGCACTACCTACTAACTCTGGTTAAATCATCTTGCAGTTCAGATGCATCGTCAAGATTTCTGATAACTTTGAATATTTTTAAGTCGTCGGGATATATTAAAACATCATAGTTTTGGATAACCCTGGTTACGTCGTTGATGAAGTTGTTGAAAATCCATGGTCCTAGATGAGAGCCTTGTGCGGTATCCCAGAGTGTGCTATAATGGAATTTGATTTTTTATCACTCATTTCAATATATTGTTGTCTGTTGCATAAGTAAGATGAGATCCATTTGACAAATGTATTGGAAAAATCAAATTTTGACAAGCTTTGAATTACTATTCCATGGTCGATTGAGTCAAAAGCTTTCTTCGATGGCTATAATTGTATTGCTATTAATCTCAGTCAAATTAGTTGAAGTAGACATTCTAAGTAGACAGCTGTGTTGGGCTACTGATAACTGACGTGGAAGAACTTTTTTAATTGCGTTGCATATGACTAATTCAAGCAGTTTGGGAATTGATGACAACGATGATATTCCACTGTAGCATAACTCTTTGTCCAGTCTAAAGATACGCGTTATTTTAGTTAGATTCCAATGGGTTGAAAACTTTCCACTTCGTAGCTATTGATTAATGTTTTCAAAATTGTTGATGGTATTTTATCAGGACCACATCTCCAAATGAACTAAGCGCTTGTAGAATATCTACCTTTGTGATAAACGGTGTATGTAAATCGAGATTAGATTCGATACCTAAGCCACTTGTTTAGGTTGAGTTGTTTTTGTGGTAAACGGATTGAAAAAATTCAGCATCCATGTTAACGATACACTGCTGATCACACGACTGTTTATTATTGTAATACATTATGGTGGGGTAGCCTTTTGTCTGGCGTTTTGTATTAAAAAAGTTCCAAAAATTCTTTGGATCGTTCTTGATTTATAGTCTTGTAGTGATGTGAGATACGTTCTGTATTTTAGTTCAAAATACTTATCGTATAAGATGTTGCTTCCTTGAAATGACTTTCTGTTATCTTTAGTATCGCTAATTTTCATTCGTTTGTATGCTTTATTCTTCTTATTTTTCAGGTTGATAAGCACGTGTTCATGCCATGGTGGATAATTGATTTTCGATACTCTGGACAAAAGAACATAATTCTCGAATATTTGGATAATCAGATGATAAAAAAATTCCACGTTCACGTCTAGGTCATGTTTAGATAGTTCACTCTACTAGATGATATTATTGAGTGAGTTTTTCAATTCTGGTAGGTTAGCTTTCTTGAAATTAAAGGGGGTTTCCACGTCTGTTTGATCTATATATACATGGTGAGAGTACTACCGTATTCAAAGATATTTCCTTTGCTTTATAATGGTCGTCGCAGTGGCAACAACGTCTAACAGATGCGAGGGAAAACAAGAAAGTACAACAACTCAGCAATGAGCGAAGTTCGCGTAATAACTTTAAATGAATTACTGGATTGCATTATATACTTTCAAGCTTGCGTCAACTGCCATTCAGAATCGGGATGGACACGTCTGTGCTAACATCGACGCAGTACGCGACGCATGGAATGGACCCGACCAGCTTGGTGTTCATCATACGTTACAGACTGTAGCTGAGCCACGTCAAATACAGACTAACACGAAAATCATCAACTGGAGTGGACTGCATTAATTCGGACCTCTTGATATTCTGAGAGGATACTTTGTGGAACTGTCTTTTCGACCTTATCCGATAATTATGGCGAAACGAAGTAATGCCTGACGAATAGAAAGGGGCCGCGATGTGCCCTATCCTCAATAAGGGAGTCCGCTTGAAGTGATAGAATTATGGCGGTATAGCTTTGCACATTTTACAAGTGACGGTCCTGCAGTATATTGGATAAATTCATCACTCTAGTGGCGAGCCGACTATCAAGGAGGATTTCATGGTTGAATCAGTATAAGGGGCAGCAATGGGCATTATATACTATTTATTACTATCACAAATCTCACAACGATTTTTTGATGGGCCTGAACTAATACTACGATCATGATGAATCGATTAAAAAGCTAATGCCTTTCACATGGTCAAATTACCGTTTCAGTAAATTTACATTTTAGGATTTTCTAAAGAATCGTGCGTGTATTAAGATTTTTAATGTTCACTACAATCTGAACTAATACTACAATCATGCCAAACCGTTTGAAAAGCTGATGGCTTCCACATGCTTGAGCCAGTTGAGCCAGAACATGATTCCTATTGAAATTTTTAGTACAAAAATTTACATAAAACAAATTAGTACTAAAACTAAATAGAGCAAACATAACGGCTGGAAAGGCCTGTTAATGGCCATTTACCTCAATCAAAGTAAAAACACACAGAAAAATTTCGTCATAAATTTATTTTTCAGGATTATTGGATGAGAAATTAAATGAGCTGGTTTATGTAATACCAGAACCTGAGTCCAAGTCACTGACAAGTCAACGGTCACACTCGAACTTTCAAAAAAAAATATTCGGGGCCAATTTATTTCTCTGGACAAGGGATTCATTTTGGACTAGTTAGACGAAGAATTTAATGAGCTATTTTATGTATTAGCGGGACCTGAGTTCAAATCTCTTTCAAAACGTGTTATTGGTCATTTATCATTTTCGGCCAAATTTGTACTTCCCAGAAAAAAAATCGGATACAATTTGTTTCTCTAGATAATGGATTCCTTTAAGGTAAATTGAATCAAACATTTAATGAACGTATTTCATGTACTATCAGGGCCAGAGTCCAAATCTCTGGCAAAATTCTTTGCCAATTTGTTTCTCTGTATAAAGGATTACTTTAGAGCTATTTCAACAAGGAATTTTATCGCCTATTTCATTTACAATCGGAAACTGAGTTTAAATCTCTGGCAATGTGTGTTTTCTAGAAAATAATTCGGGGCCAGCTAATTTCTCTAGATCACATATCATTTAATTCAAGCCCAAAATTGAATTTAATGAACAATAATTTAATGTTCTATCGGGATTTGAGTACAAATGGGAGGAAGGCAAGGAGTGTTAATCGCCATTTATTATTTTTGGCCAAACTCAAACTTTCTGGAAAATATTTCTGGGCCATTTTATTTCTCAGGATGATAAATTCCTTTTGAACTTGTTGAACGAGGAATTTAATGAACTATTTTATGTACTATCGGAACCTGAGTCCAAATCTACGGCTATTTTCGGCCATTTGAATACTATTAATCCCCACCTATGGCACTGAATTCGACAAATCTACGCCTATGATTTTAATATCAAAAACTGTCCCCTTCAAAATTAAGTTGTCGTGTTTGGGGTTTTTTCGTAATATTAAATATTTTTGGAAGTTGTTCAGACAGTTTTGTTTTAAATGGAACACGTTCAAGGATGGGATCCTGCAAAGTAGCCATTTTTCTTAAAATACAAATGCATCTCTGTTCTGTTTTCCGTATTTAAGATACTTCGCTTAAATCGATTGTATATATTTTGCAAACGTGTTATTTGTGTTTAATTCATGATAAATAAAACAGGCGAGCAGATAATTTATATGAGGAGCCACAGGTGATTTATAAAATATAATTTTTGTCTCCATTGATAGCTTGTTTTAAATTCTGTTAAAAAGTCCCTTTTTGTACTGCTTCAAAATAACTTTTTACCGAAATTGTAATCATAACGTGTCATCAAATTTACTTGACAGTGTTTTATAATATCTTCAATGCCATTTATAGATAAGATGAATGGTCCTAGTGTTGAACCTTGAGGAACGCCAAGATTATTTTGTAACTTCGATGATATAAAATTGTCGCCTTTTGTGTATTGTTGTCTTCCTTGAAGTAAAATGTCTCTGTCTATAGTTTCAAAAGCTCATGTGAAACCTAAAAAATGTGTAATAACTGATTTATTTTTGCCTATTTCTATTTTTTAGTTATCCAAGATTAAGTTTAATGCTGTTTCTCCAAGTTCTGATTGTACTTAACATATTGATTGGCCGCAAATTTTCAGATGTGATTGGTTTTGAGTTGATTTATTAATCTCATTTTTAACTCCAATAATTCATGTGCATTTTCATTTAAATCTTTTTTTTTAATTGTTGCAATGGGTGATTTAGGTTACAGTTCATACCCTCAGAGTCGGTTTCCATGACCTAATTTCTATCACTTTTTGTCATCTAATATCTTCATCTTTCACAGGTTTATTCCCGTTTTGCATGGTTTTTGTTATTTTATTTTTGCCAATTAGCAGTTTGTGGTCGGTTTTAATCGTGAATTTCCTGCCATATAGATTTGGTCTAAACATGTCTACTGCCCATTTCGTGGCTAGCATCTCTTTCTCTATCGTTGCATATGCGACTGGTAAATCATTGTCATTCTTGATTTGGCTCAGGATTGCACCTATGCCATTATGCGTCAGTGGTGCAGAGGATAAATATTTTATCGAAATCAGGATATTGTAGTATTGGAATTGTAATTAATTTGAATTTTAGGTTTTCAAATGCGTTGTTCCATTTTTCTGACCATCCGAATTTAACCTTCTTTCGGGTCTGCAATGGTGGACAAAACCCTGGGACAAAATTTCTGTAGTAGCTTGTGAGACCTAGTAAACATTACGTTTCTCGTGCATTACGAGGACTGGGAAATTGATAATTCCTTTTACTCTTTTAGGTTTTGGTTAAATTCCTTCAGTTGTTATATGGTATGACAGATAATGTATTTCTTTGCCTAAAAATTGACAATTATCTGTCATAGATATGGGGGCACTTTATATAGACATTGTCTGCTGACAATGACGTCACACAGTTTGCTGGATAAAGTATGCATTTGGGGGAATACGCTTAATGGTACATTTCTCGGCTAAGCTTATAGTATACATTTGGGGGAACATACCGCTGAATGGTTCATGAGTCGGTTTAAGCTTTTATGTGCTTTTTCAAGTGAATGTGCCTCTGCTAAATAATTGTCCTTTTTTGAACTAAATTTTCTACTAAATACAAAACACCATCGTTTTTTTTGTTGGTCAAGTAATATGTCGACTAAAAACTATGTGATTTGGTATCGAAAGTTGTACCTGTTTTTGGACAACTTTTCCGGTTACTCACATAGTAAAACTCACGGAAAATTGTCGAGCACTGGTTCGAGACAATTTTCGTGTGTTTTACTATGTGTGACTGTGTAACGTTATTGTCAGCAGACTATCTGGATAAAGTGCCCCCATACCTACTTCTGCCTGAGAGTTCTTCATTCCAAAAGGCATTCGGAGGAATTCGAAATGAGGTAAATCAGTGCTGAAAGCGGTTTTGTGCTGATATCTGAGATCCATTTGAATCTGGTGGTAACCACTGGCCATTTCTAAAGTGGTGAAATACTGTGATCGACATAACTGATCGAATATATCATTTATGAGTGGAAGAGAGTAAGGGTACTAATTGTAGCTACTAATTGTAGCCTCATTTAATCTGGTTTCTTACGTACTACTAATAAAGGACTATTGAATGGACTTGTACTGTGTGTGATTATTTTATCCTCAAGCATCTTTTGTACTTGTTCATTAATTACGGATTTTAGGATTTGCGGTATTCTATATTGTCCCTATATTGAAGGGTCACACCTGGGGCACTGGGTAACTTATCACCTTCTATGTAAAATATTTCGGAATATTCTCTAACTAGTACTAGTAATGTGCGGTTTTCTTTCGATTTTCGATTTTTGTTACTGGGACTGGCTTTTGGTTGATTTGAATTATGTCCAAAGTATCTAAGGGTATAAGAGTATTGCTTTGAAATTTTTAATTATGGCTTCTGCTGGGTTACAATTAACTATGCTAATCTGAACTTTATATTAGTTGGGTCTTATGAGACAGTTACCTGAGAATACGCATGGGGCTATTTCTTGCGATTGACATAAATATTCGTTATTTGTGGGAGTTACAATTTCTACGGTTATTTCTTTCGGTGCAGGAAGATGTAATTGTGTTGGGTCAGTAGAGAAGTTAATTAACTGTGTGACTATTTATGTGTGTTACTTATCCTTGGATTACTAGTTGATTTGAACTGTAAAGTATATCAATTTTGTTATTACTTAAGAAATCTCTTCCAAGAATGCCATCTTGATTGATTGGGAAAATTTTGAAATATTTTGAGTTTAGAAGTGATGTCGAGGTGTATGTATACGTATATGGCCTTTCCGCCTATTATTGTTAGCTGGGCTATATTTGTTTGGTCGACTACATTTATATCGTCAATGAATCTTTCCTTTATTAACGACACTGCAGCACCGGAGTCAATTAGGAATTTTATATAGTACTTTCCTTTGATGCTCCTAATTTTAGACTTACGACACCATGAGAGAACTTGTGATTAGAAACTAGATTTATTTTAAAATTATGGGAAGGAGAATTTTCTTGGGTCACTACGTTATGGACCTGAGCTACTCGGATGAATGATCCTTTTAGTATCCAATCATAATCATTCGGTGCAAGTATAGTACACTTTAATTTATTATTTAGAGGATTATACGGGCTGTTCTGTTCATTATCTGGGACGAAACTCGACGGACTACTGGTTCTGTTATCCGATACGGAAACCGATGGATAGCTTAACTTGTTATTCGAAGAGGTTCTCGATGGTTTTGAATTAATGTTTGTGGAGGTTCTCAATAGATGACTTAAAGTACTATTCGAGGAGGTTCTTGATTAGAATTTTCTTGACCTTTATTAAGGTAACTTGGCTAGTTTCGTGAAGGTGAGGTTCCGATTTGTTTTCGAGGTGTGAATACTTGTTGGTTTCTGATTGGTTGGATATGGTTTATGAGCTGAAAATTGGATCTGTTTTAGTTTTGTTTGATTTGAAAAGTTTTGAACTTTGGTACCAGGAATATTTGCTCGTTGAATAAGGTGGATATTGTTTGGTTGATTCGGGTAGTTACTTGGATAGCTGTTATTATTATTTCTGTTGTTGCTTCGGATGGTGTTTCGTGCTGATTGAGTGAAGTTATTCGTTAATATTGGGCGTGTTGAGAATTCCCTTTTCTTTGCATCATTCGTTCTCTTAGTGTTACAGTTTTCCAGTAGAGCGCATCGTTTGCAATACCTGCAGAGATGCTCGAAAACAAATTGTGGGCATAGGTTACTGTTCCCAATAAAAATTAATAAATAAAAATATATATTTGTTTTTTTATTTAACTTAATATTTTTTCTTTATTTTAACAATTACATCGTACGAAGCATTTTTTGTTTTTAATTTTTTTTTTAAATCTTTCACCCATTCAAAGTTGTTAATTTAATTTATTTTTTTTTTTTTTTGGATTTATTTAATGAATCTTACATACAATTTTTTTTTGTTTTTTTTATTAATAATAATAATAATCATATATTTATTTTCATATAATATTTATATAATATAATTTATTAATAATAATTTTTTTTTTGTTCTTGTTATTATTTTAAAATATTTTGTTTTATATAATAATAGACAGCGTAGCATAGGAAGACGTCAATACCTGCATAAGACATATTATTATAAAAAAAAAAAAAAAATTTGTTTTTTTTTCTTTCTTATAATTACATATCGATTTAGTGTGAACAACAGTATAATAAATATATATAAATATATTTTTAAATTTAATTAATAGGTTTTATATTAATATTATAGAGTAATAATTTTTTGTTGTTAATTATAAATGTTTATTTTATTTTTTTCCTACAAAAAATGATTTGTTTTTATTTAGTTTATATAGTTTTTAATTAATTAAAAATATACGATTACAAATAATAATAATTAATAAATTTTTGTATTGTATATATAGAAAAGGTGTTTTGTGTTTGATGTTGATTTGTTTTTATTATAATGTTGTTGTTTGTTTATTATTGTTTATATATTAATAAAAAAGCAGTCTCTATTTAATTTATTTGGTTTTATATAAATATTTATTTATGTTTTGGTTTATTTATTATTTTGAAAATTATACAATTTAATTTGTGAATAGCGCTTGCTATATATATGTAGGTGTTGCGGTTTATAGGGCGTGGAATCAACAATATGTTTTTATTAGAAGATTTTGTACCTCCTAATTCAATATTTTACTTGGTAAGCTGTCGGTTGGTCTGGAAAGCTTTATTAGAAAATATCGAGTAATCATCAAAGTTATCTCAATTGTTTAAACTTAAAATTAAAATTTGAATTTTAAGATTTAAAAAAAAAAAATTTAATTGGACAGAACAGTAGGTTCTTAGATACAAGTACCACCAGAGTAATAAAGAAACATACATTTGTCCAAGATCACGGTTAGAAATGGAACCTGCTAGGCCTGTCATCATTTTATTAAATAAAACAAATATGGTTTAAAAAGCTGAACTAGGGCGGTGAGTTGGTTACCTTTGATGATAAATTTAGAAAAATCCAAAAAGCAGGCAATCTTGTCTATTACAGAAATCGCGAGAGTACAATCACGCGGTGTTGAACATCAAGGTCTCATTTAATAAATATTTTAATTTTACATCGAATGACCAAATTTTTAATCAGGTTGGCAACCATAAATTTCACGGCCACCAAGATTGATCAGGCGATGACACAAGGGACGGGTATTGCATGCCCATCTGTACTGCTCTTCATATTTATATTCAAATTTTAAAGAATATTCAATGTTGTATGGAGTGTCCCGTGATATACTAAAGGCTCTTTATACGAACGACCCCAGTCTTTGCCGGTCTTTGAATTTTGTCGGTACACTGCGCGATTCAAAGTAAAATTTAGTTAAAGACCTCCGAAATTTTGACTTTCTGCTTAATGCATCTGTTGTGTCAATGGAATTTCGTATCATTTGTTGGGACGACCAGTTTTAATTGCTAGTTTTGTTGAAAAATAATTTGAATTTCAATAAGAAACTTTAATCGATTATGACACGCACTTTTATTATGTGAGTGCTTGACAAGGTCAACTAAAATTTCTGATGTTCGAGATGTTTCTTTTATTTTAACCATTATTATCTATAAGTTTCAGTTTTAAAATAATAAATTTTCGATACCAGATTTTAGTTGACATTGCCAGTAACTTATTACGTAGTATAGAACACACCAAAAATTGTCTTGCACTGATGCATTTATTAATAATATTGGAAGCAATTTTAAGGTTATGAATAAGAAAATGATGGTTGTAGTTCATTTTCCAATTTTAACTTCTAATTATTAAATTATATAAAACCTACGGGCCGGTACTAAATTCGTAATACAATTGACGTGCTGGTACCATCGCATTTTTGTTGGATGTTTGTGCCAAAACCAGATTTTATCAAATAATCGGCACAAACATCCAACAAACATCCTTTCTGCCGGATTTTGGATCACTAAAATAGTTTTTTGGTTGAATTATTCTCTAGGTATTAGAGAAATAAATAAATTAGATACAGAACTAGTGCCATCTATTGAGCAATAGGTTAACTATATAAAAAGTAAAACTGCATTCTGAGGCTAGTAATGTATAGCGTGGAAAAGTGGAAATACTCTAAAGAATAAAAGTTTCTTAACACAATAATGCCCATCGTTACAAACAATTTGTATAGATTCTCTCAAAGAGAAAATAAAAATACAGTCTGGGTGAAAATACATCAAAATGAAGTGATTTTCACTAAGGGGTGGAAAATTGCCGCGGCGATTGCTAAATTTAATAAAGTATGGAAGAGTGATTATCGCAAGTCTTTGATTGCTAAATAGGAGTTACACGGAAGCATTGTTTTTTTTTCTCTAAACTCAAAACACTAGGCTCAGATGATAATTTAAAGAAGAGACATAAAGTCACTTTAAACCACCTTTCACATTTAGTTAGACAGGAGTTTATTACGAAGGACACTGAGCCTAGTAGTATGATCGTTTCAAAAGTTTTCGACCTATAAAATTGTTGGATAACGTACTGCAACCTTACTCACCCAAGACAACATTTATACTATATAAAGAAGAAGTGAACAAGAACATTTTCTTATGGAAGCGTTTTTAGTGCTATAACCAAAAAAAAATGTCAGCCCATCGTTAAAAATCAACAAAATTGATAGTCTTTGGATTTAGTTGTACGCTTATGTATATTTTTCGTATAGTTAACTGTAGGGGCCTCGAAAATCAGGAGAAATTTTAGTTTTTGAATGATCGTAATTTAAAATCTGCAGAAACTGGGATTTAACTGGAAATTTAAGTAATTTTATTGCAACTTTGATGCCTTATTATGGATGTCCTTATTTGCTGGCAGACTCTGTATGTTTGAAAACAAATGATGAAATGATTATTGGAGCTGATCCTCAGATTGTTTAAATTTGTATTTGATCGAAGTCATCCGGATGCTCGAAAAACATTTTGCACTGGAATGGTTTTTGTGATTTCAGCCGGTGGTATGATCTTGACCAGCCAACTATCTACAAAGGTTTGGTGATGGATTAGCAACCATTGAACTGGTGATGATTTTTGTGTTCCGAGCTATATTAACAGTTGAATAATGTTGCGGAGCAGCAAGACTTAATAACAAGAATCGGTTATCGGCCAAAATTTAAAAAACAAAAATTTCAAGCGTCGCAACTCTTTTGAAATAAATTCAGTTAGTTTTACCTATCGCAGATTTACTATTCCGAAATACAGAGTGTCCGCCGGGAAGGGATATTACTTTGTTTGTTTATAATTTTTGATTAAATGAAAGAGAATGGATCTTATATTGATAAATGTTTTATTTAATGTCGGCAATTATGTATGGAATACAATATCAGATAAATGTCCGCCTCTGTTAGCCTCACAAATGCGAGCTTTTTTGAGCACATGTTTCATTACATTCTCACACATTTCACGCGGTATTTCATTAATTTCATCACGAATATTTTGTTTGAGTTGCTCAAGCGTTTCTGGTTTGTTTGCATAAGCCTTGCTTTTCAGATATCACCACATAAAGAAGTCAAATCAGGCGACCGTGGAGGCCAATCAACATCACCATTTTTTGAAATAACTTGTTGTGGAAAGAGGTCTCGCAGTAATTTCATTGTTATCCTGGCTGTATGCGATGTGGCACCGTCTTGTTGATACCACATGTTAATCAAGCCCAAAGCATGCAGTTGTGGCGTTAAAAAGTTTTCAATCATATCACGATATCGCTCCCCATTCACAGTTACCGTTACGCCGTTTTCAATGTGAAAGAAGTAAGGTCCAATGATTCCTCCTGATCAAATTGCACACCAGACTGTCAATTTTAATGGATGTAAAGGTGTCTGAATGAATAATTAGAGGGTGTTCCATTGCCCAGAACCGACTATTCTGTTTATTCACATATCCATTCAAATGAAAATGTGCCTCGTCACTCATTATGATTTTTTCATGAAAATCGGGGTTGTCATGGGCGACCTGTAACATCCTATTGGCATATGTACGGCGGCGTAAATGGTCTTGTGGAAGAAGCTCTGGTGTCAACTGAATCTTAAATGGAAACAAATGCAAATCCTTGTGCAAAATTGTGGCGAAACTTGTTCTTTGAAGACCAAGCTCTTGAACACGGCGTCGAATTGAGGTTGATGAATTGTTTTGAACCCTTTCTTGATCAGCAGTAATGTTTTCAGCCGATCTTGCAGTACGTTGTGGCCCATGCTTGGGCCTATCACCACCAAACCCTCTTTCTTCGAAATCATGCACTACACGATCAATAGTGCGTTTTGTTGGCACGTTGTTTCTCCCAAAAATTTCACGTAACTTTCTCATCGTCACAGTAATCGATGATTGATTTTGATAAAATGTTTTAACGATTAAACCACGTTGGTTTATCGAATATTTTTCCATATATTTCCATATACTTCACGACTGCCAAATATGATCTGTCAAGACGTTTACCAAAATGGCGGCAAAATAAAGTAGTATACCTTCCCGGCGGACACCCCGTATATGCAAATGCGATGATAATGACATAGATATCTTCATTCCCTAGCAGGATCCGCTCCCTTAAACTATTCCGATATTTTCCTGTTTGCGCTCTATACCGCATATTAATTAGCATACTTTCCCATTACCGGACCCCAAGGTTGAATGTTTCGTCCTTTAATTCCAGATACATTTAATTTTAGCTCAATGTTTTCTACTTTCTGTCCATAATCATGCTTCCCGATTTCACTCAGACTTCCAAGTTATATTATTACAGTAAATTCTTTTAGTCATGTTCTTTTTGCACCATTTTGTAATCATGTTCTAACTTTAACCCGCAGTAAAGGGTGGTTAGGAGCTTTTCACATCATATATTTAGTTAGCTGCTTCTGCACTGTGCTAAAATGAGTCTGCACTGTCATTGTGCTTTTTCCAAATTATTCCCATCAATTGAACTGGGTATCATCATAGGATCTGATCTGACAAATTGAAACTGAATGGGTCTAGCAAATTTGACTTTAGACTATAATCCGAAAATATAACGATCTCGATCTCAATTTATAGATCACATCGATTAATAATGGCTGTAATCATTTTTATTTATATCATATTAAAAGTAATATTCAATATAAGTTGTAATCACAGACCCTCAAGGGCATGTGAGTTAAATCATGTGATCCATCACTATTTGAACAACATTTTGATATAAAAATAATCTGCTTAAAATTTAATAATCTAGATCTGACAGTATATGCTCGTTAGGTCTTGCAAATAAATTTGATCCTTTTTTTCATTTTGATCAGTGTTAAACTCAATGTTAGGTTAAATAGATAAAACGATCGCGATTAAAATTTAAAAATTAGTGATCACATCGATATAAATAATAACCGTGTTAACTTTTTACTATCAGATTAAGTGTGGTTGGTATTTGATAGAGATTAAATAGAACCTAATAAATTAATTTTATCAATCATTTTGATCGTGTGTATAGATCACTTCGATAAATAATGGCTGATATCATTTTTAAGTATTAGTACTATTTAATAGAAGTTGTAACCACAGTCGAGCTGTGCGATCTCTATTTTAAGAAAGCGGTGAACTTTCCAACTATATGGATGTAATCGTAGATCATGAACAAATACTACATGGATACAGCACATCTTATAAAATCATTCTTAGACATGATCATTGTATCGACTCCACCGTAGAGAGACCACCGTAGCACTGAATTTTGAAAATAGATCAAAATGCTAAAGTGTTAAATTATTGTGATGAATTATGATTTAAAAATTATTTAAACGGAGGTGATCGTAGATTCGCATATAGCATTTTACTTAGTACACAAATGTTATATTCTTAGGGTTGCCTGAATTTTAAAACATAATTTTGTTTTAAGATAGAGCGATCGTAGATCTGTACAAATATTGGACACAGTAGATCCATTAATGACGATCATCTTTGTAAGTAAGTATCATGATCAATGTTAATTTTCTACGTTGGATTAAATTTGAATCACGATCAAAATTAATTTATAAATTAGTGATCGCATCGATAAATTTAATACTTGGTATTATTTGCAGGATAGGGCTGATCTAAAACTATTATTTGGTGACCATATTATGTATAGATTTGACAAATCGAGTCCAACTAATTTGATCAATCATTTATATCATGATCATTACTAAATTTGGTGTTAGACGGTTTAAACAAATATTTCGATATTAAGAATGTGATCAAAATATATAACCTATTCGATAGAGACCATTATTGAACGATCAATGTTTTATGATAATGAATCAAAGTGATCGTGGATGCGATCTGAAAACACTTCTATAAGATATGATTTTTTTTTATGTTCATTGTTGCATTTAACGTTATACAGGTAGACTAAAATTTATAAATTTAAATCGGATTACATTTTTGATCTAACGATCGCGATCAAAATTTATAGAATAGTAATCAAATCAATAAATAATAGCCGTTACCAGTTTTAAGTATAAGATTACGAGTAGCGTTCGATAGAGATCTCAATCAGCTGAATTTTAATTTTAACAGAACCGAAGAACCATTTAAAACAAGGCTATTATTTTACTTGGACCACCAATTGTTATATTCCAAGCTTCAAAAACAGTTATCACAATCATAACAAATAATTTTATGTACGGTCAGTTCAGCACTATCTTCAGATATAGCTTTAACATTTTTAACTAAACGCAGATTTTATTTGTTTTCAGAGCATGATCATTTTTAAATTTCACAGTGGCCAGTATAGATCAAAATGTTTTATCGATTAAATGGCCCGGCCCAAAATGTTTTATCGATTTAATTATTTGCAGGATAGGGCTGATCTAAAAATTTTATTTGGTGTTCGTATTATGTAGTTCCGACAAACCAAATTAATTTGCTGAATCATTTAAATCATATTCATTGCTAACCCATAGTGATCAGAATAGGTATGGTATTCGATGGAGCCCATTTTTGTACGATCAATGTTATATGATAATAAAGGTGATCGTGAATGCGATCTGAAAGCACTTCTATCAGAAATGATTTTTTTTGCATGATCATTGTTGAACGTTAAAAACGTAGACCAACATTTTTAAATGTAAATCGGATTATATTTTTTGATATAACGATCGCGATCAAAGTTTATATTACGAGTAGCGTTCGATAGAGATCTCAATCAGAGCCAAGTGCATTGAATTTCAATTTTAATAGAAACGGAAAACCATTTAAAATAAGTCTCTTATTTTACTTGGACCACCAATCGTAATACTCGAAACTTCAAAAACAGGTATGATAAATCTTAACAAATAATTGTATGTACGATCAGTGGATCATGTCTTCAGATAAAGCTTTGACCAAACGATGGTGATCGATCTAATAATATCATTCATATAGACATGAACATTAATCAACCAACCATTTCGATGGATAAAATATTCTATGTGATGATGAACAGTCATCACTTTTGTAAAGTTGTGATCATTTCGATAATTATACACTTTTTCATCATGATCAATGTTAAATGTGACGTTACTTTAAATTTGAATGTAACGATATTGATCAACATTCTAAAATAGTGATCTCATAGATAATCATTTTAATTAAAAAATTCTATTTCATCGAATGATTATTTTTAAATTAGACAGTACACATACGTTGAATTAAATTTGGATATAACGATCGCGATCAATATTTATAAATTTGTGATCGCATCGATGAATTTAATGTGAATTTAAAATAGGTGATCGTATTTATGTAGCTCTGACAACCAATTATTTTGATCAATCATTTACATCATGATCATTGGTAAATTTGGTGTTAGACGATTTATTTGGATATTAAGAATGTGATAAAAATATGTAACCTATATTCGATAGAATCCATTTTTGTACGATCAATATTTTATGATAATAAATCAAGATGATATCGTGGATGCGATCTGAAAACAGTTCTATAAGAAATGATTTTATTTCATGATCGTTGTTATATTTAACGTTGGACAAGTAGACTAAAATTTATAAATTTAAATCGGATTACATTTTTGATAAAACGATCGCGATCAAAATTTATAGAATAGTAATCATATCAATAAATAATAACCGTTACCAGTTTTAAGTATCAGATTACCAGTAGCGTCCGATAGAGATCTCTTTCAGAGGCAACGGGTATTGAATTTCAATTTTAACTGAATCGAAAAACCATTTAAATCAAGGCTACTATTATACTTGGACACCAACTGCTATATTCCAAGTTTCAAACACAGATATAATAAACCTTAGCAAATAATTTTATGTACGGTCAGTTGATCACTGTCTTCAAATATAACTTTTATAACAGCGCATGACCATTTTTAAATTTCACAGTAGACAGTATAAATCAAAATGTTGAACCAAAATGATTATTTGCAGGACAGGGTTGATCGTAGAATTTTATTTGGTGATCGGTATTATGTTGATCTGACAAAGAGAGACTGCACAGGTCGAGCGAATTAGTTTGATTAATCATAGTGATCAGATTAAGTATGGTATTCGTTAGAGTCTATTTTTGTGCGATCAATATATTATGATAATGAATGAAGGTGATCGTGGATGCGATCTGAAAACACTTCTGTAAGAAACGATTTTTTTTTCATGAACTTCGTAGCATTTAACGTTAGACAGGTAAACTAAAATTTTTAAATTTAAATCGGATTTCATTTTTGATATAATGATCGGGATCAAAATTTATAGTTTAGTAATCATATCAGAAATAATCATAAATAATAGCCGTTAACATAAATCTTAACAAATAATTTTATGAACGATCAATTGATCGATATAGCTTCAGATATAGCTTTTAACTTTTAACTTCTGACATTTTTAACTAAACACAAGTTTTATTCGTTTTCAGCGCATGACCATTTTTAAATTTCACAGTAGCCAGTATAGATCAAAATGATTATCCACATACGTCGGATTAAATTTGGATATAACGATCGCGATCAATACTTATAAATTAGTGATCGCATCGATAAATTTAATGGTATTATTTGCTGGTCGAACCAATTAATTTGATCAATTATTTTCATCATGATCAGCTAACCCATAGTGATCAGATTAAGTATTGTATTCGATATAGCCCATTTTTGCACGATCAATATAATGAATGAAGGTGATCTTGGATGCGACCTGAAAACACTTCTATAAGAAATAATTTCTTTTCATGTTCATTTTTGCTAAAACGATCGCGATTAAAATTTATAAATTTAAAATTGTAGATTTTTTTTCCAACACGCTATTCACAAATTTAATTAAAATTGTGCATGCCATTATATAGTAATAATATTATTGAATTACTTAAAAATTAAAAATAATCAAAAATAAATACTGCAAAATTATTTGTGGGTTGTAAAAAAAAAAGAAAGATTGTTTTTATAATTCACAAGTTGTTCACCCATAATTTTTTACACAGTTCAATTTTTTTTTTGTTTTTCAATTTAATATTAATTTACTTTATAATTTAATATTAAAATATAATATCTAATATATATATATTTAGTTTATATTATTAAATTTTATAATTACATATAAATTATTTAAATATTTATAATAATAATAATAATAATTTTGTTAAGTATAAAAATAACATATAAATTATAAATGTTATGATGCAATTTATAAATTTAAAATTTTGTATAAAATTAAAAACAAAATTATATAAAATAATATTAATTTATAATTAGTTTATTATTGAGTAAAATTTAATTTTATTATTTTTTTTTATGTAAATAGATCCAAACAACATTTAAAGCTTAGAAAATGTGTGTAGCTTTTATTTATTTTTTTTTTTTTTTTTAAATATATAATTAGGATTAAGTCTATTTAATTTAATTTTTATTTAATTTTTTTAAAATAAGTTTTTATTGGTTTGAAATAATATTATTTAAATAAGCATTTAAATGGAATTTATGTTGCCTGCGTGAATTATGCGGTGGTTAGTGTACATATATATATTGAACATATTTATATAGGACGGAAGGTATAACCTATTTTTTGTTTTGTATTAATAAGCTTTATGTATACATTTATATATAATAGATTGTGCGAATTTTTATTTTTGTTATAATAAAATTTAATTTTCAAATATTTTCCAACATGGACATAAAAAGCTTTACACAATTTGCGCAGAACAAACAAAACAGGTATGTATACACGTACGTATATGTCCCATGAGCTTTTCACACAACATTTTTTATAAAAATCAATAAAAATAAATTTTTATTATTTTTAAATATTTGTATTTATGTATTTATTATAATATTATGTTTTATATATTTTTTTTTTTTTTTCATATTTTCAGGAAAAACCAAACAAAATTGTATATTTTCAGCAAGACAACATAAATTTTCCGGTGGGAGTTAATCCAAATAATATTTTTATAAAAAAAACAAAATGTTGGTTGTTATTTGGTTACACGGAAAATACTGTGAAATATTTGTAATAATTTTGATAATAAATTTCCTAACTATTATTAAATAATTAATTAATTAATATATAAATATATATTATGTTTATGAGATGAAGAAATTTAATTTATTTTAATTTATATATTTATGTATTTAATGTTTTGCTGCCATTTTATTGTAAATTTGTATAAATATAATTTTTATTTATTTTTTACATTTTCGTTTAATTTAAAAATAAAATTTTACTTTTTATTTAAATATTATTTTATTTAGAGATAACTAAAGAATAAATATTTATATATTTTTATTTTTAAAAGTTTTTTTTTTGTTTTGTTTATTTTATTATTATTTTTTATCTATTTTTATAAAACGTCCAAAAATATGATTGAATATTATTTGAGATAGAAAAATGTTTTTAATTTTATTTTTTTTAAATTTATAATTATTTTAAAAAATAAATTTATATATTTTTTTTTTTTGTTAAGAAAATAATTTTTCGTAAAAATATAAAATAAAAATGTAATTTATTTTTGGTATAGTGAGTGGTGGTGGTGGTGGGAATTGATATGTGTGCTTGATGGGGATTTATGTTCAAATTAAATGTCATATTTTGGAACAGGTGTCGTTTATCTGATGTTTACGATTTTATGTTTTAAAATGGATGTACGGACATATTTATTATGTGGATAGATGTAGAGAGGCGAATTACGAAAATCATGTTATTTTCAATTTTTACGGCTGAAGTGTTTTCTAGATGTGTAAGAAACGTGTTGCAGTGAGCTAGCAAAATTTTGTTAATGAAGATATTTACCAAAATAATTATGAATTTTATGGTCAAACGCGAAAACGCTGATTGACAAATATTCATTGAAATTTCACTGAAAATCAAGTCCCCATACCCTAGCTTCTATATAGTGTCTCAAAATGTGTCTTAAACGGTATTATTTTTGTTTTACATTGCAGGTACTAGAAGCTCATGAAACAGTTATTAGGATTGCTCCCAGAGACAGGCAGTTCAGACTTCATTTTACCTATTTACAAAAATTGATTTACTATTTACGCAGAGACCTTGTGGAACATGCCGGATTTACTACATCTATCTCGAAAGCTGTATATAAAGAGAGCTTGTTAGTGTAAGTCATCTTTGTATGTGAAGTGTATCATACCCTAGCAGCAACAGACTGTCACTGAATCCACCGAGAAAATTGGAGTTTACAGAAAAACAAAAAATTCAGTTGATTTAAGTGCCGGCATATAGTCGATTATAAGTAGAAATTAAAGTGCGCTTCAGTGGACAATAAATAAAGACCGTGCGGTGGAATTTCAATCTATGAAATTTTGTATATAAAGAGGGTGGAGATGGATTTAGAATGTCCATGTAGAATGGAAGCCACAAGCGAATGACGTCGTAATTACAGTAATAGAATATAAATGTATGTATATACAATTGGTTGGTTTCCAGCTTACAAATAGTATTTGAACCGCCTGTATGGTGTTCAATATATAATTTACCATTTGCATTTTGAAGTATACCGTTTAGCTTGTTCAATAAAGGCGGTCTCGGCATAATCTTTCATGTTTCAGGGCCTAATGAATACTTTACCAGGATTGACTACCACCAAATGTTTACTGTTACCATAAATTAAAGGTAATTTTAAACTTAAAAACCATTTAAATCCATAATTTGATGCTTCAGAAAAAAAGAAATTTTTTATTAGGAACATTGTGCGAGGTATAAGTGATGGTGTCACGGGCTGCATCAGATGGAGATACAGTTTAACCGTGGCTCTTGAGTTTTCGGATCTTTGGATGCAAGAGTTCCACTTGTTAACCCATAGCCAGTAAGTAATAAATAAACGAGCGTCGTCGCTTTTAATGTTTTTCGAAATTATTGTGACTTCATACAACACCAGTACTTCCCAAACAGTTAAGGTACGACGTTGTATGTGGGGTGCAGGGTTTAATTCTTGTAATTCTTGTAGTTCTTGAACTTTGAAAGTCAAGGACAAAAAATAGGGCCGTACATACATTGCACAATGGTTTAAAAAAGTCATAATCATAAAAAAAATTCTCTGTACCTGAGTATCATCTCATCAACCAAAATTTATACTCAACTGGCCAACAACTGAGACTACGGATAATTGAAGTGTCTGATTATCAGTGTGAAATTTAAAAAAAAAAATTATTTCTGCTAAGGACCGTGAACTGGAGATTGGTCGTTTATTGGACTCCGATTTGTATACCTTTTCTTCTTGTCTAAATATTCATGGCGAAACTTCATTGGATTAAGCACAGGTGAGTTGAGAAATAAACGTCATTTTTCACGAAAATGGTAAGAGATACGGAGAAAATATTCATTATCAAAGTGATCAGACGAAAAAAAGAAATGTTTTTGGTGACCTTTGGTGACCTAGATTACCCTATTGAAGATACTGGCAAAAAAATTGTTACTAATAGTTAACAGATGTATGGCTAGAAATGCAGAAATTCATTTCATCTACCTTTGTCTGTGGTTTTACGTGAATTTACATGTCAGTACAAAAAATATTGCACAAACAAGAGTTATAGGCCAAACGTCAGTATCACGAATACTAAAAAAAATTAATTCCATCCATATCACTTGTCACTTCTCCAAGAGATACGAAATGGTTTTATTAAAGGAAATAAATTCATAGCAGATGAATGATAACTTCTTCAAATTTGTACTATGGACAACCGAAGCGACGTTTTCCATATAGTTAAATTGACATAATAGATACATTATTGAAGTGAGATCAGTTCAAATTAGATTAGAACTGTTGACCATATCATAATCGTTGGAGTATTTACGTTTGGGCCGAAATTCTTGGCAATGGTCTGATTGGATCATTTTTGACGAGGGCATTCAAGCGTGATAATCGTTCAATTCTTTAATTTATACGTATAAATTCCAGCGACCTCATCTTACTTGTTTGGATAGTTACCTCTGGAAAAAATAAAAGAACTACTCTAACCTTCATCACTACTATGAACGCTTTTACAGCGAGCATAAATTTATAATTGGCATTGAAAGCACCGAAAGATTTGTGGAAAATTGGGAAATTCGTCTTTATTGAGCTCCAGGAAAATTGGTTCTAGGGAATAGAAAAGTAAGAATACCAGAAGTGATTTGGAAGAGAATGTATGTATATACTGAAATAAGCGAAATAGCTAGGTATACCAAGAGAAAATTAAATTATTAGTCCCCAAATAGAGTTCGGTCGTCTAAACCTCGATTATTACTTTTGACAAAGCCCTTCACACAATTTAGTAAAAATTTACTAAAAATAATTGTGGGTGTCCAAAACCACATTCAGGGGTAACTATATGATAGTAAATTTTTTTCATATTTAACTTGCACAACCAACTGTAAAATGGATTTAGACCTACCATTTATTGCTGGTTTTATTTCCTTTTAAGCCTCAGTTTATAGATGAACTCGAAATTGATTAATCCCGCCAACTATATCTGGTTGTCACTTTGTTTGGTTGCCTCTGCAACATTTCACTAATTTTTATTATTTATGTTCTCTACCTGTTTTGGGGCTCTTTCGCAGTTTTTAGGCCTTTTCATTATGCGGTTTTCAACGAAGTTGTGAACAAACGTTGTGAATCAACACCTTGTGTAAATGCCAGCTGGCTCGCTAACATAAACGTTGGTTCGGCCAATAGATTCTACACTATCATCCATACCAAAATCAAAAAAGAAGAAACTCTTTCACACCCTGCCTACAATTGGATTCGAACCACTTCATCTTCACACTTTCTTTGAACAATTTTACTGTCAGAGGAAAATTATAAAATGTCATTTAATGCATGTACCAATACAGTGTGGAAAATCAGGTTTCCTATGAGACATTTTAAAATTTGATTATGAGTTTCAGTAATGGGATTTGTGGCAAGGCCACACATTAACCATTGCTTTTCCTTATGAAATTAAAAATTTCATTTATAATTATTCCATTGAAACTGAAAGGAAATGTATACGATTGGTAGGTTTCCAGATACCTTGCAAATCTTTCAAATTGCCGATCTCTTCTTGAATTCTCGAGAAAGCTTTAGTATTTTAAACATCTGCATGTTTTTCAATGTATCATTTACCATTTGCCAGCATCGATCTATTATTCATTCCAGTATATTCACTAATACGCATCTGGCCCAAAACCAACCTCAAACTGTATGTCCTAGTAAATGGATATAAAGTTTAACAGTGGCTCTTGGGTTTTAAGATCCCCCGAAGAAAGAGTTCTGTTTGTTAGGCACTATACATAGCCAGTAATAAGACATTTCCTTAGTCTCATCAAAATGAGCCATAATTCTGCATAGTACCCGAACAGTGAAGCTAGGGCGTTGTATATGGTCTGTATGCTTTAATTCATGAACCAATTCATGCACTCGTATATGAAAGATAAAAAATGTGATATCTGCTAAAAATAAAGCAAGGGACTGATGTGTACTGGGGAGTTTTAATTGGTTGCTTATGGACCTAGATTAGCAGAACTTTTCTGATTAGCTGTTGAATCTAATGCTGTAAATTTTGCTTTCCGTAAATTCTTTATGGTTTTATTTCATTTTTCCGCATTGGATGAACAATATTTAATTTGACATTGGTAGAACTACAGGATGATTCCGGTACAAATTGCCTTCAGCTTTTCTCGAAGAGATACGTAGAAAATAGCCATGGTTAAAGTTGTCAGATGAAAGAAGGAAATTTGTTTGATAAACTTGGAAGACCTTGACTTCCCTTAGTTCTGAAGATACTCCCAAAAATGTGTTTTTGAATGGGTTGACAAATTTTTCAATCACCTTATCGACGGCCCTTCTTATATTTAAAATATTGATTTTTTTTAAATGTCATATTCAAATAGAATAGACGCCATTTTCATTAAAAATTCTTTTACTCTTTTGGTGAATCGAATTTAAACCCGTGGGATGTATTAACCGTCAGCCAAGACGAAATGATGTGGTTCGAATTGCTGAAATATCTGCCGATGAAATCCACCGGTAAACCGCATGTCAGTACAAAAAATATAAAAATATAAAACGAATTCCTTATCGCGCATCAATTCTTCAAGAGATTTCACGAGAAGATTTTATTAAGAAAAATAAATTCTCTCACAAAATAAATTGCACAATACTCTTAACTTCTTCAATATATACATTAGATTATACAACTGTCATGTCATCATCGATTGACTATTAACGGTTGGGCCGGTATTCTTGACAGTCGTTTAATTGGAACTTTTTTGTCAAGGGCAAGTATAAATCCCATTATAATTTCCAGAAAGACCGCCACATTTTACTGGAGTTTTACCTCTGGAGAAAGATAAAGAACTATCCTAGCCTTCTTCATTTCTTTGAACACTTTTACGGTCTGCATAAATTAATAAGTGTCATTGAAATCACAGATATAGTATGGTAAACCTGTTTCCTATGGGACATTTTGGGAAAATGATTCTGAGTTTCATGAAGATGAGGGATGAAGATGGGTTCAGAATGTCTACAGAATGTAAGCTACAAGTAATTAGAAAAGTAGGAATGCCAATAGTGATATCGAAGATAAACTCATAAAAGCGAAATAGTTAGGTGTAAGGCTCGGATATTATTTTTCACAAATCCAACCGCCCTCCCCCACCATCTCACAAAACAAAAGTCTAGAGCTTTTAAATCGAGGAATATGAGCGGCCAATGTCTCGTAAATGTACTAACTTAGTTGTTTCCCTACTTATGTGACACGTAACCTCATACAATCAGCATCGGTCGATAATTTAGTCCAGTCTATTCACAATTCCAGTTGTTCTTTTATTACGCATCTACGATTAATCCAAAAATTGCACAAACTTTTAGTGAATTGGTATACAATTTAACAGTTTCGAGACATCACGAGATGAACCTCATGTCATGGCTAAAAATGATTTTCAAAAATATATTGTGGCCGACATCATGCATTTCCAGAACCCCAATTAACGAAAGAACATACTTTTCAAGTTCAAATCCAAAACTTCTAACTCATATACCTAATTTTTTTATTCTTAATCTCTATACTTGTTTTGGGCCTCAAGGCTCTCCTGGCTATGTCGCAGTTAGCTTATTTATTTGCGTTATTACCTTGTGCCGTTTGTCAGCTAAATCGTAGACGCACAACCACATGTCTGTTTGGCCATCTACACCTTGTTTAGCTCTATGTCAGGCTGCACTGATCGGTCCATGGATTCTGCACTTATAACAGAGGGTCATAGATGTGTTCATCATTATCCCGATCGAAAGCAAGGATGAAGAATCATTGTTGTCGTAATATTTAGATTAAATTCCAACTCGTTTTATATACCGAGGATCAATTAACGCTAACAACGGCGTCTGTACTTGTTAAGTGACGGCGACACATTCAAACTTCGCTGCGCTACACTTATTTTGGATTCACTTTGTGCTATATATTCAAGATTCTTTTCTGGAGAGTATCACCTCGAGTGTTTTGGTCGCTTATTGAACGTGTCAAATTATTAACCTTTTCAGATTAGTTGTTGGACTAAAACTATAAAATTTGATTCAGTTGGTTGAAAAACAGGGTGTCGCGCAAAAAATGCCATTGTCAAAGTTGTAAGACAGAAAAACATATATTTTTTGGTGACTTTAGGTGACCTTGAATGCCCTTAATTTTGGAGATACTAGTAAAAATGTAGTTTATTAATGGGTTGTCGTCATGGATGGGCGTCAACGCGTCATCTATTATTTTCTAGATTGACGTGTCGACAACTCGTATATAACGTCAACAACGTAGACAACGTCGATAATGTAGACAATTCCTGTGGGTGAGTGGTTTTGTCAAGTGGAAAGAGCGCTGAAGTGCAAAAGTGCTGAAGTGCAAAAGTTTGGCATCTGATCCATAATCAGAGATGGGCATTTACGCGTCATCTATTAATTTCTACGTCGGCAACTCGTCGATTATTAATTACGTCGATAATGTAAACAACCTCTTCAATGGTGACTTATTGAACTAGTTCAAAACTACTGTGATCCAATTTTTGTACATTGAATTTTATACTGTGATGGGACTATAAAAATTATTTAGAAGGGTTTCATAAATGTTTCGGATTTATGAGTAATATCTTAAAATATCGAAAAGGCATTTTATATAACAATATATGAATTAATGGATTTTGCTGTGAAATTAAAAAAATCTAAAGCTTTCCCAGTCGTATATCTGACATTGCCAATTTATGATTGAAATCGCACCCAACTTGCGATTTTGGTAATGCTTTAGAAAGGATTTAACGGATAAGAATTTGATTGACAACGCAAACAATTTTTAAATTGTCACTATTTAAAAAGGGAGTAACCAAATTCAGTGTGATGCATTTCTGAATTTATTTTATGCCTATGTCTTTCAAAACAGTTATGCTGAGTATAGTAAAGTTAATTTTTGCCGAAAAAATTATAAATGAAAACTCTAAGGATTAGACATGATCTATCAATCAAGTAGCGCGGTAATTTTTTCGTTTGTCGATAATGACATGACTTTATCATACAAACGTGTCTAGACGGAGGTTAAGTTTTTGGTGTTTAGCAAATATTTCAGAATTTTCAGGAGATTATTACTCTTTGCCAAATGAGAATTTATTAGAGCCATCAAAACAAGCAATTGAAAATAATTAAAATTTTTGAAAATTCGACATAATCTAGAAAAAGCCCTTTTATATTATCTCGGTTAAATTTTAATTAAATTTTTAAATATAAAAACGCTATCAAATTGATCAAATAAATTTGTACCACTAGACTGTTTATAAAAATACGTTTCATTTGATGTATCACATGCCATAACCAAAATTAAAAATGTTGACCCACTGCCAGCACCTCTGGTTCAGGTGATGTTTTACAAAAAGTCCACATATACTTATCAAATAAAAATCCAACTAAATATTTTTATTGTTTGCTAAATATGGATAAAAAAAATTTTATTTATTCAAATATTAGTGGAGTTTTGTAAAATGGATTAGAAGTTTTGTCAAAAATCACCTGGACCACGTAGATGCTGGATGATGGACTAAAATTTTTAATTTGGGTTATGCCATGTGATATATCAAATGAAACGTATTTTTATAAGCAAGCAAAATTATTAATTAATTATTAATTTGAATAGTGTTTTTATATTTAAAAATTAAATAAAGATTAAGATTTTAACAAGATAATATAAGAGAGCTTTTTCTAAATTAATCCTACATAATTTAGAAAAAGCTCTGTTATTGCATTCTTCAGAAATTTAAATTATTATCAATTTCTAGTGTAGACGGTTCAAATAAATTCGCATTGATGTTGTCTACATTACCCTGACATTGTATTGATGTGGATAAATATTCCCAGGTGGGAGTGGCCTCAAAATAAATTGCAGCAGGATGGTAACTTTTTCAAATTTGTATTATATCCAGATTAGGCGACTTTTTATAGATCTTGGGGCATTTCTAAGATGAATTCGGTGCATCGGTACATCACTCGTTCGATTGGACCGTTATTTTAAAGGTACTCTTAGAATTAGAAGTAGTTCAAAAACGTTTGATTTGAAGGCTTGAGGCACGTAAGAATCAAATTTATAACTGTTTATAAACTGTTAAGTTGTCGAAAAATACTTTTTATACAAAAGATGTAAAGTTTTTTGAGGACTTACTGTACAGGGTATCTTGAAAATACGTTGGTCCATTGAAAAAAAAATTGTTTTTGGCAAAACTAACCACAGTTTTTCTTATTGTGTTTTACCGTGAATTAAATAACTGACATAATGAGCGCAACGTTTTTTTAGGGCGTCTACTAGGTGGAACCATCTAACACTTTTGGCTGCTACTGTTTTAATTTCCTTCCATGTTTTGCCGAGATGTTTCGCTTCCGCTAGCACCGTTCGTTTCCACGTTACAGGTGGACGTCCAACCTTCCTTTTCCCTTGAGTGTTCCTTTCTAAGGCCATGCGTGTTACGTCACTTGCTGGTTTTCTTAGTGTATGTCCGATCCATCTCCACTTACGTTTCCTTATTTCATTTTCCATATTGACCTGATTAGTTACTCTATGGAGTTCCGCATTTGATATGGTATTGGGCCAGAAGCACTTTAGTATGCTTCTTAGACATTTGTTGACAAATACTTGTAGTTTGTTCGTAATCTGCCGATTTTGCTTCCACGTTTCGCAGCCATATAGGAGTACTGATTTTACACACGAGTTGACCATTCGCTAGTGTACAACCTTAGTATACGAATTCCTTTACATCTTCTATATTTTGTTGGTTGACGCTTATTGGTGCGGTTATCGTAGTATTTATGCTCCTCGTCTTGGTTTTCGTAATGTTTATTTTTAGACCAACCTATTTCGCTAAGTCCGATAGCTGTTTTATTTTCTGCTGCATGTCTGTGTATTTATGTGTTAGCAGGCATATATCATCAGCGTAATCCAAATCGTTAAGTTTTCCTGTTAGTCCCCATTGGATGCCATTGGACGATTTGTGGTCCATTTTCAGCATGAAACTATCTACCTACCGGAGAGTACGCATCCCTGTCTTACTCCATTGCTATTGTAATATGCATCACTTTACTTGTTCTTGTATTGAAATCGGTTACCTGCATCATGGTACATCTCTTGTACGAGCTCGATAATCTTATTTGGGATGAATTTCACAAAGTGTCTTCCATGTTGCGTTTCTATGTATTGTATCGAATGCATGCTCAAAGTCCACGAAGAGGAGGTATAGTGGGGAGTTCCATACATTAGACTGTTCAATGATGATGCGGATCGTATTTATATGGTCAGTGCCACTACGTCCAGGTCTGAAGCAAGCTTGTTCTTTCCTCAATTTCGAATTGATCGTAGGTGATATTCTGTCGAAGATTATCATTGTTAACACCATTATTGTTGTATTGAGTAGTGATATGCTATATATTCTCCTAGGTCTCCTTTCTTTGGAATCATTATTGTTAAGCCCTCTTTCCATTTATGTGGTATTTTACCCGAATTCCATATTTCCGTTATGATCGGTGTTAAAGTCTTCACAGTTGTAGATGCGTCACCTTTGAATATTTCGGATGGTATGTTATCTATTCCAGCGGCTTTGTTATTCTTCATTTTCTCAATGATACTGCTAACTTCCCGTTCCGTTGGTGGATGGGATGGTTTCGTTAAGAGCATTATTGGGTAATTCGAAGTTTTCTGTGCTGTTTGCGATTTCCTCTCCGAAATATTCTTTCCATCTCTTTAACTGTCCCTCATCTGTTGTTAGGATTTGACCATTCTTATCTCTTATAGGTGGTATATTGGTGTATTTTCCTGTGTTTCGTACGCATTGGTGTAGAGTGCGCATATTTCTGGTTGCTGCTGCCTCTTCGGCATCCTTGAGAATATTTTCAGTGTATTTTCTACGATCATTTCTTGCCATCTTTTTTACTTGTCTTGCCGTGTCTTCATATTTCCTTCTCACCTCCGGTGTATTTTGCTGGTTCATTTGCAGCTTAGGCTGTCGACGTTCTTCAATTTTCTCCCATGTGCTGTCGCTTATCCATGGTTTGCGACTGTATTCTTTGTACCCGAGTGTGTTCGCAGCAGTTTCGAAATAGGCTTCTTCGATTTGCTTCCATCAGTCTTCTATACTGGTGGCACTGTTGGTTGCATTCGACCGCTTCACAGAAAATCTTCCTTGTATCGGGATCGTTTAGCCTTTCAATGTTGAATTTTCGTCTGTTCGTTTTAGTGCATCTCATAGCTACAGCCTTGATCTTGAACTGTGAAATTTCCAAGTGATTGTCGCTATGAATGTCTGTCTGCACCTCTCATTGCTCGGACGTCTTGTAATGATGTGAGAAATTTCTTGTTGAATTACATGGTCTATTTGGTTTCTTGTTCTGCCATCAGGTGATGTCCATGTATACTTGTGTGGAAATTTACTGCCTACTATGAATAGCTGGTTTGTGACACTGAAGTCGATGAGTCTTTCTCCATTATTGTTTCGTACAGAGTTCAGTGCTTCTTTACCCATGACGGTTGTCAGTCAGGTCAATATTGTCAGTGCCAATTTTGGCATTAAAATCTCCTTGAATAATTTTCACGTCATTTCTGTGCGTTCTTGCTATTGTGGCTTGCTTCATCTGCATCTTCTGTTGGGGCATAGCAACTGGATATGATGGTTGTGTTTCTTATTTTTGAGCGGAATCTTGCCACAATTATTGGTATCCATTCCATTAATGCTTTCTTTGATTTCGCTGTTGATAATATGCCCACGCCTTGTTCATGTGTATCATCTCGTCCAGATAGGTGTTGCCTTCGCTTGATTTAATTTCGCCACTGTTTTTCCATTTAACTTCACTAAGTCCTAGAATTTCGACTTTGTAACGTTTCATTTCCTTCTCTACTTGTGCCAGCCTTGATGTTTCCGTTATCGTTCTCTGATGTTCCAATTTCCAATTCGTGTCCGTGTACGGTAGCCAAGGGTCGATATTTGTGTTTTGCGGTTTGTGTTGTTCCTTCTAGTGTTCGTTTCTGTAATCATTTTTAATTAAGATATTTTATATTTCAGCCAGTTTCCAGGGCAGTTGCATAAGGCATACTGGCCTACCAGGGGGGGGGGGGAGGTCTTTTTTTTTTTTTTTTTGATTTTGATTTTATTTTTCCTTTCCAGCGGTCACCCATCCAAGTACTAACTCTGCACAATGTTGCTTGAAATCGCCTACCGGTTAACTGTCTCTGCCACTCTTGAAAAATAAAGATGGACACGGGCCGAAACGATAAAAGTTTAAACCCAATATTTATTATAAACAAATGAACATAAAGTTAATATTATTAATAAAATGGTCAGTTACGACGATATTGATGAGGTTTTATTTTTATTGTTTAACAGCCATTTTTATTATTATTGTTATGAATATTAATAAAAATAATAAAATGTTTGTTTTATATTATAAATTTATTCATATATTTTTATGCTCATCTTGGGAATTTTAATTTTCTGCGTACCAAAATATGCTGTTGAAAATATTTCCAAAAAAAAAAGATTTAACCAACCGAAAAAATTATTATTGCTAACGTGGCGGGAAATTTATATAAATTTATATAGTTTTGTGTATTGCGATGGTTCTGCGGCGCCGGCCCAAATTTATATGGATATTAGGCAAAACAATTTATGAACGCTCAAAATATATTAAAATAACAATATTAATTTGGGATATGACATAAAAATTGTTTGTCAATTTTTTTTTTTTCGTACGTACGTCTCTCGCGGGAGACTGATGAAAATATATTTTTTACCTTGTGCGAAAAATAAAAGCATCGTAACGCAACATAAAAAAAAATATATTTTTTTTTAAAGGCAATATTTTAATGGCTTGATAATAAATTAACCGCGTGGCACAATGGTGTGAGGCTTTTTTATGATCTGTGATGTGTATTTAATGTACGTTTAAAAATTTAGAGCGGATTTCCGGATTGTGTGTGTATGGATGGATGAGTAATATTTTATATGGATATGTACCTAAAAAAAAATGTTAGTACATATAGTGTTTATTATTATCAAGGTTAGTCAAGGTTAATAACATATTTTAGACATTAAATAAATATTTACACCACCCACCACACCTCCATTATAAATATGTATGTATATTAAACTAATTACAAAATAAAATCATAAATATTTTAGAAATTATAGAATTTTTTTTTATATTTTGTTATTTTTTTTTTTTTTTTTTTTTTTATATAGAATTATATTTTAATTAAAAGTAAATAGATTTGTCTTGCAATATTATGTATTTTTATTTTAATAGAGAATTGTTGTTTTATATCATTAAAAATTAATTTAATTAAAAATTTTTATATATAAAAACATAAAAACAAAAATTAAACAAAGAATTCTACGAAATTTGTCATTTGGATTTTATATTTTGTTAATTGAGTTTTTGTATACACAGTAATTAAATAATTGTTATAATTGAATAATTGAAAATAAGCAAGGGGGGGTGAATGGACAAGGGTTATCGATATCGTAAACTGGGATTAAAATTTTAATTGGCAAACTATATAAGTGGCAAGTATGTATATAGTTTTATTTTCGCCTCTAAATGCAATAATATTAAAATTTCACAACAGATTTAATGTAATCCAGTTAAAATTAATCCAATTAAAGAGATTTTTAAACAAGCTCCAGACTGCCCTATGGTTTGAAAATAAAAATAAAATTTCTGCTTAGGACCGACGTGAACTGGAGAGTTCTAATTAGTTTTTTCTAAATATTACGTTTTGTCTATACATATTCATGAAACCCGACCATCACATTGAATGAGTAAAAATTGCAACTGTTTCGAAAAGAGCTTGGTCCTGAAAAGAGGCGTACGTTTGGTTCTGTGAAGAGATCGACAGAATCAAGGACGTATGGGAGGGTTGTCAACTTTCGGTTGGTGAGGCTCCGAAATCGTTTATAATGCACTGATAGATTCCTAGGCCACCTGAGAATCCGAGTCATTTTTCATTGCATTTGAGGTGCGCTCCAACGCGGACTTACAATTCTTAAAATATTACTCCTATATCGGTATGCTTAGCCAGGTTACTGCCCCTGCCATCGAGGAGGTGCATACTCGCCTACTATTTACTAGCTTTAACATTTTTCTTAACATAAAAATCTTGTGTACTAATTCTTTTATCTGCCTAGCGCTCAAGACGGTATCACAAAATTTCTTGAAAGAGTTGAGATTATTTTGGCTAGATCACAGTCATAGAGGATGTGTTTTATGGTATCCTCGCCCTGTCCACATTCACTGGTACTTGAGTCCACTTGACTCAGTCGGTGCATATAGGAGGCCATTCTTCCATGTCCCGTTAACCTTTGGGTAAACCATACGCTTAGAGGAATCTTTGTCTCTAATATCTATCTTGCCATATTGCTATAAACGCTTTTTTTGCTTTCCTCTTGAGCGAGCCCTTGAGGTTTGGCCGAATTTGTACGCCTTCTACTATCACGTTTCCGTAGCTCACGTCTTGTCCTCTCCTTATCTTGCAGTTGGCAATTTTCTCATTTAAGAGTATATCAAGAGGAATCATGCCGGCCAACACAGGAACGACGTCTTTTAACACTGTTCTATATGTATTGGTAATTCCGAGCAAGATACTTCTTTGGGCACTAACTAGTGTACGCCGATGGTGACAGTTCATTCTGTCTGCCCATATATTATTGACAAAGTACATTGTTTGATACCCTAGTTCTCCTTAGCAACTCGTTTCAGCACATCGAAAACTTTTATACTCTTTTCCGCAACTCTTTTGGTATATGAAGTTACTCGAAGTCATTTATCAAAGTCAACTCCCCCAGCCGTTTAACAGTTTTAACCATCTTAATTCTTTGGCCATTTATGGAAACCAATGGTGGTCTCCTAATATCCAGTGAACCTTTAACGTGGATCATAACTGTCTTTGTAAAGGATAGGTCCATTTTGTCTGGATTTCCTGGTTCATGCTTCCGTTAAAGACAATATTCCAAAGGTGTGGATGATGGATGGAGTCTTGCGGACATCCTTTGTTGACAATTTTTTCCAGTGTTCCGTGACTTGAAAGTGGCTTTTCTTTCAGAGAAATAGTTGTTGATGATGTTATAGAGATTGCATGGGCAATTTAATCTCTTTAGCTCCAGCATTATGCTGGGCCACCACAGGTTGTCGAACGCGCCAGATACATCTAGGAAAACTCCAAGGTTGTACTTTTGGTCCAACTCTTTGACTATATTGATCGTTTTGATCATTGCGTCCTCTGTGGATCTATTTCCTGAGAATCCGAGCGAATTTATTACTAACATCGGCATTATGAATCCAAATGTTTCGACTACAGGATGGAAGGTTATTCGATACAAGCGAGAGGCTAACCGCAAATCGATTGTGATCAGGGTTGACTAAAAGTCATACAAAAACATTACTGGGGCTGAAGCGTCGCTACAATATGTCCTTGAGAGGATCCATTTATGGTTTGAACTCGAAGTTTGGCAGGATCATTCATAAGTAGAGCGTGCATTTATATTCAGAATCTTGTCATGCGGTGTAGGGTCAATAAACTACCTTTAATGATTGCTTGTGATGCTAACGCTAACCTTTGAAGGCAGTTCTAATACTAATAATAGAGGATCCTCACTGTCCAATGACATTTACTCTTCTGAGTTAGAGGTTCTCTTAGAATCTTGTTATGTCTGTGAAGAAATTGACACCTTATCTGTTGTCGCCAGACTTAACAAAACTCTGGCTAAGAATGAAACTTGTAACCTCTTGTAGGCGAGAGATCGGTGAGCTACTATTGTCTGTCCACTTTCCTGGGTGTGACATTGTTGAGTCGGATGTGGTGGCCCCCGAGCCCCCTAACATTTTGGTCGATACTTCGGATTGGAACTTACCCCGATAGACTGATCACTATTGATGTTCAACGCTGGAGTGTTTTCTGGTTTGCACCCTTCAAATCGAGTGGTCCGGACGGTGTTTTCCCTGCTGAATTACAGCATGATTTTCTACACATCAGCACTTACCGCTCAATCTGTTCCAGGCCTGCGTTGCTTTTAGGACTGCACTGCGCGCCTGGAGCAGGAGTAGGGTAGTATTCATAGCTAAAGCTGGCAAGTCCGATTATACTGACCCAATGGCTTTTAGACCCATTAGTCTGAACTTTACTTTTCTTAAAGCTTTATAAGTGATCATCGGCAGATTCATTAGCTGGTAATTCTTGCGAAACTGCTCTACATGAACTCGTAACTAGGATCGAGAGATCACTTAACTACAAAGAGTTTCTAGAAGGTACCTTCCTGGACATTGCGGGAGCTTTTGATAGCACTTCGTTTTCCACGATCACAAGTGCCAATTTTAATATTGATCAAATCATTGGTTAATTCATCGATTCCATGCTTAAGTCTCGGATAATTGAGACTGAGCTGGATCGCTCATCAGTGTCCGTCTAAGTAGCCAAGGGCACCCGCAAGGAAAGGTTTTCTCACCCTCTGTGGCTCATGGTTATCGATGAACTACTTGATAAAATGCAGAGATCTGGGTTTATAGTGCCAAGATTCGCGGATGATCTTGTTTTGACAGTTTGTGGTAAATACCTGAACGTGTTATCTGACCTTACGCAGAACGCCCTTAATATGGTAGAAGTAGGGTGTCTTGAAAAGGGGTTGTACGTCAATGTTGCTACGTAGCATATTCTACATCTGGCCGAATGGCAGTCCTACATTCTTGCCACAGCGTGTTCAGCTGCGTATCGACTAGAGTGCATTGGGGCCAGTTACATATTCCGGAGCTGGAAATGGTGAATAACAGGCTAGTGCCTGAATTTAACTTTACCAATGCTTTTTCCGTCGTTTTCCCTTCGAGAGAAGGTTAGCTATCTCAGGATTTCTATAGACAGCGATAGTTTTTTTTTGCGGATGGCGCTCGTTCGGAATTCAGTGAAGGGTTTGGATATTACTTTTCTAAGTATGAGCTAATGAGGTTGCTGACTTTTTAGCGAAAGCTGGTTCGCGTAGTCAATTTGTAGGCCCTGAACCAGCAATTCCTCTATCACTCAATGATTGTAAATACGCTACTAAGAAGTTTGCTCTACTTGAACTGAGACTGAATTGGCGTTCTACTCCTAGCTGTCGAAAAGCGAAATATTTCATTATTGAACCTAACCTGAGGTTCACTAAATATGTATTATCCTTAAAAAAGAAGCACTTATCACCGGCCAAGATTCATCTCCAGGCACACGGTGCTCTTTGTGATGACTACTTACACCATTACCTCTGCGGCGGTCTGGCCTTTGTCAGAGCTAGATCCCAAGTATTCTCTTCCGGATCTTTGAACGTAGATCAGTTAGTATCCATTCCTTGGCTCAAACTTTTACAGATTGCTAAGATTGCTGTACGCTCCTGCAAATTAGGATAGAACCTCTTGGTTTGCACCGTGGGCCCATTGTGGCATTGAGTGCGGAACCTCAGTAGGCTCCAACCGTTTTAATAAAAAAAAAAAAAAAAAAGAACAGGCGAGTCTCCGACTTCATTTGTTCTAACCCTATTCAACCAAAGTTTAGCGTAAGTAGTTGAAGGGCCATTGCCTTTAGTTATTTCCAAAAGCCCTGTCAATCAAACACTATCCTGTTGACAGTTCCGCATGTTTCTACAAAGATAGCAACGAGCGATGCCTTTATGAACAAAATGATTCCTTACAGCGAAACGTGGATTATATCATATACGGTTACATATAGGATATGCAATGTTGTAACAATTGATGATTGTTTTTGAGCCTGAAATTTTATTAACATCACGTTTAACATAGTTTTTGAACTACCTGTGTATTGGTAGAAACCCATTAGATAAACTTTCATTAGAAAAATTTCAATTACAACCACGAAAAATTAGCTAACTGCCCCTAACAAAATTAGAATTATATATAAACTATAAATGAAGCTCACAATTTAGTGTAGAGCTTTCATATAGTTTCCATTATAAGCTTCCTTGCCAATAATTGTGTGGTGTAGCAAAAATTGTTTAACAGCTTTCGATTCTTAACTGTAGAAAGATACCCATATTTCCACACAACAGTTCTGTATATAAATGAGCTTTCATTGAACTTTCGTATTTAGTATTAATAGATGAATGTGAGGTTTTATCCAAATTGAACAAATTTAATAATCCAGGTACGTTATCTAAATTTGTTGGCATGGCTAGTGGTTAAACAGAAAGAATACGTTTTGCAAAAAAATAGTTTTTAGATGTTGAAACCACCAGATCTTGTATGCTAGAAATTTGTTGAGATACAATCGTCTCTGCTTGTCTTCCACAACAATTAAAAGACCTTTAAACTAAATCGAGCTTTGGAATCATAAATTAAAACAAAGATTTCTACATATTACCCACAATCGACAGTTTAATATATTAGTTGATGAAATATTTGGCAACCGAGCAAATAGCGCAGTGGTTTAGATTTGTTCTTAAAAGCTTTAAAACTTAGCTTTTAAGGTAGAATGTATATTTTCAAAATACAGAAAGCTTTTCAAAGCTCACATTATTAATTATATTGTTAGACTTCTATTTAAAAAGGTTATGTCACATTTTGTGCTTTTTAGTATTTTAGTAAGCTTTTGCAAACAGTTTTTATAACCGTATATAACTGGAAACAATTTTTCACTGAACATTGACTATTGATTTAAATTTCCACAATTTGTAAACGTTGTTCTCGCGTAAGTCTATGCATGGGAAAATGGCAATGTATACTGAACACAAATGCCATATGAACATGACAGTTGTTACGCATGAATCCCAATGATAATTCCAATTGGAAAAAGTACCTCCTATTGGATCACTCTTTACATAAACATATTGTTTGCTATAAATATTTGAACTTGGAAGATTTTTATGGTTAGGTTGAGTGATTTTATTAGTGTTAAAGGTATAACCCTGTGACAGACTAGACAGACGGAGTGAGGTCATAAGGGTTCTGTTTTATATTTTATCTACGGAACCCTACAAAACAAAATAAACCAGGAGGCAAGGCTGTCACACGTATATGTATGTATTAAGCTATAAGGACCGGGGGCGCTTCTATTTGGGAATGTTAATACAGCATTTTAGAAGAGCTGAAAGCTTTTTGGCCTTGAAGACTTTGAATATGGCGTTCGAAAAGAAACATTCAAAGCAACTGCTATACAATTTAATTTATTGGAGGATGACTCTGAATGAGAGGTGCGGTACCTTAAAGGCTGTAATTTATATATGCCTCTCTCATCTATGTCTCCAATTCCTCTCAACATCCAGCAAATCGATAATTTGATAAATTTAAAAAGTTTCTATGTGACAAATACAAGGTACAAAATGCATTGAATTAGGTTTACTCGATCCTGGTCTAAATTTTGGCTGTTACCGAAGATGTACAAAAATTAATAGAAACACTTTATTTACAGGAAAATCAGATTTCCAAATAATTTTCAGTACCTGTACATTATTGCGTTATGTTAGAGAACAAGGTAAACTAATTTAAGTTTTCACAAGCACACGAATTGATACAGATTAATACAAGGTGATCAAACAGCACGTAACGGGTTTTAAATTCTACTTTCTGCAAATGAAACATTAGAAATATAAAAGTTCTATCTCTTGAATCGATCAATTTAAGACAAACAATATATCTGATGATAATCGATACTCAACCTAGCTGGTAATTATAGAGTCTTTGTTGATTTATTTTACTATAACTCTTAAAGAGTGACTTTAGCTACTATATACATTTTCCGGACGCCCGGTACTAGCCCCGGGGAGACCCATGATAAATATGGGTGTTGGCCCCGTTAATCATATAGTAAATAGGCGGAAAATCTTATATGCAATAATCAATTTTAAGCCATACACGCCGGGAGAGCTATCGGAATCTCACCACGCGTACTATATGGGACGACCAGTGGAACCTACGTACTTGAATATAAGGAATATTTAATGGTAACTTTCTTGGATATAGAGGGGGCCTGTAGCAACGTCAAAGCGGGGCAATCACTTGGAGCCTTGCGTGCTTGTAGGTAGACGGATTACTCAGAGGCAGGAAAGATCAAATTTGGTCATTAATGACCTGTTACTAAATATGGAAGGACAAGGCTTCAGGGTGGTTGATGTTGCTATTACGGTCTTCGGTAAATCTTCTTGCAAGTGAGTATGCACTCAGCTATCTCTCCGAGCGCTGAGCTGGTCGTCTTTACCAGAAAGCACCAACTTCCTCAGTGTGACTCCCAAATATTAAATGGTACTCCCGTTAAAGTGAAATATTTCGGGCTACTTTTAGACAGAAACTGGTAACCAAACATCTTACAAAGAGTAAAGAGACAAAAATTCCATTGGAAAGAGATGTGGTATGCAGCGCCATATAGTAAATTATTACTTAAACTGGCTTCTCTACGTCCCAGTGGTCAAACCTATACTACTGTACGGGGTTTTCGTTTGGTGGCCAGCGTTAAAAATTATGGCTAACCTGAAACTAGTGATGAAAGTCCAAAAAAACAGACTTTTTGTGTTTAAGTGGGGCCGTCAGGAGCACCCCTACCCAAGCTCTGGACATTCTTTTTCATCTCACTCGCTTGGATCTTGCGGTCGAGCAGGTTGCATCTTGCACAACTATTCGGCTCACAACCATATCTAGAGATGACTGGGTAAATGAGACGACTATGGACAATGAGCTGCTAAGCTGAAAAAGGTATAGATGGGTTGTCTGCGGGGTATTTTGTGAGGCACTAGGGATCAACATTTCTTTTCGTCTTCCCAACTTTCGTCGTGTTTTTCAAGCTGAGCTTATCGCGATAATGGAAATCATGGACTGGTTGAAATTTTACAGACAGGCAGGCTGCTATTAAAACGCTTCAATCGCACTTCTTATCTAAGGAAGCGCAGAACTATCTTGCTTCAGGAAGAAGCCATAAAAGAAACGAATGACAGATCCAACGCTAGTTCATGTGTAATAACTCGGCTAACTGATATCACTTCGGTTTGGTCCTATAACAGGACATTGTCCCATTGGGGAACATGTGAGCCGACTGGGTGTCCTCACTCAAGATTTTTGCTGTTGCTGTGGTTTGATTAGGTGGAGGAAGACGAGGAGGAAGAAATCGTCCTAGTCTAGCGTACAGCAGAATATAATTTATAAGAAGTTGTCATTTGAACGACCGGACGGATTTCAGTAAGATCGATGTCAAGGGCCATCAAAGCAAGCTGAGGATTGGTCGACGAAGAGGAGGTTACCTAAATGTGGTACAGCTACAGATCAAATTGTATCTATGCAAGTCCTTTAGAACGGCCACCCTAACTAAACCTAACATACCACTCTATCTTATGCTTTGCGTAGGCAAACATATTATATTCAAAGCTTTTCACCGTATGAGTCTGTAGGCATCAACTTATACAGTCAGAGAAGTTATAATTTTGACAGGATCCTGAGCGGGCGAGACAATAAAACACCTGGCCAAACGTTGATGAAAAAAATTTTTTGAGAGAGAAATGTGGAGCTTGTGATTATTATTTTTGCCCTGAATTCAATCCGTTTTTAATCCCAGAGAGTTTATACAGATAACCAGAGCATTAAAAAGGATTATCACCATGTAATCGATAAAATATAAATAAAAATTACAACAACAATTTGTTAAAAGACACAAACTTTTTTTTTTTTTTCAATTTTTTATAAATAGACTTTGTCGTTGGCAAAGCAACAACTTTTTTTTTTTTTTTAAGTTAAGTTACAGACAGGTACACCTAAAAGCTACAATGAATTTTTATAATTTTAAATATTTTATACAAAATTTTATTTTTATTTAGAATTTTTTTTTTAATTTCGTTTTAATTAAAATAATAACCAAAAAAAAAACAAAAAAATTATAATAAATAAATTAAAGTACGAAAAGCTTGATTTTTTTGTTGTTTTTTTAATAAAAATATTTATGAAAAGTTTTTAAGGAAAGTTTTTTTTTGTTTTTTGGTTTTTTCGATTAAAATTTGGGCACGAAAGAATATTATTAAATTTATTATGTAATAAAATGTTTTTAGAAATATTAATTTTTTTTTATTTTAATTACCAATTAGTTTTTTTTTAAATCTCGGTCTAGATCAAAATTATTGTTTGAGTTATATGTTTTAAAATTTAATTATAGAAAATAATTTTGTCGCGTGTTTCATTTAATGTATCGGTCGTGTACGTATCAAAGTTTAAGAAATAAAAATATTGTTGATTGATTTTTTTGTTTTGTTTTACTGTGTACAGGTATAAAAGCACTTAAATAAAATGTATAGGCTGTAATCCAATTTATATGCGGGGGCAACGAAAAAATATGTACATACAGAGCTACTTATATACATAAATAAGTCATGTGCATCCGGTTTAGATGAAGTAAAAATTAATTTAATATTTTTTGTAATATTCTAGGTCACCTGAACGGAACAAACGAATATAAATGGATTTTAATATAATCTTAATCCAAACCTATTGTCTTGCGTCTTATACAACATTTATTTAAAAGATTTACTCTCGTGCTATATATATTGTTGTATTTGTAATATAAATGTAAGAGAGAGATAGATGTTGTCATTGGGCAAATTAAATTTATAATGATTATACTCGTCTAGTGCAATAATAATTTATAACAGAAGAAATTGGGTGTGTGTGTGTGTACCTTCTTACCTCCAACCTTACTCATCATCTTTTTTTTTTTTTGGTTTCCTTCTAAATATATTTTATCTCTGGGTATATTACTTCCATATATATATAGACGACGAACGAGAGAAAGATAAGAATCTTTATCTGTTATTTCCGTTTTTTTTTTGTATTGTTTTCATTTTGTTTTATAATTGGATGAAATTCTTAAAGATATCATATTGCGAGATATTATCATTATTATGGTATTCTTGAGTTGATTTTGTGTATATACACATATACGTACATATACCTATATAGAGATGTATAATTTAGAGAGGGATGTTTTTGACAGGATCGATTATTTAATGGGTCGATATAAATTTATTCGATTTGTAATAATTGTAAGTGGACGATTTTGTCTGTAAATATAAAAATTAGATGAATGGGTGAATACGGTTTATTTTGGTATATATAGGCTATTCAACTTAATAATACTGGGATTAAATTTAACGTTTTAAAGTTCTAAATTCCTTTACCTAAGTATGTGTATTTGTACGCGTATTGCACCCTGGGCCCATTTCAGGCATTACGTGTTGGAGCTATCCTTTCAATTTAAAAACAAAAGATGAAAAGTTATCCATCCGATGTTCAATAGTTTACGCAAGAATTCTAATCCATCTTCTAAACTGTACGACGAAATAAGTCAATAGCCTGTTGAGAGTTTTATTCGAGTAATTTTTGCCATAAAATGGATGAAATTTAAAGTCAATTTCGTCGCAATAAATTGGACGAACAGTTGACTATTGCAATCGACCGACCAAAAAAAGGCCGACAAAGGATTGTTAAATCAAACTTACATTTCTAAGCTATTTCTGTCAGCCAATAGGATTTAAAAACTGTCGGTCTTTTGTCATTGCGTTCTCCCAATAAAGAATTGAATTGTAAGTCACAATTGACAGTCAATAGGGGTTGTTAGATGTTTGTCTTTTGTCAGTCATTTCTGTTTGTCAATTAAAAGTCGGAAGACTACCTTGAATAACAGCTGACTTACACTTTTAGTAACATTTGACTTCAAATAGGAGTTGAAAACTCTTGGTGTATTGTCAGCCAACTCTTTCTTCCAATAAATATTAGAATCCGGCTTGCAGTTAAGCTAATAAAAGTTGGGAACTGTTGGTAGTTTGCTGGGTAATTTGTCAATCATTTCTGTATTTCAATTAACAGTCAAAGCTGACCTACACTTGTAAGATACATTTGACAGCCAATAGCTGACCTTGAGTAACCTACAAATTTGACAGCCAATATCACATGATAATAGTATGTTTTACGGTAGTTATTTCTTTCTTGCAATAAATAATAGGATCTGGCTTTCACTTGTAAACCACCATTGTGAGCCAATAATATCTGACCAATGTTGATGTTTTGTCAGTCATTTCTGCATTACAATTAAAAGTCGAAGATGACCTATATTTGTAAGTTACATTTGACAGCCAATAGGAGTTGAAACCTGTTTGTATCTGGTGTGCCATTTCTGTGTTTCAATTAATAGTCAGACTCAGACCTTGAGTGACCTATACTTGTACTTAAATTTGACACCCAAAATGAGTTGAAAACTGTTGGTCTTTTGTCAACCATATTTGTTTTTCAATTAATAGTCGAAAGATGACGTAAACTTGTAAGTTACATTTGATAGCCAATCAGAGTTGAAAACTGTTTTTATTATCTCAGCTATTTCTGAATTCAAACTAAAAGCACGAAGGTGACCTACACTTGTACAATACATTTGACAGCCAATAAGAGTTTGAATCTGTTGGTCTTTTATCATCCATTTCTTTCTTTCAGTAAATTTGTCAGTTGTTAAAGACATTTGACAGCCACTAACATTTGAACAATGTTTGTCTTTTGGCAGTCATATTTGTATTTCAATTAATAGTCGGAAGCTGACCTACACTTGTTAGTTACATTTGACAACCAATAGGAGGTGGCAACTATTGGTGTTTGGTCAGTTATTTATAAATTCCAATTAAAAGTCGGAAACTGCTTTACACTTGTACGTTACATTTGAAAACCAATAAGAGCTAAAATGTGTTGGTCTTTTGTCAGCCATTTCTTTCTTTCAGTAAATAGTATAATCCACCTTGCATTCTGAAGCCACAATTAACAGCCAATAAAATTTGAACAATGTTGATCTTTGGTCAATCATTTTTGAATTCTAATTAAAAGTCGGAGCTGACCTTAACTTGTAAGTTACATTTGTCTGTCCATATGAGTTGAAATCTGTTGGCCAGTCATTCCAGAATATCAATTAGTAGTCAGACGCTGGCACTGAGTGACCTACATTTGTCGTTATATTTAACAGCCAATATGAGTTGAAAATAGTTGGTATTTTGCCAGCCATTTCTTTTCTCCAATAAATAGTAGAATTTGGCTTGCACTTGTAAACCAAAATTGGAATCCGAAACAATTTGTTTAATTAATGTTGGTCTTTTGTCAGTCATTTCTGAATTGCAAATAAAAGTCGGAAGCTGATCTACACTTGTAAGTACCATTTGTCAGCTAATACGAGTTCAAAACTGTTGGTCTTTTGTCAGCAATTTCTTACTTCCAATAAACAGTGTAATCCGCCGTACACTTTAAAATCACAGTTGACATATGTTGAAAAATGTTGGCCTTTTATAAATCATATTGGTATTCCAATTAATAGTCGGAAGATGACCTGCGCTTGTACGTAGCATTTTACAGTCAATATGAACAGAAAATTGTTGGTCTTTTGTAAGCCATTTCTTTTTTTGAAAAAACAATAAAATCTGGCTTGTTCTTCTTATAAGTCATTTTTGACAGTAAAGCAAAGAAAATATTGGAGCAGTCCTCCTTTGGAGTTATTGTGATATAACTGTTTTTTACGATTCCTATATACAGAAAGACAATTTTTATTTTGGAAGAATCTATGGAAATGAAAGTAAATTCCCAGAAAGAAAAAAGGCCGGAAGATATTCTGACTAATATACTCAAAATTTGGAAACAAGATGATCTGCTAACTGTAGGATGAAAGGTTTGTACTTGATGCCCACTGCTCGGATAAAAATAAACTATTGAGATCTGCAAATAAAAGAAACTAACATTTACAATTAAGATGTCCAGATTGAAGTCATAATATAAGGCTCGTGAGTGCGGCTCTTAAAAAAAATTGTTTATCTTTGTACTGCAACCTTTTGCAATAGACTAAACAAATTATGTGGGACTACACTGTGGATGTGGAGTGAACCTACACATACTAACCAGCATCAGATGACTTACAACAATCCTTCCAACGAAAAATAATAGATGCAATCAGGCAGTCACTTCACCACCTATGTATGTCACTATAAACTTTTTAATTCTTCAAAACTTGCACATACCATTCGTTTAGTCGATTTACAGCATCGAACACTCCAATCCAATAGTCTCGTTATACTATGGCGAAATAAGGAATCTACCTTCTACAAAGCCATCGACCTTTTACAAAGCCAGCATATTTGGCTGCAGGCTCAAGCTCTATCCTTTCTCTTTAATGCTTTTCGGTCTATAACCTGAATAGCTCGGATACGATTATCAGAGCATTAGAGAAGGCGTATACGGGGGTATTTTACTGCAAATTTATTTTGTTGTATTTTGTTGGCAAATTTAAAGCACATTTCAAACAGCCCCGTTTTTTAAAATGTGAGCATGGATACATTAATGCCTTAATATAAAAATAATATATTTGACATAAGAAAGTGGCCTTCTAAGCTTTAAAAAAAACAAAAACAAAGAAATGATCGACCTTTTCAAGCACTCACATAGAAAAACACACGAAAAATGCTCTTGCATCAGTGCTAGACACTTTTTTGTGTGTTTTACTATGAGAACGCTTGGCAAGGTCGATTAAAAATAGATAACGAAATTTTATTTTTGTGTAGAAATGTGTTTTTGTGTGGCTAGTTTACCGTACAGATTAGAGTAATATTCATTTGATGTCGATTGGTTGTGTTTTTCTATTTGACGGACCGCGCAAGATCCTAATCAACTGTTATAGTTTTAAAATTTAAAACTATTGACTTAACCCTACCCTGGCTGGAAGTTATCTTCAAAGGCAGCCTAGAACTCCATCACATTCCTAGAAAGTCGACTGAAGTAAAAGTAATATTTATACCTAAGGCGGTAAAAACCTCTCACTGCTATCCCAAAGACTTTAGGTGTATAAGCTTATCCTCTTTTCTGTTAAAATCACTGGAAAGACAAATATAGGCTTACATTAGAGGCTCAATCGAACAGCAGAACAAAATTTATGGCAACTTCCGTTTTAAACGACCTCACGGATCTTAGTAAGATCGAGATCCGGGACTTTAAACCCTTTTTGGTCAGCTCCTGATAGTTTTACGAGTGAAGGAGAAGCAGCTCGAATGTGGTATAGCTACGGACGAATTTTGTGTCTATGCTAGTCCTTTAGGACGGCCACGCTTACCTTACTTTAACTGATCAACCCAACAACATTTTATTAGCATCATGTTGTAAACACATGATGCCAATATATGGAAATGAAGAAATGCAGAACGGTGCACCTCGCAAACGGAACTGTTATCGATTGTTCTAGAATATTCCAATAACTCCACGCTAGCTCTTGCGGCAGTACAATTCAAATGTTTACAGTAATTATCGCCGAGGATAGCTGGATGCATACCTACATGAAGCGTATATGGTTGGTTCTACTTTCAAAAGGATTAGGATTGACATCAAAGCTCTTCTCATTCCACATAAAAGAAATAACCGCTCTAGTCATCGTGGAATATATTACGAAGTTGCCATATTGGCAATTATTGCAAACTACTTTGAACCATGGCCGACATTTATATCCTACACTGTTAAAAATATTAAGCCGGTAGACAAATCATAAGTGAATGATTGAGAATCATAATGATACTATTGAAACCTCTTCAGTGAAGTGATCCAGCTAAAGATCGGATACGTGGAATAAAATAAAATTAGGATGCCTAGTTGAAAATGTGCCTACAGAACACGATGGAAGTAGGGCGTAATTAGGTAAGATGGGATGGAACTATTAGAAATTACGTAGAATACTTGGCAATATTTTTTATCAACGTCGACAATTAAGGCAACGTCAACAACTTATATTTTTGCATGTTCAAATTACAAATTGAAGACAGCTCGGCGGTCGTTGATAATTGATTAAAGGTGATCGTTAAAAATTGTTCGCAATTGGTTTTCTTTTACTTAAGGCGATGCATTAATCAAATCACAGATATTGGCCGAAAACACTGGCCAAGGTTTTGTGTTGCTTGTCGTAAATTCGGTCGACAAATGCGATAAAATATCGGATGCTGGCTTAAAAATTATTGCTAGAAGATGCTATATGTTATGCTATTTAAATTTAAGAGGATGTGAAGCTGTTAGTTATTAGCGATTCAGATAAGCCGTAGGACAAATAATAATTTGATAAGTATGTGAAATTTGTCTTAAATCTGACCTCTAAAGCCCCAAAAACAATTTCCAAACTAATACCATAATGCTTGCACCATGGGCCTTTATGGCGTTGAGCGTAGAATCTTAGTGGGTTCCCACCTCGAAGGTTTTAATAATAACACCATAATGACATACATACCACGATGTCATTGGTTCTAATTATCGGAAAATTAATCTAGTTTTCAAAAAAGTAGGGGATTAGAAGGGGAACAATTCGGAAAAGTCATTCAATCGAAATACACGAACATATCTTATTTGGTGTCCTAAACCTCCCAATCTCGTGTTTCTCGAAATTGAAATATTTTTCGGTTAGCTTCGACCCATAACGACATATTGGAATATTCGGCATTATGATGTTAGCTTCCTAGAAGAAGAATTATTCTCGAAAATGGAGCGTCCAACCACCGAGCATTCATAAAGTTCCAGAATTTCAAATAGATCGTGAGACACCGGGATTGATTGGAATTGCTAGACATTTCAATAAGGAAGAAGAATGTTTTAAAAGTATTTTGCCACCTACGATGATGTGCATTATCGCGAGTGAGACGAATCGTAAGGCGAAGGATTATTTTAATCGTCACCGTAATCCAAGCCAACATAAACCAAGAATATGGTATGACGTGGAAATTGATGAGCTCTACGCCCTCATTGGGATTATTTTATATGCCGGAATGAGGAAGAATTGGGATGAGCGACTAGTCGATTTGTGGCATAAAGAGAGCCGGCCTCTTTTCGTTTTCGCATCGATGTCGTTGCAGAGAGTAGAGCAAATTCTTCGCTTCATTGGTTTCGATAATCATCGAACTAGAACAGAACGATTGCAAATTGACAAGTTAGCTGCTTTCAGAAATGTTTGGCTACTTTTTTTTCTGAAATTAGCATATAGACCAGGAAACTTAACAGTCAATGAACAACTAGTAGCTACAAGAGGGCGCTGTAATTTCCGGCAGTACATCCCTTTAAAACCAGGAAAGTATGGAATCAAAATATTTTGGGTCGTCGATGCGAAAAACTCCTATCCATTGAATGGAGAAATTTATATTGGTTGTCAACCTGGAGAGAAGAGTGCAAAAGACTACAAATTCAACTAGTGAACAGACTAGCTCGTCCTTACATCAAGAAAGGACGTACTATAGCAATGGACAACTTTTTTACCAGTTGTGGTATTGCCGAAGACATGATTCGTCAAAAAACAACAATCATAGCAACCATTCGAAGTAATAAACCCGATTTACCAGTCGAATTGGCAGCACATAAGGCACAAGACAAAAAAATGTATATCAAAAATCGAGAAGTTGGTGCATCACGCTTTTGTTTTGATGGCTATCTCACTTTAGTGAGTTACATACCAAAGCCAAATAAAAATGTGCTATTATTATCGACTCTTCATAATAACGATGGCATCGATGAAACTTCCGGCAAGCCGAATATAATTTTAGACTACAATTCCTGCATGGGAGGAGTAGACACTATGGATAAGTTGGCCAAGACTTATATATGTAAACGTATCACTCGTAGATGGCCAATGGTGTTGTTTTTCAACATGATAGATGTGGCAGCTATTGCTACCTTTAACATACATAAACTAGCTCATCCAGATGCGTGTGTACAAAAGAAAAGCAACACCCGTAAACTTTTTCTGGAGATCCTTGCAAAACAGCTTGTTGATCAACATATTCGAAAGCGGCTATCAAATCCAAACGCATTAAAAAAAACGTAAAAATTCCGATGCAGTTGATGGGTTATAACGTCGATATTCTAAGACAGCAACCAGCAGCTGGAACTAGTTCGCACATTACCAAAAATCGGTCTCGTCGTTGTAACTTCTGCGATCGGTCTGCTGACGTAAAAACAAATATTAGTTGCCACATCTGTACCATGCTCGCATGCAAGCGTCATCAATGGCTGTTGTGCCATAGAAATCCAAGCCGTAGAAGTTATCGCCAGCTGTGAAGATCTTGATGACGACTTTGATAAAATATTGTTCCTTTTTTAAATAGTTTACATTTATAATAACATGAAACGTGAATTAAACTATATTTTCACTGTATTCCAATGAATTAAAATAAATTTTATTGATATATTATGTTCAGTTTTATTTAAATAAATTAACCAAATATATATAACTTTTTCCCTTGTATAGTAAATAAATAAACTAGTGGGGTAACATGTTACCCCCATCACAGACCGAGTGTATAAAACACGTGCATCGACGAAAGGTTAAAGTGACAATTTAAACATGAAATAAAAACAGCAGCCCCCAAAAGAATTAGGTGGTTCAGCTAGCTGCTCTTTCTACCTTCAATTTGCTAGCTTTACGTATGGCGACAGTTGCATTTATAGTTAAAATAATTAAAAATACAAATTATTTAACTTAAAATCGTTAATATAACATAAAAGAATTCAAAATCACACATATTAACTTAAAATGAAAAATCACAGACACGATGACGTTAAAATTATCAGTAAAAATGAAATACAAAATTTAAAAAAAAAAAATAGTTGACCTTTTCAAGCACTCACATAGTAAAACACACGAAAAATGCGCTTGCATCAGTGCTAGACAATTTTTTGTGTGTTTTACTATGAGAACGCTTGGCAAGGTCGATTAAAAATTGATAACGTAATTTTATTTTTGTGTGGCAAATTTACCGTGCAGATTAGACTAATATTTATTTGATGTCGATGGGTTATGTTTTTTTATATGACGGACCGCGCAAGATCCTAATCAACTGTTATACTTTTGCTCGGCACGAGTAAAGCTATTTAAGAATTTTACACAATTTTTAATTCAAAATTTTATATTTATCGTCTATAGAATATGAAACAAAAATTCCAAAAATGACACGCTCGCCTATTATTTATTATCAATCTCGAATTATCTAGAAAAGATTATATTCGATGATATCCAGCCAACACAAACATGAATATTATATATTTACGAACTTTTGTTATTTACCAGAGACAAAAAAAAGAATAACAAAACACTTCAAACAAATTAAATCGAAAGCACTCTTGGTGCGAGACATTAAAAAAACAAAATATGTCAAACGCCATCAAGTAGACAATTAATAAAATACCATTTTATTTCAATAGGAAAAGCTTATCGGTATACAAGGCAAAAACAAAAAACAACAAAAGCTCTATCGCTCACAAAAAAGCGCTTCTATGAATTACACATGAGTACATTATGACATTTTACAATATTTTGTTTTGTATTGACTTTTCATCACATACTGCATGCAACATTACAAAAAAAAGCTTTTGTTAGCTTTTTTTTATTTTTAAAACTATAAAACTTGTCGTCTGCTGCGTCTCTATATATATATTGTAAAAAGTTCAATAATCCAACTTATTTGTTGAAAATCACAAAGAGAACAAAAAAAAACAAAAACAAATAGATGTTGTTGTGTAAAAAGCACAAAATTATCGAGCTTTTTTTTTTCATGCTGAATTTAATAATCCCAAATGAAGGATGAAAATCTATATAAATATATTCTGTATTTACATATCAAATTTTCCATCTATTGTTGTAAGAAAATATAATTCACAAAAGGTGAAAAATTTCACATCATCTGCACACTCTATATGGTATAATTGTTCAACAGGAAAGATATGTATGTAAGTATGTATGGAGCAAGAGTATGTCAGAATAAAACGGAAATTATAAGAATTGTAGAATATGTACATACTTACGTACATATATGTATTAAAGAACAAGTGTGAAAAATACTATTCCGTTTGAAATTTAAGTTAACAGTAGAACGGAAATAAAATGTTGTATATTATGTGCATATAGAGCTTTTGGTGCAAAGTTGTTGTGCCGCTTCGTTAGGTATATATATTTTTGTATACATAATGTGGAAGGAAACTTAAATGCAACCATATATATTGATTTATTAACAACAACAGCAACAACACTGTACATTTCGACAGTCTCGACTAAAGTACTTTTGGTTTAGCTGAGTACAGTAGAAAATTATGCCAATCCTCAGAGGGATTTTACATTGCGGGGACCAACATTTATTTACGACGTGACATTATAGCACTAAACTTGGAAGAACAATTCACTGTCCATTGGTGATTAATTAAAATGGAATTTTCTATATATATGTATGTATATGGTTGTCGTTATCTTGGAAAAACGAAATGAAAATAGAAAGAAAAAAAAATACTTGTTTGTGGCAGGTGTTTTTGGACATAGTTTTTCTCGGACTATTATTATTTTTTATGTTGTTGTTATTGCTGTTGTTGTTGTACTAATATTCTTTTCAATTGTGTACACACATACATACATATATACCCAGATAGAATGTATGTAGGTTAGAGAGGCGGTTTATAAGGGTGTATCCAACGATATAACTGAGTTTTCTATTTAGATCAAATTTTCTGATTTTCTTATTGATTTAATGAGTTGTAAATAGAGCGCATACACACAAATACATATATTTGGATATGTATGCACAACTATATCGATTATTTATTTATTTAAGTTGTGGACATATTCGGTATACAGTTTCGAATAGATTGTTCTGATCACTCCGCACCGCACCGTGTGTGTACACGTGTAAATAAATTATCGTTGCGTCACAGTTGATTGATGGAGTGGATTAAAGTGTTTTATGATATGATAATCAATAAAGTAAAAAAAAATAAAAATATTTGGACTAACTATATAGGACAATAGCTTAATTGGAATTACTTATAGGTTATATGTTTTGAATTAATTTTTGTATACTTTGTTAATTGAATAACAAATAGTCCTTTTTATAACGATTTAGGGGATGATGTGTTTGTTATTCTGTTTACGCCTAAGACTTCATTATATGTACGGTAAAATAGTCAAAACAATCCAAACGAATTTAGATTGCGACCAAGACGACTTTGACGGCTTAAATAATAGGTTCTAAATTTTGTCCACAAAATATCTATTTAAACATCATGGGATGGATCTGGTTAGAATAAGTTATACCTTAAACAGAATTCACCTTAATACAACTATTTGCTATACTCTGGCAACGAATAGAGAATCTGGCTGACTCAGAATATCAATATAAAAAATCGTTTGGTTTTTACCGGTTTTTTGATATGTTCAAATTAGATTCATTAGCTCAATGTGAACAATGTTGTTTCAAACGATTAGTTCGAGATGAATTGCGTATTCAATTTAATTTTTTATTTTTTCGGGCTGACTTCACAGACATACAAATTATTAGATTTTAATTTGTTATCCATAAGTATTTGCATAAATAATAAGCTAACAGAGCTTCGCGGTTAAACTTTTGCGAGGAAATTACTAGTTTGTCTGCTGTCGCTAGACTACATAAAACTTTGGGTGAGAATTATATTTTCACACTCGATACTCTTCGTCTACCTGACGGTCAGCTTACCTCCTGTCACCAAAAAGATAATGATCTGCTTTTGTTTCGTGGTTATGCTATTGTTAACTCCGATGATGTTACTACCGATCTCAATAAGATTTCTTCTGTGGCTCCATTGGGACTTAAGCTCATAAGCTGATAAATTGCGATGTCGTGCGCTGAAGTCTGTTTTCCTTTGTAGCTTATAAGGCTGGTGGATCCGATGGTATTTTCCCAGCTGAACTGAAGCATGACTTTCCTTTAATTCAGAATATTTTGTTACACCTTTTCCAAGCGTGCATTACTTTTGGGACTGTTCTAAAATCCTGGAGCAGGAGTAAAGTTATTTTTATTCCGAAAGCTGCGAAGTCCGATTATACAAACCCAACCTCTTTTCGGCCTATTAGACTGTCCTCTACTTTTCTTAAGGCGAAAAGAAAGAATCGTCACTTAATTACCTCCCCATCCAATAACATAAATCCTGTGAAACGGTCCTAAATGAACTTGTCACAAGGATTGGAAAATCATTCAATAGTAAGGAGTTTATTGTAGGTACTTTCCTGGATATAGCGGGAGCGTTTGATAGTACTGTGTTTGCCACGATTACCTGTACCAATTTTGGTATTAAACGCACTATTATCAAGTGGATTGGATTCATACGCAAGGCACGACGTGACAGTCTCTGTCAAAGCTGCCAAAGGCTGTCCTCAGGGAGGTGTGCTATCACCTCTGCTGTGGCATTTGTGTCTACACGTCAACTCGTCTGGGACTAATTTAGTTATATTCACTAGGCGCAGGTGTACTCTGGACCTTCACTTTATGGGAAACCGATCACCAGATGTGACCAAGCCAAGCACCTTGATGTTAGTAGTAAACTCTCCTGAAAATATCATCATGATTGTAAACTTCAGAAAGCTAATACCATATTTTGGCAATGTAGAAGAAAGAGCCTTTGAAAAATCCTGGGGTCTAACACCCAGGATGTTGTCTTTCATATACAAGTTGCTACCCTTACCGATACTATCTTTTGCTTCTATCGTGTGGTGGCCAGTGGTTAATCTTAAGGCTTCTATAGCCAAACTTAATAGGCAACAAAATATTGTACGTTGAGCTGTTACTGGTGCTATATCTTCGACTCCAATACTTGCTATGGAATCTATTCATACTATGCCTTAGCTACGTACCGTTATTCGCTTGAGGTGCATTGGAGCTTGAAATACTCTTGGTTCTATTGTGAAACAAATAAGATTACTTCCCAAATTTTACTATGCCAATTTATTCTCGATGGTCTATCCATCAAAGGATCTGTGAATTTCTGAGGGTTTTCTCAAAAAATTAAACGACACCTTAGTCTTCTTTTCGAATGGTTCTCGCTCTAATCATAGTGCTAGATTTGGAACCTATACTGTCCCTGGTCTGATCTAAGAGCTTTTGGCAGTTTGAGTTCATTTTGCACTGTTTTTCAGACGAAAGTAATAGCGGTGGCAAATAATGCTATTGAGGCTTTGAATTTCGCTGTTAAAGATCAAAACATTTTTATGTGTACAGATAGCAAAGCTATTCATTGAATAATCCCTGCACCATTTCTGAACTTGTCAAGGATTGCAAACACTTTATTAGCCTTCTTGGTTCCATCAATACCGTTATACAGTCATGTGGGTATGAGCTCATAGTTGCATCGAAGACAATGAGATCGCTGACTGGTTAGAACTACGCTTTGAAGTATGGCGACTTAAAACTTGATTAGAACTTGATTAGTTAGAGGTCTTCGATATATGCTTTATCTTTAAAAAAGAACCAGCTGAGAATTTTGGTTGGGTTTCTTACGGGTCATAGTCGTTTTAAGGATCATCTCCATCGTATTGGTTTATCTCAGGATGTAGTCTGTAAGAACTGTCTTGAGAGATATGATGACTGCCTTCACTTTGTTTGCAGCTGTTATGCTTTCAATTTATTCGTTTTCAGATCTTCAACTGTTGGTCTATTAATCTAGGTCAGTTGACCTCCTTGCCATTTTTAATTTTTTTTATTCAAGTTGAGCGGATTATTCCAGCACTCATTGCCACATGGGCCCACGGTGCAATACCCGGACAAACACATATACATACATTAAAAGCAACCAACCGTGATTTTTGGTCACCACCGGGAATCGAACCGAAAGCAAGGACGCTACTCACTGTGCTAACGAGGGCGGCCTTGCCTTCGTATAAACTTGTCCAGTTTGCTAAGGCTGCAGTGCGCGTCTGCGAATTAGGATAGAATCAAGAAAAGATAGAATTAGGAAAAAGTATTTGCCCACCTTGTTAGTATACCGGTTTGGCTTATATGGATTAGATGTGTAGTAGATATAATCTAGAACAGAGATTTGGCGCATATCGCTTCAGATTCAAACAGTTAATCAATAATAGTAGGTGCTGTTTCAATATTATATTGAACGCAAGTATGTAAGTCACTGAAGTTATCTATACATTTGGGAAACCCAGTTGCGATGATGTTGAAATAATCAAGTATTAAAATATCATGATGTTTGCTGCCGATTTTAATATATAAGTTTTGACCCCACTAGCCAACAAAAAGTTTATCAATACAGCTGCGTTATGCAATTCATCAAAAACGTATATAAATGAACTAACCTGGCCTGATATTTTAACTTCAGCTAAGTTTCAAATGCCTATACCAAAGCGAGTAAAGAGATAACTTTAGAACAACTTTCCTGAAATTATGTAAGACAAATTGTCTGAATAATTTGTTCGAAATACTGTGAATTGGTCTTTGTTCTCGGACTTTATCACAAAAAAATGGCTTCATCATAAAAAATGAATTTAATTCTGTTGTTTTCTTGAGGAACACATTTAAGAACTGTACACCTATACGAAAAATTTGTTTACATTTAAAAACTGCTATCATTAAATGTGAAACATTAATTTTAAAATTTTAACGGATTGAACCCCAATTCTAATTACACATTTGCACCCTATATTTTTGCGCGAGAGGTTCGGACTAATTTTGTAAATATTATGGAATGCGATGGGCCATCAACGAAATGATGATTGGCTTAAAATATGACGTAATTTAATGTAAGACAATGAACGGTTGAAAACGGTTTAAAGTATTCAAAAAATTGGTATGGGACCTCGTATAAGCCAATACCTCAAATTAAACTTCAATTTTTGAAGAATTTCGTCAGTGACTTTTGGTGATAATTAGAATTAAAACCAACTTCAATAAAGCTCCCATACATCTGAAAGACTGAAAGGGTAATAGTCAAAACGGTTCTGAAGCATGAAACTGATAGTACTAATATATTAAAACTTTCATAAATCTTTGAAATTTGAATTGAAACTTAATGAATGTATCTTGAAATTTAAAAATCGAAATTGGGTTTTTAAATTATCTAAATTCGATCTTTCATATCACAAATTCAAATTAAACGATTATTCGAAATATTCAAACATTCAAAATATTAGAAATTCTTTAATACTTTGACAAAATTCCAATTTTATTTTATTTCAAATTTCAAATGTTTCATTTCACTTCAAATCAAATTTCGGCTCAATTCTACCAAATTGACGTCCAAAATGCTGACATTTCAATTGACGTTTTAAAAATTTAGATAAGATTTTCATTTAGAAACATTTTGATCCATTGAATATACAAAATATCTAGTCTAGAAAAAATTTAAAAATTAAGGTATTAAATTATTAACGATTTTAAGAAATTTCATAAAAAACGAGATGGCGAATTTTGATTTTCGCAAATTTAGGAGTTTAATAATTAGGGGAGCTTTAATTTTACAGTTCAGATTTTAGTATTGAAAATGATTTATAAATAAGATTAATGAGGTTCCCATAAGTAAATTTCTAAAAAAATTGAGGATCAAAACGTTACAAATTTTGTTAAATTCGATAAAAATTTTCTAAGATTTGTATTGAAATTTAATGAATATAAAGTTAAAAAAACTCATCTAACTATTTATTCGAAATTCGATTTGAAAATTTTCAAAATTCGATCTAGCTGATCACAACATAACTTTGGAATTTTTAAATTTGGACCAAAATTTGAAGTTTGGCGTCACACCTAAATTAAATATTCAGAGTATTAAAAATTCTTTATTAATAAAATTTAAGAATATTGTGTACAAAATTGTTTCACATAAAATTTTTACAAAATATTAATAAATTAAATAATTTATTATAAATATTAAGATTATAAATTTCGAATTAGTTCGTTGATATTTGAATTTTTAAAACGTAATTTTACACATTTTGTCCACATATTCGAATTTTGGACTAAAAATATCCATTTTCTTTAAATCGAATGTTTTGTGCAAAATTCAGGATTATAGTAAATTGATTTTAGAAATTTTGAAAATTCACTTTAACTGAGCAATTTTAAATTAATTAATTTTGGAGTTTATAGAAATTTTAATTGTTCCAAATCCAATTCTGAAATTAAATAAAAAAATTCAAATTCAACTATAAATATCGGATTTTTAAAATATCAGACGTTCTGAAATATAAAATTGTAATTTAGTTTAACCCATTTTTCTAACAGAAATTTCGTATTTTAATTTCTTTTGAAACCTATTTAAACAATTTTGATCTTTTAAAACTGATCATTACAATTGTAAATTTGAGATGCTTTTACGAACAGCCAAATTTCGTTCAATAAATTATAAATTTAATTTTGAAACAAAGTTCGACTTGTTGATCTATTAATCATTTAAAGACTGATAAGAATGTACCTAGAATTAAAAAATTGACAAATTCTGTTTTCTTACTTTGGAATTTTAAAATTCGGAACTTAATTTACAGTTTTGTTTCGTACCTAAACCAAGCATCCAGAATATAAGAATCGGATTAACATTTGAAATTACGATTTTGGCTTCACACCTCACACAACAATTTACAAATTCAACAGTAAACTATCCGTTATTTCAATATTTTAAAAATATTCAAAATTCCCATTATGATGAAAGTGCTAATATAAAGTTGAATTCAAATGTCAAATTTTTCATTGACCAGTTAATTCAAATCAGTTCAAATTTAGACTCAATTTCACCAAAATTCCGACCAAAAAGCTAACATTTTGGTAACATAGTGGCCTTGCTCAACCAATTGTGTTAGAATTACACATAAAATATTGGCATTCCCAATTGTTTTAAAATATGTTAATATCTTCAATTTCACTCTTTCAACGATCCTTATTCTACTCTTAAGGGTTCAAGTCAAAATTTAAAAAAATTTTGAATTTACGAATTAAGAATATCAAAAATATTACAAAATTTTGTGACTTTAAAAATGTTGTGACTTTTTGAACTCCAGTTTTCATTTTATTGTTTTTATGAAATTATCTGACTTGACATCTTAAATCTTATATATAAGTTTCTTCCAATACTAAAATTCAAATTTTAAAATTTAAAATTGGGATTTAAGTATTGGAATTTAAGATGTCCCTTCAGATAATTTATTAAAAAAAAAAAAAAAAAAAATTGGGATTCAAAAAGTCACAACTTTTTTAAAGTCACTAAATTTCAGAATTTTTTTTAATGTTGTATTGAAATTTAATGAAGGTTAAGTTGAGTTACAAAATTTAACGAACTATTTAATTGACAAACGATTTGAAAATTTTCAAAATTTGATCGAGAAATTTGGCTACAAAGTTAACGAACAACATCGAAACTCCGATTAAAAATGGTTAAATCGATCGTTCGCTTCACAATTTTGAATTCAAAATAGAATACCTACATTTAAATTATTTAAGGGATGCTTAAAATTCGGCCTCAGTTTCAATTTACGAATTTGGCTTCAGAACCTAATCAAACATTCAGAATATTTAAAATTTGACTGATTTTAAAATTATTTCCGAAAAATGTGTTCTAAATATTTTTAAATCTATGAAGTTACCTAAAGAAAACATGGCATTTCACACCAAAAAATATTTTAATATTTAAATTTAAAAATCATGTCTATAATATTCAGAATTTCATAAAATTTTGAAATTTAAACAGACATTTAGTGATGTATATACGTTATATTTAAATATCGATGTTCGATTTAAAGATTCTCAAATTTCGATGTTGCGAATCACAATTTAAAATTATAAAATTATTTCGATAAATCCTTTTTTCTAACTTTGAAATTTTAAAATTATGATTTAAATGTATTGCTTCAAATTTTGTTGTATGTCTCTCATCAAAAATCCCAGAATATTCTAAATTCTTACGTATTAAATTTAAATTTTAAATTTAAACAATGACTTAAAAAAAAATTTGTAGTTTCACCGTTCGAAATACAATTTCAAATTCAGAACGGCATAAATATATTCAAACAAATAATTGTCGATAAAAATCGGAATTTTTAAAACTCGAATTAAAATTCCAAAGTTTGGATTTGGCTTTAAATATCTCTCTTAAATGTTCAGAATATTCACAATTTTTAAACGCGTTAAATTGGAAAAACTAAAAAAACTAAATTTTAAATATTTAAATTAAAACAATCTGCGGAACTAAATTTAAATCCGATTTTTTTAATTGAATTTAGTAATTAAATTAGATTAAAATGTTGGATGCGGGATTTGCTTTCAAACATCAATTTTACCCGTTTTATTCAGAATTGTTAATTAGATAAATAATTGAAAACCTTTAAAATCGAAGTAGTTCTTGTTCGTAATTTTGAGAATTGAAACAATCATTTTAAAAATATGAACTTTAAATATTTTTAAAATTATTGTGTCAAACGTCACATTTTTTAGTAGTCCCTCGATTTTTAAAGTTCAATTTATTTAAACAAAATCAATTGTAACAATTTTATATAGAAATTTGAGTTTCAACAATTTTAAAATCAATGTTCAGTCAACACAGAAATTTGACGTTTGATATAAAATTTAAATCATGCCGATTGTCTAGTTAAAAATACTGAATCACAAATTTATGAAATATTCTGGATTTCGTTAAATTTTAAATATTTGATTTACTGAAATTTATTGAATTCGAACTCAAAAATTTTCAAAATTTGATCAAATTATTTTGATTAATAAATTGTATTTTTGGTGTGAAGTTCATGAAATTCGAAATTTTAAAAATCCGAATAAAATTTCAAATTTCGAATTAAACATAAAACACAAAAGAGACCACAATCATATACTTATCCGGAATATTCAAAATTTTAATTAAAATATAATAAAAAAATTCGTAAAATAGAGTTACAAAATTTTACGGCCTATATCCAAATTCAAATTTAAAATTATTTTAATGAATTCTATTTTCGGGTAAAGCACATGGAAGTTTATAAATTTTATAATTTAAAATTTAAAAAACTGTGTATAATTCGATAAAAATTTTTTAAATTAAAACCGCAATTCAATGAATGCAGCGAAGTTCGAATGAAAATTTTCAACATTTTGATTTGTTAGATAAAAATTAAAATCGTCAACATTTTGTGAGATTTTTGAACTTTGGATCTTTGAGGTTTTTTTTTTTTTTTTTGGAGGTTTGTGTATAATATTTATATAAACTAAAATCTTCTATTAAATATTGGTGATTTTGGAAAACGAATGCTTTTAATTTTTTCATAAACTTTCATGTCTCGCTAGCACCGTAAACCTTTATTAATAATATACCCTGCCCCTATTAAATCTATCGCGTATCTATCAAATATGTGTATAGTTGAAATTTAATAGATCTCCTCATCAATATAAAATTTGTTTTATATTTAATTTAATAATTTAATATTGCGCCGATGATAGCAAGTCAAATAAGGCGGAAATTGGTCATTAAAAAAAAAAATTAATTAAAATATAAGAGAAGAAGAAAACCAGAAGATGATGAAGGAAAGGAACGTTCAGTTTCATGTGCTAATAAGGTTTGTATAAATATATATAATTAAAATGTCAAATCACCATTATAATATTATTTAAAGGAACACATAATTAATAAATAATTTAAATTACCTGTACACCTAAAAAAAAACAGTAAAAAAAAACAAAAAAATAATTTAACAATGCACAAAATTTACACGTTTCACTAATATACCATTTTAAAACTAAACTTAAACATAATATTTCCTATATAATATAAATATATTCAATTTAAACATTAACCATGTTTGATGTACAAAAAATTATTATTTTAAATTTAAATATTTTTTTTTTTTAATTTAACCAATTTTAATTAACCTTATATTTAAATTTAACAAATTTATATGTAAAAAAAAAACAACTAAAAATATATGATTTTTTAAAATTATTGTTAGTAATTTAAATGAAACGATAATCATAATTTTACAATTATTAGTTTATAACTAAATCGATTTTACACAATAATTTTTTTTTTTAATTTTTAATTTTTTTTTTATTTTATAAAATATATTATTATTTATAATTTTAGAATAATTTGAATTTTTCATAATTTTTATGTTTATTTTTTTACTGTACACTTAATTTTTATACAATTAATTACAATTACACTAATTATTTATTTTATAATTTTATTTATATTTTCGAAATTAATTTAATATATATATTATGTATGTATATATATATTTTCAATTTTTTTTTGTTTGTTTTTTTTTTTTGGTAATAAAAAAAATAATTAACCGATTTTAATTCTAAATATTATTTAATAATTTAATTAATTAATTAGTAGTTATAAATAGTAATAGTGGCAGACATAATAAAACTATGATAATTGTATAATTTAGTTTTGAAAAATTTATTGTATTCCCATGGTTGCCATCGAGCGCCGATGCACCAATTCGGGATGGTACCAATGATGTTGTTTCCGGTGTTTCAATGTCAACTGGAAATTTGGTATAAAAAAGGAAACAAAATAAATTATTTTTTGAAATGTTTTTTTAATTAAAAATTTAAAATCAGGTTGATAATATAGCCTATTAATATGTATATGGTGATAAATATAAATTAAAATTTTAAATATTTATATAAAATATTTTTGGATTGTTTGAGGTTTTGAGGGTTTGGATATGGTTTTTAAAATTTTTTTAAAAATAATAAAATGTGATTGATTATTAAATTTTTTTTGTGTATGGTTAATTGAATTATTTTTATTAAATTAAAAAGTAAAAATTTTGTGTAATGCAAATATTTTTGAAAAATCGCTTGTATTATAATTTAAGCCGCTAAAATAAATAAAATCAGATAAAATTGTGGAAATATTTTTAATTTCTTAAACTGATAACACACGCACATTTTGTCAGTAAAAACCAATATTTTATAGATTGTGCCACAATAAATATCAAAAACGAAGTATCGCGGACCTGCAATATAACAATTTACAAAGGTTCAGTATGAGTTAACCCCGATGCATAAAATGAGGTGATTTTTAATATATTGACGTGATGGTTAATAATCAGTTTAAAATAATTCAAAGTGAGTGTGTAATTCTTAAATTTGTTTGGAAAATATTAGAAAGCACTTCTTTGTTATGGACATCTTCCTAAATATACGCTTATCATTTAGGTAGAAGTCGGGCAATATTTTAATTTGTCTTCATGTATAATTAAAATGCACCCTCGAATCATGCTGAAAATTTTTAAAAAACGTTTTTCAAGCCAATAATGCCAATTTAAAAACAGAAGCATTGTGTTTTGCCAGATGGTTCGAAAAAGCGTGGTTAGCTAGGTTCTAAAAATTTCAAAAAAAGTCACTGCGGTTATACGTGATATTCGCCGGTTTCACGTTGGAATCCACCAAATGTATTCAGAGTTGGAGAAAAAGATAATTTCCCCTAAACAAAAACCCCTTAGATCAAATACGAGCGCAATACAATATTTTAACCAAAATCCCACCGACGAAATGGAAAATAGGTTGTAACAGTCGTTGTTGTTCAACATAACGAACAAATTTATATATAAGAAGAAATTGTCAAAAAACAGAATTTTACCTAAACCAGCACTTCGACGTGCTGAATGTATTTTACTATAATTACAAACATATGAATGAATGACTTTGAAAAACTTTAATTTAAAAAAATCTGGATTTTAACTAAATCAGGATTTCAATTGGTCGTTCATTTAAAATGTCTCTTTCCGTTCGAAATTATAAAGTTATAAAAAATTATGAACCGTCCTACATTAAAAGAAGAAACTTGAAAAAGCTTTTATCATTATTTATGAAGAGTATATGAAAGCTCGAAAATAAACATCTCTATCGTTTAATTTTAATCCATTGGCGTTCAATAAAACCTCCTATTAACCTAAATACAGGCATACTATCTAACGGAATACGCTTTTATTTCTACAATTGCAAAGCTTTTACAATTATTCAATAAGTTTTATCATTATGGGGATATATAATTTTTCATTTTTATTAACTGGCAAAGATCAAAAATAAATTGATTGTAACACTTTTAGAGCTTTATGATTAATAATACATGATTATATTTAGAACTTTATCGAGATGCCTAAAGTTTTATATTTAAATATTACGTCACGTGTGATCTAGTATATGTATATAGAAAAATTTTGAGTTTCTTCTATTTCTATGAAACTCGATAATCGTTTCAATGTATCCAACAAACACAAATGGAAAATTTACCTCGAATCGACGGTCGTTTAATCAACTGTTTAAAGTAGTTGACATGAAATAAAAGCTCGATTCATATTTTGTAATTAATCGTATTATCTAAATTCTAAGAGAAAATATTTTGTTCCGTAAAATGTATATTGGTTTAAAGCTCTTTTATTTTTTTTATTTTTCCGAGCTTTTTACATTTTCACCATTAACGGGATAGCTTAGCTTATTAAAATGTATATCCTAATTAATTCTTAACTCTCAAACCACAACAATATACAGCCAATTTTAATTATGTTTAATCATTGAAAGTCTGTGTTCCTGCAATACTATAGGTTTATAAAAACAAACGTAGCATCGTAGCTCTTAAATTGCAATGATTATTATTCAACTATTTTGAATGTGATTTGAATGAATAAATTCATTATTTTTCTAAAGCACCTTTCAAAATATTAAATAAATTCTAAAGCTCTACTTCCACCTGCTAACAAATAAAATAAAGCTAGAATTGTGGCTTACTGTTGTTGTTGCCATTACTAATTTTATTTAATTCATATGATGGGAATCAAATTTTTAGTTATGTTGACGACAAATACCTTGCCCTGGCTGAATAAGTTACATAACATAAAAGCTCAGATTATCATGTTGCTGTAGCTTTTAAAGAGCAAAACAACTGTTATTGGCTAGTGTGATTGAATTTTCAATATGGAAATCACACAACAAATTAATTAAATGTCAGAGCTTTTAAAAAAGCTCGCAGCAAATTGTTGTTGATATTCCAGCTTTTATAATACAGTGAACGTGCAATTCAATAATAATTATAAAACAGATGTAATTTAAATTTCAAAAAATACTTAATACATATTCAAATTGTTGTTGTCAAGTATGGGATAGTTGTTGTTGTCAATATGCATTTTATTCACGCGTTTTTATCATATACCTTGAGTTTTGATTTTTATAAATATTCCTGTAATAAATTTTCACTGCCTTACATTTAAAGAGTACTTCTAGAATTTTAAATGTCAAAAGCTTGCAGTTTTTGAAAGCTTATATTTTATTTACAGTATTCATTTTTAATGTATGTAACCGTTAACACGATTTATGTTAAATTCGTTTCATTTTGCCTAAATCTCAAGCGAAACGTCACCCAGTTCATATCCAGTTCATACCCATTCATATTGCCTTAAAGATTTTACTTTAGGAGCTTTACAATTGTTTTTAAATATATGTATAATAACCGTAATGTTGTCAAAAGTAAGAATGTTGTTGTTGTCAATGTGAATTTTATTCAAGTGTTTTAATTTGTTAGGAGAAATTAATGTAAATTTAATCATAGAAAAATATGTGTTATACATTTTACTTGTTTACATTTGAATTGTAATTCAAGATGTTGGAAATAATAAAAGCAAAAAGCTCAAATATATTTTAAAGCTTAATAAAAATCGGACTAAATATATTTGTAACATCTGCCCTTGTATCTGATTAGTTCGTTTGTGTGTGTTTACTGTATGATATCAGAAACCAGCTATTGAAAGCTCAACGTAAGATATTAAAAATCAGAAAACAAAATAATTATTTGAAATTGTGTATTTGGAATCAATCATTATCTAATTTCTTACTAAAGACGGTTGTTCGGCAAAACTTTATTTTTTGAAAGCTTTTTATATGAGCTTTATATTTCGTTATTTAATGGTAAACTTGACACGTAAAAATTATATTTGAATACCCGCGTGCATATTAAAATCTATTTTTAAATCGGACAGAAGATCAAACAAATGCCAGAGCTTTAAAAAAAATTGTATTTTAACAAACATAACATTTCAATTGTTGTTGGGGTTAATGTGAATTTTACTCAAGTGTTATCATTTGTTAAGAAAAATTGATTATATTTAATTCATATAAATTAATGCAATTGCAATATTTTTCATTGCTTTGTGTCTATCGAGTATTCTTTCAATTAAAAAAAGCCAAAATCTGAAATGTCTTTAAGTTAAAAAAATTAGACTTAATACTGTTGAATGAGCTTTACCCTTATCAAATCGATTACGTAAAATTCTTTAATTTAAAATCAAATGAAATAAGGTAGTTTTTGCTTTGGTCGAGTTTTTCTCGAGCTTTCGTTAAAAATTTAAAATGACTTAATTCAAAAAATTTAATGTAAGGTCTTCTATTTTTAATAGCACACACATAATAAATATATTTTAAAATACATTTTAGTTTGGTTAGATTAAGTAATTCATTTATTTTAAATCGCATAGATAAATAAATAAATGGTAGAGCATTTTTACTTCAAGCTCGACATCAAATTTTACGTTCACCTTTCTTACTACTGTGGACATGCTAATTTTACTCAATGATAATTTTAAAATGAAGTACAATTTAAATTTAAACAAATAAACTAGCAAGTTATTAGAAATTAACATATCAGTAATAATGAAAGCTCCATTTCAAAAGTTAAAATAAAAGTTAATTTAAAGTTCAAAAATAATTTATTAAAGGTTTCGTAAGTTCGGAAAGAGAAAAACTCGACCAAAGCAAAAATTGGATGATATTTAAACATATACAACTATCAGCATGCTCGACTTATTCAATAAATATAAATCAGCTGACATATAATGTAAACCAAATAATATTTAAATTGTCTATCCTAAATGTTGTCAAATGTCTGATTATTGTTGTTGTCAACGTAAATTTTATTCAAGTGCTTTCAATTATAAAGTGAAATTTGATTCATATAAAAAATACCGATTATTCATTATCACTCAACAGTAAAAGTCAATAGTTTACATATTTTTTTAAAGAATGCTAAAGAAAAATCTGAGAAAATTTTTATGAGAATTCAATTAAACCTTTTATTCACCAAAATAAAGGCGTACTTTCCAACGCAATATGCTTTTATTTCTACAACTGCTGAACTTTTACAATTTCAATAGGTTTTATAATTATAAGAATATTTTATTTTTAACTGTGAGCTTTTAATTGAGCAATATTCAAGTTTAAGAAGCAAAAATTAATTTATTGTAAAACTTTTAGAGCTTTATTATTAAAAATATATTATTATATTTAGAGCTTTATCGAAATACTGAATGTTCCTAAAAAAATTGTATTTTGTACTGAAATGTTTCGTCACAGGTGACATTAGCAACATTTACAAATAACATCTACTTTTACTCGGTAATCATTTCAAAATATCCGAACAAACTAGGGAATTATTTTAATTACGAATTATATTCCCATGATTTCTTAAACTTTTTAAATAATAATTATCTTTTAAAATTATTAAAATAAACTGCAAAGCTTGTGGTGCAAAGGATTGAATTGAAATGCTTTTAAATGTGGTTAATTTGGTTAAATTTAGTAATCATTATATCAAAAATACAAATAAATGCTAAAGCTTTTCTAAGAAAAATCTCGATGCAACTTTTAGATTACAATCAATATAACTGCTTAAATTACTTAGAACGAGCTACGCACCGTCTTGCAAATAAAATTTAAACTTATCTTGGGGTTATGTTTGCCCCAATATCTCATTAGAATGGTATTCCTTGTCTGAGCTTATTCAGTTAACATGACAAAAAAGTTCGATTTATTATGTTGGAGTAGCTTTCAAAGTGCAAAAAAACTATTATTGGTTAGTGTGATTGAATTTTCGTTATCGAAATCACACAACAAATTAATTGAATGTCAGAGCTTTAAGAAAAAGCCCGCATCAAATTATTGTTGAAATCCCATTTTTTTATAATACTGTGAACATCCTCGATTAATTTTAATAATAATTATAAAACAACAAAAATAAAAATTAAAACATATATATAATACGTATTCAAATTGTTATTGTCAAGTTCTAAATAGTTGTTGTTGTCAATATGAATCTCAATCATGGGTTTTAATAATTTATTATGAGTTTTGATTCTTATAAATATTCCTATAATAAATTTTCACTGAGTTAAGAGTATTCCTAGATCTTTAAGCTAGTAAAAGTCAAAGCTCACATTTTTTGAAAGCTTTTATTTTTTTACGTTTATTTTTATTAATTTATGTTAAACTTGTTTCATATTTCCTAAATCTCAAGTGAACGTAACTCAGTTATTTATATTGCCTTAAAGCTTTTTACTTTATCTGTTTTAATATTCTTTTAAAAAACACTAACGTTACTTAACTTAAATTAAAATTAGTTGACTCATAAAAGCTCGACTTAAATTACAGAAATTATTAAATATTTATTTTGCAATGTGGTTAGTTTAAGTGGAATGACGTAATAATAATAGTGCACAACAAATTAAATAAACATTGGAGCTTTCTTAAGACAAGCTCGACCATAAATTGTTGATTTTTAAGGATTAACTACTAAATTTATTAAATAATTATAAAACAGATAAAAACCCAAATTATATTGAAACTGTGTAGTTGTTGTCAAATGCAAGATTGTTGTTGTTGCTAATGTGAATTTTATTCAAGTGGTTTCATTTGTTAAGTGAAATTGATGAAATTTGATTCATAGAAAATATGTGTTATTCATTTTACTTGTTTACATTTGAACAGTAATTCTAGATGTTTGTGAAATAAAAAGTCAAAAGCACAAATATATTTAAAAGCTTAATAAATATTTTCAAATATTTTTGAAAAATCTGCCTTTATATCTAGATTAAAATCTAAATGGATTTGCAAGTTAATGAATGTTTAAATCGCACAGAAGATTAAACAAATGCCAGAGCTTTAAAAAAAAAATTCTGTTAAGGATACGCTCGATTGGTCAAGAATTATATAACCAACCAAATAAAATTTCAACAAACATAATATTTCAACTGTTCTTGTTGTCAATATTAATTTTACTCAAGTATTAAGAGAAATTGGTGAATTTTAATCCATATAAATTAATACAATTGCTACGTTCTTCACTGATTTATTATGTCTAACGAGTATTGCTTGAACTACAAATTAAATAAAAGCTGTTTTGAAATTTAAAAAACATAAGACCAAATATTTTTGAATAAACTTCAAATTTATTTAGTTCGATTATGTAAAATTCGTATCCTAACTTTAAAACCAACTATAACAAGGTAATTGAAAGCTCCTGAATGTAATGTACATATGTATGTAATACATTTTAAAATGATTTAATTTATAAAATTCAATGCTAGGTCACTTAATAATCTGAACTAGAAGCGAAAAATAGTTTTGTTCTGTGGAATTAATATTTTCTGAAAGCTTTTATTTACATAAGTTTTAAATTTCATTTAAGCTTTTAGAATATCGAGAACACAGAATTTTCTTGGCAATGCAAATATTGCAGGGTTTTTAAGACTGACTTACAAATAATAATTATATTTTAAAATATATTTTAGTTTGGTTAGATTTAGTAATACATAAAGGTAAAGCTTTTTTGTACAGCTTTTTTGTTAGCAAGCTCGATAGCAAATTTTACGTAAATCTGTCATACTTTTACGTAAATCTTTAATGCTCATTTAACTCAACAATAATTTAAAAAAAAAATACAATAAAAAAAATTTAAACAAATAAAAAATATTCAAATTGTTGTTGTTGTCAAATATGAGATAATTGTTGTTGTCAATATGAGTATTCACGCGTTCTTAACTTTTATCAATTGAAATATGATTCATATAAAAATTACTACACTACATTTTCATGGCTTTACAATGTTTTCAAGCTTTTTAAATCTCGACTTTCTTGACATTATTGGCAGCAGCTTATAAAAAACTAGTATATCAGTTATAACTATCCTTTACAATTTTATACATATAAAAGCTCGATTTAAAAAGTAGTTTTTTCTTTAAAGTACTAAAATTTTGTTAGTTGCGTTAGTGTGGAATTGCAAATTAGATAATAAAATAAATAAACATTTTAGAGCTTTTTAGAGAAAAGCTCGATGAAAGGAAATATTATACATAATATTATCTGCAGGGATGGGCGAGGTAGATTACGCCATGTAATCTACACTATTGTCCACACGTAGAGTATTTAGATTACATGGCAACATTTCTTATCTATACGTCGACAATTAAGACAACGTCAACAACCTAAGATATTTTGGGATTGCAAACAGAAGACTACTGCTCCAATATCTAGGTATGATCGATTGTACGGCGGTTACTGATAATGGATTAAAAATAACTAGTAAAAATAATCTGCAATTGATTTCCGCTTATTTAAGGCGATGCATTCAAATCACAGATGTTCACCCAAAACACTTGCTAAGCTTTTGTTTTGCTCTGCGTGAATATTAAGGATTTTTGCGATTGAGAGTAGATGCAAAGCTGTTAGTGACCAGTGATTTAATTAAACCGCATGACAAATAATATTTGACCTAAATCTGTCCTTAAAAGTAATAAATACAGTTTCCAGAATCGTTCAATATCGGAAAAGATAGGACGTTTAGGACTGCCATGTTTGGTAAGACTTTATATAATATACATATTTGGTATGACTTGACTTTAGTACCACAATTAGTTATAGCGTCAAGACAGAGCAATTATAAAACTTCCATTGCCCTGCTTTTTCAAAACTGAAACATTTTTCGGATAGCTTATAGACCCAATGACAACTTGGAATATTCAGCATTATGGAGTTCGCCTTCGAGAACTTTTCCAATAAAATCCAGACTAAATCATATTTATAATTGACATGAATGAGGTCGAACTCTCTATACCCCTACTGTTCCTATATTTTTCGGATACTTTAGTGCTAATGACTTTCTGGTATATACGACATTATGGTGTTAGAATTCCAGAGTGTTCCCAAGAAAATTTGTCAAACAATTTATTTGGTAGACTTATGTCAAAAGCAATACTTTAGTCACAAAATCGGTTAAATTATTATATCTAAAAACATGATACTCTCACCAACTCATGTAAAGCACAATTCGAATCTAGGACCAACTTCAACCGTCAGTTCTACCAATAACATTTAATTTTGTCTTACCTAGGTTGTGAAATAATGTCAGCATTTAAAAAAAAGTGTATTACAGATACACTAATTTTGTGGATATTCAAATTACATTGTAACTCTAAATTTCTAGAGATAAATTATGAAAATATTTTAATTTAAAACTTTTCTAACCTAAACTATTTTAAAACAAATTAAAACGCATTCAAAAAGATTAAAAACTCGTCGCCGCCTGTATCGCACTAAACCCAACGAACTTTTTGAACTAGTTCACTAAATCACTCCATCGTCTACATTATCAGTGTTACCTACGAACAGTCTACGTAGTCTACGCTATTTACATTGGCTACGTTATCTACGAATTGTCGACGCGCCGAGGTAGAAAATAATAAATGACTTGACTATCAGCTTGCTCGATTCAAGCACTCATACAATGTAAACCAACTAATATTTAGATTGTGTATCCTATCCTGTCAAAGGTCAGATTGTCGTTGTTGTCAACGTGAATTTTATTCAATTTTGTTTTCATTTATTAAGTGAAATTTGATTCATATTCAATATACCTGTTATTCATTTTCACTCAACAGTAAAAGTTAAAAGCTTATATCTGTTTAATAAATGTTAAAGCTTTTTGCGAAAAGCTCGATACAATTTTTGATGGATATTTGTATAAATTCATAAATGAACTTGCAGTGAGGTTTTAAATAAATACGCAACTGCTTCCAAATAAGATATAAACAAAATAGAAATCAAATTGTTGTTGTTGTCAAATTCGGGATTGTTGTTGTTGTCAACTATAATTTTATTCAAGTGATACTATTTAGTTAGACAAGTTGATGAGATTTGATTTATATGATGAAGGTCAAACAAGGGCCGTTATGTTGTGTTCAATATTTTAATAAAATGATATTTTTGTCATTATTCATTTATTTTTGTAATATAAGCTTAAAGGAATATATTTAAATCAATTTAATGTAAACTTAAAATTATTTTAACGACATAGCATAGTATATATAATTTTATTGGACCGAAATAAGAAACTACCAACAGTATAATGCTATATACGACATCCTTATGTATACGAAGTAAGTTTCTTTTCTTTGTTGTATATTTTTTGATTTTCATTAAGATCATTACTTATAACATAGTTATTCAAAATAGAATTTCTTATTTTTCATTTAAATAATGAAGTATTATTTTTTTATTCCCGTATTTGTTTACTTCACATTTTCTTATCAGGAAATATACGTTATATAGTGATAAACAACATAAAATAAAATGAAACATAAACTGAACGGAAAAGGAAAAACTTTACGTTTCATTTGAACTTATAGTTTTATAGTGTTTTATGCATATAAACCTGGATATACTTGTTACGGAAGAAAAATACAGCGCGAGTGTGGTATGGCTAAGAAGTATCATAAATTTGTTGTTGTTTTTATTAAAATAATATAGTATGGTGTTTGTGCTTATTGTTATATATTATAGTTTAAACCACTATTGTGTTTACGGATCGACTTAATTGTGCGGTGGATACGGAATAAAATTATTATTTTTCTCGTTACTGCGGAAATGGCAAATCAAATTCAATGCTACATAGTATGTTTTATTAGAATATTTGTAATATATGTGTAAATTGTGTATCATCTAACCACAGACGACTTAAAAAATTTACAATTACAATTGACCTATACATCTGGAAGTATGAGGCTCTTGGAGTTCTTTGATGCTCGATAACGACTTTACTAAATAGCTAATGGGGAATTGTAGTGGTTTTCTGTGGATGTCTCACTATGTAATTTTGGTTATGACACGAAACCGATCAGTGATAACACTGGAGATAATACGGTTTAACTACAACAAAGAGCAATCAAATCAAACTATTTTTTGTTTAATTTATATTTAATATAATTTAACCGATTTATATGAAACTGTGTTAACTATGATAAACAATTTACATTTTTGTAAGCTAAATTTTATTTGCAAATTTTAACTTTTACAAAATTATTATTATTTCTAGATTTAAAATATTTAAAAAAAATTTATTTGATATTAAGATTTGCATGCCATGAAATAGAATAAATTAAGAATTTTGTAAGTAAGGATTTTAAGATTCCAAAATTTAAACAAATTTTTGATTTTGATTTGTTAATTTTTGAATAATTATATTAATTTACTTTTTTTTAACTTTTTATAAATTAAAGAATATACTTAAAGAATTTTCAACTTTAGATTCTACAAAAATTTTATTTCTTTTAGAAAATGTAAACACAATTAAGAGCTTTAGAAGTTTAAGACTTACTAAGATCTGAAAAATTTATAGTTTCCAGATTTGAAGGGATTGAATCTTAATTATTATCGATATTTTCAATCAGCCCTTCTCGAGTTGATGCTTGAGTTGATCGAACGCATTTTTTCTATTAACTATTATTTTAAATGAAATTGAACAGTTCTAATTATTACCTCGTGATTATTGTTTGATAGTGAGTGTATGTGGTGTATAAAAGAATTATAGTCTAAATTATTTTGTAGTTCAAATTAATAATTGAATTAGTGAAAAATATAATTAAATTGATTTTAGAATGTGTATAAATACTACTGTTGTGCATGATTCATGATTGTGTGTTAATATTGCATGTAATAAACAAAAACGCATAAACGATATACATAACGTAATAAACCGTGCCGTTGATGTAAAACTGAAATGTACTCATTATATAAGTAAATACCTTTGTGTGGGTTAAACATTGTACAATTACAACAGGAAAACTCAAACTATAACGTTACATCAATAAATACGACTTGTATATAATATAGATATTTTTTTTTTTTTTTTTTTTTTTTGTGAACTGGTTCACACTCTGTGAATAAATTTATTTTCAATGTGTTGTTAAGCAGATTAAAGAAATCTTTACGATTTAATGTTTTAATCTGGTCGAGTGATGAGCAAAAGATTACGGAGCAGTCCGGAATCACATCTTGAACAAGAAAAAAAGAAAAAACATATATGGGTAGCTCTAAATGTGTTTCATGTGCGGATCATCTTGTTCCGGAAAGATCCATAGCTTGCGTAAGCTGTACGAATGTTTTTGATCATAAGTGCGCATTTATCAACGATAGCCAAGCTGATTATTTTAAATTGAAATCATTTTTGTGGTCCTGTCCGGCTTGTTTTATAAAAAAGTTAAATGATAATGATTCTGCAATTCAGGAAATAAGCATAACACTTAATGACCTAAAGGCTGAATTATCATCCAGTGCTACAAAAGTTGACGCCTTACAGACCAAGTTAACGACCATGCGTCAAGAAATGGTCAGTCGTTGTACTGATGTGGAATCGAAAATTGATAGTTTTGAAGTTAGAATTATAAATATTGAAGATACATTTGCGTCCAACTGTCTTGATGTGCAAGGACTTACGCCGAAAACTTTTGAGAATAGTAATGCCATCAATCAATTTTTTATTCAGATGTTTGAGGAATTTGGTTGCAAAAATGATATTTACTTTGTAACCAAATGGGACTTTTCCACCAACATAGTATCCATTTTATTTTTGGATAAAAATATGGCACTTGCGGTTTACAAGAAATACTGTGAAATTGTTACAGTAGCTGACAATCGTAAGCAAGGGATATTTTCTGCGGATTTTCCAACTCTAAAAGTTAAGCCGTGCTATATATCTATTTCATACGTTCCTCAGCAGCCAGCTATTCAGCGACGTCTTGATAGTATTGAATACGATCGTCTATCCCGAGATATTAAGATAACTGGTCTGGAATATACTGCAAATGAAAATGCTGCTACTATCAAATCAAACATCTTGAAGATTTTCAAGAGCCTATATCCTGCTATCACCGAATTTGACTTTGGTGTGAATCGACTACGTTTAACTGATACATGCATCGCTACCTTCAATAATTCTACAGTTCGGGATAGTGTTTTCTACGCCTATGTTAATGTGATGGTCAAAGAAAAATCTGGTGGAATTGATCCGAACAGCATAGGAGTTAATTCGTCTACTCATATCGTGCTTAATGACAACCTAACTGGCTTAACTCGTATTCTGTATAGCTTCGTAAAACACTTGAAGAAAAAGGGTCGAATTGTTAATTTCTCAACAAGACTCGGCAAAGTCGTGATTAAGAAGCTGAATGGTGATCAATGGCTCATGATACACACGATCGACCAATTGTTTAATGCCGTTACACAAAAGTCGTAAGGATTTCCTATTACATATACAACTAATAACTATACATTTTTTTTACAGTATTATTATAATTTTCTTTCTTTTTTTTTAATTTAAATTATTATTATTTCCTTAATCATTACTAATATTTTTGTTTAACATTGTAATTTGTGTTATATGAATTATAATCTACTGAAGGAAGCAGAGAATTTTTTGCGAATTATATTGTCATTTTATATCTCTCATTTTTATATTAGGTTACAAGTCCTTAATTAAATGAACCTTAATCATTCTAGAAAGTCAAATAAACTTAGCGGTGTCAATATTACCAAAGCTGTTATTGGAGTGGTTCATTCGCGTTTAACCGGATTTCTTAATCTTTGCCACTTTAATGCTCAAAGCATAAATGCCAGGAATACCGGTAAAATGGACGAGATTCGCGATCTATTTTGTGATTCTAAATTTCATATTATAGGAGTGTCTGAAACGTGGCTTAAACCATACGTTTCCAATGCTTGCGTTCAGATCCCTGGTTATAAAATATAAAGCAATGATCGGCCCCGTATAACTGGGGGGGGGTGTTGCCGTTTACGTGGAGAATAATATTAAATGTGTTGTTGTGGCGAAATCATCTGACAATCCGCCAAATTCCACTAACAATGGTATTGATTATCAGACATCTGGAGTTCAATTCCTGTTTTTGGGTATCCATCTAAAGGAGAAACGTCTTTTGGTTGGTGTAGTGTACAAGCCTAAACCCTCGATATATAATCATCGTGCAAATCTTGAAGCAGTGCTTGGAAATATTTCTACTCAATACGATGATTGTGTATTGTTGGGAGACTTTAACACAAACATTTTACAACCTAATAATGCTTGTCTTAACTTTCGTAATTTTTTGACCGAATTCGGTTTATGCTACTATGAAAGCGGAGCTCCGACACATTTTTCTTCTGGGCATTCCGAGTCGCAGCCATCATGTATTGACCTTGTTATTACTAATCGGATCAAAGGGGTTATGAATTTCTCTCAAATTGATTTACCTGGGGTTTCCAAACATGACTTAATTTTTTTTTCCTATGATATACCTATGTGTGAGAGTCAAAAACATTCCTATTTTATCAGAGATTATCGGAATTTGGATGTTGATACCATATGTGCAGATATTGTCAGTTCTCCATGGGACCAATTCTATAATTCCACCACCTCGGATGATATTCTCCGAATACTTAATACAGCTATTCTAAAGGCGTTAGAGAAATTTATTCCTGTTCTAGAAATTACACCTAGAACCAAAAGTAATTTATGGTTTAATGACGTCATTAGAATAGCTATTAAAAATAGGGACCTGGCATATAGACTATGGAAACATTCCCACAGTTCTGTAAGATGGAAATCATTCACCCAACTTCGCAACAATGTTAATTGTCTGATCAAGAATGCTAAGAGGGATTATTTTAATCATTATATTACATCCGATCTATCGACCAAAGTACTATGGAAACGTTTGAAACAGAATGGGATATCTACTCCGGATAGTGTAGATATTCCGTTTGACTTGAACTCGATTAATTCTACATTTTCGGGGTCTGCTTCTCTGAATGTCCCTCAACATAGTGATAATACCATGCAAGGTCATCGTTCTCACACCAGTTCATCTTTCTCGTTTAGGAATGTTTCAATTGATGAAGTTGTTTCTGCGATCGAGAGTATAAAATCAAATTCCGTTGGAGATGACCAAATACCAATCAAGTTTATTAAGCTAATTTTACCTGCGATTGCTCCATTCATCATGTATTTATTTAATCACATACTCACAACATCTGTATTTCCTTCGGACTGGAAGTTTGCTCGAGTAATCCCAATACCCAAAACGACCTATGTAAGATCTATGAATGATTTGAGACCCATAAGTATTCTTCCTGGGTTATCTAAAGCCTTTGAAAGAATTGCTCAAAATCAAATTAACGAACATCTAGCTTTTAATAATTTACTGTCACCAATGCAATCAGGCTTTAGGAAAAATCATGGAACCGATACAGCTTTATTACTCATTACCAACGATTTGATTTCTATGTTGGACGAAAAAAAAAATTGGTATCCTGACTCTCTTGGATTTCACTAAACCATTTGACTCAGTCAATCGAGAAATTTTAGCTGGAAAGCTTAGTGAGAAATTCGGCTTCACCTCATCTGTAGTGGTATTTATATCGTCCTATCTTTCTGATCGTCTTCAATATGTAGAAGCTAATGGGAAGAAGTCTAATTTTGCTCCCAATTTCGTCGGGGTTCCACAGGGTTCTATTTTAGGACCCTTGTTGTTCTCTTTGTTTATCAACGATTTACCTGACGTGGTACGTTACTGTAAATGCCATATCTTTGCTGATGACGTCCAGCTTTATCTTGGGAGAAAATCATTTGCCAAAGAGGAAATGGTTAGTCACTTGAACTTTGATCTCCAAAATATTGTGCAATTGGCTAAAAACAATCAACTCCTACTCAATCCTTCCAAATCCAAATGTGTTATCTTTGCACAGCATGATATAGAGTATCATAGGAATAATATTGGTCCCATTAAATTACTGGGAGAAAACATTGAGGTTTGTCGGAACGCAACTAATTTGGGTCTAACTATGGATAGTGGTCTTACATGGAACAATCATACTAACAACATCTGTGGTAGGATCTATGGTGGTTTACGTTCCCTGAGGAATTCCGCAATAGTCTTGAGCCAGCCGGTCAAGATAATGCTAGTTAAGACGCTGCTTATGCCGCATATTATCTATTGTTCACCGGTCATGGGGCTTCTACACGATAATGTCTTCAAAAAGATTCAGAAAAGTTTTTATGCCGCACTTCGGTTTATATACAATGTGCCTAGGATAACTCATATGACTGAATATGAATACTATACGTTTTTTGGGTTGTACGTTGAAAATTTTCTTGAAATATAGGATTTGTCTTTTAATGCATAAGATCATTTCGTCGCGTCAGCCTGATTACCTGTTCGACAACTTACGTTTTGGTAACAGCGAGCGTTTAGGCCGATTATTATTACCTCGGAATCATAGCCGGGTCAAAAATGATTCATTTTTTGTGTATGGTGTATCTGTATACAACGAAATTCCAGTTGGTATTAGGTCAATAGCTTCACTCGCTGCATTTAAAAAAACATTATTTGAATTTCTATGTAATGGTTAATAATTAATCCACTATTCTGAATTATTGTGAGATTTTTAAGATGATGATGTAATTTCCTTCCCTTATTATCTAAGTGTACCATTTTATTTAATTATAAGTTGTGTAATTTACTGTAATTCAATTTATTATTATTATTTAATACTTTAACCAAAGAAGATATACTAATAGAAGCACTATTTGTATGAGAGAAATATACCCAAATAAAATAATTTCATATTATTTAAATTTTGTTTTTGCAATTTTACGAGATACTATAACAATTTCGTCATGTCTCTTTCTTGCATTTACATTTTAAATAACACAGCAAAATAAAAAATAATAGTGAGCCAATTGGTTGACGAAAAGAAATTTCATAAAAAATAACATTTTAATGAATCATATTGTATTGGTATTGTTGCCACCAATACAATAATAGATCACAACAATAGACCAACAAAACATTTCAAAACGCAATTTGAGGTATTTTCAAAAATGTTACAGTACAGCATGTTATATTGAGATGTACGATTTATATGCGAGTTTATATTTATTTTGGGGTCTATACTGTATATAAGCAAAATATCAACATAAGAAATTATAATAAATCGGATAAAGTTATCCCTACCTTCCTCGATTGTGTTTTAATTTTAAATAATGAAATGAAAACAAACATTTTTTTAATTTTTTTATTGTTTTCAATCAACCTGTGAAAAGAAGGAAGGGATTTCGTTTGTTACTATTATATTGATATTTTAGTTATATACAGTATAGACATCAAAATCCCCTTATGATAAAATTGTACATTTCCATATAATGTATGAGTTCTGCACTGTAAAACTTCTGAAAATAAAATAGACTTGTGTTGTGAAAAGTTGTTGTTGCGTTGGTCTAAACAATTTGATATTTTCAAGTTTATTTCATCAATGAAAATCGTATTGTAAGAGAAGATCGATGAATGAGTATTTTGATTTTCACTTTTAGGAATATATTTACGCAAAATCGTCTATAGGTTACTTCCGGTTTGTATCTATAGAAGTATAGACTGTTTCTCTAGTTTAGGGGTAAAATTAAAAGCATCTTTTAAAAGCATATTAACACAAGAATAAAAACTTAATTAAGGTTTTCAAGTGTTCACAACACGGTTCTTCTGAAAGCATAATCCCCGGGAAATCTCGTTTAATAACATTTATGCAGGTTTCAGTTGCTCGTACACAAATATTTGATAAATGACATTCCTTTTTAAATTTTTGATCAAATATTTTTAAACAAGTATTTGCAACATCAGCGTATACTGTTGTCGGCGCTTTCATAGAACCAAAATTTGAAGATCTTTGGACATTTTTTTCTACTACAAAAGTATCAGAGATCGCTGGTATTTCATCATTTTCTTTAGTCAACTTAGTTCGACACTCACTTCAATTAATTTTTTTGAATGCACAATACCCGCAGCGTAGTATGAAATAGCATTTTGTTTAATAATTTGGTCATCGCAATTAAGATGATGGAGGTTTAAATATTCATCGTTCGAAACGTTCATTTTTTCAAACGAATTTGGGTATAAGTGTTTCCGGCCGAACTTAGGTAATAATTTACATTTGATTGCATCTCGTTCGACAATTTTTCTGATTACATCTATATCAGCTACTCCAATTTCACTATGTGAAATTTTGTTACATACTAACATATGCATTTCTGGTCAATTTAATGATGTGTGTAGGATCGTATTGTGCAAAAACTTTTTTGCCAGCTAATATAAAATAAGAATGTGATACCGAGACGCTTATATGCTTCCACATTTATGGCCCGCCCCTTAATCACATGTTAACATTATGACGTTTTTTTTCCTCACATTTCCTGACATACGATTATATTTTTTTTAATCAATTCACATAATTTTGAAGCAGTGAATGTCTTGTTAATCAATCAGTACATATTTAATCACATATTTCCAGTTACCTATTAGTGATATAGATAGACAATATGCTACACATATATTAATGAGCTTTATTTTATAAAAGGATTATGCATGTATTGTTCAAAATAAATATTTACACAAAAAATTATATGATCGTAATTTTTTTTTCTAAAAAAAATCATACGCATCGTCCGTCTATATATTATTTTTTGATTCAAACAAGTAAATGTTTTCTACTTGACACGCATTTTCTTCGCCGACGATATATTTTTTATGCATATAGCAAAATCTAGCATTGATCGAAAACAACAATAGGAACATTTTCTGTTTTCTAATTTTATATATTTTTTATTTGTACAAACCAAAAATATTTATAAAAATTTCATTACAACAGAAATTAAGACGATATAATCCCCTAATATTATTAATGAATCGTCTTGCTTCAGACAAAAATCCAAATATTTAGTTTTTTATTCTATAATTTTGGATTTTGTTAGGCTATTTTGTTGGATAAATTTTCTTTTTTCTTTCAATGAGGGTATTTTCCAAACTTATCAGGAAGACTGCTTCTCAAAAGAGGAGTCGCGGCTGTGACAATCGTGTGGACTCAATTAAACATTTATCTTTCAAATGAATCCACCCTTGATTGTTTTTCACTTTGCAAAATAATAAAACAACAAATTACGTTAAGTATTTGAAGAACAATTTTCGTAAAATCAAAAGATGCTTTTAATTTTACCCCTAAACTAGAGAAACAGTCTATACTTCTATAGATACAAGCCGGAAGTAACCTATAGACGGTTTTGCGTAAATATATTCCTAAAAGTGAAAATCAAAATACTCATTCATCGATCTTCTCTTACAATACGATTTTCATTGATGAAATAAACTTGAAAATATCAAATTGTTTAGACCAACGCAACAACAACTTTTCACAACACAAGTCTATTTTATTTTCAGAAGTTTTACAGTGCAGAACTCATACATTATATGGAAATGTACAATTTTATCATAAGGGGATTTTGATGTCTATACTGTATATAACTAAAATATCAATATAATAGTAACAAACGAAATCCCTTCCTTCTTTTCACAGGTTGATTGAAAACAATAAAAAAATTAAAAAAATGTTTGTTTTCATTTCATTATTTAAAATTAAAACACAATCGAGGAAGGTAGGGATAACTTTATCCGATTTATTATAATTTCTTATGTTGATATTTTGCTTATATACAGTATAGACCCCAAAATAAATATAAACTCGCATATAAATCGTACATCTCAATATAACATGCTGTACTGTAACATTTTTGAAAATACCTCAAATTGCGTTTTGAAATGTTTTGTTGGTCTATTGTTGTGATCTATTATTGTATTGGTGGCAACAATACCAATACAATATAATTCATTAAAATGTTATTTTTTATGAAATTTCTTTTCGTCAACCAATTGGCTCACTATTATTTTTTATTTTGCTGTGTTATTTAAAATGTAAATGCAAGAAAGAGACATGACGAAATTGTTATAGTATCTCGTAAAATTGCAAAAACAAAATTTAAATAATATGAAATTATTTTATTTGGGTATATTTCTCTCATACAAATAGTGCTTCTATTAGTATATCTTCTTTGCTTTAACCATAATTTTCATTGTGTGCATCACTCAAATATAAATGTATTTTAAATCGTAAATATGTGCGATTTATAAGGCTAGGCCTTATGTATGTATTTTTTTTTGGAATAAATAAATAAATAAATAAAAAAATACTTTATTGAATGTAAAATAATTTTTTCACATTTTTATCCAATCAAATCGATTCATTTTTTTTCTTTTTATATAATTTGACACAAATTTGACAATTATTTTAAAAACGTATGTGAACTTTTAGAGTTATCGAATTTAAAATAATTATTAAGAAGTGAAATTATAATAATTTAATTTTTCTAGTTTGACGTAACATTTTTGAAATTAGAATAAAATTAATTTTTATAAAATTATATGGGTTAAACTGGTTTAACATGTTAAGACTTCATAATTTTTTTAGAATAATTATATTAATTCGATTTTAAATGATAGTAATATAAATTGGTTTAAACCTTTAAACCAGTTAGGCTCTATGATTTTTGGAAAATTTTTACAAAAAATAACTGATTTTCAGTGCTATAAATAAATTTTGAAATCATTGGAAGTTTTAATATGTCGAGAATGTAAGAAACGTCTTTGTATAATTTCTAAAAATCTAATTGTTTCAATATTAAAAGAATTTTAAAATATGAAAACTATTAAAAACCGAGTTTTTTAATTTTAATCAATGTAAATTTTAGTTTTTAAATCTTATTATTATAACTACATTTTAAATATTTTAAAATTGTTAGTAGCAAATAATTTAAATAATTTTCGAAAATGAATAATTGTTAAACAGAAATATATTTCAGATTTACAGTTGGTTCTAGGAATATTATTAAAGTGTTCATGTGAAATTGAATTAGATTGTTTACAGAATTTCAAAATTTGGAAGATTGCACTTTTTAATATTTTTAAAATAAAAGAAATATAAATTTTTTAGTTAGAATTTAAACTTTCAAGTTTTTCAACTCCTTGATTTATTATGTTTTAAATTTAACAAAGTTGTTATGTCGATAAGAAAAATTTATTTAAAATTAATCTTCTAAGATATTTAACAATTTTAAATTCTCGACTATGAAATTCCTAAAGCAACTGAAATTAACAAAACACCTTCTGTTTTAACAATTATGAATATTTAAAAACCATTTTATTTATTTTGTACTAGTTTTCTAGAAATAATAATAATTTTTAAAAACTTTAATTTGTATTTGATAAATTTATAAAATTCTGGATTCTGTTAATTTGAAAATCAATTTAAATTTGAAACATAGATTTGATAATAATCTTACACTTTAAGTAAAAATTAAAATTATTCCTTAAAATCTTCGAGTATTAAAAAATTCATTTCTTTTAAAAAATTAAAGCTTTAGTGAAAATTTAAATCTTAATATTCTGTAGTATTTTAGAAATTACAAAATAATATAATTTCAGAAAAATTAACGATTTTCAGATTTAAAGTGCTTAAACTCTAATTATTATCGATATTTGCAGTACTCTTTCTCCAAATATTTTATTTGATTGAAAATTATTTTTAACATTAAGCAATCAAATTCACTATTCAATATTTTTGTAATAAATAAAATAATAGGATTTAAAACCGTAATTTGTTTAACATATAAAGAACTAGGTTTACATTTTAAGAATTCATAAATTAGAATTATTGGGTTAAATTAATTTTATAATTGTAATGAAAAACTTTAGTAACTTGAATTTAAATGTGATAAAAACCAGTTAGGATTATTCGACTTTGAAAATGTTCATATAATTTCTAAAATTCTAATTTTTTTATTCTTAAAGAATTTTTTAATGTGAACACTTTTAAAAAGAGATTTTAGAAATATTATGAAATTGTTCATGCGAAGTTGATTTTATGTTTAAGAAATAATTTCATCAGTTAATCTGGTTAATTTACAACATTAGGCGCAATAATATATTAAATGAATATATTTATGATTTTCTTTTATAATTTTTACGAATCTGATAACTAAAAGAAACATTAGAATTTTCAGAAATTTAATTAGGTATTTATAGTAGACCTACATATATATGTGATTTAAAATCGAATTTGAATTTTGATAATTTATTGCATCTAAAAATAATAATTTATTTTTATAACAATTATGTAAATGGTTAATTTAAAACAAAATAAATTCTGTATACGAAAATTGATAAATTTCCTAATTATTATAATTCCTCAAACCTTAATCTTAAGATAAAAAAATTATTTAAATGGTGCACCAAATTTTGAAGGTCTAAGAACACATGTTTAAAATTTAATATTCAAAAATGTTAAAAATCTTTATTAAATAAAATAAAACTTCTTTAAAAAAAAAAATTAACGATTAAAAATATGTTAAACTTGTTTTGAAAAAAATGTTGCTTTGAGATCTTAAAATTTTATTTTTACAATTAAATCGAACTTTATAAATTTTTTATAAAAAATACCTTTTTAGAACTGCAATTCCTAATTCGTGTTATTACATTCATAAATTTTAAACATACTCGCATATTTTTATATATAATGTTACTTAATACATAAATAAATATTCAAAATTTTGCAAGTATGAAAAATATTTTAAAATTAAGAAAATATCTAGATTCTTGGCTACTGAATTCCTGAAACCTTCGAAATATCTCAAAACTGGCTCTGTTCTAACAATTATAAGTATTTTAAATTATTTAAAAAAAAAAATCCAAAATTAACATTAATTTTTTTAAACTTAAATTTGTATATCATAAATTTACAAAATTCTAAAACTCTCCTCATTCTGCATACTTTAAAATTAAATTTAGTTAAGTTATAATTATACACTTAAATTAAAAATGAAATTAGATATTAAAAATGGATTATTTGTAATTTGCAGAATTCGTAAAGATTTTAAGTTCTCAAAAATATAACTAATTTTTAAATTAAAATTCAACAATATAATTTTACTAAAAATAAAGTTTAATAACATGGCGACAAAAGTATAAATTTATAAAATATGAAAAAATAAATTAAATATTAAGAATTCGTTTTGCCTAATAACTTTTATTTTTAATTAAAATAAAATTAAATTCGCATAAACATTTGAGAATAGTTTAAATAAATCGATACTATTCAGAATTTAAACACTTCAAGCCAGAAATCTGTTAACTTTTAAGAACTAATATTATTTTGTAAATTTTTAAATTCTGTAGAATAATAATAGTAAATTTAATTTCACTGAAATAAAGCGCTATTTAAATTTTGAATAAACTTTTTACAGCAACTTCATTTCCCGTTTATTGTTAAATTCATGATATCTGATTTTAAAAAATCTTTTAATTCAAATAAAAATAATGATTTTAAAAAATCTTTTAATTCAAATAATCAAAAAAAAATTTAAAGTCTTGGCTATTAAATTCCTAAAATGTTCCGAAAATCTAAAATAATATTTCCCTATTAACATTTTAAAATATAAATTTTTTTTTACTAAAAATGTTAAATTATATTTAATCTAGAACTCTAGATATTAATATTTTTTAAAATCTTTTCTATATAAGTAAATTTTAAAATTAAATTAAATTCCCAACCCAATAAAATATTACATTAAAATTATAAATTAAACCTAAAATTCTACAATTGTAAAAAAATTATTAGAAATTTTGAAAATTATTAGAAATATTTTAAATTTAAAAATTGTATGTATTTTACCAATTTTTATAAACTAACTACGAGTACTGAACATTTTATTATTACAATAAAATCGAATTTATTAAAAAATAGCAACAAAAGTTTAAATTAGGAAACAAAATTATATGTTGTAAAAACTTCAATTCCTGATTAGAACTATTTGGTTCTTAAAAATTTACTTATATTTTTAAATATAATGTTACTATTATCCCAATATTTCGGAAAATATTAAAATTGAAATTAAAAATGGATTTATAGGAGTGCTTGATGTTGTAGATTTTTGCAAAACAAATGAAATATTTTTCGAATTAAAGTAGCAATAAAAACATTTAATTAGCTTAAAAATAATTACAGAAAATTAACAATTTTCGTAAAAAATTTATAAAACTCATAAAACAAACAAATATATATTAAAATTTAGATTTTTAAATCCTTGGCTATACTAAATTCCCTATAACAACATCCCAAAACACTTTCTGTAAATTTTGTAATAATAATACACTTAAATTAAAATTAAAAATCGATCCATAATAATTAAATTTATTTCGCTACTACTTCATAAAATTATTCAAAACACTTCCAAATCCTAATATAATTGAATAATTTAATAATTCAGTTAATTAAGAAAGTTTTAAATTTTTCGCTATTAAATTCCTAGGACCACTGAAATTATCAAAACTTTTTCTGTCTCATCAATTATGAATATTTAAAAAATATTTAATTTTATTTTTAAATAAAAATGTTAAACTATTTGAAATCTAGAAAACATAATAATTTTTAAAAACTTAAATTTTTATTTGTAAAATTTACAAAATTCTGAAACTGTTACAATTCTGTTAATTGGGAAATTTATAAATTTGATAATAATCTGACACATCAATTGAAAGTTAAAATCGAACCTTAAAAATCTAAAATCTTAAATCGTATTAAATGGAAAATGACAACGAAAGTTTAAACTTGGAAAATATAAAATAAAATACAGGTTCATTTTCTACCAATTTTTAAAATGAAGATATTTTATTTATTCTGAAATATTATAAAAAAAATTCAAAATGCATAAATAAATTCCAAACCTCCAAAAAATTATATATAATGAAATTTTTAAATTATTTAAAACCAAAAATTTTAAAATCTATTTAAATTCAGAAATTTTAAGTGAAAATAAAAACTAATTTAAAACTAATTTAAAACTAGAAATTTACCAAATAATTAAAAAATTTACAAAAAATGTATTTAAAAAATTATATGCTAGAATTGAAACTTAAAAATTAAATTTAGAAATTGTTTATTCCAAACCGGGACGACAGAATGGAAAAATCGATAATATTGACAGTTCAAACAATTTAAATTCAAAAATTGTTAAATTTTTAAAACTAACATTATTTTAAAAGTTTTAAAAATATTAAAATTAAATTTAATTAAATAAAGCTTTAAGTAAAATTTGGAAATACATCAAATTATAATTTCTGGCTTCGAGGATTGAGCCTATATAAGTAAACCAAAAATTGATGCGCATCATAACTCTAATGTATTCTCTGTATATGATCGCTCAACCGCTCTAATGCTAAAAACTAAAAATATTTATGTCTCCAAATGTGTGACCAAATTCACCCACAAAATATAAATCCCCATCCCGTAAAAATTTAATATTTGTATTCATTGACACACTAACAACACCATAATCTCCTGGCATTATTTTTTTCCCCAATTTTATATTTTTTGTTTTTCGTCTGCCTCAAGAGAGTATTGATTAGGTTGATTAGAGCATAAACAAAATTCTTTGATTTTGATCACAACAAGAACAACACTAAAAATATATCTGAATTTCTATTGTTGCTTAGCTATTGGAATTATTACCTCCACAAAGAATATAAACCGACGAGTTTTGGATGGGAGTAGATTGGCTTTCGTGCACGCAGCTTTTAATACACGAATTTAATTAAATTAAATTTATGATGATAGTTTTAAATTCAAAGCAAATTTTATTACACAAATAATATCGTCGCAACAATTTTTTTATAATTCAGTTCGACGTTTTATGGTCGTAATTTGTTGGTGCTATAAAATTGTGTCCGATTTATGTTTTATATGTTGATTTATTTACATAGTAGTTGACGATGAGTACATAAATATTATATTATGTTAGAATTGTTGATTGAACCATAACAATAGTATATAGTGATTAAAACTGCACATAAAATCAACAAGGTTTTAGATATGCAAAAATTTAGTAAAATCTCTTTAAATATTTTTTTATTCACACAAATCAAACAACCAGTATTTTTGGGTGGGCGTGAGTGTCAAGCGCATCAAACAAACCACGAAAAAGCTCATAAAGTATTTTGTTTCAAAATTATACTTTTTCCGTTTATAAATTTTCATTTCCACAAAAACATTAAACAAACATAAAATAACAATTAATTACAGTGATTTTCAACGACATAGTACTATACAGTAATAAAACGACGAGCTAACCGAAAAGCTTTTAATTTGTCAAATTAGTATCCACTATCCGAAAATAGTTTTATAATTAGTTTTATTATTGTTACTCTTTTTGAGGTTGTTGTTTTGAATACATCCTGTAAAATAATTAAAATAATGGAAAATTGTAGTTTTTGTAGAACTCAATGGGGTTGTTTGGCAACTAAGTAGAGTGAATTAGTTCAGTTTGTTCAATCAATGTCGGTATCAAAAATAATTATTCAAAAATTTTATTGTTTCTTCTCGACGTATGTGTGCACTTCGTGTCAAAGGAAATTTTAATATTGAAGAAGATGGCATTTTAATGAAAAAAATATGTACGCGTCACTCGCTAATCTACAGAAAGCGCCAACCGTCGGCAAATTTGATTCGCTCTCGAAGGAACATAAACTAATGCGCTTCACCTCGATAAGCAAAACAACTCAGCAAATGACAATATTGAATCCACCAACGTAATTTGCTCTACTTGCCTCTCTTCCCCTCCCTCCCCCTACTTTAGATTTTATTTTAACAAAATCGACGTAAAATAAACTATAAACTATAGTACCATCGATTCGTGCCGAAATTTGGTTTGCATGGAAACGTGCATTAAAAGACTTACATTTTTGAAAAAATACTGTAAAGTGGAAGGCTTGCAAAAACACCCAGTATTCGGTCGGTAATTCCTTGCAATTACTCTACCCAAATCTAAATGATCTACCTGATGTTCTTGCAAATTGATCCAGTTTCATTGGGTAGAATAAACAACGATTAAATCCGCCGAATAATTTAATATTCGATCAGACCATCAGACTTCTGTATATGTCATGGATGACGTGGTCACTAGTACCCTCTTGCTACTTTTAGAGTAGTGACAACTATTTTTACTAGTTTACGCGATCTTTTTGACATACGAGTATGTAAATTGTGAAATCCAACTCACTTTACCATTTTAACCGTTATAGTTCTCTGACCATTTCCGGAGACCAACGATGATATGCTAATGTATACTAATCCCTTTAATATGGATCATAACTGGTTTGGCGGAGAAAAAGTCCATTTTGTAACTTTTGCATCAGTCTACCATCCTGTCAATGACTCAATGTGCTTTTTCTTTTACACTTTGCCTAAAATTCCCAGCAAAGAGATTTATATTACCTTGTCGTTCTCGGGGGTTACTTCCTCGTCTTCCTATAGTTCAAGCTGCTGTTGAAAACAAAATTTCATATATGTAAATGTGGATCTAAAATATATCAACTGCCTATAGGATGCTGAGACCACCTCAAACTATATAATGCGCTAAATAAATCTAGGAAAACTCCCAAATTACACTTTCGTTCTGACTCTTTAACTATGCTGATCATTTTAAACGTTGCGTCATCTGTGGATCTATTTTCTCTGAAGCCAAACTGTTTATCATTATATTTTCCAGTGTTTAAGAACATTAGACATTAATACTAAATGCTTACATTCGTTTGTACTGGTATAGTGTTGTACGATGACTTGGCAGATGACTCTTTGCATATTTACAGTAAGTTTTCTCACTTTCTGTCGTTTGCCATCTCTTATACCAGGGTACATAGTACCTCTGATGTTTTCAGTTAACCTATGCTAAATTTATGTATAAAACTCCACGGTTTCACATTCCTTGCTTCGTGTTGATTACTTTTTTGCTGTTTTATGACTATGAGTTTTAAAATACCCATTACGGCATGCCACATAGTCATATCTACATTTTGTTTTGATATGAACCCAAGGTGAGAACAATTGCTCTGTCGTCACTTGCTGTTCGTCCTTTGATCGATTAATTTATATCTATTCTTACCGGAGTGTCTTCAACGAAAACTCCTATCATGTTTGTGTACTTCTATAGAAGTTTCGTTTAAGCATTGTCAAGTTATTTTATCGTTATTTTATCAAGCTTTTTTAATATCCTCCGGGTTGCCTGAAAATTATCTTTTTATTATAATTATCTTTTTATTATATATTTTATTTAAATTATCTCAAATTAGTATCTACTTACTGGCTAGATAGAAACTACGTATATAGGTCAAATTTCACTTCTACAAACACGCAAAATGAGTCGCAGTACTGTGAAATTTTGAGTATATACCTCTAGATCTTTATTGAAGATGGTGGTGTAGCGTTATCATTTCAAATGATAACTCTAGGGGATGTTGCCAGAGCTTATATTTTACATTTAATCGTAAATTGTAACGATCTTGATCTTAACCGAACTTGGCAATATGCCGAAAACAAATGGGATTTGTAACACATTATAACCATATGATAAATAAGGTACTTCACTATAGTTTTCCCTGAAGTAGGCAATTTTTCAACGACCCAATTAATAAACGTGGCATCTTTTGACCAACAACAATCTTAATTTTTCGACCTGTATTAAGATCGAGCTTTGTTTCACAATTGTTTGTTTCATGTCCTCAATGAGCTCGGTTCTCTCCAAATCATAAATAATGAAAATGTGCAAGCAAACAACCCAAAGCCTACCTTTTTGCCAGTTTCAATCAGAACACCATGTTACTGACTCTTCTAACTGATACATTTAATACTGTCAGGTTAGCAAGTCACATTAGAGATAGAAGTCTGGTTCTTTTTTTGGTTCCTATCACTCAATTCTGTGCGTATGTCTGTTTTTCTTCGCTTTCGGTATTCCCGTTATCTTCGATCGTTCTGATAGTCGACCTTTAAAGATTGAATGACTTAAACTTCTCCACAGAATGGGCATCCAACTAAATTTAAAAATGTCGAAATCCGTAGAAATATATTTTTTAACTGATTTTCTAGCTCTGAAATTTAAATCGAATTCAAACTCCGAAAATGCCGAATTTTACATTTTTCAGATCGAATCAAAATTTCAAAATGGCGCCCAACTAAAATTTTATTTCCAGAAACCCAAAAATTTAATTTTAAAATTTAAAATTTCGTTACTATCGTTCATGTATAATATTCGGACACCTTCCTCTATGAGAGGCGGTTTTTAATAATCATTTTTATAACAACGCTAAGCAAAATGATTTAACAGGTTTTAATACGTAAAAAATTCAGTAAGAGGTTCCGCAACCACATGTTTCAAAAATGTATTTGTTGAGAGTTTTCCTTAAACCCTATACCAATTTGCGGAAAATCTTCTATTACCAGCCAATTGTCACAATAAACCAACGTCACAAAAATTGTTAAATTTGTTGGACGATTTCAATGTTCTATCTAGTGTAGGCCGCCCATTACAATTCTGGACGATTTTCTATACTCTATGTCATTTGTTCTAAATTCGATCAACTGCACACAATGGCAAAATGGATGGAAACCTAATTTTAATCTAATTCGAAGTCGCAAGATAAATGCACTTAAAATTTTTAACAAACAAACTTTTCAACAGTTTCCAGCTAAGTCATTCCTTAGCTCGCCATTTTTGAAAACAAACGTATACAACTGTGTTATCAGTTAATATCACTATTAATACTCCAAATAGATTAAATTTATCAATTGGTTCCTGCACTCTAAGATTTGTTTTATTGCCGCTGCTTTAGTTAAAACTCCTGATAAGGATGGTCGTTTGATAAATTTAGCTGATATTGTTTTCAATTTGCAATCTATATACTGGTCAAATTAACATCATCAAGGACTTACCTGCTGTGCAAAACACCTTACTAAGTGGTACTTCAATATCTTCATATACAGGCATTACAATTGTAATTTAGTTGCGTTCGATCCACAAAGTTTAAACAAATTACTACAGTGCTTTTGGATCATTGAGGAGTGCCATGTTAATAAATAAAATCAATGACTAACTCAGATTTCGAGAAACATTTCAAGGGTAACATCGTCACAATGATGACTATAATTTATAATGAAGCTTGCTTTTGTTTTCTTGTACTCCATCGTTGCATGGAGATTTGCGAATAAGAAATCATTTGTAATACTGGTACTGGAAAACGATAGCATTTTCTGGATTTATGAGAGAGACCGAAACGTTGAACTATGTAGTTAAACCCGAATCACCCACAACTAAGCTGAAGGTCGTATTTGTCACACATTTTCAGTTCGTTTTGTAAATACCAAATGTTACTTGATTTGCACAAAATTGTTTAGTGCAGTAATTCCAGAAGATTTGTAGGTAAACGACTTCTTAACTGGCTGCGATTCTATAAAGAAGAAGCGTTGCATGGTTAAAATCTGTCATACCTATTAAGTAATGTGGTAAACTCTAAATCACAAAAATCATCGATTTAAGTGTCGTTGTGGGTAAACTATATATGGTCACAAAATTTTTACAAAATTATGGACACTTAAAGTTAGTTGGGATGCATGTCCCAATGGCATATAATACAATATGAATTTATTTGCAATAGGAATTTTCCGTTGTTGATGACCAATTCAACTTAATTTAATCTAGTCCAATCCATCTTAAATTTTCCTTCCAAAAAAAATTTCCTTGTTTTGCGTCTCGAGTGGTGCGCAGTGCAACATTTAGCCAAACACAAGCATATGGTCTATTAAAAGTTTAAAGTCAAAACATGTTAGTATTGGACGAATTCCACAAGATAGCTCACTGTAGTGGATTAGGTTTCCATCGTTTCGGTGAAAAAGTTGATTTGATCTCGTGATATCTCAATTCACCGATATTCGAAACTGCTGCAACTTCAATCTATGGTGGTTTGGTCCTGGCTTTTTACGGCATATGTTAAGGCTATATACATCATCTACAAGCATCTGTAACGTAGCTTGTAAGATTAATTACAAGAATGAATAAACCATGAGGGAAAACCTCCCTTAAGGAAATCTCGTCAACTTATTTTTCGTTAGCTTTAACAATTTCATGACGAAGGTATTTTTAATTATAATTTCCATCCAATACTTAATCTCTGGGTTTCGACATAAGGGTGGAGTTAGTTCCTGTCAGATCAAATATTTTTTGCATTTTTTTATAATCCGACCATTTGGAGTTTTGTTGTTTAAATTTTTTGAAAATTTTTTTGACAAACTAACCCAACCTAACGATAGGTAAGATTAAGTTTTACATACACAATAGAAAATGAGATTTTCTTGAAATTTTCACCACATTATTCTCTAAATATTGATGGTATTTATGATGCTACTGTTTGGACAATGCCAACTAAACATTTTATGAATAAGTTAATACCCTAATGAAATAAATGGAAGCTGGGAGATTTTGGAGATTTAAACGCCAGGGAATTTTCTTATTGCCTGATCTTATCTGCTAAATGTTAAATGTTGTGAGTTGTCCAATTAATTATACAAACAAACCTTTTATCTTAATCAAAAGATAATCTGCTGCGACTATTTAACACTACAGAATCGGTGAAGTTCCTGAACCGGCATAAAACATTCCAAATAGAATAATTATTGTAACCATCCGAACTTACCAGTTAAAAAATAAATGTTTTTTTTTTAGTAATTACTTCACGTTCATTATCATGAGTTCAAACGCGTTCAGAGTTCACGCGGTCACAAAAGAGCAGTATTTTAAAATCAAGCTAAGTGAAGCTATTGATTTGAAATCTAGGTGGAAAATTGTAAATAAAGTTTTGAATAATAGTTGCACCCCAAATAATGTTACTTCGATTGTTATTCGTGACAATTTGGTTAGTTCTGACTCGTTTGAAATTGCAAATGCGTTTAATGACCATTTCTGTCGAATACCTCACGCAATCATTACTGAGAATTATGAAAATGTGATTTTGGACGATACTGTTAGATGTGATTTGGTACTGTCGAGGTATTCTAGTTCAAATTTATTCCTTTTCCCAGTTAGTGAAGTGGAAATAATGGCTGCTGTTAATGCCTTAAAATCTAGCAACTCCTGTGGTATTGATGGGATTTCAAGCAAATTGGTTAAACTTATTATTTCTAATATTTGCCATATTCTAGTATTTATTTTTAATATGTGTTTTTCAGAGGGGGTTTTCCCTGATAAATTAAAATTCGGCATTGTTAAGCCTCTCTTTAAGAAAGATTCACGAAATGACCCGAATAATTATCGTCCGATCACATTACTAAACACATTTTCGAAGATCTTTGAGAAAATTATCAAATATAGATTGTTTAATTACCTTGATAAAATACATTTCCTGGACAAGAGGCAGTTTGGCTTTGTAGAAAATTCGTCAACTGAGAAAGCCCTAACATCTTTCTTAACACCGCTGCTGCAAGGCCTAAATAATAACTGCAAAGTTTCTGCTGTTTTCATTGACTTCACCAAAGCTTTTGATACAGTAAATCGCATGAGGTATTATTGGCTAAGTTATCGTATGTCGGTGTCAGAGTGGTTGCACTTTCTCTTTTTAGATCATATCTTCAAAATCGGGTACAAAGTGTAATTATTAATAATACATATAGTGATGAAAAAATTGTGAACGTCGGGGTTCCACAAGGTACTGTTTTGGGCCCGCTGTTGTTTATTATCTACTGTAACTCGATTTTTGATCTTAGAGTAAATGGTGATATCATCGCGCTTGCAGATGATATGGCGTTTCTGTACACTACGAATAATGATGTGGCTACGTTGGAAGAGAAAATTAATGAGGATATGTGCTTGCTGAAAAAATGGTGTTATGTGCATGAGATGATTCTTAGCGCTAAGTACAAATTGATGTCTTTAAGTGTTGGAGGTACTATCCGAGATTCTCAACCATTGGTTTATCATTCTCTGGTTTGTAATCGGTCTGGGTGTAATGATCTTTGCGTGCGTATTGAAACTGTGGAGTCCTTTAAATACCTAGGCGTGATGCTTGATGCACAACTAAATTTTAAAGAACATGTGAGCATTTTAAAAAAGAAACTGGGCCAGGTATAAAGATCCTTTTATTTTTTGCGTAAAATATGTAGCCGGGATTTTTTGAAATGTCTTTATTTTGCAATATTTGATTCCCACCTTCAATATGGTTTAATATGTTGGGGTGGAATTTTTTTGACCAATATCAAACCTTTGATGATCATCCAAAAAGCTGTTTTGAGGTCCATAAATTATTTACCCAGGACTTCACCATCGTTTCCCATTTTTGTAAATAATAAGATACTGCCTCTGCGTCATCTGTATGTTTACAAAGTACTTAAAATGCATTATATTAGGAGCGGAAATCGTTTTCGTGGTGTGGATATTAGTGGACCATATATGTTACGGAACAGATCTAGGGTCTGGGTGCCTCGTCCCAACAAAGAACATATCAAAAGAAATTTTTTGTACATCACACCGAAGCTAGTTAGTCAATTACCAATGGGCATTTTAAACGCAGTTACGCTGACTGAATTTTGTAGGCTGTTAAAAGAATGGCTCTTTACAGTTATTGATGTTGAGAGTCTGTTTAAAACGATTATGTAGCTTTGTCAACAAATTTTGTTTTTTTAATTTTATGCTTAATTGAGCTATTTTACTCATATTTCTATCATGTTGTTGTAGGTTGTGTGTAATTCATATTTACTTTTATATGATTTTTATTTTTATAGTTATTTTTTATTTTATTTTATTTTTTTTTATTTAATGTGTTTATATTTTGCTTTTTGATTTTATTTTTATTTTGTCTAATTCTATTTTTATTTTTATTTTTAGTCTTATTTCTATTTTTTTTGTAACTTTATATGTATGAATCGTGGCTCCGTGACATTTTTTTAAAAAATTAGGAGTTCACTAATAAAAAAAAAAAAAAAATATATAAATTATAAATAATAAATTTTATTTCCAAAAACCCAATTTCACGTCTTACATCGAAATTTCATAAATTGAAAGTCGACACAATTTCTATTGAACACACGAAATTTCGAAAGTTTTATAATTTTCAAAATTCGAATTCAAGTTTCAAATTCTAAATTCGATAAAAATTTCCACGTTTAGGTCGCCACCTATCTTTTGAGATTCGCCGGTCGAAACTCTTCGAAATATACAAACGATTAATGGAGACCTACCTCTAGGATAGGTTATTTTTAATATTCATTTTTATAACAACGCTAAGTTAGATGATTTAACTAGGTTTTAATATACGTACAAATATCTGTAAGAGGTTTCGCAACCTCGTGCGTCGAGAACTTATATTTTAAAGTGGCAAACTATATTGAAGCTCGACTTTTGTAGTGTGGGAGTTTTGATAAATTCAACCAATTCGTGGTAGGTATAATGTTACTTGATCCAAGCATGTGCGTCTTTGATAAGCCTTTAATTGGTTTGCGTCTTTGATTAGTTATAGTTAAACGTCTTTAATATAAATGAACAGTTATTTAAGGGTATACATATGCAGTACTAATCGACTTATCAAAGACGCACATAAAAATTAAGTTCACTAATATTTGGTGATGCCAGTGGATTGGCAATGCAACGTGTCTGGCTCAAGTAACGCCATACCTAATTAAAACATATAAAAGCATTATTTTCTATTAAAGCCCAATTGATAAACCAACGCCAAAAAAATTATTAAATTAATCTCTTTTAATTATTAATTAACCACTTTTTAGCCGATCTAATGTGTTCTACAAATTCGATTCACACACGAACGAAAAATGGAAGGAAACATCCGTTTATACAAATTCGAAGTCACAGGATAAATGCATATAAAACTATTGTTTCATCATGTGTTTTATAAAGAACAAATGGTTCAAATGCTTCATCCAAGCCAAGTCTAATCGTTCATCATTTTCATAAATAACAGGATAAAGCTATAAGCTGCCCGTATTAAAACGAGTCACCGAGCAAATAACACAGTGGTAAGAGCTGTGACGTTTGGATCGGGAGGTATCGGGTTCGAATCCCCATAGGGGCGGGAGGCTAAAGCGATTCTTGATCCTTGATTTCAATCGGGATGATGATGAACACATTTACACATCTATGGCCCTCTGTGGAGAGTGCAGAATCCATGGGCCGAACCATCGTTCATGTCCGAGCAGCCTGGCATGGAGCTGTATACAAGGTGTAGATGGTGAAAACAAAGGCAAGGACATAAATAAATGAACTGCGAAATAGCCGGGAGAGCCTTGAGCCCCAGAACAAGTAGAGATCATAAAAACAAGAGTCATTTTATCCATATTGGTGCCATAATTTTATTAACATGTTAGACGAGGGTCAGAAACGGACTTGCAACTGAGTTTAAACTGCGCGCAAATTGTTTAAGATCATCCCATCTAATTGGATAATGTTACATTACTGATGTATGTCGTATATTTTTAAAATCAAACATCACAAAATATTATGTACACAAATAGTATTGCACCAGAAAGCACAGCATAGGAATACCACAGAGTATAAACGTGTCATCTCAATTAAAGTCTGAGTGGTCTATTATGACTACCATTATTAGTTCCAAATACAAATTCAATTCGTCATCCTATATTGATGGGTTCCAACGATTTATTTTTATTACAATTGCTTTAGTTGACATTCTTGATAAGAGTGGGAATTAAAATCCATTCTTTACACATTCAAATATCCACATGTTAATAAGGTGTTGCTGATGCTCTTAAACGTCATTTTAAGGATTTTTACACTGACAATCGATTTACGCGTAGAAATAAAATGGGAAATCCAACTATTAAATACAATTTCTGATATTTATTTATTTTAATTTCAATCTATTGGTCAAATTAACCTCGCTGCTGACTTGTTTAATCTGAAAATAGCGTGCTATAGGTGAATCTTGAATTTCTTCTCAGAAGCATTACAATTGAAATTTGGTTGCCTCTGAACCATAAAGTTTAAACAAAATTTACTAAAGCGATTTTGGTACATTGAGGAGTGCCACGTTAATAAAGAATCATTGACTAAATCAGATTGCAAAAAATATTTCATGGATTTGGTACAAGCTGCAGTTTTGTTGCAGTCCAGTCGCAAAAAAATGATTTGTATAGCTGGAAAAACGAAACAAAAACAATGCGGGACTTCACAAAAATTACAACATGAGAAAGTATTCACCACAACCTTATGCAGTTTAACTCAAATCATCCCTAAGCCGAGAATCGTATTTGACGACTTTTCAAGGTCGTCTACCTAATATTCGTTCAATAATTTTCTGACGGGTGGTCCAGTAGTTTAGAGTGAATTATTTACTGTGCTTTCTAGTTTTCAATTTGCACTTTATTTTCAAGGTATTATTCGTTGACCAGTGGGTAGTGCAGCTATTCGAGAAGATTTTGAAGTAGGCAACTTTGTAAAGTAGCTTTGGTTTTAATGAAGAAGTAGCAATTATCAGTTGCATCTAAATTTCAAAAATCTTCGTTCGGTTTACATCCTGTGGTAGAAGTTTTTAGGAAAATGATTGCTACAAAAATATTGACCACTAAAAGCTTGTTGGGTTAAAATTGTAGCGCCGCTTTATGCCAAACTTATGCAGAAGATCATATACGTATTATAAACTTTTAAATCGAAGCATATTATTACTGGACCAACTCCGCAAGATAATCCGTTGTAGTGAATTGTTTCCCCATTGGACCTTCAAGCTAAATCTTACTCCCGTAAATGGCTATATTTGAAGGATCTTTTGAAAAGAAACTTCAATTAATCGAATCTGAATCGAATTTGATTCTACAATGCAAAAACTCATTCAGGGCAGCACAAATTGCCGTTCAAATCGGAATGGTTTGGATGCATACTAATCACACTGACTCAATTCAGCTGCTTTCAAAGAGAATTCCGATTAATACAACAATCGGGATTTATATGTGATCTATCGTTAAAATCGTTATCGAGCTGTTAATAGATAAAATATAAATAATAAGATTCGGCGTCAGTCAAGCTGCTTCAATCGTGCGGGTGTACTCCGGCCTTCATACCTACAAGAAAGTTGCGCAACATAATATTTTTACTAACCAGTTCTGAATTGCATAGTTCATAAACCTGCTTCACGATGAATGACGAACTTAATACTCGTCTAAATAGACGTCGTACTATTTAGAGATTATCTTACTCCAGTGCCCTTATTCTGTGATTCGAGGACTGATGAATAGGAAAATGGACAGGAAAAATATTCTGTCATACGAATGTTTCACAAAAACTAACTCTCGAAATTGTTCTTAATGTGAAGGAATTTTTTTTCTTTTGCTATATTGCCTCCTAGAATGCACTTGGGGAACAAATACAATCTGTTTTAATTATTTCCTTTTCATTTTTTCCCGAAATATAGAATAGGGGCAAAGATCATTTTGTCAATGGCCGATCTTTATCTGCTATCAATTTTTTTGTTAATTTTGATATTGTTAACTAGATGCTAAATGTGAGAAGCTGTTCATGCGACTATTTACAACATAACACTGATGATAGGCAAAGAACCGTTATTAAAGGTACTAGTTGTTCAATTGATCCTAATATGTGTAGACGAGAGCATGTGACTAAAATCGGTGGCATTATATTTGCAAATCACATATACAAAAGAACCATCCAATTGGAAACATCTAACATCATTTAATACGGTAAATTTTGTTATTGGTACCAACTATTTTCTTCACGTTCACTCTCAAATACTTTCAGAGATCACAACACTATGTTAGACGGTTTTGCACAACATTAACTGCAGGGCCAGAGAAATCGTTGAAACTCCAAAAAATCGAAAAAGCTCTATTAGTCAAAGACTGGAAGCTTTTAATAAATTTTGGACACATCACAATATCCATTTAACTTGTCAGACAACAACGAAAAAAAAACTGTATAAACATGTGACCTAATTTAATATACCGCATGAGCTTTCACACATACAGCAGAAAAATCAAATTCTGAAACAGTTCGCGTACAGTGTACACCTACGCTGCGTCACTGCGTGTAACACATATTTCAGGAACTTATCGATTTTCATCGCGTTTCAAATGTACATAATGAAAACAAAAAAAACGCACACACACACACACACACAAAAAATAAATCAAGAACTTTTCTGCTTTTTTTTTAAAGCTTTTTTCTGTTTATATATTTTGTTGCGTACTGTTTCCCACTTGTTCTTCCTTATAATGTTTTTTATTCTGTATGTGTAAGTGTGTCTGTGTACAGATATGGTTAAAGGCATTTTCTTTTATTTGTAGCATCCCTCCTCACATATACATACATATTTGGGTACATTAAATTTTGTTTGGTTTGTAGGGTTCTCTACTAATATGTACAGTACAGTACGTAAATATTGTTTTAACGTTTTGGTCGCTTATTATGCCGCAATTCTCATTTACCCGCAATGAAAATTGAGGTATGTAGTTGGTCGGGACAGATATCATTTTGAATAAATTTTTTTTTCGGGATGGAGACGGGTGGTGGGTGGTTACTATTTTTTTGTTAATGTATATTTTCATCATTGGTTTTTTGTTGTTGTATCCTTTTGGGATAAATTAATTATATTTAATTTAATTTTTATGTACATATATAAGCTTTTTGGTTTCGCCGCTTTCATATACACATATACGATTAGGTTTATTGGTATATATACATACAGCCGCAGTCATCGTCTTATATGTGTTAATGTATTACATTACGATTCAAAGGTGTAAAACTTTTTTTTTTCACTTTTGTAAACGCTCATGTGTATTATTTATCTTGTGTTGAATTAACATGATTTGTATGTATGTACATGTGTGTGTACGATAATGTACGATTACATATATGTTGTTGCCAACAAGTTGTTTTTTGGACCAGAAAGTTATTAAAATAAATTATGATGAAAATGAATTGTGTAATAAATTTTATTTTCCTCCATAATTTGGTTGGTCCATTCCATACACGAATACATTTTAAATTGAAAATTATTTTGTGAAAATTGAATTCTTCCAAATAGAAAAATTACAATAAAAAGCCATTATTATTCATATAAGAAAGTTTTATACTTCGTAATTGGGGCGTATTATCTTCTTAAACATTTCGTTGACAGTAATTTTTTTGTATCGTATTTATGTAAATTGTTTTTCTTATTTCTGTGTAATTTAATTTTCGCGCGTTGGTGCAAATTTCGGTTATGGGTTTGTATATATTCCTCTGTATTGTATACCTTACTGTATATATGGACTTGAGTTTAGTGCGGTCATGGAATATATTTACGTTTATAATGAGATCGTAATTAGCCCACAAATTATATTTAAAATACAATTTTCATTAACCTTTGCGGGGTGTGTGTGTGCGTGTGTCAAGGGTGAATAAAATAATAATTTCAACAAGTTTACGTTTTGGAGTTGGTTTTCACAGTAAGAGGATTAATCGATAGGGTCAGATATAAGTATTGTATGTATATTGGTAAATGACACATAGTTTTTCTAAGAGAATGCCTTATAGTTTATCGGGACCCGACTCCACAATTGTTACCTTTACTCTTTCATTCTTGTCCCATGATTTTAATCAAGAAAGTATAGCCCTCTTCCACCCACTTAAACTACAAAAGTACTACTAGGCAAAATTACATTTACCAGGGTATATTGGATGACGAGGGCCGAGTAATAGTATATGTGTCAAATGGTCTTGAGCCCTAGTGCACGTTTTATTGAAGGGCAAGGGATATTTTATGGAACAAACAGTATATTTCAAAACTTCGTATATGTCCATTGGTTGGAACTACCAAGAACTCGTTCTTAACCGATTGGGAAAATAGTATACAGTGGTTACAGCTGTGACATCTGGATCAGAGGAACCGGGTTTCGAATCCTAAATAAAGGCAGAAGGCAAAAGATATTATTTTATTTTTGAATACTTCGTCAATTTGAAAATACTTCCAAATTTCGTATACGTCTATAGAGTACAATTCACTCTTACTTATGATTCACATTGAGTTATGATTCTGGTTCTACCTTCCTAATTCTGATAGTTCTATATTTTGAAATAGATTAATAAAGACTATACGTTCGCAATCGAGGTTCGAAATCAAATTTGACGTGTTCAACTGGGTGTAGAAAAGTCCAAATGCTTAAAACTTTTAAATTTCATAATTAAATTTTGAATTCGTAAAATTTCGAAAGTTCTTTTCTCATACGATCCAGAGACAAAATTAAAAATTTGAATTGTAAAGTTTAGAGAAAATTAATTGGAATATTGGAATTGTTTCAAAACTTTGAATTTTCATTCAGAGTCAAGATGACTTTACGAATTTCGGAATATCAATCGAAATATAAAAATGGAAATAAAATTAATACAGTGTTTAAAGGCCATTAATGGCCCATTACTGCGTCAACAATCTGTCTTCATACTGTACTAGACAACCTGTAGAAGCCAAGTCATTCTCTACACTGTGGGGCCATCGTCACCTCCAACGACCTCTGCGCCTACCATATGGTGGCTCTCCTTTCAGAGATTGCAGCACAATTCGTTTCGGATCAGCACGCAGAACGTAACCGAGCCAGCGTACTCGCAGAGATCTTATTTCATGCACAATATCGAGGATTTTCATCAAATTTCTGATCTCGATACTGTACAGAGCTCGGTATGTGCCATCGTTTTCGCATTCTGGGCCGTTGATCACACATCTCCCTGCCGAACACCCGAGCTAACTACAAAAATTCTTGATAGCCTGTTCTGAACTTTAACACAGCATTGAGACTGTGTCACTGGCATTCTATACAATCGTACCATTTTTGTTGGCATACCTAGATATTCCAGCGCAGACCACAAACTCTCTTGATTGATCGAGTCATAGGCCATGCCGGAAATCCAGGAACACCAGATGTACGGGGATGGAAGTCTCATAATATTTAGATAGAATCATTCACGGAAAAACCTGAACAGTGACTGATTGATTCGGACGAAATCCTCCTTGGTAGTCACCAACCAAGCCCTCCGCTAGAGGGGTAATTCTATCCAATATAATGTAGAACAGTAACTTATATGTTGTGCAAAGGAGAGCTATACCGCGATAATTTTCACACTTCAAGCAGTCTCCCTTCTTGAAGATGGGGCATATCGCGGCCACTTTCCATTTGTCAGTCAATTTTTCGTCCTACTCAATTCCTCATGGATGTATCAGTGTCCTCTATGCAAATCCCCGCAGTTTGTATTTGAAGTGAATCAACTACAGTCTGTCAAAAATGGAAACAAATTTTTAAAATTTGTCAAATTTGCGAGAATATTTAGAAGTTCCTAATAATTTTTAGTGAAATTTCTGTGTCTAACTTCAATGAATCAAATTCGATTGGATTATCAAAAATTCAACAAAATTCCATTTTAAATATAAAAAACTTTCATTGATGAATTTTAACCCGGTTTTGAAGATCTTAAAATTCTTGAAGTTCATACCAATTCACAGTAGTTTCTAAATTCCTAATTAAATTGTAAAATTTGAACAATTACGAAACTTTATTTCCCGTATACGCTTCTAAAGTTTCAATTTAAAACCATCTATGAGCTTACTCATAATCGTTGAAAATCCCTAACGTTGATCTTACTAAAATACGTCAGGTCATCCTGATGGGGAATTCCCATAAATTTAATTCTGCTGTACGCTTGACGAGGACAGCAGCTGTGGCCAAAATCATGGGTGTGGAGGACGCCCAGTCTGCTCGCATGTGCATCAACAATATCCTGTTATAGATCTCACGACCATACCAATATGGTGCTGTCGAAGCAATATCAGCCGCCCGGATATGGACCGGTCAAGTTTAGGCCAGATTTGTCTGTGAGATAAGGCAAATGTGCCTTTACCAGGATGCTCATCTGCTTTTACATTCGCTTTGATATTGATGTACCCTGGCACCCACGTCAAGTGGATCTAGAACTACTCAGCCATCTCATTTAAAGATACCAGACCATTCCGGGCTACTTTCGATGTCAAGAATTGTGTAACATTATTTAATAGCAACCTGACTGTCCGTTAAAATGCGAATATCCTTTGCAGATATTACATTATACCTCTACCAGTCCGTTACTTCTATTCAATTATTGCGATAACGTCAGCCCGAAAGACATTGTAAAAGTCGGGAAGATCAAAAGAGAGGTTGACTCCCAATGCCTCCAAGAATACCTCACAGCCGACTTCTCTATCCCTTTTTGAGCGATCCGTAAAAAAGTACAACGCCTTATTGTCCATAACCGTCTTATCCACCCAGTACTCTCTGGTGGGAACCTCAGCTCGAAAGATGGCTTAGTGATGGCATAGTCAGTAGTATCAGGAATACCCCTGTGGCACAAAATAAATAAGTGTCCTATGGTGTTACAGGTCGACACAGATGTGTGTATTTGAGCCGATGGCTGTACAATTTGCAAGTTGATTGGTCGTAAGATCTAATGGGGTTAAATGAAAGAGAATTTCCAAGGCTTGGATAGGGTACTCTACTTATACACAAACAAGCAGTTCATTGGACATTCATCAAAAGATATTGGTTGGTGACAATTTTAATGAAGACAGCAACTCCATACATTAGTATGGGCTTACCCATGTGGGGCTCTAAACCTCATTTCTTCCCAATGACATTTTTACAGGAGTAGAGCGCTCTAGTAGATTTCTAAACCCTTTAAAAGATATTTGGTTTCCAGCTTTGCTTGCTGTCCAAAAAGAGCCCAAGGTATTTCGCTCGATCTGTATAGATCAAGCGAGCACCATTTTGTATTAGCGGGTCACATTTAGCAAAATTGGTTTTCCTGGTAAAGAAGACCAGCTCCGTGTTCTGTGAATTCGTGCTCAGTTCACTGTTGCTGGCTCACTCAGAAAGACAGCCAACTACTGCATGCGCTCACTCAGCGTACAAGGATATTTACGGAAAACTGCAATAGCAACATAATCCGCGTAGGAAACCAAAGAGCCTCTTCTCACAAATCCACTGGCGGACGCTCCATTCAGATCAGCTGTCAGAATCCTGCTATTATTAAATGCTTATGAAACAGTTCATTTTATGGAGGAGAGTGTTTGAATTTTATAGAGCATTCCACTAATTTTCCAATATTCAAAATTAATAAATTTATTAGGGGGATTTTGGGGTATTTTTCAAATTTTGCTTGGATCGGGTCATATACCCAATAGAGGTAAAAAGATCACTGAGAAATACTTGGCAGAAAGACTTGGAATAATTCATGATTTTTGGTAGCAATTTACTAGAGGAATATTTTTGTAATACTGGTCCTAGGCCACGGAGAGATGGTATTTAAAAATTATACTGGAATAATATTCAAGGGCTCCATCTGTAAAAGCTCTAATGCTGTCTTGCGTCAGCTTTCTCAAAACTTGTTATCGGAACGCAGGCCTTAGAATTATTTTAAGGCATTCAACCAGATCGGTCAATTTTAATAATTTTTCTAAAAAGCTTGGATAATGGACTTACCTTCGATCAATGAGTCAATCCTATAAATCTTTGTGATATTTAAGGAGAACTGGAATTTTATGATGGCTTTTAATTTAATTTCCTCCTAGCCAAAATATTCATTACGAGTTCAAGTCAATGATCAATAGTAGGTATACCGATCTTTAATCACCAACTCATTCAATTTCCAAAAGGTCGATGCAAAGACTCTTTGAGTCATTTTGTTGTTCGACAAATCAATAAGAGTTGAAAAATCGAACGGATAAACTATTCATCTACCTGCTGCGGGACAATGTCAAATCTTAGTGGCATAATCATCTCATAATCATGTGAAACTGTATGGTTTAAATTATAACTACCATCTTCCTGATGTCATTGGCAAGAAGTACATTGACTTAAATCAAACGTGTCGTTCGATGACAAAAACGATATTTTATTCAAACTTGTCCAGATCTGACCGTCTGAAAAATATCGAAGACTCCTATATACATATGTATGTTGTTCAACTGAATTTCTAAGTATATCGCAGCGACGATTATCTATAAAATTATTTTTTGCATGTGCTGCAGAAGATGCATTACGTGACTACAGTAAATCGTTTCATTCTTGATTTGGCTATATCTTAATTCCTTCTAATTGTAACAGTATACGAATCGGGCTGAAGAAAAAATAATTCAATATCGAGCAATATTGTTACAGAAAAGTAAATTTAAGACACTGTCGGTAATCAGAGGGGACGACATTTTTCCACTCAACTATTTTCTCAAGGACGACAAACATGAAAATATTGGAGGAGGTCCGCTTTGTAAAAGAACTTTTACTGGAAGAGATATATCTTCCTAAAACAGTGAAAAGATGCATTGCTGCAGCTAAAATACGCTCACAGGAGAAACAATTAAATTTGATTGCGAGAAAGGCTTGGCTGCGGTATATACAAGCAATAGGAAAAGTTGGCGAGATCGTGTTTTCTCTCATGCTTTACGTTATATACAAGGCGTTATGGCTGCGGTGACGTTTGGACACATTTTCAAGAGTTTGTAAGTACAACAATAAGGGTTGTGCTATTTGTTCAACAAAAAATCCAGTAATAACCGACTTGAAATGTAAAAAGTTTTGATGGTCGATTGCTCAAGAGGATCAAACCATAACTGTCATCTACAAACGCAATGCAGCAATCGTACAATGTCAACGCATCTTGAGATGACATACGGGTGAACGAAGACGAAGATGTCGTATAAAACCAAATCAAAGATAAAGTAAATGTCAATTCCTATGTACGAACGTCGCATATGTGAGGTATGTAATCATATCCGGATACTCTTGGCCACCGACAGCAAAAAAGAAGGAAATTGCAAATTCCCAAACACTACTTTGATATAGTCTAGCTAGAACCATACTTACATTGGTACCTGTATAAGCGAATTACTTTGGAGTTGCCATAGAAATTGAGTTGCATGATGAGAACTCCTCATCATAATGCGTGGATTTCAGGACCAAATTTATGTTGTTGAATGATTCGGTTCCAATGATTACGGGCTAGGTTAAGCAGTGTTGGAGGGTTAAACCTAATGTTCGTGCTTGAGCTGAGAAAATTGTGGTACGTTTTTTCACAAAGAGAGGTTATTAATTTCAATTAGAGTCATGCCTCTTGCTGTACTATCGGCTGCATGAAATATACAGCTGATAAAAACAGCCATTTAGAATCAGGAATTACTTCCCATAGACGGCCTACGTGATTAGCAATTATGTTTTTGAAACGCGTCGTGTCTCAATCAATGCAATACGATTTCCGATTCGGCTTATAATACTGCACCCATTAATTCGAGCCGATGTAATGATGGATTGACGAGAGTTCATTTGAAATTTTTCGATTTTATGTCTCAGATACATCGGAGATTGCGTGTATAGCTGAAATCCTAGTTCAGTTCAATGTAACTTCTTTAAATCGAAGAGTTTTAATCAGTAATAAATGTTTAAGATAATAAGCGTATTGATACCATTTTTCTCGTAAACTATCCGAGATTGTTTCATCTTATGTATACAAATGCTGCAGAGGAATGTGTATCTGATATGTGAAACTTACGACCTTCTTCGGGCACAGATAAATAAAACGAAACACATTTTCAATTTTGGAACTCGGCTTCTTTTAGTTATATTAATTCCGGCAAAAGTGACATCTATGTCAAATATGTTGAAAGCTTGTCTACAAAGCTTTACTTAGCCGTTTCGAATGTTACACTTTTAAAAAAACATTCAGGAAGTATCTTGATAGTGCCAGCAATGTAGGCCGTTACGTGCAATTTCCCATTCAGTTTCTTCCCGTTGGTATACAGTTTCTGGATGCATTAAACATATAATTCTCATCTTCGGACTTGGTTTTCCTATCCGATTCACCATATGCTAAATACTTTTTAAAACATTTATGACATTGAGCAAGCAAAAATTTGGATCGCTGATAAATAATCGTTTTACTTGGGTAAAATGTTGTATTGAAATTGATGAGATTAACTTAACCAAGCGCCGACCGTCAAATTGTTGATAAAATGTTAACGAACTATACGTATCACAATTATTTCCCGTAATTGTCGAAAATAGCGGAGTCAAATTGACAGCCAGTGGTGAATTCTGGACAGTGTACGGTATCCTTTAATTTACTTCAGCCATCCATGATTATATTACCATACACTACCTAAACTTAGACAAACTTAGCTGTTTTGAAAAAGCATAATCAGGTAATGAGATGTTCTAACTATAATGTGGCCAATTAACATCGGTTTTATCTGGTAGTTCGTGTGTTTCTAAATACACCGCGTATAGTCTCTTTTTTATTAAAGCACAAAGTTCAACAAATGTATTGTTGATCGTGCCACACACATATATGAAACGTTTCCCACATCTTTCCTACCTGTATGGTTGTTTGCAAGACAATTACAAATGTAGCGCAATATTATTCCAAAATTTTGATTAAATTCCCGATGCCTTTCCAGTTGCTCATTTTAAAATATATTTGCTCAATTAGTTTTTACGCAGTCTTAATAAAATTTTAATTTTCACATCGAATAACAATAAGTTGCTCAATGTGTAAACCACTGGATGGATCTACATTTTATCGGTTGTGTATTAGATATGTCACCTAGTTCGTTAGCTATAGGTTTCCAGGTCTCGGCTATGGCTTTTCGTGTAAAACTATTCTAACCTATACTGAATGGTAAAAAATTATATTAAGTTGCTCAATATGTCAAAAAATTATTGCTATAGAAAGCCGGACGAGCTAGTACAGAACTTGACAAGAGTAAATTACACCAAGTATGATATTAAGCCACATGGTGGCATTTTAAAATAACTCAAAATGTTATGAACAATATTGGTGATGCACTTAAAATAGTGGTATTAAGTCATTAGCTCACACATTTTAGACAGTAAATGTTTACGACAGATTATACTAATTATTTTGCTCAAATTTCGAAATATATGTCAGTTTTTTACTTGCACAAAAATTGTATTGGATCATCAGAGCGTCTGTTTTTTTGACTGTAAATCAATGAATTGTATCAGAACTCATTCAACAAATTGGTAATTTATGTATGAAACGACAAATCATACCTTTATCAACTACCCAGTAGTCAGAATTAAATAAATTCATTTGCGCGTTAGTTGCTCAATTTCTAAATTTCAATGTTATTCATTTTACACTCATGAACGATCTACATATATAAGTTGCTCATCCAAAAATACTAGTTTATTGGCGATTATAATTTTAAAATATTTGCTGCTGTAGTCAAAAAATGCGTAGGAGTAGTAGTTCAATTTCAGAAGTACGCATACAGCAAACTCAAATATCTACACAATTATCTTGGGAATGCTTTTATTTATTCTCAAGGTGAGCATTCCTATTGAAAATTGGCCGGTTTACCAATTCAGACAAAAATTTAATTACAGGGTCCATAAGAAGCGGTATACGCTTTTTGGTTTTCAAAGAGCTTTTATTATCATGTAACAATTTTTAAGAAGATTTTATTATTCGTACTCGAGACAACTCATCTTTCTATATACATATTTCTGTTAACCTTCTCATTATTTTAAAATTGGTTAATAAAATTTTCTAAGAAACTTAACCTAAATTATTTGCAAGGCTAATCAAAAATGAGATATCAGTAATTTTTGATAACAAAAAGAGACGCATCCTGATGCGTTTTCAGTTACTTATATTAAAATTTATTAGCTCAATTATTTTGTACGCAGTATTAATAAAATTTAAATTTTCAAATAGAATTACAATCAGTTGCTCAATGTGTAAACCACTGGATATTCTCTTTATTCATGGTTGTGAACTACTGATTGTCAAATAATTACTGATTAGAAAATAATGACATTAAGTTGCTCAATATGTCAATATATAAAAAATGCTTTATTTTATTAATATTAGAGAGAGAGAGCTCTGAGAAGGAAAAGAAAACTAATAAGTTTCTCAATGTAGGTATTAAGTTTTTGGCTTACATATTTTTGACAGTTAATACTTTTGACATATTAAACTAATTATTTTGCTCAAATTTCGAAATGTAAGTTACTCACTTGCACAAAAATTGAAATGGATCATCACGGGGTTGGTGTTTTTGACTATTTATCAATCAATTGTATCACAACTCATTTAACAAATTCGTAATTTATATATAAAACCACAAATCATACCTGCATCAACTACCCAGTACTCAGATTTGAAAAAAATCATTTGCGCGTTAGTTGCTCGTTATTCATTTTTGACTGATATGTAAGTGACCCAATCTAAAATTGATGGTTTATCGGCGATTATAATTTCAAAAGGTTTGCTGCTTTAGTCAAAAGTTCCGTAGTAGTAGTTCAATTTCAGAAGTACGCATACAGCAAATAGAAATATCTACGCAATTATCCTGGGAATGCGTTTATTTATTCTCAAGATGAGCATTCCTATTAAAAATTGGTCTGTTTACCAATTCAAACAAAAATGTATATACAGTATTCATAAGAAGAGCTTTATGCTTTTTGGTTTTGAAAGAGCTTTTATTATAATTTAACTCAATTATAACAATTTTTTTTTGACGAATTTATTAAGTAAGTATATACATATTATTCGTACTCGAGACAACTCAACCTTCTATTAACCAGAAAGTCGACATTCTCATTATTTCAAAATTGGTTAGTAAAATTTTCTAAGAACCTTAACCAAACTTATTAGCAGGGCTGATCAAAAATTAGATATCAGTCATTTTTGATAGCAATAATGACGCATCGGTTGCTTATATTAAAATATATTTGCTCAATTAAATTTTATTTTTCAAATAGAATTACAATAAGTTGCTCAATGTGTAAACCATTGGATATTCTTTTTAATCTTGGTTGTGCAATAGGTATGTCGCCCAGTTCGTTAGTTATAGGTCCAGGACTCGGCTATTGCTTTTCGTGTAAAACTATTCTAACCTATACTAATTGGCAAATAATTTTATTAAGTTGCTCAATATGTCAAAATATAAAAAATGATTTATTTAATTATTAATAGAGAGCGAAGGAAGGGAAAACTAATAAGGTTTTCAATGTGGGTATTAAGTCTTTGACTTACATATTTTTGACAGTTAATACTTTCGACATATTAAACTAATTATTTTGCTCAAATTTCGAAATATAATTATGTAAGTTATTTCACTTGCACAAAAATTGAATTGGACTATCACTATTATGACTATTTAAATTCGTAATTTATATGTGAAACCACAATTCATACCTGCATCAACCACCCAGTATTCAGATTTGAATAAAACCATTTGCTCGTTAGTTGCTCAATTTCGAAATTTTATCGTTATTCATTTTGGACTGATGACCTACCTGCATATGCAAGTTGCTTATTCTAAAAAAATGGTTTATCGGAGATTATAATTTAGAAAAGTTTGCTGCTTTAATCAAAAATTCCATATAAGTGCGCATACAGCAAATAGAAAAATCTAAGCGATTATCCTGGGTATGGTTTTATTTATTCTCAAGGTGACCATTCCTATTGAAAATTGGCCGGTTTACCAATTCAGACAAAAATTAATTTACAGGGTCCATAAGAAGAGCTTTAAGCTTAATGGTTTTCAACGAACTTTTATTATCATTTAATTCAAAATTTGTAACAAGATTTTAGTAAGTAAGTATATATACATATTATTCGTACTCGAGACAACTCAACCTTCTATTAACCAGAATGTCGACCTTCTCATTATTTCAAAATTGGTTAATAAAATTTTCTATGAACCTTACCTAGCTTATTTGCAAGACCGATCAAAAATTAGATATCAGTAATTGAGGATGTCAAAAATAAACGCATCCGGATGGGTTTCCAGTTGCTCATATTAAAATATATTTGCTCAATTATTTGCTCAATGTGTAAACCACTGGATAATCTCTTTAATCTTGGTAGTGCACTACTGATTGGCAAATAATAACATTAAGTTGCTCAATATGTCAAAATATAAAAAATGCTTTATTTTATTATTATTCGAGAGGGAAGGAAGAGAAAATTAATTAGGTTTTCAATGTGGGTATTAAGTCTTTGACTTACATATTTTTGACAGTTAATACTTTCAACATATTAAACTAATTATTTTGCTCAAAATTCAAAATATAATTATGTAAGTTATTTCACTTGCACAAAAATTGAAAGAAAACCTTATGCTTTTCTAAAATCCATAAGAAGAGCTTTATGCTTTTTGGATTTCAACGAGCTTTTATTATCATTTAACTCACAATTTTTAAGCAGTAAGTATATATATATATATATATTATTCGTACTCGAGACAATTCAACCTTCTATTAACCAGAAAGTCGACCTTCTTATTATTTCAAAAATAAAATTTTCTAAGAACCTTAATCTAACTTATTTGTAAGGCTGATCAAAAATTAGATAACAGTAATTTTTGATTACGAAAAAAGACGCATGCGTTGCCTTTTTTCTAATATGTACACATGTATGTACCGATTCTCAGAATTAATAACCAAAAATAATATTTGCTGTATATTAGGAATACCGAATTTTGCGAAAAACACTTATTTACGAAATAAATTTAATAACCGCGAGCTTTAAATAATGTCCTACATTTTAAAATGAAATTGAAAACATTAAAAAAAAAAGTTAAATGTTACTCACTTCTGACGGACGATGTTTTATAATCGGCGAACTCTTCACCAATTTCCACGTGCGCTGGTATTGTGGCCAAGCACGTGATTTCTAATCGGCCATTATTCGGTAACAATTTCGCTATCTCAATATTTAATTGACTACTCGAAATCATAAGCTTGTGAGAACTTTTCTTTTCACCACCGTCGTTCACGTAACGTCGATATTTTTTCGAATTTCTGTAATCGTATGAAAAATATAAAAAAAAAGCTCATTAGAAAGCTCTAGGATATGTGTATATATATTTATATATGTAGGTACTCACCGATGTTTTCTTGAATTAAAATATTTATTTTCTAAATAAAAATCTTGTTGATTGTGCAGTGATTCCTTTTTATTGTATTCAATTTCAAAATTATTATCTAAATTATAACCAGATGGTGGATGGATTTCAAAACCCATATTATTGTTATTATTACTGTTTTGATCCGGTAGCTCGTATGGATTTTCTGGAAATAAAAAGAAAAACACATTTACATACACATATACGGTAAACGTAATTGAAATCGAATTAGGAAACAAATGTCGACCCCATTTTTTTTGTGTTGCCTACGCCCGCCTAATGGGAGTAATTTGAACTATATATGTAGATACGTATACTACGTATAATCTCAGATGATACCTGCGGTAAAAAACTATATACAATCATCAACCGGGGACTATTTATTTTATATAATAATGTATACGATTGAAAATGATTTCCAGGCAAACTATTTTCGATTTTATCGGTTTGTACACAAATGTATGCGACATTTACATGTCGTTTCAATTATACTTACATATATCGAACCGCACAATCTGTACCATTATATATGTACGTACGCACATTATGTATACGAATGAACAATCAAGCACAATACGATTGGCTCATCAATGTCAATAAAAAAACAATTTTCTAAGCTTTTTTATTTTCGTATCGATTTAATTTTTTTCATCCTCGAGTTCTCGAATGAAAAAGGACATGAAAATATATAGAAACCCGTAAAAAAAAATTCGAATAAAAATCAATCAATTTTTACGTTATTTCAAAGTTACTATATACACATACGACCGTAAAGATGGTTTCGTATAAGAATACCCGGTTTTTTTTACGGTGCAAAAGCTCTTTCGGTCGGAATTGGATCAAATTTCGAATTGCGAATCCAAATGTTACTTTTTATTTTTATCTATCATTTTACAATTTTATTTTATTATTCTTAATTTAATTAGATTTTTATGCTTTGTGCATGAGCATGATGGAATGGATGGCGATTTTATATAAATGAGGTTGATTGACCGACCCTCAGTGGGGTATTTTACAGCGAATGAAATGAAATGGGGTTTAATTTTTATAACGATTTAAAGTAGAATATAGTATTTATGATTATGCTACGAGAATAAAATTGACCCAATTTGACAAGATAACTTTTTAAGCTTTTAGTTCGCAAAGTAAAACTTTTAACATATTTAAAAAAACTAAAATTTCTTTCATACACAAAATACTGGTAAACAAAAACTATGAAGTATAAGCTTTTTGACGTGAAATTTTGCAATTGAAAAAGTGTATAAAAGCTTATTTTCAAAAGCCCACGAAAGCTTTAAACTAAAGTACATGAAATAAAATATACAGGAAAACACGCTATAGTTAGTGTAACGTTAATAACGAACCTTTTATGAAAGCTGCATAATAAAGCTTCCATTTTAGACTTTATAGTATTACAATAATTCATTTCAGTTTTTAGTTGAACATTATTAAAACTCTGATTATAGTATGACTAAGGATTATAACATTAAATTTGAGCAGAAAGCTCATAAATTGCGGTAAATCAAGAAACATTGTAATTGCAATCAACTTTAAGCTTTTTGAACTATATACAACACGTCATCGGTATTTATACTCAAATCAGAACAGAGTTTTTAAAATTAAAGCGACAAATGTCGAGTTTTTAAAGTTAAAGCGATAATGGCTATATTTTTTGAGCTTCCGTTACAATTTTATTCGGCAAATTTTTGTTTATTTTTTTGAACTAGTTATTAGGTAATGAATGTTTTTAAACCGATTAAAAAAATCGTATTTTACGTAGAGTAATTGAATGGGGGCGTTTAATAAGCCGTTTTCGTTATTATATAGCACCCTGAAAATATTACCTGCTCATTTCATCATCCTTTTACCAACGAGTATTTGGTTATATTTAAAGTCTGGTAGTAATCAATTAAGCTCGATAAATATTTAAATTCAAAATTGTTTCCCAACTGCTTAATGCAGACGTCGTAAAGGTATCACTACAGTACTCTAAAGTATTTGGCCACGGGAAATATAAACTGCAACATTATATTTCGGTTTTAATGTTTTAAATCACTTTTTTGATAAAAGGAAACAAGAAGAGTGGCAATTACCCGTAGTGCCAGTTACAGTAGTCATACAAATTTAATCAATGAGCCTTACTCAAATAATTTGACTAATATCAAAAATATTTTTCAATTTCCAATTGAAATTTTATTTTTATACGAAAATGGAAATTGTGGTGTTTTGTTTATTTGTTGCCACCGATTCTAGAGAATTCACATGTTCTCTCAACTATCAGCGATCGTACAAATTTTTCGTAACGAACTGGAAATAATTTTTCACAAATAGTTTTAGGGGCAATGAAAGAGGTGAACAAAATTTAAATTTATTAACTATACTTATAGGATTTTGGACTTAAAGCTCAATTTTATCACTCGCGATTGTAGCAGTTTTTCGAAACCAACTGCAAATAATAGGCCTAGTCTGCCCACATACTTATACATTAAAAAACAGGCAGCCATCATTTTTAGGCCATCAGCGAGAATCGAGCCGAGAATCACAACATGTCCATCGTCCACCCCCCTAATTATTTCGCGTTTATATAAGAACTCATTGTTTCAAAAAAATTTGGAGTTTGTTTAATAGAATTTCAATATTGGGTTTGAAGATCTTCATGGGATTAAATGACGATGATCATAGACCTTTCTCCCTCAAACCAGTTTTTAAGACAGACGAATTTTCATTGATTTTGTCCAATTAACTCATATTTTTCAGAGTTGCTGTTAATTTTTGAACAACGATTAAAGAGGCTCTTGGTAAAAATGATAACTGACAAAATTGTTTCACTTAAAATTACCATGGAAACGAAATACAACGCGCGGCAAATGTTGTAAAATCAAGATAAATTCGTAGCGAATGTACGCCACCATATCATTCCCTCCTATGTGAGAGATCATTTGCGCCTTATAGTTTTATTTAAATTTCTAGCAATTTCCCCTAGTTTTTAATAAGTTTACTAGTAATTGGCTGATTTAAGTCGTTTATAACAAGTACATATTAGTACGCTAGTACGTTTATTCAGGCAATTCGTTCAGAAAGTGTGAATGCTAGAGAAACAATTTTTCAAAATGTTGCAACTTTGTTTTAGGCCTCTTTATCTTGGAATGATTTAAGTAAACGAGATCCGTAGAAAGGTTTCTTACGTTCTAAAAGAATAACAATTCAGTATTAGCGTAATTTACGATATTGTTTTAGCACAATTACCGAAAGAGACTTAACTTTCACACCTACGTATTGTGCAACAGCTTTCCATATTGACGCGGTACTTAATGTTCTAAATGCAGTGTGTTTTGCCATCCGTAAATTTAAATAATAGCTGACGTGGTCTGGTTTGAGGATTCATATGGCCTATATGAGGAATTTAAACAGAACATGCAGAGACTGCAGAATCCAAAACTACTCATCGAATAACTAACTGGTGGGCCATCTATCGGTTTAAATTTTAACCACCGGTTATTTCAAATCTGGCAATACTTACATCATACTATTCTATCACAAAATTGAGTATATTATCTCCACTGAACGAAATGAATCGATTAACGCTTGAGCAACGTTGGAATTTATTGCAAACTTATTTCCAAAACAAAGACAATTGGTCAGAAATTGCACGAAAATGTGCACAATTTGGTCGCAGAGAAAGACTAACAGTGCCCGGTATACCGCAAGTTTAATGGTAAAGTTCGTGAACGGTGCAACTATTACATCGCTAAGATACGACCCCATACACTCGAAAAAGTGCTCGAAAATTGGTCCGATCGAATGGGGTACTGTGAGGCCAGCCATATGAATGAAATAATATTCCATCTCTAACCAGAACAATTGTACTTCACAACAAAAAAATAAATTACGCAAAATTTCAAACCGTTTTTGTTTTATTGCATTTTTAAATTTAAAGAGCTTCTTCCACAAGACCATTTACGCCGCCGTACATATGCTAATAGGATGTTACAGCTTGCCCATGACAACCCCGATTTTCATGAAAAAATCATAATGAGTGACGAGGCACATTTTCATTTGAATGGATATGTGAATAAACAGAATAGTCGGTTCTGGGCAATGGAAAACCCTCAAATTATTCATCAGTCACCTTTACATCCATTAAAAGTGACAGTCTGGTGTGCAATTTGGTCAGGAGGAATCATTGGACCTTACTTCTTTCAAAATGAAAACGGCGTAACGGTAACTGTGAATGGGGAGCGATATCGGGATATGATTGAAAACTTTTTAACGCCACACCTGCATGATTTGGGCTTGATTAACACGTGGTATCAACAAGACGGGTGCCACATCGCATATAGCCAGGATTACAATGGAATTACTCTAAATAGTATACCTTCCTGGTGGACTCTGTATATGCGGACAGTGAAGATTAAAAAACATATTTCACGTAGGCGGGAGTAAGACAGTTGAAATGGTTTAAGCGTGAAAATAAATGTAATATATTAACATTGAGCAAGTTTTGCAGAAAACCATTGTACCCAACAGCAACAATATCTTTGGAGATTGTTATTATTGATATCAGCAAAACGCCACACAGCTAATGTTGTTCAATAAACAATAATGAACAGTTGTTCAAGAATGGTGTAAAGAACATTTTTGACAATGACCATCCCACCAGATTTGAGATATTTTCTAGTCGCATATGCTTCAACAATCGCTTGCCACGCTTTCAAAACACGCTTGAAGCTCGTTACGAGGGGGAAAAGACAAAATAGTTCAAAACACCTACAAAATTTAAATTTAAAATTCGATCTGTTAATTAAATTAGCTCAAATGTTTGGCCAAAAACGTCAGTTCTTCTCCGGTGTTCAAATATTTTTAACTTCACTGAAACGGATTTTAAATCCTGAAATTTAAGTCCGTACACATCTATGAATTCTGAGATTGCATCTGATTAAATTTTAACATTGAGGCCGAAATAAGCGAGGAAGACTTTAGCGATCGATTGTTTATATATAAATTGAGGAAATCATTCAAAGGATGTAACAAGAATTGTGTATATTGTAAGAATTCTCCAAATTTTAACCGATTCACGAGTTAAAAGAAAATTATAACTTAACAATTTAAAAAAAATATAAAATCTCTCAAATTTTGTATCTCAGTTAATTTGTGAAAATCTAGAACTTACACAGTGACTACAACGTAATATTTAACGATGTTGCATTTAACGAATTATTTTACTAATTTAAAATTTAAAAAAAAAAAATTTATTTAAAGTTTTATTTTTAGTAAATTTTAACTTAAATTAAGTTAATAAATATTTTAAATTGTTTAAGACTATTTAAAATCTTAAAAAATGTACTGCAATTAAAAATCTAAGAATTGATTAGTTTTTTAAAATAATAAAATTTACCAAATTTAATAATTAAAAAAAAAAATTAAGTATACACTGTTTCTGACATATCAAATTATGTAGGTTATATTTGTTGATTTGACCCCTTAAAATGTAAAGTTTAATACTTTTAAATATTCGAATTTTGACAAATAATTTAAAATTTAAGAAATTTACAAAATTTCTAGGATTGTTAGTTTTGAAAAACACTAATAATTTAATATTAGATACTTAAAACTTTTAAAAGTCATTTCAAGAAGATTTAAAAAGAATTACAAGAAGTAATTTTAGTTTTACTAATTTTATTTGTTTTAAAAATATATTTAATATTTTAAAAGATTTTAAAATTTTCATTTAATTTAAATTGTTAAATATTTTTGTATTATTCTTTTACAGTTTATTTAAATCGTAAAATAAAATATTTCATAGATAAAGTTTTTAAATTTTACTCTAATTGTTTTAATTATCATATTTAACCTTTCAAATATTTTATATATTTAAACTAATATTTTTGGAGTTTAAGGTAGTACTAACTGAACAAAAATTTAATTTTTTTCAATTTTTTTAAATGTTTATAATACAACGAATACCAGGGAATTCAATGAACATTGCAAATTTTTAATTTTTAATTTTTTATTTGCTTTAAATAATAAGAATAATTCGTAAATTTTTGTAATTTATCGTTTTTGAATATTATTAGGGTTTAAAATTTTAAAAGCCGTAATAATTGATGAAAAATTATTTTTATAAGTGGGAATTTAAAACTTTAATATGTCTAAGATGATTTAAAATCTTGCAAATAAATAGTTAGCAATTGAAAATCTGGGAATTTCTTTGTTTATAGAAATATAATTTTAAAATAATAAAATTTTAAAAGTTTTGCCAAATTTAGGAATTTAGAAATAAAGTTTACACTATTTTAGATATTCCTTACATCGTAAATAAAATTTGTTAATTAGTTTAAATAAGAGTTTTAATTTATTTAAATATTTCTTGTTTTAAAAAACCGTTGTAATTTTATAAATTAAAATTATACCAATTTCAATATGAATTACAAAGAATTAATAGAATTAATTTTTTATAAAAGTTTTATTATTTTCAAAAATTTTAAATGTTTAAATTTTAAATTTTTCAGAATATATGAATCCTTACAAATATTTAATATTTCATCAAATATTGAGAATTATTAATTAGAGTTGATAATTTCAAAAAGTCGTCAAACTGAATAAAAATAAATAATAAATAAATTAATTAAATAATTTCAATTTTACTGAGTATTTTAATTTACGAATGCTTCATTGAACGTAAAAAAATGTTTAATTTTGATTATTAATATTTTTTAGAAAACTATTATTTTATATTTAAGCTTTTTGAATTTTTTTGTAAACTTTAAAAGCCGTAATATTTTACAACAAAATGGAATTATTTTTTTTTAGAATATTTAGAACCTCGCAAATATATTATGCCTACAAATTGACAATCTGGAAATTTCTTTAGTTTGTATTTTAAAATATACATTTTTAAATAACAAAATTTTATAAATCTTACGAAATTTAGGAATTTACATTTTTTTTTTAATTTATGTTTAAATTGATGATTAAAATAAAACCTTGATTACATTTTTAATAAATGGTTGATTTTACCTGTTTCAATTTAGAGTTTAATATTTTTTAAATATTTAAATTAATTTTTCAATTTTGATTAGTTTTATTACATATACATTCAAAAGATGTATTTATATATTTTTGACATTTTAAAAATATTTCAATTCTTACAATTATTATGGTACTAACGAATATTGTAACTTTCACAGTTTATTAAAATGGAATTAACTTTAATAAATAGTTTTTAAAATCAAAATAATCACAAATTAAATTGTTTAAAATATTTGAAATTTTACAAACATTTTATATTTCAACGGGTATCGAAAATCATTACAGATTATATATTTTTAAAGTAATATATAACTAAACTTTTAATTATTTAAAAAAATGTTGGAATAACATTGGTTAAATTTAGGAATTTAGTTTATTTTGAATATTATTTTGGTCTATAATTTGATAAACGTGTTAAAACATTGAAAATGTAACCAAATTTTAATAAGTAAAATTTTTATATTAAAAATTTTTTTTTAATTTTGAAAGCCGTAATATTTTACGATTGTTAATTTAAAAAAATTTTATTTTTAATGTTTTTAGAACATTTAGAATCTTTCAAATATGTTTAAACTAAGCAATTGAAAATTTTATAATTTTTTTAGTTTCAACCTTAAAATATATTTTTAAACAATAAAATCTAATATTTTTAAAATAATAAAGTTTTTAATTATTTTCCAAATTTAGGAATTATATAAAAAAATAAGTTTACACTTTTTCTGATATTTCAATCTAAATAGATTAAATTGATTTTTTAGATTTCCGTTTCGACAGATGATTTCAAATTTAAGAAATTTTCCAAATTTTTAGAGTTGATTTTTAAATTGTTTACACTTACAATAATTCCCAGAAGAATTACAAGACTTAATTTTTTTGTTGCAAAATTTTTTAATACTTGTATCTAAATTTCAAAATTTTCAAGTTAATTGAGTTTATACAAATACTTTTTGTTTTAACGAATAAAGTTTACGATTATAGTTTAGTTTTAAAATTTTGATTATTTTACAGGTTTCCCGAAATGCACACAAATGTAATGATTCAAATTGTTTTAACTGTAATATTTAGAATTTTACAATTATTTTATGTAACATATTTTATATCCTGATTATTATTTATAATAAATTTGGATTTAATAATCATTTAGAATCTTTTTTGATAAATTAAATTATTATAAAGTCTGTTGTAAACATTAAAAGCCGTAATAATTTACGACAGATAATTAAAAAATAATTAATTTTTAAATATTGGTAGATTACATTTAGAATCTTGCTAATATACATATGTATACTTAGCAATTTAAAATCTGATATTTTTTAAAATACTTTTATTAAAATATATATTTTCAAACAACAAAAGTTTAAAATTTTTATTAAGTTTAGGAATATTATATCTTTTTTTTTAAATTTGGTTTTCCATTTTTTAGATAATTAAAACTAATTTAAATCTTATTAATTTTATAAATTTTCCGAAATAAACAACACAAATTAAATGTTACAAATTGTTTTATAAATTTAACAAATATTTTATGTTTTAAGGAATATTGAAAATCATAAAGATTATACATTTTAAAAGCCCTTAATAGTCGAACAAAAATTAAAATGTTTGAATTCTTATGAGTATTTTAAATTTAACAAATAATGTTGGAAATTTTTTATTTTAATTTTATAATTATTTTTTAACAGAATTAAATTTTACAACAATTTTAAGAATCGTTCTTATAATAAAATATCTTTTTTAACACAATTAAATTTAGAATTTTTACCAAATCTTGGAGTTTTATAAAAAAATTAATTTACACTCTTTCAGATTTTTCAAACTACATAAATAGATTAAATTTATTGATTTTACCATTTTAAATATAGATTTTAAATTTTAAAAATAAAATTTAAGCAATTTTCAACATGATTAAAGTTTACTATTTTTTAAACTCGTAGTATTTTATATCATATAGTATTTAGATTGTTAAAATATACACCAATCTCAAGAAGGATTGCTAGAATTAAATTTTTTTAATAGTTTTTAATTAGTTTATGTTAATATTATTGTATTTTTGACTATACTTTTCTTTTACAATTTATTAAATTTTTTTTATCAAAACCCGTGATATTTTACGACCAATAATATTTAAAAAGTATAGAACCTCGCCAATAATATATATGTACATACCATAACACAGTCATTTTAAAATATATTAAGAGTTATACATTTTTTAAATATTTAAAACTAGTTATAATTTTATTGATTTGAATTTTATTGAAGATTATAAAATTTAAAAATTCTTATAACTGAACAAAGATTAACATTTTTAGTTTGTTTGAGGATTTCAAAATTTACAAATAATAAATAATATTGAGAATTCAATGAAAATTGAAAATTTGTCAATTTATTTTCTTGATTTTTTTAAAAATAATTTAATTTTAGAATAATTTTAAGAATTTTGTTAGTTTTTTTATTAAAATATGTTTTTAAGATAATAAAAATTTAAATATAGTGAACGTTGACCTTTTTTAATTAACGTTGACCTTTTGAACATTTAAAATCGTTCTTTAAAATGTTAAATTTATAAATTTTTTTGTTAACTTTCAAGGCCGTAATATTTTACGAGAAATAATTTTTATAAGTTGCAATTTACATTTTTTAAATTTTTTTACATTATTTAGAATTTTAGTATTTTTCATATTTAGAATAATTTAGAATTTTATAATGTTACCAAATTTGGATAGTTTAAATTTTGTTAAAATTAACTACAATTACAATATTTTAGATTATTGAGTTTTAAATTGATTGATTTTATACCACTTTAAATTTTGAATTTTTTTATATAGTTGAATTTCGATAAATAATTTAAAATTTTAATATTTAAGAATATATTCGAGTTCAAATAGGATCAACTTTTTAAATATCTCAATTTCGACAAATAATTTCAAATTTAAGAAATTTTCAAAATTTTTAGAGTTTGTAATTTTAAAAACCCGTAGTAATTTTATATTAGATACTCGTACTATTTAGATTAATAAAATGTATATAAATTAAGAGAAGAATTAAATTGTAATACAATAATTATCTTTTGATAGGAGATTTATTAATTTTATAAGTTTCAAAATGTATAATATTTAAATTTTAAAATTTTCAGATTTCATAAATATTTACATATATGTATATTTGTATTTACGAGTATAGTATTCTTTTACAGTGTAGTTTTAAATTTTGCTAATTTTACAAATTTCTTGGGAATTTATTAAAATTTGAAAATTTTTAATTTTGAAATTAATTTTTTTTTAACATTAATCGTAAAATCTAAGAATTTAGCATATTTTGAGTTTTAACACGGTTTATGATATGTTAACGTGTCAATACATTTACGAGAAAATTAAACCTTATTTTGTAAATTTAAATTAAAAAGAAATCCATAAAATGTAACTTTTTAAAATGTTAAATTTCATAATATTTTACGATAGATAACTTTTAAAAAAGTGGAATTTTAAAATTAAATAGATTTAATTAGACTTTTTCAGAAATTACAATCTAAGTAGTTTAAAGCTAATGATTTTACCAGTTTAAATTTAGAGTTTAAACTTTTTTTAATATTTGAATTTGAACAAATATTTAAAAATTGTCGCAATTTTTAAAATGTTATCACTTTTAAAAATCTGTAGTAATTTTATATTATATACTATTAAGATTATTAAAAATATACCAAGTTCAAATAGAATTCATAAGAATTACAAACAATAATTTAGTGTAGGAGTTTTATTTATTTTACAAGTTTCCCGAAATAAACACAAATTAAATGTTCCAAATTATTTGAACTATAATTCTTAGAATCTTACTAATATTTTATATTTCAACGAATATTAAAAATTATTAGAGTTTATTGTTTTTAAAGTCAAATTAATTGAACAAAAATTAAAATTCTTAAATTTTATTTGATTATTCTAAATTTTACGACTACTTTGCAAATTGTTAATTTTAAATTTTAAATATTTTTAAACATTTAGAAACAATCGCTAACTCTTGGCATTTAAGGTATATTTAATATTATTACAGTTTATAATTTCATAACGACTCCAATATATTTACAATTTTAAAAATTTAATTTGTGAAAATAATAACATTTAAGATTATTAAATTTAGGAATTTTAACATTATTTTTATAAAGTTAAGATTACAATTTTTTAAATAATTGAAACTAGTTTTTGTTTTATTGGTTTTACCAGTTTCAGATTTTTTTAAATATTTGAATTGCAACAACAAATTTAAAATTTAAAATCTTTTGAAAACTGTTGGAGTTTATTAATTATACTAAGTTTTAACTTAATAAAATAGAGTTAATTTATTTAAGAAGTAAGAAAGACTGAACAAAAATTGAATTTTTTAATTATTTTTAGCGTTCAAAGTTTTACAAACACTATATATAAGGAATTCAATGCAGTTTGAAAATACATCAACATAAAAATTTAACCAAATTTTAAATAGTACAAATGTGAAATATGTCCTAAATCTGTCCTAAAAAGAACAAAAACAATTTTCTTTTATATGTGTCAGTGTGCAAAATTGAATGTCTCGCTATTACGAATTTTTTTGATAAGGACAATCGTACTTGGTACGACGAACACATGATTTTCTGAATTTTTTTTGGAAAATCCTAAGAAACTAACATTTTCTTGGGGATCCTAGGAAATGGACACCATAATAACGCATATACCAAGATAACGTAATATTTTACGGATAGCCTAGACCTTAAGATACCTTGTTAGATGCGTCATTATGGTTTCCGCTTCCTAGAATTTACCCAAGAAAATCTGGAAAAATCATATAATCGAGATACATGAGGTCATACCAAACTGGGTGGTCCTAAACCCCCTACTTCCATACTTGGATTTAGGACAAACTTCACGTGAATGTAGTATATTTAGACAGAAAAATATGTTCTGCTTTAATGAATTCCGCAAATGTTTAGAGTTTACAAATTTTAAAATCTGTAGTATTTTACGATAGATAATTTTTAAAAATAATTTTAAATTTTTTTAAAAATTTGTAATTTAAGGAATTTTAAGTTTATATATTTTAGAAATTATATTAACTTGCAAGTTTCATGGATTTATATATTATAGTTAAACTTTGAATTCTAACTAATTTTACCGTATTTTAATTCAGTTTCTAGTTTTTCGAATGTGTATATTTGTAAAAAAAATTATAGAATTCTGCGAATTAGATGAATTTTTACATTAAATTATTTTAAAAATAATTGGATTTAAAATTTGGATATTTTTTTGTATAATTAAAAGCATAAATATTTTTAAAAATTAAGAGATTTAAGTTCGTAAAAAGTTTTAAGTAATTTAGTCAGTTTCAAGATTTAATTAATTTTCAGAATTTATTAAAATCGCTACAATTTTAAAAAGTTTTTAAAAAATTTAAAATTTTATCATGTTCACAAATGGGCGTAAAAGCAGGGGCGCCCATTAGCATACTTGTCCAAACGAGAAGTATACATCAGTAAAAACGAACATGAACATTTATTAATTTTCTGATAAGCGCACATTGACGTAGTTTCCCTTTAAAATCTATTCTTTCATAAAACAGAGCCTAGCTATTATTATGGCTTTAATATTTTGTATATAGCGCATATATTTACATAAGAAATCAATAAATCATCTCCGCCTTTCGGTAACTTGAAATTCTATTGCCCGAACCACAAATTTCATCAATTCAAATATGAAAAACAAAATAGAATAAAAAAATATATAAATTTATAAACAAACAAACAGCAAATGGGCAAATCAAAAGTGTATACAACAAAAAGCTCGCAAAACAAAACTTTGATGAGAATAACAAAACAAAAACAGAAATTATTTCCCAAAGTTTTTTTAATATTTTTGTTTTTTGGTTTATTATATGTATATGAGTGTGTGTGTGCAAAAGCTCAAATTGAGGGGTTTTATTTTCGATTTACCTGTGCTACTGAAAACGCTTATTGTGTATTGTTCGGGGCTATAAGTTTGGTTTTGTTTTTCCACTTTATGGTAATTTTATTGTTTAAATGGAATAATTTTCTTTTTTGTTGGTTATGTTTTTCAGGTTCAGTTTTGTGTCTGCGGATATTTAGAGGATGTTTTGTTTTGATGAAAATATAATACCAAGGAGAATTATTTGCTGTTATCGTTGTTGTTGCGAGATGAATTAGATGTATCGATTTAAGGCTATTGGGAAATGTAAATATACATTTTGTTTTCGTTATTTATGTGCACAGGATTGATAAGTGTGTGTGTGTGTGTGTTTATATAGGTATGTTTTTGTCATGTATATATGTATATGTACAGACATAAACCATATTTTTTTTAGAAATGAGAGCTTTATCGCCTAATTAAATTTTATTACCCATTACACAACTTTTTAATCAACCGTTGTAACCGCACATAACCTTTTTGTGCCTTCATACCATTTTGTTTACTCCTTTACAAAAAAAAAAAAAGGATACACCATATCCATTCACCTGTTTTATACATACATGCTTTGATATTTTTAAAAATGGATAAAATTTAATTTTAAGGAAATTATCATTACTATAACTATACTATTGTTGTTACGGGTTATGTATTTATGTGTGCGTATATACGACATAACATTAAAACACATTTTTGTGGGTGGAAAAATTAGAAAATCATTTGTTGATTTAAAATATTCTGTACGATAGGAGTAAACAAGTATATACAGTAGAGTTGTAGTACATTTATGTAGGGTACAAAAAAAAAAAACTTTATGTCTTCTTCCTTATTTAGTTTTTAGTATTTTAGTTATCAAAAAGTTAAATGGATTTTTTATTACATCAAGTTATCAAAAACCAAAAAAACATGTTTGTCTATTTTTTGACAAAAGGGTTAAATGCTTGTTATCAAACTTATCTACTATATATACATATATTATATAGGATTGTTTGCCTTTTGATAGGCACAAAAACAATAACGTACATAACAAGTATAAAGTTTTAAACTAATTTCTTTGTTTGTGACATTGATTTGAAACATTTTGAAGTTCTTTGTATAATAAAATGTTTATCTTACATATATGTAGGTATATATCTATATATACGTCATTGATGAAAGTTTTATTTTTTTGAGATAAGAACGTATATAAATATATTAATAATAACTTTGCCATGTATATAACTAAGTACATAAGGGTTTAAGATGAAAAAGTTTTGTTATCTTTTGTTAATTTGATACAGTTTGGCTTTCAATTATGTTGGGTGACAAACATGTTGATTTTGGATTTATAAAAACTTTCCCACATAATTGAACTAATGATTTTTAGCAAGCTGAATAGAACTATCCTAACTAACCTTTTGACCTATTTTCTGGTTAGTAGACATAATTGCTATCCGTTAAAATTTAAAAAAATTAACAAACAAGCTGCAAACGTATGATTTCGGTTGAACCCAAAACAGATAAATTAAAAAAATATATAAAAAAAAAACTAGGGCGTTATTTGTATTTCATAATAACCAATGTCGTAGGGTATGCATCCCTAATTTACATCTCAATGAAACCAATAAGTCTAACTTTAAATATGGGAGCTTTCGCTAAAAAAAAATTATATTTTTTGTTGTTGGATTCGAAACACAATATAAGTGGTAACGGCCCAAAGTAGGAACGATAAATTAATAAGAAACAATAAAAATTAGGGCGTTTTTCACGAAACACAATTTTTTCTGTTTAAGCATTAAATAAAAAATATTTTGTTTTACTTTTTTTAGTTTTCTTGATGGAGCTTTCAATTCAAAATTATTAATAGTCCACAATGCAATATTTAATATACTTTACCGTCCCCTATTTAAATCTCATTTCCGATTTGAAAACCAATATAGTGGAGAAATGCAAAAAAGGATTTGCAACCTCAATTTCGATGATGATTAACAGTTCAGAATGATGATTAACACGTGCGTCTTCAAATTAGATGGTAACAGCGTAACATAAGAACGGTCGAATAAAACAAATTAGGGCGTTGTTTTGATTACACAATAACCAATGTCGTAGACTATACGTACCAAACAGAATTGTTATAATTTTTTTGTTTTTAAATTTATTCATTTCACTTCAAAAGATTAAATATTTTACCATCCCCTATTTGTAAATTTTGAAATAAAAATGTCACCAATTAGACGTACCACCTTAGGTCGCAGAACTCGGAATGCTGCAAGTCAAAGATATATACGAGTAAGTCAAATTGACGAGCAACGCGAAGCGCGTAATGAAGTTGAACGGAATCGATGAAATATCGAGTTTAAACCCCATCAAGTTGCATTCAATTAAAATGTGGCAATCGATTACAGTACACTGCAAATCGTTGCTACTGGATCAATGAACGTTGTGTGTCCAGATTGCAAGGCATTCAAGGTTAAAAATGAAGCCCCTGGACTGTGTTGCTCCAGGTGCAAAGTCAAATTGACGCCATTGGTACCGCAACCAGAGCCACAACATTCATTGGTTTTCGGAAATGAGCCAGATTCTAAACATTTTTTGATGAATAGCCAGCAAGATACTTTCACCACCATTTGGCTGGTGCAAAAATTACGTTGGCAGCTTATAATTGGCAAAGTGTAAAGTACCTTGGTAGCTATGAATTGCCAAAAGCAACCAGAAGTGAGTGAGCTTACAGAAATTGATGGGGTAATGGTAGTGCTACCAACATATTTCGCTAGCCACATGGCGTTACAAACACTTGGCTATGATAACCATAAAATTGTCATTAAAGCTGAAAAGGCGCCTGCCCTAATTATTATTCATACTGACTGATGGTTCGGAAAAATGAAGACAATATGTACGCAAAAGTTGAAACTGAGCGATTGTCCTTTATCAGGTTGAACCAGGCAAAACTCCGTTCCGAGGAATACATTCATCTTCGGGATGCCATCAATGCTGATGGAATTACACAGATTGATGGCACATCAGATTTTTTGTCACGGTCACGTGCAATCCACAGTGGGCAGAAATTCGACAAGAATTATTTCCTGGCCAATCACCCATTGATCGCCATGACATCATCGCAAGGCTGTTGAAAAAAAAATTAAAATCACTCATGAATTTTATTGTTAAGTATCGCGTGTTCGGCGAGACGCGCTGTCGGATGTATTCAGTGGTGTGAAATCTGAAATTCCCGCTAATAGAGAAGATCCACTGTTGTTACAAAATATATGATTCATGGTCCCTGTGAAATATTAAATCCCAATTCTCCATGTATGGCTCACGGAAAATATTCAAAACGCTATCCTAGACAATTAGTAGCAGAAACTATTACTGGAAATGATGAGTGCCCACTTTATGGCCGCCGATCCACTGATCACAATGGAAGGTCAATAATAGTCAAAGTGAAACAACAGGACATTGAAGTTGATGATCGTGGGGTTGTTACGTTTTCGCCGTTACTCTCCAAGACATTTAAAGCACACATAAATGTCGAATTTTGCCATTCAGTAAAATTTATTAAATATCGAAATTGTGTTCGGAGTTGCTGCCGAAAATTCAAATGATGAAATAACTCAATTTCAAATGAGCCGCTATGTTAGCTGCAAAGAATCGATTTGGCATATTTTTTCATTCGCTATATGTATATGAAAGACATCCTATTATTACTCACTTTGCCGTACATATTGAAAATGGTCCAAGAGGGTATTTTACAGCGGAGAAAGTACTGCAACGAGCTGAAAGGCCGTCATCGTCAACATTGGCCAGCTTCTTTGAAATATGCCAGAATGATAACTTTGGAATCAATCGTCAAAGAAATTTCAACGACGAAAACAAGGGCAGTCAGTTCCAGGTCACCCACAAGTATTTTCCACCGATACACTAGGACGTGTTTACATTGTCCATCCCAGCCAAGATGAGTGTTTTTATTTGCGTTTACTGTTAGTCAATGTTCGTGGCCCAACATTATTCCAACATCTGCGAATTGGTAATGGTGTATTGTGCGGCACATACAGAGAAGCTTGACAACGTATGATATTGCTAGAGTATGACACTTATTGGGATCACACTCTCGCAGATGCTGGGAGATCTGAGTATTGCATCAGATGCGTCTTAGAACATCGAATGCAGATTTACAAATGAACGAAGAAATTCACAATGAAGCATTAACACAATTATAGGAATGACAACGCCCCATCGGCCAATGCACGACGCTTTTAATCAAGAGTTGAGACGCGAAACCCAATACTACTCCGAAGCATTGAGATAAACCGTTTAAAGAAACGTTCCCGTTTTAAAATTTAAATACCAATGGAACCAATAATTCTAATTTCTAATGTACGAACTTTTGACATTAAAAATTATGTTTTTTGTTGTCGGATTTAAAACAAATATAGAGGTTGTTTACAGTATGGATTTTACAGCCTTGATTTCTTTTAAAAGTAAGAAAAGGCCCAAAGTACGAACGATAAATTAATAATAGAAAATTAAAATCGGGGCGTTTTTCACAAAAATCAATTTATGCTGTTTAAGGCATTAAACAAATCATAAAAATCTTTTGTTTTACTTTTTTTATGATTTTAAGTTTTCTTGATGGAGCTTTCACTTCAAAATTTTTTTTATTTCAAAGTGTGTGTGTGTGTGTGTGTGTGTGTGTGTGTAGTACGATTAATTGCTTCTAAAGCGATGCCTAATATATGCTATTATAATTTCGTTTACCAGCAATTTAACTTTAAGTTTATGAGGATTGAACTGTGTGTCCTTGATATGATGAACAAGACGTTAAAGAGAAATGCCAGAAATGAAAAAAAAAAAATCAGGACGTTCATTGCATAATCACCAATAACGCAAAATACGTATGAAAAAAATTATTATCGCAGAGCTTTTGTTCTTAAATTTCTCTGAAATAGCTTTCACTTAAAAATTTCGAATGTTTCAATGTACGCCTAATATGATTTGTTATTAGATTTCTAAAAAATGCAAAAGCTTCTAAAAACTTTTTGTCAAAGCACAACGTAATATTTGTTATAATTCTTCATCTTCTATTTAAATCTTATTGAAACTAAGTGGTCTAACCATAATTTTATTAGGTTTTGTGCAAAATAATGTTTTTTGTTCCGATGTTGCCAGTATCGAATACCATTATAGAGGCGGGACGTAAAAGCAAATTTTCACCCTTGATTTTCGAATGCCCTGATAACGGCGTCATGGAAAGACAGTAGAATTATACTAATTAGGGCGTTGGTTTTATTTCATAATAACCAACGTCGTAGAATTCGTACGAAAAAAAATTAAACTTTTTTCTGTGTTATTAAACTTTTTTGATGCAGCTTTCACTTCAAAAGCTCGAATATTTCACAATGTCTATAATAAAACGATTTATTTTGTTTAGGACTTCTCTAAAACAGTGATGTTAGTAGTCATATTTTTATAGGGTCTCTATTCCCGGGATCATATGATTCACGAGAATTTTGAAATCTTTTTTCTGGGATCCCGCGAATTTCCGGGGATATATAATGTCCAAAGTAATTTTTGTTGTTGTATTAAAAGTCTGTATTCTTGTTAAGGCATGTTGTGTTACCATTAGCTTCCTTAATTTGTATTGCTTTTTGTAGAGTACTCTTTTGGAGATCGTGACAAGAGGCAGGTTTAGACATCATCGAAGTTGTAATCATTTCGGCCAGCATTCCCTTTAAATTCGGTCTATGCCGTTTCCAAACACTCATTTGCTGTATAACCTGAGTCCGTTTCGGTTTCATCTTCGAAATTCGGAATATATAGAAATTTCAGCAATGAGACAAGCCCGATATTCCGATGTTGTTTGGTTCGCGTTAATAAAGCATCAAAAAGCTCTTTTGAAATTTCGGTTTTATTCTTCAAAAAAAATTTTGTGACCAAGTTTGCATCACGTCTTCACAGGGTTTCAATGGCTAATTTGACGGGTTGGAATATTTCAATTCAATTAATACCGCACAAATAGCGTCGATGGTGTTGAAAAGCCGTTTTAGCATTGCATCCATACTATTCCATCTGGGTTTGCAATCCAAGAGCAAATCCAACTCTTTTCCATGTTTCTATTTTACTTGATGTTGCAAAATAGTGGTTCGCACTAGTCGACATTTTAAAAATATTTCAATTGCCGCACTCAAGTCATCTGGACTGGCATATTTTGGCTTGATGTGGTTGTTCAACAATGAATGAGCTCATTCGGATTCGTCTCATCGTCATCGGTTTCAGCAATCTTCATTAAGGTAATATTCTCTGGTTCTGGTTCTCCTGTTGTATTGCTACGTTTCTTGTAAATTACATAATTGCTACATAAATTCCTTAATTATAGCAGAGTTAATGTTGATATTGTGAATCTCGTCCAAATTTTACCATCACTGCTGCTCCTTCGGTGGTTGTTGCCATGATATCTGTATACCTTTCAACTGATTAATCCCAACTTGATGCAACACTGGTCAAAATGTATACATTCACATTTAGGTATTGTTGGTTTTTTACACTCGTCCATTCATTTAATGCCAGGCTGAACTTTCCACTCACTTTATGTGAGACTTTAAGGTTTCAATTATTTTGTTTTACCAAATCATAGAACTCATATATAAGATTCATCACACTATGCTTGCCCTTTGGCAAAGTATAGTACCGAGCTTTTATTGATTAACGAATAAAAGATATTATAACGTTCCATAAAAGATATAACAGACCCAGACGGCTGCTCAACTTTACCAAAGTTTGTTACGTTACCGCAATTATTTGGAGATTCCAAAATACTACTGTACAGCCTGCAATATTGCTGCCGTTTTTACGTTTGTTTGAATTGATGTTGTGCACACTTTCTATAGATGCCGTTTCAATCCGCTTGTAAAAGATCATTTGCAACTTAAAACTTTATTTGAGCATAGCAGACATGTGATCCATTCCTATCTTTTTTTAAATGTTTCCAGACTTCGGCAAACATGGTTGTTCTTAGTGATGAGAATCGCTTTGTAGTTAAATATTTCAAATAAAATTCTATCAATACAATTACAATTAAATATTAATGGTAATTTTTCACAATTGCAGACTCGTAGGAGAGCAAAAATTTGGCTGGTAACGATCTAAGAGTAGGACCCTAATGCAAGACGGTAGCGTAAAAAATAATTAAGACGTTTTTTTTATTTCATAATACCCAACATTGAAGAATGCGTTTCACTTCAAAAATTCCAATATTTCACAATACGATTAATTTTTATTATTTTACATCTTGACGTATAGGACTTCTAAAAAAATACGCATGTTAGAACTTTTAGAGGGCGGAGTAAGAAGTCTGGTAAAAATGAAAAATAATATTTTCGTCCCAAACATAAATTATTTTACAATCTAGTCGCCTTTTAGCCCGATACACTTAGTCCAAGGGTTTTCTAATTTTTTGATCCCTTCCGAATAATTCGATTTCTCCAACCCTTCAAAATAGGCGTCGGTTGCATCGCTGATCTCCTCATTAGAGCCGAATCTCTTTCCGCCGAGCCATTTCTTGAAGTTTGGAAACAGGAAATTGTCGCATTTGGTTAAATCTGGAGAATATGGCGGATGTGGAAGCATTTCGGAAGCGTAATTCATGGATTTGGCCTACAGTGCAAACCTTGGATTCTATTAAACCACGCACACGCGTTTTGCTTCCTTAGCAAATTGGAGAAGTTTGAACCAAGGCGGAGAGGATAGTAAAAGCACAAGAGTTGTTCTGTAATTAAAAACATGAGACCTATTACAATTGAAAGCAGGGCATCTGCCGATGAAGTGTATGCTATCATCATTATCTTCAAGGCATTCATCGCATATGGCATTGCTGGCTAGTCCTAAGCGATGGAGATGACCCTTGAAACGGCCATGGCCAGTAAGAATCGATACTAGTATTCTTAAGTTACCCTTTTATAATGAAAAAGCGTAATTCAGTCTGCTTCGAGTTGGGCTCACTAATAAATTATTTCGCCTTACGGCAGGTGCAGGTGGATGACCATGTTGCTTTAAGTGAAGTAGAGCAGTATTTTTGATCATATTTTTACCAATAAAAAAAGACAACGGAGCAGCAGGTTCAGTACAGAAGTACAAATAGTACAGTATGTACCCAAACTGCCAGAAGTACTCGGACCCAGCTATGGGTAGCAGATACTGAAGCCAGTACCTTCTTCAGAAAGCGAGCTATCTGTAAAAAATGCTAGCGATTCAGATATTCGCATGAGAAAATTTGGTGAGAATCACATGTCTCTCGATGGGTAAACCATCTCGAATGATTTGTAAAAGTTAAATTCAGGCAACAGCCTATCATTAAACATGTCAATTTCCGCCACAGCTGGTTTAAAAATACTAAGAATTAACCTATGTCCCGATATACATAGTAACGAATGCATTCCATACCCCAACACATTTCAAGCGAAACGCGAAATGAATAACTGTAGCTGGGGCAGAGGTAAAATTGACTCCATAGCTAGAAGCGGAGCCGAAAATATGGCTCCAGTGACAGCCCTACATACGATATTTTGTAAACTGTTAAGTTTGGCAAGTGCTGATTTAAAGTTGACTACTGGCCACCAAACTGGTCATTTGTATATAAAAAGAAGCATTTTAGGTGACAAGCCCCAAAAGTTACCAAAAGCTCTTGTACATTAGCAAAAAATCACTGTGGATTTTTATAGTTTTACCAGATGATACTTCAAAGAAAGTGTATTATATAAAATAATACCAAGGACTAAGTCAGTTTTAGAGGGGTTCACATGTAAACTCTTATCAAAGCACCACTGTTCTACAATAAGACGAGCCTGTTGCATTAAATCAGATAAGACATTGAAATGGTTACCAGAAACTGTCAGAACCAAGTCATCAGCGTAACTTTAAGCGATAAGCCTGGATTCCTGAAGTTTTACAAGGAGCTCGTCAATAACCAAAAGCCACAACAGAGGCATCCCTCGTTTTGGATAACCCTTGGCCACTTTGACTGAAACCGAGCATTCATTTAGCACGGAGATAACGATGTGAGATTTAAGTATAAATTCAATCCATTTGACAATGGTAGATTCGACACCAAATTTGGTACCGGCACTAGTAATCGTATTGAACGATGTACTATATCGAAGGCTCCTGCAATATCCAGGAAAGCATCCACAAAAAACTCACTATTACTCAGTGATCTTTCAATCCTAGTTACAAGTTCATGTATAGAAGTTTCACAGGATTTGCCAACTCTGTAAGCATGTTGCATGTTACTGAGCGGAGCGGTTGTTGAATGGTGGCCTCTGATGAATCTATCAACAATACTTTCTAAAGATTTGAGAAAGGTTAATGACAGGCAAATAGGCCGAAAAGATTTGAGGTCGGTGTAGTCCGACTTGCCCATTTTTGAAATAAAAATAACATTACGCGGCATAATTCATATTGTACCGTTTCAACGACGTTTTGAAAGAAAAACGATCAAATTTGGCGAAGAAAAAAGTTCTCTTCCATCAAGACAATGCATTGGACCTGGATTGTCTTGATGGAAGAGAACTTTTTTCTTCGCCAAATTCGGTCGTTTTTCTTTCAAAACGTTGTTGAAATGGTCCAATATGAATTATGCCGCGTGCATTCCAAAAATCTATGGCCATGACCTTGTTGGCCGATAAAACCGCCATAGCTTTCTCGGCGCAGATTTGCCAGTAGAAATCCACTGTTTAGTCTGTTCTTTGGCCTCCAGTGTATGGTGATCGATCCATGTTTCATCTACAGTTATAAAACGACGCAAAACATCCTTTTTATTTCACTTGAACATCGCCAAACCTGCCTCTGAAGTTTTCACACGTGTGGGTTTTTGGTGGATTCGTGTAATATATTGCGCACTCGTCCATCTGAGATGCCTACTATCTCAGCTATCTCGCGCACTTTCACTCTGCGGTCTTGCAATACCGTATTCTGTATCATGAATTTTGACAACTATGTTTGCAAAATAAAAATATGTTGTCTATTTTCAATGGCTGCCAAAACTGAACTAAATGACAGATCTGTCTGAAAATTTCAATTTGGTCCAGTGACAGATGGTATTGATACGTGACATCTGGGACTTGCGATTGTGGATTGTGGATTGTGTTGCCCTCTGTTACAGTTTTACCAGATTTCTCACTACGGCGTCGTGTCATGTCTGGTGGTAAAAGTTTCTTTTTTTTTAAAGCACAACGAAATATTTATTGAATGTTCCCAACTTCAATTTCTCATTTAAACTTAAGGAGTCTAACTTTAACTTGTTGAGGTTTAGCTTTAAAGTAATGTTTTTGTTCGGGTTCAAAACCCAATATAAGGGGTTTTTCACACTTGATATTATTGATTATGATAATGAACCTATTGCGTCCAGTATAAGGTTTGGAAACCTTTGTGTCAACATCGACGCAGTACTTGACGCATGGAGTGGACACTTTACTGAGCTGCTTGATGTTCATCATGCATCACAGACTGTTGTTGAGCCACCTCTAGAACAGTCTGCGGAGATTTGCACTGAGGAGCCATCCCATGAGGAATTCACTAAGGCCATGCAGAGAATGAAACGAAACCGCTCACCTGGAGTGGACTGCATTAATTCGGAGCTCTTGATAATCGGAGGGGATACTTTGTGGAACTGTCTTTTCGACCTTATTCGATTAGTATGGCGAACCGAAGTTATGCCTGATTAATGGAAAGTGGCCGCGATATGCCCCATCTTCAAGAAGGGAGACCGCTTGAAGTGTGAGAATTATCGCGGTATAGCTCTCCTTTGCACAGCATACAAGTTACTGTCATACATTTTATTGGATAGAATCACTCCTCTGGCGGAAGGCTTGGTTGGTGACTATCAGGGAGGATTTCGTCCGAATCGATCAGTCACTGATCAGGTCTTTTCGCTGCGGATGATTCTATCTAAATATTATGAGACATCCATCTCCGTACATCAGGTTTTCCTGGATTTCCGGCAGGCCTACGACTCGATCAATCGAGAGAGTTTGTGGTCTGCCCTGGAATACCTAGGAATGCCAACAAAATTGGTACGACTGTGTAGGATGACAGTGACGCAGTCTCAATGCTGTGTTAAAGTTGAGAACAGGCTATCGACAATTTTTGCAGTTAACTCGGGTGTTCGGCAGGGAGATGCTCTGTCCCCGATACTCTTTAATCTCATGTTGGAGTACATCTTTCGTAAAACTGAAACACCTCAGCGCAACATCTTATATCGCCAGTCCAATCAAGTGCTTGCATATGCAGATGACATATGCGTGATTGGACTGAATAACAACGGAGTGAAAGAAATACTTGATCCGCTTGTAGAGTTTTCAGCTTCTGTTGGACTCCAGATCAATGAGTCCAAAACGAAATACCTGATCTCTGGTTTTAGAGACAATGGCACACCAGATTTTAGTAGTGGCCACCACACGTTTGAGGGAGTGAGGAGGTTCAAATATTTGGGCTCTCTTATCACTCACGATAACAGTGTGGGTGAGGATATTAAAGTGCGGCTGGCAGCTGGCAGTCGTTCTTTGTATCCTCTAAGGCCACTGCTAAAATCTAAACACTTATCAAGTGCCGTGAAGCTGAAGCTTTACAAAGCGTTGATCAGGCCCGTTGTTATGTTTGGATGTGAAAGTTGGGCGCTGACGGATGAGTGCGAGAGATGGCTCCTTACATTTGAGAGAAGAATCATGCGTGTGATTTACGGCCCTAAACGCGAAATAGATGGTACATACCGAGCTCTGTACAATTTCGAGATCTGATGAAGATCCCCGATATTGTACATGAAGTTAGATCTCAGCGAGTACGCTGGCTCGGTCACGTTCTGCGTGCTGATCCGGAACGAATTGTGCAGCGATCTCTGAAAGGAGAGCCACCATATGGTAGGCGCAGAGGTCGTTGCAGGCGACGATGGCTCCACGATGTAGAGAACGACTTGGCCTCTTCAGATTGTCTAAGACAGTATGAAGACCAAGCTCAGGATCGAAACCGTTGGAGCCAGATTGTTGATTCAGTAAGGGGCCAGTAATGGCCTTTAACACTGTTATTATTATTATAAGGTTTGTAACAACGAAAGGTTTAAAAGCAAATCAATCGGTAAAGATTGCGAGAGCTAAAAAAATTAGGGCGTTATTTTTATTTCATATAGTAAGCAATACTATGAATTCAATAGTATTTTCAATTTCTCTGATAGAGCTTTCACTAAAACTATTTGAAAGTCAAGTACTTTTCTATTTTCAAATTAAATCTAAATAAAGCTATGTAGTGTAGCCTTAATTTTATGAATTGTGGGGGAAATAATGTTTTTTTGATGTCGTGCTCGAACCCACTATAAAGCGGGAAGCAAAACGATTATCCATCTTTCATTTCGATCGGAATAATGATGAACATGTACGACTTAGAGCAAAAAAAATAAGGGCCTTGTTTCATTTCACAATGCAATATTTATTATATTTTACCATCCCAAAAAGGACGTTTATTTCATAATCACCAATATGACCAAAAATGTTATCGTACAGTTTCTTGTTCTTAAATTTCTTTGAGATAGCTTTCACTTAAAAAGTTCGAATGTTTCAATGTATGCCTAATACGATTTATAACTAGGATTTCTAAAAAATGTAAAAGCTTCTAAAATAAATTGTTAAAGCTCAACATAATATTTGTTAAATTTCTTCATCCTCTATTTAAATCTTATTGAAACTGAGTGGTATAACCATAATTTTATTAGGTTTTGTGTAAAATAATGTTGTTTGTTCTAATGTTGTCAGAATCGAATTCCACTATAGCGGCGGGAAGTAAATATTGTTTTCGAATTGGCTGGTAATGGCATAACGTAAGGACGGTAGAATAAAACAAATTAGGGCGTTGTTTTCATGTCATAATGAACATCGTATAATAAGTACGAAACAAAATTGTTTGTTTTTCGCCATGTTATAAAACTTTTTTGATGCAGCTTTCACTTCAAAAGTGCCAATATTTCACATTGTGTATAATACGTTTTAATTTGTTTTTCATTGAACTTCTCAACAACAGAAATGTTATTACTCATCTCATGTCTGGTAAAAGCTTTATCTTATTAAAAGCGCAACGCCATATTTATTGAATGCTCCCATCCTCTATATTTAAATCTCATTAAAACCAAGGAGCCTATATTTAACTTGATGAGGTTTATATTTAAAATAATATTTTTTTAGTTGGGTTCCAAACTCAATATAGGTGCAAAAACATTAATTGTTCATATTTGATATCGATGAGTATGATGGTGACCCCATTGCGTCCAAGATTTGGCTTGCAACGGCGAAAAGTAACTAAACTAATCAATTGGTAGATATTGAAAAAGCATAAAAAAAATTAGGGCGTTATTTTTATTTCATAATAACCAATATCATAGAATACGTACGCAACCAAATTATCACAAATTTTTGTTTTTCATTTCAAAAGTACAAATATTTGTAATTGTCGTGGGACTCATAGTATTGCTTCTAAATGCTTTTTGATAAAGCACAGCGAAATATTTCTTGTATATTTACATTCCCAATTTAACTCTACCCATTTATTTGATACTAAATAGTCGTGCCGTCTTAGAACCCACTATACTATTGATTTCAATCGGAATGATGAACATGTACATTTGATATTTGGCTGGTAACGATCTAAGACGAGGTACACTAATGAAAGATCTGCGGGATGGGCGCAGTAGATTACGCCATGTAATCTACGCGAATGTCGACACGTAGATTATTACGTATAGATTACTTCGCAATATTTTTTAGCAACAAATCTAAGCTTTCCAAAAAATATTTTTATTTTGGAAACAGTAGGGGATTAGATGGGTTAGGACCACCAACTTTGGTATGACCTCATATATAATATGTCGATTATATATTTTATAAAGTTTCTGTACAGAAAATCCAAGAAAACTATCATCATAATGACATACAAACCTACTAACATAAACCATTGGGTTTAAGCTATCCGAAAATTACTCCAGTTTTTAGATAAGTAGGAGGCTTAGGGCAACAATTCCGAAAAGTTATATAACCCAAATATATGAGGTCATATCAAACTTGATTATCCTAAACTATACCCAATCTAATGTTTTTCGAAAAATTGAATTATTTTTTTGAAGGTTTAGACCCAATGACAACTTGGTATATACCTCATTATGGTGTTCGTTTTCCAGGGCTATCCCAACAAAGTTATCAGTTAAACTATTAGATTTACATAACATGATCTTCTCACTAAGTTAAATAAAATATACATAGGATTTAAGACAAACTTCAACCAAATATATTAAAATTATGAATTTTGTCCTAAAAAAAATTCTAAATTTATATTTAGAGGACAGATCTAGGACAAAATTCAAGTGAATTAATTGAACTGGGTTACTGTTAATTTTATCTTCCCTAGTCGTAAAATAATGTTAGAACTTTAAAAAAAATGTTTAACGGATAAAACTAAATTTGTGTCAGTCAGATTACAATGTAATCCTAAATTTCTAAAGAATTTAAATATTTTCTAATCTACTCGTAACTTATTTTTAAAACAGATTAAAATGCAATGAAAGAGATTACAAAACTGTCACCGCTAGAACTATTGTTCACTAAATCACTCTATCGATCGACTGTATTATCGACGTTTTCTACGAAAAGGCTACGATATCTACATTGTCTACGAGTTGTAAAGACGAAGCCGTAGAAAATAATAGATGACGCGTAAATGTGCAAGACGGTAGCATAAAAAAAAATTAAAACGTTACTTTTATTGCATAATACCCAACATTGAAGAATACGTTTCATTCTAAAAATTCCAATATTTCACAATACGATTTTTTTTATTATTTTACTTCTCGACATGGGCACTGCTATAAATATACGCATGTTAGTACTTATATCATGTCTGGTGAAATCTTCTTTGTTTTTTTAAAGCACAACGCAATATTTATTGAATTTTCCTCTTCCATCCTCTATTTCTCATTGAAACCTAAGGGGTCTAACTTTAACTTGATGAGGTCGGGTTCAAAATCTAGTATGTGATGAACCCATTGCGTCCAACATTAGGCGTGTAATGGCGTAAGGTTAAGAAAGTAATCAATCGGTGGAGATTGATAAAGTAAAAAAAATAAATTAGGGCGTTATTTTTATTTCATAATAAGCAATATCATAGAATACGTCCGAAACAAAATTATTACAATGTTTTGTTGTTCAATTTCTTTCACTGTCGTGGGACTCATGTTATTGCTTCAAAATTGTTTTTTGTTAAATCTCGTATTTGTCAAGTAGTTTTCTATTCTCAATTTAAATCTGTTTGAATCTAAGTAGTGTAGCCATAATTTTATGCAATTTTGTGTACAATAATGTTTTTTTGGTGCCATGGTCAACGATTATCGTTGTATTTGATCGGAATGATGATGAACACGCACGTCTTAGATTTGGCTGGTAACGGTGTAGGAGTAGCACAATCATGCAAGACGGTAGAGTAAAAAAAATTAGGGCGTTATTTTTATTTCATAATACCCTTCATCGTAGAATACGTTTCAATTAATAATTCTAATAGTTAACAACGTACCTATAGTACGATTTATTTGGTTTTTCGTGGGACTTATAAAAAAACGTCTGTGGAAGTACCAGCATCTTTCGACGGCATCAGAATGAAAAGCTCTTTAAGCCACTTTACTTGGCAGAATACTATTTGGCTTTACTTTTCGCAGAAGACAATTTATTTATTTACAGACTTTATTCCACCTACTATAATTATTTTAAAGCATATTGTGGTTTCGTTCAAAACCCACACATGTCCGTTTAGTGGTTTATGATGTTTTCAAAAAACATAAAAAAATTAAATTTAGAATCGATGAGCTTTCTCCACTCAATTTGTATATATCAAAAATAATGTTCAAATAATTCACAAAAAATTATGTGTTATGCTTGCTAAATCATAAAAATCATAATTAAATTAATCAAAAATGTTGATAAATTTGTATGGTCGTTTCTTAGAAAATTATATTTCAGATACGATAGGACGGGATGGTTTCTTCTTCTCTGTATAAATACTCTGTTGAGTATATAGGCGAGTACTATACAACGATACGACAGATGGTGAGCTATATGCTATATAAATACACGAATTTGATACACACAGTTTTCTATGTTATTTATTTTTGTTATGCTAAGTTAATTTTTATGCTCTGCCGAACGTGTAAATGTACCATATCTCCTTATCATAACAAACATAGAGTATATTAATGTATACGGTGTTGGTAAAAATAGTTTGGGATATATACATGCAACATACATATGTATATGGTGAAGACGGGCGAAATAAATTGTTTAGATTGAATCTAATTTTTATACCGGGAATCATCTGTTTGGTTGGACAACATATAGAACTATAGCATAAATATGTATGTACGAATTTGTGTATTTATGTACACAAAAAATAAATTTGAATGTTACTCCAGACCAGACGATATTTAGCAATATGCGGGTGAATTTAAAATTACCCCGAAGCGCATACTAGTTTTCACCCGACTTGCGGGCAAGCCAGTCCATAAATATAATTTTATTGGATTTTATATGCTGTGTGTGTGTGCTTGTTTGTTGATTTTACGAGATGAATTGTTGATATAATGTTGTTTCCTGAATTTTTGAATTTTTTATAAATTATATATTGGAGGATGGTATATCCTTTATACACATATAACAACGTATATTATGTACGAGGTTTGGTAGCACAATATTTTGTGTTATCAAGAATGGACCGTAATAATTCATTTTGTTTAGTTTCCTCGAATCTATATATTTACGAGTATGTACATACGTGTATATATGTACACCATGCATGTTTGTACATACATGAATGTTAATGTTTTTATTGTGTGTTATTCAAATTTACCATAATATTATAACCTATGGGGAGCATAAATACAGCATAATTTTGTAAATATATTTAGTTTTGTTTCATGAGGTAGTACAAAATATTTTCATAAATTCATTAGAGTATTGGAATTAAGAGATAATTATGGTTTATTCATACATAAATTGTATTTTTGTATTTTAAAATAATCCAAATTTATTGTATATATATATTGTAATTTGTAGGTGCTTACGAATAGTAAATGTTTCATTGTATTAATACCTCTGACTTAAGGACTAATCATCCTTTAAGTCTTTAAGTCTGTACTGCTAGACACATTACTAATCTTACCGTATAAATTTGGGTCGCTCACATATAAGTTCGGAAACTACAACCGCATTGTTTTGATGCATACAGAGAATTGATTGATCAATTTGAAAAAAATTGGTAAACGATTTTTCACTGCGACCATCTATAAACTAAAATACATGCTACTCTCGCTACTGAAGCCTATATAATATACCAAATTACGGACTGGGATCAACGCTGGCTCAACGGATTCTGTGGTGATCCGTTCATGGTTTAAAAGCTCTTTTGGGCAACTCAACCAATTTGGACAAAAACCTAGGGTGGCAAGAACACCACCACCATTACCGAACACCTTGGAAAGGGATGACGCAGAACTATGAATTTACGAAATAGAAAAGTTAATGTTAAATCTCAACAAAGATCTCAAGAACCTACAGTGATCATATAGATGTTATGAATGAAACAGACGAGGTAGAACTCAATGGAAACAGAAACAATTCAGTAAAGAACTCTCAACCAGAAGTAAGAATATTCAACTGGAGAAATATGAGATCGTGTATTTTGTTTTGGACTCATTGACCTGGAGTCCAACAGAACCTAAAAACTCTACAACCGGATCAAGTATTTCCTTCACTCCATTGCTATTCAGTCCAATCACGCATGTGTCATCTGCGTATACCTGCGCTCATTGCCGAGTGGTTGTACTTTCAGAACCTCAGCCTTCCACTATTCTTGCATTTCCAGTCTACAAGTTCACTTCACTAGCAAAAGCAGCCATGATTTTCGTGGCGATTGTGAGACGTTTTTGCACTTCACTATAAACTGTTCACTGTAAACGACACTCGTCATCAAACCATACATTTTTTGGTCTGACTTTCACTATACTTAAAGTCTATTGAGCCGCACTGACAACCGAATTTTTCAGTACCTTCCTGGCAGAGTTCACACAGTCAGATAAGTTCTGACATCAAGCTCTCCTTTTGAAATTAACATGTGGTCAATTTGGCTGCGGGAAATTTTGCGAAGATGTGTTCATGTCTCTATATATTTGTTTGCGAGGGAAAAATGTCCTTGCTAGTCTAAGATCGTGGGCAATTGCAAAGTACATCATTCTCTCACCATTATGGGTCGCAATTTCGTGTAGGAAGTACGGACCTATATCTTTTAACACAAGTCGGCCTGATATCTGCCAGCAGCATTAAAGTCCCCAATTACCATTCTAACAGCGTGTTGCGGTATACATCCCATCAGATCGTTCAAGTCATTGTAAAATTCGTCTTTATCTTGGAGCTGGCTGAATTTTCGAGGTTATCTCCACTGTATAACAACGTATAGTCCTGGGACACTTTTAGGCCAGCAAGTTTCTTGAGGAGCAACTATTTCCAGCCGATACTCTTTCATGCACGTTATATAAGACCTTCCAACGCTCATGGTTTCCTGAGTGATTGCAGATCTTAAATCTCGTGTCCGGGTACGTCAGATTTTCTTTTTTCACGTCAGCACAGCGATCCAATCGTTGAGTCGCCTCCTAATATCTTTCCAAAACCTTAAAACCTAAACGGATAATATCTTTCCAAAACTTTAATGTCGGTAGAAATCATGTGGAGTCATTAATACGGTCTGCTAAACGTAGCTTTACATTCAGAAAATTTCTGCCAAACCTGCCTTCAAAGGAAATTTGGATGAACTTTCGGAATATTCGGTTATTGCCAGACAAATCTGCTAACTGTTTTTTTGTTTCAGAACCTCCACAATCCAATATAGTGGGTTGTGGGGCTTCTGAAACAAAATATGTTCCTCTCTAAATTAATGAGTTATACAATGCCTTTGGATCTCTTTAATAGAATACAGGACTCAACTTATGATGATGTACGCATCCGAATGGCCAAGAAATAGGAAAGAGGCAGTTATAGTTAAAATGGAGGGGAGAACGTACACAGAACTACTTAAAGCTGTGAAAGATGGTATCGATGTCAGGTCATTGACAGTGGTGGAGATAACCGCCATAAAATAGACAAAGACAGATGATCTTATGATCCACCTGAAGGGTGGTAAGAATAAAGGCGAATTCTTAAGGGAGTGAATTCTTGGAAAGGTACATACGAGACCTGGAGGCAGGAACTACCTCAGAAGGAGGTACAAGCGGCACTGGAAAGGGGTCACGCTGAAGAGCTACTTGTCACTTCATTGAGGCTAACTCAGTCCAATACCATGAATGCTACGGTAAGTTGCTGATACCATGGGCTAAACAGCTGGTGGAGCGTAGGCGCATCCGAATAGGATTGATCTCTTGCAGGATACAACTGCGTATCGATGACCGTCGATGCTATGGGTGCTGCGAAAGAGGGCATACAGCAAGGAGTTGCGACGGACCTAGCCGTAGAAACCTCTGCTTTAACTGCGGCAAGGAACACAACGCAAGCCGTTTATGGAGAGACTGAACAAAGAGGCAAAGTGCTCGCCTGTAGATACAATAAAATAAACAGGAGAGCAAACCACAATATGCGAGTGATGCAAATTAATACGGATCGCAGTAGGCCGACGAACAATTCTAAGAGGAAACTGGAAGGCTGACTTAGATCAAGACGCCGAGCTAATCGTGGGACGATGCACTTACTAAAAAAGGTATGGGGGTGGTCTGGGTAGAACTCCAAACAAATCTATGGAGGAATTCACCCTGAGACTGGACGAACTCAGCCTAGTAGTCCGGAACCAGATCAAGGATTTCATTGTTACGGGCAAAAATCCCCGAAATGGGTTGGAGATATATTAGATAATCGAAGGCTACTTTTGACAGACAGGGCTACATCCTGTAACCTCAGCAGTGTCAATACAGGGCAAACACCTACCTTCGAAAGAGGTACTGATGGGTCCTACCTAGATTAAACTTTCGTCTCTGAAAATACCATAAATCGAATCCGGAATTGGAAAGTATTGGATGAGGGAAGTCTCAGTGATCGCCGATATATTATATTCGGAATAACCACAGCTATACCAGCTAGACTACTGGGGAACAGTGTCTCTTCTCTATCAATCGGGGATGGCTGGTTGCAGCAACTCCGGAAATTGCTGAACTTCGCAGACGCTGCAATCATGCCAGGCGAAGGCTTACAAGGGAGAACTGGCGCAATAGCGGTCAAGCAAACATATCCTTTCAACAATGCTGGAAATCCGTCTGTAACACAATCGAAGAGGACCTTTGGAGAGATGCATATAAGATTATGAAGAAGTTTGGGCAAAAAACGCCTGCACTCTCCTCAAACATTACTAACACCATAGAGGCTGCGCCGCTCTTCCCGATGCATGACCTAGTGCAACATGAAAACATAAGGCCGCTATAGACTGCACTTTTTACAGCTGAGGAACTCTGTATAGCATGGCGGAAATGCAAAACATAAAAAAGACCGGGCTAGATGGCATTCCACCGGCTTGATGACAAATGTTGTGGACCAAGCGCCGAAAAAAAAATTGCTTGGTTGTTTTATCCGTAATACTTTATGGAGCACCCATCAGGATACGAGCTTTAAATACTGCAAGGGCGACCGAATAGTTGGAACGCCTAGAACGTACGGTAGCATTGCGTGTATACTTTTGTGCATACAGAACGGTAGGAAAGGAAGCAGCTTTCGTGATAGCTAACATGCCACCGGTCACTTTAATGGCGAAATGTAGACTAGCGGTTCTTCTGGGAACACCAAGCGTTGAGGCCACAGAGGAATTAATGCAAGAATGACAGGTACGTTGGGAGAGTTCTGACACTGGATTATGGACCAGGACGCTCATTCCAAAGCTAAAGGCCTGGGTGGATCTTAAGCATGGGGAGACGAACTTTCATCGGACATAGTTCCTGATAGGCCACGGCTGCGTCAATAGCTATCTGTACCGAATGCATATTAAGGATACACCTAACTGAGCATATTGTGAAGAGGACGACACACCAGAGCATACCATACTCTGCTATGCAAGGCGGGAACAAACGCGAAAGAAGTGCACCGATACAGTAGAAAAGATGACATCGCGAACGATTATCTCGAAGATGATCGCGGAGGAGAATGGTTGGTATGCTATAAGCAAGATGATTCCGGTAAAACTGACCATAAAAACGAGGGAAGAAGCGAGCACGTCGACTTGAATAAATAAGACGACAATTGACATTCAGCGGTTGAAGTCATGCAAACTTTGTGGTACCAGGCTCTGTGAAGAGCTGCGGTAAAGGGTTTTTAGTCGGTAAGAGTCCGGCACAACGTCCATGAGGATTTTCCTCCTACTGCAAAAAAAAAAAAAACATTCGAATTGCAAAACACGTGGTGGTACAGCTGTGTTCATTAAAAGAAGTTTAAAACACTTTGAATTTACGAAATATTACAAATACCATACCACAGCCAACGAATATTTGTCTGGAAAAGATTCCGGACACTTTGTAATATCAGCAGTATATTGCTCTCCAATACAAGGAATATGTTCACCACATGGGGCATAAGTTTATTTTTCGGTGTTACTTTCGGTATTGCACGTACGAATACTGAGGCTTTATTAATTGCTATGATCTGTCGTCCGATCATTCGTCGATAATTTATAGTAACAACGAGCACTGACGCGCTAAATACAGAATAATTAAACTAAATGAGATACATTTAGACGTCTAGTAAAATAGAAATGACAACTGGATTGTAGAAATTGTAGAGGTAGAAACTGTAAAAGTTTGAACCAAGAGCTGGATAATAACTGATCTACGTTCAAAGATCCGTACGAGAACACTTGGGATCTGGCTTCGATAAAGGCCAGACAGCTGCAAAGGTATTGTTATCCACTTCCTACAGACAGTCACCACAAAGATCATCCTGAGCTAGTCTTGAAACGTCCATGACCCGTAATGAGTGCAACCAGAATTCTGAGTTGTCTTTTTTTTAAGGATAACACATATTTAGTGGCCCTAACGTTGGGTTCAATGAAGATGAACCGTTTTGCCTTTCGACAGGTACTATGAAAATGCCACTTCTGTGCCAGTTCAAGTATAGCGAACTTCTTAATACCATCCTTACCACCGTTGAAATATAGAGGAATTGCTGGCTCGGGACCACAAAATTTACCGCGCCTTCGCTAAAAAGTCAGCAACCTCATTTCTCACAACGCCACAATGATCAGGCACCCTTACTCTCGAATTAGAGCAACGGAGATTAATGAAGTGTTTGCACTCTTTGACCAGTTTAGATGTAGTCAAAGGGTTTTTAAGGGTATTGAGCACGGCTTTACTATCCGTGAAGATAATAATAAACTTGCCTAAATCACTAAACCAAAACACCCCAATTGCACTATGTCATCTGCAGTCCATCCAGCTTTGCTACAAAAGAGTTTAGTCAGTTTAAGGAGTGGCAACCATACAACTGCTTCATACGACAGTAAAGGTAAAACCAGTGATTTGTAGATGAATAACATCATTTTGAGGGTCTGACCCCAGGAATTGCTAAAGGCCCTTCTGCATTACCCAAAAGATAGCAATGGCCTTTTGAACTCTTATAATCAAGTTGAAATTTTCAAGATAGTTTACTATCTATAATAACGCCTAGGTGCAGATATATTTGCACTGTCTCTACGTCTGGAAAACACATCCTGATCAGTTCTCGAGGTATTGACGTGACTCCTTTTCAAGACACTAAACTTCCACTATTAAGGGCGTTCTGCCTCAGATCAGATAAGACGTTCAGGTATTTACCAGAAACTGTCAAAACAAGATCAACCGCGTAGCTTTGCACGATGAAAACATATCGCTGCAATTTAATAAGTAATTCATCGATAACCAAGTACTTGAGAGTACTCCTCCTTGCGGGGAGCCTTTGGCTACTTTAACAGACACTGATGAGCCATCTGACTCAGTCTCAATTATACGGGAGCAGTGAGTCGATTGATCTAAAAATGGTTTGATTAATATTAAAATTGGTACAAGCACTCGTGGTCGAAGAAACGAAGTGCTATCAAAAGCTCCCGCAATGTCCAGGAATGAACCTACAAGAAACTCTTTGTAATTATGTGATCTTTCGATTCTAGTAACGAGTTCATGTAGAGCAGTTTCGCAGGACTTGCCAGCTCTGTAAGCATGTTGCATGTTTCTGAGAAATCCTTCTTCAGGTAGTTAAATAGTTATCTCTAATAAATCTGTCGATGATATCTAAAGCTTTAAGAAAAGAAGAGGTCAGACTAGTGGGCCTAAAAGCTTTAGGGTCAGTAAAATCCAACTTGCTATAGCTTTAGGTATATGAAAACTACTCTAATCCTGCTCAAGGATCGTGGTACAGTACTAAAAGCAATGCACGCCTGGAACAGATTGAGCAGGTGAGTACGGATGGGTAGAAAACCCTGCTGCAATTCAGCAGGGAAATCCCCGTCAAGACCACTCGTTTTGAACGGTGCAAGTGAGAAAACACTCCAGCGGAGAACATCAGTATTGATCAGTCTACGGGCTAAGTTCCAATCCGGCGTACCGACAAAAATGTCAGGATGCTAAGGGGCAACTACGAATCAACAGTATCATACCCAGGAAAATAGACAGACAACAGTAGCTCACCAACTTCTCGCCTCCAGGAGGTGTTACTTATCCTTAATTTTTTAAGTTCAGAACACCAGAAGAGTTTGTTAAGCTTATTCTGGTGGTAAATAAGAGGGCATGACTTTTCAAAATCAGTCGAAATTGCTTTCGTTAGTACAGTTGCCTGCAAATCGGGATCTGTGATAGATCTAATCTAATTAGGCAAATCTAGTAGTGAAACGAGCAAGCTCAGAGGAGAATGTTATCTAATTCGAAAGTTTCCTATTGCGATATGGTTTAACCGGTGGACTTTTAAAATTATGATTAAAACAGATGCACTTATCATCCGTCACCCTCTAATTTAGAAACAAGTCAACGATGGTCATAGAGCACTAACTAATATCAATCATTTCTTTACGAACCGAGTTGATAAAAGTTGACTCACAACCAACATTGAGAATCTCTAATTCAGAGGAGTAAATATAATTGAACAGTGAGGATCCTCTACTGTTGGTATTCGAGCTAGCCCAAATGGTTTGATGAACATTAGCGTCACAGCCAATCACGAGAGATATATTGCCATTACAAAATTCACCAGTTTTTGATAAATTTAAATTGTAGAAACATTACCGATCGGCCAGTATTTAGAAAACAACACGCAAAGTGTTGGAAAGCATGATTTATTCTCTTTCCGAGTAATACAACCGCTTAATGGCAAAATCTCTGACATTTCTGTTATTTGGCAAAGTAATCGCTCACAATATAATTTCGATAAATATTTGTTTATATTTTGGGTACTTTTGGTCGCCGTTTATTTAGAATTTAAATTAACAAATTTTTTAATTTTAAATTTTTAAAAAATAAATTAAAGTTGGCCGCATCACTCCAGCACTCAATGCCACAAATGGTCCCACCACAGTGCAATACTCGGACAATCACACGGACGCTACTTAGTGTGCCAAAGGGGCCGCATTACATATTAAATTATTTCATGAACCGAAATACCAATTTTTAAAATAATAATTCCGTGTTTGTTTAATCACACAGCATGGGTCCGCTTGTGTTGTTAGGCGTTCGTACAATATTCAAAGAAGATTTAAATTGTTTCGAGTGATCGGGTATTTTTTCATTCTTTCCAATCAATCTCACATCGCCTAGACAGACGCGGACAACGTAATCACTGACTGCACCATCAATGTTTCCTTTTACGTTTTATGTACGGAACTGTATATTTTGTATCTGGTGAAAAAAATACACTTTAAACAAATCAAATTACTGCATCATAAATCCTGCATTAAATCCTATACACATAAAACTTAAACCTTAAATAAACTTTAAATTTCAACTATAACAAATTCATAATGTGTATGATGTCATTCTCGTGATGGTGTTCGTTGAGTAAGGTTGTAATTTTGAGTGCTCGTAATTATATTTATGAAGATCTATTTTAACATCGACTATGGTTGTGTTGAGTTAATATTAATATTTGTATTAATAATCGTAAATTTTGTAAATTTAAAAATAACTTTTTGTGCTAGTCAAATTAGTTAATTGTGCAATCTGTAATATAACATTACTTTTATCACGGAATATTAAACATTGTTTTTGTGCGTGCGTCCATAATGGATAAATTAAAAGAATCTATGAAATCAATTCAAGATAAATTAAATTTAATGGACGAAACTACACTTGAACGTGAAAACAATAAATGTCATATGATTGTTAGTGGTGTTCCTGAACTTAATGATGTATCGGACAGAGCTCTCATTAGTAAAATTTGTGCTGCTATCGGTTACGAACAAAATGATGGTACCTTTACAAATATTTTCCGCTTAAAACGGACTGGCGAACGCAAATCTACATCAATCATCGCTGTATTTAGTTCTGTGGTTAATAAATCAGGATTTTTCATGAAATATAAAGCATTGGGTAATCTTAATCTGTCGCATATTGGGTTACAGTTACCTTCTAGAATCTACTGTAATGATGGTTTGACTGCTAAAAATGCTGCGTTGTACTATAAATCTCGACAGTTACTGAGAGCTGGCATAATTTCAAAAACATTTACCAAATGTGGCCTTGTTTATATTGTTACACCGGAGATGAATAAAATTGTATTGATTCGAGATTTTATTGACCTAAACGTTAGAGGACTAACAACCAATAATAACGGTGATGTGGTAAAAGTTACTAATCATGAAGCTGATAAGGGTGTAAATATTTTGGGCAACGAATTTAATACTCCAGCTGATGAACTTAGTAATCCTATGGATGATGAATTGCCTAGGATAAACATGAATTTTGATAAATTAGCAGCTTGTTCTTCGGCATCGGTTACCACGCGAGGTCGCACCAAACAAAAACAATAAAGCTAATGACACAATAGAGTTAAGTTATTTTTATTGATTTACTGTAAATATTTATTACGACCTCTTTAATTTTATGAATCAATTTCATGTTGTTATTTTTCATTTTTTTTTTAATGTCATACTACTTCATCATATTAGATTTTAAATTACTGTTTTCATTTTTATTATTAGTGTTTATACTATTATTATTATTATTTATGATTTTATTTCTTGTATTAGTGTTTATACTATTATTATTACTATTTATGATTATTATTAATTTCAATATTATTATGTGCAAATGGATGATGCTTCTTGATTGTCTTTTAGGAAAATTAAATTTGGAACTTGCATCTGGCGGGATTTTGGGTGGATGGTGAACCATAACACAACCGAACCTTGCAATTTATCAAATGTTGTTCTCAAGTGTGCTCTTAATAATAAACCTGGACTTAAATTTGGATATTTTAATGCACTTAGTATACTTCACAAAATGGACCAGGTAAAACAATTGGTTGATAGTGTAGCGTTTGCCGTTATCTGTATATCTGAAACTTGGCTGAAAGATTATATTTATGATGCATCTGTGTCACTTTGTGGCTTCAATTTATTTCGGAATGACCGAACTACTACCAAAAGTGGTGGAATTTGCATTTACGTCAGACGAGAACTTCAATGTAAAGTAATATATAAAAGCACATCGGCTTGCCTTGAAATATTGTTAGTGGAAGTTGTTACTAATTCATGTAAACTACTGGTTGTCCTTGTATATAAACCACCAAGCAAACCCTTCGTTGGTGAATTAGATCATGTTTTGGGGCAGTTTTCAAGTATGTACAATGATATTGTTATTTGCGGAGACTTTAACTGTAACCTATTTAAGAACTCGAGTAACACTAAAAATCTAACTGATCTACTAATATCACATTCCTTAGCAATATGTAATAAAGAGCCGACGTATTTTTATGCTGAATCTGCTTCATTGCTTGACTTGATCATTACTAATAATAATCAAAAAATTAAATTCCTTAATCAAATTAGTGTGGGTTTCTTGGATCATCTCATCATATTTATTTAATGATTTGGCAGTTTATTTATATGAAAAGTATGTGCCACTTCGGTCTTTCAAACCCAAGGTTCGCAAGCCACCCTGGCTTACGGATTCTTAATTTGATAACACTACGAGATTTTGCATTTATAAAATGGAAAAATGAGAGAACCTTGGATAACCGACAAATCTACAAAGAACTACGTAACAAAATTACTGCCATGATTCGCAAGGAAAAATCTGTTTATTTAGACAATTTATTTGATTCCGATCTACCACAACAAAAATTTTGGGGCTTGATCAATAGAATTGGGTGTAGTAAAAAAATCGGGCCTCAAATTGCCAGTTCTCAGCCTATGAGTTTTCGAAAGAATTCAATAATCCTCTCGGAAATACACAAATTCCCAATTATAATCATCAAAACGCACAAATGAACCCAACATCCCAAACTTCTAAACTATCATTTACATGTATCGATTTCCAAACATTAGATAAAGCTCTTAAATCTATAAAAAGCGAGAGTATAGGGCTTGATCTAATCCCAATTAAGTTCATTAAACTAATTTCTCCGATTGTTCTTAAGTATATCTTATTTATTATAAATAACGTTATCACATATTCTTGCTTCCCTGATGCATGGAAACAAAGTAAACTAATCCCTATTCCTAAGAACAGAACTCCTTCGACAGTATCGGATTATCGCCCTATAAGTATTCTCCCTAGTTTGTCTAAGGTTATCGAAAAAATATTGAAAGAGCAGATTACCGAACACCTAAATAAATTTGGTTTACTGGATCAATATCAATCGGCCTATAGAGTTGCTCATAGCACGTCTTCGGCTGTTTTGAACATTGTTGACGACATACGTCGCAGTGCTGACTCTAATAAAGCTACTATTTTGGTTCTATTGGATTTTACGAAGGCCTTTGATTCCATCAATCACCATATTTTGATTAACAAATTACAAAGAAATTTTAAGTTTTCTCGTACTGCGTGCAGTCTTATTCACAGTTACCTTTCTAACAGAAAATTTTGTGTACAATGTGGTGAGACTTTTTCAGATGTTTTTACGAATTCATGTGGTGTTCCTCAGGATTCGGTATTGGGTCCGCTTCTATTTTCTCTTTATATTAATGACCTGCCGAAAGTACTGCGAGATTGCAATTATCATTTGTTCGCTGACGATGTTCAAATTTATACCGCGTGCTCACCCAATGAAATTAATGCTGGTATACTTAATATTAACAGTAATATCATTAAGATTGAAGATTGGGCTACCCATAATGGCTTGGTCTGAAATCCCAAGAAAACGCAATCCATTGTAATATATAAGCACAAACTTAACACACGTCATTTCCCGTCTATTTCAGTGTGCAATGAGAATATTCCGTTTGTGGATTGTGTAAATGATTTGGGTGTTCTAATTAACAACTGTTTATCTTGGGACGAACATATAAACATGAAGCTCCGTACTTTATGGTCGGTGACTGACTTTGCATCAATTAAGTTAAGACATAAATTATTTTTATCATACATTTTTCCTTACTTTTCATATGGTGAAATGATTCTATTTGGAATGCATGAATACAATATGGATAAACTTAATAAAGCGTTTAAAGCTGGTGTTCGTTACATTTTTTGAATATGATCATCATCTTCTGTTAAATTAGCAGCGTCACATGCAAGTTTCATAAAATTATATTTTTCAAATCTTTAAACTCTTTTGTTCACGAAAAACTAACTAGTATCAGGGCATTTGTAGATTATTTTAATTGAAATTATTATTATTATTATTATTATTATTTTTGTTATTAGTATTGTTATTATTATTATTATTATTTCATTATTACTTCTGTTATATTGTTGTTGCTATTATTATTATTATTATTATTGTAGCAATTATTACTATTATTTTACTTTTAGTGTTAATTTATAATTTTGCTAACTTTGTTTCAAGGTACTTAACATAATGTTAATAAGCTTTAAGCTTTTTTATGTATTATAAATAAATGAACAAATAAATAAATAAATAAATAAATATATCGCAGGTTAATGTTCAAGGACATTTTAATTAATACACCATCCTCGGAGATATCAGATAATTATGTTGACATTATTACGTTCAAGGTCGAACCGTATAATTAATAAGGTGAGTTGGAAAATCAATATCACATCGAAACTAAAACTATTAAAAGAAACTTGTATATGTATCCCATATATCTTCAAGACTTCTTTTTCTATCTATATTCGTTTTTTTTAGTATATGTGTGTGTATATACGTACAGACGGAAAATTATCCACTTCAATGGGTATTTCCAATTATTATATATAAAAAAAAAAAGTCTCCTTCTTCTTATCTCACCCATCCACTCTTATTTATTTTATATGTAAGTACTGTGCACACAGTGTTTCGCTTACCTTTTGTCGAAATCATTCCTTTCGTCGAAATTTCACTATTTTGTGAACTTTTCTCATAAGATGGATTATTCTGTTGATGTGATTTTGATCGATGACTATTTTTTCCACCGCTTGCGTACAGATGAAGTGGTTTTGTGTATTTTTCATCAACCTAAGAAAGATAAAATCTCTTATATACTCGTATGTTGAATTTTTTGTTTGCTTAAAATAAATAAATAAATAAATTTATTAATAACAAAAAGATGAACCGAAAAAAATAATTTGGAAAAGGAGATAAAATCAATATTTCCGTTCGTTCGCCCAGCAAATCGGAAAATACATTACAAGAAAAGCTCAATATTTACTCGTATGTATCAGAGCGATACAATCTTGTTTAGTTTCTTTATATACAGTATCCAGTGTGTATATATACATGGATTTGTGTATATAGATAGTAAGAATGTGTATATTATGTAATAATATTTAGGTTGAATACACACACACACAGACACGATATATATTATATCGATATACAAAGAAAGCGAGAGAGAGTTAAGCAAACAACCAAATTTCTTTATATCCACACAAGAATAATAGAATCACATTCATCAAACTATATACGATATATAGCCAAACACACACACATACATACATAAATATATTATATATATATACAAACCATTTTTCCATCAATCAACCATGTTATGTGGGGTGAGGGACGTGCTTTCGATGTTGTGCAATTAGCTATCAATTTTTCACCAACATAATATAAACGTTTTTCTAAATTTATTTTCGGTGGACCCGTTTGTGATACTGAAATTGAAATAATGATTAATTAGATTTTGATTTTCCTTTTTCGATTTTTCCCCGCACCCAGCACCGCATTTTTGGGCGAGCGGGAGTAATAGCAACAACAAAAACAACATAAAAATTTGTTTCTTCTTTTGTTGTTGTTGTTGTTGTTGTTGCTGTTATTTATTATTTTTATGTTATGATGAACTTACGTATGACATGAAGCTGTTCTTCATTTGATGCTTTTGTGAATATTGGCGTATCTGTTGACACTTCACAATAATATAAACCGGCCGCATCAAAATCCAATCGTTTCAGCGATACTTGATTGATGTTTGAACTTTGAGCCTGGAATGAGAAATAAATAAACAAAGATCCAGTATAAGTAGTTGTGTTGGACATGAATTTATTGAAGAGTTAATCAAAAATAAGATTTTCAACAATTCACGCTCGAATAGCCGGCAGAACTATAAAACAATAATGCTCAACAATATGTAAGAGGCGAATTTGTCCCATTAGACTACAGTGGAAATTGGAACCGATGTCATAGCTTTATATCGGTAACTCAAAGTGGACTGACGGTATAGATCCGTAATATCCCAAAGTACTCTTGCCTTTGGAATAAACGAACGATATAAATTTAATCCAGGAAATATCTGAATTGTCTGTGTTTTTTTTCTATGTGGATTGCATTATATAGTTGACCAATATAAAATCCGATAAGAATTTGATTTTAATTTGTCCTCTTCTTCTTACAATAGTGCCGATGTTCGATAATCGATGGCATTTGAACTAATATAATTTTGATTGTGGCAACCCTAGTTTTGGTTTTATAATAATAACAGGCCGTGACTGGCCCCTTACTGTGTCAACAATTTGGCTCCGATTTCGATCTTCAGAATTGTTTTCATACTGTCTTAATCTGAAGAAGCCAAATCGTTCTCTAAACCATGGAGCCATCGTCACCTGTAACGACCGCTGCGCCTACCATATGGTGGCTCTCCTTTCAGAGGCTGCTGCAAAATTCGTTCTGGATCAACAAGCAGAACGTGACCGAGCCAGCGTACTTGCTGAGATCTAATTTCATGTACAATATCGGGTATCTTTATTAGATCTCTCGATATTGTATACAGAGCTCGCAGTAAATGCCATTTTCTTCGCATTTTAGGGCGTAAATCACACGCATGACACACCCAAATGTAAGGAGCCATCTCTTGTACTAATCCTTGACTACTACTAGAGAATCCACTACTAAAATCTGGTGTGCCATTGTCCCTATAACCAGAGATCGTGTATTTCATTTTGGACCCATTGATCTGGAGTCCAACAAAAGCTGTAAACTCCACAAGCGCATCAAGTATTTCCTTGACTCCGCCGTTGCTATTCAGTCCAATCACGCATATGTCATCTATATATGCAAGCCTGTTCTCAACTTGAACACAGCATTGAGACTGTGCCACTGTCATTTTACACAATCGTTCCAATTTTGTTGGCATACCTATAGATATTTCAGAGCAGATAATAAAATTTCTCGATTGATCGAATCATAGGCCTGTCGGAAATACAGGAACACTTAATGTACGGGGTTGGAAGTATCATAATATTTATTGGGTGTATGCATAAAAACCGGAAATTTTTTATGAAATTTGAAAAATATTTCAAAATATTGCTCATCGCTACCCACTATTTTTTCCCATCTTTCTGGCAATTTATGGATTCCATCCCATAAAAACTGCGCCGGCTTGGCGGCCAAAAACGAATCGAGCCAATTTTCGATACCTTGAACTTAAGTGAAGCGTTTTCCTGATAGGGCATTCTACATGGATCGAAATAGGTGGTAGTCGGAAAGAGCAAGGTCTGGGCTATATGGCGGGTGAGGCAGAATTTCGCATCCGTTTTTCTCCAGATAATTTTTGACTGGCGCCGAAATATGTGGCCGAGCGTTATCATTGTGGAAAATGATTGACTCGTGTCTGGTCGCATACGATGGCCGCTCTGCCTGGATTTTCTGCTTCAATTGGATGAATTGTTGACGATAGAATTGGGCATTGATGGTTTGGCCACTTGGCTACAGCTCAAAGTACATCACACCTAGCTGGTCCCACCAAATGCACAGCATGACCTTAGCCCCGTGAATATTCGGTTTTGGTGTCGATTGGCAAGCCTCGTCTTTCTTGATATACGCTTTTTTGCGCTTGGGATTATCGTAATAGATCCATTTTTCATCGCCAGTGACAATACGATGCAAAAACGACTTCTTTTCGTGGCGCTCGAGCAGCATTTCGGACATGCAAAATCGTCTTTCTACGTCTCTTGGCTTCAACTCGTCCGACACCCAATTTCCCATCATTTGGATGAATCCCAAGGTTTTCAAACGTCTGGAAATTGTTGCTTGTTCAACTTCCAATGATTCCGCAAATTCTTCTTGCGTTTGACATGAATCTTGATCGAGTAATGCCTCCAATTCCTCATCCTCTTCACATTTGAAGCGACTAAACCACTCAAAGCACTGTGTTTTTGCAAGAGCATGCTCACCATACAAATCCACGAGCAAACGATGACTTTCAGCTGCTGTTTTGTTCGCGAAAAAGTGGCTCAAGAAAAAATCCCGCAAATGCTGTTTTTTTCTCAAACTTGATAAATTTTCCATCGTTGAAATCGGTTGGATGTGCACAATCAAAACAAAAACGTTTAGCAAATTTTGACAGGTATATTGAATAGAGCTTTCAAATGACATAGATGTCATTGATGTACTATTACGCATAAACAAGTAAAAAGACCTGATCAGTGACTGATCGATTCGGACAAAATCCTTCTTGATAGTCACCAACCAGACCCTTCGCTAGAGGAGGGGTGAATCTATCCAATATAAAAGAAAAGCTTTACCGCGATAACTCTCACACTTCAAGCGGTTTCCCTTCTTGAAGATAGGGCACATCGCGTCCTCTTTCCAGTCTTCGGTTCGCCATACTAATCGAAAAAGGTCGAAAAGACAGTTTCACAAAGTATCCCCTCTGGATATCAAGAGTTCCGAATTGATGCACTACACACCAGGTGAGCGGTTTCGTTTTGGTCTCTGCATGGCCCTAGTGAATTCCCCATTCAATGAATCTCCTCAGATCTCGTAAGTCTGTATTTATTGTGACTCAGCTACAGTCTGTGATGCATGATCAACACCAAGCAGGCCATTAAAGTGTCCATTCTATGCGTCGAGTACTGCGTCGATGTTGACACAGAGGTTTCATTCCCAGTTTCGAATTGCAGTTGACTCAGGCCTGTAAGTATGATGCAATTCCGTAATTGCTTTAAATGAATTGCGCAACTTGAGCTCATTATACCTAAAATCTGTTGAGCAGCACTGATAACTAAAGTTTTTCGAACCTCAAAGACAGAGTTCACATAATCAGACTGGTAATTAGCTTCATCAATGTTGTCGCTGATAATATCGTTTCTTTTGATCTTCATTTATCAGACCTTTACAGTTAAAACGTCCCATGAGTTTCATTTTGAACGAAAACTTTCATCGTAGCTTTGCTTCGACCAAATGATGATCGCTGCCTACATATTTGGTTGCTGACCGATAAGTTTTCACATCCTGCACAACCCGAGCTTGGTTTAAATGAACACGTTGCCAATTAGGCTGTGAGAAGTTCAACGTGGATGTGTTCATGTCTCTAGATGTATCTGTTTGTGAGGGAAGATCGTGCTTGCTACTCTGAGATCGTGAGCAATTTCAAACTACATCATTCAGTCGGGAGTATACCTATGTTCTCACACAAGCCGGCCTGATTTCTGTCAGCCCTAGCATTAAAGTTCCCAATTCCCATTCTAACATCATGTTCGGGTATAAATCTCATCAAATCGTTCAAGTCATTGTAAAATCTGTAAGAATCTGTTTATAAAGCTGCTCTTCATCATATATTCATAATCCTAGTTTTATTGCAATAATCTTTCTTTTAATTTTGAATTATAATTGACTACGAAATTGAACCCATTGTGTGATGTATTGCACTGGTAAAGTACGTCAAATTCCAAACGAGTGTTGCAGAAATATTTCTTGCTTATATACGATAACCGGATTGATGTATCCAACGATCAAACAAAGTGGCAATGTCAGACAAAGCGTTTTGTAATTTTCGAGAGTAGAGTAGAGTTCTAATCACTTTCTCTTCCTCAATATTTATGAACATCTCGCGACGCACGTCTGGGACTTGTCTCAGCAACCGTTTAGACACCTTATTCTGCATATGGTTTGTGAAATGTTTCGAAAATTTGGAACTTTATTTTAACTGACAGAGTGACTTGACAAAAGGCATTGTAGGTATATAAAGATCGGGATCCTTGACTTGTATTTGGCGGTTCATTTGGGTGAAGTCCGCCGCGATTTAAATAGATTGCAACGAAAATGAATTATTAATGAAAACAGATCATTTTGAACGGTTGAACTTCATGATTTCTTTCAGCAAGTTTGCAGAAAATATCTTACATGAAGTATATTAAACAACGCACAATTTCGCTTTCGAGCTTTGTGGTTTAATAACGAAGGTGGTATTGAATGAAATATTTATAACTCGATAATTTCGATGCTGGGGCTTATAATTTGTGTATTAATAATTTGCATTTTAGTTCCAAAAAACTTGAAAAACTTGAAACTCCTGGCCGAAGATTGTGTGCTCTAAAGAGGCAGAACGTAACTTGCGTCCCGAACAACGAAATCCACGACAATTTACATAATTGTATGTAATTGACTTGGAATTGCCCCAAATATCGATCGAATGTGACGAATGGTTTTTGAGATGAGGAGAATTAGGAACACCAATATACAATAATTAATAATAACTCAATTCCAACCGTATACTGTATAAATTTATAAATACAACGGCTTTTCATCGAGGTCGCAAACAGACAACTACACAATCGGTCTATCCTTGATTAACAGAAGAGCTATGATCTTTCGCTCAGTATTCGATCGTGATTTTTGTGTTAATCTCCGATATTTCGATTTTGTGTGTAACTCTGAGATGATTACACTTTTTCAGTGGAAAGATCGATTTAATTCAATTTTACCTTGATTAAAATTATTTCAGATGTGGGCCGTCGATTTACACCTACATATTGACAAAAGAAATAATGTCAGTTACCTTCAAAATCAACAGGGCAGTTTGTGAATAGAATTATATCATTGTCTTATAAATCACTTGGATATGATGCTGAGATAAAGGATGGAACAATTATTGATCGCCAAGCAACGGAAATGGTTGCGGTTATGTTACAGTAGTATAGTAACTATAAAATTCCTTTAGTTTCTCGATTTGGTTAATTCCCGATTTGGAAATAACATTTTAAAGCATTCGAATTTCTAATGAAATTACAGATGGATATAGGTGGTTAATTGTTTTCATACTATATAATTCAAATTGAACTTGACAATCTGCTTAAAATTTAAAGTTCGCATAATATCCATGCCCATTCCACATCCTTAAATTATCATAGTTCCAACGGATGGAAAAATTGCGCAAAACTCAGTGCTACCTCCAAATTACTTGAGACTAAACAGTGGAGAAACATTCAGTTATTCTATTAATTGATGAGATTTCTAATGAATGTCTTACGAATATGTTATATACAGGGTGGCGCATAATTAACGTTTTCATTTAATTAGTGAAAAACTTGGGAAAGTAATGATGCAAAGACACAGAACAAAGAACGAAAGTTGATCAATTTTACTTGGAAAAAAGTTGAAAAATTTCATTCATGTTCGAAATGCACATAAGCGCTCCCACAATTTACCGATTGATTCAGCGCTATCAGCAACAAGGGGCTGTCTATGATCTTCCGATCATTTGAAAAATTCTCTGGAAAGAGCACGTAAGGTCCGTAGCAAACAATGAGTTCCATTTGAAAGATATTATCTTCAAAACTTAATGTGACCATATTTCCAAACGATAATCTAAATTTAAATAATTGCCAACGTTAAATAAAATCAGAAAGAAAGAAGTTATTCATAAAATAAATCATAACGTTACTTATGCGCCATTCTATATACATGATCCGAGTCATGACTGACGTAATTCAAGAACAATTAGAAGCTCTTAAGACATCTGTGAGAAATGACGATTCCCAATAGTTAAACTGACAAAAAACTTGAGAAAGAGAAACTGCTTTCGTTGAAATTCTAGATGGTCGATGGATTGGTGTACTTCGAGCTTGGCATCTAACTGTGAACAAAGCCAGGTCACAATACAGCAAAAACTCGAACAAGTTTGCAAACATTGTTCGTGAAAAACAATTTGCGAACAGCGTTCAAACAACAAATTTAGTACATAATGTATATGCTGTCCACACCTAAATTGAGAAAAGTAACGTTGTAAAACGAGAAAGGAATATATGTGTTCCATTATGATTTGGTGTTTTAAATTACCGAGCCTCCTATCAGATCTTCAGATGGAGGGAAACGGTTTCAGATTTTGAATGCTTTTTGAATATAATTGTACCAATATTAAATATTTTTGGGCCGGGTGGTACCGGGTTCAAATCGCAATAGATGCAGAAAGCAAAAAGAAATCCTCTTCGGTGATTTATTCAGAATAATGATATATTCTATAACCCTCTGTTTAAAGTGTAGAATCCATGAGTGCTAGACAATGTGTAGATGATGAAAACGTTCAATTTTCATGTTTCGAAAAAATTAATTTAAAATAGGCACAGTGTTTTCAAAACCCGGTTTTGCTTGGTTGTTTGGGTATTAGCTATAATCAAGATTTGAAATCAAATTTGACGTTTATTACTCTGAATTTTAACTAAAGTTAAAGTTTTTTTGTCTTTAGGATTTTTTGCTGAAGGTAAAAATTAAAATTTGAACTGTTGAATTTTAAAAATTTGAATATTAAACAGTTTTGATAATGTCCAATTTATGGTTAAATTTTTTTGGAATTTTACAGCATTTCTCCAATTTTTGCAATAATCTCAGAATTCATAAATTTAATGAAAGTAATTTAGAATTTTAGAACAATTCTCAAATTTTGAATTTTAATTCGAAATTAAGATATTTCCTCAAATTTTTAATTTAAGTCTGAAATTTATAAAATTCTATAATTTAAAGAAAAAAATTCATACTCAAATTCTTCAAAATATTATTTATTAAATTTTAAAAATTCGAAAAAATTTGCATCCAAATTTCACGTACACGATTCTGAAGATTGAAATTAAAATAGAAATAAAATTCGAATTGATTTAAATTAAGATGATTTATAGAAACTAATTGGGCGAATCGCATGGCTGTCTCTTACCACAAAGCAAATCCAAACTTTAAAAATCATCATCGAATTGAATTAAAATCCATTAAACTTCATTGAAGCAAACCCCCTGCGAAGCTTCAAAATTACTATGGGCAAGTAGAAAAATTACCCAAACAATAAAACCTGGTAAAACGAAGATAATTCCAATAAAACATATTCTTTATCCTAAGTTTCATAAATTGCGTTAGACCTTTTGAGTAATATTAGTTGTAAGTCGGTTGAGAAAGATTAGGTTTTAGTCACTAATCTTTTCACAATTCGTTGCGTTGCCTCATGATCTACATCTTCAGTATGACATTCGCTTAGGGTTACTTAGTTTCCAATCTTTCCTCAATGTATGAAAGAATTTAAAAAAAGCTGCCATTTATTGAGTTTTTCTACTTTGTCTGTCATTGTGCTATACAGGTTTTAAATGTGCGCGTCATAAATTGCGTCTTTACTTCCGCCAATACAGTAACGGCATCAGTTGACACCGTTCTGTAGACCTTTGTGATCCAAAACGGAATACACCTTTAGGTGCTGATTGTTTTGGTGCCGAATACATTTAAACTGAAAATGTTGGGTATATCTACGCTAAAAATAGTTTAGAAATATTTTTAATACAACAGCCGTCTACAACTACAAAGTGTCCTGATTTTTTGAAAATTTCTGTATAGCATCACGGGAATCAGTTTCAATTTATTATTATTATAACAGTTTTTAAAAGGACATTACCCTCTTTGTGTCAACAATCTGGCTAAGCCGGTTACATATTGTCCTATAGACATTCTGAAGAAGCTATCAATGCGCACGCAGATTGTGACCAAGCTAGCGCAATCGCTTAAAATTTACTTCAAGTACAATATCAGAGATCTTCATCAGATCTCTGATCTCGATATTGCATAAAGCTAGCTAAGGAGCCACCATTCGTACGCGTCTTTAATCGTCCAATTTTCACATCCATACGTAACAACGAACCAGATCCGTAAAGCTTCAGCTCTATGGCACGTGGTAAGTGTTTAGATTTTAGCAGTGATATTAGAGGCTACATAATACAACTGCCAGGTACCAGCCGCACTTTAAATTTCTCACTCACACTGTTATCCTGATTGATAAGAGAGCCCAAATATTTGAACCTCCTTTACTACACTTCAAGTGGTCTCGCTTCTTGAAGATAGGGCATATCGCGGCTACTTTCTATTCGTCAGCCGTAACTGAGGTTCGCCATACTAATCGAATAAGGTCGTAAAGACAGGTCCACAAAGCATCCCCTCCGAATATCAAGAGCTCCGAATTATTTAATGTAGTCCATCCCAGGTAAGCGGCTTTATTTTTATATTTAATAAAAACCTGTTTTAAGAAAACAAATATATTTTTCTTTTCCTAGCTGATCTAGAATTTCAACTTTATTATGCAACGGAATTATTTCGAAAAAGTTAACCAGAATTGGTTCTTCAACCTGGAATCAAACTATAGTACCACATAAGTCCCATAGTAAATTTTTCAATTTAATATAAATTTTAATAATTCCGTACTATTAGATACGTCATAAAAAAATTTTGATCGCAGTCGTGGAAAATGCCACAGAAGTGATCTTCAACCTGGAATTAAAACTAATCTTGAATAATTAAAGATTAAAGCCAAACTGAGCTTTTAGTACTTTCACATATATCTCATATAGTAAAATGTTTAATTTGATGTAAATTTGAATAATTCCATACTCTATTTATTCCAAATTGAGCTTTTAGTACTTTCATATATGTCTCATCGTAAATTTTTCAATTTGATGAGAATTTAAATAATTTCTTATTCTAAAATGCGTCATAGATATTTCTAGGCATGGAAAATGCCAAAGAGTTATTCTTCAGCCTGGAATCAAAACTAGTCTTGCCCAAATAAAAATGATGGCCAAATTGCGCTTTTAGTACTTTGAAATATTTCCTTCAGTAAATTTTTCAATTTGATTGATGTAAATTTGAATAATTCCGTACCTAGAATACGTCATGGAAAAATTCTGACTACAGGCATTAAAAACGTTAAAGGGTTGTTCTTTAACCTGCAGTTATAACCAGTACTGGCCAAATAAAAATTTAGGCCAAATTGAGCTTTTAGTAATTTTGCATTATGTCCCATAGTAAATTGTCGAATTTGATGAAAATTTGAATAATTCCGTACTCGAAAATGCGGTTTATAAAAATTCTGATCACAGGCATGGAAAATGCCAAAGGGTTGTTCTTCAACCTGGAATCTAAACTATTCTTGACCAATTAAAGATTAAGGCCGAGTTGAGCTTTTAGTACTTTTACATATGTCCCGAGTAAATTTTTCAATTTATTGTAAATTCAAATAATATCGTAATAATTCATAGTCATGGAGAATGCCAAAGGGTAGTTCTTCACCCTGAAATCAAAGCTAGCCTTGTTCAATTACTGATTAAGGACAAATTCAGCTTTTAGTACTATCACATATGTCCGATAGTAAATTTTTCAATTTGATGTAAATTCAAATAATTTCGTAATAATACACAGGCATGGAGAATGCCAAAGGGTAGTTCTTCACCTTGAAATCAAAGCTAGTCTTGTCCAATTACAGATTAAGGACAAATTCAGCTTTTAGTACTATCACATATGTCCGATAGTAAATTTTTCAATTTGATGTAAATTTGAATAATTCCATACTCTAAAATGTGTCACAGAAAAATTCTGATTACGCAGGCATGGAAAACGCCAAAGAGTTGTTCTTCAACCTGGAATCAAAACTAGATTAGAAATCATTGTTTTAGTACAACAAACAAAATATCCATTAAGCAAACCACTAGAGTTTCCAGTATCATTTTCGTGCTAACTTCCCACAGGTAGTCTGACTATATTATGGTACAGTCTGAATAAACGAAATACAGTAGTCAAAATGATATGTTGACAACCCGTAGATAACGTCAACAACGTAAACAACGTCGATAATGTAGACAATGTCTAGAGTGGTTTTGTCAATTAGTTCTTATCTTAAGGGTGACCAAATTTCTTTAGGAACAATGCGTTATTGGTAATAGCTTTATAGAATTTCCGTCAATGCATTTAAATCTCTTTTCAAAATTTAAAGCGAAATTTAAAACTAATCGTGCTTAAATACCATGAACTTACTTCCACGCCATGTTTATCCATTAACATGTTAATTATTAAATTGACCCAAAACAACGACCCTTTTTTTAACGGTGGAACGGAATAAAACATCTCAAATCGGAAAAAACGGCTCACACAAAATCAGACAAAAAGGTTATAACTTTCATTAAAAATAATCCGGGGAAGTTTAACTATGACCGTGCCATAAAATTTAACACACCCCACTCCATGGTAAAACTCCAGATAACCAACACTTGTTCATATATAAAAACCAACAACTTCCCTATTATTGTGGCAGGATTGTATTGTCCACCAAGACATTCTATTAAAAACAAACAATACTAAGGATTCTTCAAGCATCTGAGAAAAAGGTTCATAATAGGCGGCAGGGATTGGCGAGGTAGACGACTCTAAGTCATCTACGCGGTGATCGATACGTAAATATTACGTAGATTACCTGGGGATATTTATCCTCATGTATTCAAAGTCAGCGTAATGTAGACCATATTACTAACCTAGAATAATTTTAGCATTTTCAACTCAAACGCTTTAGTTTTTGTGTTTAATAAAAGGGCTGCTTCCATTAAGCTATATAAAAAAATTCTGATGTGTGACCTTATCACACAAACATTCTACAACAAGAATAATTTTTCGTTGCTCACAAAATATGTCAGGATTAGCAGGAGACAATTCTCTCTGTCAGTGGCGAATTTATTTGGCCCGTCTCTACTAGAAATTGAGAATAATTTTAGTTTCTGAAAATCCGACATAATTTACAAAAACCTCTCTTATATTAATTTAATTTTTAAATATAAAAACGTTATTTAAATTAATAATCATAATAAATAATTTTCATAATTGATCAAATAAATATGTACCCCTAGATGTCTTATAAAAATACGTTTCATTTGATATATCACATGACATAACCCAAAATCAAATTTTTAGTCCATCATCCAGCATCTGTGGTCCAGGTGATTTTTGACAAAACTTCTAAACCATTTTAAAAAACTCCACGAATATTTGAATAAATCAAATTTTAATTGATAAATGGATTTTTATGCAGATTTAGCATACAAAAAAAATATTTAGTTGGAGTTTTTATTTGACAAGTATATTTGTGGACTTTCTGTAAAACATCACCTGGACCAGAGATGCTGGCAATGGCTCAAAATTTTTAATTTTGATAATGTCATGTGATACATCAAATGAAACGTATTTTTATAAGCAATTTAGTGGTACACATTTGTTTGATTAAAAAATTTTATTTAAATTTCAACGAGATAATGATGTTTTGATAGCTCTAATAAATTCGCATTTGGAATAATCTCCTAAAAATTCTGGGATATTTGCTGAGCACCAACAAATTAACCTCTGTCTAGACACATATTGTTATATAATTTCTACATAATTTTTATAGTCCCATCACAATATAATTCACTCGACAAAAATTTTATCACAGTAGTTTTGAGCTAGTTCAATAAATCACCATTCTAGAGGTTATCTACATTATCGACGGTGTCTACAATGTTAACAATGTCGACGAGTTGTCGACACATCGACGTAGAAAGTAATTGATGACGATTGAATGGCCATATATGGTAGGTGCAGGTGACTTAAATGCGAAGAATACCCAGTGGGGTTCTAGATTAAAGAAAATGGATGCACACACACACACACGTCACTTTTCTAAGTAAAATTCAAAGTGAGTCATCAAAAAATGACGGGTGTGATTAATTGACATGATCAAAAAATATTTCCATTCAAATATATAGATCAACAATAACAATGCGTAATCATTTACGCTAAAGGTCGTGTGTAGTATTGAGTCAGGTCGTGTTTACGCTAAAGGCCGTCATAATAACAATGCGTAATCATTTACGCTAAAGGTCGTGTGTAGTATTGAGGCAGGTCGTGTTTACGCTAAAGGCCGTCATTTACGAGCAAGGTCGTTGAGTAAGTCGTGATGTTTATGCTAAAGGTCATTGAGGTAGGTCGTGTCATTTACGAGCAAGGCCGTTGAGGTATGTCGTGACGTTTACGCAAGGTCGTTGAGGTAGGTCGTGTCGTTTACGCTCAAGGTCGTATTTACGCTCAAGGTCATATTTACGCTCAAGGTCATATTTACGCATGTCATATGACCTTGGACCCAGGTGCCTCTATTACTACTTGAATCCATTACAACTGGAAAACCAACATATTGGCCAACTGACCCATTGCTGCTACATCCCTCTTTTAATAATTAATTGGAAAATTTTTAAAATTTTAATAGAAGCTGAGTTGAACTAATTTGTAAGATGAAATTAAATTAATTAGTTAGCCCGACCGCCGCTTGAACTCACGTCCTCTAATAAAACTCCCATTACTTTGCCTACTTGACCACTTCCGTACAATTTCATTACTGATAAATCTATCTTTTATACTCATCATTTGAATAGAGAAAAATGAAAATTTAACAGAATCTGAATTGAATTAATTTGTATGAAAAAAAATTTAATTTTTCCAATTCGAGTTCAGGAAGGCTATAAGTGCTACCGAGTTATTAAAATAGCCAAATCGTTGCGATAACCAACCCTTGAACGATTAAATATGTGCCAGACCGATGATAAAATTTTCAAAAAATTTAGAGGATGTGTTTTGATGGATGACGAAACTTACTTGCAGTTGTTGAGTCAGGTTTTTGTCACATTTTTCATAAAAACGTATTTTGCCGCTAATTCTTCGGCACGATTCAGCAGTAAAGTTTTGCCCATATAGCTCGTTCACGCGACTCTAATTACAACAGAAGTAATACATTTGAACGAGATTAATCAAATCAATGTTATATCAAAGAGTCCACAGGTTTTCGATGTATAGAAAAATTTTGGGCTATATTGGAATGAGTGCTAAAGTGCAAAAGTCACACCGGCAGTTCAAAATATGTCAGAAATAGGGACCATCAAACAACATGTGCGTGATTTTATCCGTAATAACGAAATCTATAGAGGTGATTTGGGCATAAATTAAAAAAACTCATAAAATTCAATTTAATCGTATGGAAACTTGATTATTCGAAAGAACATTTCTTGCCATTTATTTTTTAAAGATTACTTCTTTCAATTGATGGCCGCAACTGTGTTGGTCCTTTCTCAAAGTCCAATTTTTGATGACGCATTCGAGAATATCGAATGGTATTTGAATAGAAAACAGTCTATATGTATCATACGATCTAAATAGCCAATTAAACCATCCGTACTGTAAAATTAATTGCTCGCCAACATGATTTGTCCTTTTTTTGAAGAAATATAGACGAATGATTTCACAGGCCCTTAAACCAGACCAAACCGTTTATTTAGTCGCGTATTATCCAATACTGTAAACTAGGATTCAAACTCCTGCGAACTGGTGTAATTAACCTTACCCATCCCTGTTCACCATTCCAAGCATTCATCTGGTAACACACACGAAAAGTTATCTTTTATCGATGCTTCACAATTTTTCGTGTGTTTTACTATGAAAATGATTAGCAAGGCCGACTAAAATTATGAGTTGATTTTTTTCTGACCAAATTCTCGTCGGCCATTTCCAAGCACCCACATAGTAAAACATACAAAAATTTGTTTAGCGTTGAATCAAGAAAATTTTTCGTCTGTTTTACTAAGCGAGTGCTTGGCAGGGTTGGACATTTTTTTCAAACAGTCGAGATTTTTATTTTATTTTTTAGAATTAACTTTTACATGTGAAACGAAGCTCAAATTGATTAACTCGTCGGTAATCAAATTTATTGTATGTACGACAAAATATTTTGTACCAAAAAAAATCCATTCTTTTCAAAATTCGTTTAATTTATTTTCTCGCACCGCAGATCACAATTTTTTAATTTTTTTATTATTTTTGCGGCGTATACACTCAATAATTAAAAAGTCTACCGCCACCTTTCAATTATCAAATTTCCATATCATTTTATCATAATCATCATTGTTTTTTGTTACCAACTTTCACGCTATGTCCTCCCCTTATATACTAGACATATATACAAAAGAAAATTGTTTGTGTTTTGTTTTGGGTCGGTGCGACTGAAAACACCATTTTTATAGATTAACTTTTAATTAACTTGATAAGAATGAAGCCGCACAGTGTATTAAAAAAAATTTACTAAACTTTGGCCACAATTTCGCGCGCGCATTTAATTTTAATTTATGAACGTGAAATGGGTTTTGTGCGGTCAGTATCCATTTTGGATATTATTGTGGTTATAAGATTGTCGCACGAAATCTTAATATATATTCAAGTATACATAAATATTAATCTCGTCGTATACAGTTTGTAATTATGTGATTTAACATTAAGATAAAATCTCACCACACCCAAACTCGCACCGTCCCATAAACTATATACTCGATACAATATCGATTCGGAATTTTTGTTTTTGTTTTGGTTTTTAATTAATTAATTTTCGGTTATCGTTTATAATATTTCCGGTATTAATAACCACAAAAGCTTTTAGTGTAGGTATATACATATATAGGTACAATTATAAAGGCGGGCATGTTAATAAATCGAAAGCTTTCACAGATAACGTTACTATAAAGAGATATATAAATGGTAAAATCACGGTTTGGTGAATCAAAACCAAAAATTTATAGTTTTTCCAATTTTCCCCACTATACAAACTCCTCGCATCACAATGATGAATGATTATGGTGTGGTGCGAGGTTTCGTTTTGTTTATATCCTATCCGTTTTCTTTTTTTATTGTTTCAAGCAAAATTATGGTTTGACTATTTAGTTGGTTGGGGCATTTTCTGTTATTGTTGCCGCTATATTTTCATATTACAAATACGTACGTAAACGAAAAACCAAAGAAAATTAAAGATGACACACATGAATTGTAAAAACGTGATCACGTACATTTTAACCTTTTTTGCTGGTTTTGTGTTATTATTGTATATTGTTATGGAAATAAAATTGTTAGGATGAATTACAGCGTTGGCGTTTTTTTTTGCTTGTATTTTCCAGTCACATGAGATTTTCGTCAGATAATTTAAGGGGATTTAAGGTTTTCTATATACATATATAGGGTATAATAGTGGAGATGTCATCAGAAGTTCAAGTAGTACATATATTTGTAAACATATACGTAGTATAAGACTCACTCCCCATATTATAACAAATTCATCACGCCCATATACGTTCGAGTATAAAACGCCTCATCACATAATTCCGCAATATGTTACATGTCATCTCTACCTGCCATCTAATTTAGTCATAATTTTAAATAAAATATATAAAAAATTTAATATTATTAAAATGTGTATGCGAATATGGTTTCCTTCCATTTTCCATATTCGAAAATTTCCTGAATTTCATCAACAAAAAAATTAAATTTATTTCCCGTAAAATGTCAGCCAAATGATATGGAAACTTGTAACGTGAAAATTACATTATTAGTTGTGCGCTATATTCATGGAATGAATTATCGTTTCAAATTTAGCACGTGAATAAATATTCCATCAAGATTGGTAATTTGCCGTGTATGCGAGCAGGTAAAGCTTTCTCCATAAAAAAGTCATTTGTTAAATTTTACATTAAAATATTCATTTAAATGTTGGGATAAGAATCAGGTTACCGTGGGATAATTTCTTTGGATGATTAGTATTGCGCAGCTTACTACTTCCGATTTTGAAATGGGGTACAACTACAGTGGGTCTTCAAATTTTCCTAACAATTATAACCGATGTAAAAAAAAAAATCGATACCAAATTTTAATCGACTTTACCAAGCACTTACATAGTAAAACACACGAAAAATTGTCTTGCATCAAAGCTAGACACTTTTCCGTGCGTTTTACTATGTAAGTGCTGGGCAAGGTCAACTCAAATTTTGTACATTGTCATTTTATGTTTTAATTTCATTTGTAATTAATTATTAATAAATACTGATGTAAGTCTGTGTTCGAGCTGATCCAGTCACACCACAGATGATGGCAGATGTTTTCGATGAAGTTATGAGGGGATTAAAGGTGGTTGGGTAACAAGCTGAAGGTCGTGACCCGTGGCTGCTTTATATTTTAATAAATAAATTAGATTTGGATACAAGAGAGGCGTGGACTCATGAGACTGCCGAAAATGATTTTCCAACTCTTGAGCAAATATTCATATTTCTGAATAAAACGTGTGATGCTTTAGAAAGCCTTAATTCGTGCCAATTAAAAAAATCTAATAATGCAAAAAGGGTCAATTTTTTTTTTGTCGCAATGATTTGTCGCAGCTCCGAGCGAAAATAAGTGGTAGTAGACAAGAAACTCTGGTTTATATGTTTGTCGTCTACTCAACAGTTAACGGTTTGCAAATCCAGATTCAGTTGCAGAATTTGCAGACGCAGACAGCATGTAACATTACATCCTGAAACAGAGCTGTGAATAAAGAGAATAATTCGGATTAAAAATTGATTGAACAACAAGAATCAACAAGCTACAATGCTACTTTAAAAACGAGAAATTTACTGATTGGGCAACACCAAACAATCCTACCAACGGCCAATGTTTTAGTGAAATATAGATTTGGAAGACAACATATTTGTCGAATTCTACTTGATTCAGGATCTCAGTGGCCTTTTGTCTCGGAGAATTGCGTTCAAAGTTTGCAAATACAACGGAAAAGATCGAACGTTAACATAAGGAATAACGCTTGGTTCTGTGACCTAATCAACCAGTTGCCATCTAATCTACCGAAATACCCTATTTATATACAGGATAGATGATTAGTTGAAAATAAGGAACTCGCTGACCCGGTCAGAGAAGACCAGTTCTTTACTGTGATTGAGAATGGTAAGAAACAGTTCATACACTAGATCAATTATATTACAGAAAACCGTGTTTGGTTGGATAGTGTCGATACCAAATTACAATAACATTTTTCCAGAAGAAGATGAATGCGAAGAAATTTATAACCAGGCGCACAAAAGGCAGAAAGACGGCAGATATATTGTTAAACTACCATTTAAAAAGGCATCTTCAAAACTGGGGAATTCCTTAATTGTTACGACGCACCGCTTCTTATCACTGGAGCGCAAATAATCCAAATTGAAAAGAACACCACGTCAATTAAATTCTATATTATATTGATATGGGACACGTGGTAGAAATACCACAAAAATAATTAAAGGTGAGCGAACAGAGATCCTTCTATTTGCCTCATCACGCGGTAATTAAAGAAGCTAATGAAACAACAAAAGTTCCAGTAGTTCAAGCAAAACCCCAAACGGAAGTTCACTGAATGATTGTTTGATGGTCGGACCGACTATCCAATCAACATTATGGGTTACTCTAATGAAATTTAGGTGGCACTGAATGGCCATATAGAAAGAATGTACTGGCAGGTCATCTGAGGATACTTTGGCGCGAGAATTCCGGAGAAAAACTCAGACAATTCAAGTTAGCTACCGTAACATTTGGCCTCGCATGTTCCACCTATTTGGCAATTAGAACTCTACAACAATTCGCTCGTGACATTGAAAACGAGAATGTAACACGACAGGTGCTTAATAATTTTTACGATTCCGATTTGTTGACTGGAGCAAAACACACTCAAAAACTAATTACTGCGGTATTATCAAAAGGGGGTTTCGTACTGAGGAAATGTAATATTGGATTTCCAAGCTTATAGCGAAGACGCAAACTATACAACTATGAAAGTATGTGGCGATATGACTTCAGCCACCACCGTGCTCGGTTTTCATTTACATACTATACAAGACATATTTACATTTCCGAGTTAATGCTGAACAACTCCCTGAATCGTACGAAAATGAGTACAAGGTAATGAGAGAAGGATTCCAGTATTCTGAAAAAATTAAAATTTACAGTAAATTTACTGATGAATATGGAGAAATAACCATTAATTTGTTGACAGCCAAAACTAAAGACCTCTATAAATAAAATATCACTTCCTATGTTGGAATTATGTGCTGCTCATATGTTGGCTCAACTGATGCATGCAATTAAAGAAATTTCATTTACAAATTTTTATTTTTCTAAATTTTGGTTCACAAACCATGGAGGGAATGTTTGTTTGATCAGCGAAGGAATGTAATCAGATGAAGAGTTGCACAAATTCGAATATTAAATTGCAGACATAGAAATCGTGTAAAATCTTCTCAGCATCAGTTCATTATTCTTGAGGTTATTAAAGCGTTTTATTTGTGGTGGTCACGTCGCCCCATAGTTGATTTAATTGTGTTGTTGCCAAATACTTCTTTAGTTTGGCTAACTGCAAACGTGACATCTGTTCTTCAACGGAATACTTTCACAATGGCCTTTAATCTGGATGTTGGACCTACTTTTGTGACTAAGATTTATTCCTTCTAGTCCATCTATACGCACCTCGCAAAAAAATCAAAAATCGTTTCAAACGTTGCAAAATACTCATCAACAGCTAGCCTCGGCCATAATTATTTCGATTCGGTGTATAATTTATAAATAAAATGGACAGTACCCGCACCAGTAGACTTGAACTCTTTCTTATTAATGAAAAATTGGCGTCATGAACGGTAGCCGGGCGTGATGAATGGTAGCCGGCTCCATTAAAAGCTTGACAATTGATTTAGTTGTCAAGTTTCTTCGATCATACTTTCTACAAAATTTTTGGATCGTTTCTACATTTAGTTGCTCGTGTGCAAATGCAGTAATAAGTAGCCCGCTATAATTTTTGGCAGACCCTACAGTTACTGAAAACTCCGTGTTGCAGTTTGTTAAACAGGTCAGGCCCACTTGCGTATAAAATAGTTTATCCTTCACACTTTTTGCCAGATATTTGGATTCAGATTCTATAGTAGAACTTGAAACAGCTGTATAAATTTCTCATCCAACAAGCTCAATAGTTATTCATTATACCCAAGTAATAGATTTACCTCGAATTGTGTTCGGGGAGGTTCGAGTATATATACAGATATATTTTTGTCCCTCCTTTATGATTTCTATTGTTTGTGAGAATTGGTCCACCTATGTCTACTCTATAGTGACTGCAATAGCTCTAGCTGGTGTAAACCAACTTTCTGGCGGATCTCATATGTTCTGATTGATTGTGACTGGTTTTGCCTTAAATCATTTTAGGTAATATCGAGTTATTCTTGAAATGGGAACACCTATAACATCGTTTTATCGCTACTCACATGATGCCAAGTGTAGTTGACAGTTAAATTTTGTATTTCAGCCACCCTATATTCGCGATACAAGTTTTAACAGGCATCGAATACATTTTAATTAAACTTAGAGCGATATTCATGTCACCCAAAATCATAATAAAGCTATAGAAGAAGCGCCGTATTTAACTCAAGCCTATAGGTAGCATAACTAGACTCACTCGTAGGATTCATACCGCGAACATATCAACCACCGCAAACCTTTCCAGATGCATTTACAAAAATTTGGGACATCTTTATCGCAACCAACTTTTATTTGCCAAAGAACTTATAAAAGAATCTTGCTTTTTATAAGTACTGGAGTTAAGAAAACTGGGGTTATGAAGACCATTAACAAAGGTGCATTCCAACTTCTGTAATAACATATAGTCGTTAATCTGCAACGAATAGAATTTTATTTATTCAAATCATCTACATACAAATCGTCTTTCAAAATCTTGAATTGTTAATTCTTGGAAGTTGTACCATAATTAACTGTCCATTAGTAGAACTTTACGATTCTGAGAATGAAAATTTGCCAATATATTTTCTCAATGTCCGTTGTAAATACAAACTTTTATGGCTCTGAAAGTGCAAAATTATTTCAAACAAGGGGCATTTCAAGCAACGCATTTCTTCGGGAGATTCAAAAAAGGATGTTTCGCATGCTTCATTCAGATTTATAAAGTTATAGGCTTACTTCGAATTTCTCAACAAATATCCATCCTAACTTTGATTTTTCGAGATGTGAAGCGGATGGAGTAATACGAAATTTGTCTTTCAAGATTATTTGTCTTTAAAACTATATCATTGACAATCTCTGCAGGGAAACCAACCTAACATATCGTTCAACTTTCTTCAGATTGAAGAATGCTTTGATATGAACTCTGATCACTCTCAGATCAGCGCGTTGAATGGACAAGCACTCCTGAAATCAAAACCAAGGTAAAGGGAAATAATAAATAATAGAAAAATCAGAGAGTTGCTTGCTAAAAAAGAGAAGAGCAAGAAGGAAGTGGCATCAAACTAGAGTTCCACGAGACAAAACTTTCGACTAAACAAATACACTAGACATTTAAGAGATGAAACCAAAAAAAATGAAAAATAAATCGGCCGGTGCATACCTAAAGGATCTAGCAAATTTCAAAAGTACGGAATATTCTCTCTGGAGGGCAACTAAAAAACTAAAAAGGGACTAATGCGGATTGCGCTAAGGCCAGAAACAATGAACATACAGCAATAAAATTCATCTAGAGCATCTAGAAAGCATATTCCAACCGAATCCACGACAAGATGAAGAGGCGTACAACGATGAGCCTGTTCAATTCCATGAAGAAAAAGTCTTAAGCTCTCCAACTGAACTAAGAAAAGAAATACAAAAACAAATCAATCAAAAAAATGCTACTGGATACGATGAAAGAACTGCCATCAAAATTGTTGACAAAACTTACTAATTTACCGCAACTATGAAAGCCAGAAAAACAATAGCATTACTACCGATATTGTCAAAATTGCTCGAGCAGCTGTTATTAAAGAGGTTAAAACCTTTAATCGAAGTAAGGAATTTTAGTCCTCATCATCAATTTGGATTCCGCAGTAGAGTTTCTACAATCGACCAAGTACATCGAATCACAAATATTATTGAAAAGGAACCGAAAATAGATTGCTAGCGATTTTCTTGGATGTGGCGCAGGCCTTTGACAACTTCTACATTTATACATATCAGATAGAAACTTCAGAGTCAAACAAGGTGATGCCTATTCTGAACTGAAGAAAATTAAAGCAGAAGTTCCTCAAGAATGTGTACTCGGACCGGTCCTTCATGGACGGTGTACTAAAAAATGTCTGAACTTATGGAATACAACTGTGAGGTTGTACTAAACAAAGCAGCATACAAATAATTCAACGCTTCCAAAACAAGTTACTCCGTGGCATAGTAAATGTTCATTCATGATCTACATATAGACCTGAATGTTTTTTTGACGATTCAAGCGTTCTTTGAAAAGTTGGAAAAGGCGCCACATTTACTTATATTGCGGAAATTCTAACGGTCAAAAAATGTACGGTCAATCAGTGCTGGCACAGTCGTGGCCAAATAGCAGTCCTTTCAAAAGCTTGGCCATACGATTTATTTCGATTTTAGCTTTCTTTGAAAAGTGGGATAAAGCAGCCACTTTTATTTATATTGCGGAAATCTCAATGGTCTAAAAATATTAAGTCTGGCACAATGATGGCCAACAAGGTCTAAAACTTTATCGCTATGAGGAAATAGCTGCCCCTACAAAAGCTTGGCCTAATAATTTTTTTCCCGATTTAAGCTTTCTTTGAAAAGTTGGCAAAGATGACACATTTATTTATATTGCAGAAATTCCAACTGTTAAAAAAATATCAAGGTTGGCGAAATGGTTGCTTACAGAAAATAGCCGTCCTTGGAACGACCGGCCCAGAATAGGATAGTATGTATGAATGTAAAAGAGCCTAGGATGAACCAACTGTTTAAATTAAATATATATTTTTATAATGTACGGGATGGATAATTAACGCTTGTGTTGGCAGTGGTATTTTTTAAAAAAATCCAGAGATGAATACCTGGGATAACTTTGAGGGGGTAGTTTGTGCATCAAATCGAAGTTTTTCGAGAATATCGATTTTGATCAATTTAAAAATTATCGTTTACAATCTAATTTGAAATTTCATTCGAATAAAAACGACAATCGATAATTTGATAATTTAAATGTATTTTGAAAGTAAAATAAATTTTTATCTCATACAGTCGCTTTTTGTTTGACAAAACAATCAAATAAAGTTTTCTCGTATTATATCTACATATAGAAGCTGACCCAATTTAATTTTTAAGCTTCACAAAGCATCAATTTTACAATCCTTTATTTTTCATCCGGTTATATTCAGTTAATAAAATTATAAAATCATTTAATCGAATCGTTGTATATATAGATATATAGATACACAGAGTATATACCTTCATAAAAATTCGTTTTATTATGTTAATAACCGAAAAGCACAAAAAACAAAAAAATCTGTGTGCTCACCCAAATAAAACCGAACTCAAATAAATGATGTTAATAATAAAGAAAATCGTTACCTCTTTTTTCGGCTACCATAAAAACAAAAGACGGTTTTTTAATATACCATCTCGCTTTTCCTCATATCCCCAACATATACGTATATGTACATCACAATGTAACAGAAAATTATATTAAAGCAACGTTTTTGTGCTTTTACAGATTTTTGGCAGTGTATGTGATAAAAAAAATGTATTTGCCCGTAAGAACAAGCAGCTATAAACCATAATGTATACGGCGAGAGCACCTCGGCAGTACACAAAAAAAATCAGAATACAAAACACCATTAAAACCCACGTAGTTTGAAAATTACTTTGCACTTTGAATTGTGCGGTTGTTGTAAGTTTCTCGTTCTCGCACATTTCTTTTCTTTTGTTTTGTTTTTCCGTGACTAATAAATCATTTTATTGAAAAACGTGCTTTATCTATTTTTCACTTTCATGTGTACATAAGAAAATTATAAATATGGTTTTCCGTTGGTTTTTGTTTTGTCTTCCCTACATAAGAAAGCTTGAAAGCTTTACTATACACAACATATAGTATACAAACATATTTTTAGAGATGTACACAGCTACTGTGGATTAAAAAAGAAAATTTCTAGAAATTTTCCATACACATACAGATATACATATACAAAAGAAAATCAATGGGAATATTGTCTGGTTAATTTTAATGAGAGACACAAATTTACCTTGCTGATTTCCATTCATGTTTCCTTTCTTTGCATTATGTAAAAAAAATGGTTGTTGTTGTCAAGAAAGGTATAATGTTTGTATATACCAAAAATTGATATCGGCCAAATTACCATACAGAGTTCACAAACGTATATACATATTTTTCGTTTATAATGAAGCATGACAAAAGAAATGGCCACAGGTAGAAAACAGATGAAAAAACACGATTTCCGCACATAAGTCATTACAACATATGACAACACACACAACATTTAAATAGAAAATATTATTTTTTATTTTGCGGACACAAAAGGAATATACAGATATGCGAGTATATAGGTAGGCCTGTCTGTTCGTTGATAACTTCATATACGGGATTTCATATCTTTTGCAGCTAATTAATGTGACAAGAAAATTATTTTCTATATCTTTGCACATCGCCAACATATATTTCATCGTATGTGTATCCGAGAGAGTATATATATACGAACCAACTGGATATTGAAAATTGTCTGACCATACAACTATTTATTATCATTATTAAGGCCATGTATAGCGGATATAATCCAACATACATATCATTTGAATTGATATATTATACAACAGCACACAGCATCATGATAATGAACATAATTTTTCAAAATGTCTAACGATGAGTTTTCATCTGATTAACTGTATATATCTATGTATACGTTTTAAGGTTAGATCGTTATATTATTAATGGAATAAAATTCTAATTTATGGAATGTTGAGGTATATAAAATAAGATTTGGAAATTATTTGAAATTAATTCAGCTGCTATTTATACCATAAATCTTCATTCGTTTAGGTAATTTATGGAAAAGCGCGCCGATAACAAAATCTATCCTGCTTATGGGGAATGGGCGAAAATAAAAAAGCATTTACGGAATTTAATCAAATACGAGGGCAGGACAGAAAATACCGAAATTACCATTGCAGAAAATTCGCTCAAAAATTCTTCAACTCACAAATTCAAAATATGGGGCCAGAAGTCACATCAAAATTATATCTATTATTTTGATGTGTTTGTGATATATTTTTAACTACTGGACTATAGGAGGACTGTAAACAGAGCTTTTCATGAAACATTTATTATGATAGAAAGAGGTTGACCTTAAAGCAGGTCTATTGACTAGTATCAAATAAAATCTTGGTTTGAGGCTAAAATCTCTCCCAACTCGCGGTAATTTATGGATAGTGGTTAGACGATATTAAAAATTCTGTCTTTGTTGTGAATGTGACGTTAACCTAAAAATCATTCTAAAAATGTCTTTTTCTATACTAAATTTTATGTCATCCCGAAAAAATATTAAAAAGAATTAAATATTGTTAGAAAAATTCATAGAATTCCGGTTCATACTATAATAAATTAATTATCTCTAACACCAATAAATAATGTTGATTAAGTTAAATAAGATAAATAAATTTTAATAAAATTACTAAATTAAATACTTAAATAAACTTAAAAGATAAATTAATTTAATAGTTTCAATTAATTAGATAAATTTCACAAATGAATTAAATAAGGTAAATAAATAAGCTAAAAAAATTAAATTAATTATTATTTAATTTGTTAAATTTATCTATTTTATCCAATTTATATTTATCTACTAAGTTAGTGTAATTTATTTATCTATTAAATTTATAAAATGTTAAATTCATTTAATTAATTTAATTCATTTTTTTTAATTATTCATTAATTGCACAAATTAAATAATTTCAACAGCTAAAATAGAAGAATGAATTAAATAAGTCAAATAAAGTTAATGAATTAAAAAAATTTGGTAAATTATATTTAATATTTATATTTGTTTTTAAAATTATTAAATTAAATAAATGTTATCAGTACAAAATTTAAAATAGTTTTAAAAGATTAATAAATAAAATTAAATAAACAAATATTTAAAATAAATTAGGCAAATAAAATATATTAAATAATTAAAAACCAAATAAATTTAATAGATATTTGAATTATAACATTGAATTAAATTAAATAAATTAAAATAATTAAATAGGTAAATAGGTTAAATAAGCTAAATGAATTAAATAAGTAAGTTTAAAATGTTAAATAAACAAATCAAGTAAATCGTTTAATTTATTTACCTATTTAATCAATTTAATTTTTTTACCTGTTGAAATTATTTAATATATTTAATTAATATAAAATAATTAGTTTATATATTTCTAAAGTTATTCAATTATTTTAATGTAATTTATTTACATATAGAATTATTAATTCTTCAACTAAATTAGATAAATAATTTCAATAGCTAATTAAATTTGATAAATTAATTAAATTATATTTAATTGATTTAATTATTAGAATAATCCAATTTATTTACCTGTTAAAACTATTTGATTTATATAATTAACTTTTTGTTATTTTAGTAAATTTAATGTGTTCAAAAAATTATATAAATTAGATAAATTATATAAATAAAATTAGTTAATTATTTTCGACAGCTAAATAAATTTTATTAAAAATATTTGTAAATATTTAAAAATAAAATTAAATAAAAGAACGAAAATATTATTGTATTTGCCTCGATAACAGGTCTAATTTAATTCATATTTAGTTAATTTCTATCTTTTCATACATTTGCAAATTATTAAATTATACAAAATTTGAAATAATTTTAATCGATTTAATTGAAAAATAATTTATATAATTCAATAAACTAAATTAAATAATTAAAAATAAATAAATTTAATATATTATATATATATATATATATATATATATATATATATATATATATATATATATATATATATATATATATATATATATATATACATATATACTTATATATATATATAAATTATAGGTTAACTTAAAAGAAAAATATAAATAATTAAATTTACAATAAAAAATTAGGTTGGTTTATTAATTACAATAAATAAAACAAAATACAGAAATGAATTAAACTAAATAATTTAAATATGAAAATAATAATAATAAACAGTTTTACAGGTCATTACAGGCCCCTTACTGAGTCAACCATCTGGCTCCAACGGTTTCGATCCTGAGCATTGTCTTCATCCTGTCTAAGACAACCTGAAGTGACCAAGTCGTTCTCTACATCGTGGAGCCATCGTCGCCTGCAACGACCTCTGCGCCTACCATATGGTGGCTCTCCTTTCAGAGATCGCTGCACAATTCGTTCCGGATCAGCACGCAGAACGTGACCGAGCCAGCGTACTCGCTGAGATCTTACTTCATGTACAATATCGGGGATCTTCATCAGCTCTCTGATCTCGAAATTGTACAGAGCTCGGGATGTGCCATTTATTTCATCTACACAGTCGTACCAATTTTTTTGGCATTCCTAGATATTCCACAGCAGACCACAAACTTTCCGAATTAATGCAGTCTACTCGTCATCAAACCAACCATTCTTGGGTCTGACTTTCACTATCCCTAAAGTTTGTTGAGCAGCCCTGACAACCGAAGTTTTAAGTACCTCCCAGACAAGATCCTGATATCGTTTCTTTTGATCTTCATTTATCAAACCTTCACAATCGAAATATACCATGCGTTTCGCTGCGTTTCCAGACTTGTACGAAAAATTCCATCGTAGCTTTGCAGCGACCAAATGATGATCGCTGCCTACGTATTTGGATGCTGACCGATAAGTTCTCACATCATGCACAACCCGATCCCGGCCTTTAGAAACTAACACATGGTCAATTTGGCTGCGGGAAGTTCCGCGAGGATGTGTCCATGTCTCTAGATGTATCTGTTTGTGAAGGAAGAACGTGCTTGCTACTTTAAGATCATGAGCAATTGCAAAGTACATTATGCTCTCACCATTATCGGCCGCAATTTCGTGTCGGAAATACGGACTTATGATTTCACACAAGTCGGTCTGATTTCTGCCAGGACTAGCATTAATGTCCCCAATTAACATTCTAACATCGTGTTCGGGTATAGATACCATCAGATCGTCCAAGTCATTGTAAAATGATTCTTTATATTGGGGCTGGCTAACTTCTGTGGGCGTATGTACACAAATTATTGACAAACTTCATGCGAAGCTTACACAATCGGTTATTGACTGCTTGGAAATCCAAATCAAGGTTCTTTATACCTGCGGCCCAAGAAGAAATCCAGCTTCAAGACTTCCGAGATCATCTCTACTGTAGAGCAACGTATAGGCCTGGGACATTTGGTCTCCACAATCTAATTTATTATCCTGTTGAAATTATTGAACATAACTAATTCATATAAATTTATTTAATTTATTAAATTTATCTATTTCAATTAATTATTTATCTATTAAATTAATATAATTTCTTTAGCTAAATTAATTTGTTTTAAAATAATAAATTAAATAATTTTAATACATTAATTAAATAAATTATATAAAACAAATAATTAAATAAACAATATATTTAACTGATTTACTGATTTAATTATTCTTATAACTGTTGAAAGTTTTTAATATATTTAATTTGTATGTTTATTTATTTTATGTAATTTTTCATTTTAAATAATTAATTATATAAATTATATAAAATAAAATAAACTCAATGAACTGAATTATATAAATAAAGTAAATTGAATTATTACATAATAATTAAATAGAATAGATATTTAAATTATACAATTATTAAATTGACGAATAATTTAAATAATTAAGTTTGCTATAAAAACTAAGTTAATTTATAAATTTCTATATGAATTAGATAAATTATACTCGAATGCAATATATTAAATAATATTAATAGTTAAATAAATTAGAATTATTAAATGCGAAAATATGTTAAATAAAACAAATGTTTAAGTTAAAAGTTAAATTAATTATTATTTAATTTATATAAATTAGTTAGTTTATATAATTTGTTAAATTTATTCGGGAGGTATCGGGTTCATTTGCTAAGAGAGACGGGATGGATGTAAAAATAAATTTTTATCTACCAATTACGATCGGTGATTAAATTGAAATCATCTATGACCCACTGTTTGTATATAGAACCCATGCGTCGACCTTACGTTTATGTTTGTACGGGCTGACATAGAGTTGTGCAGTGTGTAGATGGCCAGTCAAAAGACGGACCTGTAGTCGTGTACAAAAAAACTGTTCTGCTTTCAAAGAGCAATTAAATCCACTACTCGGACAGTCTTATTTTACAACAGTTTTATTTTAATAAAATTTCAGCCTGAATAACAAGTTGTGCAGAATATTATTGTGCTGAATCATTAAACAAAACCATATAGTTGCGCTGTGCTAAATATTTTTATGATAGCATGATAATGCTGAAAATTGATAAAATGTCGAACCTAGCCAACATAAATGACGATGAGTTCCAGATATATAAATGACTGAATTCAATATAAAATTAACTGAAGTAATTCGATTCGGGCTAGCTAAGTTTTTTGACTGACTAACATATTAACGGCCGAAACGATTACACCCAGAAACTTGGTCTAAAATTTGTATTGATGTATGTTGGAGGCACGTATTAAGACGAGATAATTCAACATATCCCTCCTGAGGGAAGATACTAGGTTCCAAACTTATTATGAGCAAGATTAAATAACTAAACATATTTTTGATTGCATCAACCAACAAGTGACATTTAGTCATCCTGAATTTTTTTTACCAAATTCGGCTTAATTCATCGAAAAACGGTGCCAGTACCCTAATTCAAACCGAAATTTGAAAAATATGGATAATGCGAAACTTTTACGGGAGAAAACATTTCTAAATATGTTATTATCTAGCAAAATTGCTATTGTCCTCATTGTGGCCACATTGCTTGAAGGTTGCAGAAATAATATCTCAATTACTTCTATAGATTTAAATTTTGCTGATAATCAATCCTCTATGCAATATTTCAAATCTAATCAAAAGTTCTGGAATTGTTTGGTCAATAAACTATGTGGCAAAACAGGGCTGTTGTGAATCTTGACCGAATCTGGAAAGAAATCCATAATAATTATTACTTGATGGAGAAAGTTTCAATTTTACTTGCGAGAAACTTCTTGCGACAAACTCTGCCTTGAATTTTATTGAGTTAATAATATTCTTATTAACCAGTTCAAGAGTAAAGAGATGATCAGCAAATTAATTAATAAATGTCACGCACCAACTTAAAAAGAAGCTAGTATTGATTTAACAGAAAGTGGTTTTTCGTATGGCCTATCTGATATGACGTCCTCATGAGCCCTTCGGCTTCCTTGGTTATAATTGTTCCAGAGAAAAGAGGAGTCAATATTGTCGACGAAAATAGCACTAGATTTGTGGCAGCCACTTTGCATTTGTTTAATTAAAAACGAATCTCTCATAATCCAGTAGGGACCGATTTCCGCCATATAACATAACTGGCATTACTTTACAGCAGTATGTGGAAACATTGCTTTTTTTATGGCATTCACGCGTAGATAATTGTTTAATTTCGCCGGATTCTGAGACATAACACTGATCTAAAATAAAAGGTTTAATGTTTAAAATTTATGGTTTAACGTTTAAGGTTTAAGGTTTACGGTTTACGGTTTAAGGTTTAAGGTTTAAGGTTTAAGGTTTAAGGTTTAAGGTTTAAGGTTTAAGGTTTAAGGTTTAAGGTTTAAGGTTTAAGGTTTAAGGTTTAAGGTCCAAGGTTTAAAGTATATAGTTCAAAGTTTAACGCTTATGGTTCGATTTTAACTTTTAATGGTTTAAGGTTTAAGGTTTAAGGTTTAAGGTTTAAGGTTTAAGGTTTAAGGTTTAAGGTTTAAGGTTTAAGGTTTAAGGTTTAAGGTTTAAGGTTTAAGGTTTAAGGTTTAAGGTTTAAGGTTTAAGGTTTAAGGTTTAAGGTTTAAGGTTTAAGGTTTAAGGTTTAAGGTTTAAGGTTTAAGGTTTAAGGTTTAAGGCTTAAGGTTTAAGGTTTAAGGTTTAAGGTTTAAGGTTTAAGGTTTAAGGTTTAAGGTTTAAGGTTTAAGGTTTAAGGTTTAAGGTTTAAGGTTTAAGGTTTAAGGTTTAAGGTTTAAGGTTTAAAGTTTAAGGTTTAAGGTTTAAGGTTTAAGGTTTAAGGTTTAAGGTTAAAGGTTTAAGGTTTAAGGTTTAAGGTTTAAGGTTTAAGGTTTAAGGTTTAAGGTTTAAGGTTTAAGGTTTAAGGTTTAAGGTTTAAGGTTTAAGGTTTAAGGTTTAAGGTTTAAGGTTTAAGGTTTAAGGTTTAAGGTTTAAGGTTTAAGGTTTAAGGTTTAAGGTTTAAGGTTTAAGGTTTAAGGTTTAAGGTTTAAGGTTTAAGGTTTAAGGTTTAAGGTTTAAGGTTTAAGGTTTAAGGTTTAAGGTTTAAGGTTTAAGGTTTAAGGTTTAAGGTTTAAGGTTTAAAGTTTAAGGTTTAAGGTTTAAGGTTTAAGGTTTAAGGTTTAAGGTTTAAGGTTAAAGGTTTAAGGTTTAAGGTTTAAGGTTTAAGGTTTAAGGTTTAAGGTTTAAGGTTTAAGGTTTAAGGTTTAAGGTTTAAGGTTTAAGGTTTAAGGTTTAAGGTTTAAGGTTTAAGGTTTAAGGTTTAAGGTTTAAGGTTTAAGGTTTAAGGTTTAAGGTTTAAGGTTTAAGGTTTAAGGTTTAAGGTTTAAGGTTTAAGGTTTAAGGTTTAAGGTTTAAGGTTTAAGGTTTAAGGTTTAAGGTTTAAGGTTTAAGGTTTAAGGTTTAAGGTTTAAGGTTTAAGGTCCAAGGTTTAAAGTATATAGTTCAAAGTTTAACGCTTATGGTTCGATTTTAACGTTTAATGGTTTAAGATTTATTGTTCAGCATTCGGAATTTATGCTTAAAAATAATTATTTTTCGGTTTATAGTTTAAAGATGAATTTGAGTGTTTTTATCTTATTATAATAGTGCGATAAAAAGTTTGTGAATTTCTGACTTTTTATCGATTTTATAAATAACTGCTAGCTGGTGGGTGTCATTTAAATATTTAGTAGTTAGAGTAAACTTACCAATCGATTAAAAAATATCTTAAAATATAAGCCACGCAGTTAATATAATATATACAAAGCGTTTGCCACTCAAGCTGAACCAATTATAGTTAACAAAAAACTAAATCAGCATCACTTACATTCTCCTCACCATTTTCGTCGCATTTATTTGGTGCCACTGTGAAATTGACTGATCCTTCAATCGCTTCACATGATGTATACGCTGTGGGGGAACCTTTTTGTGGTAAATAACGTACGGTATCAAACTGTAATTTAGAGTAAACAAATTTTTTGTATATTGTATTTAATTGTGTAACTTTATGCATGTGTCGTAATGTACAGTGTATATATATATATTAAGTCAATAGTACTCGTTTTATATCGAAAATTGCAGATTGATGTTATTGGTGCAATAAAATATATAGAATATAATGTGTACGCTGTGGGACAGAGATACTTAATTTTAAATTTTATTTTACTAATCGAAATTATCTTCAAAAATTATTTTGAAATCTTCACAGCAAAAATATCCTCCTTCATTTAAGTAATTTCAAATTCTTTATCATCGTCCCAGGCTCTCTTTCCCTATATATAAATTTTATATAATTTAAATTCATGATAAGAGTGTTCTTGTTACAATACACATAATAAAATTCTTTATACAATACCTTTTCTTCTTCTAAGAAGGATTTTTTCATAAGACATATACAAAAACAAAAAAAACCAGAGCAAAGCTCTCAACACAACAGCAAACGAAATATACAAAAAATAAAATTTTACATAATGGGATATACGACGAACAATAAAATTTTAATGATCACCCATTTACTCTTTACAGAAAATACATTAAAACCCAAAATTTTACATGAGCTTTTATGAGCTTTTTTTTATTTAATTAAAAAACAAAAAAAATGCTTCAGGAACATTTTAAAAGTGAATTTTAGTTCATTTGCAAATATATGCAAATTTTGCTTGTTGTTTATTTCTAAATCGTATAAGACTTTAATTGTAAATATTTCGTCATGTCTATATAGGTATGTACGTACATATCTCGGCTCGTAATAATGTACCTGTAATAATATAATATCCCCAGGTGACTATTTATTACACCAGTTTTTCTAATTTAATTGAGATTTCATTTTCAATTTTTCATTATATGTATACGAATCACAGTACTGTATATAATACATAAGACAAAAAACTCTTGTTCGTAATGAGTTGAAAACTTTTCAGATTGAATTTAGTGAGAAGCAGCATAAACAACATCATATACATAGACTGTAATATAAATAACAAGACAAAAATATAATTCATGTTGTCTTCTACATATATACATGTGTACGTTTAAAGCACAAAGTAGACAAATAAAAGCTCAAATGCCAACTAGAATAAGATAAAGTTGATACATTTTTCAAAACAAAAAGCTCACACAGCACAAAAAATAAAGTTTTCAGACAAAATAATTCAATTTAGTGCTGGTTTTGAAGCAGGGATACTTGTATCCTAGATTTTTTATTTTATTATTTTGCGATTTCATTAGAATCCCTTTCGTCTTTTATAATAATAATAATAACAATAGCAACAATAGTTTTAATGATAGTGAAAAATAGTAGAACAAGACAATGGATACAACAACAAATGAAACATTTTCATTGTGAAATCAAATGTGACACTAGAGATTTTTTGATGCCCTTTGTAACTAGCTGTAGCACAGAAGAAGTGTTGTGGTTTGGGGATTTTTTTTTAAATTACCTGCAATCATGAATGACAAACCAAAAGATAATGACGATTACATGGTATTCAATTTATTCTGAAAACTATGTGAAGTTCTTGATTTACGTGTTCGAAGATAAATGTAGTTGTTTGCTATCGTTCATACTTGTTGCAGGTTTAAAATGATACTCGAAAGCTTATCGCTATTATTCAATTACTATTAAGCAGTATTTATTTGCTTCAAGATTGTACACCTTTGTACACACAAATTCGTAATAATTCGCAAGACTTAGTTTGACTCCGATAGTTGAAGATAACATGCGGAATCTTGTTTTCTAACCTATGCTCATTATTTTTAAATTGTTTAATGAAGCATTTGGTTATATATTTTGTAGCTGGTGTAATAAAACATATTTGCAAAATTTTATTTAATTGATTATGATCAATATAAATGCCCATTATTTGTTGAAAACCTTTATTCTTCAATGAGAGCATATTATAGGGTTTAGCATACATATTTTCACAATTTTCCTTTTATTTTAATTTGATCAAATCCACTGAACCCACTCAAAGTTTACTTCTATCGGTTATTGATATTTTAGTTTCACGTTTGTGAAACTGTTATGTACTTCGCAATTACGGCTGTGAAAAATTATGTATTGAGCATGTTTTTGTGTATGTTCCTACGAGGTGGAGGTCAATAATTTTATGAAATTTGAGAATTTAGGCAAATTTTTAAAAATTATGGAAATTTTTGTATTTTTGAACATTTTGAATTTTCTAAAATTTCAGAATTATGATTTTTTATAATTTGGAAGCTTCCTCGAGTAAAAAAATTGAAAGAGTTTTAAGCATTGTAAGTTTTAAGAACTTTTAAATTTTCAATAATTCCGTTAAAATTACAGTTTTTACGAATTTTCGGAGCTTAACACTTAGAAAACATTTGAAAAATGTCATAGAATTTTAAGAGTTATTCAACAAATTCTAGGATTATTACAAGAATTTTTAAAAATTTTAAGTTGTTTTAAATTTAAAAAAAAATTGTAGAAATTTTTAATTTTTAATTAAATTTAGAAATTTCTGAAAATTTGAAATCTAATTATTGCGTCCATGAGTATTCAATTTGACATATTGATCATTAAAAACATGAAGGAATTTAAAAAAAATTCTAAATTTCCTTTAATTAATTTGGCCAAATTAAATCCTCTAAAGACTACTATTCTACCTTCTTCCGTTAAAGATATTTTAGAGTTACATTATGTGTCCATACGTTATTTATTCCTTTGTTTTTGTTGAATACTGATAAAATTCTTTCTAAAATATTAGAAAATTTAAGGAATTAATCTGATTTATTTAGAATTTCATATTTTTTAAAAACAAACATTTCTTGAGTTTAAGTAATTTTTAATAATTCATTTTGACAAGGATTTTAAGAGTTTCATACAATAGATTTAAATTTTGTGAATTATGATAATATTAGAGAACTAAACTAATATTTAGAATTTTCCCAACAGAGGATTTTTATACTTTCAATAACTTTTAAACATTAAGAATTTAAAAAAAAAAGTTTAAACGATCGAGAGTTTTGAGAATTTTATAAAGCTTAATGAATTTAAGAAATTCTAAAATTCTATTTTATGATTTTGGAATGTTTCATAACTATTATAGAATTTTATGAGAAAGTTTTGGAAATTTGTTCCTTGAAAATAAAATTTTTATAATTTTAAGAATTTAATACTTTTTAAGAATTTTATGAGTTTTTTAGTAGCATTCTTAATTTCACGAACCTTTAGAATAAGAGAATTTGAATTTGAATTTTTCACATTATAACCTTATGAACGGGTTATAAAATTTTTAAACATTTGTATAGTTTTCATAAAAATTTGAATGATTTTGAAAAAATGATTTTGATACGAATTTTAGACATTTTTGAAATTTTTTATAAAATTTTGAAAAACAGGTAAATTAAACTTTAGAAATTCCTGAAATTTTATTTCAATTAATTTCGAAATAATTAGATCTTTTAGAATATTGAAAGATTCTTGATCTTGCCAAGCACTCACATAGTAAAACACACGAAAACTGTGCATCAGTTTGCATCAGTGCAAGACGATTTTTTGTGTGTTTTACTATGTAAGGCTGATGTTACTGATGTTGCATGGTCTGCCCCAATGATGAACATTGCGTTACATCTGTTAAATTGCAAAAAATTTGCTTTAAAATTATTAATTTTCTCAATCAGTTTAAAAACTTATGTAAAAGAACAGAAGCAATAAAACAATTACAAAAAATAAAAATAAAATCGTTAACAAATTTACAATAAGAAAGTTGCAGGAATTTTAGTAATTTAGATATATTGAAATTCTATAATTTTTCAGTTTAATTTATAAAACAATTTCTGGGAAAATTTCACGAATTTTTAAAAAATTTTAGAATTAAAGGAATTTCAAAAATTCTTGATTTCAATTTTTTTTAGAACTTTTAACTTAAAACTGGTTAAAAACAATGAGAATATATTTTATATTATAAAATTCAGCGGAGTTTGGCAAATTTATCAAAATTTGCATTTATTAATTAGACCATATTTAATCCACTAAAGAGACTAATATTCAATCTCCATCGGTTAAACAAATTTTAGTTAACGTTTATATGTCAATATAAAATAAATTTAAAAATTTGCATATTAAAATTTTTGTTAATTTTCAGAATTTTATATTTTCAAAAAATATAAACATTTACAATTTCAAGAACTAAAAGTGTTTTTAGCATTCTAAATTTTAATAATTTTTAATCATCCAAAACTACTCAAATTTCAGAAGCCGTTAAAAATTTTAAAATTTTAAACAATCGAATACTTTTTATACTGCATTTTAAGAGTTTTAACGTAATTTAGCCATTTTTCAAGAATTTAAAAAAAAATTGGAATTTTTGATTATTTTTTTTGAATTATACATTTTTAATAGTGATTTAGAAATTTCGGAAATTTTCAAAAATGTTTTCTAAAAATATAACATCAAAAAAATTATTGTATCCACGTAAATACAATTTCCATCCCTATGGTGGGAAGGCAACGAAGACATGTCCAATGAAGCCATGTTGGAGTCAAAATTTGTGTTTTTAAGATAAGATGCTTTAGAATTAAGTATAGATTTTAAATATTTTAAACAATTGAAATTTTTTATAAAGAATTCTAAATAACTTCCACACGAATTTTTAGGAATTTTTAAAAATCTCGATAATTTTTAAAGTTTTATAATACTTTAAGAATTCTTTAAATAAAATTTTTACAACTCCTGAAATATTAAATTTGTTTATAAAATTTTCAAAATTTTTGATTTTTAAATAAATTTTAGTTTTACGTTTAAGTGTCCATACGATGAATAATCCTTCCACAATGAATATTTTTTCAGAACTATGAATACCTCGAGATAGTTAAGAATTTTTGAAAAAAAATAACCGAAATTTAAATAAAATATATTAATCACAATTTTTTAAAACTTTGTGAATTTTTATCATGCTAGAAATTTTAGGACTAATATGGTTTTAAAAATTGTTGGAAATATAAAGTTCATGCAATTTTAAATTTCAGGAGTTAAAGAGAAAAAAATAAATGATAAATTTTTAATTATTAAGATATTTTAGAATTTTTCAAACTTTAAGAGCTTTACGAGTTAAGAACGGATATAACAATAATTTTAACGATTAAAATTTTTTATAAAATATTTTAAGAGCTTTCCAACGAATTTTTAGAATTTTAAAAATTTTGCCAAAGTAAGGAATTTAAACAATTTTAAATTCAACTTTTGTTAGGATTTCAGGAATTCTAGGTTTTGTAATTTTTTTATAATTATTTGGGATTTTTTATATTTCTAAGAATTATGTTAATTTGGAAAATTGTTTTCTAAATTTTTTTTAATTTTTTTGGAATATTTGTATATAAATTAAGTAATTTAGAACTTTTGAAAAAACATTTTTTTTAAATTTCGAATTAATAAAAATTACAAGTTTAATTTACAATTATTTATTTGGAATTTTAAGAATTTTAAGAATGTTAAGATTTTAGAAAAAATTGCAAAGTTGATTCTAAATAAAATTTAAATATTTGTACATACATAAGTACATTATTGCTAATTTTAATATTTTTATAAAATATAATAAATTTAAGAATTTTTAAAAGTTCAAGAGCGTTTTGGTTTTCCATCGTTTTAAAACATTAAAAAATTTACGTATTTTCAGCTTTTAGTCTTTTGAATTTAATTAAGAAAGAGTTTTAAGACATTTTCAAACAAATTTGAGAAATTCAAAAAAATTCGAGAATTTTTTTAAATTGAAAATGATAAAACTTTTTTAAATTTTATGAATTTCGTTAATTCTAAATTTCAATGGTTTTCAGAAGAGTTTCACATTATTTAAAATTTAAAATTTTGATAAAACTTTTTAATTTTAAAAATGTTGAAAATTATTTGATTTGATTTTTAAAAATTTTTACAATTTTGAAAATTTTATTATATATAATATTTTTTTTAGAGTTATTTAAATATTTTTATAGTTAAGTTTCTACAAAATTATGAAGTACAAGTTTTTAAAAGAACTTTAATATTTTAAAAGATAACTTTTACAATTTTTTTATTTTAAGATGAATTTCTAAAATTTTCAAATTATAACTGGAGGAGATTAACTTATTATTAAAATTTTCATTTTTTGATATTAATAAAGTACAAAAAATTTTAGTTAAGATTTTGAGAATTTATGATTTTGAATAATTTGCGCTAAATTAAGATTTTAACGAATTTTAAAAGGTTTATTAGGAAAATATTAAGAATATTGTGAATTTGAAAAATTATTGGTATTAAATTTTTTTTTTTTGGATTTAATAAAAAGTACGAATTTTGAAATTTAAAAGGTTAAGAATTTCATGTATTTTTAGAACGAATTTAAAGGAAATTTTAATTTGAAGGATTCCCTGAATTTAAATGATTTGATAAATCGTTATATATTTTATTAAATTATTAAATTTTATTAAATTATACAAATTTTAGAAATTAGTTTTAGAAAAAATTTCTTGATTTTTTCTGGAAATTTTCATCATTTTGAGAATTTCAAATTTTACTTTAAATTACTTGGAATTTTAAAAAATATTCAGAAATTAAAATTTTTAAAAATAAATAAATAATTAATAATGAAAAATAGAAATTAAAACAGTTTTAAGCATTGTAAGATTTAAGAGCTTAAACAATTTTCAATAATTCAAAGCCATTAAAATATTACAGTTTTTACGAATTTTCGGAGCTAAATAATTGGAAAATATTTTTAAAATGTCAAAGAATTTTAAGAGGTATTCAAATACTAGGATTTTTTCAAGAATTTTTAAAAATTTGGAAAGTATTTTCAAATTTAAAAAAAAAAAAATTTAGGAATTTTAATAATAATTTAGAAATTTCTGAAAATTTGAAATCTAATCGACAACTTCGATAACTACTATACTTCGATTCAAGTGATAGGATATTCAACCGAAAATGAAGTCTCTCGGAACGGTGAGGAGAAATAGAATACCTTCGTGTGAAGTGCCAGTAGAAGCTGAAATTAAAAAATTAAAAAGGGGAAACTTCGACAAATATGCTGATATTTGAAATGTTTATTGGAAAGTTAACAAGGTAGTCACGCTTTTATCAAGTTACGTTAGAACCCCGATTCAGATAAAATTCATATGGATGACAAAGAAAAAGAGAAAAGTTCCTGCCAAAATTAATTAAGCAGTACAACCGACATATGGAAGAAGCGGGTTTGTTAGACAGTTTGATTGGGCGGTACAAAATAAAAATGAGAACTCGCAAATGGTACATGAGTTTTTTCTACCCTAAGCTTGATATAACCATAAAAAATGTATGGCTACTTAACTGAAGATGCAAAAAAGGTTAAATATCAATGAAACTAAATTTTTACAAAATTGTTTTACAAATTATTGAGAAATGTCAATGTTTTGAGAATTTTTAGATTTATGCTTCGATGTTTTTAAACAGAAATTTAATATTTAAAAAAAATAATTTTTAGTGTTTTATGTTTTAAGATGAAAAATTTAGGTATTTTCAAAATTTTGAGAATTTTATGATATTTTGAAATTAAGTAGGTTAAGAACTTCAAGATTATTTAGAAAGAATTTAAAGGATATTAAAGTTTCCATGAATCTTAAGAATTGTACATTTTTTAAAATTTTAGAAATTTCAAGAATAATAAATAATTGAAATAATTTTCAAAAATGTATAATTTTAAGTATTTTTCAAATTTTGAGATTGAGCTTTCCGAATTCTACCAAAAACTATATTAAAAGAAATACTGAACTGAAATCGGTTGGAGCGTTTTGGTAAATTAAAAATTGATTGGAACGCTTTATCAATAAATGCTCTGCAATAACAAATCGGTTATCTCGTTGAACAAAAACATCAAGCACTAATCTAGTTACAACGTAATATAAAATTAATAAAATTTATTATATCAGGTTGAAGGTGTATTTATTTGAAAATATGGTTCTAATTTATTGGTGAAACATCACATTGAATTCAAACTTAAAACCGAAATAAAAACTTTCATTTTTCAAACTTATTGATTTCATAAAATTCTTAATGTGTTTTCCATGTTCAGCCCATAATGCTCCTTCTTATTTATTTTTAGCACAAACATAAAAGTGAGCAAAAGGTCACTTTTTAAATATATTTTTTTGTTGGTTGGTACTTAAAGTGGTATAATTTATTTTTGAAAACTAATTAAAAATTTACAACCTTTTTTGTTTCCAATTTATCCAGTTACATAGACACAGAAAGATCATCATCATCATCATCATGGGGTGGGGAAAACTTTAAAAATAACTCATTAAAAAGTTTGTGTCTGTACGTATACATACATATACAAATATAGATATAATAAATTTCTTATCAATTATTTAACGACTGTATATGCGGTGTAGAGTATATATCTATTATTTACTACCGTCATGTAGTAATTGTGTTCTGATAAAATATCTAAAATATTGAAAATATTATTATTATTTTATAACACATGACATTTTCCAATACAACCATTTCTAGGTCAAAATAACCCAACCGTTTTCCCAAAAGTTTAAATATGACACTTTGAAAATTAATAACAATCAAAAAATGTATAAAAATTCTTTTGAATATAAAAACTTTATTTTTATGAACTTATATTCAGTTGTGAGTATGAAATGAATTGGTTTCCACCACCATATCCCCACCATCTAATTCTATTTTTCACAAATATCATTATTATTTATTTGAATAAAATTATGTTGCTTTCTTTCCTCGTCGCTTTCTCGTTTATTTTTCATCATTTTCCAGATGGTGTGTGGAATGTTTAATTTTCATATGAAATTCAGAGTTTTCATTTTTCTAATAAATTATTCATTTTCATTTCGATAATTCTTCATTCTCCTGGATGTGTATATTGTGTATATTATATATGTTTATTATACGAGATTATATATTTGTACAACGAAGAAGAATGAGTTTTCATCTCTCTAAACTGTATATGTGTGTGTGTGTGCTTGTTGTATTGTATATTATGAATTTCCTATGTAATTGGGAGAAATTTTCTTTCGTTACTTTATTGGGAAATTATTCATGAAATGAATTTTTTTTAAAGGTGGTGTGCACGAGATGATGTTAAACAGCAAGTCTCATTTTTGATAGTTTAAAGTATTATTCATTTGTGGAAGTATGGGGATTCCTTTAATTATGCTACTAGTATACATACTTCAGTTGAGCCTCATGTTTAAATTATTTCTGCATCTGACGAAAAAAAACAACTTTCACGGCACAAAAATGTATACTACATGTCCAACCCTATACGGCCACAGTTATACATTTTTATAAAGCCCGGGTTTGGAACCCTAGCGACCAAGGTGGTCCCATTCCACTAAGCCTAAACTTACGTCATTTGAATTTAAAGATTATAATCAACATACATACATTTATGTATAAGATAATCCATCAACATACATAAATTTGAAAATGATAACTTAAGGATTGTGATCCTTAATAATTTTTTAAATAAATTTATTGAGTTACGTAAGAATCGTAAACTTAAATTATTTTCAAAAGTAATATTGTAATTGCTTGAAACCAAATTTTGTTTTTAATTTTGTAGTTTTAAATATTAATGTTTAAATATTTAGGCGATATAAAGGGGTGTTAAACCCCTTTATATCGCCTAAATATTTAAAAATTTATATTTAATTTTAAAAATTCTTTTAAAAAATTGAATTTCCAAATTATAAAAATTCCAAACTTTAGTAAAGTTTTAAATATTTCTGAGAATTCTTTAATTTATTGGAATTCTCAATATTCCCTAATTCCGAAAATAAAACGTTTCATGAAATTTACAATTTTTGTTTAATTCGTTAATTAATTGATTAATTCTTTGAAATTTGTTTCAAATTCCCTTATAAAATTATAGAGAAAGCTCGAATAATTAACAATAAATATCCTGAACTCCTAAGAATTGGAAATCTCTTAAATAAAATTTTAAAAGAAATTTTGAATTCACAAAAATTTTAAAATGCTGAATTTTATTAAAATTAACAATCTTGCATTTTTCCACAAATATTTTTTTTAACTCTTAAAACTTATAACTTTTGATATTGAATTGATGGAGGTGGAACATTAGTGCATTCAATTGATTTAGACACATTAGAGAAATTTAACGGATAATATAAATTTTATACTCATGGGCATTTTTTTTTTTTAAATCTGCCATAAGTTTTAAAATTCTAAAAATAAATAGAAATAATTTTTCCTAAATTTAGCAACATTTATAAAATTGTGGAAATTTTTAATTAATTTTGAAGTTTGTTTGAAGAATTGTTAAACATTTTAACAAATTATAAAAATTTTAAAAAATTTATATTATTTATTTATTTATATTTATTATTATTTATATTTATATTATTATTTATATTTATTTATTTATATTTATATATTAATATTTATAATTAAGGTTATTTTTCCAAACAAATTTAAATTTTTTTAAATTACAAAAAATTTATTATAAAAAAATAATTAAATCTTAAAGAATTTGTAACTCTAGAAATATTCAAAATTCTGGGACTCTAAATAAATTTTAAAATTTGTTAAATTTTTAGGTTTTATAAAATTATTAGTAACTGTAATTCGAATATTATTTATGAGTTTAACACTCATAAATAATATTCGAATTACAGTTACTAATAATTTTATAAAATCATGTTCTTAAAATTATTTTAAAATTAATTGTTTTTTTTATTAATTTCTAATATCTAATTTTTTAATTTCAAAATTCATAGAATGGATTTTATTTTATAAACTTATGAAATATAAAAATTATTAATCAATTATTAATTATATTCCTAAATTTTCCAATAATTTCCGAAAACAGTTAAAATGCTTATAAAATTCTTGAAATAAACGTTTCTGTTTAATTCGTACAAATCTAATTTATTATTAATATTTAAAAATTTACAAAACAATTCAAATTATTTCAATTTTTAATATTCTTAATATTCTAAAATTCCAGTTATTAAATTTTTATTAATTTTTAATATTGTATAATTATTAAGCTTCCCAAAAAATGGTATTTTACAATTTTATAAAACAACTCTTTTAATAGAATTAATTAATTAATCATTTAATTAAAGATAAATATTTAAACGTTTTAAAAATTTAATATAGTAAGATTGTTATTTTAATATCAGAATTTCTATCCTATAAATTTTTAAATTTATAAAATTTAATATGTATTAATTTTTAAAATGAGTTCTATTTTTCAAACAAATCTTAAATATTTTCAATTAAAAAAAAATTAATAATAAAAATTTATTAAAGCTTTAGAATTCGTTCGAAACATTCTAAATTCTTGGATTCATAAAATTTTCAAAATTCGCCAAGTTGTTAGGGTTTTAAAATCATTACTAACTGTTCATCGTAGAACACACAATTGAAAACTCAAAAATAAGTTTTGAGAGTAAAAATTCCTAAATTATTTAAAATTAATTAATGTCTTTTATTTTAAAAATCCATACAACATATTTAATTTATGAAACCTACAAATTCTAAAAATTATTGAGTTAAGTAAAATTCTAATCATATTTGAGAATTCCTAAATTTACAGTTAAAATGCTTAAATATTCTAAAAATTTAAAGTGTTTGTTAAAACCGTAAATCTATAATTTATTACACTAATATTTAAAAATTTTAACAGTAAAAATTCTTTCGATTTTTTATATTATTTAAATAAACAATGCTTAAATTCCCGTTATTACTTTTTTACTATTTTTTAATAATGTATAATTATTAGACTTCCCCATATTTAAAATTATAAAAATCTTAAAATATAAATTCGTAAATTTCTTATTTTAAAATGAAATAGAATGCTTAGTAACGTAAAACTCTTAAAAAAGGTATATCCTTACATTTTTAAATTCATAAAATTCACAGAAATTTAAAAAAGTTGAATTTTATTAAAATTTATTATTCTTATCATTATCTCTCAAATTTTCATATAAAATCTTAATTTTTCAAATTTTTAAATTACAAATAATTTTTGATATTGAACTGATAAAGGTAGAATATTATTAAATTTAGTGGATTTAGTCAAACTGAAAATGCTTAACGGATAATAAAGAGATAAAAATTGTATTCGCATTTTTCTAATTTTTTGTTCAGAAATTCAAAAACGATCAAAATTTCCAAAATTCTACTGAAATTGAAATAATTTTCCTAACTCGCAACATTTATAAATTCTGAAAATTTAAAAAAAAATTTGAAATCCATTTGAAAAAGTTGAAATTTTCGAAAACATAGACGATTGTTAAATTTTTTAAAAATCTGATTTTAATTTTTAAATTTTCCAAATATGAAAAAATATTCGAAAATATTCTATAAATAAAAGTTCTGGAAGCATAATTTCACAAATTCTTATAATAATTTTGGTTTCTAAAATAATTTAAATTATAAAAATGTATAAAATTTTAATACAATATGTATTAATATTTAAAATTAGTGCAATTTTCTAATTAATTACTTGTATTTAAAAATTCCATAAACTGTTAAAATTCTTTCAGTTTTTATTATTTTTAAAATATATAATGCGAACATTTTTTAAAATTTAATATATTAAATTGGAAAATTCCCGTGTGATTAACAGCTTTTGAAACACGATAACTTCATTAATTCTAAAATCAGTTGAAACTACAAAAAATTAAATATTTAACAATTATTAAAGCTTATAGAAAGCTTATTAACTCACGAAATATTCCAAAATTTTCAAAATTCGCCAAGTTTTTAGGTTTATAAAACTATTCCGTACTGTTCATCGTTGAACACACAATTGCAAACTCCAAAATCCCAAACTATTTTTAGTTAAATAAATTTTTCAGTTTAAAAAATCAATAAATTAAAATTATGAAATATTACAAAATTATGAAATTTTGCAAAATTTAGTAAGGTTCTAAATATATCTGAGAATTTCTCAATTTACTAAAATTCAAAATACCTAAAAACCTAGAACTCTTATAAAAATGTATTTCTTAAATTTTTAAATTCGAAAAATTAAAAAAGAAATATGAAATTCATAAAATTTAAAAATCCTGAATTTAATTAAAATTTAATATTCTTGCAATTATCATTAAATTTTTTTACAACTCATATAACTTATAATTTTTGATATTGAACTAATAGTAGTGAATTAAAAATATAAATAATTTAAAAACATAGTGGATCGTTAACAGGCTTTAAAACCTGTTCTAAATTCTTAAGCTTTTAAAACATGGAAAATTCGAAAAATTCCTTAGGAATAAAAGCTTTTGAAACATTTGAATTCTAAAAATTTTTTAAATTGTTTTACTCCTTAAATATGAAAATTAAAATGTTAAAATTGTTGATCTTTATTAATATTTAAAATTAACGTAAAAGAAAAATTCATAAATCTTCTGAAATTACAAAAAATTTGATATTAAAAATTTATTTAAGCTTCTAGAATTGTTAAATCTCGAAATATTCAAAATTCTGGAATTCTTAAAATTTTAAAAATGGCCAAGGTTTTTTAAAATCATTAATAACTTTCCATCCTAAAACAAACAGTTTCAAACACCACACTTCACTGTGAGTCTAAAAGTTCATAAAATTCGAAAATTATTTAAAATTAAATAATTTTTTTAATTTTGATTTATTCATAAAATATAATAAAATTTTGACACTTTACAATTTCTGATACTCTTAAATTTAGTTAAGTTCTAATTATTCCTAAAAAAAATTTAATTTGCTAAAATTCTTTATATTCCCAAATTCCAAAAATAGTTGAAATGTTAAAAATTTCTAGAAAATTAAAGTTTTTTCGTAATTAACAAATTTATAAATAGTAACTAGTATTTAAATATTCCAAAACTGTTAAAATTTTGTAAGTTTTTAAATTCTTAAAATATAAAAATCTTAATTTTTTTAGAATTAAATTTTTATAATTTCTCAAAAAATGTTAAATTATTAAACTTTCAAACAAAAACCATTCTCTAAAACTCCCTAAACAATATACATACATTTTCGTTCCCAAAATTCATTTAAAAATTTTTTCGATATAAGGTAGAATATTAATGAATTCAGTGGACTTTGTCAAATTAAAAAAGTTTAACGGAAAATGTAAAGATAAAAATGGGCACCAATTTTTATTTCAAAAATTTTCGTATATTCTAAAATTCTAAAAATAAAAGTTAAATAATTTTCCTAAATTTCGCAACATTTATAAAATTGTGAACATTTTTAAAACACTAACTGCTCATCGTAGAACACAATTGGAAGCTCCATAATTAGTTAGAGTACAAAATTTTTAAAATTTCTAAATTATTTAAATTAATTAATTATTGTAATTTAAAAAATTAATATAATATAATAATATTTTGAATTTTACTAAATTTAAAAATTATTAATTTAGTAAAATTCTGAATATTTCTGAAAATTCCATAATTTCCACAAAATCTTAATATTCCCAAATTCCCAAAATAGTTAAAATACCAAATTATTTTTGAAATAAATGTTTAATTCGTAAATTTCTAATTTATTACTAAAATATAAAAATTAACAAACCTAGTAAAAAAATTTCAATTTTAAATATTCTTAAAAAATATTTTTTTAACAAATTTCAAAATTCCATTTATAAAGTTTTTATTAATTTTTAATAATGAAAAATTATGAAACATCCAAAATAAACAAACTTTAGAATTGTTGAAATTTTAAAATTTTTTACAATATCTGTATAAATTTTAAAACCCTTTTAAAAATTTTAAAGTTCGTTGAAAGTTCTTAAAGCCTAAAGTTCTTAAAACTCTTACAAAAAATGTATTGCTTAAGTTTAGAAACTTCATAAAATAAAAGCTTAAGTTTCAAAAGGTTCTTTAGAGGGTGAAATGATAAAATATTTAAATTTTATAAAATTATTCAAACAATTTACCGTAAAAGTACATAAACCACAATATTATTAAAAATTCAAATTTTCCGAAATTGAAAAAGTTTTCATAAATTTTGCAAAATTTATAAACTAAAATTCGGAAAATTTTAAAAAAAATTAAATTTGTTTGAAATTTTTTTTGAAACAAATTGAAACGTTAAAAATTTTTAAAATGTTCTTAAAATATGAAAAATTCGGAAAGGTTTAGAAATTTAGAATTTTTGGAATAATAAAATTAATTCAAAAAATTCTTAAAATTATTTTATTCATTAAATTTTTAAAATTAAAAAAATCACAAAATTAATTTTTTTTTTGATATTTTTCAAAAAAATTTGAAAATATATTGTGTTATACTACCCACACCAACATAGGGATGAAAGTTGCACTCTCATGAAATCCCAGATTCAGTAGGTGTAACATACAATTGAATTACATGAAATATTAAAGAAACGGAAGAAAACCTTCAAATTGGCTCGATTTTATTTCACGTCGTTCATTGCGTTAAGTATATTGACTAACATCTGATAACAATTTTAATGATAAAAGTAAATTCAATCTTGAGAAGAGAAATCTCAAAAGCATAATTAAGAAATGGTCAACAAATAAAGAAAATGGTGAATACAGATTTTATTTTTATTCTCCATTCTCAATTTTGAATCCTGTACTTCTAGACTCAAACTTTAACGGTTAAATTAATTCTTTGAGGTTAAGAATTATATTTTCATTTTTCTCATTCAATTTTTTAAATTTCAGTTCATAATTCCAAATTCTTACAGTTTCGTTTTTGTTAAATTTTTTAAATTATTTCGTAGCTAAATCTAACTGAAAAAATCATAAAAAAATGAAATGTTGGGGAGAATATTTGGTTGAAAAATTCTACTTTACTCTATTTAAAGTAAAAAAAAGCTCCATGTGTACTTAAAGCTCTGAGAAAGAAAAATCGAGAAAGTCCTGGAATTTCACGGGGAATAAGATGCCAAAAATAATTGAAAGATCCTACAAAAGGCAATTTTTAAGAGAAATTGCTTTTGTAGTGATGTTAACGACACTCCAATTTTGCAATATTACTTTACTACTCACATGTTTGGATGTATTTATACCATAAAGAATTTAAAAATTATAGTTAGTTAACGAGACCAAAGAGGGAAAGAGGAACTGACACCATTCCTTTCATAATGTTTTAGAAAATATTGACTCTCGCGTGCATTGAACTGTACCATAATAATGTTGGCTGTATACATAATCCAATAATTAATTTTTAATATTCCCAACTCAATCATATATCATCTCCATATTGCACTAGATTACTATGTATCATAAATAGGATAGGGTACCCGAATTAGAAAATAATATTTTAATTACTTTTCAGTGGTCAAATAAGAATTTTTGTTTGTTTTGGCAATATCAAAAATAATCCTTATTAAAATTAATTAAAAATTAAATCATTAAGACATCAAATTATAATTATGTACCCAAATATCTATATACATATTGTCCCCGAAATGGTCATCTACAAAAATAATTCTTGAAACACACAGAACTAATGATCACCACACCAACCAACCCGTTGTCCCATCATATGGTAGCAATTCAACCAACAAAAAACGAATAGATGGAATGGAACCTAAAAAATATAATCTGTGGGAGATAACAGAACGATTCAAAATAAAAATAAAAATCCAGAAATTTATTTTATATAATATAATTTAATCCATTTAATTTTATGTCACCCAAAATTATGTCTGTGCGTACGAATAATAAATCCCATCTCACACTCTATTTAAAGCTCGAATTTACACCAAATGACGGTAAAATCATTTTTTTTTCTTACTGTTGTTATTGTGATTGTGTTCAGCATCATTTTATTCTTCATAAAACAAAACACAACAAAAATTTCGAATTTAACTTAATTTTCTCTGAATGTGCGCCTATAATTTTCACCTTTTCAATTGGAGTCTGAAGTTCATTATAAAAAATTAAAATGAATAAGTTGATGCAATACAATTTTCACCCTTTTTAAAAAAATTTTCTTTCTCTGGCGCTCCGTGTATACCTACTCTAGGGGTTGGGGGTCGTACACAAAATAAATATGAGGACTGTTTTTTATAATTTAAATTAAAAACGAAAAAACTGAAAAGGGAACAGAATTTTTATTTTTAAATTATTATTTTTGACTTTTTATGAAAGCATTTAATTTATAATTTAAAAAAAAAAAAACTGTCCAAAAAAGCTCATATTTATGTATGAAAATATTTTTCATACACCAAGAACGTCTACCGCATTATGTATGTGCACAGTGTCAAAAAAGCTCATTAAGATAAATTTAAAATGTTCCACTTTGAATGTTTTAAAAATGAGATTTTGCTTTTGTTTTTGTATTTATGTCGCAAATACATGTATGTAGACGAGAAATCGATATGCGGCTCTAGGAAAGTATAACTCATTCATATTCATCTCATGGGTAGGACTAATAGGAAAATCATTCAGCTGATTTTATATATCTCTTCTATATACAGAGATACCGTATACAGACTCCTATAATATATTCTATTGTCTTATAAATATTAAAAGAATTTGTTGATGGGATATTTTCTTGCCTGAGGTGCTATAAATTTTCTAGATTATTTTATGGTTCTATATATACATAATATTGTATATTTATGGAGTAGATAAATAGATGATTGCTTAGAATATTTATATATACACATATTTTTGTTCAAATAGTGATTCGTGCAGATCAGATTTTTGGTGCTGTGGTATTTCACTTTGTTGGTTTTCAGAAGGTTAACAAATATAGCAATAAATATTATTTATACGTAATATTGCCTGAAACGAAGTACACGAAGGCATTGAATAACGCCGCGTACATAAAACCAAAAAAAGCTCATTTATATTTTGTCGTGCAAGGTCAGATCAAACTTTCTAACTTCAAAAATAAATAAAAACATTAAATATTAAAAATGTTTGATACTAAAGTTTAGTCGACCTTGCTAAGCACTTACATAGTAAAACACACGAAAAATTGTGAAGCATCGATACAAGATAATTTTTCGTGTGTTTTACTATGTGGATTCTTGGCAAGGTCAACTAAAATATCGAAACACAATTTTTTTTAAAATATAATTTATTTGTGATGAAGCATAATAAGCCTTTTTGTGCTAGTGTAGGGAATAGGTAACGCCAACAATCAAAATATCACCTAAAAATGAAACAGAACTATTTCTATTTTATAAAAACTTAGACTAGCCATTATAAAAATAACTTGTTATGTACCTTGGTCGGCCAAAGAAATGTCGCCGAATTTAACTAACATTAATCAAAACGACTGGCCGTTAAATTAAAAAATGTTCCTGCGTGAGTGGTCTAGAACTGAGGACTGTTTAATTAAAAATGTTTAACTATAGTTAGCAGAATTGACGAGTTTCTCTTCCCTAGGTTAATGAAGATCACCATAGTTGGGAGTGGCATGCGGCGTGATTTCCTTTCAATTTTATCAACATCAAATGAGATATCGGTTGCACCTTACCTTTCACATGTTGTAAAGAACGAAGCGCATAGAGCTCAGCCAACTCTCAATTGGAGCCACCAAAATATATGCCGTTGTCGAAAACAACAGGTTTACTGGTCATAAAACGCCATAGCAGCCTAATGCGAATTAGAGTCCAATTAATCAAGTTATTTTGTAAAATGATGTGAAATGGACTAGAGGATGGGATATTTCGAAATGTAGAGCAAAGTTGTATTTATCGGCGACGGTCTTGAACTCGATAGATACGATTTTTATACTGACAATACTATTTGACATGAAAATTTGCGTTTTCCAAACCCGTCTACTTGATATACGGAGCTTGAAACGACGAATGTTTAGGCGACGATCTTCGTCTCATATTTCTTAAATCGTTATTAAATTAAATTTCAGTTAGGTTGTCTGTCCGAATTTCTTGTATAGCGCGACGATCGATTTGTAATGAACGTTATCCATATGTGTGTTCGCTTGATTCGCCAAAGTCAAATAGTTGGATGCTTATAGTGGTTGGTTTAAACTGAACAGGTCCATAGAAATGTTTGAAAGTTGGTATGCGAATTCTGAGAAAGTGACTGATTTCTGGTCCAATTTTACGACTGAATCCGTAATTTTTCCAACACGATTACGCAGATGATACTAATGACGAAGCGAATGTGAATTTATTGAATGATGGATGTCAAAAATTCCAAGTGTTTTCACCAAATGGCATTCATCAGTTTTGAGAGATGTCCAAGTCAATTGGAATACCACTTTCTTAATTCCATCCCACCGAACAGACGAATGTTTGAAATGTTTGAGCTCAGGTAAAGCAGTTTTGTAATCCAGAGCTTACTGCTATGAAATATTTAATACGGAGGGAGGAACGGTATGAATAATATGCCGCAATTCACAGTTTTCAGCTTAATTGTCGAGAGTAGATCAATCGGAAAGCTTTATACGAGTATACGTATACTAGTAGTTGAAACTTTTTGTTGTCTTTAATATGAACTCGAATTTGCCTATTGAGTTTTCTTTTCTCTAGACGATTTGGCTGATCCATCGAAAACAACAAGTAGCATTATTATGAAAATTACCAATTGGAAATTCACAGTAAACCTCTTCGGATAACAATGACCGAACGGAATGAGGAAGGTTCTCGATGGTTCTAAACTTCTCAATTTTGATAGCTCAAAGTGATCAAAATGTTGAACAAAACCTGTTGACATTGTTCCTTCAACAATCTTGCCCAATGCAATGCTTCGGAACATAGGCAGGAGATCAGACAAATTGATTTGACTTAACTGAACGTCCAAGGTGGTATAATTGTCAAGCTGGTGTAACACACAATTACGTTTGAACCAATTTCATGAATTTTTCTAGTGCTGTCACGGTCTGGCTACTTCTGTAGAGACGAAAAGAATTGTTCATGATGTTCTGTGAAGCATAATCTAACAGCGCTTTGCCAATGACGGGGTTCCAAATGTGTTAAAACTCCTTCACTAGTGCTGTTGAAAAATAAAGACGATGATGTCAAAATAGTTTTCGAATTGCCAGCAGCACCCAGCACTGTGTGGAGTAAACTTACAGTGGGTACAATGATATATCGGCCCCTTGATAGTAATGAGTTGAGTTTCGATTCAATTTGGTTTTTAAATTTTCTATTAATGCTCACATCGAACCTCTTTTAAATCATCCAATTTCGTTTTTAAGGTTTTACGTAAGGCAAGCTTAGGCGGTGTGGTATAACATAAACTGTTTAGCTAGAAGTGCCCAAGTAATAGCCTGTTTTCGAAAATGGCGCAGACATTGGCGTGCAAACTATCTGCCAACTTTACCAATCTAAATTAGAATTATCGCGATAAAGCTCTCCTTTGCACAACATACAAGTTGCTCTTCTACAATATATTGGCCTTCTAGCAGAAGGCCTTATTGGTGACTATCAAGGAGGAGTTTGTCTGAATCTATCAATTCGTACAATCAATCAAACTGATCAAGTCTTTTCACTGGGGATAATTTTGTCTAAATATTATGAGACGTCTATCCCATTACATCAGGTGTTCGTGGATTATCATCAGGCCTATGACTCAACTATTCAGGAAATACTTGATCCGCTTGTAGAGTTTTCAGCCTCTGTTGGACTCCAGATCAAGTCCAAAACAAAATACCTGATTTCTGGTAATGGGGACAATAGCATACAACATTTTAGTAGTGACCCCTACATGTTTGAGGGAGTGAGGATTTTCAGATATTTGGGCTTTCTTGTCACTCATATTGATGTGCGGTTGGCAGCTGACAGTCGTGCTTGGTGTCCTTTAAGGCCATTGCTAATATCTAGAAATTTAATCACCTATCAAAGACAGTCTGAAAAAGCCAAGACGTTCTCTACACTGTTGATCCATCGTCGCCCGCAACGACCTAATTGTAAATCAAAAAGCTGTCAACAAGCACGTGTTTGCAACGTCTCCAATGTTAGTTTGTTACAACACATTTACAAAATAGATCAGATTCTAGCGCTCAACGAATTAAAATTGTCCATAATTTCTCGACAAAAACCACAGTTCTGTAAATATACTGTGTATCGCGAAGTTTACGGAAAAGATTCGGTTTATCGCTCACTTTGACGCATTTTGCATCCGGACTTGCATCTATCCACCCATATAAACTTCAGAAAATACTAGAACTGAAGCCTGTCGAGGCTATGGACAACAGCTCTCTATTCGAGTATGTTAACAAATAAAATCATTTGATTCCTATGATACTCTTAAGTCAGGCGGCATTGAGCCTATTTTTTTTTGGAAAACAATGAAGGTCGAACTGTAACAGCTAATGATGGGCCCAACAGGACGCCGCCATACATCGAATACAGCGTGGCATGTTTTGTGTGAAAGGTTCCGCCAAAGTCGTGCGTTTTAAAAACTAATATCCACCAGATTATATTGCCGAAGTACGGTCCGGAATTTACGAAAATCATCGAAAGTTACCTCAAAAGAATCGCTTGCCGCAGCAGGGCCATAGAGATGACCATTTAATTGATATGTTTTCATAATTAATGGAATAGATGCATAACTGAATGTCAGTTGAAATTTTTTTTGAACTAGCAAATAAATTAAGTTGCGGTTATATAGCAAAAAAAATTCATGTCACTTACTATATTATGGTATCTCTTTATGGTTTGACCACATTTTATTTATAAACATTGGGTATGGTGGGCATCCCAAAAAATATTGAAAACCACATCTTACAAAAATTCTAAGAAGGCGAAGAGACGACCTTTCTTCTATAGAACCTCGATATACATCATGTATAGATAAGCCGACATAAACGGGTTGATTAATTTTGGCTAAGTGAATTTTTGCGTGTACATATACATATTATGTTTATACATTGTTGTATGTGGGAAGTCGGTTTTGGCAGCGTGAAAATTCAATACATCAAGTGTACATATTGTGGGCGTAAATATTGTTCCTGCAAAAATTTATATATCCTACCTAGCATATATACGATAATTCTATGCATACATAACATAATATTTAAAGTATATGAACGAGCTTTAAGTTGAAATATCCGTGCTATATATAGTAAATTGCGTGTAGGTGGAGATGGTTTGTTGTGCATATTGTTATAGGATTTGTTTAAGAAACAAAAAAAGAAAGTCAGTTTATTGTTAAATTGTGCAGAGCCATTTCTTTGGTGTACAGATATTAGGACAAAATCCAACTATAGATTTATGCTTTGGAAGATAAATATTAACACCAATTAACCTTAATTACAATAATATTTACCATTTTAATTGAAAAATGTTTTACCATATGTGTGACATATACAAACATTTGTAGATATGTACGAATATACCAAAAATTCTACTTTGTTGGTTTTATTAAGTTTGGAGTGGACATTACCAATAGTTTCAACAAGTTTTGTTTGATTTTGTTATTTTTTATTAATTCATTAGGTTTTGAGTTTCATTCATTATTATTGTGTTGTGACATCATACATGTTTTGTTGGGCATGGTGTTTCGAAAACTATTTATTGTCGTTATTTCAAGTTTATAGGAATACGCTATACGCAGTCAATAAATTATTGATTCGTTGGAACTACAACTTGCTACAGATGGTTATTGTCGATAAGAAATTTCTGAACTTTCATACTCATAAAACATTGCTAATTTTACCATATTTGGTATCAGGTACCCAAGGTAGAAAGTTGTGGTCTGTAAAGGAATTTGTGACTCCAATAATTTGAAAAAATCTCCCACGTTAATGGCAGATCAGCACTAGATCTGAGAGATAAAATAACCAAGGTCCAACACTAATTTACAACCCCAAGGATGATGGTAATGGACGACGAAACAAGCTACATGAGTCCAAATATATTAGACTACATATATAAAAACACTTGGCATTCAAATTTGTCTTACCCCATCTCAAAAAAAGTTATGTAAATGTAACAGTATAAAGAAGGTTCATTCAACCATCAATGAAATAATGAAGTGCCTACACAATGAGTACAAGAATTAGTCTGCGCATTGAAGTCAATAGATACAACAATATGGTACATTAAGTTATTGGCAAAAAACCCAATGTACATTAAGTTATTAGCAAAAAACTGGCTTGGCACATCCTGAAAATGGATGGACCAGATTTTTGAAGCCAAACACCCTCAAAGTTTAACTGCAATTTTCATTAAATCCAAAAAATTACCATTTCCTGAATTTTTAGTAACGAATTTTTTTGTTCTGATATACTTTTAACTTCTCCTGAATCTGAAATTATCTTAACTATATCTTGGTTCCCCACTCATATTTCTCGGTCCTGTGACTATTTTTTTCTGGACCTGAAAATGTATAAATTGATTGATATAACAAAATTTCTCTGAAGGAAGAAATGTCAAGGATTTAAATAAAAGTTCAACGTAATCTAAAAAATGTCCAACCCGTATTTTTCTCTGACTTGAAAACTCTTCTATTTTGGCTCAGAAAATTGAAAATTGCTTCGAATAACAAAATTTCTCGGAATTTCTCTGAGCTCTCCGCCTAATTTTTTTTTGCAAAGTATAGTTATTTAAAAGTTAACCGAATTAAGCATATTTCAATTTTCCAGACTTATACTTTTCTCTAGTCTCCTCAGCAAATTGCAAACTTCAAATTTAGAAAATTTTCTGGATTATCGAAAAAATTTGAACTTAACCCGTGCTAACGCTTAATACCTAACCTTATGTAACTTAAGTCATAACGTAAATACAAAACTTTGTTTTCCAATCGATCTGCACTTAGGGTTAATTAAAGGTTATCTCTTTTATATTGTTAATTTTAATTTATCTCTTTCAAACTGTCAATTGTAACTGTTTATTTGAAAGACACATAAAATATTGTATTTTTTGTCAAATAAAATTATTACATTTTGGATTCTTGCCCACAACACAATTGTACAGTTCTCTTCAAATCAGCAAATTGGTTGATGTTCACCACTCTGCAAAAATATTTAATTTATTTTGGTACGCCGCTTCATTTTTTGGTGCCGAAACCCGGGACTCAGCCGAGGATTCCATAATCCACACGTGAGTAAAATCGTAACACATAAATTCTTGAACATTCGCCCTTTTGTTCAACAAAAGAATTTCCAGTGTTACAAACTCACTTTGGAAGCTGTACAATTTGCCATTTTTTTGTAATATCCGATAATTGTGTTTATGTGTGGAAAACAATATAATTAAACTCCTTCTGAGTTGAAAATGTTATCTAATGAAATAGTGCCGAAATATTTATAATCGCGGAGTTAACATTGAAACTAAAATTTGTGTAAATTACATTAGTGAATCATTGTGCATGTTGTTAAATGCACACGTAACCGTAAATAGCATTGAACTGTGGACCAATTAATGTAGTTGATTGAACATTAAATGGGATATGACCAATTCGCCAATTTGATCAATCCACGAATATTGTGTAATTTATATATTTAACGTAGCCGTTGATTCGAACATGGAATAGATTATGTTCATTTTGCTATATTGAATCATTCCGTGAAAACAGTAAAGTGTGTTTATCGTAACTGTGTGTGTACCGTGAAATTACCGTGAAGCAAAAAAGTACAATTTGATCAAAATTATTGTATAATGTTTACCTCATACCGTTTAAACGGACAGTGAATGTAACGTGACCAATTCGCCACATGGTCAAGCGATTAATTTGTATATAGTGTATTGGAGGTTGTAAATCGGTACTACAAATTAAATCGATTACTAACATTGACTAAAAACTGTTCAATTCGTGATTATTATTTTTATCACTCCATTAATATTGTGTAAAAAATCTCGTGTGGTAATAACAGTGTTTGCAGTCTATCATAGCCGTTTTAGATTTCACTACATATTTTTTTGGAATAGTGTTAATTCAAAGCTTTGCAATTAGTAAATTTATTTTAAAATTCTAAATGGTGGTAAACAATTTGTGTCGTTAAAAAATGGACTTATAATTAAACAGTGAACCTTATTGGTAACGAACAGCTAACCGGTATCGTTTATTATAACGGTTATTCATCACATTTAGCAGCTGATCATCGGCCACGTGTTGAATTTTTTTGTGCCTGGTAATTAATTATTGATCGGGAATTGTGCTGAGATTTAAGCGCCGAGAACGAGCATTATACCAAATATGGCAGATATGTCGAAATGTAAGCAAACTCGTGGAACTATAAAAGCAACGTTGACGAATATTAGAAAATTCGCCGATGACAGAACCAAAGAACCAGCTGAAAATCAGGCGTTGAATAAAGAACAGGTCGAAACGAGACTGGAGAAACTTGAACGGGCTTGGAATGAGTTTCATGATATAAATGATACAATTGCCATACTGTCGAATGATAGCCAACAATTAGAAAATGATGCATTTGAAGATTCATATTTTGAGACACAAGCAATGCTGAAAAAATTGTTGAAGACTCGTACACCGAGCATTGTTCCAATTTTTGATAATCATTCCACTGGGTCCGCTCACAATAATCGAACATTTTTTGATCCTGATCGATCGGTTATTCATGGTGATATACGCTTACCACGGCTCAAAATTCAATCGTTTGATGGCAATTATTCAGAATGGCCATCGTTTTATGACCAATACGTGAAAGCAGTGCATAATAACGAATCAATGCCGAATGTGAATAACTTCCACTATTTAAAGACGTTATTAGAAGGTGATGCTGCAAGGTTATTACGTCATTTGCCAATGACGGAAGAAGGTTACAACGAAGCATGGGACAAATTGTTGAACCGATTTGATCGGAAGAAAAATATTATAAAGGATTATATAGAGTTAATTATGAATCTGCCAAATGTATATCAATCATGCATATCTTTAAGAGCATTATGTGATGTGAGCGATCAAGCAATAAGAGGCATTCGCTAATTGGGTAAAGAATGGGAGGGCCGTGACCCTTGGTTATTGTATATTACGACAAAAAAATTGGATCCTGAAACTCAGCAGTTATGGGCAATTCATTCGAACGATAACAAGAATCCAACTATTACTGATTTGCTTCAATTTTTGAGTCAGAGATGTGATGCATTAGAATGTGCATCAACAAAGCAGCAACTGACAGTTAAGCCTCGACAATCAAACATCAAAAGCCATGCCGCTACGAATGAGACAACTAAGTTCAACTCTTGCCCTATGTGTAACAAGAACCACCCGTTGTATAGATGCTTCAAGTTTAAAGGTTTAAAACTTCTGGCACGCCGAAAATTTGAATTGACCAATCAATTATGTGCGAATTGCTTCCGTGTAGGTCATTTTTCAAAGAATTGTGAATCTGATCGAACGTGTTTAATATGTGCGGAAAAACACAGTACTCTCCTTCATATTAAGGATGATTCTACTAACAACCATACTATGATTTCTGCTCAATCAACTAATTCTCTTATCAGTGGTACTATTATTAATCAGCAACCATCAATTAAAGATCAAATTAACACTTTTGGGACAGCTGACGCAATTAATGAAGTCAACGTCGTGTCAACTAGCAAATCCACATCAAGTAATGAAAGTAAAATCTCGCATGATAGTAAAGACAACTCCGATTCTTTACAAGCAACTTGCGCAACCATATCGTATATTTGTGAAGAATTTTCAGCTCAAGCGCTATTGTCAACAGTTCAAGTTAATATTATTGATGGAAGCAATACAATGCAAAGAGCCAGAGTTTTATTGGATAGTGGATCCCAATCAACATTAATCACCGAGTCTTTAGCACAGCGGCTCAAATTAAAACGTTTTCCAGCCTCTTGTGTAATAAGCGGACTATCAGTGAAACCAGCAGCATCAGCACGTGGATGTATGAAATTACAAATAGCGTCGATTTATTCCAATGCAAATCGAATAAATGTAGAAGCGTTAATTTTGCCAAAACTAACATCACAGATTCCTGCTCGCCAAATTAATAAATCCAGATGGAATGTCATCAACAATCTTAAACTTGCCGATCCAAGTTTTGTAATTCCAGGAGTTATTGACATGATACTCGGTAATGATGTATTTTTTAATGTTTTGCTACCGGAACAAATTGTTATTCAACCAAATATAATAGCACAACACACATTGTTTGGATGGGTTATCGGTGGGAAACTGATTTCTTCGGATCCACCTGGAAATGTTCATTCGTTTCATATAACAACAACGACAAATCATGATAAGTTGAATGTGATGGAAAAATTTTGGCAGTTAGAAGAAATTGTTGTCGATAGGCAAATTAAACCGGAAGATCAACTTTGTGAAGATTACTTTAAAGCCACAACACAACGAGATGAGAGTGGTCGTTTTTTAGTTCGTCTTCCATTTAAGGAATCAGCAGAGGTCCTAGGCTCATCTTATATCAATGCTGAACGACGATTATTGGCGATGAAACGCAAATTTACGAAGCAACCAGAGATCGCCGAGCAGTATCGCAATTTTATGGGAGAATATATTGCTCTAGAGCATATGGAACGTATACCAGAAGATAAACTACAATTTAACAAGCCACATTTTTATTTACCCCATCACGCCGTGTGTAAGGCTTCTAGTACCACTACGAATTTGCGGGTGGTTTTTGATGGGTCATGTAAGTCATCATCAACTGCGTCAATCAATGAAATTTTGTTACCTGGTCCTACTCTACAAGATGACCTTACAAGCATCCTGTTGCGCTTTCGAATTCATTATATCGCTATATCTGCAGATATAGAAAAAATGTATCGACAGATAAAGGTACAAGATGTAGATTGTGACTTTCAACGAATCTTGTGGCGTGATCATCCCAGTAAGCTATTCGAACACTACCGACTGAAAACGGTAACATACGGTATCAGCAGTGCACCATTTCTAGCTATTCGCACCATGATTGAGCTAGCAAACATTTATGAATTAAACTGCCCAAGGCAGCCTCAATACTTCGACATGACTTTTATGTTGACGATATGTTAACTGGCTGTGAAGATTATGAGACAGCAACAATAATTTATCGCCAAATTTCAAAGTTACTAGCCGAAGGAGGGTTCAATATTAGAAAATGGATATCCAATGATCAAAATTTATTGCAAACGCTACCAGTCATTGATCGAGGTACTGATGAGTCGTTTTCGCTCGACGATGATCCGACATATTATAAGACATTGGGCTTACACTGGAATCCGTTTCGAGATTGTTTCAGTTTTAAGGTTAGTTTACTTGAACATATTAAATTATCTAAACGAAGTTTATTATCCGAAGCATCTAGAGTATATGACCCGCTGGGACTGCTAGCTCCTATAACCGTCAAATTCAAGATGTTATTTCAAGAAGTATGAAAACGTAAGATTGCTTGGGATCAAGAACTTCCATGTGATATTGCTGAACATTGGACAGAAATTAAGTCGTCGTTAAAATTATTAGAAACACTACAAATTAGTCGATGTCTGAAAATAGCTCACCCTGTTCCGATGGAGCTGCATATATTTTGTGATGCTTCACAAAAGGCTTACGGTTCAGCAGCTTACTTGAAAACAACGAATTCATCGGGAAATATTGAGGTACGCTTAATTACCGCAAAAAGTCGAGTAGCACCCTTAGAAACAACTTCCCTACCACGTCTTGAATTGTGCGCAGCTGTTTTGGGAACCAAATTTTACAAGTATCTGCAAAGAGCACTTAACCTATCTTATAATAATGTGTATGCCTGGACCGATTCGCAGATTGTTTTGGCTTGGTTGGCAGACCATCCTAGCAGATGGAAGAACTTCGTGGCTAATACAGCCATACACCATTTGTCATTAGTTTGTGCATCAATCACTGTTAAAGTAACTTCAAATATTTGTGAGCATCTATTCAAGTATTACTCATCGTTACAAAAAATGTACCGAATTATAAGTTTTGTATGCCGTTTCCATATCAACAAACTTTTATTCAGAAGAAACAACCGCAACGTTCAAGTTTTAAAATCTTTGGCCGTTGATTTCCTTTCAATACTACTACCAAACGTATTTGAAATCACAATTGCTGAAAACATATGTGTTAGATGGGCGCAGTACGATATATTCAAAACCGAAGTCATATCATTGCGGGAAAAGAATAGTGTACCCAAAACAAGCAAACTAATAATGCTCAACCCATTCATCGACAAAAATCAAATCATGAGGGTTGGCGGAAGGTTATCAATGTCAGATTGTGAATTTGATGCAAAACATCTAATAATTTTGCCGGAGGATCACATTTTTTCTCAACATTTGATTAAATATTTGCACGAATTTCATTTACACGTCGGTGCCACCTCTCTAATTTCAATTATTCGTCAAAAGTATTGGATTGTGGGCTGTAGGAATATGGTGCGACGTCAAATATTACGATGTGTTAGATGCTTCAAGCTTCGGAAACATCAAAACGCTCAAATAATGGGCAATCTACCGGAATACAGGGTTACCAGTGGTAGAGTATTCATGCACACGGGGGTGGATTATGCAGGTTCAATATGGATTCGTGATCGTTCTGGGCGTGGACCGTATAAACCAGTGAAAGGTTATATAGCATTATTCGTGTGTACTAGAGTTAAAGCCATTCATATTGAGGTCGTGTCAAGCCTAACCACCGAAGAATTTATTATGGCTTTACAAAGGTTTATTGCAAGAAGAGGCAAACCGCAGTTGAAATTTTATCAGACAATGGCAGCAACTTTGTAGGAGCACGGAAAGAGCTCGACAAATTATTTGATCTTTTCAAATCGGAAGCACATTTCTCGCTCGTAAGTAACTTCTTAACGGCTCTTAAGATTAATTTCAGATTTATACCGGCCAGATCACCTCACTTCGGAGGTTTGTGGGAGGCGAACATCAAATCTTACAAATACTTATTGCAAAGATCAATGGGGACAGTGCCATTAACATTCGAGCAGCTACATACTGTGAGCTCCCAGATAGAAGCCATATAAATTCGAGGCCTATTTGTGCTCTGTCCGAATCACCTGATTGTTACGATGCCTTAACGCCTGGTCATTTTTTGATCGGGTCCCCACCGGTCTCGTTGCCAGAGCCGTTTGTTGAAGGAATTGCAATAAATCGGTTATCCGTGTATCAAAACATTCAACAACGAGTCGAAATATTTTGGAAGAGGTGGTCAAAGGACTATCTTACGCCCCTTCAGCAAAGGTCAAAATGGAAGGTGGCCCAACCAAACATAAAACCAAATCAATTGGTTTTAATAAATGAAGACAATTTACCAAAGGGAACTTGATAATCGGTAAAATTATCAATGTTTATCCAGGAAATGATGGAGAAATCACTCGAAGCATTGTTAAGCTTGTGCCGCTTCCAATTGATGAACACCAAACAACAAATTATTAAACGACTGTTATAAAATTTAATTATTATTCTTATTTGTTTGTATTTTTTTTATTATTTTATTATATTAGTTGGTAAACCGTTCTATCAGTTAATATGAATTAGTGCAGATTAGATCAAGTTCACTGGCATTTATGGGTTAAGAAAGCATTTCTTAACGGGCGGGAGTATGCTAACGCTTAATACCTAACCTTATGTAACTTAAGTCATAACGTAAATACAAAACTTTGTTTTCCAATCGATCTTCACATAGGGTTAATGAAAGGTTATCTCTTTTATATTGTTAATTTTAATTTATCTCTTTCAAACTGTCAATTGTAACTGTTTATTTGAAAGACACATAAAATATTGTATTTTTTGTCAAATAAAATTATTACATTTTGTATTCTTGACCACAACACAATCAAACACAGTTCTCTTCAAATCAGCAAATTGGTTGATGTTCACCACTCTCCAAAAATATTTAATTTATTTTGGTACGCCGCTTCAACCCGCACAAAATTATCATTTACTAGGTTTCCAATACAATAATCGTTTCAAAATCAATATTTCTTGCATTCGATCGTGCTTCCGTGGCACAATTAACCTATCTCTATGGAGAAAGATATTTAAAATTCCGAAATGTATTGGCCCATTTTGAACCTGTGCTTAATTCAAGAGTCAGCGATTCAAGGGTAGTCTGTTTTAGATGGTTTTGTTTTCAAGTGGAGTAGATTAGTTATCAAACTATTTTAAAAAAGACTGGAAAAGACATTGTTTTCGGGAAGGACTAATTGTTTTAATGGCACAATTAATGAAAGTCTCAAAGTCTATATTAACTGAAATAGAATCCTAGCCACCAAAACACAATTTTTCTAAGTTATTTCAAACTGAGCAAAGAGGGCAGTAGTTAAAGCTGCGACGTTTGGATCGGGAGGTACCGGGTTCGAATCACAACAGAGGCGGATACAAAAGGGATTTTTCATCTCCCGATTACGATCAGTGATTAAATTGAAAACATCTATGACCGTCTGTTGGAATTGTAGCACTCATGGGCCGACCCATCTTCCATGTCACTGTACAGGTGCGCAGATGGTATACTGTAATTGTTGAATTAGATGAATGAATGGATTGAATGAATGTTGTGTGAATGTCAAGAAATAACAAGAAGATCGTTCTTCTTTGGCAAGGAAATTAAATGATAACACATCGACAATATTAAATTTTAAAGAGTGACTTGTGGTAACACCAACGAAGCCAAATACGGTTCCTTCATCAAAGTCACAGCCACTTATACAATCCACATTATTCCAGTGGCATCAACATTATTTACACAGCATCATTTGAACTGATAAATCAATTGCGCAAGTCAACAATTCGAAATTTTTTTAAAATTTTAAATGCTACACATCTTTTGGTGTTACCAAGGAAACTTATTTTCACAATTTTGATATTATCACCAAGCCATCAATTTAAAAGGAAATTCTTAGCTCGGAATTCTTCCCAAGTCAATATGTGGCTTACAGATGTGATCGATCAATCAAATCAAGCTATAAACCTGGTGGTGTTAAACTGACAATAAATGGGAGATCAATGCACTTTTATGTTTTGTATATTCCGCCTGATTCACTGCTCTTATCGTATTCCGCATGCTACGACATCAGTTGAAATAATTTGAAAACATCGATAAGGCTTAGGAAGATATGCTGAAACCAGCAGACAAATTTTCACAGAACAGTGCCCTTATTTTGAAACATATTATTATTTTAAATACACAAGCAGTATGCCAGTTGTATCAAAAACAAAACCGTATATGACCCAAAGCGCACTTTTAGGACCTTTTAAGTCCGTTAATTTTAAAGGATAACACCGAAGGACAGAGCTTTAGAATTCCCACTCTGTTAGATATTCAATCATCGATATCTTCAATTCTTAAACTCTTTGAACTCGTTGTATTAACTATTTATAGCTCTCAACCTTGTTTTAACCTAGCTTTATATCATAATTATATAAAAAAATCAAAATCTGCTATAGTAACGTCGAATGTTTCACAGGACTCTCACTAAAAATATAGAAATCCGTTGAAATTATTAACGAAACCTACCAACTTCAAGAAAACATCATTGGCATGGTTATTTTAATCAACTTGAACATCAGTAAATGTATGATGTTGAAGAAAGCCATGAACATAATTATGGATAGTATCCCAGGACAACGTTGGTGTTGTCCAGAATGGTATGACCACAAATTCCTTTGCCATTAGAGGAACGCCGTATCACAAGATCCCAGTCCATGGCTGCCTGCCAATTAAATTTACCTGAATCAACATCGGCCGTTTCATTTACTTCATTACCTAGGATGCCAATTTAACAAACAACACCGGCGTGTACCGTAATCCTGCCACGTCCACAATTATTACCGCCAGCATTGAGAATAGAAAAAGTAACAGCGACATTTATTCAAACAACACCAACTAACTCACAAGCGAACGTTGCAATTAAATTGTAACCACAAGAACCATCTACAATAACATCTTCTGCAGTAACTATCGGATTGTTTGAAACAATCAACGCAGTCTTCATCCTATGAAATCAAGGCAGTCACTTCTCGACGATAGATCTATGTGAGCCGAATAGCGCGATCTGTCACCAAGCAGCAATTTGAAAATTTGTGCAGTTTGTATCGAAATGCCCCCTAACCAAAAAAATCAACGGGAGTTTAACTATACATCATTTCGTATCAGTTTGCCTGTTGAACCATCCGCCACTGCAGTAAATTCTACATTGTGGCTACCTGGACTGCTGATCAAAGAATTTGAATTGACACCGCAGTCCGTCAGACATATTTCTCATGGTGATTTAAATCTTCCCGATATTAATTACAATATTCATTTTAACGTTACATCCAAACCAGAAATATATTTCATAGACTTTCCATCCTTAATTCTGATTTGTATCAAATTAACAAAATTTCTAAAACGCACGGTAGATACCTTGACTTTGTCGTAACTGATTTAATGATTCCATTCGTAACAAATACCAACCACCACAAAGCTATGAAAATTTCTTTGAACTTAGCTGACATCTTGCCATGCTTCCCAATCACTGAAGTGGAAAGGGGCTTCAACTTCAAGAAAACTTAAGTAACTAAGGACCAATTGTCTTTAAATGACCTTGACCGGAACGTCGAAAATTTGCAAAATGTAAAACAACGATACAGCAGATCAACGTCTTGTATGACAAGTATTTTGAACTAAAGTGCAAAAATTATATCGCTTGACATTACAAGATTTTAACACTAAACCTCAGACCAACGGCTATCCAAGCTCCATATATGTACTATAAAAATAAACAATCATGTGACCAACTCTGTATCGTTAATATGTTTGTCGAATTTTTTTCAATCATTGTACCAAACCAACAACTCAGTGTCAACCAACGAATTAGGTATCTCATCTAGTTTAGTCTAGCTCTTTATTCAATAATTTTGAAAACTTTCGGTCCTGCACTAGTTGAACCGCTTGGTCTACTTTTTAATCAGTCTCTCCTAACTGGCAAGTTTCCTACTCATTGGAAAATCACCAAAATTGCACCTGGAAAGAGAGCACATATTTCGTGCTACAAGAGAATTTCATCGTTATCGTCATGTCCCAAACTCAAATGGTTATTTATCAACAGCTTACACGGTTACCTCCCTGGAAGATCTACGACGACTAATCTGACTGAGTTTACTAGCAAAACAATTAAATCCATTGATCCACATTTGCAAGTCGATCCTATACATACATAGATTATAGCAAAGCTTTTGACTCGATCGATCATGTAAAAGTAATTCAAAACTTGACGAAGCTTGGATTCTCTAATGTGAAATGGATTTCACCGTATATTAACGGTAGACAACAATATATCGAAATTGTTGGTGTAAGCTCTGGGACCAGGGCTTTCATCTGGGATCATGGATTTTCATCGTTTTCATTAAGGATATAACGAATGTTATCCAAAACTCTGATGTGCTGATATATGCTGATGGCATGAAAATATTCAAAGTAGTCAGAAGCAATGAAGAAACATCTGTACTGCAAGATGATTTAGACCGACGCGCATGTAATCGATTACGATATATAAACAAGTGCTAAATTATGTCATTCTATCGGAAGAAAATCCCATTGCAATCCGAGTATCATATTAGCAACGTAGTTCTATGTAGAACAGACGAAATTCGAGATTTAAGGGTTACTTTTGTAGACAACTTAACATTCAATAAGCGTATTGACATATTTTATTAAGCGGTGGTCATGAGAGCTAACGGACATTAAATGCCTATTTACTTTTTATTTTGCCTTAAATTCGCTGTGAAACTCAGTGTGGTTTCCGTATCATCAGTCAAATCGAAAATATTCAAAAAAAAGTTATTGTTATTAAATTATGGCATCAATTATGGCAACAATCTAACATATTTTTCGGCTACCACCTTACACTGAAAGATGTCCGAAATATAAAATTGCAACACACAAGGTCAATCGTGCTGCTGGAACAATGTGTTCTCACCGTATATCCTGGAAAAACATTTCCCTCTATGTCCCAACCAAGATTACTCGTCAGAATAATTTAATTCAATTGGAGCTACACCGCACACTTCTGAAAATAAACCTGTCAACCGAATGGCCAAACAATAGACTGATATAAGCAATGTATCGACTTGGGATTTTCTAAGGACACCATTTAAATCTAGTTTTTGAGCAAATTTTTTTATCCAAGTATGTATGTGTTTTCTCTTTCACTCATTTTGTATCTTTATTCAAGCTTTACGTTCATGTGCTATGCATATACTCGACTCAACTCGAATATGCAGTCACTGTTTAGTGTCCTTTGCGCTAAAGAAAACGTTTATACGGTCCATCACATTGAAAGATGAATCGGAATATCAATCATGATTTGCCGTTCCATCTAAAAATACATAATTATTACAGCCCTATATGAAGTTATCTGGAATACCTACCACTTAACAACAATGGAAAACAGACTAGGAATGTTGCAGTCCTCCTTCGTTGGAAACCTACCGGGGCATCAAACGAATGCACCGTCCGTACTGGAAAACATTAACATTAAAGTGCCAAGGTCATGAGTTTCAATGGAAGTTTTAACAAAAAGATTTGGATAGAGCACGTTTGGAGATCAAGAGAGGTGTGAATTTTCTAGAAAAGTTTCCTGATTAGTTAAGAAATGGAAGAACAATTATTAATTCAGACTACTATACATGTTTTTAGACGAATTACCAAGGATGTTCCTAGAACAATGTGTTCTCACCGTACATCCTGGATAAACAATAGATTTAATTACGGATTATTCATTGCAACGTTCGAATATTACGTTTCAGGTTTGGAAAGCATTTTTTCAGCAACCTTATCGCATCCGCTGCTCATTTTTCTCACTACTTAAGAATATTTTTGGATAACTCAAAAACCGGTGTTAGCTAGTAAGTGTTAGCGGGTATTGCAATTTATTGTTAACTGAATTGATTTATAATCTCTCTTCAAAACCACGAATTTTTTTATAGTGGGATGAATTGCTACAAACCGAATTATTATGTACATATGTAATTGTTTCCATTGCTTGCAGTAGTTGCAAATGCGATTTGTGCTCTTCCTCTAATTTCGAAGCTATAAGAATATCATCTATTCTAACTACCTTGTTCATGAGCCTTTGTAATGAGCAGCGTTGCGTGAACCAAAATATTTTGCGTGAATTCGGCAAAAGGAATGGTAATTGCTGTCTTAATTGCAATACCTTCTGAAGAAACAGCAATTAAACAATATGCCCGGAAGGTGTTTAGTCTTCTATAATCACCACAATATCTCCAATCATGCTCCTTTTTTCTAACTATGTATATTCAAAGGCCTAGACACTATTTTTAAAATTAATCGTTGAAAAAATAAAACAACTAACTATAATGTATATTTGATTTCTACAAAACTTGCATAGGATCGTCGTCATTGAGAAGAATGTGACAAAACCGACTCTTGATTTCGCAACTGCAAATCGCTTGGTAAATCATAATTCTCTAATAAAATGTTTACTTTAACACCGATTTTAACGACGCTTTGCAGACAATGCAGATTAAATTTTTTTTATTTTTTAAAGTGTAGATTAAAATGCATTAAAGGCGGTATTCTATAAATTTGTCACCTTCCCATATCACATTGATCCTAATAATATTTGGTCACCGTAGTTTTAAATTGATTTATAATATCATCCTAGGATTTGTCTACATTATCGACGTTGTCTATACGTTGTCTACGGGCTATGTATATAAAGTTAACCCAGGATTCATCCTAGAAAAACGCAATGGCAACACCATAACTATAGCGACACTTTTATATCAACTATCAGCCCAGGATTAAGTATCATTCTATAATTTTGTCCCATCCCAGGAAAAATATGTCCTAATGTCGCGACATTTTCATAAAACCATTACCCCAAGAAATCACAATAATCTTGAATTTCGTTTGGGCCAGTAGATCATTGGGCCAGTAGATCACGTGACTGGCTCATTGATCCTATACAAAAAATTGAATTCAATTAAACTACAATAATAAAATGAAGATATGGTCGATATCTTTAGTTTGGTGAAGCTAATCTTCAAGGGTTTTGGAAAATGTATTAAAGCTACGGAACATTCGAATATCGATTGATAAATTGTTAAAAATTATTGGCGAATCAATATTGAAAAAAAAATTCCGCAGGTCTAGCCTAAAGTTTGCAATGTGTTTTTTAAATTGATACTCGTAGTTAGTTCTAAGATTATATCCTACATGTGTAACAAAATTATTTCCACTTTTGATGTAAACATTCTCAACCCCAGGGATGGGCGAGGTAGTCTACGCTGTGTAATCCACGAGGTTGACACGTAAAACATTACGGAGATCACTTAGCATGGTTATTGGTCAACGCCGATAATTATGACAATGTCAACCACCTATACGATATTTTAGCGATTTGAAATAAAATGCGCCGGTTCGCCCTAACGCAGACGTTGTTTGATTTGTGTGCTAATGTATTGTTTGCCACACACCAATATAACTTCGGGTTTGTTAGATTTTTTTATAGCAAAATGTCATTCATTTCATTTGTAAACGACTAGTAGATTGATCCGAATTATTAAATTAAATATTTTGATACAATTTTTTTCAGTCCAAATTAAATAAAACTACTTCACCTGTTCCAATAAAATTGAAAGAAACATTTAGAAACTAAATTTTCCCACGGAAGTTACACTGAAGCTCGCACAGAATTCCTATAACGGCCAAAACATTATAGCGGAATCGTATCAACGAATGAGGGGTAACATACGTTTCTGTAGTCATTCAAGCCGCTGTTCAGTTCAAATTCATTCATACATCAATTTTGTTAGCAATTTTAGTTAACTTTAAGTACCTATATTTAGCGGGGCCATTGCCACGATTTGGTAAAATACCGTTTTCTACCTGCTTGTTTCAAATTCACATACGTTTTGTCATCCATCAAAACACCCACTGAATTCTGTTAAAACTTGGACATAAGGCAGTGTGGCTTGATTTTTAGTGGATAAGGTTAGCTGGATTCTGGTTAGCTGAACGATTTGGCTTTTTTTAATAAAACGGCTCTTATAGTCTTCCTGAACTCGAATTCGTCTTACCATGGAACGAAATGTTTAAAATTTGAGGTCTTCGTCATAGGGATCACAGGATTATTTTTAATTGAAGTTAAAACTTTCTTGTAAAGATTTTTATAACAGTTATGCCATATTTCGCTGCTCTTTCAATGCTGAAACCTTCTGTTCCAGCGCGGCTTAGGAGGAGCATAATTCGACTAAATGCTAAATCAATAGAAAAATCAATAGATCACCAAACTGCAAATCACCTAGAAAATTCAATAATTGACGCCCTACACTCGTTTAATATATAACAATTAAGCCAAATTTATATCGAGACATCCGACAACGGCGAGATATGATAAAAGCGGTGAAACTGCTAAAAAACGAATTGGATATTCCTGAGACGGATCAAAATAAAGACGAAGATTGTAATTCCGACCTTACATAAAACAATGGCGAGGAAGGGCTAAAAATGCTGACTAATTTACATTCAAAACAAGAAATCATTCTAAATGCGTGGCTCATACTTGTTAGGTGGCAATATCGAATACTCTTAGTTCAGTTCCGCATCCATAAAAAAGGCAATAAGTAAATGCAGAATGGTATCAAAAATAATTACGAATCCGTATCAGAGCTGTATTTACAGAAAACCTGGGGTTAAAAAAAGTTATGCCCAACTGTCCAACTCGGTAGAATTGGAAACGCTTGGCAGTTTGGTTTAGAATTTTAAGCCAGTCAAAACGATCACCCCAAATTTACAAAATTAATTCAAATTTAAATTAGAAATGAAAACCTATTATAGCAAAAGTAAAAAATTTTCTGGGGACTTTTATGCAAATGTTCTCAAACGAGAGAGTAATTTTATTAACAATGAATTGTTAAATGCCTGAATATATCTAGATGCCAGATTTCACTGAATATTAAGCAACAGCAGCACAATCAACGATCAGAAACATATTCTTTACACGATTAAAATTTCAAAAAATCTGCAAATAGGAAGATAGGTACAAACCGAAGCCGCGGCTAATTGTAGTGCTATTCCAATCGCAAGTTCATCAGAAAGTGAATCAGACATGGTCGAACTGGTAAAATAAACAATTTGGATAGCCGGAATACCTTTGAATTAAGTGTGAAACAGGAGTTTGCGGATTATAAAACACATCCACGAGTCCCTAAGGTAAACAATATTTTAGAGTGGTCGGAAAACCATAAAATGGAACTCCCATTTTTATATGAAGATGTCCTTATTGTGTTAGTGGTCCCTGTGACAAAAGTAAGTGTTGAACTGGCATTTTCTTTTTCGAAAATTCATTGGTTCGAAACCCTGAGTAACATATAAAACAAATTTTGTGAACATTGAAATCCCACATTTCTAGAGATGTGTAGAAACATAATAATTTTTTGAAACGAACAAGATAAATTGGTGTTAGTATGCCAAACTTTATAAACACCCGTGCTAATCCGACACTTTTGCCCAATTGACTCTGGAGACGATGGGTCTGGTGAAATAATTAAAAATAATGAAAAATATGTACGTTTTTCATTTTTCTGGGATATAATTCTGGCATAACTTTGTATACGTCTACGGGCTCTCGACACGTCGACGAAGAAAACAACAGACCACCCGTGCGAATTACACAGTTTACTATAGACAAGTGATAAACAGCAAACAATTAGTATTATTCATCCACAACATTTAACAGATAATATATACTTAGCCTATATACATCTGGGTGTTACTCTTCACATAACTCATATTCCATATTAAATATTTCATTTTTTCCACGAATTTACAACAAATTACTTCCGGTTTCACATGTATACGGTTAAATCCACGATAGTTGAAATTATGACGCAGGATTAAAATATGACCTGGTTGGTTTCTTGTATATCTTTTGTACCGCACATAATTTATAACATTGAAATTAAAAACAATAAACCATAATTTTCTAATCCCAAAACAATTTTCTATTTTTTGTGCTTGGTTTTTCTATTTCCCATTTAAAAACAACAACAACAAATAAACTCGAATTATGTCTAATACACGGTGTAGATGTGTGGCACAAAATATATTTAAACCGCGCGTCATCCATATAACAGAAACAAACACTGTGCTTGGTTTTATTTATGGCTAATAAATTCTATTCCATTTACCGCAGTAAATCTTTCTTCCCTGTAATGTAAATATTATGGGTTTAAACCTAGCGCTATATATACGTGTGTATATATGTACCATACTTAAATCGGGTACTAACAACACAGCACATAAAAAAAAAACTTGGTAACATCATAACCGACGAGTACCTCTTAATGTATGTAGTATGTATTTATGTACAGCAAAAATGTAATTATTCTGGTTGTCCTACTTATATATGTATGTGCCATATATACCTATACAAGAAAATCTATTGTGTATGTAGTGTGTGTGGAATACTCATGGAAAATGGATTTTTCATTCATTTTTACCGCTGCTTGTATACAAATTTGCCGTTTTTGTAATGAACATTTTTAAAATTTAATCACACATTATTTATAATAGAATACTCCCTAAAGGTATCCTAAAAAAAAATGTTGGTATGTATAGCACATAGTATATAGAATATAGTAGTAGACTCTATGGTAGTAGGAAAGCAAAAAATTTGCATACTAAATTGGACTATGTATGTACCCTATGTATACGTAAAATAGGATAAAACGGTAAGGATATAAAGTAAAATACTGAAACATAAAATCGATTAACATGGTATGGATTATACATATACAACCTACAGTATTATTAACAAAAAAAAAGCTCAATGGAACTAATTACTAATTCCGTCTATATATGACGGATTAATAATTCATGAAAAATGGTTGAGAATTATGACACTTGGATAGTTGGTTAAATAACATTCAATGTGAGTATATAGATAAGCTATAATACATATATACCCTTCAAAAATCAATTAGCTCAATAAATTCATTTAAATCCATTTGTGGTCTTCTCATTACCCAAAATTACCGTAGTGTAAAGCCAATTTTCCACCCCTTATCTTTACACCAATAACAAGAACAAACAATCCTAATGATAATAATTTTTCTATATATAACCACTTCAATTTACTAATTATGCTTTAACCTCTCAAAGTTATTACTCGTCCCGCAATATACATATATAACCAATCCACCACCATCCTTGGTTTCGTCGTTCAAAAATAGGAGTCAATTAAAATATCAAAACATTTCCGTCAGTTGTTCTTATATACATATATATGTATGTATGTACATATGTAGATGCGGGGGTATTAAAAAGAAAAACAGTTAGAAACAATAGAAATCAACAAGCATATATTTAAAAAGGAATAAAATAACATGTTTCTACCTTCACGCAATATAATCGTCGCATAAGAAGGTCAAAATGGTATTGTAATCCATATATACATACATACAATATAATAAACAAGAATTACTCGTATAACGTCGGATTGTACATTCCAGTATGAAATTTTTTCGTATATGGAGTTATAAAAATTGTGGAACCTAATTTTTTGAATTGTGGAACATAAAAAGGCATACTTCACTTGCACACTAAGAATTGTTGAAGTCAACATAATTTATAATTATCGTCCGTCATAAGGTACAAGTTACATTGATAGTAAGCTAAAGTAAGAAATTATGTTCCACATTTTTGACTTCAATTTGACTAAATGGTTTGTTGGAAGCTATAACATATGCGGAAAGAAATTGTAAATGGGATCGACATATTTATATTGAAACAATAAGTGGGTGGAACTTAATTTTTGATGAATGCCACAATTTGTGGAACATAATTTTAACACGAAACACCTTCTTCACTGTTACACTAAACATTTGTAAAGTCACATAATTTATAATTATTGTCTTACATAAGTCACAAGTAACATTGATCAGTTAATAAAATGTGAAATTATGTTCCACAATTTCGTTTTCAGTTTAACTAGAATTGTCGGAAGCAGAAAGGAAATGCACAAGGAATTAAATAGAAATAGTTTGTCCATTACCATTTAGTGATTTATTTGTGAAACCTAATTTTTGCTGAATGACACAAATAAACACTAGGATTTTTCAAAATAATTTATGATTATCATCTTACATATGTTTCAAGTAAGTGTCGTTTTAAAAGTGATAGGCAATTCAACATAATAGTAAAACTAAAAACCTTCTTAACTTTTACACAAAGAATTGTTAAAGTTAACAAAATTTATAATTATCGTCTAACATAAGTTACATAAGTTACATTGATCAGTTGAAATTGGGATGTTAAGTTCCACACTTTCTTTTTCAATTTTACTAGAATCAAAAGCAGAAAGCAATCATAAATTAAGAACAAATTACTTGTGAATGAGGGTAAATACATTTCTGTTGTGTGGTTTATAAATGTATGCAACCTAATTTTTGATGAATAACATAAATTGTGGAACATAATTTAAAAACAGAATTACTTTTTCACTTTTACACTAAGTCAATTACTCGTACAACGCCGGATTGTACGTTACAGTATACAATTATTTTGTATGTGGAGTGATAAAAATTGTGGAATCTAATTTTTCGAAAAAAAAAATTAAATTGTGGACCATAATTTAAAAACAAATGTTTATTGTGTAATTACTAAATGTGTGTATGTAAACCTAACATTTGAGCTGTGCAATATAATTTTAAAACCAGTCCTTTTATTTAATTTTACATTAAGATTGGTTGAAGTCAACAAAATTTAGAATCATCGTAATTTACCAAGACCAGTAATCAAAATTGGTAATTGTGTTCCATATATCCCTTACATTTTAACTAGATGAATCGATGACAGCGATAAAAAATGAAAAAAGAATAACTTGTCAATGGAGTACGTACATTTCCATAGAGGATAACACAAATTGTGAGGCATAACTTTAAAACGAAAAATATTTATTACATTAACCAGAATTGTTAATGATATTTCTAACTTATCAAGATCAGTACGTTAAGAAAGAAATTGTTTATGGGGTTTATACATTTTTATTGAGTGATGGATGATAAATATTGTGAAAAATGTATTTAAAAAGAAACACTACCAACACTTTTACACTAAGAATTTTTAAAGTCAACATGATTTATAATGGATCAGTAAACAAAATGAGAAATTATGTTCCACACTTTCATTTTCAATTTAACTACAATATTTGCCGACTGAAAGCCTTAATAAATGCAGAAATAATTAAATGTAAATGGGGTTTATACATTTCTGTTAAGTGATTTATAAATGTGGTGAACCTAATTTTCGATAAATAACACAAATTGTGGAACATAACTTTAAAGCGAAAAATCTTCTTCAAGTTAACACCAAAATTTGTTAAAATAGCTTATAATTATCGTCCAACATAAGTTACAACTATCAATGGTCTGTAATAAAATTATGTTCCACAGTTTCGTTTTAAAACTGTTAGGAATACGTCGCTTTTTTCATATTTGAACTATTAAATAATAATCATGTGGAACCTAATTTCTGATGAATATCACAAATTGTGGAACACATTTTTAAGTTGAAGATCTTCTTCATTGTTATACCAAGAATTGTCAAATTCAACATTATTTATAATTATATTCTTACATAAGTTTCATGTAACGTTGATCAGTTAATAAAGTAAGAAATTAAGTTCCACACTTTCGGGTTTAATTTAACTAGAATTGTTGAAAGCAGAAATCAATCATTAATTCGGAAAGAATTAATTATTAATGGGGTTTATACATCTCCATTGAGTGATTTATAAATGTGTGGAACCTTAATTTTGATGCATAACACAAATTGTGGAACAATTTAAATAACCATTTTAAAGTGAAAACTCTTCTTCATGATGACACCAAGATTTATTAAAATAATTTATATTTACGATCCAGCATAAGTAACCACGACCATTGATCAGTAATCAAAGTAAGAAATTCCTTTTAAAAACGATAGGCAACACATAAAGTAATTACAACACATGTGGAATGTAATTTTTGGTGAATATTACAAATTGTGGAAGATAATTCTTCAGTTATCCACTAAGAATTGTTAAAGTTATCATAATTTATAATTTTTGAAAGCAATAACAATGAGGAAAGAGTTAATTGTAAATGGAGTGTGTACATTTTTTTTGTGTGATTAATAAATGTGTGGAACCTAATATTTGAACTGTGTCATATAAGTTTAACACGATCGACTTTCTCTACTTTTACAATAAGAATGGTTGGAGATGGATTGCTGGAAGCGATAATAAATGTAGAAAGAATAACTTGTAAATGGGGTATACACATTTCCATATAACCCAACTTTTGATGAATAACACGAATTGTGGATCATCATTTTAAAACGGAAAACCTTTATCACTTTACCACCAAAAAAAATGTATTAAATTACATTACCCGTACACCGAATTGCACGATCCAAGTTTGCAATTTTGTTGTATGTGGAGTGTTAAAAATTGTGGAACATAAATTTCCGACAAACAAAAATTGTGGAACAATTGTGGAAAAGGAAAGGCGTACTTCACTTTTACACTAAGTATTATTAAAGTCAACTTGATTTATAATTATTATCTTACATAAATTTCAAATATTGTTGATCTGTATGGAAAGTAAGAAATTATGTTCCACATTTTCGTTTTCAATTTAACTATATTGGTTATTGACTGTATGCACAAATGCAGTAAGAATTAATTGTTAATGGCTTTTACACATTTTTGTTGAGAGATTTGTGTGGAATCTAATTTTTGATTAATAACACAAATTGTAGAACTTAATTTTAAAACCGAAAGATCTTTTTTTACTTATACACTAAGAATTGTTCAAGTCAACATAATTTATAACGTATCGTCTTTCATAAGTGACAAGTATCATTGATCAGTAAGCAAAGTAATAAATTATGTTCCATACTTTCATTTTCAATTTAACTATGGTGAGCTGGAAAGGATTAATAAATTTCTGTTTTGCCATTTATAAATTTCTGTTGTTTTCTATATTTAATTTTACTCTGTTAAGTTCAACTATTTCACAACACTGGATTGCTATCTTAACTTTTACACTAAGAATTGTTAAATCAACATATTTTATAATTATTGGCATGTATACGTTACAAGCACCATTGATCAGTAAGTAAAGAGACAAATTATGTTCCACATTTTCAATTTCAATTAAATTTCTTTGAGTGGTTATAAATGTATGGAACTTAATTTTACATGAATATCACAAATTGTGGAACATAATTGAAAAAGGACTTCTTCGTTTTGAAACCAAGATTTGTTAAAGTTACATAATTTATAATCATCTTCTTACATAAGTTACATATACAGTGAGAAATTATGTTCACATTATGTCACATTTTAATTTTTAATTTGAAAATTATCAAGTGTGGTATGTAATTTTTGATGAATGACAGAAACTGTGGAATATTTTAGTGGGCCAGCCGTATTTAATAAGATCAATATATAGAAAGGTTAACTACATATCATCCACAAATAAAATTGTTTTATCTCACAAATAGAAATGATTTATAAATTATGACAAAGCCTAAAATTAAATAACCAATAATTTTTCAGCTAACATTCATTTAAATTTTTGATTTCAAAAAATCACAATGTAGTTTTGAATAATTTTCTTCAATTTAAATGTTCAGACATTTTCATCAAATTTGATTTCTGAAAACATAGATTTTATAAAATTTCGAACAATTTTGTAATAAAAATTCTTAATAACTTGGAAATTGATAAATAAATAATTCAAATATGATTTGCAAGTTTGTAAAGCTAATTTACTTTAAGAATCTATTCGAATAAATTGACATATGACGCTTCGCTTTGACGTTAAATGAGAATTTGACTTCGGATTATGTCTAGGATGTGATAAAAATTGAAAAATTAAGTCGTGGATCCATCATAATGCATACATTATACACAAGAATTACTTGCACGGTTTATACGTTTCGGATGAATGATAATAAATCTGTGGAACATAATTTTATTTACAATTATGTAGGGCTATGTGTGCCTGATTTACTAAGACCAACAAACTCAATACCTAAACGTATATGTATATATACGAGTATATATATATATATATATATATATATATATATATATATATATATATATATATATATATATATATATATATATATATATATATATATATATATATATATATATATATATGTATATATATATATATATATATATATATATATATATATATATATATATATATATATATATATATATATATATATATATATATATATATATATATATATATATATATATATATATATATTATTGCAAGAAATAACAAAAATATCTATTCAAAACAATTACAAAGCATGAACTATGATATTTTTTTGGGATGTGAAGTGATAAAAATCGTGGAACATAAAATATTTTCTAAAAGCGGTACACGTTCTGTAACATAATTTTAAGACTTTCTTCACTTTTACCCCAAGAATTGTTAATGGCCGAATAATTTATAATTAACTTGTCTTGGTAAACTGTAACTATCATTGATCAGTAAGCAAAGTAAGTAATTATATTCCACATTTCCGTTTTCATTTTTTTATGAATGACATAAATTGTGGAACATAATTTTAAATATTCCATTATCTATGCATTCAAAGATCAAAGATATATCATACAGAGACATGTATGCCTCTACATATATCGTCCACAACGGTTTTTTTAGACATGATTTATGAGTTATCGGTTTAACCCAGGATCCGACGATTCTAGACTATCAAACACGAAACAAATAGTTAATTCTGGAATGTTAAAGCTAATATAAGTTAAACCATCGACTTGGAAAATTTCAAATTTTATTTATCTTATTTGAACATTTTAAAATATATTTGCTACAAATTATGTTCCACATTTCTTTTTTAGTTATGTAAAGATGGATTGTCGGAAGCAATAGTAAAAATATTATTTAAAATATGAATCTATGAATTTGTGTGCCAAAGTCTATATACAATAGACTTAGACAATTATAAAATTGCACTTTTGTGTTAATAAGCAAGCACTGCTTATGGCAGACAAAACTCGATGTTAACCGAAATTGATTTATTTACTCTGAAATAAACTTTGATTACCCATTCGTGTAGTTCGCAAAAATAACCAAAAAACGACCAAAATTTTGCGAACCTTAAAATCGCATCCGATATCAAAAGTGCTTAAGAAATTATGTTCCACATATTTTTTTAATTAATAACTTATTTTTAAGAACAGGATTGCTGGAAGTAATACTAAAGTATAAATTAAAACAAGTATAAAAAATATATTTAGGTTCCACAGTTCCTACTTATTAGGTCCCACAGTTCATATAAATTATAAATTATGTTTTATATTAACTACATTGTAATTATTTTGGTTTTGCATTCGTATAAGGTTTATGCGTTTCCATTGGGTGATAGAAATTGTGGAACATAATTTTCCAAACTGTGGAACATAATTTTAATAACGATTTCACAATGTGTTGGAACTTAACTTTACTTTAAACAAGAATTATTGCAGTCGAAAAATTATATTGGGTGAAGATTAGGTTCCACATATATTTTCTAAAATTAATAAAATCTAGTTTCTTTCATGATCTTTTTATTATTTATCCTCGCGTTTAACGTGGTATACCTGTTGTTTTATATTTTATATTTATGTATAATTATTGGAGTGCAGAGGTATAGTAATGTAGAAAAATTAAGAATAACAATAATTTTTCTTTTAACATAAGGACGATTTTCTATAATACAATTTTTCTTTTAGTTCCTCTATAATAATAATAATAATAATAATTATAGGAAATTACAAGTTTTCTAATTTTACTGTATATTTATTTAGTTGTGTGTGATTATAACAGAAAATTATTATCGAGGTGGAGGATTCCATAATATAGGAAGGAATGATGATAAAAGTTTTTTTGTTCGTTTTTGTTTTAGAGGTGTTAGGTGTAAAATAAGCTTTTATAGACGATATGGTAATTATAGAAAAAGTTTATGTATATATTATTGTAATCAAGGTTGGAAATGAGAGCACGATAGACGATGGAAATTTGACATTGATACGTTATATGTATTATATATAGGGATATAAATAAATAAGTTATTAGCCGCATTGGAGACATACCGCACCCATTAAAAGTTTTCCCAAATACCTAATTGCTCTGAAAATCGGATTACTAATTTAGATAATTTGTATATGAGGTTTAAAAGCATTACGGAAGGTAAAAACATATCGGTTACAGAAATATGAATTTAGGTCCCACAATTCATATAAGTTATAAAAGTTTCATCTGCAGTATGTAGAAGTATGGGTCGTACAATGCCATTTGTACAAAAGTATTCTGTTGAGTGGTGATAATTATGTAGAACACAAATTGTTGAATATAATTTTAATGACGATTTGATTATGTTCATTTCAGTGTGGGACGCCTTTGTGTAGAAAACCCTCTAAACAGCATAGATTGCATATAAAAAAAAAGCTGTAAATTATGACAAACATTTTGTTTAAAATCCATAACCGGCCACTCTTTAAAAAATTAATCTGAAAATAACGTTTCTATAAATGTCTATAAAAGTGTTATACTTACATCGATTTCAGCTCCTATTAGTGGAAATATACGAAACGGAGGATCACGACCGGCTATATACTCATAAAATTTTTTATCGCCGATTTTGAAAAATGAAACCTGGAACGATATATACAAAAATAATAAAATATTGTATTATTATTTATTTATAAAATATTGAATTTATTATAAAATATTCTTGTAAATAAATCACACCGTTAATCTGCCACTTAAAACATGTACAAAAAATTATCTCAACATTTTGTTGCTACATCGCGTGTTAAACATAACAACCAAACAGCGTAAATTATTGTGTCTGCGTAAAATTAAAATATTTTCAACACTGTTGCGATAATAATTCGGTATAAGCTCCCTCAACAGCAAGTAAAATATAAAAAAACATGATAATTTAAGCTCCAGTTGTTATGTTCTGTGTGTTCGCGAAGTAAGATGCAAAACAATTCTCACGAATAAATAAATTGCTTATAACAGCGCTCAACAATAACAAAATATTTTTTCTTGGAAATCATCTAAATACACGTGAAGCAGCAAGATCGAATTTCAATCTAATGTTAAGAATTTTGGGAACGATTCAAGAGAACTGTTGTCGTAATTATCTAAAACGCGTTTCCTATAAATATGTTTGAACCTGAACCCAAAATTGTTCATTGACACATAGCACATTGATTTTAAACACATCTTGCTACGAGAAATAACCTCATCCAAATACTTAAACACTGGACATGTACTGTGGTACAGTTCAGCTGAACAATACAAATCAGGTAGGTACTTTGAAGATTGTCCACTGGAGAATTGTAGGCGCTCAGATGTTATGTAATTTGAACCAAAATTGATTAGATTTCGAAAATTTAATGATAAATTTTGAAATAAAATTGATTTGATTAAAAGTTGAGTTTGATTCGAATTTGAAAATAATGAAGTATTAGATAAAGTATAGTTTGAAAATAATTTGTGTTTGATTACAATTCGGAGCAGAATTGAAAGAAAAAAATTTGAGATAAATTGGAATTTACAATTTTAAGTAAGATTTGATTCAATCCAGTTAGATTTGAATGTAATAATATTAGAATTGATAAGAAATTGAGAATAATTTTGGGGCTAATGTTTTGAAAAAATGTGTTAAAATATTTTTAGCGCAGTTTGATTCAAATTCAACTAAAATTTTTAAAAAATTGAAAGCCAAATTTTGAAAATGAGTTAAATCAAAAATTTTAAGCAAAACAGTGTAGACGCAGAATTTGATATAAAATTGAATTATAATTTAATTCGAAAATGATAAGGAATTTTAAACAGTATATTGATTTCGCTCATTCATGTGAAGTATGAATCAATCTTAAACATATTAGAATCCAATTAGTGGAGTTCCATGTTTATCTGAATTGCCCTGCTTAGTTTGAATGAGTATTAAATTTTGTAAAATTTGAGATGCATTATAGTTCACAACTTTAAGTGGAGTTTCAGATAAATTTGAATTCTAAATTGTAAGTCGATTTTGAATACAGTTTGATTTAGAGAATTACTAGAATTTGAAACATAAATTAAAATTTGAATTAAATTTGACTAAAATTTGAAAACTATTTATTTTGAAATTCTAATTTAATTGGAATTCACTATTAAAAATAAAATTTGAATGAGACTTGAATTAGGGTTTGAATGCAGTATTAACATGAAACATCAAAACAATCGAAAGTAAAATTTAAGATAAATTTAAATTCGATTAAAGTGTATTTTGAATCCAAATTATCCAGAGTTGGAAAATAATGAAAATAAAAAATTTGAGATAAAATTAAAATTTGAATTAAAATTGATAAAATTTTCGTAATTCGTGATTTTAAGTGGACTTGTACTTAAATACAATTCGGAGCTGAATTTAATATATATTTAATTCACAATTTCAAGTTTTGAATGTAATTTACATAAATCTTTATTGAAATATGAGGTAACTTTGGTGTGGTTTGAATAAAATAATTAAAATTAAATGGAAATTTGAAATAATATTTCGACTGAAGCTTGTAGTTTGATTAAAATTTAACTAAAATTTGTAAAAAAATTCAATCAAAATATTGAATGTATTTTGAAAGACAATTTTCTAGAAAAATAGTAAAGAAGCAGTATTTGGAATAAAATTAACTGAGAGTTTGATTTAAAATTGACAAGAAGTTTTAAACAAAATTGAGATATTATAGTGAATTTGCCAATTCAAGTGAATGAATGAATCCAAATTGAAAAGTATTTTTAATTTAAATCAAATTAGTGGAGTTTGAAACGTAATTGATTCATAACCAATTCTTGAAAAAGGTAGAAGCTTAAATTTCAGATGTTAATTTATAAATTCTAGATTTATGTATTCTCTGTAATGGTCACCTGGAAAAATTTGAGAAATTTTCATTCAACCCTGTAAAATATGGTATGCATTATAATTCAATCTTTGAGTATCAGATAAGTTTAAATTCTGAATTGTAAGTAGAGTTTGAATATGATTTGATTAGGATAATAATTAGATTTGAACAGTATTTGAATTAGAATTCGACAAAAACCACAATTTCAAGCGGAGTTCAGGTCAAAATTCGATTGGAGTTTGAACATAATTTGAACTAAAATTGACTATAATTCAAAAATTGTGACTAAATTGTCCAATTTTAGATAAATTTGAATTCTAAAATGTTATGTAGTGTTTGAATACAATTTGATTCAATGTTTCCAAAAATTTTGAAAGGAATTTGAAGTAAAATTATAATTTGATTTAAAATTGGACATATTAAACTAATTGGAAAAAATTAAACATATTAGGATCAAAAGGAGATTATTTGAGTTCCATATTTATCTGAAATTCTCTGCTTAGTTTGAATGCAATTAGCATTACATATATCTAGTTCAAAATTTTAAGTGGGGTTTCAAATAAATTTGAATTTTATAAGTGAACATTGAATTAGGTTTGTTTTAGAGAATTACTAGAATTTGAAACGTAATTTGACGTAAATTTGAATTCACAGTTTTAAATGGAGTTTTATAAACCAAAATTGGAGTTTCCAAATATTTTGATTTATAATAATAAATTTGATGGCACAGTAAGAATTATACCTATTTAATTTGAGTTAAATTTGATAAAAATTTGAAAAATAATTCTATTAAATTTTTAAAAAAACTTGAATTCACTCTTCTAGGTAAAGCTCAAATAAAATTTGATTTAAAATAGAGTAACATTTGAAAATTATTAGGAGCCAATTTTAACGTTAAATTAACTCAAAAGTTGAAGTAGAGTTGGAATACAATTTGATTCAAAGTTAACACAAACTTTGAAAACAATTGAAAGTAAAAATTTAATTAAAGTTTTATTCGGTTCAAATGCAACTTAAATTAAAATTATCCAGGGTTGGAAAAGAAACAGAAGTAAAATTTGAGATAAAATTAAAATTTGATTTAAAATTGATCAAAATTTGATAAAATTTGAAATAGTTATATATCAGCAGTTTTTCTAATTATGGCTCAAATTCTAACTAAATGAATTTAGTTCAAGTCATGTTTAAAAATAAATTGTACTTGAATACAATTCGGAGCAGAATTTAAAAAAGAAAAATTCATAATTTCAAGTTTTGAACGTAATTTACATTAATCTGTATTGGATTATGAGATAAATTTGAATTTACAATTTTAAGTCGGAATTTGATTAAAACTGGTGTGGTTTGAATGAAATAATTAAAATTAAATAGAAATTTGAAATAATATTTCGACTCAAGTATAAGACAAATGCTTAAATTTTAAATTTTAAGTGTAATTTGATTCAAAGTAAAGTAAAATTTGTAAAAAATTGAAATAGAAGTGGAATTTGATATAAACCTGAATTAAAACTTGATTTAAAATTGATAAGGAGTTTCAATCAAATTTGAGGTATTTATAGTGAATCCGCTAATGTTAATTGAAATTTGACTAAATTGGGATTGATATCAATTTAGTAGAGTTTGAAACGTATTTGATTGATAATTTTCATTCAACCTTGGAAAATATGTAATGCATTATAATTCACATTTTGAGTATCAGATAAATATGAATTCTGAATTGTAAGTATAGTTGAATATCAATTTGATTCAAAGTTACGAAAAATTTTGAAAACCATTTGAAGTAAAATTTCTGTTGAATTTGATCTCGGTTTAAGAGGAATGCGGGTCAAATATGTCAAGAATCAAAAAACAATCAGAAACACAATTTCTGATAAAATTAGAATTTGATTTAAAATTGATAAAACTAAAAAAAAAATTGAAATAATTTTAATTGAATTTGTAATTTTATGTAAACGTTGAATAATATTTAGAAAAAAAATTAAAGATTATAATATTATAATATTTAGGTATAATATTTAGAAAAAAAATTAAAGATTCTTAAAATCCATTTGTAAAATTTGAGTTCAAACGTTAATTTTTTTTATAAAAAAATTATTTCAAGTTCGAAAATAAACAATTTGTGCTTGAATACAATTCGGAACAGAATGTGAAAAAAAAAATTATTTACAAAATCAATTTTTCAAAGTGAAATTTGAATTCACAAATTTGAGTATAGGTTCGAGTCAGCATGGTGTAGTTTGAATGTTATAATTAAAATTGAATAGAATAATTTACGATTAAAACTAAATTAGTAGAGTTTAAAATTATTAATCTCTGACATACCTAATACAATTTGAAAAAATTAGAAGGTTGTATTTCAGCTACAGTTAAATAATTATTAAAACCCTACATTCATATTTATCTCAAATGCTCAGCTTAGTTTGAATGTAATTAGCATTAAATTTTGCAAAATATGAGATGAATTGTAGTTCACTGTTAAGATTTGGATATCATTAATAAAATTTGGTGTAATACTTGAGTATAACTCAAACTTTAACTATATAAATTTCATTTGTCCATTTTGAAATTAATTTTAGCTTGAATACAATTCGGAGCAGAATTTGAAACAAAAATTAAATTCACATTTTCAAGTTAGGATTGTAATTTACATTAATTTTCATTGAAAATTTGGAATATGAGATACATTTGAATTTAATTTGTTTCAAGAATTGAGTTGGGTTTGAATGTAATAATTAGAATTGGTTAAAAATTGAAAACAAATTGAAAAATGCCGTAATTTTAAACATAATTTAAATCAAAAATTTTGTAAAACACATATCTAGATGCATAATTTGATATACAATTGAATTAGAATTTAATTCAAATTTAACAAGAAATTTCAAACCAATTTGAATCCTTAAATCTATCAGGAAATAAAATTGATAACAATTTGGGTTAAAACCAAATTGTGGAGTTCAAAAATTATTTGAATCATATTATACATTTGAAAAGAATTAAAAAGTTGAATTACAGATTTAAACTGATCAATTCTGCATTTATATTTATTTAAGGTGCAAAGCTTAGTTTAAATGTATTTGGCATTAAAATTCTATAAAATTTGATATTATTATAATTCGTAATTTGTAGTAAATGTTCAGGTAACTTTGATTCCTAAATTATAAGTGGAGTTTGAGTAAAATTTGAATTTACAATTTTAAGCGGAGTTTAAGTCAAATAATTCAACTGGAATTTGATTTTAAATTAACTCCAATTTGAGTAAAATTTTAGAAAAATTTAATTCCGTTTAAGTGGAATTTGTACCAGAATTTGATTTAAAATTGATTAATATTTTTAAAAAATGTGTTAATTCTAAACTTTAAGCGTAGTTTGATTCAAAGTTAACTAAAATTAGTTAAGAATTGAAAGTTAAATTTTGAATATAATTTGAATCGATATAAAACAGAATTTGATAGAAAATTGAATTCGAAATTGATTTAAAATTGACTCGAAATTTAGATCAAATTTGAGATAAAAACGTTTGAATTAAAATTGAAAAAGGATGAAACTCAAATTAGAAAAGTTTGAAAATTATTTGATTCATAATATACTAAAACTTGACAAAGCTCAACTCAGCTTACTTTGAAATTAGCATGAAAATTCTGTTAAATATGAGTTACACAATTTGAAATCGAGTTTCAGAAAAATTTGAATTCTAAATTGTAACTTGTAAGTGGAGTTAGAATAATAGTTGATTTAGAGAATTACTAGAATTTGAAAAGGAATTTGACATAAATTTGAATTCAAAGTTTTAAGGGTAGTTAGTTTTAACCCAAATTCTAAAAGGATTTGATTAAGTTTAATTTGAATAAAAATTGACTAAAATTTGAAAATACCTATAACCTGATTTTAACGTTAAATGATCTCTAAATCTGAGGATGAGTTTGAAGAACATTTATAACCATATTCAAAATTGTCTACGATTGAAAAACCATTAGAAGCAACGTTTTAGAAAATTGAGTTAGAATTTGATTAGAAATTGATTAAAATATAAAAATAATCATTATAATTCACAAATAGATGTTTCAGATAAATTTGAATTCGGAATTGTAAGTAGAATTTGAATAAGATTTCATTAAGAGGATTATAAGGATTTTCATGAAATATGACTTAAACTCGAATTCACAATTTCAAGCGGAGTTTAAGTTAAAATTCGATTGGAGTTTAAATATAATATACAATAGGCTAAAATTTGAAAATCATTGGAAACTGTCTTGTTATTCGTGAATTGAAGATCATCCAAATTTGGTTTCGACATTTTAGGTGTAGATTGAATTAAATTTGAGTTAAATATAAAGCAAATATTTGAAAATAATTAGGAACGATATAAATGTTAAAAGAATTCAAAATTTGAAATAGTGTTTGATGTTATCAAATACACAGACAGGTAACAAAAAATTTGAAAACAATTTAAAGTAACCGATAAATTGGAATTCGGTTTAAGTGGAATTTGAATCAAAATTTTCTAAAATTAAGAAAAATTGGATTACGAACTTAATTAGAATTTGAATGAAAATTGATTAGAAATTGGAATATTATATTTAAATTCGTATCTTTATGTGCGGAGTTTGAATCTAAATTGACAAACATTGGAAAAGAATTTAGCAATACCAAGTTTTCAATTTTCATTTAAATTTGAATTCTGAATTGAAAGTAAAGTTTAAGAATATAAAAGGACGAGATGTACTGAAACCACAATATATGTGGAGTTTGAATCAAAACTTGAAAATAATGTAAAACAATCAAATCAAATTAATTTTAAGTTGAGTTTGAATAGAAATCACGAATTTAAATAGAATATTTCCAATTATTTTCAAGTGTGAATATAATTTGTTACATACAATATACCTACCAAAATTGGATACAGATTTACGATCTTTAAGTGGAGTTTGAATGTATTTAGAATTTATTTGCATAAACATAAATTACAATTTGTATTAAAATTGACACGAAATTGAAAATAAAATTTGTGATATTACTTTGAATTCGCAAATTCATGTGGTTTTGAAACAAATTATGATTAAAACCAAATTAGTTGAGTTTGAAAATTGTTTGAATCATAACCACTATTTGAAAATAATAGAAGCTTAAATAAGCAGATTTGAATTAGACTTGACTTAGAGAATTTGAAACTATAATCTGAAATGGAATTTGACTTAAACTTGAATTCACAATTTCAAGTGGAGTATAAGTCAAAATTCAAGTTGAGTTTGAATTAAAATTAACAAGAAATTAAAAATTTTCGTGAAATCATGTTCATCTAAACTTAAGTAGAACTTGAAAAGATTTTTAGTTAAAATTGGCTATAATTTGAATATGATCAGGAGAAGTTTTTAAATGAACTCAAAATTTAGAATATAGTTGAGTACAATTTGATTCAAAGGTAACATAAATTTTGAAAACAAGTTGAATGAATATTCATATAAATTTAAATTCGGTTTATGTGGGATTTGAACGAAAATTGTTTAAAATTGAAAAACTATCAATAGCAAAATTTGAGGTAAAATTGAATAAAAATTTGATATTAAATGATAAATGTTTAAAAAAAAATTATGTGGAATTTGATTCAAAATTGATAAGATTTAGGTATAACTGAAACTTTAACTCTATAAATTTATTTCAAATAAATTTTGAAAATAATTGGTGCGGTAATGCAATTTGAAGCAGAATTTGAAAAGATATCAAATTCACAATTTCAAGTTTTCAATGTAATTTATGATCATCGTCATTGAAAATTTAGATTATGAGATGAATTTGAATCTACAATCTTAAATGTGGATTTGATCCAAACCGGGGAGGTTTGAAGTCGAGTTTCAGAAAAATTTGAATTCTAAATTCATTAAGCGTTTGATTAAGTCTAATTTGAATTGAAATATACTATAATGTCAAAATAACCATACGCTGAGTTTAACGTCAATGATTTCTTAATCTGAAAATGCGTTTGAAGACAATTTTTAATCTAACACAAAATAGTCTAGAAAAATAATCAGAAACAACGTTTTAGGTAAAATTGAATTAAACTTTGATTGAAAATTGATTAAACTTTAATTAATCGTCATTAGAATATGAGATAAGATGGAATATACAGGCTAAAGATAGGTTTGATACAAACTAGTCAAGTTTGATTGTAATAATAAAAATTGAATAGTTATATACTAAATTTTATAAAGAATTTAGAGCAAAATTTCGTAATTTTGGTTTAAATTTGAATCATTTGTTTTAGAAAAATAGCAAAGAAACAGAGTTTAATATAAAATTAAATTTGAAAACGATTCAAAATTGTAATAGAGTTTGAAAATTTAATAGAATTAGGACCAGAATTTTAAATTTCTTAAATCTGACATAAAGTGTAGCTGAAATGCTCAGCTTAGTTTGAATATAATTAGTATTCAGTGGAGTTTCGGAAAAATTTCGAATATGATTTTGAACGTTTGAATAAGATTTCATTTAGATAATACTAGAACTTGAAACGTAATTTGAGTTAAATTTGAGTTGGAACATAACTTTATTGAAAGTAAGCATAATTATTGAAAACAATTTGAAGTAAAAAATTGATCTTAAAAATTTTTTAAAACATAGCTTGATAGAAAATTGAATTATGAAATTTACCTGAATTTGATGAGTTGGTTTGAATTCAAAAGTAATTTGACGATATATAGAGTTGAGACATTCATGTGAAGTGTGAACCAATATTTAAAAAAAATTAAATTAAATTAAAAACAATTAAAATTTGACTGGAAATTGAAAATTACATGTACTTATAAGAAGTACGATTTGAGATAAAATTGAATAATAAAATTAACTAGAATTTGATTCAAATTTTTTTTATATTTGATTTCGCAAATTTATGTAGAATTAAATCAAATTCATTATTATTGAAAAGTTAACTATAATAAATGAAAAAAATTTGAATAGAATGAAACTATATAATTTCAAGTAGAGTTTGATTATATGGTGAAATTTGAAGGAAAGGAGAGCCAAATCCCAGATAAATTTTAATTCAGAATTGTAAAATGGAGTTGGAAAATGATTTGATTTGGAGAGATACTAAAATTTGAAAACGGGTTGAAATAGAATTTGTAATAAATTTAAATGCATAGTTTTAGACGGAGTTGAAATTAAAATTCAACTGGAACTTGAATAAAATTTGAAGAGCATTTTTAATCAAACCCAATTAGTGTCTAGAATTTAAAAACAATCTGAAAAAACATTTTAGGTAAAATTGAATGAGATATATATATGAATATACAGGCTTAAGAGAGCTTTGATTCAAAAAAGTGGAGTTTGATTGTAGTAATTAGAATTAAAAGGTAAAATTTGAAAACAATTTGATTCATACTAAAAAGAATTAGGAGCAGAATTTCTAATAGATTTAAATCCCTAAAATCTGACATTAAAATGTATATGAACCGCTGAGCCTTGTTTGAATACAACTAGCAATCAAATTCTATTAAATTTTATGTGCATTATGTTGACAAGTGGAGTATAAGAAAAATTTGAACTATAAATTTGTAAATTGATTTTGAATATGTTTCTATTTAAATAATTAACTGCAATTTGAAACGTTATTTAACTTAAATTTGAGTTTGAATATAATTTTATACAAATTTAACATAAATATTGAAAACAATTGCAAGTAAAATTTTAGCTAAATTTGAATTCGGTTCAGGCGCCATTTGAATCAAAATTATCCAAAATTAGAAAACAAACTGAAGTAAAATTTAAGATTAAATTAAAATTTGATTTAAAATTGATCAATTTACTTTAATATGAGATAAATTTAAGTTTACAATTTTAAGTCTGAATTTGATTCAAACTGCGGTGTGGTTAGTTAAATTAATAATTAAAATTGGAATTAATTTTTCGACACAAGTTTAAGATGAATTTAATACAGTTAATAGTTTGATTCGTAGTATGATAATTGAAATCCAAATATTCAAATGCAATTTGAATAAAAATTGTTTAGAAAAATAGTATAGAAATGCAATTTGATATAAACCTGAATTGAACTTGATTTAAAATTGGCAACGAGTTTAAATCAAATTTGAGATATTTTAGTGAATCCGCCAATTCAAGTAAAATGTGAGTTAAAACTTTTAAAAATTGGGATTGATATCAAATTAGTGGAGTTTGAAACGTATTTGATTCATAAACTTCATTCCATCAAATTTGAATTCTAAAATTTGAATATGATTTGATTTAGAGAATAATTTGGATTTGCAAAAAATTTGGAATTAAATTCGACTAAAACCACAATTTTAAGCGGAAAAGTTAAAATTTGATTGGAGTTTGAATATAATTTAAATTTAAATTGACTAATTACCAACAATTTTAAAAACAAATTGAAGTAAAATTTCTGTTCAATCTGAATTCAGTTTAAGTGGAATTTGAGTAAAATATGTCAAGAATTGTAAAACATTCAGAATCCAAATTTGTGATAAAATTAGAATTTGATTTAAAAATGATAAAACTAAAAAAAAAATTGAAATAATTTTGTTAGAATTTCTAATTTTATGTGAACTTTGAATCAAAGTTGATAATATTTATGTAGAAAAAAATTAAAAATACTTAAATTAAATTCGTAAAATTTGAGCTCAAACGTTAGTTATACAAAAATATTTTAAGTGGAGTTTGAAAAAAAAATGTTTCAAAAAATATTTCATTTTTTCAAAGTAAATTACTCACAAACTTGAGTATGGGTTCGAGTGATACTGGTGGAGTTTGAATGTAATAATTAAAATTTAATAGAAATCGGAAATAAATCTTCGTTTAAAATTTTAGATGAATTAATTTTTGTAATTTGAATCGTTATAAAACAGAATTTGATATCAAATTGAATTCGTAATTGATTTAAAATTGACAATGAATTTAAATCGAATTTGAGACAAAAAAGTTTGCACTAAAATTGAATTAGGATAAATTAAAATTAGTAGAGTTTGAAAATTATTTTGTTAATAAACATATTAAAATTTGAAACAGATTGACTTAAAAACCTCAACTTCAAAAGCTGAAAATTCTGTTCAATATAAGATAGACAATTTGAAGTCGAGTTCAGAAGAATTTGAATTCTAAATTGTAACTTGTAAGTGAAGTTTAAATAAGCTTTGATCTAGAGAATTACTAGAATTTGAATAGGAATTTGACATAAATTTGAATTCAAAATTTTAAGGGTAGTATAAATAAAAATTTGACTAGGGTTTGATTAGGTTTAATTTGAATTAAAATTGACTAGAATTTGAAAATAACCATAAGCTGATTTAATCGTTAAATGAACGTATAATCTGAAGGTGAGTTTGAAAAAAGTTTGAAAAAATTTTTTCATCAAACTCAAAATAGTCTAAAATTGAAAAACAATCAGAAAAATTATTTTACGTAAAACTGAATGAGATAAATTTGATTATACAGGCCTAAGAAAGCTTTGATTCAAACTAGTGAGGTTTGACTGTAATAATTACAGTTGAATACAACTTACTAAATTTTATAAAGAATTTAGTGCAAAATTTCGGTATTTTGAATTTAATTTGAGTTCGATTCAAAATTGGCATGGAATTTTGAAAATAGTTTGAGTTACACTAAAATTTGAAAAGAATTTCCAATAGATTAAAATTTCTAAAATCTGACATTAAAATGTATCTGAAATGCTGAGCCTAGTTTGAATACAATTAGCAATTAAATTCTGTTAAATTTGAGATGCATTATGTTGACAATTTGAAGTGGAGTTTAAGAAAAATTTGAATTATAAATTTGTAAGTGGATTTTGAATATGATTTGAGACTGATAATTACTACAGTTTGAAAGGTTATTTCAATTAAATTTGAGTTTGAATATAATTTTAGTCAAAATGATGTTGCTAGAATTGGAAAATAATCAGTAGCAAAATTTGAGGTGAATTTGTCATGAAACTAAATAGTATTCGATTCAAAATTGAATACAATTTGAAAAGAATTATAGATATGTGGAATTCGCAAATTCATGAGGAGTTTGAAAAATTTGAAATAAATTTGGTACATAATATGCTAAAATTTGGAAGAAAGAGCACCAAAATTCCAGATATATTTTTATTCAGAATTGTAAAATGAAGTTGGAATATGGTTTGCATTGGAGAGCTACTGAAGTTTGAAAATGGTTTGAAACGGAATTTGTAATAAGTTGAAATTCATATAGTTTAAGATGGAGTTTAAAGTAAAATTTGGCTGAAACTTGAATAAAATTTGACATGAATTTGAAAACAATAGTTTGAAGTGTATAGTTTGAATGTAGTGTTAATCAACATTTTCTGGAATTTGAAAAAAATAATATGTAGCAGCAGATTTAAAGATAGATTTAAAATCGATATTTTAAGAGGACTGAGAATTAAAATTGAGTAGAATTGATAGGAGCAAATTTTGACATGATTTGAATAGATTTGAATTTTAAGAATATAATTAAAGACTAACTAAATTTGAATTCATTATTATTTAAGTACAGTTTAAATGAATTTTGAACTAAAATTGGCCAATTTTTGGCAACAGTTTTAATTAAAACTTCTAATTTATGAGCGGGAACCCTTAGTTCAGGCATCATTTAAAATAACTTAAGGAGCCAGTAGTTTTTGTCCGTTTCAGGACTTTGCGGCAAAAAAATATTACTGTTCGCTATGTGAACGTGTTCAATCTAAACTCCTATTTGAACTTAGTTTCGTGTTTTCTAAACACATTCAACTGGATGGTACCTCCTTTGTACATCAGGAGAGAAAACAATTGGATGCTTCATGAATCTTAAAGTTATTGCAAATAGTATTTAGCGATATCCACGTACTAGGTGGATTTTTGTTATAATTTATAAATTAAAATAAATTAAATTTTACAACAAAATAAAATTTTGATACCAAATTTTACTTGACCTTCCAAAGCACTCACATAGTGAAATACACGAAAAAAAGTCAAGCACATTTGCAAGACAATTTTTCGTGTTCTTTACTATGTATGCCATTGGTAAGGCTGACTAAAATTATGTATTTAGAAATTTTAATTTCTCACGAATTTGCAAAATTCTCCATTCCCATCTATAATAGCTATGGATCAAAGGTGAAAGTGATTATTGTAAGATTGTAAGTCGGTTGGTGCAATGACTACTGTCTATGGAAAACTGGTTTAATTTACCGGGCCTGCAGATGCTGTGGGTTTATATGTTTGCCTCGCCATAAGCCCCGTGACATAAAACATTTTGTTGTTTGCCTTAAAACAAATCTTAATTCCAATGAAACTCTGCACGAAATGTGGAAACACAAAAAAAAAAGGAAAAACTGGAAAATCATAAAACATTTTCACCATATAATACGGCATATGAAAAGTAAAAATTTTCCATTTTCCATCCAATAAAAATATGTATAAATATCAACAATAATGTAATAAATTGTTGATAAGAAATTATTTTCCCGAGCCTTTTCCCTTTTTTTTTGGTTGGGTTCAAATTTATTGATTTTTCTCTCATTTCCATATATTTTTGGTTTTTTACATATTCAACATAACCCCGCGCGCACCCTTTCGCCAATTCTCGCGTATATATATGTTTTAATCCAGAAAATGTTCTTATACAGCTGGGTGTTTGTATGTAAATATGTAGGTATAAATATAGATGTATCATGTACGTTTAACATTATACCACCTTTAAAACTTTCCAAAATATCTTTTCCAACACACACACACACACACACACACCAAAAAAATTGCCGATTTTATCTTATCTTTTCGATCGAAATTTATGCGCTTCTGGAGAAAATAATTTGGTTTTTTTGGTACTTTCAATATTTTTAGTGTGCTCGAATAAAATATGATATGTTATGTTTTGGGGCGGAAAGAGTGGATTTTATACCATTCCTCCCCTTATATATATATGTGTATACATAAACATGAATGTATATGAAAATAATGAATCAATTGTATACCAGGAATTATAATTTGGATCCTGGATTAGGTTAAGCTTCTCAAAATAATAGCATAAGCTTTATGAATTTATTGGTGTTTACCTTTCACTGGAATCGGCAAAGAATTTTTATATTTTAAAGCTGTCGCTGCATACCTCAAAAATTAATTTGAATGGTCAAATCGAAATATATATACATATCCTAGTGGTATAGCGCATATAACTTGCGTTTGAATTTTGATTGTTGAGTCTATACTTTCATTATCACAGAGGTGGTATCAATCTGAAAACGATCTGAGAAAAGAAAATGGCGGCATTGGACATGGAAGGTAGCATTAACTAGCGATACCTCGGTTGTGGTAGTGGATAAGAAGAGCTCGACTGATACTTGCGCAATGATCTCGATGCGGGTCCGAAAATGGTTGCCATACCACAGTTTCTTAAGCTGTTTGACCAAACAACAATAATAAATGGCTGCTACCTGGTAGTCACAGACGACAAAGCCGGTTAAATGATAGGCCCAGGAGAAGTTGATCGGGGCGGTCAAGAGTGGTTGGAGACGATGAGAACGAAGAATACTGCAATTGAATAATATGTGCAAAAAGAATCAGAATTGAAACAGTGAGAGACAGGTTGGAGCTGTTCGATATTGTCCACCTTCTGGTGGAATTGAGGAATCTTGCATACCTCCAAGAATTCAACGTTTTTTTGCATGACTAAACTTTCATGTGTTATATCCAGCTCTTTGTTTATATGTGCTTTGGAGCAAAACATGAAGAGAAGGTCAGCCATACTGTTCTTAGTCTTTAAAGCACAATAACAAAATACCACCGAGTCGCCTTTGGGAAATAACATAAATCCGTTTTGCACCGTGTCTCGCGAGAGCTTCATACAAATCATATATAACGTTTATGAAATTGATGGGATCACCAATACTTGAACGCTCCGTAATTCGCTAGTGCTTATTGGCAGATAAATAATTGATTCCTAAGACTACATATAGATATTCCAATATTCTTGTTGGCAAGTCTCGCGACAAGCTATGTTGAGTCTGCTAATTGCGAGAGTACTAATTGGGCCGCCTACAACATGTGTGAATAACACTAAGATACACAGTTCCAGAAAACACCCATGCCAAATTGAGCCCCATTACTTTTAAGACCAAACAGCACACTATACAACAGTACAGTAATTTATGCTTGCTTAAGCGAGGGGAAATATAGAATTTATCGATAATAAAGCAAAATACTTAAAAAAATATAAACACCCGGGCGTTTTCCAGTCATAATTGCCCATGTAAAATCTTAAACTGTTAAGATTAAGTCTTGCTTACCGGTAACTGATCAACGTCACGTGAAATATCTAGATTTTTTTGCTTCGCATCGACCTTATACGAACAAAGGATGCGATCCTGTTTCTTATACTCTTAACTTGTATACTAATACAGATGTTGTATGTTAGGTAGTGGGTAGCACCTTGGACACATTGTTAGTAGGTAGTGACAAGATATCCCCATGTGAATACAATCCTTGGAATTTGTATGTAACTTTGTTCAACCAATGAGAAAGCCTCTGACCAGGACCAGGTTATAAGTAACACTATGTTACAATATGATCTTGTTTGAACCAAACCACCTTAAATATCGAGTGTCTAATGGTCGCTAATCTGTAGCAATTTCAACCAACCAAACCAAATCGATCTCCTAATAGGCGAAATGATCATTGTTTTAATTTATACTAAATAAAACTTGTAGGACAAAACACCAGTTTCGATTGTGTTGTGACCGGTCCATACAGAACAGATGACCAGAATTCAATAACTATACCACTTGGATCCACAACTATATTTGGAGCTGGAACCAGACATAACATCAACTAGCTAATTATACAGAGGATGAAATAGCGTGTGAAGATCATTTTAGCAGGCATATTTCTCGTTCCGGAAAGGGTCAATTTGTAGCTAAACTTCCATTTAAATAAATCGACCATAACTATTCAACACTCTCAATGGGACAATCTGAAGGTTACAAGACGTCGAGAGAAAATTCAACCAGGAACCAAATTTCAATATATTTGACCCTTAATCACGTGCAAATTGGAAATCGTACCACTTTCGACATCGATCAAAGGTAGAGTATACTATCTTCCACATCATGGGGTATTAAAAGAATCCAATTCGACAACCAAGTTGACAGCAGTCTTCGACTGTTCATTCAAATTACAATACTAAAGGAATCGGCAGGTTCAAAGCGTGAGATGCTCCCTCACTCAACTAGAATCTTTGATCCATTAGACTGGTTAGCTACGTCTATACTATAAATATATTGTTAAGCTGATTGTGATGACAACCTTTTACCAAAGGAATCTATTGTTTGACAAACCACTATCAATGAGAAACTCCCAGATTTATAAAACAAATTAATTCCGAGACGGCATAACACGAGAGAACCCGAATTTGAGCTCAATGGATTTCTGGTTCTGAAATGGCATACGCCGCTGTGCTTTATTGCAAGTGACGTTAACGTAACTTTAGTAACCTCTAAAGCAAAGGTTGCACCCATAAATTTCTATTTTGATGCTAGAAGTTTACGCTACTAATCTACTTATACTCAACTGATTCGAATTGTCAATGAAACAATCAAAGTAGTGGATGTCAAGGATACCATGTGGACTGATTCAAAAAGAACTTTGGGATGGTTGTTATCGCTTCCAAACCGCGCATCATATTCTCGTCAGCATTTTACTTACAAAGATACCTTTAAAGTTAGTCACGTATTTAAATTAAGGTGGAATATATCTGTATGGTTGAATCGAGGCGCATAATAAGACGAAAACCCATAGTTTGCACTTTAACCCAACGCAACGTTGAGCAGAATACTTACCGTCGATAAAGCGGCCAAATTATGAAGTGGATTCAAAATGGTAATTTCCCATCGGAATTTTGCTTATTAAATTGAAACAAGCAAGTGCCAAAAACCAGTAAATTCTACAATTTGAATCCATTTTTTAGATAACGACAGACTCTTAACAGAAAGTCATTAGCAGCATATGAAGTCAAACATCCACTAATATTATCCAAATGCGAGCTAACCATATTGATAGTAAATGCATATTACTGGTGTAATCTCCGCTTAGCATATTTCCGCAGAATAATACGATATTTAGACAAACCATGCAACACATACCGATAATTTAGTTCGCAGCCAAATATAAAAGTATGGAAAACGTATCTAGCCAATTTGCATAAGAACAAAGGCAATCCACATATAAGTTGTATCTCACCTAACAGCAAGTAAGGTCATAGTATCACTTCAATGATTTGTTCCACCGAATTTAAATTTCTTGATTCTAACCAAAAAAAAGTTTTTCTCACATCAAAAAAAATGGAATGGCATGTTATTCCAAGAGCAACACCATCATTTGGAAGACTAAAAGAAGCCGCCGTTTACTACTTTAAATATCATCTCAAGAGGGTTAGCGGAAAATTGACATTTACGTATGAGGAGCGTATAGACACCTTAATCGAAGTGGTTCTAAATTCCCTGCCATTATCTCTTCTATCAGACGATGAAGTTAATGCTGTTACGCCAGGGTACTTTTAAATCGGATGTCCATTGGAGATACCGCACTATCAAATTTACTGGAAGTAAAGTTGTCAAAATTATCAAAATGGCAACAATTGCAATAAGCAAGTTTAAATAATTGGCCGAGTATAGCGGACTATTTTGTCTAAGCCCTTGTGGATAATTTACCACCATCTGGTGCTGCCCGGCCGTTTGGAATTAATTCATCCAGGTACAGATGGCACTCTAAAGACACAAACTGGATAATTAATGTCGCTTTAAGGTCTATAAAAAAGTACAACATTGTGTTTCCCATTTTCGATTAATAAATATTGCAGGCGGTTTGTTAGATACAATTTCAAGTACTTTATATGATGGCAGATAGAATCAAATGTCTTACTTAAATCTGTGTAACCTACGCCAACTCGATGATAGTTTTCTGCCTCAATTATCACTTTACTGGTCAAATTGACCAGATTAGACCTTCCAGGCATAAACCCTTGTTAGTAGATAGAAATGTGATGGAACCGGTTAATCGGTTAAGATTAATAGATACTTCCCTGTAACATGAGACATCATCCTGCTTTCTCAATTTAACGAAAGGTGTGACCTTTTGAATTTGCATAGCGGATTCATGAAGCTTCTGGCCATAATATAGAAGAGGATATATCACCTGACTGGCCCCATCCATTTCCTAATTTAAGGCTGATGCATCGTCCTCTTCACATATGATAGGAGGAGTAATTAATGTGTTGTTGTTGCTAATTTGATCAGTGTATTCTGTATTATCATGTGGCCTATAGACTGATCGAAGAAATGCCGCAAACATGTTTTCCTTCGATACTTGCAAGGAAATACCTGTACATAAAACTGAAGTAGATGTCAAATTTCTCGCTGTGTTAAATAAGGCCAGCTTGTATTTTTATCAATCATGCTTTTATAATTTAGAGAAAGTCTTATATTTTCGATTTTTTAAATTGATTAGCAGATCATCAAACTATGGCAGATAAATGTTTGGTGCTTCATTGAAAATATAAGCACAATGATGAGTTCAAAACCTTGGTGTAAGATGTTATAAAATTTGTCGACATTTGCGCTCCCATATTTTAAATGCAGACACATTTGAAATTTCACCTCATCAGTAGGTTGCATAAAAAACAATATTCGCAAATATAAATGGAATGAATGATTCAGCCTCAGTGGTGAAGACAAAATTCGGGAACCTTCCCAAATTCTTGGCAATCGTGTTAATTTGGTTACGATTGAGAGTCAACGAATCAAAATTCTGTATCATCGCATAGTATATGGGGTGGTGTAAATATGCGATTTTATATTACATGGAAGAAAGCAATTCAATTCCATGTCATGATTCCAGATGATATTTGGAATATTGAAGTCGCAATATTGTTTGGGCGACTATCAATACATCACCGCCTGAGTAGTTGGTACTCGTTTCGGGAGTGCGATCACCTCTATCAACAATATAATTATGCCCAAATAATTCGATACTCTGAATACCCAGATTCAAATTAATTGAGTATGGGGCCGTTTCTCCTGTCTTCTCCTTAATACAACGAGCAGAAACTACAGATTTGAGATCAGCAAGACCTTTCTTAGTGTCACGGTGACGTTAAAGCTCTTTCAAAATGTATGGACTTGTTAAATGGTATACTCAGAGCCTATTTGATGTTGAGGCATGAATTGTGATATGTAATCCACCGCTAGTTTTAATTTGCTTACAAAGTAATTAATGTCCAGCGTGAGGATAAATGATTCCCGTTTATGTTGTAAATATCACTTTAAAGTATCTATAACACACAGATTATGTCAGTGCAGTTTTTTTATATCTTGATGTAAAATAACAATTATGCGGTTTATAGGAGAAGAAAAGTACATTAATCATTCATCATCAATTACGTCACATGGCGCATCAATTAAATTAGTAGATCGTTTCTTTCGATTATATTAAAGATGATGATTTCCCACAGTTTGAGCATGAATTGAATATTCACCATTTATGTGTCAAAGGTGATGGTATTTTTCGGATCCTCCCTGGAAATCACGTGGTACTATTTTACTGAGTAGATTTGAACTGTTTAATAAATATACCGACCGGCCAAAATTAAGAATTGATAAGAGTGGTAAATGTTTCATTCATGAAAAAAATTTCATCAAATTTCCGTAAAGTTTCTTGCTGATTTATTACAGACTCGCTGGTTAGGCCTTCATTTTCTTTTAGTAGTCACTGTCATGTATGGGATGAATACTGAGTATTAATCGACTATGCGGAAGTCTAATACAACTTCTCCTCACATATAAGTTCTTCAACATATGGGGTGGTGTAAATATGCGATTTGATTAGTAAATCAACACGATTGCGTGCGTCTTTTAATCAAAATTTTAGAATTTAACATCTCAATTAAACTCTTCGTATTCTATATCAAATTTACTAAAGCCAAATTGGGGCGATGATTTGATTACAGGTAACCGCAGACAGACAAATTTTATTAATTTTAAATGTAATTTAATGAAATTAAAAGCACACAATATCCAATTTATTAATACGTCATATTCCAGTTCCGACTATAATGATTTTAAGGTCGACCGTTTCCCCCAAAGAAAAGAAAAATAAATAAATGTTTCTTTCATTTATGCTTTAAGCACAATTGGAACACAATTGGAATACATAAGAAAATATGTTTTGTATCGCCGTCAATATACATTCGCCCCATTTTATTTAGTAGAATGGTATGGGCTTACGTAATACAAACAATACATAATTCCGATGTGTACAACACGTGATTAAAGCTGACCCAACCATTATATACAATAATTACCATAGTAAAGCGTAAAAATAATTGTACGTCACGACACCGAATGAATATTAGCTCATCTTTCAAATATACACACATACACACATACACAAATACGACAGAAGCTTTTTTTTATTGTTGCTGTTGTTGTTGTTGTGTATACGCTTTGGTTTATCTCTTTTCCAAGTAATGTGCTTTTATTAACACAATAAAAATTATATTCGAATGAATTAATGTTAATAAAAGCTAGAAAATTTACGACAACGACAACAACTCAGTTTTCGTTTTCGTTTTTTTTTTTTCGACCGCAAATACATTTTATCTGTGTGTGTGCGTCCGGCTTTTGAAAAGGAAATGAACCATTCGAATACCGAAACACAACAAAATTGAAAATTATTTATACGAGATTTTCCTTTTTTTATATACTTTTGGTTTATGTGTGTCTATTTATACAGGACAACAACAACAAAAAATCGTTGATGGATATGGGAATAAAATTGAATTCGGTGGTTTGTGTTATGTAATCTAACCTAAACACACAAGATTAATGTTTGTTTTTTGACATTAAAGGCTATTGCTGGGCCCATATGCGTACATACCGTAACAAAGTTGTGGACACCGATTTGCACATCATGTTTTTTGCAGAGAAGTGCCCTAGCATTTATGACGTTCCCCTACCAAAGCTAATTCCAAATATTCAATTCTGTTTAAAATATCTTTGATTCAATTACAATTCTTGTCAAAATTTGAATCAAACTTTAGTTAATTTCATAATAATTTAAAATTTTGGGTTCAAATTTTTTATAAATTGTATCAAATTACATTCAAACCGATCGAATTGTGAATTTCAAATATTCAAGCCTCAATTGAGATAAATAGTAAACAAATTCTTTATAAATTAATTTCAATTTTTATTCAAACTTAAGTTAAAATTTTTCATTTCAAAATATCTCAAAATAGTTGATTTTTCTTCAAAATAGTTGATTTTTGATCGTCGTGCAGTTTGGACGTAAAATCAATGTGCGCGGAATATAATTAAAGTAAAATAAAATTAAAATAAAAAGTGCAGTGTTAGTTCTTTTTTATTATTTTTTTAATATTTAATTTAATTATTGTGCATATATCGAATAATAATTAGTGCTAAAATTAAGAGGGGCCTATTTTCCCCTAAAAACAATATCAGCATTAAATCAGAATAATGCAATGCATGCAATGGGTAAAGTAGAACATAGCCCCAAAAAAAATATAATAACGCAAAATGAAAAAAGTGCTTCGACATCAAATTTAGCAAATTTGGTAATACCACCTTTTAACTCAAAAGAAAATACTAGTAAAAAAATAAATGTTGCAACAGCAAATGAACTCAGTGCAGTGAACATGAATAAAGACATTAATTTAATTAGTGAGATAGGTCACTTAAATAAAGAAAATTTGGTGCAAACCGGTATGGACAGATATATAACTGTTCAGACCAAAAGAAAAAGAAGCCCGAAATCAGCGCAATTAGCTAGTAAGACTAAAGCGTCTAGATTAGAACATGACGCTTATCAAATACCTCTCGGCAATAGATTTTCTAGCTTGAAAGAGGATGGCGCCGATGAAACATTAGCTAAAAAGACCGAAAAGCCGCCACCAATCTATTTAAGAGAGGCGTCAAATAATGAACTCGTTAATACAATCGACAAGTTAACTGAGTCAAAATTTTATATTGCCCCGCTTAAAAGGGGCAATATCAAAGAAACGAAAATCCAACCTATGGAAATTGATGGTTTCAGAGCGCTTGTAAACCATTTCGATCAAACCGGAAAGCGATATTACACTTACCAGCTGAAAAGTTAAAAAGGGTTGACTGTTGTTTTAAAAGGAATGGAGAGCAGCGTAGAAATGACCGACATTCATGCGGCTCTCGCTGAGCAAGGTTTCCATGCCAAATCTATTGCAAACATTTTAAATCGGGAGAAGGTTCCTCAACCGATGTTTCGCATAGAATTAGAGCCAGATGAGAAAAACAAAGGAAACCACAGCATATATAACTTGAGATATTTACTGCATCGCAAAATCACTGTAGAAGAACCCAAAAAGCGAACAGGACCAGTACAATGCATCAAGTGCCAAGAATACGGGCACACAAAAGCTTATTGCACGTTGAGTGAAGTCTGTGTTATCTGTGGCGAACTTCATGATTCAAAAAAATGCGATAAGATGAGAAATGATCCATCAGTAAAACGCTGTAGTAATTGCGGTGAAAATCACACAGCAAACTACAGAGGTTGCCCAGTATATCTGGATTTGAAGCGTAAGGCCAATCCAAAGTTGCGATCCGAGCAACGAATGCTTAAGTCACGTTACAATCAAAGAGATTTGACTCCAAGAAGTACAATTGCCCAACAAGCGAATGCACACTCAACCACACAAAATGACCTGGAGAATGTTACAAGCAGTTTTGCACAACCAGGAGTTTCCTATGCCAACATCCTAAAAGGTGCCGCCCCAAAAACGAAAGTTCATTTCAACGAAGAAGAATTAAATATTCACGCAACAGTAAACAAATTGACAGAAACGATCCAAAGTTTCATGATGATGATGCAAAGACAAATGAGCATGATGATGCAAAATATGAACACACTAATGCAAATTATTGTCAAAAGCCAAAAATGACGCTGCTAAAGATAGCTGTATGGAATGCGAACGGTCTTTCACAGCACAAAGCTGAGGTTCAGACCTTTCTTATCGATCAAAATATAGACATCATGCTAATATCAGAAACACACTTTACAAAAAATACCTTTTTCAAAATCAGCGGATATTCAGTTTATGACACCAAACATCCAGATGGAAGAGCACACGGCGGCACTGCGGTCTTGATCAAACGAAGAATAAAGCATTATGAACTCAACAAATATGATAAAGATCACATCCAAGCAACTAATATCTGCTTAGAGGAATGGTCTGGAAACTGTGTAATATCGGCTGTTTACTGTCCACCGAAACACGCAATCAAAAAGCAGCAATTTATCGACTATTTTAATCAGCTGGGCATTAAATTTATCGCAGGGGGCGACTACAATGCTAAACATCTGCAATGGGGTTCGAGATTAACAACACCTAAAGAAAGCAACTATATGAAGCAATGAACGAAAAAAACCTAGATTATTTATCTTCTGGACACCCAACTTACTGGCCATCAGATAGAAATAAAATACCTGATTTAATAGATTTTTGTATAACAAAAGGAATTGCACGCACCAATGCTCAGGTAGAAGATTGCTATGACTTATCATCTGATCACTCACCAATAATAATAACTCTGAGTACCAGAGCTTTAAAAGCAGAACCACCCCAACGTCTAACAGATAAATTAACTAAATGGGCTCTATACCGAAATATAGTGGAACAAAATTGCCAATTGGATATCCAACTTTGCACCCCGGAAGATATTGATGCTGCGGCGGATGATTTAACACATATATTGGAAACAGCAGCAAAAGAGGCTACCCCTGATATTCACACCTCTGACAAAGTTAATAAGCCTTCACCTAATATACTGCTGTTAATCCAAGAGAAACGGACAATACGCCGGCTATGGCAGCAGCAAAAATCTCCATTACTAAAAGGGAAATTGAATAGGGCTATTAAAGCCCTTAAACGAGCATTGAGAGAAGAAGAAGACTCAGGAATCCAGAGTTACCTTACTGAACTCTCGGCGACCGAGAAGACAGATTATTCACTATGGAAGGCAACAAAAAAACTAAAGAGGCCAACATTATCGAATCCACCAATTAGGCAACCAGATGGACGTTGGGCCAGAAGTGACGTAGAAAAGGCTACTGCTTTCTCTAACCACTTGAAAAAAGTATTCACACCAAACGAAAAAACTGGCAACAGTGAATTATCAAAGTTTACGGAGGATCCTTTGAAACCAATTCCTTTAAAATTTAAGTGGAAAAAAGTTAAAAATACTATTAAAAATTGTATAAACCCAAAGAAAGCTCCAGGACACGATTTTATTACCGGAAAAATGATCAGAGAATTACCTGATAAATGCATGAAACTCATAACTTATATCTTTAATGCGATTATGAGATGTGGGTATTTCCCTAAAAAATGGAAAATATCGCAAATTACAATGATTCCAAAGCCTGGAAAAGACGAAACACAAGTCGCATCGTACAGGCCAATAAGTATACTTCCGGTGATTTCTAAACTTTTTGAAAGAATGGTATTACAAAAATTAAAACCAATATTATCTGAAGGACAGATTATACCAGACCACCAATTTGGGTTTCGAGACCAACATGGCACGGTAGAGCAGGTGCACAGAGTTGTTAACACAATTAAATTTGCATTATAGGAAAAGAAATATTGTTCGGCAGTTTTCCTAGACATTGCGCGAGCTTTCGACAAAGTATGGCATGAGGGCCTTATATATAAAATTAAAACTCGTCTGCCAAGAAAGTTTCATGCAGTCCTTGATAGCTACTTGTTTCAAAGAAAATACCAGGTTAAACACAATTCAGCCATTACTGAACTAAATGATATAAACGCAGGAGTTCCACAAGGCAGCGTACTGGGGCCAGTATTGTATTTGCTGTATACTGCCGATCTAACAATAACTGATAAGGTTGTCACATCAACATTTGCAGATGACACTGCTATCATGTTTTCACACAAAAATCCTCAAACTGCGTCAAGAGAATTGCAAGATCACTTATACAAAATTGAGAATTGGCAAAGAACGTGGCGGATAAAAGCGAATGAAACCAAATCAACACACATAACATTTACGTTGAATAAGCGTACATGCCCAGCGGTGAAATTAAACAATGTCAACATCCCTCAACAAACAAATGTCAAATATTTGGGTCTTCATCTTGATAGAAGATTGACATGGAGAAAACACATCGAATCAAAGCGCAACCAAATAAAAATAAAATTCTCAAAAATGTACTGGCTGATTGGAAGAAATTCAAAACTTTCCCTAGAATGCAAGATTCTAATATACAAAATGATCCTAATTCCTATATGGACATATGGAATTCAACTATGGGGCTGTACAAGCGCATCAAATATAGATCTTTTACAACGAACGCAATCCAAAATACTTCGCTATATTACAAATGCTCCGTGGTATATCCGAAATTGCAACATCCATCGAGACCTTAGGATTAAAACGGTCAAAGATATGATCCAAGCACACAGTTTGAAGTACCTTTCGAAACTGGAAACTCACCCCAATGAATTAGCAAGACAACTATTAAGGCAACCGAAATATAGACGGCTTCGCAGAGTAGATCCACTAGATCTAATGTATTGATAAATTTAATTTAATTACATATTTAAGCTTCAAGAGATTCAAGAATAAAGCCATTGGCAGTTTAAAAAAAAAAAAAAAAATATCTCAACAAGTTCTAAATTCAAGTTTATCGGAAGTTCCGCTTTAAGGACTTTTCAAATTTTAACCTGTTTGTATTGTATTCAAACTTCGTTCACATATTTTTTTTTTTTCAAATTAGTTTGAAATTAGTATTGAAAAGTTACATTAAAACTAGCATTATAGTTAAACTATAATCCAAACTGTAAATAATTTTATTCGATTTTAATTCAAACTCCACTTCAACTTGATAATTACTATGTTTCTAATTCAGGTACTAAATATTTCAAATACCAGTAACTTTTGAATAGAATTATTTTCAAACTTTATCTAAATTTTTTCTGAATCTATTTCAACTCTCATCAAATTTTATTCAAACTATATTTGAAATAAATTTGGTTTTAATAATTCCAATTAAATTAGAATTTTTTTCAAACTCCACGTTATTTTTGAATTTAATATACCTCAAATTTCGGTCAAATTTTATGCAATTTTGAATCAAATTTCAGTTGAATTCTTGAATTAATCACAAATTCTGACAGTTTTAAAATTCAAAACAAATTTCTTGATCTTTATTGGCGATCAAATTTGTCTGAAATTGTAATTCCAATTGTTTTAAACATTTTAATTAAATTGCGCAATATTAGGTTCCAGCTTCACATTTGAAACTTTATTATTCGTCAAAATTGGGCCCTAACTATTTACCAATTTTAGCCTAGTGTTAGTCCGAATATTATTCGAACTCCACTTGAAATATTAAAATTTTATATTCAAACTAACTTTTTATTGAATCAAATTATATTCATTCTCCACCTAAAAGTTAGATTGAAATATATCTTAAATTTTACTCCAAAGCAATTTAAAATTCGAGTAAATTTTAATTCAAATTATATTCAAAGTCCACTTGATTCAATCAAACTAAATTTGATTGAATCAAATTATATTAATACTCCGTCTAAAAGTTACATTGAAATATACATTAAATTTTATTTGAAAAAGTATTTTCAAATCCGAGTTAATTTTAATTCAAATTATATTCAAACTCCACTTGAAGAATGAATTCGGTAATCAAACTTAATTTGATTGAATCAAATTATATTCATACTCCGCTTAAAGGTTAGATTGAAACATATCCTAGATAATTATCCAAAGTATTTTCAAATTCGAGTTAATTTTAATTCAAATTATATTCAAACTCCACTTGAAAGACTTAAATTCGATAATCAAACTAAATTTGATTGAATTAAATTATATTCATACTCCATCTAAAGTCAGATTACCAAGCAAATAGCGCAGTGGTTAAAGCTGCGATGTTTGGATCGGGAGGTACTGGGTTCGAATCCCAACAGAGGGGGGTGCAAAGGGATTTTTCATCTCCCGATTACGATCGGTGATTAAATTGGAAACATCTATGACCCTCTGTTGGAATGTACAACTCATGGGCCGACCCATCTTATGTCACTGTACAGGGTGACAAGGAGCTATGCAATGCGCAGGTGGTATACTGTACTTGTGTGAATGTGATGAATGGGTTGAATGAATGTTAGTGTGAATGTGGGTATTGGACCGTGGGCCCATTAGTGGCATTGAGTGCTGGAGTAAAATCCGCCCAATTTAATTTAAAAAAACTAAAAGTCAGATTGAAATATATTTTAAATAGTACTCCAAAATAGTTTTATATTCAAATTCAAATTATATTCAAACTCTACTTGAAGTATTTAAATTTTGTATCCAAACTAACTTTTTATTAAATCAAATTAAATTTACCATTAACCTAAAATTTAGATTCAAATTTATTTTAAATTTTACTTCTTAGTACTTTCTAATTCGAGTTAACTTTAATTCAAATTACATTCAAACTCACTTGAAATATTTAACTTCTGTATTCAAACTAAATTTTATTGAATCAAATTATATTCATACTCCGTATAAAATTTAGATTCAAATTTATCTTTAATATTACTCCTAAGTATTTTCAACATTTTAATTAATTTTAGTTCAAATTATATTCAAACTCCACTTGAAGAATGTAAATTCTTTATCCAAGCTTTGTGTTGAACCAAACCAGATTCATACTCGGCCTAAAATTCAGATTCAGTTTTATCTTAAAATTTACAAGTATTATCAAATTCTAATTAATTTTATATCAAATTATATGCAAAGTTAACTTGTAGTATTTAAATTCTGGATTCAAACTAACTTTTTAATAAATTGATAAATTCAAATTCTTTTAAAATTTAAACGGTTTTCATAATTGTAATCTTAATTCTGTATTCAAATTAGTATTAAATTGTAACTCTTTCAATCTGCCATTATAGTCAAACTTTAATTGTAAATCATTTTATTTAATTTTAATTCAAACTTTACTTGTTTACTACAAAGCAGCACATAACTATTTACCAATTAGTACAAATTTTATTCGTACTCCACTTGAAGTTTTTAAATGTTGAATTCAAATTAACTTTTAATCGAATCAAATTATAGTGTTGTACGCCAAAAATTTAGATTCTAATTTATCTTAAATATTCTGGTTAATTTTAATTCAAATTATATTCAAACTCCACTTGAACTATTTAAATTCTGTATCCAAACAAACTTATTATTGAATCAAATTCATACTTCGCCTTAAATTTAGATTGAAATATATCTTAAATTTTACTCCAAAATATTTTAAAATTGGATTTAATTTTAATTTAAAATAGATTCAAACTTCCCTTGAAATATTTAAATTCTGTATTCAAATTAACTTTTTATTAAATCAAATTAAATTCAAATCAAATCATTTGCTAAAATTTACTTAAATTTTACTTTAAAATATTTTCAAATTTGAGCTAATTTTAATTCAAATTATATTCAAACTCCATTTGAAGGAATTAAATTCGATAATCAAACTACATTTGATTGAATCAAATTATATTCATACTCCGCCTAAAAGTTAGATTGAAATACATCTTAAATTTTAGTCCAATGCATTTTAAAAGTCGAGTTAATTTTTATATAAATTATATTCAATTTCCGCTTGAAATATATCAATTCTGTTTTCAAACTAACTCTTTATTGAATCAAATTAAAGTCTACATTCACCTAATTTTCTTAAATTTTACTTTAAAATATTTTCAAATGTTACTTAATTCTAATTCAATTTATGATCAATCTCTACTTGAAATATTAAAACTTTTTATTTTAACTAACATTTTAATGAATCAAATTATATTCATACTCCGATTATAATTTTGATTCAAATTAATCATAAATTTTTCTCCTAAATATTTTCAAATTTTAATTAATTTTAGTTCAAATTATATTCAAACTCCATTTGAAATATTTAAATTCTGTATTCAAACTATGTTATTATTATTATTAAAATTGGCCGGAACCCACGAGGATTCCGCACTCAATGCCACAAAGGCCCATGGTGCAAACCCAGGATTCTATCCCAATTCGCAAACGCGCACTCCTGCCTTAGCAAATTGAACAAGTTTAGACCAAGGCAGAGAGGACAACTGATCTAAATTCAAAGACATAAAGTTGAATACCCGAACTCGTATAGAACTGAACGCAGGACAACTGCACACGAGGTGGAGGGAGTCGTCATCCTTCTCAAGGCAGTCCTCGCAAATAACATCATGAGCTAAACGCATACGATGTAGATGATCTTTAAAACGGCCATGTCCCGTAATAATCGCTACCAAGACTCTTAACTGGCTCTTTTTTAAAGATAAAGCATACTTCGTGAACCTCAAATTGGGCTCCCCAATGAAGTACTTCGCCTTACGACAACCAAAAGTCGCAAGCCACTGAGACCTTAAGTCTTTCAAAGCGTAATCCTTAATAACTTTCTTCCCGTGGTTGAAAGATATAGGAGCAAGCAGCTGGTTCAGGACCAATTAAAGTTGATTGGGAGCCAGCTTTGGCTAAGCAATCCGCGATCTCATTGCCTATGATGTCACAATGAGCCGGAACCCACATGATGGTAACTTTATTGTTAGAACAAAGAAGGTTCATGAATTGTTTGCATTCCTTGACGAGTTTAGAAACAGTCAAGGGATTTCTTAAAGAGTTAAGTACAGCTTTACTATCTGATCTGTACACAGTAGAACACTTTTGTTTTTAACAGCAAAATTCAAAGCCTCAATAACACTACGTATCAGCGCTATTAGTTCCGCCTGAAAAACAGTACAATGCGAACCAAGACTACCGCAAAGTCTCAGATCCGTCCCAGGACAGTAGATTCCAAAGCCTGCACTGAGGTTAGAATGAGAGCCATCAGAATAAAAGACAATGGACTCATCTAATTTATTAAGAAAAACCTGCGAACTCCACAAATCTCTCGAGGGATAAGCCACCGAGAAAAGATTTAAGAAATGGAATTCGGGTAATAGTCTGTCGTTAACCATATCAATTTCTGGTAAACATGAAGAATAATTACTAAAAATTTGTCGATGTCCCACGAAGAGATTCCATGCCCCAATGCACCTCAGACGATAAGCTGCATAACAGGCTGTTCCTAGAATAAAGGTGCGTAACTGAGGCAAGGAAAGAATGGATTCCATAGCAAGAAGTGGAGTGGAGGATATAGCCCCCGTTATGGCTCTGCAAGCAACATTTTGTAGACCATTAAGCTTGGCTACAGAAGCCCTCGCAGGTCAACTACTGCCCACTACACAATAGAGGCAAACGATAGTAGCGGTAGGACCAGTAATTTATAGATAAAAGAAAGCATCCTAGGGCCTAAGCCCCAGGATTTCCCAAAGGCTCTTCTACATTGTCAAAAAATGGCAGTAGCTTTTTGAAGCTTGTAGTCCAGGTGATTCTTCCAGGAAAGTTTACTATCCAGGACAACACCAAGGTGCTTGACGTGGTCACATTTTGTGATCGTTCTCCCAAAAAGGGAGGGAACAGAAAATTCAAGAGTATTCCTCTTCCTTGTAAAGACAATTAACTCAGTTTTAGAAGGGTTGACGTGAAGACCCTTCTCAACACACCATGCCTCCACAATAGTTAAAGCATGTTGAGTTAGGTCGGATAAAACACTGAGATGTTTCCCTGAGACTGTCAGAACAAGATCATCAGCGTAGCTCTGAGCAATGTAGCCAGATTTCTGCAGCTTCAAAAGCAATTCGTCAATGACCAAAAGCCACAGCAGAGGTGAGAGCACACCTCCCTGAGGACAACCTTTGGTGACCTTAACAGAAACCAACACCCCATCCAGCTCCGCCTCCACAGTGCGAGACTTAAGCATGGATTCAATCCATAGGATAATGGTGCGATCAATACCAAAATTGGTACAGGCAGTAGTGATCATAGCAAACGAAGTGCATCGAAAGCTCCCGCAATATCCAGGAAAGTACCCACAAGAAACTCCTTATTATAAAGGGATTTTTCAATTCTGATTACAAGTTCATGTAGGGCGGTTTCACAGGACTTACCGACTCTATAAGCATACTGCATGTTACTGAGTGGGGATGTGATTAGAAAATGATCTCTAATGAATCTATCGACAATTCTTTCCAGAGCTTTAAGAAAAGTTTAGGATAGACTAATAGGCCGAAAGGACTTAGGATCCGTATAATCGGACTTACCAGCTTTCGGGATAAAAAGAACTTTACTTCTGCTCCAAGAATTTGGAACAGTGCTAAAAGCAATCCACGCTCAGATCCGTCCCAGGACAGTAGATTCCAAAGCCTGCACTGAGGTTAGAATGAGAGCCATCAGAATAAAAGACAATGGACTCATCTAATTTATTAAGAAAAACCTGCGAACTCCACAAATCTCTCGAGGGATAAGCCACCGAGAAAAGATTTAAGAAATGGAATTCGGGTAATAGTCTGTCGTTAACCATATCAATTTCTGGTAAACATGAAGAATAATTACTAAAAATTTGTCGATGTCCCACGAAGAGATTCCATGCCCCAATGCACCTCAGACGATAAGCTGCATAACAGGCTGTTCCTAGAATAAAGGTGCGTAACTGAGGCAAGGAAAGAATGGATTCCATAGCAAGAAGTGGAGTGGAGGATATAGCCCCCGTTATGGCTCTGCAAGCAACATTTTGTAGACCATTAAGCTTGGCTACAGAAGCCCTCGCAGGTCAACTACTGCCCACTACACAATAGAGGCAAACGATAGTAGCGGTAGGACCAGTAATTTATAGATAAAAGAAAGCATCCTAGGGCCTAAGCCCCAGGATTTCCCAAAGGCTCTTCTACATTGTCAAAAAATGGCAGTAGCTTTTTGAAGCTTGTAGTCCAGGTGATTCTTCCAGGAAAGTTTACTATCCAGGACAACACCAAGGTGCTTGACGTGGTCACATTTTGTGATCGTTCTCCCAAAAAGGGAGGGAACAGAAAATTCAAGAGTATTCCTCTTCCTTGTAAAGACAATTAACTCAGTTTTAGAAGGGTTGACGTGAAGACCCTTCTCAACACACCATGCCTCCACAATAGTTAAAGCATGTTGAGTTAGGTCGGATAAAACACTGAGATGTTTCCCTGAGACTGTCAGAACAAGATCATCAGCGTAGCTCTGAGCAATGTAGCCAGATTTCTGCAGCTTCAAAAGCAATTCGTCAATGACCAAAAGCCACAGCAGAGGTGAGAGCACACCTCCCTGAGGACAACCTTTGGTGACCTTAACAGAAACCAACACCCCATCCAGCTCCGCCTCCACAGTGCGAGACTTAAGCATGGATTCAATCCATAGGATAATGGTGCGATCAATACCAAAATTGGTACAGGCAGTAGTGATCATAGCAAACGAAGTGCATCGAAAGCTCCCGCAATATCCAGGAAAGTACCCACAAGAAACTCCTTATTATAAAGGGATTTTTCAATTCTGATTACAAGTTCATGTAGGGCGGTTTCACAGGACTTACCGACTCTATAAGCATACTGCATGTTACTGAGTGGGGATGTGATTAGAAAATGATCTCTAATGAATCTATCGACAATTCTTTCCAGAGCTTTAAGAAAAGTTTAGGATAGACTAATAGGCCGAAAGGACTTAGGATCCGTATAATCGGACTTACCAGCTTTCGGGATAAAAAGAACTTTACTTCTGCTCCAAGAATTTGGAACAGTGCTAAAAGCAATCCACGCTTGAAAAAGGTGGAGCAAATGATCCTGAATTTGAGGAAAACCCTGCTATAGTTCAGCAGGAAAGATATGTACCATCAGGACCGCCAGCCTTATAAGATGCAAAGGAAAATAGGCTCCATCGCAAGACATCATGATTGATCAGCTTGTGAGCCAAACTCCAATCGGGACTCGCAACAGACGTCCTAGTGAGATCGGCAGCAACAGCATCCGAGTTGACGATATCACAACCAGGAAAATGAGCCGAAAGGAGCAGCTCACCAATTTCCTTGTTGGAGTAGGTAAGCTGTCCGTCCGGTAGACGAAGAGAATCCAGTTTACACGTACTATTCTTAGCTAAAGCTTTATTGAGTCCAGCGAAAGCAGAAAGACTGTTGATTTCCTCGCAGAAGTTCTTTTATATTCCTTTTGAGCTAACAAGAAGTTGTCCCAGTCAATCTGTTGCTTAGACTTTTCTGCTTTGTTCTTCAGTTTCCTAGTAGATTTCCTTAATTTCTTAAGGTCAGATTTCTAAAAAGGTTTGTTCCGAATCTTTTGATTAGAGATAAGAGAACATTATTTTTCAAAGGCTATCGTAATTTCCAATGCAAATGACGATGCTTGATCCTCAATGTCCTTCCTCGACCGAATAACCCTCGGTGGCGCAAGTAAAGAACCTAGCTCGAGAGAGAAAAGGCCCCAATCGGTTAATTGCGGTAAGGTTTAAGAGGTGGTCGGTTAGGGTTGATATTAAACGAAATACACCTGTGATCAGAGGTGAGGATGTCATCCGTCACTCTCCAGTCTAAAATTAAATCAATAATGGACATGGAGCATAAACTAATGTCAATCACCTCCTGCCGGATAGAGTTGACAAAATTAGACTCACTTCCAGTATTGAGAATCTCAAGCTCAGAGGAGCTTATATAGTTAAGCAGCGAAGAACCCCGGTGATTAATGTTCGTACTATCCTAGATCGAGTGATGAGCATTAGCATCATAACCGATCACCAAAGGGGTATGCTTGTTTTTACACCATGTCACAAGATTAGCGAGTTCCTCAGAGGGAGGAGGTGAAGAAGAGTCATACGGCAAATAAACTGAGGCGATGACCAGTTTAATGCAGGAATTAGCGGATGCCAGAGTAATAAGAACAGCCGGTAATATCGGCCGAGCTACACTCGTGAATAAGAACTGCATTGATATTATTGCCAATAAAAATGCACGCTCAAGTTTTATTGTCAGAATTCTTACAGAAGATTCTGCCATTAATAAGTTCAATCCAGAGACAACATTATCAAAAAGATATGGTTCCTGGATTAGACAAATATCTGTATGCATTACAGAAAGCAACTTCCATAACTCAAAAGAAGCAGACTTACTGTGTTGCAAGTTGATCTGTTTTACTCTAATCATGGACGACATTGTAGAGTCGGGCAAAAAGAAGTATAAAAGTTCTCTACAGACCAGAGATCCTCTCCAGAACGTACTGCAACAACATACCGGAACCAGATATACTCTCGAAGGATTTCTGGTCAACCCGGAAAACAATCGATTAGCGATTTACCTCACGTTTGCATCGGACAATCTTCCATCCTTCACTTGCAATAGCTGGATTCATCAGCTTGATGTTAGTGGTTACTACACATAGAGATCCTCAGGCGGACCAGGCATCCAAGTTAGTAAAAGAAGTGGTTTTGGGGGGTCGTCAACCTATAGTTGACAACCACTCCAAACATCTATCATTTTGGAGATTGTCTCACAAAACCACTTGTAGATCTCGTCATTGTGGCACCTGCAAATGAAGACACCATCTAAAAGATAGCACCCAAGCATCTGCGGTACAAACCCTGACGATTTAAAAAACTATGTTACTTCACATAGATTGTCAAATAGATTGTCAAATTCAAATTCTTTGAAAATTTAAGTGATTTCCATAATTTTATTCTTAATTCTGTGCAGGGCTGGAAACCAATTTGTATTTTAGGTTGGTTTGGCTTTTGGTTTCTCTGACAACTAAACTTTGGTTTTGGTTTTAGAAATTTTTTATGGTTTTATGGTTTTTATGGTTTTGGTTTTGTAAAACCGGTTACCACCCCTGATTCGGTATTCAAAATAATATTAAAATATAACTCATATATGGTAGATTTACCATTATAGTCAAGTTTAAACTCAAATTGTAATCAATTTCATTTAATTTTAATTTAAACTTTACTTTATTTATTAATTTTATTATATTTCACCAGAGCTAAATTTTTAATTAAATTATATTCAAACTTTAGCTGAATTTTTTGTAAATCTATTTCAAATTAAATTCCTAACACTCATCAAATTTAATTTAAACTATATTTGAAATTAATTTGGTGTCATGCATTTCAATTTTGATTAAAATTTATTTTAAACTTTACTCCTAAGTATTTATATTCATACTCCATTTGAAGTATTTAAATTTAGCTTTCAAACAAACTTTTTATTGAATCAAACTATATTCATACTCCGCTTAAAATTATCTTTTCAAATTTATCTTAAATTTGAAAACTATATTGAACGCTTGAAGTATTTAAATTTGGTATTCAAACTAAATTTATTTCAAATTATATTCGAACTCTACTTAACGTATTTAAATTCAGCACTCAAAATCGCTTATTATTGAATCAAATTATATTTATACTTCGCTTAAAATTTAATTCAAATTTATCTTAAATTTTATTTCTAAGTATTTTCAAATGCGAGGTAATTTTAAATCAAGTTTTAATCAAACTCTACTTGAAATACTACAATTCTGTATTCAAACTAAATAAAATAAAATTCAGATTCAAATTTATAACTAAATTTTACTTACTTTTTAGTATTTTTCAATTTCAATTCAAATAATTGTTGTTCAAATTATATTCAAACTCCACTTGAAGAATGTAAATTCTTTATACAAACTAGCTTTGTATATAACCAAACCTTAGTCATACCTGAGCAATTTCAACCCTAAGTAATTTCAATTTTTAATTAATTTTAGTTCAAATTATATGCAAAGTTAACTTTAAGCATTTAGATTTTGTATTCAAACTAACTTTTAAATAAATTGGTAAATTTAAATTCTTTTTAAATTTAAGCGATTTCCATAATTTTAATTTTAATTCTGTGTCCAAATTAGTATTAAAATGTAACGCATTCAAGCTATCATTATATTCAAATTGTAAATAATTTTATTCAATTTTAATTCAAACTTTACCTAATTTATTAATTTTATTATATTTCAAATACAAGTTAATTTTTAATAACATTATTTTCAAACTTTAGCTGAATTTTTTGTAAAGTTATTTCAAGTTACATTCCATACTCTCATCAAATTATAATCAAACTATATTTGAAATTAATTTGGTTTCATTCATTACAATTTTATTATTAACCTCTTTCAAATTCTATTCAATTGTCAATTAATTTTTTAGTTAATTTCATAATTTGATCTCAAATGTTTCATCTGACAGTTTTAATCCGAGACCAAATTTATCTGAAATTTTACTTCCAATTGTTTTCAAATTTTTAGTTAATATTAAGGTTCAAACTTCTCTTCAAATTAGGAGTTCAATCAATCGTCAAAAGTCACACCTAACTATTGACCAATTTTAGCCAATGTTAGTCCAAATTTTATTCGTACTCCACTTGAAGTATTTGAATTTTGAATTCAAACTTACTTTTAATTGACTCAAATTATAGCATCGTACGCCAAAAATTTAGTTTCTAATTTATCCTAAATACTACTCTTGAACTTTTTCAAATTCTAGTTAAATTTCATTCAAATTATATTCAAACTCGATATTTAAAATTTGATATTTTATATTCAAACTCATCTTGAAGTATTTAAATTATGTTTTCAAACTAACTATTTAATGAATAAAATTATATGCAAAATTCATGTTAAATTAAGATTAAAATATATTTTAAATTTGACTCCCTAGCCTTTTCAAATTGGAGTTATTTTAATTCGAATTATATTCAAACTCCACTTGAAGTATTAAAATGTTGTATCCAAACTATCGTTTTATTGAATCAAATTATATTCATACTTCGCCTAAAGTTTAGATTGAAATGAATTTTAAATTTGACTCCTAAACAATTTCAAATTCGAGTCAATTTTAATTCAAATTATATTGAAACTCAACTTGAAGTATTTAATTTATGCATTCAAACTAACTATTTAATGAATCAAAATATATTCATACTTTTAAATATTTTAAAATTCTAGTTAAATTAAATCTATTATTAATTATATTCAAAATCCACTTGAAGTATTTAAATTTTGCTTTCAAACTAACTTTTTATTGAATCAAACTATATTCATATTCCGCCTAAAATTATATCTTTTCAAATTTATCATAAATTTTCAAACTATATTGAACTCTTGAAGTATTTAAATTTTGTATTCAAACCAAATTTATTTCAAATTATAATCAAACTCTACTTAAAGTATTTAAATTCTGTACCCAATATCGCTTAATATTAAATCAAATTATATTCATATACTTCGCTTAAAATTTAATTCAAATTTATCTTACATTTAATTTCTAAGTATTTTCTAATTTGAGGTAATTTTAAATCAATTTATAGTCAAACTCTACTTGAAATATTACAATTCTGTATTCAAACTAAATGTTTATTGAATTAAATTATATTCATACTGCACATAAAATTCAGATTCAAATTTATAACTAAAATTTATTTTCAAATTAAATTCAAACTCCACTTGGAGTATTTAATTTTGTATTCAAACTAAAATTTTATTAAATTCAATTAAATTAAGGTTCAAGTTTATCGTAAGTTTTACTTCTAAATATTTTCCACATTTCGAGTTAATTTATTAATTCAAATTATATTCAAACTCCTCTTGAAATGCTGTGAAAATTCTGTCGGTTAAAAATAATTTTGTTTTTGTTTACATAACTAAATGCAAATGGGCGTAAACTTGAAAGGTAAGATACCACCCTTTTATAACGAAAACCATCAATTTAAATTAAACTATATACTTAGTACATAGCAATTATTGTACATTGCCAAGGTTTGAATTCCAAAATGGGCCCATTCAAGATATGTTTCAAGTTTCAACCCTTTGATTCAATGTGAATTTATATTTAGTCACTGCATGGAACATTCCGCAAATAAAAAAGAATAATTTGCCGTATATTCCGATTTGCTGAGATCCTACAAATCTTTGGAAGTTCGGTGCCTATACCACCCCATGAGAATATGATCAATGCTTTGAACACAACCTGTAAGAATGGGTAGCATGCATAATATTAACAATATCGAAGTCAGCATCCAGATGGCCCAGCGTCCCCTTCTCACTATTTTTTAATTCTCGTTAAACAAAATTACTAGATATACTTAATAGTAAATCTATATGATTATGGTTTAATGCACATTACCAACTGAAGATATCCAGTTGCTTATCCACCGCAGCTATATAAGTCAAAATAAATTAGTCGCACGAATAGCTTGGTGCAATAAAAGTCGGATTTAAAATTAATTATTTGTTTACAGAAAAATGATAAGAATTTTACTAGCAACAAAATGACACACCCAAGGTCAGATTAATTTATCATGTTTGGTCGACAAGAGACCACAATAAACATTCAAAAAACCAAAATAAACTAATCCACAGATTTTTTAGTAATTTACGCTAAGCTCCTTAAAAAAAACTTGGTCACGTAATAATCAAATCACATACAAAATAATACGATACACACACACACACACACACCCGACAAAAAAATACACAACCCCACAATCTTAAGGCAATCTTCAAAACAAAACCCATGAAATGATGAATTACAATCATAGATTAGTAATAGCGCAACACACGACACAACAACAACAAACCACATACAGCAATAAAGAAAATATCCAACAAGCTGTTGACACATTTGTATATGTACATATGTATGTACACGCAAAATACTTGGCGATTATGGTTAGGGAGGAAAAAAAACTCAACAATTTAAATGGCACACAAATAACCATCAATCAACAATCAAGTTCGAAACATAGGTTTTTGTATTTTTGCTGCTCTGTGTGATTGTTAGTCCTACATGTACGTCTATACAACACCCTTCTCCTTACTATTCCTGTAAATCGTCTTACATGACGTATATATATGTGTGTTGTATCTAATTTTATAGTACATATGTATATATAAATACCAACCCACACAGGCACACAAACAAATAAATCAAAACGAAAATTATTTATCAAGAATCAGCGTGACTCTTGGAAAAAACTACTTTAAGGAAATATTCTTAACAGAAATAATTGATTTTGAAGTTTTATTCCGATAATCCGCCCCGGCTATATACAAATAAAACGGACGCACAATAACCAACCAAAGTAAATAAAAGCTCAATTATAGGTATGTATACCTAATGCCTATATACATCCGAAATTGATTAATTTGGTTTTTTATTGCGTTCCGTGCTACATACCATATATCACCCTTCGTCTCACATGCGGTGTGCCGGAATTCATTTGCCGCATATTTAATTTATATTGGTTATCTATATATTTATGGGGAATGAATGAAAAATAATGTCGTGTACAAATTCATGAGAACATCAAAATACCATTCCACAGCGCCACGCTATATCGTATATGTACGCGCGCACGCTTTATCTGTTGAACGACGAAACACATACAATTTAATCAAATTCACAATATAGTTGTAGGCTATATCTGTGTGTACCTAAATAGTATATCGTCATCGTCTATTTGTTGCTAAGTTTGGTATGGTACCGGTATCTAGCTATAATATATTTTATATATAGAGGGTGGTTTATGCGTCAGCAGTTAAATAAATGAATTTTCTTGATATTGTTAAGGTGGAAAAAATTTATATCCGGCATTGTTGTATATTATTAGTATATCCGTATTTGGGCACGCATTCGCCATCTTATAAATTTCATGTCCTGCAGATTTTTGTTTTGTCCTCGTGTCTGTTCCAAAACTGTAAGACAATGTGGCAACATTTTGTAGCGCGTCTCGTGAGTATTAATTGGTTTTTTTCTTACATTTGAATGAATTTTTATCATAACTGGCAAAAATTAAAAATAATCTGCATCAAGCAAACTGAGCCTCCTCGTATGTGGCAAAGCAACTAAATACGAACACACCCTAAGACACACCAGATCGAAAAGGAAACCAGCGTATTGAGCTCACTGCTAAAGACTAATCCGACAACGAAAAATCAAATGAAGGATTCGGCGTTGAGGGTAAGAATGGTTGCATGCGAATTAGTCAACTTTAAGCAGATGCTACAGACTTACGGTCCGTAACTGAGAAGAAGCGCAGAACTGACAATTATGACCAACGAGTGTTACAGCAGAGCATCATGACCCAAACTGATTTAAGCCCGACGCGTAAGGAAACTGCGACGAAGGAGAGGTCTACTCAAACAGTGGATGCACAGGAAATTTAAAAGAAATCCGAGGAGCTCTGCAACATGATTATAGCTCAAATATGACAACATAGGATATCAGTGCGATTATCTCAAAGGAGTGGCCACATAAAGTGTTTTCAAAAATATGCCGCGACAGCTTTATGCACTGCGGAACGTTAACCAGAGAAATTTTTACTGGCGGACATAAACCAATCACTCAAGAATTGCATAATTTGGGAAAACAGATAACAGGCTTCCAACGGCTATTGCACACCCAGTACTTTTGGCAAGTACTTTTTTTTTTTTTTTTTTTTTTTTAAAAAAAAGGTATTGGCATAGACACTCTTTTGGTCCATAGCCTTACCTTACATTCACACAACATTCATTCAAACCATTCATTCATCCCATTCACACAAGTACAGTATACCATCTGCGCATTGCATAGCTCCATGTCACTGTACAGTGACATGAAAGATGGGTCGGCCCATGAGTTCTACATTCCAACAGAGGGTCATAGATGTTTTCAATTTAATCACCGATCGTAATCGGGAAATGAAAAATCCCTTTTGCATCCCGCCTCTGTTGGGATTCGAACCCGGTACCTCCCGATCCAAACGTCGCAGCTTTAACCACTGCGCTATTTGCTCGGTAGGCAAGTACTTTAGTAAGGCCACTTCCCGGGAATGCCAAAAGTTGAGCATCACCTTAAAAGTCAGAAACAGGTTAAATCTGTCTTTATAATAGGGATAAGCGGGTCACTCAGAGGTTAGATAGATCAAATGCTTAGAGGCATACGTGAGCAGAAGGATAATTATTATTATTAAAGTTTTCTGGAACCTAAGCAGGTTCTCAATACCACTCTGGGCCCATGGTGCAAACCAAGGATTCTATCATAATTCGCAAATGCGCTCGGCTGCTCTGGCAAACTGTAACAGCTTAAACCATGGCAGGGATGACAATTGACCTACATTTAAAGATCTATAATTAAGAAATCGGGACCTAACCATCTCGAAAGGGGGACAGCCACAGACAAAGTGAATGCTGTCATCGTCATCTTCAAGACAGTTGTCACACAAGGAATCTTGGACAAGTCCCACTCTTTTTAAATGGAGTTTAAAACGACCATGGCCGGTCAGAATAGCGACCAGAGCAGAAGGATACCGCAAGGTGGGGTTTTATTCCCATTTTTTGGAATTTGGTCATTAATGACTTGTTACTAAAGTTGGAAGGGCAGGGCTTCAGACTGTGCGAACTGTGCGTAAACCCACTGAAAACGAAGCTGGTCCTCTTTACCAGAAAGCATAAAGTTCCTCAGTATGACCTGTCAATATTAAATGATGTTTGCGGGTGGAACGAAATACCTCGGGTTAACCAAACATCTTAGAAAAAGTAAAGAAACCGTTCCCAGCCATTTGGCTCAAACCATCCGATGCAACAGGAATATTTCTGAAACCTCTGTCAACCTCTTTTTTCGTTTTCCCGACTTTTGCAGTGTTTTTCAAGCTGAACTTTTTTGAAGTATGGATTGGTTAGAGCATAATGTAATATCTAAGAGTGATATTCGGATTTTACGGATAGCCAGGCTGCTATTAAAACGCCACAATCACACTTCCTAATTTCGAAGGTAGTCCAGAAATATCAGGCATCTTTAAATGAGATGGCTGATCAGTTCAACATCCGCTTGACGTGGGTGCTAAGGCACTTCAATATCGTAAAAAATGTAGAGGCAGATGAGCTGGCCCGCAATGGCACAGTATGCCTTTTATCAAAAAGATGGGAGCCATAAAAAAAGCTGTTGTGCAATAACCAGGCAAATCTGGCCTAGACTTGTCCGGTTCAAATCCGGCCAAATGATATCGCTTCGACGGCATCATATTGGTATGGTCGTTGGAGCTTTTTGAAGTACATGCTCAGACTGATTGCCGCCGCCTATGATTTCAGCCGTAGCTGTGGTGATGAGGAGGAGGAAAATGTGCACCAGTCCTAGTCTAGCGTACATCAGAATAAAATTTATGTGAACTACCCATTTGGATGACCTGACGGATCTTTGCTAGATCGATGTCCGGGCCCTTCAACGATTTTTGGTAATCTCAGGATTTTTCGACGAATAAAGAGAAGGTTACCCTAACCTAACCTAACCTAAGGTTCGTATTAATAAATTGGCAAGTTTAGAATTTAGGAATTTTGAATTAAGGAATTAGGAAACTAGAATATTATGAATTTTAAGGATTTTCTGAATTTTAACAATTAGTTATGAGCTTTTTTAACTTCGATACTTTTATAAAATATTTAAGAATTCATGAATTTAAATTCTGGAATTTAGGAATTTATGATAAAAATATGAGTTTATCAATGCATCAGGTATTTACAATTTTAGAATGCTGTTCAGAAATGTCGAAAAAAAATTTCAACCTTTATCTAGAATTTAGAAGCATAGGGCGTCTTCTATTGGCTGCTACTGTTTTAATTTCCTTCCATGATTTGCCGAGATGTTTCGCTTCCGGTAGCACCGTTCATTTCCACGTTACAGGTGGACGTCCAACCTTCGTTTACCCTTGAGGGTCCCATTCTAAGGCCATGCGTGTTACGTCACTTGCTGGTTTTCTTAGTGTATGTCCGATCCATCTCCACTTTCGTTTCCTTATTTCATTTTCCATATTTACCTGATTAGTTACTCTATTAAACGATTTTTGGTAAGTTCAGGATGGTTTAGCGAGTGAAGAGGAAGAAACTCGAATGTGGTACAGCTATGGACAGCCACCCTTACCTAACCTAACCTAACCTACTCTATGGAGTTCCGCATTTGATATGGTATTGGGCCAGAAGCACTTTAGTATTCTTCTTAGACATTTGTTGACAAATACTTGTAGTTTTTTCGTAATCTCCCGATTTTAATTCCATGTTTCGCAGCCATATAGGAGTACTGATTTTACACAAGAGTTGAACATTCGTATCTTGGTGTTACGGGAGAGGACAGATCCAATCCAGATTTTGTGTAACATGTTGTATGTCGTTCTGGCTTTGTTTATACGCTTGTTAATGTCTTCCTCGGTTCCGCCTGTTTCTGCTAGTGTACAACCTAAGTAAACGAATTCCTTTACATCTTATATATTTTGTTGGTTGACTTTTATTGGTGTGGTATATCGTAGTATTTATCCTCATCGCCTTGGTTTTCGTAATGTTTATTTTTAGACCAACTTCTTTCGCTAAGTCCGATAGCTGATCTATTTTCTGTTGCATGTCCGTGTATTTATGTATTAGCATGCATATATCATCAGCGTAATCCAAATCGTTAAGTTTTCCTGTTAGTACCCATTGGATGCCATTGGGCGATTTGTGGTTCATTTTCCGCATGAGACTATCTAACACTACTAGGACCAGTAGTGGGGAGAGTACGCATCCCTGTCTTACTCCATTGCTATTGTAATATGCATCACTTTGCTTGCTCTTGTATTGAACTCGGTTACCTGCATCATGGTACATCTCTTGTACGAGTTCGATAATCTTATTTGGGATGCCCATTTCACAAGTGTCTTCCATATTGCGTTTCTATGTATTGTATAGAATGCACGCTCAAAGTCCACGAAGAGGAGGTATAGTGGGGAGTTCCATTCATTGGACTGTTCAATGATGATTCGGATCGTATTTATATGGTCAGTGCCACTACGTCCCGGTCTGAAGCCAGCTTGTTCTTTCCTAATTTCGAATTGATCGTAGGTGATATTCTGTCGAGGATTATCATTGCTAACACCTTTATTGTTGTATTGAGTTGTGATATGCCTCGCCAATTTTTACATTCTCTTAGGTCTCCTTTCTTTGGAATCATTATGGTTATCCCTCTTTCCATTTATGTGGTATTTCACCTGAATTCTATATTTCCGTTATGATCGGTGTTAGAGTCTTCACAGTCGTAGATGCGTCACCTTTGAATATTTCGGATGGTATGTTATCTATTCCAGCGGCTTTGTTATTCTTTATTTCCCAATGATACTGCTAAATTCCCGTTCCGTTGGTGGATGTGTGTTGATTGTTTCGTTAAGAGCATTATTGGGTAATTCGAAGTTTTCTGTGCTGTTTGCGATTTCCTCTCCGAAATATTCTTTCCATCTCTTTAACTGTCCCTCATCTGTTGTTAGGATTTGACCACTCTTATCTCTTATATAGGTGGTATATTGGTGTATTTTCCTGTGACCTTTCGTACGCATTGGTGTAGAGTGCGCATATTTCTTGTTGCTGCTGCCTCTTCGGCATCCTTGAGAATATTTTCAGTGTATTTTCTACGATCATTTCTTGCTATCTTTTTTACTTGTCTTGCCGTAGTCTTCATATTTCCTTCTCACCTCCGGTATATTTTGCTGGTTCATTTGCAGCTTAAGCTGTCGACGTTCTTCAATTGTCTCCCATGTGCTGTCACTTATCCATGGTTTGCAACTGTATTTTTTGTACCCGAGTGTGTTCGCAGCAGTTTCGATATAGGCTTCTTCCATCGGTCATCTATACTGGTTCTATACTGGAGGCACTGTTGGTTGCTAGATAGCATTCGAGCGCTTCACTGAAAATCTTCCTTGTATCGGGATCGTTTAGCCTTTCGATGTTGAATTTTCGTCTGTTCGTCTTAGTGCATCTCGTAGCTACTGATCTTAAACTGTGAAATTACCAAGTGATGGTCGCTGTGAATGTCTACACGTCTCATTGCTCGGACGTCTTGTAAAGATGTGAGAAATTTCTTGTTGAACATTACATGGTCTATTTGGTTTCTTGTTCTGCCATCAGGTGATGTCCATGTATACTTGTGTATATTCTTGTGAGGAAATTTAGTGCCTCCTGGGTTTGTGGCACAGAAGTCGATGAGTCTTTCTCCATAATTGTTTCGTACAGAGTTCAGTGCTTCTTTACCCATGACGGTTGTCAGGTCAGTATTGTCAGTGCCAATTTTGGCGTTAAAATCTCCTTGAATAATTTTCACGTCATTTCTGTGCGTTCTTGCTATTATGGATTGTAGTTGTTCGTAGAACTCATCTTTTCTTGCTTAGTGTTCGTTTCTGTAACCATTTTTAATTCAGATTAATGAATGATTGGTCCATTGAATCCTAGCCAGTTTCCAGGGCTGCTGGATAAGGCATACTGGGGGGGGAGGTTTCTGATTTTTTGTGTATTTTTCCTTTTCTTCTTTGATGTTCCCAAGCGGTCACCCATCCAAGTACTTACCCTGCACATTATATTGCTTGACTTCTGTGATGAAATCGCCTATCGCTTAACTGTCTCTGCCACTCGCCCCCCCAATTTAAAAATATACACAATTATATTTGGTTTTTAAGCCAAAATTGAAATAACTTAATTCATTTTTATTGAAACAGGTAGTTGTTGATTCGTTTATGTGTACTCTTGTTCAAACAATAAGACGTTGCTGAGTTAGAAACAATGTTTCGAGGTACGTAATTAATTTTAAATTATTACAAACTGTATTTAAATTAATATCATAATTATAGGTATACACAAATATTTTGACATTTAGAACGTAATGTGTACGTGTATGTTCTCTAAACAAATAAGCTATACTTACATGTATATACCTACACAAAATGCGATGACAGAAGAATGAAGCAATGATGTCACACAACAAATAGTAATTTTGTTTACCTATATGAGGAGGGGGGGGGGGGGGGGGGGGTGGTTTACCAACTAATCCCAAATATTTAACTTTCTGTGTGTACGGGGGACAGCATCGATGTGTCGTTTCAACCATACAAAAACAAAACTTTATCGTCTGCAATAAACCATTAATGATTTCAACCACGCGCACAACACAATATTTCTAATTAAAATTAATAATAATTCTAACGTTCGCTGCGTATAAAATAAACAATTCTGCTTAATATAAATGATCCATTTAATTGAATTCAATAAACTTAAAATTTGGTTCCACCAGGTATGTTGTGTACACCTGTAAATTAAAACCGAATAGAAAAATAGTTTAAGTTTTGTTTTGTTCTCGTAATTAGTTCGATTTTAATTGTAGATGAACATGAACCTATGCACAATATACCAACTGGTATGAGTAATATACAAATTGGGGTTGTTTTATATACTTTGTTGTGTACCTAGTTTTGTGTGTGTGTAGCAAAACATGAACCGTACGTATATACAAAACTATTCCGAAACTCGTGTTAAGTAATATGTGCAGACTCATGTAGCGTTGAGTTATGGTTTGGTCTGAAATATGTATACGTTTCGTGATGTATTTTCATTGCTTCATTATGTACAGTGGATAGAATGTTAAGGTTACAATTTAATTCGTCATTCAATGTAAGGCTAGAATGTATTATTTAAATTTCGAAATATGATGTTTCATTTCTTGAATCGACTAAAACTACGATACAGTGGAGGTAAAACTTTCGATTTAATTTTGATTTCAATTCTCGCAAAGTGGCTAGATGATTATGTAATCGTGACTGCTTTTTATAGATGCCAAAATGTCGAATAATATCATAGATGTTTGAAGACCTGATTTAAGCAAGAGCATACCAGCCTTCCTATGCGTTGACGAATCAACTTTAATGTTCAAACTATTCGAAGTTAAATTCGAGGAAGCTTTGCTCCCTCAATTTCAGAAAAATTTTCAAAGAGCAAAATAACGGTGGCTACCCAGCCACTTGACATTAACACTGATTGATTCATGACATTTAAAATAAATTTATTTCAAATTAAGTGAAAATCTCTGCTCGTCATATTTGAATCGGTATTATTGAACCTTCTTTTTAAAGCAATGGATCAAACTGTATTCAAATCATATGAAATTGAAAGTTGGAAAGCTCGTAGAGGGATAGAACAACCCAGTTTTAACAACCCAGCTCGGCATTGGGCGTTAACCTGTTGAGCATTAATAAACCACATCATAAATCGACACTAATTACGAAGTAAAACTGAATTGATAAATAAAATTAGTAAATGTTATCGGAAAATTTAAGGCCAAGCAATTCACAACCAGAGGCACAATCGAATTAGTTAAGTTTAAAGAAACCTGCGTTATTAATAATTCTGGTTGATTTAAGAAACAAGATTCTCTTAACATTATAGAGTGGACATTTATTGGAAATGTGAAAATGCAGTTTTCGCATATATCGGACCAGAAGAGAGTCATAGAAGTGACCTAACTATTAAACATGGCTTGCGAAAAGGCTGTAAAATATGGCAATTTTTTAACCAGTAGCCTAATACCTAATTTCTGACCACAACTCGACCACATGCTTAATCATAATAAAACTGTTTGTAGTGTACAAGATTCTAATTTACAGCAACAGTTGTTATAGCAGAAAAAACTCTTTCATTGGCAACCGTAATCGAAAAAACTGGTGCTGCAAACCGTCGCTGATGCACATGCTCAAATCAAGTTTATTCACCTGCAGGTTTCGATTGTGGTTTATGGTTTCACTGGTGACATTTAAAAAGTATATCGATCAAATCTAAATATCGCCAGTTAGCAAAACGGACATCGAAAAGGAAAAAAACACATTTTCAATTCCGTGAAGCTGATTTTACCGATCGCATCCACCAAAAATTAAGACGGATATCTAGATCTTCTTTCATAAAATTCGATGAAAATTTGAAGTCGATTAGGGCTCGAGACACCATTATATCTAACCGGACGACCTTCAACATTATTTGGATATTTCCACCACTTCTTGAACCATCTAGGATGATCTTAACGAATTTCGAGCAAAACCCGATCCGAATTTTAGCTCGACTGGAGGTCGACATCGAATACAATGGCCTTCCTATTGATCATTCTCAACGGAACTTGAAGAATTTTGAGGTCCTCGACAGTATCGTTAAAATTCAATAAAAACGTATTCCGCTTGCGTATTCCGAGTAGTTAACGTATCGAATAGGCCACTCCGATTGTACCTATTCTTAAACCTGACGGATCTATTAAGATTTGGGGGGGTTATAAGGCTCTAGCCCTTTATACGTTTCCAATATATTCAGTCAACCACGGATACTATCTAAGTTGTATGAGGGAAATATTTTTGAAAAACTTAACCTGGCCCAAGCCTATCAGAAGCACAAGGATGACGAGGATATTCCAATGACACATAGAAAAGCCTACAAGGTAAAGTGTCTTTAATTTGGAATTTAAAAAGCACCCTGTCTCATTCAAAATTTTATCGGAAATTTTCGTCAAAGATTATTCGAAATCTTACAACGATTTCACTAAGGTGGAATTCGTTTAAATAACGATAAATGAATGATAGGGTATGAATCCACCAATTTCTTGGGGCATCGTATAGACGGAAGTGGTTTTATGATTGTCCATAAAACACCACCACCATGTGCAATTGAAGGCGTTTCTGGATCTTATCAACTTTTACCACACTTTTAGACGGGTCAAAGCAACCATTGGTGAGCCGCCACCAACACCATGATAACACGAAATGACAGGGGAAACCAATTAAACAGCAAAACCTTGACCATAGATGAAGAATATATCAAGTAATAATGTGTGCATTCGCTATACGATGAGTATCTCATTAGTATAGAGATTTTGTGAATTAAGCACACTGAGAACTAATTGTAAAATATTCCAAAGTGTTGATTAATCTTACAGACTTTAGTTAAAGATTATATCTTAGAATATTCGTCAAAATTAGCAATACATTGACAGTTTGGTTTGCTAAGTAAGATACACCGCAATCATAAATCAAATTTCTATTCGTACTTCTATAAAAATAAATTAATTGAACGTGGCTTGCGTTATCATTTTTTTTCGTTAGATAAGAAAATATTGAGAATTAAAATTAAATTTTTACACAAATAGTACAACTTATATGTTCAAACTGCGTATACACAAGTGTTTAAGTAGTGTAGTGTTCGTGCAATTGTTATAAAAAATATGGAATTTGAAATCAATGACGTACCATTCGAAATGGCCGAAATATCGCCAAAACTCTTCAATTTACAATTTTTATCGGACATTACATTTGTCATCGAAGGTAAACAGATTTACGCGCATTCACTAGAATTAATGAAACGAAGTGTTGTGTTCCAAAATCAGTTGGAACCCACGATGGGCGAAAAAATGCTCATTCCAATTACCGATTATGGATTTGATGTTTTTTATCAGTTTATTCGATTTATATACACAGACGAGTGTCTTATCAGTGAAACGAATTGTTATGAATTATTGAAATTGGCGAAACAGTATAAAGTGATCAGATTAGTTAATGAAGTACAAAATTCCCCTTGTTTTGATCAGTTAACGTTGCTTGACTTTTGTATTGTGGAAAATCATCAGATTGCCTTAAATTATCTTAAACTTGTAGTGGCTTACTCTTTAAAAGACTATATAGAGGCAACCGAATTTTTATCGATTCACCCACAAACCGTAGAAATAATGTTAAAATTTGATCAAATTGATGCTAATGTATCCGAATTGGATTTACTCGATGCATTGATCCGTTGGATGAAACAACATTGCATTCAAAACCAAATTCAATTTGTCGAGTGTCGCAACAAATTTGAAAATTTAATTTGTCTAATCCGATTTCCAACGCTGTCCAATGAAGAGCTGCTTGATGTTAACACTGAATATCCTGATTTATTAACAAAAAGTGATTTAACGAGTATAGCTGCCCAAAAAGTTTTCGGTGTTAAATGTGAAACCCGAATGTGGAATGATGCACGCAGATTGGAGATTGAATTCCCGCATGATATGAATGTGATTCAAAATGATATCCAATTTGAAACAAAGTTTTCCGTTGCTACTGAAATGATTCTAGCTGGATTTATTTTAGGCTGGAATTACTATTACCATTATTTTAGTTTGGTTTTTAACGCAATTTCGAGTCAAAATTTTTTCATCACAATTTCGAGGCAAAATTCCGTGTTAACGGCGGAGTCCGAAACATCTTTAAATATGAAAATATTTAGAGATATTACAAAATTCAGCAAAGAGTTTGCTTTAATAAGCTTGGGATCATCTATTCGTGTGCGGCCTGGTTTTACGTATACCATCGCATGTATTCCTCAAAGTAACTCAGCAAATGCGGAAATTGAATATTTGTGTCGTAAACCACAAACTGAAGTTATCATCAATGCTCCAGCAAATTCAGTTAAAATGTTACAAACGCATGAAACAATGCATGAAATTTTGTTCCTGCAACCACCCGACTGCAATATCGATTAATGTAAATCTAATAAATAAATAAAAAACTTGGTTTGTGTAGTAAATGATCGTTTTATTAACTTGATTTGAAATTATTTTTGACAATTTGGATACTCGACTAAAATTCAATATTAGTTGGTTGTTGAATTTCCTTCAGTCTAAAATCCAAAATTCAAAAATGGATTGTTTTTATCTAACAAAAATTTAAATTAAATTTGCTCTGTTTGAAAAGGTTTAAATAATTTAGATATTTAGAATTATTTTAACTTCCTTTGCTAAAGTTATTATTGACTTCATAATGGCTGCTACTGCACAACCGGCTGAACTGACCGATCCCCACAAAAGTTTGGTTTCACGAATTTGTTTTCGATTTTAATTCGCTATTTCAAGTTGGCACTGGCGACATATTTATTTATATTGCGGTAATCCCAACTGTCAAAAAATAGTCAAAGCTAGCGTAATGGTTGCTAACAGGGTCCTTAATTTAATCGCCAAGAGAAAATAGTCGTCCATTCAATGATTTGCCCAGAAGAATTTATTTTCCACCTGGCATCGCCCGTTTTACGCCCATTCACATGTCGTGTGCCTAAATCGAACGATATGAGGGTACATTTTGACGAATCAATCGCAATAGTTTCAGAGTTAGGTTAGGTTAGGTATGGGTGGCCGTCCTAAAGGACTAGCATAGACACAAAATTTACTCATACAACACGGAATAAGTCCAAAATTAATAAGTGACCTGGGCCTAAAAGATTTTTCCAGCCAAAACAGTGGGAAATTAAAAAAATTAAACCGGAATATATTGCTGGACTGGAGTTGACATAAATGTCAACTAATATGCCAAGGGAATATTTGTTAAGAAAACGACGAAGAATAAAAAAGCCACAAACGGGTTGAAAATAAAATATATTTTTACCTAAATCAGAGAATGATAGGAATGATAACGTAACAGTATGCAACACTTTGTTCATGGATGGTTACGGGAAGTACGGTTTACTTATTAATTTTAAGTAGATTTAAATTTTTGTTTTATTTCAGGAACAATATCGTTAGTGGATCACCACAATTTTAACATCAGACATTCGCGGTGATAACAGAAGAAAAATATCGAAAGCAAATTCATTCAATTTGGGGCCTAGTGAAGTTGTTAACTGCTTTAAACAATTTATTGAAAGTCAAAAAATCTGGCAATTAAAATTTGAAGGAATAAGACTTCGGGCTGACAATTGTTTCCACAATAAATTAAATATAACGCAGTACTATTTGACGAATGGCCACATGCCAAACGAGGGAGATTCCGTCCATGCGATGATTGAAAAAAGAAAAAATATACCAGACGTTATAGACCACTCCCACAGGAGTGGTATGAGATCATTCGAATTCAATTTTGTACATTTCCACTAGTTAAGTAAACAAAAACATTTTACTCACAGCAGTTTTCATTTATCGAAACTAACGATTTCTTTTGAAAATCAACTTATAGTTATTTATTTAATGGACTGAAACGAACCCCAACATGAAATTGTGCTTGTAAATGAAAATAAGAATCGTGGGAGAAAAGCGGCAAAAAATGCCGAAGTATTTTTGGCCCTTGTGGTCGGGGGGCAGTCACATGTCTCGTAAATCAATATTGGACGAAAATGTTTCCCAAGAATACCACCACAGTATCCTTTGCTTGTCGTAGGAGGCGACTAAACGGTTGGAACGCTGGGCTGACGACCCGCATCCGTAAAAAAAATATATTGTTTATAAAGTCAACAAAAAGAAAAATGTATACCGCCAAAACAACACCGGACCCCCGCTCAAGTACTCGGACACGAGATTTAGGATCGGCACGTGGACCGTGCAATTACTTAGAAAACCAGGAGCGTTAGAGGGCCTAATCACGTGCATGAAGGAGTATCGGCTGGAACTCGTTGCTCCTCAAGAAACTCGCTGGCCTTAAAGTGGAGAGCATATGTCCCAGGGCTATACGTTGTTCTACAGTGGAGATGATCTCGGAAATCTTGGAGCTGGATTTCTTCTTGGGCCGCAGGTAAAGAACGCTGTTTTGGATTTCCAAGCAGTCAATAACCGATTATGTAAGCTTCGCTTGCGCATGAAGTTAGCTAACCTGTCGATAATTTGTGTACATGCGCCCACAGAAGTCAGCCAGCCCCAAGATAAAGACTCATTTTACAAGGACTTGGACGATCTGATGGGATCTATACCCGAACACGATGTTAGAATGGTAATTGGGGACTTTGATGCTAAAGCTGGCAGAAATCAGATCGACTTGTGCAAAAAAAAAACATAGGTTCGTACTCCCGACCCGAAACTGCGACCGATAATGTTGAGAGAATGATGAACTTTGAGGTTGCTCATGATCTTAGAGTAGCAAGCACATTCTTCCCTCACAAACACATACATCTTGAGACATGGACACATCCTCGCGGAACTTCCCGCAGCCAAATTGACCATGTGTTAGTTTGTAAAGGACGGGCTCAGGTTGTGCAGGATGTGAGAACTTATCGATCAGCAACCAAATACGTAGGCAGCGATCATAATTTGGTTGCTGCAAAGCTACGATGGAAGTTTTCGTACAACGCATGGTACGTTTCGACTGTGGAGGTTTGATAAATGAAGATCAAAAGAAACGATATCAGGATCTTGTCAGCGAGAACATTGATGGAGCTAGTTACCAGTCTGACTGCGTGAACTCTGTCTGGGAGGCACTGAAAACTGCGGTTGTCAGTGCTGCTCAACGGACTTTAGGTATAGTGAAAGTCAAACCCAAGAATGATTGGTTTGATGACGAGTGTCGTCTTGCAATTGAGCATCAAAATATAGCCCATAATGAAGTGCAACAACGTCTCACAATCGCGAAGAAAAACAAAGCTGCTCTTGCAAGAAGGGCAGCTAAGCGGATTTGTAGACGGAAGAAGCGAGAATGGTGGAAGGCCGAGGTTCTGAAAGTACAACAACTCAGCAATGAGTGCAGTTCCCGTAATTTCTTTAAAGGAATTACTGGACTGAACCATACTTTCAGGCCTACGTCAATCGCCATTCGGGACCGGGATGGAAACCTCTGTGTCAACATCGACGCAGTACTTGACGCATGGAGTGGACACTTTACTGACTTGCTTGATGTTCATCATGCGTCACAGACTGTTGTTGAGCCACCTCTAATACAGACTGCGGAGATTTGCACTGAGGAGCCATCCCATGAGGAATTCACTAGGGCCATGCAGAGATTGAAATGAAACCGTTCACTTGGAGTGGACTGCATTAATTCGGAGCTCTTGATATTCGGAGGGGATACTTTGTAGAACTGTCTTTTCGACCTTATTCGATTAGTGTGGTGTACCGAAGTTATGCCTGACGAATGAAAAGTGGCCGCGATATGCCCCATCTTCAAGAAGGGAGACCGCTTGAAGTGTGAGAATTATCGCGGTATAGCTCTCCTTTGCACAGCATACAAGTTACTGTCATACATTGTATTGGATAGAGTCACTCCTCTACCGAAGGGCTTGGTTGGTGACTATCAAGGAGGATTTCGTCCGAATCGATCAGTCACTGATCAGGTCTTTTCGCTGCGGATGATTCTATCTAAATATTATGAGACATCCATCTCCGTACATCAGGTGTTCCTGGATTTCTGGCAGGCCTATGACTCGATCAATCGAGAGAGTTTGTGATCTGCCCTGGAATACCTAGGAATGCCAACAAAATTGGTACGACTGTGTAGGATGACAGTGACGCAGTCTCCATGCTGTGTTAAAGTTGAGAACAGGTTATCGGGAATTTCTGCAGTTAACTCGGGTGTTCGGCAGGGAGATGCTCTGTTCCCGATTCTCTTTAATCTCATGTTGGAGTACATCTTTCGTAAAACTGAAACACCTCAGCGCAACATCTTATATCGCCAGTCCAATCAGGTTCTTGCATATGCAGATGACATATGCGTGATTGGACTGAATAGCAACGGAGTGAAAGAAATACTTGATCCGCTTGTAAAGTTTTCAGCTTCAGTTGTACTCCAGATCAATGAGTCCAAAACGAAATACCTGATCTCTGGTTTTAGGGACAATGGCACACCAGATTTTAGTAGTGGCCACCACACGTTTTAGGGAGTGAGGAGGTTCAAATATTTGGGTTCTCTTATCACTCACGATAACAGTGTGGGTGAGGATATTAAAGTGCGGGTGGCAGCTGGCAGTCGTTCTTTGTATCCTCTAAGCTTGTAACGGTCGCCTGTAAACAACCGTTACCACCCTGTCCAATTCAAACTAACCTACAAACACAATTTTGAGGCCAATACCTTCACTTTTTTTGTTGACAAAAATATTGTGTAAATAAAGCAAATTCATGGTATGTTATTCACCTGTGGAAATATGCATACGCAGTAAAAAAAATCGGTAACAAATTACAAAATAACTTTACGTTATGAAATTGTTGTTGTGATCAATATATTTCTTTTACAACGTTTTTGCAACGTTTGTAAAAATTAATTTTTTTCTTTAAACACAAGTCAAGTGGTTTTTGATAGAGTGCATTTTTATGCGTTTTCTTTTGTTTTCCCTCTCACTCTATCAACCCACCAAATTGGTATAAATACCAAAAATATTCTTACTTTCGAGGAGAGTTGAATTTTGTCCGTGCTATGGGTCAGAACCATCCGGTTTTGGCCGTGGTACGGAACAGATATATTAGAGAGTTGACTTTTGGTCAGTAATTAGGCGGGTAATTAATTAAAAATTAAAAATAAATACTTAGAAAGATCGAAAATTAAAATAACGAAACATAAGTTTTTTTTCTTTGGAGTAAAACGTCCATCGTCTTCCCTTCTGCTGGCAACGCGTTACCAATATATATATACTTACTAACCACTGAGTGGGCAGACGTAGCGTCTACCACTCACACAATCCTGTTTTCTCTTCTATTTTTTTTTTACTTTTGTGTTTTCTCCTCCATTACCCATCATCATGGTAATGGTTTGGCACTAAGCCGCTATTGAACGACAATGGTCGAATCACGTCATGGGCTCCACAAAGTACTTGTGGGTCCGAAATTTTCCTCATAAACCTGTTCCCCTTTGTATGCTTTGGCCATACACACGCGGTTAATCTAGGTCTTATACGTTGACACCAAAACCCACAACCAATATATTCCTACCGACCTGACCTACAGGTTAATGCCGCGGTGCTCAACGTCTAGGACAACTTCTATGTAGCTGGGGCCGGAGTAATATCCAGCCTTAATTACAAGCTGACTGCTAAAATCTAATCACTTATCAGGTGCCGTGAAGCTGAAGCTTTACAAAGCGTTGATCAGGCCCGTTGTTATGTTTGGATGTGAAAGTTGGGCGCTGACGGATGAGTGCGAGAGATGGCTCCTTACATTTAAGAGAAGAATCATGCGTGTGATTTACGGCCCAAAACGCGAAATAGATGGTACATACCGAGCTCTGTACAATATCGAGATCAGAGATCTGATGAAGATCCCCGATATTGTACATGAAGTAAGATCTCAGCGAGTAGGCTGGCTCGGTCACGTTCTGCGTGCTGATCCGGAACGAATTGTGCAGCGATCTCTGAAAGGAGAGCCAGCATATGGTAGGCGCAGAGGTCGTTGCAGGCGACCGTGGCTCTACGGTGTAGACAATGACTTGGCTTCTTCAGGTTGTCTAAGACAGTATGAAGACCAACCCCAGGATCGAAACCGTTGGAGCCTGATTGTTGACTCAGTTAGGGGCCAGTAATAGCCTTTAAAAACTGTTTATTATTAATATATGTCAAAAACTACGATACCTACAAAAATGGGAAATCGTAATATTTCAAACGATGTCCACTGCACCGCCGGTGAAAGGATATATTTATTTAGGCCACTAATATTTAGCCTCATCAAAAATGATCACACACTTTTTTTGTATATCTGCCCTTAAGCCGAGCAAACTAATTTTATAACCATGGCAAATTTTGTGTCTAAAGGATTTGTAGTTGCTGAGAAGGATAATCTCACCATTTTAGTTCCTTTTAACGTTTAATACATTTTATGAATGGTATCCTAAACAGATAAAAGATTTAAAATGATTTTGTTAATAAAATCGACAACAAATTAGAGAAAAACTAACACAGACGTAGAATCCATCAACACCAAACCAATATTAGTTGAAGTTGCCCTATGATTCAAACACGAAAATGCTTTAAACATTTTTAGTCGACATTTCCAAGCGCTAACATAGCAAAACTCACGAAAAATTGCCCAGTACTGGTTCAAGACAAAATTTCGTATGGCTAAAGTCGCGTTTAGTATACCACAATTTATTTTCACGTTTAGGGGAGTGCCACCACAAAATTAATGCGTGAAGATGGCAAACATTGTTTAATTCGAAGAATATCCTCAATTTGGGAAAAATTTTCAAAGAGCAAAATAACGTTGGCTGGGCTCATCGATTGTTGTCATCGATATAAAATGAATTAAGTGAAAATCATTGTTTTTAAATTTTTTTTAGAAGGACGTGGCATAGACCCTTCTTTTGGTCCATTGCCTTTGCCATTCATTCACACACTCATTCACACGCACATTCATTCAACGCATTCATCCGATTCACTCAAGTATACAGTATACCACTTGCGCATTGCATAGCTCCATGTCACCCTTTACAGTGATATGGAAGTTGGGTCGGCCCATGAGTTCTACATTCCAACAGAACAGTTGGATCAAGCTGAAAAATCCTTTTTGCATCCCGCCTCTCTGTTGGGATTCGAACCCGGTACCTACCGATCTAAACGTCGCAGCTTTAGCCACTGCGCTATTTGCTCGGTGAGGAAATTATTGCTCGACAAATTATTTGAATCGGTATTATTGAATATAATTCCATTCTTTTTAAAGCAATGGATCAAACTGTATTCAAAACTTATAAAATTGAAAATTGGAAAAACTACGAGACAAGAACAAACGCCGATTGAAGTGACCATTGCGTAATACCATCTACGGTCGCTTCACAACTTTTAGTGCAGGCTGCTTTTTTATCTCAAAAACAGGTTAGCCCGTCAGTTTAAACGACCCAGCTCGGCATTAGGCATTAACCAGTTGAGCATTAGTAAACCACATCAGCAAACCACAGCTGCAGAAGCGGCAATGAAGGACCACAAACCGTGGCTGATGTACTTGAGCAAATCAAAATTATTCCCCAGCTCCGCCATCCAAGCGCTATCAGCAAATGTCTATTAAAAACTGTGCGCTCGCAAATTGTACGCGAGAGTTGTAGAGAGAATCATCTGAGATCTGCAGGATTCGATTGTGGTTTGTGGTTTCACTGGTTAAACTTAAAAGGTGTGTCGATCAAATCCAAATTATCGCCAGCTACCAAAACGGAGATCGAAAATGAGGAAAAACATTTTCAATTCCGTGAAGCTGATTTTTTCGACCGCATCCACCAAAAATTAAAACGGATACCTCGATCTTCTTTCATAAAATTCAATGAAAATTTGAAGTCAATTAGGGCTCGAGGGACTATTAAGTCTAACCGCCCGACCTTCAACATTATTTGGATATTTCCACCACTTCTTGAACCATCTAGGATGATCTTAACGAATTTCGAGCAAAACACGATCCGAATTCTAGCTCGACTGGAGGTCGACATCGAATACAATGGCCTTCCTATTGATCATACTCAACGGAACTTGGAGAATTTTGAGGTCTTCGGCATTATCGTTAAAATGTAACCCAAACGTATTCCGATAGCGTATTCCGAGTAGTTGACATATCGAATAGGCCATTCCGATTGTACCTATTCTTAAACATGACGAATCTGTTTAGATTTGAGGGGATTATAAGGCTCTAGTCCTTTATACGTCTCCAATACTTTCAGTCACCACGTACTCTCTACGATGTAGGAGGGAATTTTTTTTTGTAAAACATGACCTGGCCGAAGCCTATCAGATATTCCAATGAAGCATGAGAAGCCATACAAGGTAAAGTCTTGTGACTGTCGATAAACTACCCCCACCATGTGCAACTGAAGGCGTTTTTGGATCTGATCAACTTTTAGCACACTTTTATACAGGTCAAAGCAACCATTTGTGAGCCGCCACCAATACCGCATGATAACAGGAAATGACAAAGGAAACCAATTCCAATTATATATATATCTTGGATTATTCGTCAAAATCAACAATACATTGACAGTTTGGCTTGCTAAGTAAATTACACCGCAATCATAAATCAAATTTCTGTCCGAACTTCTATTCAAAATTAAATAACGTGGCTTGCGTTATCAATTTTTTTTTCGTTAGATAAGAAAACATTGAAAATTAAAATTAATTGTACACATTTAGTACAATTTATATCTTCAAACTGTATTCACAAGTGTTTAAGTAGTGTAGTGTTCGTGCAATTGTTATAAAAACTATGGAATTTGAAATCAATGACGTACCACTCGAAATGGCTGGAATTACGCCCAAACTATTCAATTTACAATTCTTATCGGACATTACGTTTGTCATCGAAGGCAAACAGATTTACGCGCATTCACTAGAATTAATGAAACGAAGTGTTGTGTTCCAAAATTAGTTGGAACCTACGATGGGCGAAAAAATGCTCATTCCAATTACCGATTATGGATTTGATGTTTTTTATCAGTTTATTCGATTTATATACACAGACGAGTGTCTTATCAGTAAAACGAATTGTTATGAATTATTGAAATTGGCGAAACAGTATAAAGTGATAAGATTAGTTAATGTTGTGCAAAATGCCTATTGTTTTAACTATTTAACGTTGCTAGACTTTTGTATTGTGGAAAATCATCAGATTACCTTAAACTATCTTAAAACTGAAGTGGCTTATAATTTATATTACAATTTGAAGATAACTGAATTTTTATCGGTTCACACACAAACCCTAGAAGAAATTTTAAAATTTAATCAAATCGATGGTGATGTATCCGAATTGGATATACTCGATGCATTGATCCGTTGGATGAAACAACATTGCATTCAAAACCAAATTCAATTTTCCGAGTGTCGCAATAAATTTGAAAAATTAATTTGTCTAATCCGATTTCCAACGCTGTCCAATGAAAACCTGGTTGATATTAACACTAAATATCCTGATTTATTAACAAAAAGTGATTTAACGAGTATAGCTGCCCAAAAAGTATTCGGTGTTAAATGTGAAAACCGAATGTGGAATGGTGGAATCCCGTATGATATGAAAGTGATTCCAAGTGATAACCAATTTGAAACAAAGTTTTCCGTTGCTACTGAAATGATTCTGGCTGGATTTAGTTTAGGCTTGAATAACCAAGAATCATTTTTTAACCCAATTTCGAGGCAAAATTCCGTGTTAACGACGAAATCCGAAACACCTTTAAATATAAAAATATTTAGAGATGGTACCCAATTCAACAAAAAGTTTGTTTTAATTAGCTTGGGGTCATCTATTCGTGTGCGGCCTGGTTTTACGTATACAATCGCATATAAATATATTCTTGAAAATAACTCATCTAAAAATCAAATGCAATATTGGTGTCGTAAACCACAAACTGAAGTTATCATCAATGCTCCACCAAATTCAGTTAAAATGTTACAAGCTCATGAAACAATGATTGAAATTATGTTCCTGAAACCTGACGGCCAAATCGATTAGGGTAAAACTAATAAATAAATAAAAAACTTGAGTAGTGTTTGTGTAGTATATGATCGTTTTATTAACTTGAGTTCAAATTATTTTTGAAAATTGCGCTAAAATCTGTTCAAAATTCATTGTGGTAAAGGTTAAGTAACGATAATAATTAGCCAATACAGGCTTTTAGGTATAGAATAGTTTTTGTTTTATTTCTGATCACCAAAGCAATATGGAAATTCGACAAAAATTCAATTTTAGTTGGTTGTTGAAATTCCTTAAGTCGAATATCCAAAAATGGACTACTTTTTTCTAACAAAAAATTAAGTCAAATCTGGTGTACATACTACATAGCCAGGTTGCTCAAACTTGGTTTATTTGAAATGGTTCAAATAATTTAGATGTTTAGAAATTTTTGTAACTTCCATTGCTTAATTTATTATTGATTTCATTCAGGCCTGGGATGTTGTAACATCACCATTCTCGATGTTCGCGTGCAATGTTGAAGAATTATCAAGAATAGTAATGGCTGCTGTAGCACAACCGGATGAAATCACCATTCAAGCGGTCCCTACCAAAGCTTGGCCATATGATTTTTTTTCGATTTTAGTTTTTTTCTTAAAGTTGGAATTAGTGACATATTTATTTATATTGTGGCAGTTTCAACAGTCAAAAAATAATCAAAGCTAGCGTTATGGTTGCTTACAGGGTCCTTTAACGCTAAGAGAAAATAGCCGTCCGTTCTACGACTTGCCCAGAAGAATTAATTTTCCACCAAATATATTTGACATAATAAAGTCTGGGATGTGCTTGTGTTGTCAGAGGTACATCAAATCTGGCATCGCCGGTTTTCATCCTATTCAAATCTCGTTGTTCGCAAATCGGTGGATATGGGGGTAAATCTAGACGAATCAATCGCAATAGTTTCAGAGCCACAATCATCGGCCATATGCTCAAATTTAGGAATAGAAAACCTTTACAGCCAGCCGATGTTATCAGTGCATGTCACTCATAGAACACGGAATAAGTCCGAATTTAATTAGGGACGTGGACCTTAAAGGATTTCCCAGCCAAAAAACTGTGAAATTTAAAAAATTAAACAGGCGTATAATGCTGGATTGTAGTAGACATAAATGTCAACAGAAAATGTCATTAGAACGAAGCCAACAAATATTTGATAGGTTTTGGTCTTTTGGCTCTATTACCATCCAAAGAAAATATTTATTAAGAAAAAGTTTACACTAAATTTGAATCACACCATTTGCGGCAACGTATACGGAGCGTAAATTTTTGGCCAGTGATCTCATCATAAGCACAATATTTTGTATGTACCGTGAATGGATGGAAATAAAAACCCGTTGGTGATGCCAGCGTCAAAAAGGCAGTATACTGATATTTGTAGCAATGATCGGTGTAACGATTGCACGTCGTATATTTACGAAAACATTAAAAGGGAAGAGGATGTTTTTGCTTGCCATTTAAATGAAGAGAGTCACGGTAAAATAATGGCCATTATATTTGACTTCTAACAGATATTAACACACCCCAACTCCGAAATTTCTACGATTTATTACAGACGAAATTCATAAAATTTCACAATATATTGTTTTCAATACCAAGAAAGCACACACTGTTTTGTTTCGCACGAATGCATTGTGAAAAGTGGGGCAGGTGAAGTGAATTTATTGAAAATCAAAAAAACTAGCAATTAAAATTTGGAAGGAATAAGATTTCGGGCCGACAGTTGCTTCCACAAGATAAATTAAATATAGCGCAGCGCTATATTTTCTCAGGAGCCCCAACATCGAATTGTGCTTGTAAATAAAAATAAGAATCGTGGTAGAAAAGCGGCAACAAATGTTGAAGCATTTTTAATCCAAGTTACGCCAATAATGGTGCCGTTCTAACTGTCTAACAGAAATTAAATAAAAGTGTTTCCTGTAAAGTTGATGTTTTCAACTTGTGCCTTAATTGACAGGTCCGATTTATATTGTATTTCTGCCCTTAAAGTAGGTGACAATGGCAAATTTGAAGTCTATAGCATTTAAAGTTTATGAGATAATATAGAACGGATCCTTTTGGTTCCTTTTATCGTTTAATACATTTTAGTGTATCCTAATTGGATAAAAATTATTTTCTTTATAAAACCGACAACAAATTCACATCTGATTTCAAAGAATGCACTGGAGATATGTCGGATTGTAGAAGTATAATAGCTGCAACGAAAGACCACAAACTGTCGCTGATGCACATACTCATATTAAGTTTTGATCAGCGCCACCAGAACTGTGCGCACGCAAATTGTACGCGAGAGTTGTAGAGAGCATCATCTGAGAACGATCTGCAGTGAATGTGATTTGAGGTTTCACTGGTCACATTTAAAACGATTGTCGATCAAATCCAAATTATCGCCAGCTAGCAAAATGGAGAATTATATGGAGGAAACACTTTTACAATTACGTGAATCTGATTTCTACGACCTCGTCCACCAAAGGCTAGACGGATATCTCGATCTTCTGGAATAAAATCCGATGCAAATTTGAAGTCGATTAACGATCTATCACTTCTTGAACCATCTAGGATGATCTTAACGAATTTCAAGGAAAACACGATCCGAATTCTAGCTCGTCTAAAGGGCGACATCGAATACAATGGCCTTCCTGTTGAGTGTTCTCAACGGAACTTGGAGAATTTCGAGGTCCTCGGTTATTTCGTTAAAATTTAATCGAAACGTATTCCGCTTGCGTATTCCGAATAGTTGACGTAATGAATGGGTACTTCGATTGTACCTATTTTAAAACCTGACGGATCTGTTTGGATTTGCGGGGGCTATAAGGCTCTAGTCCTTCATTCATTTGCAATACATTCAGTCGCCAGAAACTCTCTACGATGACGAATGGAAATCTTTTTGTAAAACAAGACCTAGCCAAGCCTATCAAAAGCTAGAAATTGGCGAGGATATCCCAATGACGCATAGAGAAGCCTACAAGGTAAAGTGTATTCAATCTTACAACGATTTCACGAAAATAGAATTCGTTCATACCAAACTTGGATGTCCTAAACCCCCTTACTTTTTCCAAAATTGAAATATTTTTGGCATAGATTAGACCTTAGGGCATTTTGGTATATAAGTCATTATAGTGTCCGCTTCCTAGGATTTTCCGACGAAAATTCAGGAAATCATGTATTATTCCTAGCAAATTTTGTTTCCTTTAGTTAAAATTCGTTATATCGAGACAATCTGCATTGCATTGTGCACACTAACACACAAAAAATTTTTTTTGTTATGTTTTAGTACAATTTTAGGACAAACTTCACGCGTCTATATAGAATTGTGAAGTTTGTCCTAAAAAAAATCTTAAGTTTTTTTTTTTTTTTTAGGACAGATTCAGCACCAAAATCTACACCAGATTAGTATTTCGAGCAATAATGTGCGCTACTCACTACTGCTAGTATACGATGCCCCTCCTTATTGAATTGTAGCTATTTTGTTACAGGATGAGTAATTGAATTAAATCCGAAAGGCCTATTAATAATTGCTGGCGTGAAGAAAATTCACAGTTTCTTGTTTCGATTGTTTCGGCCGCTGAAGAAGAAGAAGATAAGGTAATGATGATAGAAATTATGCATCGCACCAGTTGTGATGGCGAGTATTTATCACCACTTCCACAAAGAAAGATACTGTTCTATCTCGAGCCATTTCTTAGTCCCCCAGAAGATGGCCCGACAATTTTGACGATCAATCTAGGATTGTGCGAATGAATAGTATGGCCGAGATATGATGTTAAAGAAGGTCATGGGCATTATTTCGAGCTCCACTTCCCGGCTCTACAGTTGCAGATAAATATTAAACTCCAAAGCTGCCTATAACATTTCAGACCTATGCTTCGATAACTTGGTTAGGTTACTATCTAATACATCAACACAAATCTGTGTTTGGCTTGGATAGCGACAATGCACGCCTACAAATAATTTCATTATTTTATCTATGGTTGGAACGTTACGATTCACACAGATCATATACGATACTTGTTTCCATAATGCGACATCCATATATGTAAATTAAAGTCGGATGCAAAATAATATTATCACTAATATGTCGAAAACTATACGCTACCAATACAAAAATATCTATAAGTATGCTTGTGAAATGTTTAGAACTAAATATGGCCAATTTAGTTCACGGGATAATGAAATTTTTCAAAGCTTATTAGACGAGGAATTTAATGAGCTATGTTAAAGGTCATTTATCATTTTCGACCAAACTCGAACTTTCCAGAAAAAAATTCGTGGCCAATTTATTTCTCAAGATAATAGATTTTTTTAAGTCTCGAAATTTATTGAGCATTTCATCGTTATTCTCGGAACCTGAATCTAAATTTCTAGCAAACAGTGTTAATGGCCAATTTTTAATAAATTTTTTGAAAAAGCCTTACTTCAGATAAAAAATTCGTGGCCAATTTGTTTCTCAGGATAATGGATTCCGTTTGAACTTGTTGGACGAGAAATCTTTCGAGCTGGTACATGAACTATCAAAACCTAAATCCAAATCTTTGGTAAGGGGTGGTAATGGCTATTTTACATTTTGGTTCATTCTCCTTTTTCTTAGAATAAAATTCACGGACAATTTATTTCTCGGAATTTAATGAGGTGTTTCATGTTTTGTCGGAACTTGAGTCCAAATCTGTGGCAAACGGTGTTAATGGTCATTTACCATTTTCGGCCAAACTCGATCTTTCCAGAAAAAAAGAGGCCAATTTATTTCTCGGGATTAAATTAAATTCCTCGTCCAACCAGACTTAAAGGAATCCATTAGCCCGAGAAATAAAATGGCCAAGAATTTCTTTCTGGATAGGTCGAGTTTGGCCGAAAATGTTAAATAGCCATTAACACTCTTTACCAGAGATTTGAACTCAAGTTCCGATAGTACATGAAATAGCCCATTAAATTTCTCGTCTAATAAGTTTAAAAAAATGTATTATCCCGAGAAATAAATTTCTAGCCAGATCGAATTTGGCCGAAAATGATAAATGGGCATTAACACCCTTTGCCAGAGATTTAGACTCAGGTTCCGATAATACGTGTAATAGCGCATTAAATTCCTCATCCAACAAGCTTTGAAAAAATTCATCATCCGAAGAAATAAATTGGCCACGAATTTATTTTCTGGAAAGTTCTGGTTTGGCCGGAAATAATAAATAGCCATTAATACCCTTTGTCAGAGATTTGTACTCAAGTTCCGATAGTACATGAAACAGCTCAGTAAATTCCTTGCCCAACTAGCTCAAAACGGATCCATTGTCCAGAGAAATAAATTGGCCACGAGTTTGTATTCTGGAAAGTTCGAGTTTGACTGGAAATAAAAATAGCCATTAACACCCCTTGCTAGAGATTTGGACTCATGTTCCGATAATACATGAACTAGCTCATTAAATTCCTCGTTCAACTAGTTCAAAAGGGATCCATTATCCCGAGAAATAAATTGGCCTTGAATTTTAAGGAAAAGGAGTATGTCTAAAAATTAAAAATAGCCATTACAAACCCTTACCAGGGATATGAACTCAGTTCCTCATAGAACGTGAAAAAGATCATTAAATTCCTCGTTAAAACAGCGCAATAGGTGTTTGATATTCCCAGAATAATTAATCGAGTGTATTTTGTTTTTTTTTTAATGAAAGTAATTCGTTTTTGCAACGTAAAAAGCTTAAATTCTAGGTTGATTTTTTTGCTTGGTTTTCTGTTTGAACATGGGAGTTTAGAACTATGACTTTTGGTTCTGTGAAATATAATTTCATAAATTGGTTTAGTTCCTTGTTACCTATAGCTTAATCGTATCATACATTAAAATGTTCAAATCTAATTTTTAATGCATTTCCTGTTGTTAAACAATAATACTTTTTCAAATGCATTAATGTTTTATTATAAATAACATAATTTGTTGATTATATTTCATTCACGCTACGTACTAACACCAACCAAATCAATTAGATTTTCAATATTCCAATAGGATTTGTATACGTATGTATATATGTGAAAAAAGTGTGAAAATCTTCACAAGCATCTATATCCCGTGGTATTTCTGACGATGCCCACATTACCGGTTGAATGAATAAATTAATTAAGGACATCATGTTTGGCCTCCATAAAAATTAACAAGACATTTTTATTTTGTGTTTCTGCCCTCAAAGTTATTGTGAGTAAACATATTTTATAACAATGGCAAATTCTGAGTCTATTGGATTTGTAGCTTCATTTGTAGCAAAAATAACAAAGTCGTAGAATCCATCAACACCAAACCACCATTAGTAGAAGTTGCACTGTGTATTTTCCTCACGCATTTTGTGCGTGTTATTCAAACACGAAAATGCTTACAAAATCTTAGTCGACCTTTCCAAGAACTGACATAGGAAAACACACGAAAAATTGTCTAGTACTGGTTCAAGAAAAATTTTCGTGTATTTTACTATGTGAGTGCTTAGAAAAGTTGACTAACATTTGGTATCAGATTTTTTTTTATTATTATTTATAAATATCTGTTAGACTCGACCGAGAAGATTCCCCACTTGTTAGACTTTTAGAGCAGATACAATTTAATTTTGTTGCTGAAACATTATAACTTCAAGGAAGCATAAAACGTTGCAAACCTGTATAATACATACAAATAGCTAGAACAAAATAGATTTTAATGATAGTTTAGTACAAACCTTATATAAAGATTCCGAATTAACATTATGTTTACACTGTAACACTACATTTGATCCTTTCTCAACGTATTTTTTAACAATAAGCTGCGCCTTTATATCAGATTGTCCATCTAAAAATAAAAAATAAAATTATTTAAATGACTTGATTAAAATTCATGAACATACGTTAATTTAATCACTTATACAAAACTACACAAAGAAACCTCAACATATTATATTCGTAGAAATAAATCTCAATTCAATTATAAGATAGGGCTGAGGTACTCAAAAAAAAGTAAAAATTTACAACACCCCCCTAAATGGATCCCATAACATATATATTCTAATATACAATCGATATAGAACTCTACCAACCGCATATTTGGCATGTAAAATCTATATAAATTACCCCCGTATAACTATATCACTACTATATACCGCACATATTCAACCTTAATATGTGTGTACGAACGAAGTCTTATAGTTTTTCTATTCAAATTTAATTGCCAGGAAAATGGTAGAAAACCCATAAAGAAAATAAAGTTATTTCAATTTTCTTCTTTCACATATATATATATATATAATACACATATACAAGTGTGTGTGTGTGTGCGATGTACGACTGACTATATACATATATACGGTTGGTGCTGGGTGGCTTTTAGACCGAACGAAAAATTACTTTATTCGATTTTTTTTTGTCGTATATAAGTTCACAACTATTATGGATATATACACAAAATTAAATTGTTTGGGACACACCCATGTTAGCTGGTTACAAAATATTTTAATTGTTTTGAACTGAAAATATGCTTTTTGTGTGTGTGTGTGTTTGTGTGATGTCTACATTAGCCAGAATAGTTTTTTATAGAGATATTTTGATATCCTACCCAAATACGTTTTTCATTTTTTTTGTGAAAATATTGTACTTCAATTTTAGGGGTTAACTCCATGGGGATGAATTTATTTATAGGCAAAGGGTATTTTTTAATTAGGGAGGAATATATGCATACGTTCATATATTATATAAAACTAATCAAAGCTGAAAGGTTTCTCGTGGGCAAGACTCTAAATAGCTATACTTTATACAGATATGTAGGGTTGAACAACAATGAGTGCTGATTTAATTATACCTAATTGGTTTAGTGTTGGCATATCAACTGATCCTTTAATATGGTTTCCGTCATCCCTTAAAATAATATTTAATGCAGTATCATCGTTCGTATAGGATTTTGAATTAAAATTGAATTAATTAATTTGGAATTTTGGAGGACTGTCTTTAATTTTTAAATGAAGTGTATGGGTAGACATCCACGTAAAACGGAAAAGATAGTCCTATGAAATGAAAAATTAAATTAATTTAATTTTAACAAACGTTACGATCAAATTCTATTCTAACAAGGAGGACCATTGCTTTAATTACAGGAATCGATAATGTAGAAAACAAAATGAATACGTTGACATGGGAAAGTTAAAAACTTCAAAAATTCAATTAACAATCCGCAAAGCCTTCAGAATTACTTCGGAAAAACCGTAGTTTCTTGTTAACAAGTCGATGATGAAACCAACAACTTGTTCCAATTACTCTAACGTGATTGAAGGTCTTCACAACAAAATCATGGAATATTTGGGTAATATGCGCAAACGATATTGATATACGTAAAATGGGTGAGCGGAGACGATAAAACAAGAGTCTTGCTCAAACAGAGGCCCAATCTGTTATTAATACACAAACCTCGATGGACACTCAAAAATCAAAAATAAAACTAATTTGGTGATAAGGATCGCGATCTTATCAAAAGCCTACACAAAATCTGTCTTAACAGTGTTGATGTGTTACAGGCATAACGATTATGATTTGCCAACTTTGTATTTTAAAATGTAGAACAAATATTTTCTAAAAGCTCACCTAAATATAAGATGTTACCCGTATACAATTTTAAAACTTTTTTAATTAAAAAGCTTAAAGCTTTTGGTATTCAAATAATGTTTGAATAAGATGATGTTTTAGTTAAGGAAGACAAAAGCTTTCAGCTGTATAATAAAGAATGTTAACAAGTTTAATATTTAGTTTTATATTACATTGAGCTTTTATCAAATATAATTGACGCAATTACTTTATTAAACTAATCAATTGAATTCATTGAAAGTGGCTTAACAAAAATATTACAGGTGTCTGTTTTCGGTAATTTGGATAAACACGAGCTTTCATTTATTGGTAATTGTAAAAATTTGAAAGAAAACTTTCACCAGATAAAATAGCGTCAGGGATCTTTGCATTCAAATTTAAGGTGCCCATCAAATATTTCAATTAACCGAATTTCATGATTTTTAAGCTTTCCGATCTTTAATTAAATAAGCTTTGAAAAGTTATCTTTTTCTGACAAATTCTTTAACCGAATAATAATAAAAATACAAGTTCAAATTGACAAACTTAATGTTTTAAACTGGTAAACAAATATTTTCTGAAAGCTCTGCTAAATATAAACCAAGAATTTTAATTTAAAAATAGCTAGATCTTTTTAAAATTCAAATGTTAAATATTTGAATGAGCTTTCGTAAATTATAATTTTATTTTTCAGTCAAACATAACTAAAACTGTACACTCGAAGGTGGAAAATCATTTCAATTTAAAAACTAAAAGGTACTCTTTGAGGACTGCTTTTGCGAAATTTTTGTGTTGAGTAGGCAAAAGGTTCAATTTGTATCGCAATGAAGTCTACTCAGTCGTTCACTGGTCTTTTCAATCAGTTTTGATAATATAATATATTTTAAATAGAAAGCTTTTGTGTACTACAATTTTATCTATTACAGAATAGTGTAAAAAAATAATTAAGCTTAATTGATGTAGTTAAACATAAAAAATTTGAAAGCCCATACTTTGCTGTCTATTTTTTAAAAGGAAGCTTTTACCTAATACTTTAACGTTAGATATCTCATCAGAAAATTTTAAACTGAAACTTAGCATTTTATACCTAATTGAAATAATATTTCAATTTGATGAATGGCTTCTGAATTTCATTTGATTATTGGCAGCTAATTCTAACTTTCAACTACTGCAATCTTATCAAAAACCTTCTCAAAAATTTTGTTAACCGTGTTGATTTGTGACAGACATAATGATTATTTTTTGCCCACGTTGTAATTTAAAATATAGAACAAATATTCTTTGAAAGCTCACCTAAATAAAAGTTGATATTGGCATGCACTTTTAAACCCTTTTTAATTAAAAAGTAAAAAGATTTTTGCTTCATTGAAAATGTCACTTCAAATTTTGAAATAATGCTTGAATAAGATAAAGATTTAGTTTAGGAAGACAACAGCTTTCAGCTTCATGCCAAATCATGTTTAAAGTTAAATTTTTAGTTTTATATTATACTGAGCTTTTATCAACTATTATTGTCAAAATAACTTTTTTAAATTAATCAATAAAATGCACAGAAAAATGGCTTACTGAAGAGTTAAAAAAAAGATATCTGTTTTCAGTAAGCTAGATAAACACGAGCTTTCATTTATTGGTAATTGTGAAAATTTGAGAGAAAGCTTTCACCACATAAATTAGCGCTAGAGAACATGTCGTTCAAGTTTTAGTTGTACATTACATTATTGATTTTACCGAATTGCATAAACGATAAGCTTTCCAAGCTTTGGAAAATAAACTACATATAATTAATTAAGCTTAGAAATGTTAAGTTTTATTTGACAAAATCTATAACTGATGACGGATATATTTACAAGTTCAATTTAATAAACTTTGTGATTTAAATTGAAAAAAAAAAAAATGAAAGCTCTAAATAAAAATATAACAGTTTTAATTAAAAAAACTCTATTTAGTAGATACACTTTGAACTAACAAGCGTCGTTTAAAATTGGTTCTTCCGATAATTTTGTTTAGGTAAAAAGAGCTTTCAGCTGTAAGCAATAGTTGGACAACGAATGAAATCTTTAATATTTTTTTATTTCAATGAGCTTTCGTAAATTATTATTTTATTTTTCAGACAAGTGATCAGTCAAACATAATTGAGATTGTAAATCCGAAAGAATAAATTGTTGTGAGCTTTAAATTAAAGCTCATAATTTTTAAAGCTTAATAAAACAATTTAATTCTAAGTAACGCCTCACAAATTTGAAAAAAAATTGGAAAGCCATTTCAGTTTACTAATATGTATACTTTGTTGAGGACTGCCTTTGCGAAATTTTTGTATTAAGTTTAATTTGAATGGCAATGAAGTTTACTTAGTTGAGTTCACTGATCTATTCAATCAGTTATGTTAAATAATAAATTTTATTTGAAAAGCTTTCGTATACTTCTATAATTTTGCCAATTGTAGAATAGTAATAAAAAAGATTGAGCTTAATTGATGTAGTTAAACCAAATAAATTTGAAAGCTCCATACTTTGCTATCGAGTTTTTTTAAAAGTAAGCTTTTACCAAATACTTTAATGTTAGATATCTATCTTATCAGGCGGATTTAACTGAAACTGGGCATCAAACTTACACACAAACTGAATTTCACGATCGATAAGCTTATCTAGCATCTGGAAATTGCACAAGCTTTAACAACTTTAACTTTTATATTTGCATGATATTGCGATTGCAACTCATTCGAAGATGAATTGTATTGAATTTAAGGAAAGCTCGTTAATCTAAATTTATCGAAATGTTGTAATAAAAAGCTTTAAAATTAAAATATTAAGACCGTTTTAATTTGATGAGGTGTATCAGGATTTCATTTGATTATTGGCCGCTAATTTTAACTGTTAATTACTGCAATCTTATCAAAAGCCTTCACAAAATCTGTGTCAACAGTGTTGATTTGTTACAGACATAACGATTATGATTTGACAAGTTTGTAATTTAGAATGTTGAACAAATATTATTTGAAAGCTCACCTAAATATAACATGATACTCGTTTACACTGTTAAAACGGCGACAGTTCATAATTCATCTAACCTTCAGTATTAAGCTGCCTTATTCAAGCAGTTTAGAGTTTAGGATGAAAGTTACCCCCCAAACTGATCAAAGCGAATAATATTCATGTTCGTAACTGTCAAAAATTACATAGTGCCGGTTACATATCCGCGTGATAGTCTCAAAAAATGTAATGGGTACTCTTCTAGCTAGGCTCAGTAATATGATGCTGTGGCTATTCTATATAGTGTTGGCGCATGGCTAACCACGTGATGCTCGTTGCTAGGAAATTACTCAGGATAAACGTTGATAAAAATCGTATAAACGTTGATAGATTTATCCATATCATCGTAGACGAATTTCACGTAAAACTTGAAGATGCATAAAAATACTCTGTCCTAGACATGAAAAAGATGCTTGCTGATTTCAACACCAAGGTAAGCACGCAACATTATAAGACCAGAAGATCTCGGGAAAAATATTCCAGAAAATGAATAGCTGCCACTAATGCGGAAAAGAAGCGAGGTTTGGTTAAACAAGAACTCCAGTGGTATGAAACACCAATACAGAAGAAATATGCTTCAAAAATTTTACCAAATTGTAAAACGGCAATAAAATGGCTGCAAATCAAACAACAACTTAATAAATAGCGATTAGTTGAACATTTCTCATAACTGCTCAACGCAAGGAACGATGATATGAATCTGTAAAAACACACCTATACAACAACCTACTTGTACCACCTACAACACTAGCAGAAGTCGAATCGATCATCAATTAACTAAAGAACAACACAGCTACCGGCATCAACTGCAAATACTGGCATTAGCTATACAGATTAATATGCGAGAAGACAACAATAAGCAAGTCGACCAGTTGCCCAGTCTGACAACCTATTCCGCCTTATGTTCTTAAAAATTATAAAACTTCCGTTCCAGTCAATGATGCTTGATGCGATTTTCTGGGCAGGCCACAATATTGACCACTGACCATACAAATTTTAATTTAAAATTAAATTTTAAGTACATGAATAACGTCCAAATAAAAAATTTCCCTATACAAACTGAAAGTATAACAAATAAGTATAGCTGAGTTTAAGTTTCGATTAGGGCAAAAAAATTGTACGGCACCGGTCAAGTAAGCATAGTAATGGGAGTTTGATTAGTGGACGTGAGTTCAAGCGGCATTCGGGCTAACGTTTTTTTAATTTAATTTCATCATACAAATTAGTTCAACTCAGCTTCTATTTAAATTTTCAAATTTTTCTAATTAATTGCCAAGTATAAAAGAGGGATGTAGCAGCAATGAAAATGTACGGCCATGGTCGAATGATCAGAGTACAGAAATACGTTTGGTTATAAAAAATCGATCAGGTCAGGTATTTTTCCTAGGTCAGTTGGCTAATATGTTGGTTTTCCAGTTGAAATCGATTCACATAATCTAAAACCCCAGTGAGTATTCTTCGCATTGAAGTCACCACCGATTATGAACCTTTTTCCCAGATGCTTGAAGAACTCTGAGTATTGTTTGTTTTTACTATAATGTTTTGGTGGACAGTACAATCCTGCCACAATAATAGGACAGTTGTTGGTTTTTATATACATGAACAAATGTTTCAAGTGGTTATCTACACGATTGGGCTTTTTAATATCTCGGTAGCACTTATAGCCTTTCTGAACTTGAATTTGTTTTACACATTTACCGTGTTAAATTTTATGGCACGGTCATAGTTAAAGTTCCCCGGATTATTTTTAATGAAAGGTATAACCTTTCTGTCTGATTTTGCTGTTATATACCGTTCCACCGTTATAAAGAGGGCCCCACTCTATATAACGCTATATACCGTTGTTTTGGGTCTATTTTATAATTTTGTAATGGGTAGACATGACGCTGAAGTAAATTCATGGTATTTGAGCACGATTAGTTTTAAATTCTGCTCTTTTTGAAAAGATATTACAATGCTTTGACGGACATTCTTTAAAACTATCATGAATAACGCATTGTTCCTAAAGAAATTTGGCCACCTTGTAACAGTTTGTTTTAACATTCTTCAAATCCACATGTTAATAACTGTTGCAGACTCTTCCTTGGTTGATCCACGCAGCATATTTCAGCCGGCTAGCTTTCAGTGGCTGGGGGGTTTTTTTTTGTGGACTAAGGTCGAGCTAGTTATTGCTGCATTATGTTAAATATAATTACTTTTCAAAGGTTTCATACTGTAGGCTTAGGAAAATTCGATCACATCACCAGAGGAAAAATAAACAAATTAAGCGAACATCATATTTCCATTAATTAAATAAAAAAATGTAATTATCATTATATAATAAATTTTTAATGATTCTAACGTTTATTCAGGATTTTTAAAGATAATTAACAATAAAGAAAAAGCACGACCAAAAATGATAATATGAACATATAGGTTCAAAAATAATATTCTTAATTTAGCTTTACATAAAACCCAATAAACTTAATTCTAATAAAAAATTATGGCCATAAGAAAACTTAATTAATAAATATAGCAAAAATGAATCTAACATAATTGTAATAATAGTTGTAAATAATAGTTGTAAATAATAGTTGTAAATAATAGTTGTAAATTATAGTTGTAAATTTAAATATAATTTAGGATTCAAAAAGAAATATAATAATAATATAAAAATATATAAAAAACTTAAATAATAACTTGCGATTTATTTTTGGATTGTATATTTTTTTATCTTACGAAGCGTTGCGGATCCGATAACATATGTACGTCCTTTTTGCCACTTTAGATCGTTTCAACAAAAACAACCCAACAAGAGTAACTGTGATATCTTTTAAATTACTGTGATATCTTTTAAATTACTGTGATATCTTCAAATTACTGTGATATCTTATTTTTAATTTATAATTTTAGTATTATATCGATATATACACAAATATATATTAGTTAATGGATATAAATATTAGTTAATTTATTTATTATTATAGTTTTAATTTCACTTAAATGATACATTGTCCATAAGCTTCAAGCTTGATTTTATTTTAATACACACAGTTAATTATACCACTATACATATTAATTTATAGGCATAAGCCACCGTTCTTATACAGCAATATATTTTGCTCTTAATTTTAATTTCTAATAGTAATATATTAGAACACTTTTTATATAGTTTATTTTATATTATTTATGAATAACTTTTAATTTTAATTTTTAAACACTTAAATTAAAATATTGTTGATAAATTTTCAACCAATTTTATTCTTATTTTATACTATATATTATTATAATTTTTAATATCGTAGATGCCAATTTGGTACCTATCTACGATTCCACAGTTTACAAGATACTGTCGATCATCCAATTTTTCATTCTTGTTGTCGATTTCAAAATTCATATACCACCATAACAAAAACCTGTACAACCTATATATACAATCCATAATATGTAAACGTATTTTTCTTTTATGACACCATGTACATAAATATAAGTTGTGCATAATTATGTATATAAACAATACTTATATACTTACTTAAAAATAATTTAATACATAAAAATACCATACAGTAGCTTAATAAAGTGTACCATAGCTAAATTAAAACGTGTTAATGTACAATGTATAAGATAAAATTCAATTTAACGTTACAACCTTTTAGTTTAGAACTAATTGACAAAAACATTCTAGGAATTGTCTACATTATCGACGTTGTCTACGTTGTTGATGTCAATGAAGAAAATAATAGATGACGCGTAAACGCGGTTCCCTGGTTGTCATCTTCATTATGTCAATAACATATACAAATATTTTAAGGACAATAATAGATCTCAGCTAATCATCGTGGTAGGTAAAAGCTTATTGACTGTTAAAAATCCACAACATTTTCCGCGACCGTATTTTCGAACATGAAAATAAAACAAAAAACGATTCAAAATTTCATTTAGCGTTAAATTGGTAATATTTTTCCATTACCGTAAATTAAAGAAAAATGTACCTGTAAAATTGATAACTTCCTAGAAAGGCATTAGTTAATTAACTGTTTTTAATTTTTCATTTAAATTTACCTTAAAAAACAAAAACAAATATACAAAACGCCTAATAAATAAATATAGCCCACACGGTGGTGACTCATCGTATATATACACAAACGAAAGACGATATTTTTGCCATGAGATGATTAAGAAGGGATATGTACATTTAGAACGATGAAGTTAAGCAAAATTGAATAATTTAATGAAGAAGAAAATTTTGTGTTCTCTGTTGTATTTAATTTTAATTTATTTTTATTTTTTTTTATATTTCCAAATCACTTTTCGTTATCTTATCTTAATTTTTGCTCGACTATTCGAGAGAAATCACAAGAAAAAAAACGAACAAATTTCGATTAATTTTTAATCAGTTGAGAAGCACAACATTATTAGAATACGTATATATGTATATATACATACACATCTACAAAGTCGAGAAAATAATTTTCCATTATTTTTCCGGATTTTTAATTTTCTTATTGAAATTTTGTGTTGAGGCGCCTGTATCTAATTATTTTAAGAACAAAAAGCAAATTCCGGAAATGAAATGTGAATTTGGTTTTGTTGTTGTTGCCATTTTTCAATTTTTAAGATTACGAAAATAAAATGGTTGATTTTGTGTTTTTAATTGTTTCGGATACAAAATTAGGATAATATAAAATCCCTCACAATATCTGGATACCATTTTCATGTCGTTCATTTTTAATTAAAAAAACAAAAAATTCTAAGACAAATAAATTCGTCTTATTAGGTGGAACAGGCTAAAAGTATTAAAACGAGGATTAAGGATACCCAAACAATTTCTCTTTTTTGGACTATTAATCGTAGATGCGTAGCGTGCGTGTGTGTGCTTGTTTTTATTTAGGGCAGCTAAAAAGAATATCTCAAAAAGTTCGTTCTGCGAAATTTTATTTTACTTTCCCAAAATAGATGAAAAATGATCCTGAATTCGTAGTACTATTGGAAAAACTACCATCCGCTTTATTATTTTTGGAATCAAAAACCTACGCTAAAATCGATCAATTTTGATTATTCTGCACAATGGCAAACAATAATTTCGTTAGTTCGTCTAATCGTATAAAAAATACCAACTAAAATGTAAAACACTTTGTTAATTAAAGCACAAAGCTTTTTTGTATAAGTATATATGTATAGGGACCGGAGCAGAGTTAAATTGTAAATGGGAATCAAAATGTTTAATGCGGAGGAAGACAATTTTCAAATTTTAACAAAACGAAACAAAACAAAAAAATTTGTGCTGGATATTTAATTTAAAATAATTACTTTTAACGGAAAATAATGAATATTTGTTTTTGTTTTATATTTTTATCCGAAACTTTTTTTGTTTTGGTTTTTATTCGGGGAAAATTTTTAAATAATTTTTTTTGCACATTTTTACGTTTCTGTTCAACATGAATGTGGACTTAAAAAAAAATGTTGGCATGTTTTGAGTTTTGAATCAAGATAAAATGAATTTAAAGACTGTTTTTGTTATATTTTAGGTGGCCTTGAACTTGTGCGTATATTATTTATATATTAGGGTTGTATGCCGTTTTTAACAATAGTTTGTGGAGCGTAAATTAAATACATACATTATCAGATTGTTGGTAAGCAAAATAAACAACCATCCAAATACAGGTCGATATTATCCGGGATTAGCTTTTGTAAATAGTTAACAAATATTTTAATTAATTATATTAAATTTTCTATTACCTAATTGTTCCATAAATTAGTTTGTTTTAAAGCTCAAAGGTATAATTAAATTAATTTCATTGCAATCCACTAAATACAGGTTTAATATATTTCCAAACTTATAAAAAATAACGTTGGTGACAGCTTTTTCTTTTAAAATTAATATATGACAAACAATTGATTAAAGAATATACCGCCAGTGATCAGAGGGGTTAAATGTTAGCTAACTAATGAAAATAACTTATAGGTCAGATTCTGTAGGGTATAATCAAGAATGTGATTGTGAACCATGGCAAAAAAATGAAACAACACAATCAGTGGTTGATTATCACTCAGGTAACGGAGTTGTTCATCTCGCTCACAATCGCATTGAAGCAGCGTTAACTAAAATTGTGCTTCAATTGGTCTAATTCTAATAAGAAGCTTGATTCTTAATTTTATTAAGTTTTCGACTTTAAATTTCGAGATTCCAAAATTAAATTTATTAAAATTTCTGTCAAATTTCGATTATTTTAACCGCAAATGTTGTAATCAACAAAATGAATAAAATGTTAATTACAACTATTCACGAAATTCATAAAAAATAAACATTGAATGAATCTTAAAAACAAGCAATCCGAATCAAAATAATTTGTATTTCATAAAATTGTATGATTCTTATATGTAAGTTACATGGTTATTTTAAAAGTTCAATCATACCATTAAAATTATTTATAATTTAATTTATAAGTTTCAAAAAATGATTAAATTCATAATTATCATAAAAAATTTAAAAATTCTAAAAATTCGTAAGATTCAAAATAATTTATTCTTAAAATTCAAAACACAAAAAATTTAATGAAATAAATATTATTCGTCATAAAATCAATAAGTTCTTAAAATATATAAAGTTCATAAAATTACAAAATAAATTAAATTTTATAAAAGTTATAAAATTCATAATAATCCAAAAATTGGATGACACAATAAACAAAAATTTTAAATTTAAAAAAATGTACTCCTTAAAATTAATTAAATAATTAAATTCATGAAAAAGTAATAATCAGAAAACTAATAAAATTCAATTATAATAGTTTATTAAATTGATGATATTCATAAAAATCAATAATTCTACAATTCCGAAAATAGGATTAATAAATATAATAAAATTTGTATAATTCATAAAATCGAATGGATCTTATAATTTATTAAAGTCACAAATATTATAAAATTGAATGATAATTCGGTCATTCAATTTTATAATATTTGTGACTTTAATAAATTATAAGATCCATTCGATTTTATGAATTATACAAATTTTATTATATTTATTAATCCTATTTTCGGAATTGTAGAATTATTGATTTTTATGAATATCATCAATTTAATAAACTATTATAATTGAATTTTATTAGTTTTCTGATTATTACTTTTTCATGAATTTAATTATTTAATTAATTTTAAGGAGTACATTTTTTTAAATTTAAAATTTTTGTTTATTGTGTCATCCAATTTTTGGATTATTATGAATTTTATAACTTTTATAAAATTTAATTTATTTTGTAATTTTATGAACTTTATATATTTTAAGAACTTATTGATTTTATGACGAATAATATTTATTTCATTAAATTTTTTGTGTTTTGAATTTTAAGAATAAATTATTTTGAATCTTACGAATTTTTAGAATTTTTAAATTTTTTATGATAATTATGAATTTAATCATTTTTTAATTAAAAATTTTAAAATTTAGATTTTGTAGATTTTTGATTATAAAATTCATTAAAATTGTTAAATTTAAAATTTATCAATGCTCAAATTTGGAACAATTATTAATTTTAATGATGTATAAGATTCATAATTACATTTATTTATAAATTCTATAAAATAACAAGATTTATGAAAATTTCAAAAGTCTTAATATTCATCAGTCCTAACCTAACCTAACTTAACCCTTGAATTTGAATAATTCATAAATTATAAAATTCATAAACTTAACTGATTAAAATCTTAAAATAGACTACACACAAATGATTATTGATATTTGTATTTGATCCATAATAATTTTATAAGAAACATAAAAACAATAAAACTCATATTAATAATAAAATTCAGTAAATTTATACAAAATAAAAAAACTAGTAAAATTGTGTGATTCTTAAATTCTACAATTTCATAAAAATAACAAAATTCATGTAAATCTCAACATTATTAATATTCTAAAAAATAAAAAAATTAAAATTTATAAAATCAACCAGTTCTCTTTATTTATATAAATATCATAATATTATATTGATGTAAGATTTATAAAAATATTAATATTTATAAAACTCATAAAAAATATTGAATTCATGATAATCAAACACGTAGACAAATTCATAAAAGACGTAGACAAATTATCAAAAATAATAAAATTAATGTTTTAAAAAAAATATTAAAATAAATAAAACACATAAAATTCTTAATATTCAAATAAATTATAACAATGACAAAAATCGTCATGAATTTGACGATTTTTGTCATTGTTATTCATAATTATTAATAATATTAATAATAGTGCTACAATTTAAATATTTTATAAATATGCATTACAACAAATAAAATTCAGCATGCTATTTTCGATTTGTAATTTTATTCAACTATTATTAATAAACTAATAAAATATTTTAATTTATAAAATGAATATAATTAGTTATTAATCATATTATAATTCTTAATAATCTATAAAATTAATCAAAATCATAAAATTAATAAAATTCAAAATATTGTAAACTTTATTATAGTTATTATCATACAAATTATAAACTTAATTAAAGTTGTAAAATTTATGTGAATCATAATAATTTATGAACCTAAAAAAAAATATAAAATTCTTTAATATTTGTAAATTCCAGTACTACTTAAAATTTATGAGATCCATAAATATTTATTAATTCAAAATTTAAAATTTAAATATAAGAGTAATAAACTTTGCAAACATTTCAAAATTCATATTATTTATAAAATTCATTTTGTTCATAAATAAATAAAATTTATGAAATTGAATCATTCTTAAATTTTATTAATCATAAATTCATAATAATTGTAAAATATAATTTTATATTTCTTATGAATTTTATGACTTTTGGGAATTATAATCTTTTTGAAATCGAATTTTATGAATTTTATACATTATTCTGAATTATGTATGAAATTTAAAAAAAAAAATTAATTTTATAAGATATATGAAAAAATTGATTTATTGATTTATTTATATAAAATTCATAATAATCAGAGAGTTAATAAAATCCATAAAATTAAATAATTGTCAAAATTTATAAGATTCATAGTATTTTATTAAATTCATAGTGTTCTTAATATATTATGTCATATTCCGTTAAAATTAAATTAAATTCAGCAAATTGAATGAATTAATAATTCAAAAAATTTAATTTAAATTTTTAAAATCAACAAATTAATAAATTTATACAAATTATCAAATTCTTAATTCATAAATTTTATATAAATTATAAAATTCATCCAATTCATAAATTTTATATAATTTTATAGTTCTTAAAATGTATATATTTCAAAATAAATTAATATTTAATAATTTATAAAATTCATAAAAAAATATTAATCTGCAACAGATACAAAATTAAAATTGAGTGATTTAAAAGATTTAACCGATTCAAAATATTTCATTATGTTCGTTAATTTCATAAAAATTTACAAAAATTCATTATGTTCATTAAACATTTAAAATTTAAAATTATATATAATATTTAAAGTGCTTTACATTTATTTACAAAATTTTTAGTAATCAAAAATTTATAATTATATAATATAATATATTACAATCATAAAATTCATATTATTCAGAAGATAATATTCAAAACAAATAATAGCCCAGAATATTTTTCAAATTTCATACAGTACATAACATTGTTAATACTGATAAAACTCAAATACGTATTCCTAATAACAAAGAAAATTCTCAAAACTGTTGTCATTTGAAGTTTAACTTAGTATTTAACATCTTTATTTTTAAATTTCTGTTTTTAATTTAAAATAAACATTTATCAAATTAATATACTAATTAATTTATTACTTAATAATTTATAAAATTCAAAAAAATTATCATCATCAAAATTATAAAATTAATAATATTCGAAATATTGCAAAATTATATTTTTTTGTATTAATATTATCAATCAAAATAATAGAGTTTAATGATTTATAAATCGTAAATTTGAATTCTACAATGATTATAGAATATTATATAAATTTAAGAAATATTTAATTAAATTTAGTAATTTTTATGAAATTGAAATTTACATGTACAATACGAGTATATTATGAATTTTATTAATATAAGGAATTTTACAATTTTAGTAAAATAGACATTTTAACAAATTATAAAAATTATTAAACTCATATTCATTTAAAGAATATTTAAATCAATATTTAATTTTTTTAAATTAATTTTCCGATATTTACAAACTTTATGAATTAATTAAATTATTTTGATTTTTAACCATTTTACGTATCATTGAATTTTATAATTTGTTTTAAATTGGATAATTGTTATGGTTGTATTTTATTAATATTAACCATTTCATGTTTTTAGAAATTCAATTCAATTTAATATAATGCATTTTTTTAGTAAACCTTTAAAACTTTTATGATCTTTTATGATATTTTCGATCAACATGGATTATTTATTACGAATTCAATTTATAAATCTTTATTAATGTTGTTTTTATAGTTGTGATTGGATAATGTTTGATAGTAATATAATTTTAAAAAATTAATTAATTAATAGTATAATATATCGTGCCAAAGTGTCAACATTTTCTTAATTAAATTGAAATAAATTATTTAAACTTATTACATTTCGATCAATAATCTACAATATAACCATAAAACTATTTATATTCGTAAAAATCATAAAATTGTAAAACTTATCAAAATTCAAAGGATACTCAGTAATTTATAAAATTAATAAAAATCATTAACATTTTTTATAAAAATCTTAAAGTTTGTATTCATATAAAATTAATAAAAAACATGTATAAAATTCTTGTCATTTTTTAAATTTATATGATTTATACAGTTTATGAAATTCAATAAATCAATCAAGTTTATGAAAACTCCAAATTCCTCTTGTCTATAAAATTTATACTATTTACAATATTTTGTTAAATTTTCAAAATTAAAAATATTTATAACATTTAGTATGTTCATCAAAAGATCAAAATCAAAAATATTTAATATTAAATAGTTTTTAAAATTTCATAATTTATTTATTTATTAAAATGTTGGAATCTTAATATTAAAAAATATTGAATCAATAATAATTCAAGGGCTGTGATTCATAATAATTAATAAATTATAAATTCACAAAATGTAGATTAATCATAAAGTTTTTATTATTTAGAAGATAAAATTAAAAATATATACAAAATTTTGAATAAAAATAATTCATCAGATTAATCATCAATTTGATGGAATTGAATGATTCTACAAATTAAAATACTCTTAAATTCTTACAATTCATATAAATTTTAACATTCTAAATATTGATTAAATTCAAATCGGTATGTACTAAGATAAATTATATTCTTTAAGCTGTTTTCAATTTGATGTTTTATTTTGTATTTAACTTTAGTTTAAACTATGTAATTGAAAATAAACGAATAAATAACCAAATAATTAAATTCATGAAATTATTAAAATTCGAAATATTGTAAATTATAATTGTTAATTTCTGAAAAGTTATAAAAATCTCAAAAGGTATGACTTTTAATTAAATTTATAAAATCAATTGAGTCTTAAACTGTATATAAATCATATTTGTTAAAAAAATGTTAATGAAATTCATAAAAATTATAAAATGCTATTTTATAAGTTTACAGTTAATAAAACTAGACTATTAATAATTAATGTTTGATTGATATTGATGATTTATAATGTTTTTTGCATAAATAAATTTGATAATTTTTATAAATTTGAAAATGGCTATAATCAAAATGAATTTTATTATTAACATACTGTTAACAATGCTGTTATTACAGTTATGATCGATCTTTAATAATAGAATATTTAAATTATATTAAAATATTTATTTATTTATAATTTTATATGTGGTGTGAAAGTTCCGGTCATCATCAGCATTTTCTTAATATAATTGAAATTAATTATTTAAACCAAACATTTGAATCAATAAACTACAACCATAAGAACTAATTCAATTAATAAAAAAAAATTATTAAAATTTAACCGATTCTTAGTAATTTAATTAATTAATAAAAATCATATAAATTTATAAAAAAAATTATTAAAATTTGTTCTATAATATTATAAACAAATAAAATTCAAAATTATTCTTAATTTTCATCAAGCATCATTTTTAAATATTCTTCAATTTATGTGATTTATAAAAATCAAAAAACGTTAAAATAACAAAATAACCGAAAACTTTAAAATTTCTAACATCGATTAAATTAAGAAAAATTAGATTCATAAAACTGGATAATTCTTATACATATATTATAAGATTCGTAATATATTATTTAATTCAATACTCTGAATTAAAATTCATAAAACTAATTAAATTGGTTGAAATAATAGCTGGAAAAATTTCATAAATAATTAAAATCAACAAATTAATAAATATTTACATATTATCAAATTTACAATTCGCATAAATAATAAAGTTCCATTTCACAATTATATAAATTATTAAGAATATATATAATATAATAATATATATATATAATTATTAAGAATTATATAAACTATTAAAAATTATATTCATTTAAAAATTATTTAAATTAATATTAAAATTAATGAACTTTACTATTTTAATTTTTAATAAGTTTACGTTTCTCATTGATTTTTTTTTAGATTTGATACATTTTATAGTTATATGAATGAATATTATTAATTTTATTAACATTAGAAAGAAATTTTTAATTAGAAATTTAATTTATTTAATATGAAATATATGTATATTCATTAAAACAAATAAAATTAACTAAGCTGTTTCCGATTTTTAATTTTACTTAACATTTAATTTTTGTAAAATAATACGATATTTAATTAATAATAAACAATAAATACATAATTATTAATCATACAATTCTTAAAAATTTATAAAATTCATTATTATTATTTTAATTTAAAAATTTTTTTATCAACCTAATAAAAGTATTAAAATGATTTTATTTCTTAAACTTTTAAAATTCCTAATGATAGTAAAATTCATACTACTATATAATTTTAATTCAGTCATTTATGAAATGCATAATAATTTATTATATAACGTTAAAATTTCATATAAATAAAAAACTTCCTAAAAATCATAAAATATTATTTATAAATTTCAATTTTTACATAAAAAAATAAAATTGATTCTTATAATTTATTTAAATCTTAAACTCATTAATTATTAAATTAAAAATAATTTGATATGAAGATATAATTTATTTGAATAGTTTGAATTAACATATTCAGAATTTTACAATTCATGTGAAATAATTTTAAGATTTCTAGTTTGACTATTAAGTTTATATTGGTTTTAAGAATAAATAATTATTTTAAATATAAAATTAACTATATAAATTTTATTAATTTTTCAATTTTTTACTTACAATGAAATTTCTGATTATTTGAATTAAATGAATTAATTTTAACTGTTTACCAATTTTATTAATTTTATCAATTTTATGTATCATCCACATTAATATTTTTAATTAATTTAATGATTTTACGACTATAATGAATTCAACAATAAATAAATATCAATTGTTTTATCAATATTAAAATTTTAATTAATTAATTAACAACAGAAAACAATTATTAAAAATTGTAAAATACTATTCTATAATTTGTATGAACTGGACTATTAACAATTAACATTTTTTGGAAATTGATAATTTTTATAAATTTCAATATTAATTTAATCATAATGTATTGTATAATTTTTATATGAACATTATGAATTTTATGAATAGTAAGAAGTCATATTCATTTTAATAATGTTTAAACAATGTTATAAACTTTTATGAACATAATAAATAAATAAAATATTTTTACGTATAATTGCACATCATGATTTTTTTAAATTTGTTGAATCTAATGGTTTTTGACAATTTTACAATTTAAATGAATATTATTAATTTTATTAATAAACAACCAAAATTATTTAATTTTCTGAAAGGCATACATTTTTGAATAATTTCGATTTTTATAATTTTTTTTTAAAAATTAAATTCCTAAGACCTATAAAAATGAGTGATTTGTTAAATTTATATATAATTTATAAAAATCAGAAAATTTGTTTAATTCATTAAATTATAAAATACATAAAATTTATAAATTTCGTCACTTATCTTAAACGCCCAAAATTCGCAAATTCATATAAAATTCCTAAAATTAATTTTTAATTATTTTTCAATGTTATATAATTCATAATAATTTAAAAAGTACGTCAAATTAAAAAATTCGTAACTTTAAAATTCCTAGTATTCATTAAAATTATAAAATTCAAATTTATCAAAAAATTCATAAAGTGGATATTCTTAAAATAAAAGTATAGTCATAAAAACCTTAAAGTTAATAATTTTTTTAAACACCTAAGTTTCCAAAAAAAATTATGAATATTATAAAAAATGTTTTTTTCAAATAAGAAAAATATTATACAATTCTTTATTGATAAAAATATAAATAAAAATAATTAATTATTTATTTTTATAAAATATTCATTCAACCGGAAAAATTGAAATGAATGTTTAAATCTATAAAATTCATGATAGAAATTTATAAAACTCTACTTAATTCGTAAAAATCCATATTAATCGTGAAAATTGAAGCGTTTGTGTTGGAAGTTAGAAGTTGGAGATTGGATACAGTGGATTCGAGGTTGGTAATTTCGAGTCGGAGCTTTGTGATTGTAGGTTGGTAATTGGATTACCCCCAGCTTGAAGCTTTAAACCTCCAAGTGCCAAACTTGGAGTTTGTACCTATCGAGTTTAAGCTTGGATGTTGTTGGATGTATATGTAGTAGATTGAAGGAAGGTTGAGAATTGTAGGTTGTGGGTTAGAGGTTTGGATGCCTTCCTCATATTTGCAGATTATATAACCTGATAAAAATTACTAAAGCAACCTTGTTATATTATATAATGTTTTTATCAATTGTATCCCACAATCATTTAAATGTACATGTAATTATTGTACAGTATATTAACTATTGTGCCCATTACCGCATAAAGCGATTTAAAATAAAATTTTAAAAACACAACTAGCATTGCATAATCCGTATTAAATAAAATCAACAATCTATTAAACTTCTAAGCATAATCAAATAAAATTATTGTACTATTTGTTGATTCCACAGTTCTTTCGTCATTTCACTACAATATTGTTCGTGTCCAACTTAATATACACAACATAGTCCGCATACAAACAATAACAGAAACTATATATACAAATAGTTAATACTATTTTAATTTACCATAATAATAAGAATGGAACTTGTTATGTACTCGTACGTACTCGTATACACAAAGGAACAAAAGTCGATTTGTTGCTATATACAGACGCAAGTAATTTATTTATTTATAAATAAATTAATAAAACGCATATCAATAAAACACATTTATTTATAAGTAAAATTAAATTTCCATTCGAAATGAAAATCTATAAATAAATAACGTTTCCATTCAATTGATGATGATTTTATGAAAATTATGGGCGAGATGGAGGAATGGTATAAAATGAATGGAAAGCCTACAGTATGCGATAATAGAAAATTTATTGCTGGGAAAATTTTAATTTGTAATTTTTCTTAAAGACAACAGGTTTTTTCTTATAATTTTACATAACGATAAATTAACTAAGATAAGGTGTTAATATGAAATAATAAATTAATGTATTTTATATAGGGACGTTGTATAATGAAAGTCCAACCTATGTACAATTAATTTTCCTCATGATTTAATTTTATACCCACCTATATTGTTGTTGTTAGAAGGACAGAGACGCAGTTCACATTAGTTGCTGAAATATGACAAATTCTTTTTGTTGTGGCGGGTGTTTTTGAACTTTTCGAACGCTACTAGCGGTGAAATCCAGTTTTACATCTTTCTAGAAATTTAAAAATCTGGCTTTTGACTACTTTTTACGCCATTAAGTTGCAGCCGAGCTAATGTGGAAAACACCGAGTTTATAGCAATAAACCACAATTCGTTTAATCACATATATCACATATTTCGGATTTCAATTCAGATCGGGCTCTCTTCAAATTTTAAATATTTTTAGTCCGATGCCTAGGAGCAATAAGTCAAACGAATTATATATAAAGGGTATTTTTTATAGAGTTACACAAGCTTAAATCATAATTAAACAATGAAATATATTTTTAATATCAAAGAAACGGGCTTTATTGGATAGAAAATTATATGACATTAATGTTTAAATATGATTTTGGCCATGTGGCCGCCACGGCTGGTGCGTACAAGGCGCACTCTTATTTCGCCAGTAACTCTTCGAAAGTTAATTTCCAGGTGTTCAATTGCCTCCGGCTTATCGACGTAGACAAGTGACTTTACATAATCCCAAAGAAAATAATCCAATGGGGTTAAATCACACGATCTTGGTGGCCAATTAATTGAACCAATACGTGAAATTATTCTTTCATCAAAACTTTCTTTGAGTAAATCAATTGTAGAGGGCGCTGTGCGGCATGTGACCCGTCGTGTTGGGACCACATGTCAGCAAGATTAATACCAGCTAATCGAGGTACGAAAAAATGTCTAATCATGTCCCTATACCGCTCACCATTGACAGTAACATTCTGACCATCATCGTTTTTGAAGACATATGAACCAATGACTCCGCCAGCCCATAAAGCTCTCAAACAGTAATTTTCTGTGGATGCAATGGTGTTTCGACCAAAACTTGTCGATTACCCTCACTCCAAATGCGACAATTCTGCTTATTTATGTACCCATTCAACCAAAAATAGGCTTCATCGGAGAACAAAATTTTGAATGGAAATTCAACATCAATATCAATATGTGGTTCAGCCCATTCGCAGAATTGGCGGCGCATACGATGGTCGTTTGGCTTTAATTCTTGCACATATTGAATCTTGAATACTTTTAGGCCAAGATCCTTTCGTAAAATGTTCCATAAAGTGGAAGGACACAACCCCAATTTTGAGCGTGACTATAAAGAGAACAAGTGCATAGAAATCTAGATTAGTGGTATCGTGTTCCTTTTTAATAGCTGTTTCTGTCCTATGCAGGTTGTGGTTAATTCTCAAATACTCTAACTAAATCGATTTTTGAAAACACTATCAAATACAACGCTCTATATGCAGTGAACTCGTGTATGAGACTCAAGGTGAACTGAATATAGTTTCAAAATATGTTTGTTGAAACTCTGCACAAGCTAATTTTAGCTAGATCCAATCTTAGTGGGCGCAACGCACATAGTTCTCATTCTGCAACTGTCCACCATAGGCTTGACTGGGGAGTTAAAGTATAGTTCAGGTCATCAGGTAGTATAGAGTAGTATTCTTTAGGCAGTTTCATATTGCAAAGTGCAGTATTATGTGCAATTTTGCCCTGCAAAGGACGTATGTCTGTTTTTTTATAGACCTTCAGAGTGATTTAAATAATTAATATGGTATCGATTAAAAACGATAAGGGCCTCAATCTTGTGGAAGTCAATGCTTATTTTGTTGGCGTGACCAATGAAGGAATAAATAATAAATAAACTAGTTAAATCCTAGTAGTAAACAATCCTCTATTACGAACTTGGATGGATAAATCCAAAATTTGTTAATTGTAGCTCTCGAAGACGACACAAAAAAATTACTTACACTTATTCGAAAAATCTGGCAGGAATATCAACTATTCAAGTCGGAAACACCTCATTCATCACAGTAACATTAAATAAAATTTAAGGTTACATGTGATTTGAGAGGTTCTACACATTCGGATTGATAAAGGCAAAAAATGATGTGACCACATACATAATGCAGAGCTCTTTGGAATATCTTGAATGGACTAAGTACATTTGAATTTGAATTTTAAATACAATCAAGAATGATTGAAATTTAGACACAATCCTCGTCAAGGATACTCGTTTCGGTCGAAATGTTTTAAGTGCAAGAAATATGTACGGGCACAAAGCCACATAGCAAAGAAACCAGATTAACTTTTAAGAGGAACTTGAGAATGTCATCTATTGTAACAGATTACCTAAGACAAGTCATTTGATTTGAGATTTCTTCTTGCCTCCTTTGTGAACAAAAAGATGTAAATATCGGGTCTAACGAAGCAGTAGTGCATTACTTTTCAGTATAATGTAGAAAATCATTTAGAGATCTGTTTGAGACGTTTGCAATAAGAGCGTGGGAGTCAGGCGAATTCAAGGCGTTAAAGTGTGAAACAGTGTAAGTCGCAGGATGAATGGCTCATTCAGTCCTTTACAGTACCAGGCGGCTCTCGGTTTCAAACTAGCGTTACCATTTTACCAGGATCTGATATGGCAAACAGTAATGTTTGCTGAATAATAAAGATACCTTCTGATAAAGATACCTAATGATCGACAAATAATTGGAGGAAGCTGCCTCTTAAGCTTCAAACTTGGAAGGTTCAAAGTGTTTTTAACATGAATGGAAGGTGGTTTTCAGACCATGTCTAAGGAAAAACAGATGGTGGTAAAGAAGAGGAACACTTGAATGTGCAAATTGCCCCTTGTACCACCGTGGTTGACAGAAGGTGCAAAATTCAGACAAATAAGGACGTCCAGGAAGGGATAAGATTGGCAGTCAGTGCCAGAGAATTCCCTGGTACCATGGAACAAATGAACAAAGTTGGACAGACCATGTATTGAGTAGATTAAGCAATAATAGGAAGGCACAAACAAGCCTAAGTTCCTGAACTTCAACTAAAAGACAGGGTACATGTCGTTCCTATTTGCAAAGATAAGGTGATTACGGAATCGCTATTGGAGATCAGGTAGGTCTCAATCCTATAGAGAAGATGCTTAACTGTGGGTAACAAAGGTGCCAAATATTCCTATAGGTTCAGAACGCAGGCCTGAATGAAGTGGCATGTAGAAGTGGCGAGTGTTGAAGAATGAGAAGAAGGGCGTTTTAGTCGTATCGAATGGCCAAGTCAACAAAGGAGAAGTAGGGTAATCTGAGAGAACAGGTCTTAGGAGAGAACTAAAAATCCGAGGCCCAAACGCCCCTTCAACCAATGAGGAGTAGGTACAAATGGATAGATCAGAGACCCTCGATTTATAGAGGAGGAATATGTGGACTCAACATCAAATACTATACGCTATAATTTATGATAAGGAGGCACCAAATCCCAGAGTTGTCACTATAACTAGCCACACCATATAAATTATCTAATGATTTCAGAATTAACGGATACGGCATTGTGGAACTGGATACAAGGAGGATCTAATAATTTCAGCCTATAACCCTGATGATACGGGCAGATGTAAAACAGCTTAGTCCGAGGAAAGCGTAAGATACCTTATCATCGCATGCAATGCAAACGTCTAGAACTTAGTTTTTCTTGTTGATGCTCTGTTATCAAGTATTTTATGTATCGTAATACGGGTAAATACCATATCTTTGTTATAGCAACAAAACAAGAGGTGATCGACATAATACTAATTACAAACCCTGCTATGAACTTAGTAAAAGACTTGGTTTCGTCTGAATTATTTCTTTCAGATCTTAAAACATAACGTTTAAAAATTAATTCAGTCCAAAACCAAACGGATTGGAAATATTATATGAACTATCTGGAACTCGGTATTGATACTGTTACTTGAGCAAAGTTGACATTCATACCAAAAGGGGGCCTCAAGCATCCAAATGAAACAAAATCCCACCGTCTGTTTAAGCCGGATGGAGAATCTGATTTAACAATAATGATCTCACTATGAGAAATTGATGCCAAATACCCTGGATCTCTTCTGAAATTGGGGTAAGAAGGTAAAAGAAAGGATTAACCCAAACAAAACAACAATTAAATTTTTCACCAGGAGGAAGAAACTCGTTATACCTCATCAGTTGGTGATAGATGAATTAAAAATTGCCTTTGATATGAAGGACATATAACTGGGGGTTACTTTGGATAAAAACCTATCCTGGGAAATAGACCGGATGAAAATTATAAATGATAATACCCGTAGCCTTAGTGCAAAGATTAACAGCTGAATCTGCAATCATATGATTTGTCCAAGAATAAGGTTTGCTGCTGTTGTGCGTGATGGAAGAAAACTTAGGCATAAACGATAATGGCAAAACTGGTTAAACTCTTGCAATTTCAAGGCGCCATGAGATGTACGCTAACGACCAATATGGATATTCATAAAAAGGTGGCGGTTATCTAAGTGACATAACCAAGTTTCCCGATGTAATGCAGCCCAAGATGAACTTCATCCAAAATTACAAAACTGACTATTTCATACAAAAATTGTATAGGGCAGCTCTAGAATAAATAAAGAGCGATCTAAGGATCTTATATGTATGTGGAGCACTAAATGGACACAATCAAAGTGGATAAGGTCCTATATAACACATCCGCACTTCACACACATACAAGAGAAGAACACCTCTTCACTTGACACACATAATAGCAAAATGTAAAATTGAAGGAGGATGCAAGGCCACATTAGCCAAAAGAATTCTAAAACTTCTTAAGGAAGTGAGAATTCTTAGAATTCAAGGAACAGGGAAATGATATTTCAGGTCGCAATACAGTAGGGTTCTGGTATACCTTACCCCATTATTAGCATTATTACTATATAAAAGTTCTTGAACAATAAGAAGTCACCAGTAATCGGGAAGCAGTGACAGCTTACAAAATCTGAACCTTCAAATATTTTCGATTTATATTCTGATACCAATTATGCTTGATGACTGCTCTCAACTATTTTAAATAACATAAAAATTACACGATCATTGGAGACTAATGTATGAGCGAAAAGCAAAATGGTACCCTTTCTACAATACACAAACCTTAAAAAAAAATCGAAAATCTGAGCTTATCAAGCTTGAGTGAATTGAATTATTAAAATTAAACTTATCCTATCGGTAGACGCATAAAACAAAAAGTAAAGTTTTTTTCAGAAATCATATTTCGTATTCCATACCAATATTTCAATTCAATCAAAAAACCTCATTTCCACGAACAAAGCACGTACAAATCCAGCAATAACTAACCAAAAAAAAAAAAAAAATTTACTAAAGCAAAACGAAAATTCAAAGGCCTATAAATAAACAATTTCAATATCCTTTAAAACACTATCTTTTCAACAATTTTCCACCAACATCACACCAAAACCCCAAAAGTAAAATTATTTTTATCAAAATTTGCTTACGCGCAAAGAAATCGTAACTTTTCATCCGGCGCTACATATATAGTATTCCTATATCATACCCGAAAAGCAAAAAGCAACCCCCGCAATTCGTTAAAAAAAATGAAAAACTATTCAAGAGTAAAATTGAAACACGACCAAAAAAAAAAATTCTAAAAAGCTTTTTCAAATATTTCAATTTTTTATCATGATTTATTTACTAAATTTTCTTGCGAAAAAAAACGTAATGAAAAACTTTCCCAACTGTATTTACAATACACATATATACTTACACCACTATACTATACAGACAGTTATTTTAAATATTTCAAATGAAAATAAAAAAAATCGAGCTTTTCGAAATGAAAATTCCCCAACACTAAACACACAGTAAAATAATCATAATTCATTTATTTGAATTAACTTGACTGTCAAAGTATTTCAAATAAATCATTATCATTTCATTACTATATATTACATTAAAAATAAAAAGCTCCACATTACAACGATAATGATGGTGATAACTACTCTGAGCTTTTTTCACTTTATTTACTATTTTAGTCTTCATTATGATATTAATTTATATTTTAATTAGAAAATTAGACTTTTTTTGTGCCGTTATTTATATTTTGATTAAATGTATTATTCATTCATTAAAAATTTAGGTTGAAACTTGAGGCAAAGCACACATACAAAAAAAAGCTCAATAATAATATTAAAACTAATAAAAAAGTTTTTAATAAAAGTTCAAAATTTTATTATTTTTACATCGTTTTTTTGGTTGTTGTTGGTGTGCTTTGGCTATATTTAAATTTGTTGTCATTATTATTCAACATAGTGATGTTATGTAGATAAAAGAAAATTTAGAAAAATTTAAAAAAAAAAAAACTTTGAGAATAAAGATTTTTTTTTATGTTGTATACCACAAGAGAAAATTAAATTATATTTCTGCTTAATGAAAAAAATAAAAAATAAATGAATTCCTAAAAAAGGATCGGAAGGATTGAGATTTTATGTTTTAAATCTACACATAACCATTTTATACATATATACACATATCTGTATAAAATCTCTAGAAATTAAAATAAATTAAAATTAAAGCTTTGTGAAGCATAAATTGCAATTTTGACTTTTAATTCAATCAAACTATGGATTATGCTGGTTTTGTGGTTGGTTACTTTGTTTGGTGGCAACTATTATATTATTTTATTTATAAATCAACAAGGAGTTTATAATTCAACCTTATTATTCTTCATAAAAAGGATCATACAATGTTGAGGCAATCAGTCAAACTCTAGAAGTATACATAAACACGAAAGATATTGGTTGGCAAATTGGACGTTTCTTGTAATCTTCCATTGTCAATTAAAAATTCAAACAACCGCCATGTTGTACCCCCAAATGAGTCAGCTGCTTCGTGCTCTATTACGAACTCCATAGAACCAGTTTAAATTTTGAGAACTAAAATTCATCTCCAACTCTAATTGTCTGCAGTGAAAAATTACCAAAATTTATATAAAAAAATTGTAAAATTCGTTTGTATTTTTCCGAAATTAATAAAATTGAAATCGGTAAATTTATACAATTTATGCAAATAATAAAATTCATCTGCATTCTTAAAACCAACCAAATGCATAAAATTACTGAAATTCTGAAATTTTTTTATAAATTCAAAATTGTTTCACAAAAATTTATAAAGTTCAAAAATTTTGAAAATATTTTAATTTAAATAGAAATCTAATTACCATTACATAAAGGTTTAAGATTTAAGAAATATATAAAATTCATTCGAAATTTAATACCAGTTAACCATATTTAGAAAATTCAAATAACTTCAACAATAATATATTGAAAAACAAAATAGACTCATAAATTATTAAATTCAAAAAATTTGTCTAATTGAGAATGGGAGCCAATTTTGTTAAATTTGAAAAATTTTGAGAAACATATAGATTTTTATCGATTTAACAAAATCATAAAATTTGTAAAATTTAAAAAGTTCATACTCAAATTTTTTCACTCTGTTAATTGATTTTAAAGAAGATAATGAATTTTATGATTTCAACGTGTCTTACCAATTTTACATCTTTCTTAATTTTTCAATTTTTTTTAAATATTTTTAATTTCTAAAAAATTTAAAAATTTCTAAACATAAATAAAAAATACTTAAGAAAATTTGGAAAATTTAGCAAGTCTAATCGTCTGTACTAGTAAAGCTAGTAAAAAGAATAAAAACAAAGTTGTACATTTCTCTGCATTGACTGAATTTTATAAAATTTCTAAAATCGTTTGGAAAATCCATAAATTTGGAAAATTCATAAGAATCATGGAATATATACTGTTCATTATTAAAACTGATAAAATGCATAAAATTTGTGAAATTCATAAAATTCTATAATAGGAAATTTATTGAAATTAATAAATTAAATCAAAACATTCAAAATATTTCGTAAAGTTTATAAAAATTTATGATATTCATAAAATTTAAAAAAACTCATAAAATTATAAAAATTCATCACCATTCTTCAAGAATAGATTAAGAAAACACTCTCAAACACTTCTCAAAACTTTTATTTCAAATTTTAAAAAAATTTGACAAATTGGAAAGTGTACAAGTAATTATTGTAAAATTTATATAATTCATGTAATCCATAAAATTATATTCTATAAACTTAATATATTCTTAAAATTTTCAGAGGTATAGAATTAAGTCCATTAGATAAAATACATTGTATTCTTAAAATGCATTGTTAAAATTTGTGGAATTAGTCACCAATCACCAAAATTCATCACCAATCGTCCCTTAACAAACCTACTAGAATTTATTTTAAAAAATTATAAAATTCGCCTGTATTGAATTTCATAAAATTAAGAAAATTTGAAAATCTTAAAAATTGGGAAAATCATATAAATCATGGAATTCATAAAATTTATTGATATTCTTTAAACTAATAAAAGGCATTTTTGAAATAAAGATAATTCTGAAATTTCGGCCAGTTCAAAATTTAAAGCCAGTTGAGAAAATTCATTCAACTTATTAAAATCGAAAATTCCAGAAATTTAATTTCAAAATTGTTCGCAAAATTGACAAAATTAAAAAAATTTATGAAATTCGAAAAATTTGGAAACAATTTAGTTCCAATAGAAATTTGTGTTTTTAGAGTTTTATACTTATGAAAAAATTAAAATCCATTGAAAAATTTATAAAGTTTATAGAAATTTAAAAATAACTAATCTACATTCTTAAAAAAAAATTTGGGAAAACTTTAACTCAAATTCATAAATTTATAATAAATCTATTAATTTTTTTTTTTTTTTTTTTTAACATAGCTATTTTATTAACAAAAAATTTCTAATACAATACAAAATATATTACTAAGAAAAAGAATTTTTTAAAATACAAAATAAATAAATTAATAAATTTATAAATAGCTAAGACTAGTGACTCCTTATTTAAAATAAATGCCATGGAGTCACGATTCAAACATCAAAATTTCAATCAAGTAGTACAGTTATGGTATTACACAGTCCGTTATTAATCAAAAAAAATTTAATAAATAAAAAATATATTTTTTTTTGTTTTTTTGTTTTTAAATACATTAATTTTATGAAGTTTAGTATATAATTTAACAGACAAATTCAAAAAATTTAAAAAAAAAGGATAAGGTAGAATAATTTGGAAAATTAAGAAATGATATAGAAAATTCAGTTAATTTTATTGAATTTGTAAAATTTTTGAAGTTCATAAAGCTAGAAAAAATGTAAAATTCATTAATAAAATTAATTAAATGCTTCATCATACGGAAAGTTTAGAAGAAAAATTTGAAAAATTCTGAAGATATAAAATAAAATTCAAAAATTGGATAAAATACATCAAATTCATAAAACTCTTCATTAATTCCAATAATGTTTAAAATTCTTCTATAATCGTCGGTTGAGAAAAACTATGTTTAAATTTTGGGAAATCCATCAATTTATAACTTTATAACTTAAATTCATAAAATAAAAGAAACTCAGAAAATTCTTAAATTTCGAAAAAAAATTAATAATAACTTTCTATAAATTTTATAAAATTCGAAAAATTAGTTTAATAATAGTTTGAATAGAAATTTAATTTAATTACCAATACAAAATTTAGAGTTTGGGAATTCATAAGTATATCAAATTCGATATTTTTTTAATTTTTAAAAATTTTTAAAATTCTGAAAATTCATGAAACAAAAAAATTGCAATTAAATTTCTTCAGAAAATACAGTTAAAATCAAAATTTCAATACAGAACATTTAGATTTTTAGATTAAAATTCATTGAGATAACAAAATTCTTCATAAACAATATTCATAAAATTTGAAAAATTCGGAAAAAAAAAAAAAAAAATTATGAAAATTTATAAGTCTTATAAAATAAACAGAATTTCTAAAATTCGTAAATACCATACAATTCAAGTTTATGTGGAATGTTTGAAATTTGAAAATTCGGAAAATTTTGAAAGACAACGTTCATAAAATTAATGAAATACGTTGAATTCATAAAATTCAATTATTCCATTAAATTCAATTCAAAATATGTAAAATTCATATCCAACTGTAATTGTCTGCAGTGAAAAATTTATAAAAAAATTATAAAATTCGTCTTCATTTTTTCGAAATTATTAAAATTGAAATCCATAAATTTGTACATTTTATAAAAATCATTAGCAAAAGTCCTTCAGTATTTTTAAAACCAACAAAATGCATAAAATTAATGAAATTCTAAACATGTTCAAAAGTTTATTATCAAATTAATAAAAACTTTAAAATTACAATTAAACAAAATTTGTATAAATTCTAATTTTTTTAGCAAAATTTACAAAATTCAAAAAATTAGAAAATTCGAATAACTTCAACAATATAGATTGAGAAAGCACAATAGATTTTATAAATTATTAAATTTAATTAAAAAAATTTGGTAAATTGAGAATGAGAACAAATTTAGCTGATTTTGTTAAATTTGAAAAATCCTTAAGAAAAACGTAAAATCTATCGATTTCACAAAACTATAAAACATCCACAAATGAATTTCATATGAATTCAATTCATAAAAATCAAGGCACGTCAAAGTTCATCTGCATTATTAAAACAAATAAAATGCAACAATTTATGAAATTTAAAAAAATTCTTATATTGCAAAATTTATGAAGTTAATAAATTTAACAAGGTTATTCAGAAAATTCAGAAATATTCTATAACTTTAAAAATATTTTGTAAAAATTTATAAAATTAAATAAATAAATTAAATAAATTAAAAAAATTCTTAAAATTTATAGAATTTGTAAAATTCATGAATCTCATAAAATTCATTAATTCCATTTCTATTTTAGTTCAATTGGAAATCTACTTTCCAAAACAGAACTTGTAGTCTTCGAGACTAAAAAGGTTATTTCAAATTTGAAAATAATTAAGAAAAATTTAGCAAATTGGAAATATCATCAACAAAATTTAGTTTAATTTATTTATATTTATAAAATTCTTTAAATTCATAAAGTATATAAAAATCATAAATTTCATAGATATCACAAAATTGTTAAATTTGTAAAATTAGTACAATTCAGTACAATTCAATTTATTGTAAATAATAAAAAAATATAAAATTTGTAAAATTCATCACTAATCTCTGGCGCCAAAAGCTAGGAAAATTTATTAAAAATATTGCAATTCATAATTATAAAATTCATAAAATTTATGAAATTCAGAAAATTTATGCAATCTTACAAAATTCATATGCATTTCAATTGTTTCGTAAAATTTAGAAAATTTTAAAGGTTCTGAACATTTAAATAAAATTTAAACTTAATTTCTATAGAAATTAGTTGAAATAGAAATCTTATATCAATAAAGAACATTTAAAATTTTAGGCCATAATTCATTAAACTCATTAAAAATAATCTGAAATTGAAAAAAATCATTAAAATTTTTGTAGTTAGTTTGGAAAATTTTAAATAGTCCATCAAATTGATAAAACAATAATTCCATTAATGCAGCCCTCGTGGGTGTTTTATCATAAGTAGCACCGTGGGCCCATTAGTGGAATTGAGTGCTGGAGTGATCCGCCCAACTTTAATTTTTAATTCCATAAATTCCATTAAAATCAATTAATAAATTAATACAATATGTTAAATTCATTTCCAATCGCCCGTAAACTTAAACTACTTGAATTTTTAAAATTCGTCTGCATTTGAATTAATTTCATTAAATTAAAAAAAAATTGAAATCTTAAAATTTGGGAAAATAGTAGAAATTTATTCTGGAATTTCGACCAGTTCATAAAATTAATAAGCCTTTCAAATTAAAATCCAGTTTAGAAAATTCATACAACTTATCTAAAATTAAATAAAACTTAATCTAAAATTTCGAAAACAATACTTCAAAATTGTTTACAAAATTCAAAAAATTAAAAATATCGTTGAATTAGGAAATTTAGAGAATTAGAGAAGTCATTCAATTATCCTAAAATTAAATTAATAAAATTTACCAAATGCTTCATTTAGAAAATTTATAAAATTTTGAAGATATAAAGTTAACTTCATAAATTGGATAAATCACATAGAATTCATAAAATTCCTCATTAACTCCATTCAAATCTTTTATAAAAATAAAATTAAATGTTTAAAATTCATTGTCTGTTGTGAACAACTAATAAAATGTATTACAAAAAATTGTTAAATTCGCCTGTATTTTAATGAATTTAGCAAATCCATAAAATATTTATAACTTAAAACTAATAAATTTCAGAAAATTTGTGAAATTCATAAAATTCAAATTAGATTTCTATTTTAGTCAAAATAATTAATAAAAGTTTCATAAAGTTTAAAAAAAATTCAAAATCAGTAATTTGGGGAATAACTAAATTTTTAAAATTCATCTGCATTTTTAAAACTAGTAAAATAATTCAGCAAATTCTGAAATTTCGAAAAATGCATATAAATTAATAAAATTAATAATAACTTAAAAAATGAAAAATTTCGAAATTTTTTATAAATTTTATAAAGTTTGAAAAATTAGTTTGATATGAGTTTGAATAGAAATTTAATTAATAGAAGTTAAATTTAATTTAACAAATATAAAAATCATTCAAAAATATTATTAATATATTGTAAAAATTATAATATTCCGAAATTATTAAAAAAGTTTCAAATTTGTACGTTTAATTCTTAAAATTTTAAAAATTTTAAAAATGTGTGCTTGGTAATGGTATAGTCATTCAGACAGCTATTAAGGTTGTATTTTCTACTAAGAAGTTGAAATCCGCAGATTTCCCCCTCTCAGGGAAAAAATTGTGCTGAAGTCCCAACCTTCTACAAATTCGAAACCATCGTATGAATTAGTTTGTGGAACAACGTGCGCGCAGAAACTGAAAGATTCAATCAAAAGTCAAACCTAGGAAGAAAATCAAACAATCTAAATTCTAATAAAAAACATTTAGAATTTTGGACTCATCAATCATCATAAAATTTAAAAAATTCTGAAAATCCAAGAAAATCAAAAAATTGAGAAAATTTATAAATACTTATAAACTAACAAGAATTCTTGTGAATTCATCAAATTAAATTAATAAAATTCATTTTCACACGGATAATTCAGAAAATTTAAATTTTTTAGTTCATAAAAATGATAAAACTCATTAAATTTATAAAATTCATGTGCGTTTAAACTCGTTCACAAAACTCAAATAAAATAATTAAAATTTGGGATATCTATAAATTTATAAAAAACATAAAATTCATCTGCAATTCTTAATATTAATAAACCGTATACATTTTTTGAAATTCAGAAAATTCTGAAATTTCGGAAAATTAATAAAATTTATTAATTTAATGATTCTCATATTAAAAGCCAGTTCAGAAAATTCATGAAATTCAGGAAAAATTGTACAATTTTGTAAAATTATCAAAATTTATGGAATCCATAAAATGTTTAAGGCAAATTTATTTTCATACCAAATGTGTGGAAAATTAAAAAATTCAGAAAATTCTCAAAGATAAAAAATAAAGTTCAGATTATTGGTAAAATACATTACATTCATAAAATTCATTGATTTCGATAAAATTAATGAGTGAAACAAAATAAAATTTGTAAAATTCATCTCCAATCGTCTGTAGTCAAAAACTAGTCAAATTTATAAAAAATATTGTAAAATTCTTCTACATTTCCAAAAATTTTAAAATATTCTGAAATTACTACGTAAATTTTGGGAGACCCATAAATTTCTAAAATTCATAAAACTCAATAACATTCTAACACTAATAAATTTATAAAATTTTTAAATAAAACAAGCCTATTCAGAAAATTCCGATAATTCAAAATTATTTCGTAAAATTTATAAAATTTTTAAAATTAATAAAATTTATGAAATACTAAAAAATAATTAAAATTTTGGCAAATTCATAAAATTAATACGACTCTAAAATTAAGAGCCAGTTCAGAAAAGTCATGAGACTTTCATGAATTTTAAAAAATTGTTAAACTTTAAAAATGTTTCGCAGAATTTACAAAATTCATAAAATTTGTAATTCATAATTTTCTAAATATTCTTAAAATTTAAAGAATAAGAATAAACTTTGCAAAATTTTATAAAACTCACTAAGGCTGAAAATATAGTTCATAAAATTGATAAATTCTTTCCAATCGTCAGAAGTCAAAAACTAATAAAATTTATAAAAAATTGTAAAATTAGTCTGCATTTGAAAAAAAATTCATAATATTCTGAAATTATTAAAATTTGGGAAACCCTTAAATTTGCAAAATAAAAAAAATTAATTCAATTTTAGAAAATACAGAAAATTTTTAAATATACCAAAATAAAATCGTAAAATTCTTAGAATTTAAAAAATTTCGAAAATTCACGACACTCATTTAAATAGATTTCTGTAATAGTTAGTTTAGATATAAATCTTATTTCGAACATTTTAAATTTTACCCTAAAAATCATCATAAAATTACAATATTCAAAAATTTTTAAAAATTCGGAAAATCCAAAGAGGATTGTAAAATTTAGCAAATTTATAAAATTTGTAAAATGAAAAAGTCAATAAAATAAAATTTAAAAACCCATAAAATTCATCTGCATACGGATGTAAAATTTTAAAAATTGCATAAAATTGATAAGTTAAAAAATTATGCTCCAACGCCCTAACTTTAATAATTATTTAGATTGGCCTAGTGAAACCATTGACCAGTGAAACCTGTTATACAATTTGTAAATCAAGCAAAACCATTTATGATCACCCAATGAAAATTGAATCAGAAAAGATAAATAATTCGAGAAAGAAGATATTGGCAAATGAAATACGAAAAGTAGATGCAGATATATATTAAAAAGAGAAATGAGGTTTGGGGAAAGTGCTTTAAAATCTTTGACATAAAAATCTCTTTTGAATTTAAACGTAAAATGGTTTTAAAAATTTGTTGCCTCGATACCAGATTTCTAGACTAAATTGTAAACTTTTCTAGTGTTTATAATTTCGGCATTTTTTAAATAACATGTTATCTGTAAAAATTTTGTTTTAATTTATTAAATTTGCATTACAAATCAGTAACATAAACTGGAAAAAATAAACATTTTAAATAAATTTTTGTTTGGTTTCTTTTAAAACCAACATTTTGTTAAAAAAAAATATCATTTGTAAACACATAAGTGTAGATAACTAGTTTTGCAAAAAATAAATTTTACACATGACACTGGCAAAATTTCGGTTTTTCTGTCAAATTAAATTCAAACTGGAGATGGCCGTTATTTGTGATGCACAAACCATATAGTAATAGTAATTATAATTACGAATGGCCCACCAAAAAATAAAAAACACATGCCCTAAACAAACAAAAAAATTAATAAATTAATTTCTCTTCTGGTACATTTAATTATTATATGTTCTTTGTCCGTCTGGCAATAGCCCAAAAAATGAATATAAATATTAAATGAGCGACAACAAATGAACGAAATTCAATCAATTTCTAATTATAAAAAATACTCCGACCACATCCATTTTTTTCAAGATATAATTAACAATATTATTGATGATAATGTTTTTGTAAAAAATTCATCAATTTCCAACCAATTTTTGATGGTTTGTCGTATTTTATTTTCCCAGTTACATCATAAAATTTTAATTCACCAATACCCAAATACGATATAAATTATGAGTAACGACAAAAATAAACTTTATACCCACGCAAAACTTGTATAGTATCGACGTCGACGACGACGACAACGACGACAGAAAAGTCAATAAATATTAATAATTTTATTTTTTGTGTTTGTTATTAATATTTTGGAAAATTATTGAATATTTGATTTGATTTTTCGTTCCCGGGAAAAACACTCGCTGTACAAAAATTGTTGTTAACCATTAAACTATATATACTACCGGGTTTGGCGAGTACACACATATATAGTTTACAACCGGCAGTCGTTTTCCGATTGAGCGGTATTTTTATAATTTGATTGACATATGAGTGTAACATGTCATGTATCGGAAAACATAAATTTTCTTTTGTTTTATGTCCTTAGTACACAACCACCCTCCAAAAAAAAAAATAAAATTGAAAAGGGATAAGAGTATATTGATATAATAAAAATTATATGATATGTGGTTAGTTTATGTATTCTATATGTACAGCATAGTACATAGTCGTATTGTTAATTGTACAAAACATAAAACTCTCTGTATAAATTTTAATGGATATTTACTTTTATGATTTGGATTTTAATGAAAATATTGAACGTTAAACAAAAAGATCGTCAACATAATATTTATTGAACCATTTAGATACAATAGGGAGTATGTGTTTAATTAATGTGTTTGTAATAAAATTCGATGAGTGATTCTTTGTTTGGTTTGCGGAGATATACATCCATAAAAAGCTGGCGAGGGAATTTGTTATCCGTACTTGTTGCAGAATTAACCTAAAACCCATGGTGCCAATCAAATTAAATATAAAAAAGTCAACGGATATACAATACATTGAGGGGTATTTATAGCTGCCAACACGCGACTTTCTTAAACAAAACATTTTGTGATGAGCGTTCTCCTCTATGTCATTGGTGATCTTCCATTCTTTTCTGTTAACCATTTTTCCCAAAATAGTTCCGGCTAATCTCCATTTGCACTTTCGACTTACTATCTGATAGTCTGTTTGAGACTTTATGTTCGGTTTTTTTCAGTACAACCAAGGTAGACAAATTTCTCGACCTCTTCTATGATTTCTTGGTTAATGTTATAATTGGAATTCTTTCTTGTTTTAGGAAAACGATAGGAATGTACTGAGGTTCCGCACTCAATGCCATACATAGAGCCAATCTAGAAGATCTATCCTATATCGCACAAGCGCGCTGCCACCTAAGAATGGATAATATCTGATCTGCGTTCAAAATGAATGCGGAAGAGAAGGTATCTAGTCCCGCAAAGGTCGAACAGATGTCAGTCATCACATACAGGCCTAAGAGATGAAACGAAACACATATTTAGTGCATCTTAAGTAAAATTCACTAATGAACCGTTTCGCCTTTCGCTAGCTAAGAGTAAAACGCCACTTTAGTCTCAGTTGTGAGTAAGTAAATCGAACTTCTGAATAGCGTCCTTACCACCATTGAAAGAATACAGAAATTGCTGGTTCGAGAGCAACAAACTTTATACTACGTGATCCAGGTTTCGCAAAAAAGGCAGCAACCGCATTTCGCTCAACGTTCAACATTACTATCCAGACCACAAGAATTGCCAAAGCGGACAAAGAAAAAAAAACAAAGTGCCGATCAAACAAAGATCCGAAATCATTTCCATTTAATGCAATTAAAAGCTTAACGAATTGGGTAGCTGCGCATGGAAGGAGTGCAAGTATACGGCTACGCTCAAAGTACAAATTGGGCTTGTTGTTAGTATTGTTAGAATCACACTAAAAACAGTTTATTGAGATTGAGACTGGATCTGCCAAGCGTACACTATCTAAAATGGAATCGACACAACCAATTTTTAAGTCGGTTTGGAAGACATTGATCACACGGTATGAAAATAATCCACTAACATTTTAGTCGCATATAAATGGCATTATCTAAACGGAGACCTTGCAAAAGGAGCCCGTGAAAGGAGTTCGTGAAATGTTAGATTAACATCCCATGTGGAGCTAGCAGAAAATTTCATTATCTGCTTGATGTTGACCAAATTAGATTCCAATACTGTCCAGAAATGGGTAGAGATGACCACAATAGAGAAATTCTGATTTGATGGACTTTAGGCCTCCACCGAATAGATAATAACTGCGATCGAAGATTCGGAAAGCCGGACAGCTGCAACAATACTGTAAGCAGTCGTCCACTTCCTCCAAACAGTCGTCACATACAGCATCTTGAGTTAGTCCCATGCGTTGGAGATGAAACGTTCATGGCCAGTAATAACACCGATATTAGTGAATCTTAAATTGGATTCAATAATGAACTGTTTCGGCTTTCCATAGCTAGGAGTAGAACCCCACTTCTGTCCCAGTTCAAGTAGACCGAATTTTGAAAAAGCGTCTTTACCACCATTGAAGGATAGAGTTATTGCTGGTTCAGTAACAACAAATTTACTACGTAATCCAGCTTCCAGCACAAAACAGTCAGCTTACTTTGCTCAACGTTCAACTTTACTCTCCACACCATAAAAATTGTCAAAGCTGCTTCTACGCATATCTCTTCCTTTTCCCGTTAGCTACAATGGCAGACAAAGAAAAAACAAAGAGCAATTGAGCGGAAGAGACTAAACCGACTAAAATTGAATTGGGTAATTGCGCATGAAAGTACTGCAAGTCCGTCTAAGCTCAAAGTACATAGATTGAGCAGTACGAACCACACTTCTAACAGTTTATTGAGAGGACGAGGGATGAGTTGAATTCGAATTTTACCAATTTTGAATCTGCTTATGTCGATGTTAAGGCCGAGATCATGAATATGCTCGGGGCAAGGATCGATAAATCAAGATCTAAAAAAGTATTGGAAACCACAGTGCAAAATCAATTGCTAGTTGGAGCAACAAAGGTTGTTAGATTATCAAAACCGCAACCACCAAAATTCTCCGGTATCTATAGATAGTGGTTCGATTTTAAAAACTCAATGATCATCTAGGATGCTGAGCTAACGGGCGTTGATAGGTTTCGATTTTTAAGATCATGTTTGACTGAATCTGTCAAGCGTACACTAACAAAAATGGAATCGACACCACCAAATTTTAAGTAAGCTTGGAATGCATTCATCACACGGGTATGAAAATACTCCACTAACATTTTAGGCGCATATAAATGCCATCATTCAAACGCAAAAGGACCACACCGAAGGAGTTCGTAAAATGGTAGATCAAGTCAGCACCCAATATATCGCGCACTGTAATCCTTGGAATCGAATGTGGCGGTAGCAGAAAATTTCATGATCTGCTTGCGATATTGACGAAATTAAATACCAATACTGTCGAGAAATGGGAAGAGATGACCACTAAAGAAATTCCGACTTGTACTTGTAGGACTCATGCTGTACTTACGATTTACAGTTTCAATTGCTGTGTTGAGTGCTTAGCTCTTGATCATACGCTACCAAAATGTTCAAAGTTCAGGAGATTAAACGCTAGAATATTTGTGTATTGTATCTCAAGGCGAAATATTCAGCACGACTTTGCAAAGCAAAGCAACAAAGCAACTGCCACAAAAAGTATCAAATTACATTGCAATTTCAGTCATCACCCAGTGGTGTATCAAATACATCATCATCTAGTGCTGGGCCCTCACAAGCTGTTATGGTCGCCACGGGAATCAGTGACGAGCCAACTATAACAGCCACATCCGTCGTTAATATTCTAGATTTAAATGGACTGCAACTTGTTTATTTGAGGAAAAGGCGCCACTTAAACGACTTCAAAAGCTGCGTGTTTCATCACAATGTCGTCTCGCCTGGTGAAACGCAGAATATCTCATTGGTGCTCGAGTACTATATGAAAGAATTTTTCCGTATATAGGCGGCTTGATGGTTGGCGCAAACACAGCCTATTTGGATAGAATCAATCGATATTTTAAAGAGGGATGGTTTCAAATTAAGCAAATTTTGTTCTAACAGCAAAAATTATTGTCGTTAGTTGAACCCCAACATCTCGAGGAATCAAACCGTGAGAAGGCCTGTCATTCTGACCCACCAAGACTAACTAGTGTGTCCAGTCATCACTTTAGCTAAGTATTTTATCAAGAGCTTTTGAAGCTGTAAACCAATTGGGATACGCCACTGAGTAAGGAGGTTGCGCGTTAAAATGAGTTAATTTTCGAACACAAATTAATTCAATGAAAGTAGACATATTCCTCGATTCGCGTTATTGAAGGGAACTTTTAAAATCGTGGAAGTTCAATTATTTTCAGACGCCAGTGAAAAGGCTTATGGGGCCTGCGCATATTAAATAAGATCGCTCAAGGTTTGTGCACGAGTGGCTCTAATAAAAACGATCAGTATTGCCCGACTCAAATTACTTGCGGCTCAACTTATGAACGCGATCTGGTTACTCGTCTTAAACGTGACGTTTTCAACGAGTTGAATGTCAACAATTACTTTTATTGGACTGACTCGTTAATCACGCTATGTTGGATCAGTGCAGAGCTCCATACCTGGAATATTTTTGTTGCACATAACGTAATTAAATTCAGTAAGACACAAAGACGGAAGATTGGAGATATTTTTCCGGAAATTTAAATCCAGCTGACCTCAACAGTTGAGGTATGTTGCCCGTAGAGATTGCCGAATATGAGTTTTTGTTTTGTGGTTCAAATTCTCTACAATGTGATGAATCTTTTTAGGCTATTATTCATTCACCATCCTCGCCGAAGGAAGAGATTGCAGAAAAACGCCCACTAAATTTGTCTTATCGACCATTTGCATATGCGCTACGGTTTATTCAGAACTGTCGGTTTCCTGCTGTCGATAAGGAAATATACGGAAGAAATTTTTGATGAGCGAAAATGTATTCGCGAAATATTCACCAATTTTATTTTGTGAAGTATCCAGCAATGTGGTTTGAAGTCCTTGGCGTCGTTTTTAGATGAGTTTGGAATAAACATCAAATCATCATGCCCATAGATATCACAAATTCACAAGGTCATTAATTCATTATTTCCTCGCCTAACCACACATTGTTCTCACAGCAGTTCCAACAAGGTACTAGCCAATAAACGGTCTAGTCCAGACTAGAGGCATTATTCTTCAGTGCATCAGATGTTTCCGTAAAACGCCAAAATTGATATGGCAAATTATGACCATTTCAAGTGAGACGTGTTAAATTTGCTGGACCTTTCAATGTATGTGACGCTTTTTATGTGCGTTTCCACAAAAGCACTTCACCTGGAGCTCGTTGATGATCTATCAACTGAAGCGTTCATTCGCTATTTGAAGAGGTTCATCATAGACACCACACATGGTGCGATAAATATATTCGGATAATGCAACAAAATTCAATGGGACATTGGACGATGCCATTTGGCAAGTTTGTAATTAGTCGTCTGTTAAGTGGGAGTTTATACCACCCAAACCACCAAATCGGAGGAGTATGGGAAGCATCAATCAAAATCACTAAGCGGCTTTGAAAAAATGGCATTGGATGTGAAGAGGTAACAGCAGATAAACTTCACACCATAATTAGGCATTCCACGTTCGGCGAACCCAAACAACCTCCAGCCATTGACTCCGGATCATTTCTTGAATGGTGATCCGTTGATCCATTGATCTCCCCGAGTGGGCCATATTGGGAACCATCAATCGAGTGAAGATTTATCTGAAAATTTGCATTATTTGCGAATGAGTATTTTACCACGTTGCAGCTGCAAAAGAAATGGTTTGCCAAACATAGGAATATTACCGTCGGCACTTTGCAGTCGTTGAAATGGTCACTAGGGCGAGTTGAGGATTGCAAACCCGATAAAGATGGAAATGTTTGGATTGGTGATACGGAGTGGTGATAAAACGATTGAAGGCTGAATCTCTGTGAAGTAGCAGTCTTACCAATATAGAAGGACGAAGTAAAATTTATTAACCTGCCACAGATCATTGTGCAATTGAAATCGCTCGATTAACACACTACAATGGTGAGCAAAATAAAATTTTCTGAAGTGAAAATACATTTTTCATTTTGATTAATTGCGACGATGTATTTTTACGAAAAAAAAACTCTACCTAATAGACCTGGCAAGAAGAATGTCTTGGCAGTCCCATTTGTTTTCGTCGTGAAGCGGCTTTGACTGAAGAGTTATAATAAACCGTAACTCTCTATAATTAGGACAGAGAAGATTAATGAATTGGTTACAGTTCTTGACAAGTCTCGAGTGGCTGGGGCTGAACGTATATATACTTTATCGGTCGCCCTTTTGAACTGTGCTCTTATTTGTTATATAGTTAATGGCTTTTATTAGAGCACCCGAATTTATTGACTGGTATTAAGAGTCAGGCGCCACAATTGGAATGTGTTGTCTTGTTTTTTGAAACTAGTTGTGTTTAAATTTTAGTCCATTTCTTTTGGTGTCTTCATCAATTTTTTTAAAGATATGTAGGTCTAGCGTACTCCACTTCAGTTACCTTAAATTGATTTATAGCTGTAGTCCCACACATTTGGAAATGAAATACATATAACTATTGATATTATTTTGTTCTGTGTTTGTACACCCATGCTGGCCATTGCCAACTGATGGTTAACTTTGAAATTGAAGTTTTTGGCATTCTGTTTATGATATTCTTCATTTAACGAAGTATTGGTACATTTATATGAACGGGTCTGATTCATTGTTAGCTTGTATAAGCTGCTTTCTTTCATTCCTTTTGAGACAATGGCCCTATTGCTTCCATCTTTATATGTTGTTTTAATTTTTTTGTTTATCAGTTTAGAGACAATTTAGAGAAATTGTTAATGGCTTCGAAGAGCCACATTCAAATGATGGTCCATATATATATATATATATAGGTTACTGGTTTAAATTGGGATCGATAAAAATAAAAAATAACGATTGGATGTGCTTAAGATAAGTATAAGTTCAATGAACTTTATTTTTCTGTAATTGTTTTGAATCAGCCTATACATAATGCATATTATTCTTCGATTTTTGTTCGGGCCCAAATTTGCCAGCAATACTCACCATCAAAAAATATAGATAATATATTCAACGGGACACTTAAAAAGGTGGATATTTTATCCTATCAGACCTATCAGAATGGAAAATGTAGATTCCTCTCGGGATGCGAGAAAGTTTAATCCAGCAACAACATGTTGACCCAATGTCAGCTAACGGAGGTATAACAAGAGAACGACTAAAAAAACTTAGAAGGTTTTACTTTTGGTCTTCAATGGCAAACCTTATGGGGAAACCTTTTGATATGGTAAAACCTTGGTAGAGGGTGTATATATTTTGATCTGGTCGGACCTTATCCCTGATCAAGGTAATAAAAAAAATGATTCTAACAGTGCTGAACCATTTGACTAAGCTTGTTATTTTAAAAATTCTCAGTAGAAGAACCGCGCAACAAACCACAGACTATTTGAAGAATAAGATTTTTTGTCTATATTTGGGATTCCTCATACTCATTCAATCAGATAACCGAAGTCAACTTAAGAGCAGTGAATATAAAGATCTCTTGAATAAGGTTGGGGTTATCGACACTAAAATAGCCATTTATTCTCCGCAGTCAAATGCGCCTGAGCAAGTGATTTATGTTTTTGAACAAAAAATAAAAATGTGATGCTAAAGCTTGACGTCAAAACTCGGTGGAACTCGTTGGTTCTCATTATTGAAATCTTGGTAAAATTGAAACCGAATTCATTCAAAAAGCACGCTCGGACATTGGAACAAATAATTTTTATGAGAAAGTCGACTTTAAGGTTTTAGAAGATATTTTGAAAGTTTTAAACCCATGGAATTGGCTGTTGAAGAGCTAAGTAAGGAACTCAACGGTTTTAACCGGTGGAGGTGTTTTTGTTCAAAAATCATTCTGAGCAAACGTCTAATTTAAGTGTATTGATGCTATTTAATTATGGAAACTCTAGTTGTCAGTGCAGATACGATTAGTGATAGGGTGAATGGGAGATAATATTGGTATCGCTCGATATGATGAAGAATTGTAAACTTGCATGTTGTTTGAACAAAATTTTTTTTTTTTTACATAACCTACAAAAAATTATATCATGTATGTCGGACTTTCATGTTTGGTGTTATATGTATATACTTATGTAGATGAAATGATTCAATTTAACTGGAATAGATGACGGGCAAAGATGCCCGAGGTAGATTACGCAAATCAATCCACGCAGTTTTCGACACGTAAAATATTACGTAGATTGCTTGGCCGTATTTTTTGTCAACGTCGATAGTTAAAATAATGTCAATGATATTTTTGGCGATTTAAAATCGAATGTGCCAGTTCGCAGGAATATTTTGTAAAAGAGCAATTCAGTTAAGACGTATGTAGGACGAAATTAAAAAATGATTCAAATTAGATGGTGAGGTGATTATTTCATTTGTTTCTTTTTGACAAATGACACATCAGTAGTGTCATACTGTCATGGTATTTTTATTCAGTATTAGTTTGCCAATTCATCATGGAGAGACTAAGCTCGGCATAGCGTCTACAAATGTTATGTTTGGCAAAATCGGTCTGTCTAGACCACTATTTGGAGTAGGTACCATTGAAAAGGTTGAATCCTAATTTACAGTATTGGATGATACGCGACCAAAGAGACGGTTTGGTGTGGTTTATGGGACTGTGAAATCATCGGTCCGCATTCCTTCATAAATAAACATGACCGAAGCGTAACTGTGAATGGCGCCTGTTATGGTGCCATGATAATGGACTATGTGCTGCCTGAACCTGAAGCTCGTGATCTCGACGATATTTAGTTCCAAACATTTAGTGACACCACACCTCTATTGAGGTTTTTGTTTGGGGTTACGTAAAGTCCAAAGACTATGTGGATAAACCAGCTACACTTAAGGTATTGGAAGCCAAAATTGGAAGTGTCATCAAAATTTGGCTTTCAAAAATGACCATAATCGCAGTTGCGGCCCACATTTAAAAATAATAATTTTTATAAAAATTACTGGCAAGAAATGTTCTTCATTACCATTCTTTTTACTATATAGCCCAATATTTTTCGATAGGCCGAAAACCTGTGGGCTCAGTTTCTTTAAGATTCATAGATTTAATTAACCTTGTATACAAAGTTATTGCTTCTTCTGAGTCGTATGAGCTGCAAAATAAACAAAACTTTACTGCTGAATCGTGTGGATAAATAAGCGGCAAAATACATAAATTGCTGATCAAATCATAAATTTGTTTGTAAATGTATCTTATTTGAAGTGCTTATACTTAGCAGGAGCATTGCCACGGTTTTGGCCAAGATATAATTGTTAATCTACTAAATTGTTTCAAAAGCAATTTCTTGAACAAGTGTTGATTATCTGACCGATTTGGCTTTTTAATAACTCGGTACAATTGTGCTGCCAAAGTCACATCGGAAATTGTGCAGAATCTCATGGTGAGCATCAAACGTATGTTGCTCGTGATTTTATCCATAATAACAAAATTTGAAATTTTGACCAATTCAAACCCCGATTTAATTTGAATAATTCTTTAATTTCTTCCAATACGACTTTAATGAATCCCAAGTTGACAAAACACAACTACCAACTGACAAATTTTATTTCAAATCGCCAAAATATCGTAGGTTATCGACATTGTCTTAATTGTTGACGTTGAGCAAAAACCTTGCCAAGTACATAATCTACGTAATAATTTACGTGTCGACAACCGCGTGCCTTACAATTACTAAATTTTTTTTTATTGTTGTCCGTGAATTAATCATGCCATGAGTGATTTGTTGGTTAACTATATAACTATGTGCAGGTATATGATTTGTGGGGTCAAAGAAATTAAGAATTCAGAAGGAGCCACCCCTCAAGCCGTATCAACAATGGATTTATGTTTGTCCGGATATTATACCGCTAAGTGCTGCTGGGCTCATCTAATATCTATCCCAACTTTCATTTTATATTTGACATTCTTGTTTACTTAATTTAAATATTTTTAATTTTACTGACTTAAAAATTGATTACATCTGTATAGTACAATTATTGTTGATGTTGAAGCTTCAACATAATGGCAAATACGTGAAAAAATAAATTTTTTGTAAAAAACTGTTACGATGGAGCATTTTCACGTATATACAACAACAAATGTTTCTGCACCCTGAAATATGGGAAATCTCTAAACTCATTCCAGATTTGAAATTTTTAAACCACGTTGAACATCATCAAATCTATTGCAGAATCAACAATTTGATTGTATCTGTACATAAAAAATTTCCAGTTCATATATAGTTTTATAGAACACATGCTCCAAAGATAGTGGAAACTTATATTATTGTTCACAACATAAAATCCATAAAAATAGTCTTGAGTCCATGATATAATTTAATTTCATATACATATATTGTCCACATGGTTCCGATATATAAAACATACAATCCCCCACATATATAGATTAGCATCAAATCTCTATAAAAAAAAATATAAACTATGTTCATCAAATTGTATTTTTTTTTTCGTATGAACAAAATATAAATTAAAACAACATTGTTGGTTCGGACATACATATCTACGTACATAAAGCTTTGCAAAAAATTTGTGGTCTTCCAATATGTGGCACAATAATGTAAGAGATATAAATCTTATAGTCGTACAAACTTTCTATATTCTCCTTCTGTGTTTGTCTTTTTTTATCTTGCCAATTTTTTTCTGTTGTTGTGCTTTAGAGCTTTTTTATGGAGGTTGTTAAAAATCGTCTTAAAATACAGTGTATATATATACAACAAAACTGTAAAAGTTGGTACACATATGGTCGATTTGGCAATGTACACTGAACGATATGTTGTTCAATTGAATTAAATTTACTTACATGCACTGTGTGCGGTGATCAATAAACTCAAAGCTTTTATACATATATAATGCATGTATTATTTCAAAGTTTATGATTTATATCCTTTTGACTTTAAAATGCTGCTACAGCATACACAAAAAAAAGCTCATGAAATATGATACGAGCGGTAATATGTCTTTATAAGTCATTTTTATTAAGACAATATGTTTTTTTTACTGTAAAACAAAAAACTTAATAAAAATAAATATATAAAAGCTTTCTGCTTGGAAGCTTTTTTTATTTTATTTAATTTTTTTGTTCATTCATTCGTTCGTTCTATATTTATTGTATATTCCAAATGGTACTCTCGTATTGATTTTTTGTTAGTGTTCGGTTGTGCAAAAGCCAAAAGGAGTGGTTGAAATACTATCGAAATACATTTGTTATAAAAAACATTTATATAAATATTACATAAAATAGTAATAACAATAATTATAGTAATAAAAATGCTGTAATCGTATAATGAAAATGTGTGTATATCTATATGTACATAGAAATGAAATATATAAAATTGGGATCCGATTTTTTGCAATATACGTAAAAATGGAAAATTTGAAAACTTAATTTTATCCAATCGTCCAATTTCGAGATGATTATTTCTCGGATTAAGCTCCAACAGACAGCTTACGTAGGGCAACAAAAAAAGTTTAACAATAATTTATGAATTATCTAGTTTTGCAGCTAATTTGTAGCACAATATGGTTAAACTGTTGCATCCCGGAAAGAGTTTCTAAAATTTGCCAATTTTGTATGTGTTCTTCGAACTCGCTCGTGCAATTTGCAAATATTTAAAATGTTTATATGGCAACATACATTTGGTATGCTGATTCACCAAACCACTTCCAGCCATCAAAAGATCATATAGATATTTACAGTTTATTCACCAATTTTGTGAAAGCGTGAATCAAACAAATATTTCGGCTGGGTCTCAACCAGGCAACACTTTGCTGTGATAAAGCAAATGAAAGTTGAATCCGAATATATTGCAAGCTTTTCTGCTTTCATATTCCTTAAATTAAAAAGATTCTTATATTCTTGATATAGATTTTTTAAATTAGTGAAACATTAGAATCGATACATTCTTAAATCAATCCATTTTTAAATGAATTGAATTTATGCTTAAATCTCGCATCGTTATCTCCGTGCTAGATGAAAGCTCGGTTTCAGTCAAAGTTGCCAGGAGTTGTCCACAAGGAGAGGTGCTTTCACCTCTGTTGTGGCATTTGGTCATTGACGAGCTCCTTGTATAGTAGTTTCTGGTAAGCATTTGAAAGTCTTATCTGAATAAACGCAACATGTTCTTCTTATTGTAAAACGGTGGTGCCTTGATAAGGGTTTACATGTGAACCCCTCTAAAACTGACTTAGTTATATTCACTAAACGTACGAATATACTGATGCATTTTCTGTGCCATCTGTTTTTGGGTGTAAGATTAATAGCTCAGCCTAAGTCAAACAACTTGGTTTTATTTTAGATAATAAACTCTCTTGGAAGTATCATCTGGATTACAAACTACAAAAATGCACAGCGATTTTTTGGCAATGCAGAAGAGCTTTTGGTAACTCTTGGGGCTTGTTTCTGGTTAATGGTCTACCAATGCTAATATATGCATCTGTGGTTTGGTGGCCAGTAGTCAACTTTAAATCATCACTTGCCAAACTCAACAGTTTATGGAGTTTATTTTATCTTTGCCCCAGCTACAGTCATTCATTCTAAGCACAGCTTGCTTAGCGGCGTTTCGCTTGAAATTTGTTGGCGTGGGACGCATTCGGTACTATATTGGGACATAGGTTAATTCTTAGTGTTTTCAAACCAGCTGGGCCGGAAATCGACATATTTAATGACAGGCTGTTGCCTGAATTTAACTTTTACAAATCATTCGAGGAGATATTTGGTTCTCACCAAACTTTCTCAAGCGGATATCTGAATTGCTATAGCATTTTTTTCAGATGGCTCGCTTTCTAAACAGGGTGCTGGCTTCGGTATCTGCTGCCCATCGCTGGGTCTGAGAAATTCTGGCAGTTTGGGTACTTTCTGTATTATTTCTCAAGCGGAATTATTCGCGGTTACTCGCTGTGCCATTACAGCTATTAATTTCGCGGATAATGGTGAAGATTTTATTTTGTGTGCTGACAGTAAATCTGTCTTCAACTCCTTAAATAATCCTTTGACCAACTCAGAACTGGTGAAGGATTGTAAACATTTTTTGAATGTTCTCTGCCGTAATAACAAAGTTACGGTCTTGTGGGTACCTGCGCATTGTCAACCTGCTGCTCAGTTGCCTCTTTCCTTGGGCAAAATAATAATCAAAAATGATGCTCTACTTCACTTAAAGCAATCGTGGTCATCCACCCTCAACTGTCGTAAGGCGAAATACTTTATTAGTGAACCCAACTCGAAGTTGACTAATTACGCCCTTTCATTATAAAAGGATAACCTAAGAATACTAGTATCGATTCTTACTGGCCATGGCCGTTTCAAAGGTAACCTCCATCGCATAGGACCAGCCAGCAATGCCGTACGCGATGAATGCCTTGAAGATGATGATCATAGCATACACTTCATCGGCAGCTGCGCTGCTTTCGATTGTATTAAGTCTCTTGTGTTTAATTCCATAACAATTCCTGTGCATCTACTACCCTCTCTGCCTTGGTTCAAACTTCTCCAATTTGCTACGGATGCCGAACGCGTGTGCGTAATTGATAGAATACATGTTTTGCACCATGGGTCCTTTTTGGTATTGAGTGCGGAACCTTAATGGGTTCCAACCAAATTAAAAAAAATCAGGTTTCATGAAGTTGAAAAACACTTCAAATCAAACCATTTCCATACATATCATTTTAGAAAATCTATAGATGACCCAGAATTCCCACATGAAACTGGTACTAAACTAATTTTCTTGACATAGGTATTAGAAAATCACTTCAAAACAAGCTGTCTCCGAACATAACACTCTAGAAGCTAGAGAATGTCAAAAAGGCTTGCGATGCTGTTATTAACGGCAAAATAGAAAAAACTGCCCCGAAATTATTTAACATTCCACGCTCAACAATACCATACTATCATCGAAATTTAAAAAAAGTCGTCCTGGCCCAGTGACCGTTCTTACTGAGAATGAAGATACAATGATAATTGACTGGATTATCGAAACTGCCAAAAAGGGATTCCCTAAACGTCGGGAAAATGTTATCGCGTCCGTAAAAAGCGTCCGTTTTTGTATATGATTGTCCGCGAGATCATCCTTATGGAGAACATAACATGCCTGGAAAAAGATGGTACAGTTTATTTTTAAAACGACATCCGTGCATCATTTCAATAATTTATATTCATTTACATTAAAGCTGCCAGCTCCTAAAATAAGTCCGGAAAATTAGTTAAAATGGTTCATGCAAATTGAAAACTATCTGACAGCCAAAAATTTATTATACATTTTATCCGATCTGTCTCGCTTATTTAATGGAGATGAGACCAATTTCCTGCTTTGTCTGGAAACAAAACAGGGACTAGCAAAAGTTGATACCAAAAACGTTTATAAACGAAGTTGAACAAGCTCCATCCAAGTCGTTCCTCACGGTCATGTTCTCAGTTGCAGGAAATATGGTATCCCCAATGATAATATACCCATATAAATGGATTCCAGACGGTATAAGGAAGTCGGTCCCACCACATTGAGGTGTGGGAAGAAGTGACAGTGGATGAATGGATGACAAAAAAGGCCTTCTATGAGTACATTTCCAGTATTTTTGTGCGTACTTGACTAAAAATAAAATTAAACTACCGGCTGTTTTATTTGTTGATGGACATGTCACGCATTTTACGTATGAGATGAAAATTTTATGTCAAAAATGAGAAATAATTGTAATTGCTCTGTACCCTAATACCACACGAATTTGGAGCCATGTATGATATAGCAGCATTTAACCTTTAAAGTCGGCATAGCAAAAGATTGTAATAAATTGGTAGCGAGACAATCTGCACCTTAAAAAGGGAAAACTTCACACCACTTTTACAGAAAACTATCGAACGAAAAGTCAACCCGATAACTATTCAAAACGGATTTAAGGCATGTGGGATTTATCCGTGTTAAAAACTCAAAATGTTTGGCAAAATCACAATAAATTTGTGATATTGAAGGAACAAAATTAGTGAAGATTCAGTCAGTAGAAGACCGTGATTTGATTCTTAAGACAGAGGAGCTTCAGTGTCTTCATAAAATATATAAATCGGTTCTAATTACTTTAGATGTTGTTAAGCCGATGGATATTATCGAAGAACGAGTGCCGCGGTACTCTAGAAACACAAGTAGAAGAGGAGTCTGTTAGTTGTATGGAGGTTTCACAGTTGATCCAACCGATCAAAGATAAACCCAACAAGAACACCGCTATAACAATTGACCAATGTCTGAGATGGATCACTACTCCAGAGAGATAAACATTAAACCTTATAAAGAAAATTTACCGTTCGTTATTGTCAGAATATTCGAAGATACAAGAGCAAAAGCGAAAGGAAAATGAAGTGCAAGAAGAATAACGGCAACTTTTAAGAATCGAGAATAGAGAAAAAAGACTGAAAATAAAAAAAAAAATCCATCATAAAAAAATGGGAATCCACAAAAAAAATCAAACCAAAATCGCAGATTATCAAAAATCCTGTAAAAAAACTGATGTTCGATCAGAGATAACTGCTTTAGATAATAAGTCATCGTGAAGAAAAGTTACCACCGGTGACTCCTGATACTTCATGTATAATTCAGTGTTCTACACAAGATGTTATAAAAGAAAACGATCTCCTTTTATTAAATGAATCTGGCGAAATAAAAACAGATAAAACCGAACCAAAACCAGATGTTACGTCACAAAGCATATCTTCTCTAGCAACAAATTATATTAAAAATAAAAAGGAAGAAGAAACTAATAATCATTACTGTGAAAACGATGAAATTTCGCATAGTAGAGGGACATCATAACCTCTACCATATTCTGTAGAGTAGAAACACCACAATTCCATCATCAACCACACCATGACAACTGTAAATAATTTCGATATCGGCTTGTCACACGTTTTATCAATTGTGTAAAGCTATATATAATATATAGACGATTGCAAAATGAAGTTCGACGGAATTAGGCGGTTTTTCAATTCATGATGGAAAATTTTCAACTCATCAAGAAACCATTTTAGAAATTGAAGTAAACACATGACTATTTTTGGTGACATTATGGTTATGCAAATATTTGCAGAATCCAAAGGTTTTTTGAAAATAGTTTTACCCTGCTATCACAGATAAGGCCAGTGTTGCATAATTTCCGGCCTACTCTATCGTCTTATATTTCAAGGGCTCCGTATTGTAGTTTTTAACACTTGATGCGAGCCAAACTTAATTTACAATACAGCTCAAATGGATATTATACATAGTGACTTCATAGCTTTTAATGTTACAGCTGAGGAACTAGGAAAGACTTATATCAACGCGAGTTTTTTGGCAAGATTTACCTCATCAGTTAATAAAGGAATGTAAACTGGGAACTTACATAATGTCTAAAGCAAATCGAAATTCGGAGGTTTTTCATTACGCAAATCAGCTAAAAAAATTGTTAAATTGGAACTTACTGCAATTGTCTCCGAAAAATCAGTGGCGATCGCTTGTTATAATAGACAATGCACATATAAATGCAATGAAGGCAGGAAATAATTGGACATTTATCCAAACAATCATTGAAACTTGCTTTGATTTAAAGGACCAATTTTTCAATATCTCGAATTCAAAATGACTACAAAAACGAATACTATAGAACGACAAAGACAAATCGACATAATAAACAAATATCGATTCTCGACTAATCGGATCCCGTAAAAAATTTAAACTGGAACATAAGAATTCAAACGGAAGAAGAGACTTCCCGCTCGAAAATTACAAATATAACTATAATCCGATGGAGGTACGGAGAAAGCCGATGGAAAAGATGAGAAATCAATGCAAAATTGGATTCGATAACATCGGCATGGCTTTAAACATGGGTATACAAGCGCGGGAAATCAGTTACTAGTGAGTTATTCTTAGGTGACTATAAGTTCTACAAAAAAAGACATTACAACACTTAAACATCACCTGATTGTAGACCTAGGAACCAAATCGATCATCTTAACAAAAAAATCCTATCCTCCTTACAAGAGTCGATTATGAAACAATGACACAAGAAATTTATTCAAAAGAGCAGTCCAATTCAATATTGCAATCAACAAAACCAAGGATCAGCCCTATATGGAATAAAAAGAAGACGTCTTTATACATCAAAACTGATATAAGTGTGCTTGATCACCAACGGCGTTAACTAAAGCTGCAATTATGCCACCAAAATAGGTTGGAAATATTAAGGCACAGCTCAACAAATTTAGAAAATTGTACGGAATGATCGCACTAAATATATGGTAGATCATTCCTAAAACTGCTGAACAGAAAGCAGCAAATAGAGATATGCGCTCACTTCTTCAACGGTTAACTTAATGGAAAGAATTCTTTGAAAACAACTGCGAGCACAGAGATGAGCCACATGACATCTATATATACCTATACATTTCGTGAATTTTGAACATGCCTTTGCCATAAAATCACAAAATGTATTCAATTCATTATAGACTAAGCTATCAGACTCCAAGGATCGTTGTCTCTATAATTAGTCCTATAAAACTCAGTTTCAAAAAAATAGAGAGATCTTAAACTAATTTCCTGGGCATATAACCCTAGGTTCATTAATAAGAATGAACTCTGGATATTGCCATTTAAAAGATCGGAAATGAAAATATCACCAGGAAGCTGACGGCAAATTTCAAGTGGCTCAAGCTTTAAAGTTTTGCAGCTATCGACATAAAAAGGTAGATTCCTAATGTTCTCCCACTACTAAGATAAGGGGTCCAAGATGGAACCATGTGGAGCCACCGAATGCACTGGATTAGAAAAACTGTCATTTATTTTTACAAACAGCACACGTTCAGTAAGGTAAGAATCAATCCATTTTATCAAATTATGAGCAATGCCAAAAGATTTTAATTTTTCCAAAACAATAACTTGGTTGATTGAGTCATACGCCTTGCTAAAGTCAGTATAAATGGTGTCAAGTTGAATCTTAACCTCAAATACGTCCAAAGCACGTTTCGAAAATTCTATTGAATTGTTGTTCATCAACTATGTATATATGACTTTAGTCCGAAATATATGTGGTCACAAACAATCGATTCGAATAATTTAGAAACATCGTCCCTATTACCGGATTTCAAAATAAGAACGATATGAGAAGATTTCCAGAGGATACCTGAAAAAATGCTCGACAAGTTTTTTTAGGCAGCTTGAAGGAACACCATCAGGATCACAGCCATTTTTGAACTGACGAAGTGATTTAATAATATCCTTTGGGGTAATACAAGGTATACCCAAAGTGGTGTTTGTACTATCATATGTTGTATCCGGAAAGAACCAAATAAGTTGGCTAAGATTGTTGTCGACGGAAGACAGCATGTTTTCCTCCTAGTCTGAACAAAGTCCCAAAACGATTTGATATTTAATTTCAAATCGTTTTGAACCTTACTGATATATAGTTCATATAACCTATTTAATACATTCAATCAATTTACGATGAAAATAATCAAACCCATTAGTGGAACGTGATATACCCATGATCTTGGGTATATAGAAGTACAGAGTTCAATACAAAATTAATTGATAAATACTAGAGATTACGAAGTAAGATAATGGTCTCCACTATAACTGTTCCTCATATAGTACTAAATAGGGCAATGCGTAAATTACACAATACAAAAAAAATGTTTCCGGCCCAATACCATCACAAATGAAGAACTTCAGCGGAAAACCAGACAAGCAAGGATTGCAAGGGCATAAATTAGACAGAATTCGAAAAATGAACTGAAAATAGGAAGGCAACCTGCAGCTTTCAAAGTTGAAACGATTAATCGTATATAGCTAAACAGTTGGTTCGCTGGGCTGAAGCCCTCCATTCGAACTAAAAATTAACTATTTATATTGCCAACGCAAGAAGAAATTGTATATCGTTAACCATGCCTCGCGGAACGTTGAATGTTCTGTCACTTTGGAAAACTGGAGCGTTGGAAAGCTTTAGGAGGTTGCTCCTAATTATAGAATTTCTCAAATGAAAATTACACAATTACACAATGAGTTTTTTTTATTTTATAACAAAATTTATTTTATAAATTTTCTTTATTATTTCATAAATGTATATGTTAATTATTGTTTTAAATTTATTTATAAATTTGTATAATTGTTGCTTGAATTTATTTTAACACTAATTATAATTATTAATTATTTTATTTATATTTTTATTTAACACCACCATTTTATTTGCACTAAAAAGATACCACGCGTATTTCGTTCGAGTGTTTAATATGGACTGTATTGTTGTATATGTTGTGTGTGACGTCGCCTTCGTCTTCGTTTTGTGAAGAGGGAACACATGCGCTGGCGACGGTCGACATTGTTAGCTTTTTACTATAAATGTTTTATAGTAGTGGTTCGGCTATTGGATGTGTGATGGGGTTAGTGAACGCTTAATTCAAATAAGTTGATTTATATTTGAATTTCACTAATTGTTTTGTTTGTGGCAGAATCGAATATCGGTGAGTCGAATATTCGAGCTGCTACAGTACCCCCTCTCCAGATGAGAAACCATGGGTTTTGAAACGTTATACGGTGAACCGGACGGTTTTATATCGTTTGCTGGCTGATATTTGATCAGCCGTGTTGAGAATACCGTACGCCGGTTTCAATCTGTCGATGGAGATTGAGTGGTGTTTGTCTTTGATTGAGACAATGAATTGCTTGCGTAAGCGGCGTATAACTTTGTATGGCCCATCGTATGGAGATTGTAATCCAGTTCGAACCTTATCAACCCGGACAAAGACGTAATCGCAATTGTTGAGCGATTTTGGAACGAATATGTTGCTTTCATTCGTTGGTCTTGTTGCCGTGGGGATAAGATTTTGCATGGTGGTGCGGAGTTGGTCGATGACTGTGTCGGTTGTGGATGGAGACGGTAGAGGATGTTCGACGAAGAACTCACCGGGTAGCTTGATGGTTTGACCGTAAACCATTTCAGCTGGTGAGCACTTCAAATCTTCTTTAACCGTTGCTCGAATACCAAGTAGAACGATTGGTATTTCGGAGCTCCAGTGTATTGTGTTGCCTCGGGCCTTGAGAGCAGCTTTGAGCTGGCGGTGGAAACGTTCGACCATGCCATTGGCTTGTGGGTGGTAAGCCGTTGTACGTATCCGATGTGAGCCGAGGAGTTTCGTTAACTCCGAGAAAAGCTTCGACTCGAATTGGGTTCCTTGATCAGTTGTGATGTCAAGTGGAACGCCAAATCGTGATACGTAGTTTTGAACAAATGTGGTGGCAATGGTTGCTGCAGACATGTCGCTCATGCAGTACGCTTCTGGCCATCGAGTGAAACGATCGACACAGGTGAGTAGATATGAGTATCCATTGGATGGAGGAAGTGGTCCTACGACATCCAAATGAATATGCTCAAATCGACCAGGTGGAATGGCGAATTGTCCAAGAGGCGATTTTGTGTGTCGCTGGACTTTCGATTTTTGGCAGGATAAACAGGATTGTGCCCAATGGCTCACGTCTTTGTTTATGCTGGGCCAAAAGTATCGAGCAGTAATCAATTTACGAGTTGCGCGGACACCAGGATGTGAGATACCGTGTAGTGTGTCGAAGATGGTTCGACGTAGTTGCTCTGCGATGTACGGGCGATTTGCACCCGTAGATGTTTCGCAGTAGATTTCGAGGCCAGGTAGTTTGAAAAGCTCCAGTTTCAATGATGAACTGGCGTGACAAGCAGAACCAGAAAGTAAATTCTGAAGTTCCAAGTCTGCTTTTTGCGCTTGTGCGATCTTGTTGCAGTCGAAGTGAGTCTCGACTGTGGCCGTTTCGTTTGCTGTTGTGCGCGAAAGTGTATCCGCGACAACGTTTTCGGTACCTTGAACATGCTGGATGTCCGTGGTAAATTGACTAATGTAATCCAAGTGGCGTGCTTGCCTTGGATTGCGTTCAGTTTTAGACTGAATTGCTCGAGTGAGAGGCTTGTGGTCGGTGTAAATTGTGAAGTCCCGACCCTCGACAAAATATCTGAAGTGTTTGATTGCTAGATATATTGCGAGTAATTCCCGATCGAATGCAGAGTATTTCTTTTCGGCATCCGAGAGCTTCTTTGAGAAGAATCCCAGGGGCTCCCAACACTTGTCGTTGTACTGTTGCATGACTGCTCCGACAGCAGTGTTTGATGCATCAGTAGTTATGCTGAGCTTTGAGTCGCTCAGTGGATGAGACAAGAGTGTTGTGCGTGCCAATTCAGCCTTGAGTGACGTGAATGCGTGTTGACATTCGTCAGGCCAAGAGAAGTTCTTGGCGGTTTTGGGCTTACGTAGTAGTACTGCCAGGTGGCTGTGAATTGGGTTGAGTATTTCAGCGAGCTTTGGTATAAATCGGTGGTAGTAGTTGACCATGCCGATGAATCGCTGAATACTCTTGATTGAGGTTGGAGCTGGGAATTCTTTAATGGCATTGATTCGGTCTTGTGACGGAAGGATGCCATTAGCGGTAATCTTGTGGCTGAGGAAATCAAGAGTGGATGCGCCGAAGACGCATTTTGAGCTCTTGATGTGAACATCAAACTCGACAAGTCGTTGGAAAAGTGTTTCCAGATGGAGTTTGTGTTGTTCCTCATTTTGAGATGCCACAAGAATGTCGTCTATGTAGACGAAAACGAAGTCGAGATCTCGAACGACTTCGTTCATGAAGCGCTGAAACGTTTGTGCGGCATTGCGTAATCCAAATGGCATTCGGGTGTATTCGAAGAGGCCAAATGGTGTTGTGATTGCCGTTTTGAAAACGTCTTCAGGTGCCACGGGAATGTGGTGATAACCTCTGATGAGATCAAGTTTGGAGAAAACTTTGCAGCCATGCAAGTGCATGGTGAAGTTTTGAATGTGGGGTATCGGGTAGCGATCCGGTATCGTAACCGTGTTTAAACGCCGATAGTCCCCACATGGCCTCCAGTCTTGATCTTTCTTCTTGACCATGTGTAATGGACAAGAAACGGAAGATGTCGATGTTCGACAAATCCCTAATTCCACCATGTGTTGAAATTCTGCTTGTGCAGCTTTGTGACGCACCGAATCTAGTCTGCGTGGTCTCGACACGGGCAGATGGCCTTCCGTGACGATGTGATGTACCACGTTGTGTCGGACTGGCATTTTGTAGTTCGGCTCTGCTGTAAGTAGTGGGTACTTTTTGAGCAGAGTGCCGTAGCCGTTGTCGATGTTAAAATGGATTGGTGTTGGTGTGTTAACACGAACCATTGTGGCGTTTATTGACAGCTTTGTAGCTGGGTCAATCAGCCGTTTGTGTTTGACATCGACAAGAAGTCCGAATTTGCTTAGAAAATCGGCGCCAATAATCGGACGATTCACTGCAGCTAGTATGAAAGCGTGCGTGAAGGTTCGTTTGAGTCCGATATCCACGTTAAGCAATTTTGTGCCGTACGTGTGGATGATTGAACCATTGGCAGCCGATAAGACTAGATTTGAATTTCGATTGGCTAATGAGTATTTCATTCTGAAATTCATTGCTGGAATAACCGAAAGGTCAGCGCCAGTGTCGACTAGGTAGGTGAGTTTGTTGTGTCTATCGTACACAAACAAACGTGACGTATAGGGTGTGTTTGTGGTCAGGGGAGGCATGTTGCTCTCAACCCGTGACTCTAGCAGTTTTTTTGGTTGTCAATGTCCATCTTTACGGCGGCCGCGTACGTCGATGGTTGCGACGTGGTGAAATTGCACGGTGGCGTGCATTTTCTGGCGGCTCTACCAAACTTTGTGTGGAACCAGCATTTACCATGTTGGTATATGTTGTTGCTGGGACTGCGGGTTCGATTGCGTGAGGGAGCTCGTCGTCCACGCGAACGGCTTCGACCTCTGAGTAACCCGTCGAGTCTGGACTCGATTCTCGACAGTCTTTGTTCGAGTGTGTTTGGTGCTGTTGCTGAACGGGGAGTTCTGTCTCCACTGCGTTCTCTTGATTGCCGGTATGGTGCATTGACTTGACTGACGCTTTGAGATGTGATGTTTATGACATCATACATCTTGTCGGCTATCTTGGCTAACGTTTGTGTGGTGGAGGATTCGGGCTGTGCTACCAGCGCTATGCGAATCAACTCCGGCATTTTACGTATCCACAAAGATTTAATGATATTTTCATTAAAACTGTTGTTAGCTAGTGTGTGTATGTGCCGTAAAGCGTCAGATGGTTTTTGGTCGCCTAATTGCTGGCATGAAAGCAATTGTTCCAACTGACGTTCGCCCGATGGTGCTAGTCGTTCTAGCAGCGTTTGCTTTAATGTGTTGTATTGGTTGGTTGTCGGCGGATTGAGGAGGAGATCCGAGATCACATCGCACGTTTCTGGTTGCAAAGCTGATAATGTTTGCAGGTACTTTGTTTTATCAGCGTATATGCCTTGTAGCCCGAATTGTATTTCGGCGAGCTGAAACCATGTGTTTGCTCTTAGTGGCCAGAAAGGTTGTATTGTTATTCGCTGATGTGATGCCGCGATCTCTATTTTTGGACCTTGTTGATCTTGTTCATCGTCCGACATTTTTGCACAAACCAATAAAACAAATCAAAATACAACAATACAATATTTTAAAGCGGAATGGTTACCGTGTAGTGAATGGTTTGAAGGCCGGGATGCTCCTTCTTTTTAACGCCCGATGCGAGATACCCCCGAATATGGAGTCCCTTGCGTCCTACCTTATATTGGGGGGGCTCGTTGAAATTTAAAAAAATAGATGTAAAAAATAAATTTAATTCATGCGAGGTGAATTATTGCAGCGAGAAAACGACCAGGGTGTGAGACTATGGATGGGTGTGCACGTGGTGGTGAAAAATATATATATAAAAAAATGTACAATTAAAATGTTTTACGTTAAGTTGAAAATAAAAATTGATTCTACGTTAATTTGAAAAATGAATAAAAATTTGAGTTTACGTTAATTAAAAAAAGAAAAAAAGAAAATATTTAAGAATTTGAAATTTAAATTTTTAAGAAAAAAAATGTATATAAAAAAAAAAACTTTGTACCGGTTTAATTTGTTTTTTTTTTGTTGTATTGCCGCTGTTGTTTCTGCTGCTGCTGATGGTCCTCGATGCTGCTGCTGCTGTCACCTCTGCTGCTGCGCTGCGGTGAGGGTGGATCGCGTCACCGTTCACTTGTTGTCCCTCGGTGTCCCGCGTTGCGTGGATGGGATTGCCCTGCACCACGTTTTTTTATTTCTATCTTCCCACGGCAGTATACGCAGTGGTATGTGGTTTTCTTTTTTTTTTTGTAATTATAGTTGTTTTTTATGTTTTTATTGTTCAAAAAGCGGTAAAAACCGCCGTCGAGGTCACCAAATTTAGGAGGTTGCTCCTAATTATAGAATTTCTCAAATGAAAATTACACAATTACACAATGAGTTTTTTTTATTTTATAACAAAATTTATTTTATAAATTTTCTTTATTATTTCATAAATGTATATGTTAATTATTGTTTTAAATTTATTTATAAATTTGTATAATTGTTGCTTGAATTTATTTTAACACTAATTATAATTATTAATTATTTTATTTATATTTTTATTTAACACCACCATTTTATTTGCACTAAAAAGATACCACGCGTATTTCGTTCGAGTGTTTAATATGGACTGTATTGTTGTATATGTTGTGTGTGACGTCGCCTTCGTCTTCGTTTTGTGAAGAGGGAACACATGCGCTGGCGACGGTCGACATTGTTAGCTTTTTACTATAAATGTTTTATAGTAGTGGTTCGGCTATTGGATGTGTGATGGGGTTAGTGAACGCTTAATTCAAATAAGTTGATTTATATTTGAATTTCACTAATTGTTTTGTTTGTGGCAGAATCGAATATCGGTGAGTCGAATATTCGAGCTGCTACAAAGCCTATATGTACCCGAGTTTGATGTAAGAATAATAATTTGGGACTTAAATACTAGAGCTGCCAGTAATCATTCCTACTTGTTTGGACACATAGAATCATGCGGCTGACACTAATCTGCGACCGAAAATGGTGAGAGAATGATTTAATTCGCAATTGCCTATACCACCTTAGAATCGCAAGTATATTCTTCCCACACACAGTATAGGTCTATTGTATAAGTCCCACATGGAACATTTCGAGTATGAAGGTGAAAAGAAACGATATCAGTATCTTGTTAGTGAGAAAATTGACGAAGCTAATTACCAGTCTGACTATGTGAACTCTGTCTTATCTCCCTCACTAGGTCAAGTGACCCTGTTCTTTGATATCTTCTTGAAACGACTGGGTTATGTATCATATGGAGAATATAGGGGTTTCCATGTTTCTGGAGCCATGTTTGGCGTGATCATTTTTTCCCCAGAATGGATACCGTAGCTCCATATTGGCTTCAGTATTTCCCGAAATAGCAACTTGTTGTGAATTGTTAGCCTCTACCTATATGAGCCAATACATTTTTCTAAAGTTTATTTTAAGTATTTCTTTTTTCTTTTTAACATGCTTTCTAAACTTAAGCTTGGCATCGAGGGTCGTGCCAAGGTATTTATCTTTGTACCGATCATGAGTTAAATTTTATCGATAGATGGTAAGCCTTTTGATATACGTAAAGTTAATATGCGTGGATTGCGAAACTGTTATGATTTTTGTTGTGTGTGTGTGTGTGGTATATTATAGTCCTAGACGAGTGTCTCCATATAAACTTACATTGAATATATTATTATTGCCTTTCAAACTCAAGAAAATCAATTAGCACTGTACGGTAGGTCGGTAACGTGATGTTGACGCAAGACGATTTTCTTAGTACAGTTGCCATAATGTTCCAGTTACTTGATATGAAACTCCTTTCTGGAAATTTTAAAATGTTCTCATGAAGTATTTGCTTCTTTTTTTAAATTTCCCCAAATTTTGAATTATAAATATTTAACGGCCAGTCAATAATATTTTTTGGGAGTAAAATCGCTTGCATTACACAACAAATCCTATTTTAGGAAACCCAAATTATTTTTACCAAAGAAAAGCGAAAAATTTGATTTTTTAAATATTCTATGGCCAATTCTGGCCATTGTAGAGGGTGCACTAATGTGATACCAGGCCAACATGTGTGTTACAGTTTGTTTGAATTAGTTCCTTGGTAAAAGATAGATTTTCTAGAAATCAACGTACGACTATTTCAGAAGTCCGTCAGTTTGATTTATTCTTGATATTCCACGGTCGATTCTAGGTAATGTAAACTCAATGCTTGGCCTAAATATGTATTTGGTTTAAGTTAGTTTCTTAATAAAAAATGGATTTTCTGAAAATCATTCATACAATTATCTCAGAATACCATCAGATTGTTATATTCTAAACATTCCATGGCCGATTCTGCCCAAAGTAGACTATGCGCAAGCGTGATATCGGGCCAAACTATGTATTATAGTTGATTTAAGATAATTCCTTGGTAAAAGTTGATATATTCTAGATATTCCATGGCGTATTTTGGCCAATGTAGAGTATACACAAAACCTACTTTGTCTAGTTTAGTTTCTTGATAAAAGCTTGCTTTTCCGGAAAGAGCCATACAAAAATCCCAGAAAACCACCAATTTAAATTTGGAAATGTTTTATGGGCGACTCCCGCCATGTAGAGTATGGACAAATGCGAAACCAGGCCAAAATGTGTATCATAGTTTGTTTGAATTATGTAGAAATCGTTCTAGTAATCTTTTAGTTTAATATATTCTAGATATTCTATATGGCTGATTCTAGCTAATGTAGAATACGTTATTCGTTTTCGAAAATATGGGGTATCCGGAAATCTTTTATATAACCCGATCGTAGAATATTCAGATTGAAGGATACTGCGTTTACAGTAGGCCGATTCTAACTGATTCTAGTCATAGCAGAGTTTGTAACAGAAAATTACATTTAATTATGAAGCTCAGAATTCGAATTAAATGGACATTAATGAATAAATTAGTTTGAATTAAATTGGGTTAAAAATTGACTGTGTTTGATACTTTTTAAAAAGGATCAAGAGGCAAGTGAAACAAAATTTGAGCTGAATCTAAAACTAAATTGATGGTTGCTTAGAAATATTATGAATTGATTTGAACACCCTAAAAATGGCTACCTCAATTTACCCAAGTTACAACGAATTGAATTCCACCCAAAGTTCAAAGTAGTATTCAATATACACGCATTTTTGATTGATTGTATTGGTTCGTCTGCCAGAAAACAGAATGTTGCTTTGTCTGAACACTTGATCAGATCACTCTGGTACAGCAAAATGCATGAACTGATTCAAATCGCACAATACTTGCACAGTCCGAGGCACACGCACAGTCGAAACACTGGCTATAGCATTGCTGAACAACTATAAAATGGCAGCTTAATCAATGTACCATTCCGACAACCAACGCTTTGGAAATCGAACTGCCCGTTCAATGAACACAGAATTTTCAATACGTCGCAACCATCGACGTCCGTGGCCACCGCAGAAACGAGCATTGATTCAAAAATCGAGTATAACAACGGGTTGAGGTTAATGGACATCGCACATACCCTAAACGCCCCGTTTGTTCGTGCGTACGATCGAATAAACAAACTAACCTGCTTAGTCGACAGTGGCACTGATCTTTCGGTTATTCCAGCAATCAATTACTTATTTAATTTTCAACCGTCATCCCGATCTAGTCTTATTGGTAGCCAATGGTTCAACAATCCACACGTACGGCACAAAATGGCTTAACGTGCATATCGGACTTACAATAACCTTCACCCACATGTTTTCAAATTAGCTGCTGGGAATCGTCCGATCATTGGCGCCAATTTTCTCAGCGAATTTGGATTGCTTGTCGATGCCAAAAACAACAATTTGGTTGATCCGACAACTAAGCTACCAATCAATCGGCTACAGCACTCTCCTTGAGAAGTTTCAGCAGAGTCAAACAAAAAACTGTTGGTTCGACTCAACGTAGTACATCACATCGTCACAGAAGGCGATCTTCCATTGTTGAGACCTCGCAGAATAAACTTCCAACACATGGTGGAACTAGGAATTTATCGAACATCAGCATCATCCGTTTCTTGTCTGTTATACATATGGTGAAGAAGAAAGATCGCGACTGGAGGCCATGAGGCATCTAAGAATTAGGAACAACACAAACTCTATCATGAAACACTTTTCCACCCACTTGTAAATGCGTCTGCCTTATAATAAAAACGAATTAATGTTATCAGGGAATTCCCAGCTCTCGCATCAATCAAGAGTAAACTGCTACCATCGTTTTATAGGGAAGCACACTGAAATACTCACACCAATTTACAGCCACCAGGCAGAATTATTACGCAAACCCCAAAGAGCCAGGAACTTATCTTGGACTGACGAATATTAACATGCATTCACTTCACTTAAGTCTCATTTGGTAAGAAGAACACTCCTGTCACATTCACACGGCTCAAAGCTCAGCATAACAACTATTGCATCAAACAATGCCGTCGGAGTATACTCCGCATTCGATTGGGAATTACTAGCAATTTATCTAGCAATCAAAGAAACATTTTAGATTACCACGGATATCCAGCATGTTCAGGGTACCGATAAAGTTGTTGCAGATACACTTTCGCGCACAATGAACAACGGCCACAGTCGAGATTCACTTCGATTACAACAAAATCTGTGGGGAAACATCTATTGACGCAAATCGCCCATTGTGGATTGCGTCTCATACAAGGTGTAGATAGTCAAAACAAATCGGACCTGTGGCCGTGCGCCTACGGTTTGGCCGACAAAATGGCGTAAGGCAAGGATGCAAATAAGCGAACTGCGAAATAGCCGGAAGAGCTTTGGGCTCCAGAACAAGTAGGGATTAAAAATAAAAAATAAAATAGATTCACCAACGTTTTGTTCAGTTATAAACCGCATTGGTAATCTTCCAATTGACATTATTGTTGTGTCATCTGCAAAAGAGGATAACATTCCTTCATTTGTGATTGGTGTATCACTTGTATATATATAGTAAATACAGGATTGGTCCTAAGAAACTCCTTGGGCTTAAGATTTTTTTTTCGTTCGTAGTATTTGCCCTCATATTTCACACGAAAACGTTTATTGGATAAATTAGATCGTAGTATCGCATAGAATTGCCTCGGCAGGTCTCTATGCGTCTTGGATTCCAGACCACTGCTCTAACCTGCTAACAATTATATTTATGATTCTATGCATTTGTTCAATTGTAGAGTGCTTTTCTCTGAATCCAAATCGATGTAGAGGAATTAGTTGTCGGTCCTCAATTATTGGTTTAAGCCCCTTTTGTAATAGTTTTTAAAATGTTTTTGACGTAGTTGGTAAAGAAATTGGCCTGTATGATTATGATTACTTCTGCATGTATGTGAATTATATGAAATCTTTATAATTTTTTGGGGAAAATTCTAAAAATAGGTAAATTCATTCCACAAATAATGACATATAGGCTGCCTTTGTGGTCAGAAATTTAAAAAAATGGTAAACGAGATAGCAATAGCCACGTGGAAAACTATTTCGCTCAGATAAAAAGGTTTATGAAAAAATCAAATAAAATAGGCAAACTTCCAACCAAAGTTGGCCGTTTCATTCGATAAATTCATAATCGAAACAAAATGATTTCTAAGCGAATTCAAAGCGGCAAATTCAAAATACGACACAGTTGAGCAGACGTTAGAGAATACGCAAACCAGTGAATCGGTTTGGAAGCTTAAAACATTGAATGAAAATTAAACACCGAGGCGAAAACTTCCAGTTCCGATCTAAAAACAATCTCAAAATTTAGTAACTTGTCCGAAGCGGAACAAAAATTAGGAGCAATTGATTTATTAAGCAAAAATTCCAAACCCCTAGCAGATTCAGACAATTATTTGGAAAGTTCCCGAACCGCACAAAAGGTTAAAAAAAATAGAATTAAGTGTGATAATATATCAGTTAAGAGGGACTTAAGGTTTTTAATAATGCAAAACGCAACCGGCACTTGCGATTATTTAATAAATTCATGTGCATTTGATTCAATGCTTCATTCATTAGCAGTTGCTACAGAAGAACATATTCTACATAGCTTTCCAAGTTGTTCTGTGGAGTACAATGTGAGATTTGCTTTTCTTTGTTTGTTGAAAAAAGAAAATATTTACTAATAAATGTATTGATATTGGGTGAACTTGGAATGTCAAATTTACGAGCATGTGTAGAAGATTTTCCAAATAGAAGATGTCATAATTGTGTTGGCCAAATGTCTATAGCATCGTGTCCATATCAAAATTATATTTGCATATATACTGAATTCACATGCTTAAACCGACCAAAAATCAACATTGGTGACATTCAAAGTAATATAAGATTTGGTGATAATGAGTATAAGCTTAAATCTATAATATGCCACGAGAGGGACACACAGCCCCATTCTGTAAGCTATATGGAAAGAGAAACGAAAAATGGGAAAAATATGACGACCTGTGTACTTATGTAAGAACTATAAGAAACATAGAAACAAATATTCCTTTGGTTCATCCACACCTAGTTATTTATGTAAAAACAAACGAAAACATTAACATTAAATGTTAAAAATTTTATTCATTTAAATTAATTAATTTATTTTATTTATCTAATTTTTCTAATTAATTTAATTAATTTATTATTTAATTATTATTTATATTTTATTCAATTAATTATTTATTTTACTTATCTAATTTATTGAATTTATCAAATTTATTTAATTTATTAATTTAATTTATTTATTTATCTAATTTTTCTAATTTATTTAATTTTTTTAATTTATTAAATTTATTATATTTAATTTATTTATTTAATTAAATTAATTAATTTATTATTTAATTATTTTTTATATTTCATTTATTTTATTTAATTAACTTATTTTATTTATCTGATTTATGTAATTTATTTAATTTATCTAATTTATTTAATTTATGTTATTTATTTAATTTATGTAGTTTATTTAATTCATTTATATTATTTATTTTATTTTATCAATTTATTTAATTTATTTATTTAATTTAATTAATTTATTATTTAATTATTTATTATATTTCATTTATTTTATTTAATTATTTTATTTTTTTATCTGATTTATTTAATTTATGTAATTTATTTAATTCATTTATATTATTTATTTTATTTTATCAATTTATTTTATTTATCTGATTTATTTAATTTCTTTATTTACCTAATTTATTTAATTTATTTAATTAATTTATTATTTAATTATTTTTTATATTTTATTTATTTAATTTAATTAATTTATTTAATTTATCTGATTTATTTAAATTATGTAATTTATTTAATTTATCTAATTTATTTAATTTATGTAATTTATTTAATTCATTTATATTTTATTTATATATGTATAAAATACTATTGAATCTATTAGTACAAATGACCCTAGCCGAAACCTGTAGCTCCATGATACGAAGATAGGGTATATGTCATTGTTTGTAGGATGAATGTACCTAGTTATGACTATGTGAACTCTGTCTTATTCCTCACAATAACAGTGTGAATGAGGATATTAGAGAGCGGGAGGCAGCCGGCAGTTGTGCTTCGTCTCGTCCAATACTACTGCTGAAATCTTAACATCTAACAAAAGCTGTATGGATGTGAAAGTTGGTCGCTGACTGACGAGTATGGCAGATGACTCATAAATCTTTTTTTTTATTATTACAACTGAGACTAGGCTCATCTAGCAATTTATCTTTCAAATACAAAATTTACATTTCTTATAAAATTCTAATTGGTTGGAGTGTAATCCAATGGTTAATCCTATTATTAATAAAACCTGTACTAATTTTAATTTGATATTTTCACTAGGTCAAGTTACCCCGTTCTTTGATATCTACCATATGGAATATAGGGGTTTCCATGTTCCTGGAGCATTATTTCGTGTTTGGCGGCATCATTTTTGCCATCATTGTCAATCGTACCAGTTATAACTAACCAACTACCTCATTATACAATAAATATATCTAAATGGGAATTGCCTAAGAACATAGTTTTGGCTGATGCTCACTTTAACATTCCAAATACAATTGATATTTTATTGGGCGCTGAAATATTATTTTCAATAATTATGAAAAATAAAATTGAACTGAATCGCTGTGCACCAAATCTCTTAGAAACAAAATTAGGCTGGATTATAGGTGGAAAATTCAATGATGATGCGGCAAATTTACATTTACGTACGGATAATTTTGATAACCAATTAAATAAACAATTGGAACGATTACTCCAAAATGAAGCTTGTAAAACGTTATTTCACCTGAAGAAAAACATTGTGAAGAATTATTTAAATCAACTATCTATAGAAATAGTGAAGGACGTTATGTTGTTAGTTGGCCATTAAAATCTAATTTAAAACTAGGTAATTCTTATTTTGCAGCAAGTAAACGTTTTTCATACCTAGAAAAAAGATTAAATCGCGACCCTGACCTAAAATTAGGATACCACAAATTTATGGAAGACTATGTCAAGTTAGAACATATGAAATTATCAGTTGATAATGATACAGGATATTTTTTACCGCATCACCCAATTTTAAAACCAACAAGTAGTGCAACAAAATTAAGGGTTGTGTTCGATGCGTCTGCTAAGACAGACAACAATAACTCACTAAATAATATTCTAATTGTTCAGTCAGACCTTTTTGATATAAGGTTACGATTTCGTAAATACAAATACGTATTTAATCCGAATCAAAGGCATTTACAAAAGGTTTTGTGGTACAATTCTAATAGCATCCAGGCATTTGAACAGTATGGATAAAAATGACTTCAGCACGCTTAAAGACATACGTAGCCAATAGAGTGGCAGAAATTCAGAATTTGACTACAAGTTGCACTTGGCAACACGTGAGTAGTAAAAACAATATAGCCGACCTCATTTCAAGAGGTACTTCTATAGAAAATTTAGTCGATTCACAAGCTTGGTGGAACGGTCCACTGTTTTTACAAGATCCTGAAGAAAACTGGCCAAAGATCACTGAAAAGGAGAATCCACAAGACATAATAGATGAAATAAAACCCGAAAGAACAACTTTGATACAAACAATAAATGCAGATATGCTTGATTTAATAGAGAAAAAGAGTTCACTTATCAAATAATCAGTTACGTTAGAAGATTCATCAACAATATTAACAAGCCAATACAAAAAATCAAGGGGTACCTCGCAGCAAATGAAATTCGTAGAAGCTTGAAATATTTATTAAGGGAAACACAATATCAATTCTTCATGGAAGATATTAAATCAATTAAGATCGGAATGTCACGAGTGGGTGGCAGATTAAGTAAAGCTAATTATATTCCATATGTTAGTCGACACCCGTTAATTCTACCACATGAAAGTAATTTGAATATATTAATTTTTCGAGAAGAGCATATAAAAAACCTTCATTGCAGTCCTCAACAACTAGTATCTACAATTCGACAACGATATTGGCCTTTACGTGCTAAACTGCTGGCCAAAAGAATATCCAGGTTTTGCTTAAAATGTTATAAATCAAAACCAACTACGATAAATTAGATAATGGCAGACCTGCCTGCAACCAGAATAACACCTGCAAGGCCGTTTTCAGTCATCGATATAGATTTTTGTGGGCCTTTATTACAAGAAACAAAAATCAACGAGGTGGTGCAAATCAAAAGGTGTATGTGTGCATTTTTGTTTGTTTCATCACGAAGGCCGTACATCTCGAAATAGTATCAGATTTGACAACAGAATCATTCCTTGCTTGCCTTAAACGATTTATATTTCGTAGAGGATCACCAGTCATTATTTGGTCAGATAACGGAATAAACTATGTTGGAGCAGAACGGGGTTAGGTAAATCCGTCCCGCTCATCAAACCTGGTTCCAATCGCATTCCACACGACATAATTTCTCTCATAAAGCTAAGAAATTGCTACCGAAATCTTCACCGAAAAATGCCACTTTTGTTTACCTCTACTCTCATAAACCGGACTACAAAATCAATCCACGAGAAATTAGACGAACATTTTCAAGGTACATTCCGAGACAAACTAAAGGATCTTGGCGCAGATAAAGCAAACCTGTATAAAGAAATCAAGCGAATTAAATACTCTTCCAATGATTCAATAATACTGGAAGACAAAGATGGCCCAATAATTGACCCACTCATAATCTCAAATAAGCTAGCTTGCTACTATAGAGATATCAATAGTAAGCCTACCAGCCCAGCCCCCATAATTGAGTCTGAAATATATTCTTTTGAGGCAAATTAACACATCCCATATAACATCTCAAACCACCAAACAAACATCGACGATTATTTCTAAACTGATGAACCGAAAGTCTCCAGGCGTTGATGAAGTGTCGAATAGGGCTATCAAAAATCTTTCTCGTACCGGAATCTTGCTCTTAGTATCAATCATTAATTCTATGTTTGAGTTTAGATATTTCCCGGACTGCTGGAAGATCTCCAAGTTAATAGCTATCCCTAAGAGCGGAAAACCAAAAACATTGGACAACACAAGGCCAATTAGCCTGCTCAGTGGCATTAGTAAGATTGCTGAGCGTATCATCTCAAAACGCCTGTGGGATTCTACCCACAACTTGATCTTAACAGAGCAATTCGGTTTCGTGTGTGGGAGATCCACAACTGATGCCCTCATGCGTCTCACTAACCATCTTAAGCTTGCTAAGAGGTATCGCAAAATCACTACTGCCATATTTCTTGACATACAAAAGGCTTTCGACACCGTGTGGCACGACGAGCTTATCTATAAATTAATCAAAAACAAAATTCCACCAATTTTAGTATCTTTGATTAAATCCTATCTTTCAAACCGCAAATTTTTTGTCTCCATTAACAATACACAAAATTCCTCTATAGAGAGCATTGGTTCGGGAGTACCTCAAGGCTTTGTTCTTGGACCCCAACTCTACGCACTCTTCATCTCAGATATCCCAATCCCAACGTCATCAAACACTAAACTGCAAATATACGCTGACGACACCGCGATCTTCAGCTCAAGTTACAGTGAGTTCCAATGTGCCAATAGAATTCAAGCTTACTTAAACACCTTGACAGAATTTTACGAAAAGTGGAAAATTAAAATAAATACAAACAAAACTCAGCTAATATTTTTTTATCCCCATAGAAACTTCAGCAATAAACTTAAAAAAACTAAACCTATCTGCATAAACAACCAAATAGTTGAGGTGGTTGATAGCATGAAATACCTTGGTATTACACTCACCAGTACTCTTGATTTTTCTGAGCATACTAAAGAACTGAGAAGGAAAACGTTTGCGGCATTTGGAACGCTTTACCCATTCTTAAACTCAAATAGCAGTTTAAGTCACAACTAATATGCTATTAATTTACAAATTATATATCCGACCCATAATAACCTATGCCGCTCCTGCATGGTACGATCTAACCTCAAAATTACACAAAAAAACCCTTCAGAAAATTCAAAACAAATCGCTTCGCTTTGCCTTCAACAGCTGGCCACGACCCTCGGAATACACACAGGTGTTCAATATTAATCTACATAAAATGGGCGATATCCCAACCTTAAATAACTTCGCAAAAGTACTACTTAATAACAACCTCAATAAATTGTTGTCATCATCCGACGAATTCTTAAACAACATTGCCCATGCGCACTAACTTGGAACGTGTTGGTCTTGGGGTTGACCACTAGGTTTGGATAGCTTTTAGCTAATACCATTAACATTGTATTTATATGTACATACTTGTAAATAAATTATTTTTATTTTAAAATAGGGTTAAATTAGATAATAAGTTTCTTTTTAAGTTAGTTGTAAGCCTAAATAGATAATTTCAAAAAATTAAAAAAAAAAAAAAAAAAAAAAAAATTAATCATCACTAAAGGCATGTCCTCAAACTCTTATGTAGTAAACAATTTCTTTTTCTTTTAATTTAGTATTAAGCTTAATTATCAATACATCTAACTTACAACCACGTAAGGTTACTGTAGATATATGTTTTAAAAATTACTGTATTAAAAAAAAACTATAAAACACCAATAAAACATAATTTTCATAAAAAATACTTTTAAGTATTCGTTTTGTAAGTGTCGTAACGCACAATTCATTTCAAAATATTCGTAAGAATTAAATAATTCAATATTAATCGTCGTTTGTTATTCATAAAATTTGAGAATACATTACTATAGTTAGAACATACTTTAACCAAAAGATCGCATTGATTATGTGTATAATAGCTTACGAAATCTTTTATCAGGTAGAGCCTTGATAATGTGACAAGTAATCAACTCGAATTATGGGAGTGATCAGAGATCTGATGAATATTTCCGATATTAAGTAAGATCACAGCAAGTACGCTGGCACGATCACGTTCTGCGTGCGGATCGGGAACTAATTGTGCGAGACACCTTATTACAGCCGAAGAAGTCGTTGGGAACGATTATCCAGGACAGTATGAATACCAAGCTCAAGATCGAAACCGCTGTAGTCAGATTTCTCTGCGGGTGGCCATTTATCACCTTAACAAACTTTTATAATAAGGAACTAAGTTTTGCAGCTTCGTATCGCAAAACTCTTTTCACAACACAATACTATATACAAAACTATTACTCGTACATAATAAATGATAAAATGTATGGTGATGCCACACCATTTTTATTTTTAGGTTAGGCCGATATTTATATACAAACATACAACACTAGTAAATATAAAGCTTATCTTTATTTATCATCCGCCGATATCATAGTGTACGCGAGTATATAACAAAAACTAAAATTACAAAATTACTGTTGAGCATGAATAATCCAAAATGGGAAAAAAATGTTCAAAACCAAACGATTTCCGTCCGACAATGAAAAATGAAAAATAAAAAAAAATTAAATTAAAAAGAAAATTATTTTCCGTTTGCAGTAAACACAATACATTCAAATATACTTATATGTATGTAGGTATGTATGTATGTACGTTCAGTGTTCGTGATTTTGTATATTCAACACAACAAAAAGTTTAATTTCTGTTTTATAGAAAATAAATCGTATAAACCACCAATCAACTGATAAAACATTTTCATTTCCATTTTCTAGAAATATCCAAACAGCCAAAGTTTGTATTGTGCGGTTTTCTCGTTTTGTCTGTTTCAGTTGTTGTTGTTGCTGCTGCTCCTGCTTCTCGGCACACACCCACACATACACTACAAACTTTTCAGATTAATTTTAATTGAATTTGGTAGAATTTAATTTTTTTTTCAAAAAACCGCTCTAAATATTTATTTTTCAAAACCAACTGTTTGCTTTGCTAATGATAATCGGTGAAAATGTGGTGAAAATTTGTTTGGGATATCATTCCTCGTTTAAAAAAAATGGCAAACTTTTGATTGTATCATTCATAAATGGAAATTCTTTTAAAGAAATCTATAGAATATAATTGGGTGGTAACCCCGCACTAATTTGACACCCGCAAGATATCAATGTATATTTGTTTCAAAAATGAAAATAGAAACGATCTGACCTATAATTTTAACTAGTTGCCAGTATACATACGAAAGAAGGAAATACGTTCTAATTGAAATTGATTAATTGATTTTAATTAAATAAAATTAAATGATTTATTGTTTCGGTTTTCCATAATGTTTATAAAATTGTTTGTAGCATTTCCCATCAAAATAACCTCCCGCCACACACACACACAAACCAAACGACCGTACGAAGCTATTTCCATGCATGGCACGTTTCTTGTTTTCATCGCGTATGAAATGACAAATTTGACATGTTCAATGAGTGTTCAAAATTTTCTTCTGGAAGTTATTTTTAATTAAAAACTTAAGAACAATAACGTATTGTTTGTGTTCATGTCAATTTAATTTTTCTTTTGAAATTTAATAAACTTATACAACTCTACATATATCATCGGAGAACCAAACTTATATATAAATCATTTCAATTTATTTACTTATGTTTGTTTTGCTTTGGTATATACGAGTATGTATACAGTGTTTTTCAATTTCCCATTAATTTAATATAAATTGATGTCCAATTAAAGAACTTTTTTATATATTTTTTTTTAATAATAGGAAATTAAAGAAAATATGGTGAGGAAAATCTATCGACAAGAAGGGGGCGGAGTAGTGGTGGATGAGTTGGCGATATTGTTGCGCTATTCAACAGATTATATTTTGTATGAATGTATAATAGACAAAAAATACACATTTACGGGGGTAAGGTGTCCAATTATTTTGAAATTCGGGGCGATGGTTCGATATGTTTGAGTAAAACCTCGGTGGGTTCAAAATACGCGGAGTTCCGGTTCAATTTGTTTTTGCCGGAAACTGGAACGTAGACATCTAAGACAGTCTCTAACGGTGTATCCGGATATTTGGCGCTCACCGGATCATGTAGCCTTACCTGTGTATTGTGGATCTCTGCATAAGTGGACCTCCTTTCTCAAGAGACAAGGATACGCTTGCGTGGCTAAGACGTATCGCTGAGCCAAAGCAGGAGGGTTCCGCTGAGGTCTGACAGTCAAAAAGGCATAGATCTAAGGAAGAATCGCATATGGAGGCAAAAACGAGGAGGGTTCTGGACGCTGCCACCAAGCCTTTCAACAAGGTGCTAAAGAAGCATCTGATCTTAGCAGACTTAAAGGTCGAGAAGGCCGTAGCCGGCACCTTTATTTTTTTTTTTTAAAGGACTTGGCATAGACACTTTTTTGGTTCATAGCCTTACCTTACATTCACACAACATTCATTCAATCCATTCATTCATCCCATTCACACAAGTATTAGCCAGCACCGTCCTAAACATCACGAGGGAGAATCCGGAACCTGCTCTGTCTTGCCGAGACGGAGGGTGGTACCGTGGTCACGTTAACCTATGACTTCCTGTACCGACGAGAAAGCCAATAGGCAGTGTGGGTGAAGTCTACAGAAAGGCGATAGGCAGCTTGGATGAAGTCTGGCCTGGGGCCAAATTGGAAGTGGTTACGAGGGTAGAAACTCCCTGTAGGCTTAGGTCATAGAGCCTGATCCCAGCGGAACCAAGCAACCCAAAGGTGATCCTGGAAATGCTAAAAATCAGCAATTCGTTTCGTCCGACAGCCACTTGGAAGTGAGCCAGGTTGAAGGAGGTGAAGGCGGAAGCAGATCACAGATCTTCCTTCTTTTTTCTTTTTTTTATTAAAACGGTTGGAGCCTACTGAGGTTCCGCACTCAATGCCACAATGGGCCCACGGTGCAAACCAAGAGGATCTATCCTAATTCGCAGGAGCGTACTGCAATCTTAGCAAACTGTAAAAGTTTGAACCAAGGAATTGATACTAACTGATCTACGTTGAAAGATCCGGAAGAGAACACTTGGGATCTGGCTCCAACAAAGGCGGGACAGCTGCAGAGGTAGTGTATGCAGTCGTCACAAAGCGCATTCTGAGCTAGTCCCATGCGTTGGAGATGAACCTTGAAACGTCCATGGCCGGTGATAAGTGCGACCAAAATTCTAAGTTGGTTCTTTTTAAGGGATAATACATAATTAGTGAACCTCAGATTGGGTTCTATGATGAAATGTTTCGCCTTTCGACAGATAGGAGTAGAACGCCACTTCAGTCCCACCTCAAGTAGAGCGAACTTCTTAATAGCGTCTTTACCACCGTTGAAAAATATAGGAATTGCTGGTTCGGAGCCAACAAAGTTACTACGCGAACCAGCCTTCGGTAAAAAGTCAGCAACCTCATTTCCCTCAACGCCACAATGGGCAGGCATCCACATGTCCCTTACTCTCGTGTAAGAGCAAAGGAGATTAATGTAGTGCTTGCAATCTTTGACTAGTTTGGACATAGTCAAAGGATTATTGACGGTATTAAGCACGACTTTACTATCTGTGCAGATAATAATATCGCTCCCTATAACGCTAAACTTCAACGCCTCAATCGCACAGTAGGTAAGTGCAATTAGCTCAGCTTAATAAACCGTGCAGTGTTTGCCCGGACTACCCGAGAATCTTAGCTCATATACTTAGGACAGTAAAATCCAAACCCAGCACTGACTTCCGAACGAGAGCCATCCGCAAAAAAAACTATCGACTCAGATAACTGTCTGTAGACATCCTGAGATAGCCACCATTCTCTCGAAGGGAAAACTATGAGTTGGCGAAGTTAAATTCAGGCAATAGCCTGTCACTCACCATTTCCAGCTTCGGAATATGTGACCTATACTTATTGAGAATCTGTCTATGCCCCGTCCAAGCCCCGAAGACATTCCATGCCCCAATGCACTTTAGTCGATACGCAGCAGAACACGCTGTACCAAGAATGTGGGACTGCCATTCAGGGAGATGTAGAATAGACTCCATAGCAAGAAGTGGAGCAGACGACATAGCCCCAGTTATAGCATTGCAGGCTGTCCTTTGCAATCCACCCAGCCTTTATCATCCTCAACAGAGACTCCATGGGTGGTCTGGCAAAATCTGGAGGCTTCAGTTATAGATTTGGAGCAATTACGCTCAATATCTGGGGCATCTGCAGCAGGTGGTGATACCACTTGCGGAGTTCCGCCTGGTGTTGGTGACCCAAAAGTCCAGAGCACCCCGGAAGACGGTCAGGAAACATTATCCGCTGACTCGGAGAGGTCGAGATGGTTGGGGCTGCACTGTGCGCTCCGAATGGACGAATCGCTATCAGAGGGGGAGTCTGACTCAACAGTGGTGGAGGTAAGCACTATCTTATGCTTAAGATCCTTCGGATAAACCTCCATCACTGTAAAAACGCTCCGGCGGCCCTTCTGTTGTGTATGTATGTATTTTGAGTCCATTGATGTGGTGTCAATTGATGTGTTCTATTCTATGAACTCCCAAATACAAAATACAGCAACGCTGATGTAGTCGCGGGTAGCAACCAGATGTGTGGGTAAAATCTCTGGCTTATATCGGCCTACCTACCATATGAGGAGGAAAGTATACCATCAGGTAGGTTTGGTAGTACAATAATAGAGGCTCAAAGACGAAAAGTAGGAGTCACCATGATCAGTGATGCTAATGCATATCACTCAATCTGGGGAAGTACAAATATCAACAGGCGAGGTGAGTTACTCTTTGATTTTATTTTAAGTACTAACCTAAATATATATGTATTATCGGGCGTAAGCTAACCTTCTTTACTAAAAATAGACAAGAAGTGCTAGACATCACACTTGTCTCAGATTTTATTAAGGAGAAGGTATTGAACCGGAAAGTGTCCGAAGACCATTCCTTTTCTGACCATTGTTATCTCCAGTTTGAAATTGATGTAAAAACCCACTAGCAAATCATCCTTCAGGAACAGGTAGAAAACTGATTGGGATTGCCTTAGAACCATTCTGGGTAATTCATTACCAGTATCGGTTCCAAACTCACCTGCATCTACACAGTAGCTTGATGTCCAAGTAACCAAGCTATCATATTCTTTTAACAAAGCCATGTTAGGTGCATGTCCTATCAGTTGATCTTTGGGTTAATTTAGGCCACCCTGGTGATCGAGAGAACTCCAAGGTACTCGTATGAAATGCAGGATACTGTTCAAGAAAGCGAGGAAGACAAATGCTGCTTCAGATTGGGGCTGCTATAAGGAGGTCCTCTAAATCTCCAAGTATGAGCTAAGAGCAGCCAAAACAAGAGCCTGGTGCTGGTAATATACAGAAGTCGTCGGAGGCGAAACGCAGGCTAAGCAAATTACTATGTTGTAGTCCTTCCATTTAGAATTATCTACAACGACCGATAGGTTCTTGAGGAATCCCTGGAGCTACTACTAAAAAAACATTTCCCGGAGTGCTCGATACTAGCTCCGTAGAGACCCATAATAAATAGGCGTGTAGACCTCGTAAGTAAATTGGCGGAATATCCGATTGGCAATAAACAGTTTTAAGCCATTCAAGTCAGCAGGACCTGATGCCATTATCCCTGCGGATATATAGCGAATTATTGGCTTAACCCTATCCTGGCTGAAAGTTATATTTAAAGGCAGCTTAAGACACCGCAAGGGGGTTTTAGATTCTATCTATCTATCTATTCTATCTATCTATGGGAATCTAAAAAACGGAGCTGGTCCTTTTTTCCAGGAACCGCAAAATTCATCAGTGTGATCCGCCAATATTGAATGGTACTCGCTTGATCTTTACGGATAGAGCGAAATACCTCGGACAACTTTTAAACGGCAACCTTAGCAGGAAACCAAACAACATATAGAGAGTAAAGAACGATACTACTACTATTGTGCTTTTGGAAAGAGATGGGGTATGGAACCCCACATAGTACACTGGCTCTACGTCTCAGTGGTCAAACCTATACTGTCGTATGGGGTTTTCGCTTGGACCCTAGCGTTAAAAATTATGGCCAACCCTAAACTATTGATGAAAGTCCAAAGAACGGCCTGCGTGCGTATAAGTGAGGCTCTCATGAGCACACCTACTCAAGCTCTGGAAATTCTCTTTCACCTCTCTCCCTTGGACATTGCGGCCGAGCATCTTGAATCGTGTAATGCCAATCGGTTTAAACCCATATCTATGTGTACCTGTAGCAATATAGGCCATTCATTCATCCTATGCAACAGGGGAATCTATCGACTACGCTATTCCTTCGCCATCTGTTGCGATGAGATTCCAAACAGAGTTCCCCACAAGAGAGGAGTGGTGAATGAGACAGTTATGGACAATGAGACGATAGAGGGGTTGGCTGTGGGGTATTCGGTTAGGCTCTAGGGGTGAACCTCTCTATTCATCTTCCCGACTTTTGCAGTGTTTTTCATGCTGAACTTGCCACGATAATGGAAGTCATGGACTGGTTGAGGTATAATGTAATATTTACGAGGGATATTCGCATTTTTACGGACAGCCAGGCTGCTATTAAAACGCTACAATCGTACTCCTTGGTGTCGAAGGTAGCCCAGAACTGCCTGACATCTGATTGACGTGGGTGCCAGAGCAATTCAATATCACAGGGAATCTAAAGGCAGATGAGCTAACTTGCAAGGGCACAGCACGCCTTATATCCCAAAGGAGGCTGGGCATAAAGATACTTGCTTTATGTAAACTGCTGCATTAAGAAGAAGCCATAAAAGAAACGAACGTCAGATGGTCTAACAGCTGCGGTGATCAGGAGGAGGAGGAAAGTGTACTCCATCTACTCTGCACCTGCCCTAATCAAGCGTAGAGCAGAACAAAATTTATGATAAATTTAAATCCCAAACTCTCTCTCTTCCCATTTTGACGATCTCACGGATTTTGGTAAGTTCGAGGTCAGTGACTTTCAACGTTTCTTGGTAAGCTCAGGATGGTTCAACGAGTGAAGAGGAGGTAGCTCGAACAAGGTACAGCTACGGACCAATTTTATGTCGGAATGGTTTTGTGATATAAAGGCTATAAGCTTCCCACTAAATAATTTTCATTTATCAGACCTTTACAGTCGAAATGTCCCATGCGTTTCAGTGGGTTCCCATTGTTGTACGAAAACTTCCATCGTAGCTTTGCAGTGACCAAATGATGATTGCTGCTTGTTAACCGACAAGTTCTCACATCCTGCACATGTGGATCCTGGATACTAAATCTCTAGTCACATTCCTCCAGCGGAGATTCTCTGTTGGTTAAGCGGTATCCATTTTTCCTATTGACATTAACTAACCAAATCACAAGACATGTCAATTGGCTCAATTAAAAGATTCGCAACAACTTTAACTTGTATTGGAAATTTTAGCCATTGGAAAGTTTCAAAACTTTTTTTTCCAGCAACGAAAAAAAGAGAGAAAGAGAAAATAAATAAATGAATGTGCAAATTGCAATGAAATCGTTGAAAAAGAGACGAAAAAAGAACATGTGGATATAATAGTAGCTGCTTGTATACAACCGGCGGAACAGACACACATTGAAGCTTTTCTGAATGCCCTGCTGTTACAATGAATCAGCCAAACGCGAAATTTGTGATCAGGAGAATGTAAAATTTGATCAGCTAATAACTTGAAGTTGGATCAGCAAATTCAACAACAAAATAAGAAGCTGGAGGAGTTGGAGGCAGACTTGACAAACCGAATAACACAATTGGAGGGCAAGATATAGAAGGTTGAAGCCCACCGGGAAAATGCTCTCTCGCACCACAACGATACTCCGGTACGAAGCAGAACAACCAGGTCAATAAAACCATACTTACTAAAGCTTACTTTATTCCGTTAAACTGCGAAAGCTCGAGGTAGAAGACAAACTGTAAATATAAAGGCGATGAAGATTGAAGCAAACAAAGGTGATCATCACAAGACTTCGAGAACAACAGGAACCGGATAACTCGCTCTCAGTTTTGATATTTTAAATGTTACAAACCTGGGCACTATAACACAAAGTGTAAACAATTGTTACAAAACAACGGAGATGGAAAGGCCATGAGGTCTTGCAGTAGTCAGGAACAAAGGAAGCCAATCGTATATGTAAGGAGGATCAGATTAGATCGATGCGATGATAATTTATGTGGATAGAAGTACCAGACCGCAGTGGCATGAAATCGCGACGGAAAGTGCAACCGTGAAAGTCATTAAAATTCGAGAATGGGCAACTGATTAGACTTTAGGAATCGGACGACGGTGACAATACAGAAGAGATGTGGAGGATTGGTAAAAAACCACAAAAAAGATGAAGCAACACAATATCGGGAAACCGATCGAGCGTCTACCATATTGCTGGTCCATTTCCCCTAACAACAAATGGAAATTGGTAGATGCTCGTATGAATCGATTATTTCAGTAAATGAGTAGAAGCATATCCAATTATGGATCGGGAAGCTCGTACAGTTGTGGATGTAATTGTGAACAATTGGGTATGCAGATTTCGAGTATCATTAGAGCTACATTTCGACCAAGACTTAAATTTTGTTGACCGTGTGTTTGAAATGCCTGAAAAGAATGTTAGCTATCCAATTCATCGGTAAGTTTATATACCAAGTTTGACCAATTACAAATGTTTTACTTTGACAAAAGGGCGACATAATTCCATATTTCTTAGAAGAGCATATAATTCCTTGTAAATCTGTTCCTTCCACAGCCACACTTCCAACATAGAGTATGATAATTGTTAAACACGCTTTAAACAATAACGTTTTTGTTAAAAATTTATTCAGGAATTAACAAAAACTATCAAAAATGTACGGATGCACTAAATTAATAATTTAAACCGTTTCGCTACATCAACGATAACGATACTCATTGAATTTAAAATGCAAATTCGAGTATTCACAATAATTATGCTATGCTATATATAGTCATAACACCGCAACACATATTCAGACTACATATAATGTACAGGCCGCTACCAAATCGGATAAATAAATTCGTATTTTTGTTGAACCGGTGCAAAGCCAAAATAAATAATTTTGTAAAGTTCATATCGTGTATCGTTTATATTTTTAAATCATTCGGTTGTATTTTGTAGGCACCTGTATTCAATAAAAACGTAAATACAATTTAATACAATAATTTTTTGTTTGTTCTCATATTGCAACAATTATTATTAAAATGAACAAAAAAATTATTGCAAAAAAAATTAAAAAAATTAATAAAACAAATGTTTGCAATTGTGAAACAATTATTATAAATAATAAAATGCACAAAAAGTCAATTTAATTTATTTTATCGAATTATTATGTTAATTTTGTATATTTCAATTATGTACAATAAAAATAATAACAATACTAATAACTATTATAAATTTTATGCGTTTATTTAATTTATGATAAAGTTAATGTTAATTCAACAGCACGTTATTATGTTTATAATACCTTTATGTATGTAAATATTATGTATTATACATAATATATGCACGATACCTATATACATAGGTGGGCAATTTGATAATAAACCTACTGTATTTATTACATAGCTAAATAAAAATTAAAACGTGACAAAAATTTTAGTACAGTGATCCCCCGAGAAACGCGATGGCATATGACAAAAAAAAATTCAAAATTTATATTTAAATTTGGCTTCTTGCTCTGTTTCGACCACCACTTGCCCACTTTTCAAAGAAAATTAAACTTTTTCATAGCGATTGGAGTTTGGCACCTTGTTGGAAACCTCTGTGCTAGCGTTGATATTTTTTTGACTGTTGAAATTAATAAATTTGTCGCCTTTGCCAACTTTTCGAAAAAGGATGAGTAGCTTAACGAGCATACATTAATTTACCAACCCAGGGCAAAGGGTCGTCATTCAAACGTGCAAAATTAGTTGACAGTCTCAACAACCACCTCAATCCTTTGAAAGGTCTCAGCCGGCCTACATCTTATTGGGATGACCTAATTGTTTATATGTTATTGCACAAGTTTAGCCAGGTAAGAGGAACTGTTGTTCTTTTTAGAGAAACGATCCCATACTTTGGAAGGAATTAGTATATTGAATAAATGCAAACTATAATCAACTAACCAATGCAGTGTCTCGTCTTCATTTGATGTCAATCTGTCTGCTTGACAATTCTCATACGCTGGAGTCGTGTACGCGATCAAAGTGTGATGAGTGTTTAGCTAAATACTATACATACTTTCATCAATATCCAATGTCGAGTTGCTTTCAAAATATAAATGGTGGCACTGTTCAGTCTGAACCTGCAAGCCAAGGTTTGATTAGCCAACCATTAAAATCTACCAGTTGTAATAGTGCGGTAATACCTGTACTAGATAAGTACGGTTTACCGTGGCATGTGGAGCTCTTCTTGATTCTGGAATACAATTACAAACTTCATAACAGAAAGGTTGCCCCACAAATTAGGTCTCGCCTTAGCTAATATGTACTGGAATTACTGGATATTATAACCAAGTAGCTTTATTAATATAAACAGTTAGTATTTTCCACGAAACATTGAACTAGAAGACCCTAATTTGAATTGTCCACAACCAATAGACATGTAAATTGGAGCTGAGCTGTACTGTTGAAATACATACATTCAACATGCTACATAAAGTCTGGAATACCTCCGTCCTATCACGCAAGACCAAGATACGAATGTTCAACTCGTGTGTGAAATCGGTACTACTGTATGGGTGTGAAACATGGAAACACACAGAAAAAATCAGAAAAAAGCGACAAGTATTCGTAAACAAATGCCTTCGACGACTACTGAAATGCTTCTGGGCCAACGTGATAAGTAATATCGACCTGCATAGAAAAACAAACCAGTCAGACATTGCGACAGAAATTAAGAGACGAAATTGGAGATGGATTGGCCACACACTGCGGAAATCACCAAGTGATATAACGAGGATGTCATTGGATTGGAACCCGCAATGGAAAAGAAAAATCGGAAGACCAGCCATGACATGGAGGAGAACGATGCTAGCTGAAGCGAATCAACTGGGAGTAAATCATGGGAGGAAATAAAAGCTGTAGCCCCCAACAGAGTAAGATGGAAAAGCCTAGTAGACGCCCTATGCTCCTAAATTGGAGATTAAGGAAAAAAAAAAAAAAACTCACTCTGCCAATGAGGACGGCAGAAAATAAAAATTGCTTTGAATAACCAAATTAATTAGAATTTTTTGTAGGTTTTTCAAATGTTCCATTTACTATGTTTTCAATACGGTTATCGGCTCAAAAACGAAATTCTTTATGTTTGTTTATGAGATGGTTGGTCTTCTTTAAAATCCTAAATACATGTCAATCAGAAATGTTAAAACATTTTTCTACAATTTTCCAGTAATAAGAGTCCCATCAAGAGTAGTTATTGTAAACATTTGGTTTCATTTTAAGTTCAGTTTTGAAATGATTTACACAAGGACAGGCCGAGGCATTATTTTCTGAAAGGACAAATTGTTTTCAAGAAGGAGAGCTCTTTCCAAAACCAAAAGTGTTGCAGCCTTAATCTAACTCCACTTGCATTGGGAACACATTTTAAATACATTCGTCGTATGTCATAAACATATCAAACGCCTCTGCTTCTGAATAAACATTTTAGAGCTGCACTAAAAAATATTAAAATTATATAAAGTTTGCCTGTAACTAAGAGTCACTTAAGTTCACCCAAGGTCAATAAACAAATTTACTTCTACTCCTATAACTTTCACCTACAGTGTATTTCCGCTAACTGTATAACCTCGTGTTCGAAGAAACGCCGAGAGGAAAATGTTTAAAATTACATTTCATGAAGCATTGAAAACTTTTAAATTTATAAATGTTTATATGTTTTTATAAAATAGTGTCTGATATTGAACTCATAGGCAAAATTAAAACCATGGCAACTTATTTAGTGAATTACTGTTAATTTAACATTGTCAAAGATCAACAATTAGAAGGGCATTTGAATAAAATAAATAATTATCAATTAAATTAGGACACACAATTGTGAAGTTTCTGGCAAATTGATATAAAAATAGTAAAGGAACCAAACTTCACTTTAAACTTAATCCACAGAGGGAAAGGTATTTGACAATTGGGGTAGCATGAAGTATGTGTAGAGTATTATTTTCAAAACTTAAAAAAGTCTGCAGAATTTAAATAATTCAAAATTAGTTAAACATTTAAGAATTTTAAAAATTACAAATTTTTCAAGAAATAACAATTTAAATTTAGGAATTCGAAGAAATTTGAAAATTTGAAAAATTTATGGAAATTCAGACTATAGGTTGAAATAAATGCGTTCAATAATTTTAAGAGATTAAAAGATTTGCAGAATTTCAGGATAACCAAATTTTTTTGAAACAAAAATTACATGAATACCGGATTTCAAGAATTTTAGAATCTGATAAAAATTCATGAAATTTAAGAATTTTTATAATATTGATAATAGAATTGAATTTAAATTTTTTTAATTTAAAAAGGTTTTACTTTATTAATTTTAAAAATTAAAAACAATTTAAGAACATTTTATAATTTTTTTAATTATCGAATTTAATTTTTCTTAACTTTATTAGGAATTTCAGAAATTTGAAAGCATATTCAAAATATTTTAAAGGAATACAAAAATTTTAAAGATTATTTTTCAAAAGTTTCACCTTTTTTAAAAATTTGTGAAAACGAAAAATTTAAATTATTTGAAAATTTTAAGGAACTTGAATTTGCAGAATTAACAGAGGTATGATAATTTTAAGAGTTTATGAGTTTGCAAAATTTAAGGTATTTAAAAAATTAAAAGAATTATAAAAATTTGTAGAATTTGCTTAGTAATTTGTTAAAGTCTTAAAATTAAAGTTTTTGGTTTAATAGTATAACGGATGAAATTTAATAGTTTAAATAATTTTCACAATGTGAACATTTTGAGATTTGGAAAAAAAAGTCAAGAATTTCAAAATTTTAAGAATTGAATTTGAAAAAATTCCAGTATTTGATGCAAAAGTGATTCTTTTGAAAAACTTTGAGAATTTACAGAATTTGAGATATTTCAAAATAAAAGATATTCTTGAATTTCAAAATTAATTTATTTTCAAGATTTTTAAGAATTTGAAAAATTTTGATGAATTCCGAAAATTTTTTCAAGAACCTGAAGATTGTAAAGAATTTCAACAATTTATATATGAGCAAATTTCTATCAAGGTAAAACTTAAGCAATTCCATAATTTTGAATAAATCGTCAATGAAGAATGTAAAATGTTTTAAAAGTATTAATATAAATTTTAGCACAAAACAACCATTTACTTACAAGTGTATTACGGTTAATGTAACGTATTATCAAAGAAACAACTTTTAGGAAAACATTTAAATAAAATGCACAAATACACTAATGTCAAGTTTCTGACAAATTGATAAATAATCGTACAGTAACGAAGCCTCACTTCACTCTAAACTTAATCAAGAGTCACCAGACTGACGTATATGTTAATAATTGTTTTCAAAATTTCAAAAATTAGGAGACAAAATTTGGAGAAATTTTAAGAAGTTACAAGAAATATTTCTAATTGACGGAGTTCAACAATTTAGCTTTATAAATTTGAAGAATTAGGAGAATTTCTGGAAATTCAGAATATGGGCTGAAATCGATAGGTTCGAATAATTTTAAGAAATTCCAAAATGTCAAGAAAATTGTATAATTTTTAAACCGACAAACTCGAACTATTTTTAGAATATATCTTTTTTAAACTTCATTATAGGAATTTTAAAAATTTGGAAAGCGAAGAAGAAGATTTCAAAATTTTCATGAAACTCAAGAAAGTAAAGATTATTTTTCAAAAGTTTAACAATTTTAAAAATTTTTGTTTGAAAAATTTAAATTAATTTAAAATTTTAAAGAACTTTTATTTGCAGTTTTGATAATTTTATGAATTTTGTGAGTTTGTAGAATCACAAGGAATTTCAAAACATATAATAAAAGAATTATAAAAATTTCTAGAATTGGCTTAATTTCGAGAATTTTACAAATTCCAGTAATAATAGCTTTATTAAATAGAAGAAGTTAAAAAAATTTAGTATTTGACTTAAGAGTAAAACGGATGAAATTTAAACAATTTTTGAAAATTAAGAAAAAATTCAAGAATTTCAAAATTTGAAGAATTGAATGAAATTCAAAAATTTTCTGAAAGAATTGAAAAAAGATTGAAAATTTGCAGTTGAGATATTTCAATATTACAGATATTCTTGAATTTCGAAATGTAATTAAATTCCAAGAATTTTTAGAATTAACACAAATGTTAAAAAAGTTCGGGAAGAACATCAATAATAGAATATGCAGCAACATTTGAAAAATTTTGATGAATTTCAAAAAAATTGAAGATTAGATTAGAAAGAATTTCAATAATTTCAAAAATATATAGAAATTTAATATATGAACAAATTTCTGGCCAAAGAATAAACTTGAACTAAAATAAATGTTAGCACAACACAATCCATTACCAATAACATTGTGATCATATTGTATTGCTTTTACTTTAGTTAAATAAAGTTGATCTAGTTATAACCAAATTATAATTTTTTATGATTAAATAAATATTTTGGATCGTTTATTTAAATCCTGCACGTGCCGAAAATGTGGCCATTCACGAGCTATAATTTCGCCATCGCTGCTCTAGTTGCTGCCTTTGAAAGCATTTCTCGGTTTTTTGCCAAGCATTTTAACTTTGAATATTAAATTTGATATCATCACTCTTATCAGTCATATTACTGAACTGCAAGTCTGATTAAACTGCACGGATGCCAGGTTGCCGAGAGCCACATTATGTCAGTGATGGAAATTAAACATATATGCAAAATTGGAGCCACGGTAACTGAATTAGTGTATTACTCTTAATTTAACATTGTCAACGAATCAACATTGAAGAGAGCATTTGAATCGAAAAGAAATATCAAAAGTGGTAATTGAAGCCAAACTTAACTTTAAACTTAATCATATTAGGATGTCAGTGTATGGGTAACTATTTTCAAAACTTCAAAAATTATGCAAATAATTTTCAGAATTTTAAAAATGTGGCGATTTTCATAATTTGGAGAAAGTTTAAGAATCAGAAAAATGTTCAAGAAATATATCTAATTAAACGATTTCAACAATTATAATTTAGGAATTTAAAGAATTTGAAGAATTTCGAGAAATTTAGAATATATGCGTTCGAATAATTTTAAGAAATTTACAGAAATTTGGATTATCAAAATTGTGTAGGCAACTATTAAAAGATAACTGAATTTCAAGAATTTTAGAATTAGTTAAAAGTTCATGAAATTTAAGAATTTCCATAGTAATTTTTATAATATTGGTAACTTCAAGTAAAATTTGAAGAATCAAAAAATTTGTGAAAAAGGGAGAAAAATCACTTGAATATAAAGAATTTGTATAACACATTTGAAGATTTTGCAAAGTATCAAAATTTAGTAAAAACCTCGAAAACCATTTAAAAAAAATTCTGAATTTTAAAAAATTCGACAGTTTATGAAAATTTAATAATTTTGTTTTAAAGCTTTGCTTATGAAAAATTTAATTTTTTTGAAAATTTTTAGAACTTGAATTTTGATTTTATGACTTTCTAGAATTTTATGTATTTTAAAAACAAGAATTATAAAAATTTAAAAAAATTTAAAGCTTTAGGCATTTCAAAAATTCTGGAAATAATTTAAATAACTTTAATATATTCAAAAAGTTTAAAAAAAATTTGATGAATTCTAGGAAATTTAGGATTTCTTATACTTTGGAGAAATTTAAAAGATTTAAGAATTTGTAAAATAGATGAACTTTGAAAGTTAAAATAATTTTGAAGACTATGAAAATTTTATTTTAAAAATTCAAAAATTTTGAGTAATTTGAAGAATTATGCAAACTGTCAGAATTGTACATACAGACAATAATTAAGTAAGAATTTACAGAATTGAAAAATTATAGAACTCGTCGATGTAGGATTTCAACAATTTTAAGAAATTAAAGAGTTTTCTGAAATTGATACAGTTGCAAAAGTTTGAAAATTTTAAGGATTTGCACAGTTGAGTCTTTTCAAAATTTTATTGAATTTCAGAAATTTCAAAATTTTACTGGAAATTCAAGAATTATAAAAAACTTAATGAATTTCAAAAAAATTTGAGGAATTTGCAGAATGTGAAATTTGAAGATTATAAAGAATTTTAACAATTTTAAAAATTTGAAAATATTTATATATGCACTAAATTCTGGCAAGGGAAAGACTAAGGAATTTGGATGCGCTGAATTAAAAAGCCATTTATTAATGAGTTAAAAGTTTTAAACGAATCGGGAATACAATACAAGGACAAAATTCTTTAAATTTCGTTAAGAGCATTTATATGTGATGGTCCAGCCCGAGCAGTTACGTATTACCCAAGATATCCAACACACTGAGTGCGAGTCGGTTTGAGGAGATACTGGAAAAATATGGTACAGCTGTCAAAATATTTTACATACATTAATACATTTATTCTTAAATAAGTATGAATATATTGCGAAGATTCTACAAACGGGGAACAAGTTTCTGAATTAAAAACTTTTCAGCTTGATGACATTGACAAAAAAATCATAAATATCAAAACAAAAAGCTTGAATTTAGTGTTCAACGCATTACAACACCTTAATTAAAACAATTTTCTACTTCTAGATGACGCGTTCTCCAAATTCTTATCATTCCCAATGTGGAATGGTTTAATTAAATTTAATGGTTGAAGATAACATTAAACCGTCAACAAGCACACAACTACCAGCCACGCAAAATAAATATTATTTTAAGCCAAAAGCCCTACGATAAAGAAAAATATTTATTTTCGAATGAACCAATTACCTCATCCGGAACCCCGAAATTAATAAATTCGTCAGTATCTAAAAATATCAGTGAAGTATCAATCCCATTAGGAAATGCGCCACATCTGTCCCCAATTACAGACGTATGTAAAATTCTAACTGAACATTTGCTTGTCCATGATCCGTGTTTTATTGAGGGAAATGAAACTCTTGCGGAGCCAGCAGCGTTTAAATAACGCCAAACCAAGTGAGCCTGAAGAAGTTTCTCTTTGTCAATTGTAAATTTGATGTTAAATGATGGTACGTTTCAAATGCAGTCTTAAGTTTAGTTAATATCCTATTTTTGTTCTAATGTTCAACTTACTGCAAACCATTTCTTAATCAAGTTAACAAAATTGTGAAGTAAACACACTAATTCAAAATTATGAATCGTTTCAAAGATTGTCGGAGTATTATAGAAACATTGGTTATGAGAATATCTTCATGATTTAGCGAGAACGAAACCTCAAAAATCTCAAATTCGGACACCTACTATAATTATAGTGGATGAAAAAAAACGAAATTCGTGGAAGCAAATTCACATAATAATTGTGATTGGTAGTCACGTACGCCAACTAACCCACATGAAACAATTAATGGTACATATACGTACGGTGTTTCTAATTATCGCACATGAACATCGAGATTAGTGAAGTTACAACATCGTCGCCCTGTGGATGAGGTCAATAATAATTTTAGCAAAGCAACTTTTGAGCAACTTGTTTATGAACACCATATTTAATTTTAGTTTTTGTTAGATAAAAGTTTGCATTTTCGACAGGGCATTTTCGAGGAAATTCTACAACCTGAATTTTATTCTGTATTGCCCAATTTCTTTCACTTTAAACGACTGGACCTTTGTGCGGAATCCGTATGGATTCCAACCAATATAATAATAATCAATTTGGCCGTCTGGTTTCAAGAACATAATTTCATATATAATTGGATGAATTTGTAACATTTTAACTGAATTTGGTGGAGCATTTATGAAAACTTCAGTTTGTGGTTTACGACACCAATATTCCATTTCCGCGTTAGCTGAGTTATTTTGAGGAGTACATGCGATGGTATACGCAAAACCAGGCCGCATATGAATAGATGAACCCAAACTAACTAAAACGGTGCTGTATTTTAAATATATCTCATGTTTAAATATTTTTATAATTATAGGTGTTTCGGGTTTCGTCATTAATGCGGAATTTTGCCACGAAATTGGGATGAATTTTTAAAATTCGTGCCGAAAATAAATCCAGCCAGAATCATTTCAGTAGCAACGGAAAACTTTATTTCAAATTGGTTATCACTTGGAATCAACTTGCATCATTCCACATTCGGTTTTCACTTTTAACACCGAAAACCTTTTGGGTAGCTATACTCTTTAAATCACTTTTTGTTAATAAATCCAGATATTTAGTATTTATATCAAGCAATGGTACGGCATTGATTTCAAATTCCATATTTTTGATACTCAATACGCGAACACTACACTAATTAAACTCTCGTGTACACAGTTTGAAGATATAAGTTGTACTAAATGTGTACATTTAATTTTAATTCTCAGTATTTTCTTATCTAACAAATACAATTGATAACGCAAGCCACGTTCAATGAATTTAATTTTAAATAGAAGTATGGGCAGTAATTTGATTTATGATTGCGATGTAATTTACTCAGCAAACAGAACTGTAAATTAATTATTAATTTTGACGAATAATCTAAGATTTAATCTCAAACTTAAGTCTGTGAGATTATTCAACTCTTTGGAATATTTTAAAAGTATTTTTCATTGTGTTGGATACACTCAGTCTAGTTTTTGTCTATACCCGAAGTATATAGCATAAATTTAGTAGGGTAGTTCTCCAGCTATAAGTGGATATAGCATTGACTGACATGCACACGAATAAACGACAGCACTAAATTCTGGCAAGGAAAAGACTTTCATAATTTCTGATAAATATTTAACGAAATTATTTGCACAAGATAATGGAAATAACAAAATCCTCTTAATTTCTGGGCTCGTCCGATAAGTGAGAAAGGTTTTATTGAAAGTTCAAATAACCTCAAAATAGTTCATTTAATTATTTTGATGGAGCAACGTCATACAACTCAGCTCGTGATGTTCGGAAAGTGAGCGATACGAAAATTTAGTCGCCTGCAATTACTCGTCTAGAAGAAATACTAGTGACTCCCCCAATTGGGCCCGGAAACCTATTAAGACAATTAGGCATTTAGTGAAATTAAAATCAAATTTTGTAAAATAAAAGAATGTTGTCTTAAAGAATTAATTGTTGCGCAAGAACTGTTTCTTAGACAGTATGAAGACCATGCTGAGGATCGAAACCGTTGTAACCAAATAGTTGGCTCTGTAAGGGGTCAGTAATGGCGTTTTAAAACTGATTATTATTATTATTATTATAAAGTTATCCATATTCTGGGTTTTCGGTATAAATACTCGTTCAAAAAGTGAACATTCTCTGAACTTCCCGACCCCGAAGTTGCAATCTTATCTACTGAAAACGAACTTCTAGATCGACTCGATTTCTTGGCATCTCGACATGTTCAATTTTGCAACCTGGCCTTTTTTCTCGACAAACCTAATTACTCGACAGGCTCAACTGACTAACACATTTTTGATGTACTGGAAGGAATACCTAATACACAGGTAGTTGTTAATTTCTAGAGGTCCCAATTTTTAAGAGTTATCCATCTTCATTACATTATATCTCCAGAATTTTTTTAAATATTGTTATTTTAGAATTGAGATCACGTCATTTGAAGGCTGCCTATATAAATTTTCAATCCACCTAAACTTTATAATATTATGTATAGCTATATACAGAAAATAAATGTTCTATTTTATGGTTATGGTCATTACATTATTGTATGTACATACATACATAATACAAAATGGATATTTGGAATATTTGTGAAAATGGAAATTATGTCATAAACTATATACGAACTTAGTTTTTATTTTTATTTGGCATGTAACTATTTAGAAATCAAAATTACATTTAATTTTTTGTTTTTTTCTACGGGTTGGTCGTTATATAATGTATAGTGTATATAGTAGAGATAGGTAATTACAGATTAAAACAATAAACGCTTCGTATGTTTAATGTCCGTTTACCAATGACGGCATGGCATATATATGTATATAGGAAGCAAAAATATAATGGATTTTTCTTCAAATCAGATAACTGTATAGTGGGTTAGCGAGCATCGTTAAGAATAAGTATTTTTCATATTTTTTTGAAATGAGGTCTTTTATCGATCAGCATTTCAGAACCCTAGAGAATATAATCTAAAATAAATTTTCTATTATTTTTTTTTTGCTGATGGAAACACTGGTGGCTAGAGGATGTTGAAATTTTGGTGAAGAACATTATCTTCTTAGATAGATAGAAATTTAGGTCATAGAAAATGTTTAAAACGAGATAGGTTTACAGATTTTTGAAGGTACTCGTCCCATCGACCTAAACATGATGTTGTCAGGAATATCAAGCCTTAAATATAAATTGCTTACTTACGTGATTTTAATTATTTATGGCGTGTAATTATTTGTTTCAATTAAAAAAGTTTCAAAAAACTTACCTGAAAGTAGAAAAATAGAAATATAATTATACAAAAATTTTGCTATCGAAAAAAAAAATTGGGCTCCAACTCTAGAACTATTGCTGTACTGAAAGAGAATATTATAGTTTCCAAAAATATTTTTAACAAGATGATGTGATAATTTAATAGTTATAAGCCCCAGGGACAGCAGTTTCTATTTTTATTTTAAAGTCATCGGGTCCAGAGGTTAATTGTCAAGTAAGAGCTGGGCGCCAAACAGTTTAAACAAAACTTTCTTATACAATTTTAAAGTGATTAGAGTAAGATCAAGTGGTTCACGTCGATGCTGATTTATTAGAAAATACAATTTACTGGAGTTTGAAAATTTATAAAATTTCCTGTAATGAAATATCTTAGTAATTTATACAATTGTAATTGACTATTAAACTAACTACTTACAAGTCGGTTAAAATCAGTGATGCCAGATAATTTTCTGACTGAATCAAATAAGTATAATTTAAAGATACCGAAACCGAATTTCATTGTTTAAATTGTAACATCGCGAATGTGATCTTCGTAAACCAAACATAGAAACTCTAAGTGGGATCCTTGGGAATTCATCCATGAAAATTACCTGACTTTGATCCTGAGCAATTTTTAGCCAAAATCAAAATCAATTTCGGCCAAAACAAAAATGAAATTAAGTTTAATTTCGTATAGCCCGAATTACTTGTTATTTCGGGAACTACAATTTTATAGCTGCATGCTTTAATCGCCTAAACTAACAAAACTAAAGTAAGACGTGCTAGCTAATACCGTATTTCAATGGATAGCATAAATATAAAATCGACTCTCTGTTCCTCGACTTACACCAAACTATCACCTAACTCATCATCACTTAACACAAATCACATAGAAAATTAATTTACTAACCATATTTAGCACTATCAAATTTAGTTTCAAAATTTAACACTATTATTTGGTGGTGCCACTATATTATCCGCTAGTGGCTCAAATAACGACATTCCTACTACCATATCAAGTCTGGCTCAAGTAACGCCATGCCAACATTGTCAGCAAAATGTCTGGCTCAAGTGACGCCATTCCTACTATTCAGCACACACAAATTTAGTTCCAAAATGTAACACTAATATTTGGTGGCACCACTGCATTGTCCACAAAGTGTGTGGCTTAAATAATGACATTCTTACTACCATATCCAGTCGGTCTCAAGTAACGCCTTTCATACTGTATAATATTTTTTAAGTTTAGTTAGTTTAGTCGATTTCGGCATTACACAGCATTAGTTAAATATATCGACCTAAAAATTACACGGCCAATTATTTGTGGCAAAATTTATAAAAAAAATAGGTTAATATACCTAACTCGATTTTAAAAAATTCTATTTTTAAAAAACAATTTTTTTTGATTTTTTTTCTGAAAAAATCTGTTTAACAATTCACTGTTTTGTAAAATTCTGCTTTGTGAAATCAGCACACTTACCCTCAGTCACAGTCCTACTCACTCACAGACACATAAACATACACATGTGGCTTTCCCGTGAGTGTAGTTAAAAATAAAATACCACCGCGGAACAAAACTGGCGAGAAGTGCCTGGAAACCAGGAGGTGCTACTTCAAACAGTGTGTGTCTGTTTTCATTTAAAAGGTGGTTAGCCCAATCAAAAAATCACCATGTTTGGAAGAAAAGGGGATGCGTTTGAAAAGAGCACTATACTACCTCGATCGCCTAACTATCGCCCAAAATTTTGCTCAGAATCTGGAGACCATAAAATGCACTATCGATTAATGTTGAACCTTATGATTTTAATCGGCTGAGAAAGAAAATTGTTCTATTCTGGGACTGTCAGATATCTCTATATTAAACACTTGCAGAAGGTTGAAAAACTGAATAATGAGAATCAAACAATATTTCAAATCTTTCAATGATTAAAACCTAAGAGCTGTATATTTAAATTCATATTTGACACTAGTTATGCTTACTAATACAATAATGTATTGGATTTTATTTTCTTTGGGAAAACGTTAACATTTTTGACCAAGCTTTCGAGAGCTTTTCATAATATATGATGCGCGCGTTGATTTTTGGCCAAAATTCCATTAATCATAAAATAATCAAAACATTTTAACTGAATATTTATATTTTAGACGAGAGCTTTTAAAAGCATTATTTTCAAAGCTCTCTGAAAAAATACCTCACAGAGAACACAACAGCATCATGTTAATATGAAAATCCGCATTTCAGTAATATCTTTCAGTATTGAATCTTTACGGTTTCATTTAAAAAAAAAAGCTCTTTACACATCATATAAAACTATCTCTTTACTAACGTTTAGAGAGACTTTTTCCCCAAAAGCTTAAAATCTTTGTTTTCCCTTAAAAGCTTTTAGAACAACTAATTAGTTTTAACCTTTGTTCAAAACGAAATACTTTGCTTAAGAGTTTCGACGTGAGTAAATGTTAACTTTCAATCAAGCTTTTAAGAATCATAAGCTTAAATTTTGGTGGAGAATTATTAAATAATTTCATATTGTGAAATATATTAATTAAATATATTATTTTAAAATTTCAAGTTAATCAGAGCTTTTTAAAAACACAGTAAAGCCATTTTCGTATAACATGTCTCGTATCACTATCTTTCATGTTACGGCCGTATTTTTTAAATGCATATGTAATAATTAACGACTTACCAATTTAAGGAACTCTTGTTTTCAAGCTTTTCGAAATTCACTACACTTGGAATGTCATCGCATTAAATCTTGCACCTGGCAATATGCAGTTCAGTTTTTCAAACGGTATTAATGTTAGAACATTTTTGGTTCAACTCAGCTTCTGTTAAAAAATTTCCCCAAGTTTCCCAATTCAATTGGAAAGAGATTTAGATTCGTAGGCCTATGCTCACCTACTATTATCGACGGTACTATTTTAATTTAATATCTTCTGTATTCAAATTGGTTCAACACAGCTTCGGTTAAACATTTTCATATTTTTCAAGTAGTAGCATGTATGCAAGATGAGTATATAGCGATGGTGAAATAAACGCAGAGTCCATTGGCTTTACCAAAATTTTCATTTCTTTATTGAAATGACAGGTACAAACACTAGGAATATTGATTTTTATATGTATGGCGGTGGCTTAGTGGTAAAATAAGTCGTGTGATTAGTTCTGAATCGAAACGAGTTCAAGTCACAGTTGTTTAGACATATATTTTTAATTTAATTGCAAATTGATCGTTTTTAAATTAAAAACCGATTTTTTTTTAATTTAATGAGAAATGTGTCGATACTCATCGATGCCCTTACATTTCAAAATTTCTTTTACACTTTACTTTACCACCTCACCATCCCCGTATATAGATTTGCTGCTACAGCTACTCATCCTTTATATTTCCCAATTGAGGGGAGAAATTAAATTGATTAAATTAAAAATTATTTAATGCCAAACCGAGGCTTGAACTCGCAACAACTCTGCTTACTGGACCACCGGCGTATATAAAGTTGGTGCTATACAAATCATTTATATTTGCCAATTCAATAGAGAAAATTTAAAATTTTAGCACCAGGAATGGCCTATGCTTATTTGACCATCACCGTATATTTTCGTTACGGTCATAAACAAGAGATGGCTCTTATACTTGCAGAAATTGAATGTAGATTTTAACAGAAGCTGTGTTGAATCAATTTTACAGAAGATTTTAAATTAATAAAGTAATACCGCTGACGGGTCTTGAAACCGGGTCCACGATTCCAACAGCAGTAACTCTGCTTACTCGACTGCTGCCCTATTTAAAATTGATGCTAAACAACTGATAGAAATCTTTACATGGCATAATTGACAGAAATCTTTACCAAAGAGTTACCAATTTAACACACCCCACAAAAGCTATAAGTACTTCCGAGTTATTAAAAAGACAAATCGTTCAAATTGAAAAATGTGCCAGACTGATGACAAAATCATAAAATTTAGTGAATGTGTTTTTATGGATGACGAAACGTACGTGAAATTGATTTTGAAACAATTAGTTTGGTAAAAAATTGGATATTACCAAAAATCGAAGCTGCTAAGTATAAGCAATTCAAGTTAGATATACATTTGCAGTTGTGGAGCCAGGTTTTTATCATATTTTTCAACACAATTCAGCAGTAATCCGTGCACAACTTTAATTCTAACAGAAGCAATCAATTTGTACGAGATTAATCAAATCAATATTATCTCAAAGAGTCCACAAGTTTTCGACCTATATTGAAAAATTTTGGGCTATAGTGGAAAGAGTGCTGAAGTGTAAAAGTCACACAGGTAGTTGTGTCTATAGAAATGATTTGTGGAAAAATTAACTCAAATATTCAGTTTAATCTGAAGTAGTGAAAATTTATTATCATTTGAAAGAACATTTCCTGCCATTTATTTTGTAATGATTACTGCTTTCAAATGTTGGCCGCAACTGCGATGGGCCTTCCTCAAAAATCAATTTTTGAGCATATTGAGTGGTTTCTGGCCACAGATACTGTGCAAACAATATACTGAATAGAAACACCATGACAGTTTGACACTATACTCATGCATCATTTGTCAAAAAGAAACAAATTTAAAAATCACCTCTAGATGACCGCTTTTACAAAATGCACCTGGCGATTCGATTTCAAATCGCTGAAATATGGTAGGTTGTTGACATTTTGTAACTGTCGACGTTGACAAAAAACACTGCTAAGTAATCTATGTTGTATTTTACTATTCGAAAACCCCGTAGACTACATTGCGTAATCTACCTCGCCCATCCCTGCACACAACTTTTTACGACATTCCATTAGACACACAAAAGGTTTCAAATGGTAATCTTGACCAACAAATAACATGAATGAATAATTAAAAACGCGATCATACCAACACGTTGCGCTATATGAAAAACGCAGTGTTACAAGTCTCACAATAACATCAATCATGAGAATCAGATGAGAGGATATGAAACGAGTTTTCAGTTTAGACCAGTAAAAACCAAGCTGTGGTTTTATTATCAATAGAGAGACCGAGGTTGTCGAACTTATTTATAACAACTTTAAAAATTATTTTTAAGGAAATACCTAATATCGAAATGAGTTCAAAAGCTCTATCGAAATTCTTCATTTATATATATACTCGAGTAAACAATGAAAGTAATTTGTGTGCCAAAAATAAAATTTATCGATTGTACAAAACATTTCTATTTTTTTTTGGCACATCTACCATACGTGTTAACCTGATTTATATCCGAGAAATATTTTCAACACATCACGTAAATCTATATACGTCTAAATTATTGATCATGTACTCTCTCTATATATATATATATATATATTTAGTCTGTCAATAAAACAATAAATAAGAATGAAGAACAACAACAAAAAAGAGTTAACAGGCAAAACCCTTATATGTATGCATGTATGTGTATATAATATACAGACAAACACAATGACAACATGTCAATCAATCTGCTTTTCCAAAAATTGAAAATCGATTTTATTTTCATCACATGCAGCCTTGTAATTCCGGTTGACTTAGTGTCTATATACAAATATTGTTTAAGGGTTGGCCCAATGAACATACAATAAAATATTAATTTACTTAATAGCTGCGGCAATGATGTCAAACTATATAGGTTACATTTCGAAACAATTTTGCTATTCAACACCCTAGAATACGATTTAAATTTAATTAATTTTATCGCCGGGCTCCAGATTTTTCAGATTCATTTTCCCTCAAATTAATTATTTAATAAACAAAAAAACTTAACCCTTATTAAATTCCCTCAAAATAATAACAAAATATCTTAACTTTAATTAAAATCAAAGCACAAACCAAAACTTTTTTATCATTCTGCTCCGATGTTTTCTACGAATTTTTGCGAATATAAATCTAATTAAAATCAATTACTCGTAATTCATGTAAAACGAGCTTTTTTTAGATTAAGCTTTTTTGTTTTGTTGTCTTATCTTTCCTATACACAGTGGTATAATACGTAAAAGCTCTCGACGTACATACATATTTATGTACATTGGAAATCGATGAAATTTTATTAGTGTATGGCTTTCGGTATTTCGGTGTAACATTAAAATTCAATTAGCTTTAATTTCGAATGAGCTTTTTTATTATTTTTTCTTGCATGTATTAGATTTGGGTACAAAATTCTTTAATCCAGCACCAAGTATATAAAAAAAATATAATAAAATTGACTCGTTTTATAAATACACATAAAAATAAAGCTTTTGATCGCAAAGCTTTTGTTTTGTATATTTTGTTAACTATGTACAGTATTGTATGTATGTATGTACATTGTTAAATTAGAAAAAATCCAATAATTTTCGTAGACAGTTGCTCTCTCGGTATATACGTATATACATAATCTTTGAACCTTTTTCATGTTTTCCTTGTGTATGTGGATGTATATAGATAGGATAGATAGAAAATTTGTGTTGTATTGTTTGAGGAATGAATAAATTCCACTTTAAAAATTAAGAATATATATTTACAACACATACGAATACAATAACAACAAAAATATTTTCCAACACTAAAAGAAAAAAGATTTTTCATGTTTCAGAATTTTTTTTTTTTTTTTTTTTTGATATTTTGATTTTTCCCTAAAGGGAAATAATATTTTTGTTTGCTCAACTTTTTTACTGCTGCTTTTTGTAGCTTTTGTTTTCCTCTTTTTATCACTTGAGTGCTTTTTATTTTTGTATATGTATAGACGCTAAGGTTTTTATTGTTTTTTCGCACAGGAAGGAGAATATAAGATTTTTATTTGTTCGAATTGTTTTTGTGTGCTTTGCTAGAAAATAGAGAAATTTTGGGAAAATTGGCAAATTAATAATCAGGAACAAAACAAACAATTGGGTGAGATCATGGTAATAAGGCTTCGAAAAGTGTTTTGAGGAGGAAAATATATTTTAAAGGCAAAATGTTTTTAAGTTCAAAAGTTTTATTAATACAAATATTATGATTGGAAAAGATTTGTATATGTGTATGTGTGCGTCTCTTTATTGTGTTGCGGAAGGTTCGGGGAATTGAACAATTTTTTGGATTTTGGCCTAATTTTTTTGGTTAAATTTTATTATTTGTTTTCATGTTAGTCAGATCAAGTTTAAATTTGCGGAATACCAACAATTCTAATTTAGGTCGTGCTACATTATTTGTTTCTTCAACCATGCCCTGGATAATGGAGAATTATAGATTAATGTTACAAAAAAAAATTATCAACATTCAGCAATAAGTTTTTGGTCAAAGAAAATCATTTTGCAAATTCCTATTTAATTTGTTCATTTAATAAACAACAAATAAGGCGCACCATCTCCAGATTTAATTGCTTCCGAATCTAATGTATTCGGTGAATAAAAATCATCAAAATTTTGAAATTGGAGAATTTAAAATTTATTCGAATTTTTCAATTTAAAATGGAAATTTAGAGAATTTTGAGACTCTTCAAACCCTGCAACCAATTCTTCAAATTCTTGCAATTTTAAAGTTTCTTGCATTCTTCAAATTCAGCAGAAAATTAATGAATTGGTAGAAGCTTCTGAAATTCTATAATTTTTAAATCCCTTATTTTTTATTGAAATTTTTAAAAGTTATAAAATTTTAGAAATTATTCATGTTTTTGAGATTCTTCAAATTTACTAAGTCCTTCAAATTAAATTTTGCATTTAATTTAGTGAAAACCGTATTATTGGTAGTCTTAAAATTTTTGAAATTTGAGATTAATTATTCAAAAGTTGCACGCTTTTTTTTGAAAATTTTGAAAATTCGTCAAATGCTTCTTCAAATTTTTTAAATTTGTACATTATCAATTTCCATGAGTAATTTTCTACTAATTTTCTGCTAATTTTCTATTTTTTCCAAATTCATCATATTCAACCAATTCTTGAAAATCTTCACAATTTTAAAAATTGTCAAATTATGAAATCTTCATAGTAAACTATTCAAAATTTGCAAATTATATATATTTTCAAATTTTTAATGAATTTTATATATTCTGGATCATCTTGTAATTTCTCAAAAATTTTAGGTTTTTTTGAAATTTTTTTAATTCTTCAATTATCAAATAAATTCTTAAAAGTAATCGTCAAAATTCTGTAAAATGCGGTAATTCCTATAATTTTAGAAGAACCTCCAGATATCAAATTGTATAAATTTTAGAGAATTCATATTCTGAAATGTTTAAAATTTTTTAAATATTTTAAATTTTACAAATTCATTTAGTTGCTGAATCCACGCTAAGGGAAGCGGCGATACGCGAGAACAATCTTGATATCATTCTGGATGAGACTAAATTCAACATCTTTCGTTTGGAGCTCCACCGAAAGGTACTAGCTACAGCTCAAACGGGTAATTATATTTCACAACTGCTGGGGCGCTACCTAACTGATGGCTACACTATCTGTAAATGCGCCAACGACGACACATACAAGTGGTTGTGTGAGGTGGTCTCGAGGACCAAAGATATCTGGAGTGGTTGTCAACTCTCCGTTGGTGATCCTCCTAAACCTTTGCTAATATACACTTGGGTTCTCGGTCCTCCGGAGAATCCCAAAGTTGTATTGAGCAATAGTGGTTTATTGAACCCGTCAGTGTCGACAATTGGATGGAAGGTCCGATACAAAAGCGGGGCTAAGCGTCAAGCTATTGTATTTCGGGTTGACCTAAAACCTTTTGAGACCATTACTGGTTCCAGATACTCTTTGCAGTACGTACTGGACAGGATTATCTTTAGGATTATCTTTGGCCCGTAGATTATTCGCTTCTTCTTTGCTGGTTTCTTTTATGATGTCCATGCTTATGTGCAAACAAGTTTTTATGTCTTTACCTTCTTGAAGGTGTAGGTTCTGGATTGAAGTCTGTTTCTTTTTACTTTACAGAGAACTACAACAAGCACTGTATTATGCTATGTAGAAAAAAAGTTCTGGAATTCACGCTCACCTTGGTAGAAACCTCCAGTAAACGAACGCGAGTCAGTGATCGTCGATATGAACAATGTCGTCGGGTCTACCTCGTGTCACGCTTCGGGTCTAGCCTGTATGATTCCGATGTTGAACAGCAAACTGGCTTCCGTTACGACCTTCGTCTAGGTTGTATCAGGAACGTGAGTTTGGTTTCTACCCTCGATTGTTTCCTGAGCTTGTAATCATTATTGTGACTTCTATGCTTGTGCTGAAACAGATCAACTTACACCATAGCAAAGCTGCATCGTTTGAGCTTAAGTTACTGCGCGCTAATTCGCAGGTTGACATTTGAAGAAATTCCAAAGGCTATTAGAAGGATACCAGAGGTGAAGAACAACGATTGGGAATAACGTACAATGCAGCACATAATTGGCTAAAATCAATGGAGAGGAGATTTGAACGTGGCAGCGAATTCGAGCTACTATATGGATCATTTATGTCGGAGTATATGAGGAACTTGGGCACATGGAGCAAGTACATGGGTATAATAAGGCAAATTTTTACTACATTCCACATCACGGGGCTTTAAAAGCAACCTGTAGAACATCGAATCTTATAGAGTCGTTTATGACGCGTCCACCAAGTCATCTACGGGACTATCATTAAATGATATTTTAATGGTGGGCCCTACAGTTCAACCGCCACTCGTAAACATCTTCATCAGATTCCGACAACATAAGTACGTGTTGTGTGGCGATATAGAAAAGAAGTACAGGCAGGTGTGGGTAGACAGCTAGGATCAACAATGCCAAAACATTTTATGACGAGCTAATAAACACCATCAGCCAAGTAAGTATAAGTTTAAAAAAAGTAACAGATGGAACAGCAGCAGCAGCCTTTTTAGCACCCGAAGTATAAAAGAAATTGGTATACAATTGCGGTCTAGTCAGTCAGAAGCAGCCAGGGCCACAATAGAAGATATGTATGTCGATGACATGATGACCGGAGTAGATTCAGTGGCACAACTGAAGATTTTAATGCATCAAGTGATAAACGCTTTGAGGAAAAGTGGATTTCATCTTAGGAAATTCTTGACGAATAATGATGAGATGCGATCGTTCATTCAAAACACCAAAAAGAAAGAGACTTAAGAAATCGGAGAATAAACCGATACACCAAGGGTGTTGGGCCTTCAATTAGACTCTTCAGAAGACGCATTTAAACTCACCGTACAATTACAAGAACGCTACAAACACACCAAGCGAACACTATTATCAGCCGCCAAGCATTCGGACACAATGGATGTCAATTAAAGGTGATAAAATCGGAACTGCCCGATTGTGAATTTCAAGATGTTTACAGTCCAATAACCAAGTTAGTTTGACAATAGTTGCATTCAAATCTCGCGTAGCAACACGGCTCGAATTAATGGGAGCGGTGCTGCTAACGAATCTGGTGAAATTGGTAGAAGAATCATTAACTATGAAAATATCTAAAACATATTAGTTACCGATTCACAAATAGTGTTGGATTGGTTATTAGCACATCTTAGATGTTGGACAAGATTCATGACAAACCGGGTTAGCGAAATGATGCAACTTTACAAGCGACACTATTGGTGACATGTGGCTTCAAGAGACAATCCTGCTAATTGATAGGCATGAGCATGATGGGGTTAGCTAAAAGCTGTGGTGGTGTGGAGCTCACAAACTGAAAAAAATACGAACAAAGAATCACGTCTCTCAAAGTTGGATACATTTGTTATGTCAACGAATAATTTCCTGCACAATTTCACCAGCAGGTGCTGCTCAAAATATTATCAATCATTAGGCGATACTTCAACAATCTACAGCAGAAACAAAATCACACACAAGATACAAAACAGTCAAATAGAGAGGAGATAGAAGTTGCTGAGATGATACTTATAAGACAAAATCAACGATTGAAGTTCCATGCAGAAATACACGTACTATACAAACTAAGGGAACATTGCCCAGACACAACAAATTAATAAGGCTGAACCCCTTCATAGACGAGAGAGGTATTTGGATAATCCGAGGTGCTATCCAGAGCCATAGTACACAAATGTGTAAATTGCATTAAACATAGTCCAAAGACAGACAATCGACTAATGGGAAACCTGCCATCTGAACGAGTTCAATACGTTTACCCGTTCCACAAAGTAGGAATAAATTATTGTGGGCGATTTAAAGTGCAGCCAGTACGAAAGAAAGGTTTCCAGTAAAACCGTATGTCTGTAAATTCGTTGTTTGAGCCCAAAGCTGTACACATAGAGATAGTAGGCAATCTTACGACCGAAAGCTTCTTAGCAGCGCTCACCAGGTTCACATTACGCAAAGGGAATTGTCACACGATATTCAGTGACAATGGGATCTGAATGAATAATTCCAATTTCTGAAAGCCTCAGCGCTTACCAAATTCAAAATAGGTTGGAAATTCATTCCACCAGGAGCACCACGGATCGGGGGAATATAGAAGGCTGCCGTGAAGCAAACAAAAATATTTTTAGGGAAATTAATTGGCGAATCCATACATAAGTTTGAGGAGTTTTCTACATTGCTGGCGAAATTAGATATCGATAATGAATTCAAGGCCGACAGCAGGAACTCAAACCGATGTATCAGTCAATCTCAAAATTTTACTACAGTCCACATTGTTTTCGTTGTGGAGAAAAATTAAGCGTCAACATGTTGGGCATTAGGCAAGGTGGTCAAAATTCATCCGATGGAATCAGTCGATTCATGTTCCGGCGTTATGTTGAGGAATTAGGTCAGGGTAGAGATTTGTTTGGGTTGTAATCGATTAATTCTCTTATATGTGATGTAGCCTTTGTTGTTGGGCTAGTTAATGGCCAATAGATGTCACCTTATTTTGCTCATAATAAATGGTTTGCTAATGGGGTTGGTGTGAGTTGCTTGACACAGATAATTATTGATGTCAAAGTAAACAGGGGATCTTCGAAAAAGATGACATCGTTCTAGTAAAAGATGACAACGTTCCACCCGGATCCTGGTCTTTAGGCCTCAAAATTCGCCGAAAATCAAAAATTAGACGAAAATCAATAATTCGAATAATATCAGTGATTTAAGGAATTTAGAGAACTTGACCAATTTGAAGCCGTTTATATATTTCCAGAATTTTAAAATTCAAAGGCCATAATTAATTTTAGGGATTTTCAGAATTGTTTACCAAAATTAATATTTCATAGAATTAACGCAATTTCAATAATGTAATAAATTACAAAATTTGAGTGTTGTGGAGTTCAATGTTGAATTATTCTCAATTCAAAAAAAGGATAAATATTCAGGAATATTCAATCACTATCACAACTGATATTCGTAATCGATTCTATTAAGTTTTTATGTTTCATTTCAAATTAAATCTGAATGGTAGTTAATCTGAGTATATTGGGATGCTATACGCCAATCAAATTTCTATTAAATATTATAACCAATTCATTAGATTTCCTTCATCTTCAATTTTTACAGTAAGACATTGAGGCCCGGAAAACAGGCAAAATCATATTTACAATAAATCCTTTCTACCAACATATCAATCGATCATATCATAAATTGTTATGTTCTATTTTGGTCTAACTAAACCATCTCCTATCCTTCTAATCTAACTATATATAGCTTTATAGATACATAGTAGTACATACATACATAATACGTACTGTACACATCTCTGTAGAAATAATTCCATTTTATTTTCAATTTAAACGAAATAAAATTTGAAGATATTATCGAAGCCATATGGTATATCCATATCAAATCCAAATCCGAAAGCAACAAAAAAAATTCAATAATCAAATTCAATTAGATTAAAAATGATAGAAAATCAATTTCTACATTTTAGAAAATAAACAAACTTCAAGACAGATTTTTGATTTCGTACATATACAAATACATATTTCATGTTTTCTTAGATCTTCCCTTTGTGCGGCTATACTATGCGCTCATGTATTATGCGGTTGAAATGATTAAATCTTCTTATTTATTCTTAATCAAATTTTAACAAAAATGTTCAAGATTTCATTATCCATTCGATAATATTTCCGATTTCCTGCTATCCGATTGTGGTTGTATATTTTCAAGTATGGGTACCATTCTATTGTGTTCTGTTTACAAAAAAATAACTTTAAGCCGCCTTACACACACATACATATATGTATTTGATGACATAACAATCAAACCATATATAGTCATTTTCTTGTATCTTATCATAAAAATTTAATCTAAAAGGAAACATAAAATACGTATACTTGTTATGTATGTATATGTACATATGTACATAAAGAAAAGTTGGAAAATATTTTTTCAAGGTTAAAGGAAATTGAGTCTTAGTTAAATTAAATTAGAAAAAATAAATTTGTATTCTGTTTTTTTTTTTTTTTCGTTTTTTGATGTAGGAATGAATGGGTTTAAGCTTTGTGATGTGATTTAGGCATACAACCAAAATCGAAATAAAAATGTCAAATGGGAAGTTACAGTAAACTATATAAAAATAATTTTTGTGTGTGTGTTTGTGTTTGTGTGCCTTGAAAAGGAAATTGATGGCTAAATATAAAATTCTTATTGGACTCGGTAATATATGGAAATTCTTAAAGATTTAAGATTTATATTCAGATTATAGAGTAAATTGCCTGTCGTTCAATGGAAAATTTGTTTCTGTGGTGGTCTGAATCGCCATCACTATCATTATGATTTAAAATATCATTGAAATGACTTAATTTAATTCTGAAATGTATTTAATCATTTTATTTTTTTATTTTAAAAAGCTCTAAAAAAATATGTTCTGAATTTAAAAAATCTTTGCATGTCCTGAGGTTTCATAGATTCAGTTTACAGTAAACCCATAAGTCAGTATAAATCTGAATTTCAGGAAAACCGATATTTCCAAATAAATTTTAGTTATTCTCTCTTTTAATGTTAGTATCGAATTCTGCGTTAAAAAATCCTGAAAGCAAACCAATTTCTGAGTGTTCAGCTTAATTTTATTAGAAGAATTTGAAAATTAAAAATAATTACAAGAGTTAAACAATTTTCAAAATTAAAACTAGAGGAAATCGCCGAATTAGATTTCTTTTCAAAATTTTGGCGGAATAACAAAAATTTTAAATTTTTTAACAACGTTTTTAACACTATTTTGAGAATGTCAAAATAATGAAAAAAAAAATTGGAAAAATTGAGGAGTTTAAAAATTTTAAGAATCAATTTCAAGAAATTGATGATAAATTCGAATAACTTTGAGAAGACGGGTTTGCCGAAATTTAGAAATTTCAAAATTTTGCAAACTTTTGCAAACAAGACCGTTACTATATAGAAACTTTAATATATTCTAAAATTTCAAACTTTTATTGAATTCTTACATTAAAAAATTAATTCTCGGAATTTAATAATTCAAAGAAGAATTTAATAATTTAAGAAAATTCAAATGTTTAAAAAACGTTTAAAATTTAAAGATTTCGTAATACTTAAAGAATTTGCAGAAACAATAGAAAAAATTTGGGAAATTCCAGCATTTGTGGGATTTTAAAAAATAATAGAATTTCAATAATTTTAAGTTAGTACAGAATTTCAGTAATATGATGTTAAAGAAATACATCATGTAAAGTTCAAAAATTGAAGGATATTTTTTTAAAAAGTTTAAAATGTGAACATACAAAAATTAATGAACTTTCTCCAATATTATCATAAATGATAATGTTTGGTGAATTAATTAGAAAACTTTGAAAAACATATTTAATTTAAATAAAGTTTAAAATTTATGAATTTTCTAAATTTGTAGATTTTCAAAACTATGAGGAATTCACGTAATTTGTTTATTTGAAATTATAAATTGCAGAATTTAAAAATATTTAAAAATTTTAATATTTAAATTTTAAGAAAATAAATAATTTTAAAAACTAGAAAAATTTGGAAAAACCTAAGAATTTGTAGATGTGCATAGTTTTAAGAAATGAATGTTGAATTTGCACAAAAATTTCAGGATGTGGGTATTTAGGTAAATCTAATCTTTCGCTGTATTCTAAGAATTTTTGAATCACAAGAAATTCGAGAATATCAGTAACCTATAAAATTTGTGTTATGTATCTAATTTGAAAAAAGGACTTCACGCCAAATTTGATGGATTTAAAATATTGAAAATTTTTAAAGAATTGATCAACTACAAAAAGTTGACGAATTTAAACATAGATCAATTTCCGAGATTTGCTGAAATTTAAATAATTCTAAGAAATTTAGGAATATGTAGAATTTTATGAGGTTCACATTTTTAAAAAAGTTCAAGATAATCATTTGGAAAAATTCTAATAATAGATCTTGAAACAAAATTTTACAAATTTAAAATATAAATAAAAATTACAAAAATTGATGAGTTACAAATATTTGACGTAATTTTAAAGTTTATAGTAAATTTTGAATGAGTTTTCAACTTTTAAGAAACATTTTAGAAAAATTCATATTTATTTATTTACAATTTAAAGTTTAAGCAATATTTTGTAAAATAGTTACATATTTGAATTAATTTGGTCAATCATTAATTTTTCAGTTTGAATGTCAGCTTGTTGTTTTGCTGTGGTACGACCTTTACAATACAAGGAATTCCAAAAATTTATTTTTAGTAACTCCAATAATTTTTATAATTTGAATAAAATTGTTTTAATTTGTTGGAATTTAATTGAAATGAGAATTCGTAAAAGTAAACTTTCAAATATTTGAAGAATTTGCAGAAACTGAACAATTTGAAAATTATGAAATTTGTGAAAAATTTTCATAATTTCCAAAATTTGAGGATTTTGAAGAACTACGGTATTTCAAATAAAGCATTAATTTGAATTTCGAAACAGGATTAAAGGATATAAAAAAACGGATGCATTTAAAATTTTTAAATTTATAAAGATTTGCAGAAACATTTTGCAATTTTGTAAAACTTATATAATAAAATTGAAAATATTGGGATTTTCAAAAATTTCACAATTTTACTGGATTTCAAAAATTTTAAAATTTCTACAAAATGTTCATATAGGTTCCAGAAGAACTTTAATAATAATAGGACTTGAAGTGAACTTGAAGAAACTTCATGTAAACTTCATGTAAACTATAAAGAAAGTGAGGGGTTAAAAGATTTGATAATTAAAAATAATAAATTTTAGTGAATTTTAAAAATTTGAATTATATATTTACCAACAACTGGAAAATTATTTTGTTAAAAATAGCAAAAATAAAGAACAAAATTTGAAAATTTCATAAATTTTGGGAATTTAAAGATAATGAATAATAATAATAATAATAACAGTGTTAAAGGCCATTACTGGCCCCTTACTGAATCAACAATCTGGCTCCAACGGTTTCGATCCTGAGCTTGGTCTTCATACTGTCTTAGACAATCTGAAGAGGCCAAGTCGTTCTCTACATCGTGGAGCCATCGTCGCCTGCAACGACCTCTGCGCCTACCATATGGTGGCTCTCCTTTCAGAGATCGCTGCACAATTCGTTCCGGATCAGCACGCAGAACGTGACCGAGCCAGCGTACTCGCTGAGATCTAACTTCATGTACAATATCGGGGATATTCATCAGATCTCTGATCTCGAAATTGTACAGAGCTCGGTATGTACCATCTATTTCGCGTTTAGGGCCGTAAATCACACGCATGATTCTTCTCTCAAATGTAAGGAGCCATCTCTCGTACTCATCCGTCAGCGCCCAACTTTCACATCCAAACATAACAACGGGCCTGATCAACGCTTTGTAAAGCTTCAGCTTCACGGCACTTGATAAGTGTTTAGATTTTAGCAGTGGCCTTAGAGGATACAAAGAACGACTGCCAGCTGCCAGCCGCACTTTAATATCCTCACCCACACTGTTATCGTGAGTGATAAGAGAGCCCAAATATTTGAACCTCCTCACTCCCTCAAACGCGTGGTGGCCACTACTAAAATCTGGTGTGCCATTGTCTCTAAAACCAGAGATCAGGTATTTAAAGATAATGAAAGAGTTATTGAAATTGAAAAATGCGAGTAACTACGAATGGTTAAAGAGTTTGATATTTAGTTTGAAATATCAAAATTTTGCAGAATCTAGACAATACTTTAAAAAATTTTAGATATTCTAAAATTTCGAGTTTTTAAACAAATTTGAAAAATGTTTGGATGAAAAACGCAAGAAATTTAATAATTCGGACTATATTTTTAACAAATTGAAAACCTTATAGATTTGCAAGAACATTTAAAAATATTGTAGAATATAAAAAATTATTTTAAAAACAAGAATATTTTGTGGAATTTCAATAATTTCTAAAATTTAGAAATTCTATAATAATAGGAGTTAAAGTAAAATTAGAAGAATTCCAAACTTCATGAATTCCAAAAAACTTGATCAATTGGTAGAATATTAAAAATTTAAATAATTTACGGAATGTCAACCACTTGAACATCATGAACAATTACAAAAATGGATGAAGATATTATATCAAAGTTAAGTTTACTCAAAATATAGCAAACAGTGAAGAATTTTATTAAATTCATGATTTTTAATACATTGCCTATAAATTGCCTATGAAAAATTTATAAAATTAAAAGTTTTGTCACCATGATGAATTGTGCAGAAATACAAATCATTTAATAGATTTATGAATTTGAATATACATATATTAAAGTTTGACAATTATTGGAACATTTGCAAATTTGGTAGAATTCCAAAAAATTTAAGAATTTGAAATAATGTGGTTCAATATGATTAATTTTACGAAATTCAAAAATATAACGAAAATGAAAATTTGAATGTTTGAAGAATTTGGAAATTAACAATAAAGTCTAGAACTTCTAGATTGTATGTAAAGAATTTCAAACTTTTAATAATTTATAATGAAAATTTTTGGAATTGGAAAATTTTCAAGATTTTGCTTAACTTGAAGAACTTGCAGAATTTTAAAAGTATTACGAAATTAAAAAGTTATTTCCAAAACTTCAAAACTTCGAACAATTTTAAGATTTCGAATAAATATAAAAATATTGAGAATTTTCGAAAAAAATACAAAATATTAAAGTAATGTAAGATTTGAATAAAGTAAAAATTTTCGGAAATTGAAATCTTTCGAGAATTTTTAAAAATTGGGGGAATTCCTAGAATTTCAGGAAATTGCATTTTACAATTTTAACAGATTAAAATACTTGGAAAGGAATAATATAAATTTCAAAATGTTGTGTAATTTGAAGAATCGAAAAAATGTCTAAATATTCTAGAAATCCAAGATTTTGCTCAATAATTCAATAATTTTATATATTTTTCAATATAATTTGATAAAGCAACTTGAAGGAAAATTTAAGGAATTTGACAACAATTACAAAACTCTTACCTAACTTAAAATTTAAAAATATTGAAGAATTTTAAAATATTCGTGAAACTCCAGGTTGTTAAACTTAATTCCTAAGTTTTGAATAAATCAAACAATTCGATTATATAAAGTATTATAAACATTTTTGGCTCAGTATCGAGTTTCTGCATACTACAATTCTAGCCAATGTAGAGTATGCACAAACGCGATACTGGGCCAACAAGTGTATATCAGTCTGTTTCAATTAGTTCCGTGATAAAAGTTAGGATTCCTGAAATCTTTTCTGTGACTTCATCATATATCATTTATAATGAGATATATTGCCTTTTATAGATGGCCGATTTTGGCCTATTCTAGTCATTGTAGAGTGTGTGGCAAAATAATTTAGTATTGCCCAATATGGCACAACCGAAAAATATTGAGAAATGTAAGTTATATATTAAAGGAATAATATGGGTTTTCTAGTGTGATTACCACGTTAGAAAACCCTTCGTATTTCTTAAAGTATACTATGCACATATTATTTAGCGAAAGGCATTTGGCACAATCAAATCCAAGTATAAAAAATATAAAATATATGGGATTTCTAAAATGGGATTTCTGGCGTGATGCTCGCATTTATTTAATCCTTTTAGTTTTATTACATTTTATAATTTGTCAAGCTTGAGAAAATACTAGATTTTTATTTTAAAATTTTTTCTGAAATTTTATTTCGGAATTAAAAATCTTCTCATAGGCTGAGGTATCGCAGATCCACTACACGAAAACCAATTTCTACAACATTTTTAAAAATGTTATTAATAATTAGAACAACAAAAAAACATGAACAATTTGAAGATTATTTTGAGAATGTCAAAAATTTTAAAATTAGGAAAAAATAAATAGATAAATTTGACTTTGAATTATTTACAAATTTTAAAAATTATAGGAATTTCAAGAAATTAAAAAAATTGCTGATAAATTCGAATAACTTAAAGAAGACTAGGAGTTTGCCGAAAATTAGAAATTTCAAAATTTGGCAAAATATTTAGACAATTAAAAAAAAAAAAATTCTAAAATTTCACGTTTTTATTGAATTTGAAAAAATAAATTAAAAAAATATATGCTGGGAATTTAAAAATTCGAATTATGAATTCAATAATTTTAAAATTTTCAATAAATGTTTTAAACATTTTAAAGGACTGACGAATTAGAAAAACTTGTAGAATTTGCAGTAGTCAGAAATTTAGTGAACTTTAAAACATAATTTTCAAAAAATACTCTTTGAATTTAAGAAAATTTAAAGGTTTAAGAAATTTTTAAAATTTAATGATCTTGTAATACTTGAACAAATTGCAGTTATATTATTAAAAATTTCAGATATTAGGAAAATAAATCGTGAAATTTCACCATTTGTGATATTTTAAAAAATTACAGAATTTTGACAAATTTAAAGTAAACTTTCACCAATGCTAACATAAAGGTTGTTTGCCGGATTACTTTCAAAACTTTAAAAAATTTGTTTAATTTAAATAAAGTTTAAAATTTATGAAGATTTCTAAAATATTGAGGAATTCAAAATATTCCTTTTATAGAAATTTAAAATTGCGGATTTAGAAGAAAATAAATAATTTTAAAAATAAAATAAAATTCCCAAAACCTAAGAATTTGTATCATCACATAATTTTAAGAAATTAATGTAGAATTGGTACAAAAGTTTCAGGATGAAGGTATTTAGGTAAATCAAAAGGTTTTATTTATAGAATTATAAAAATGGATATATATTGTGGAATTTCAAAAATGCATGTAAATTAAAAGGAACGTGAGTGAAAAGAATTGAAAAATTAAAAATAATTGCAAGAGTTTAACATTTAACATTCAATAAATTTTAGTGAATTTTAAAAATTTGAAGAATTAAAAAAATTCGAGAATTGGAGAAATATAAAAAATTGAAAACGCTTAGACAATTTCAAAATTATGAATTTATTTAGAAAATAATTTTGATAATTTCAAAATTGTTAAAAATAGGAAAAATTAAACTACAACATTTGAAAATTTCGTAAATTTGGGGAATATAAAGATAAAGAAGAAATTGCTGAAATTGATAAATTCGAGTAAATTTGAGAGGTTTAAGAGTTTGCCGAAATTTAGATATAACAAAATGTTTGCAGAACTTAGATAATATTAGTTTCTAGTTTATATTAAATTTGAAAAATTCTTGGATAAAATTGCAAGAAATTTAATAAATTGGATTATAAATTTAATAAATTGAAATCTTTTGCAAGAACATTTAACAATTTTGTATAACTTAAAAAATTATTATAAAAATGAAAATATATTGTGGAATTTCAAAATTTTCACAAACTCATAAAAAACTTTTGTCAAATATTAAAAATTTAAAGAATTTATGGTATGTCAAATACTTAAACATCATGAAACATTTCAAAAATGGAAACAAATATTGTATGAAAATTAAATTAACTCAAAATTACAGTAAGAAGTGAAGAATTTAAAAAATTAAATGTTTTGTTAACATGATAAATATTGCAGAAATTCAAAAGTTTGAATACATTTATGAATTTGAATAATTTTTAAAGTTTTACAATTTTTTGAATAATTGATAATTTAGTAGAATTTATTTTTTTTAGGAATCTGGATAATTTCAAAAGATTTAAGAATTTGAAAACATTGTGGTTAAAAATGATTGATTTTAAGAAATTAATTAATTAAGAAAGTCATGAGATTCTAGAATGTAAGGGATTTCGAAACTTTTAATAATTTGTAAAGAACATTTTAGGAATTGGATAATTTGTAAGATTTGGCAGAACTTCAAGAATTTGCAGAATTTTAAAAGTTTTACGAATATAAAAAGTTGCCAATTAATTTCAAAACTTTGAAGAATTTTAAGAATTCGAAAAAATTAAAAAATATCGAGATTTTTGATAGAAATATAAAATATTCAAGAAATGTAGTAAGAATTTTCGAAAGTTGAAATCTTTTATGGATTTTAAATTTTAAATTTTGAAAATTTTTAAGAATTGGAAGAATTTCTAGAAAATTAAAAAAATGCATTTTACAATTTTAGCAGATTAAAATTCTTGGAAAGCAATACTATGAATTTCCAAAGTTGTATAAATTGAAGAATGTGTAATTTAAGAATCACATAAAATTCACTTTAAATCTAATTCAATAATTTTATATATGTATGTACATTCCAATGTAATTCGATAAAGCCACATGAAGGAAAATTTGAGGAATTAAAATTTCAAAAATTGTATTTAACTTGTACCTAATTTAAAAATATAAAAAATTGAAGAATTATACAATTTCCATGAAGTTTCAGGTAGTTAAGACTAAATTCCTAAAATTTGAAGGAATTAAAGAATTCGATTATATAAAGTATGATTAACGAGTTAAATGATTTGTGAATTTCGAATTTGAAGAAGAGTGGTTTTTTGGTGTGATCAGTTTTTTATTTAAAGTTCTATGTTATTTATTTACAATTTAAAGTTACATCAATTCAAGTTTTTTATTTAAAGTTCTATGTTATTTATTTACAATTTAAAGTTACATCAATTTTTTGTATTATAATTACATATTTGAATTAATTTAGCCAACAATTACAGTGCATTCCAAAAATATACATTTTCAAGAATTATGAAAATGTCAATAAATTATCAAATTTAATAATTTTAAGAATTTCCTAAAATTCATAAACTTCAGAAATTTCTTTAATAGTTTGAATATCTTGAAGAATTTAGAAAATTTTAAGAATTTTATAAAAATTTAGGAACTGGTTCCAATTTAAAGTTTGAATTTTGTTGGAATTAAAAAGAAATAAGAATTGCCAAAAGTAAATTTTTAAATATTTGAAGAATTTGAAGAAAGTGAACATTTGAAAAATTATCTTTTTTTTTTGATTTTCAAAATTTAAAATTTTATGATTTTGAATAATTTAAAAAAATTAAGGGATTAACCATAACTAATGCATTTCAAAAAGTCTAAAATCTAATGATTTATAGAAACATTTTACAATTTTTCAGAACTTATATTATTACAAATATGTAAATATTGGGAATTTCGCAATTTTACTAAATTTCAAAAATTATTAATTAAATAAAATAACAAAAATCTCAAGATTTTCAAATTTTAAGTGGTTACAAAGATTATTTATTGGGGTAAAATATTCATAAGTTCAAGATGAACTTTAATAATAAACTTAAAGTAAAATAGAAAGTATTTTAACAATTCATGAAATGTAGTTGAAAATTAAAAATAATGGCAAGAGTTAAAAAACATTCAATAAATTTTCGTGAATTTGAAATATTTGTAGAATAGAATTCGAGAATTGGAGATATATGAAAAATTTATAATTATCTGAGCAATTTCAAAATTGTGTAAAGTATCAACTTCTTTAAAATTATTTTATTAAAAATGAAACAACAGAAGGGGGCTCAAAAATTGGACATTGAATAATTGGAAAATTTCAAAAATTAGGAGAATTTAAAGAAATTGAAGAAATTGCAGATAAGTGATAAATTTTGAGAGGCTTAAGAGTTGCTCGAAATCTAGAAGTATCAAAATTTTTCACAATATAGACTTTAAAAATGATAAGATATTTTAAACTTTGAAGTTTTGAAAAATTCTTAGATTAAAAACTCTATTAATTTAATAATTGGGATTTTAAATTTAATAAATTGAAAACTTTATAGACTTGCAGAAAGATTTCACAATTTTGAAGGATTGATATAATTGTAAAATTGAAAATATATTACGAGATTTCAAGAATTTCACAGATTAACTGAATTTCAAAATTTTCATAATTAATACAAAAGTTTCAAGAATTTCAATAATTTTCTGATTAAGAATTTTTGAATCTGGAGGAAATGTTCATAAGCTCAAGAGGAATTCAATTATAATAGGACTTGAAGTAAAATTTGAAAAATTTTATAAATTCATAAAACTTGAATTCGAAAATATATAAAGAATTTTTGAAGATTTAGTAGTGATGAAAATTATTTTATTAAATAAAGATTTTTTATAAGAATTAAAAAAAATTAAAATTTTGTTAATATAAACTGTGCAGAAATTCAAAAATTTTAAGAATATATTAAATTTGAATAATTATTATGGAATATGTACTTGAAAAATTCGTAGAATTAATATTTTTTAAGGAATCTGGATAATTGCAAAAGATTTGAGAACAATATTGATCAACCTCATTAATTTTGAGAACAAGAACTTAAAAGAATTCTACAATTTAAAGAATTTAAGAATTTGGAAATTAACTAAAAAGTCCAGAAATTCAAAACATTTAATAATTTTAACAGAATTTGAAGAACTTGTTTTAGAAGTATATATTGAAAAACTGAAGAAATTAAAAATCAAAATAAATTCCAAAAATATTAATATTAAAGTTACGGTAAGGAGAATTAATTTTAAAACTTTGAAGTATTTTAAAAATTTTAATTTAAAAATATTAAATTTTGTAAAATTTATAAGATTTGGAGAAATCCCCAGAAATTCAGAAAATTCCATTTCATAATTTTAACAGATTTAAAACTTGTAGGATTTTATTAATTTCTAAACATTGGGTAATAGATTTTTAAAAATGGGGGGAACAACGAAATGTCATATCGATTAGACGTGCGTTTTTGGTCTCCTACATTAAAAAAAAAATTTTAAATGGTTTTGGGCGGAATTAATTAGTGTGGTTCGTGTTAATATTTAATTAAAGTGTTGTTCTTTCAGTTTGTTAAATTATTTAACAATAAAAGTGTCAAATTAACGAACAGAATTGCAAATAAGACGTTGCATTTATCAAAAGTGCTTATGTACTCCATATTTGTGCGTACATAATTACAAAAAAAAAGAAACAAAACGAAAAAAAACAAAACTTGAAAAAAAGAGACAAATATACTGTGAATAATTGTTACTGGAAGATTAATGTATTTGTATATGACTTTCTAAATGAGTATTATTTTTTGAAGTGGTGTCAAATTGGAAAAGGAATCTGGTAAATGTCTCAGATAAAACGTAAGTAGAAACACTTCCATTTATGTTTTACGCGTATACGGGAAAATGTGTTCCAATTGGAATTGTTTTTAAATTAAATTAGATTTACAGTGACAAGCCACAAATAGTATCAATTGATACGGATATCAGTATCTAGATGGTGCGTCAGGTGGAATGAATTAGTCTAATTTTGTACATAATTTACATTTTTATTTTATTTTCTTTCTTATTAACCTTTGTGTGCGTGGCAAATTTTTCTTCATTTCCGAGGTGGCTAAGGTACATTTGTACCTCCATACGTTTTGTATGGAAAATGCACTAATAAGTAGATTTTTTCCGCACGAATATTGTTTATCATCTAAATAAAATGAAATAGCAATATCCAATCCAAGTATGGTAGAAAAGAAAATCATTGAAAACAAAAACAAAACACAAATAATTAAAAGTAGCGGCAAAATTACCGTAATTTGCTTTTGTTTTTTTATTTTGTTTCTGTTTGATTTATATTATAACACAATCATTCACTCAGTCTTTTATTTAACTTGCTGTGCAATACATTCCAGCGGTTTGCAGTGAAAAATAAATAATTGTGAAGTGAATAAGTATACTTATACATAAACAACATATACTTTACACCTATTTAGAGAAACTAAACGCAAATTAGTATGAACGAAATATCACAAGCAGAATACAGTCGGTAAGTCTGATAATTTGTATCTATGCAACGTAACACTATTATTCCTCTCCGTTTTAGGCTTACTTATGATCAACAGCAAGCCTACTTAACCACGCTTTTTAATGAGGAAAGCAGCGACAGCGACAATGATTTTGAAAATGATGGCACCGAGGACGAATGGGTTCCATTACCTCGATCAAATGATCTCGATATGGACGATATATCCGATGCCGAAAATGCGTATATAGCTCAGGACAATCAAATCGAGTTTAATGAAAACGTACCAGACGAATATGAACCAGCTGACGATTCTGATGATGACGCTGCAAATTCTAGTGTGAGTGCCTCATCAGGTTCCGATTTTGTGGCTAAAGATGGTACAATTTGGAGAAAAGTACCACCGACAACTACTCGAACTCAGAAGCATAATATTTTGCGCCAAAAGTCTGGACCAGTTTTATCCACAAAACAATTATCCATCGCTGACACATTCAAAAGCATTTTTTCTGAAATGATGGTGGACATAATAGTACGTGCAACGAATCGAAAAGCTGACCGAACGTTTGCAAAATGGAATGAAGAGAATCCGGACAAAAATACCAGAATTTGGAAACACTTGACTTCAAAAGAGTTCTACAGTTATATCGGAGTGCTTATAACAATGGGTATGCATCACTCAAATTCCGAACATCACAGCGTTCTATGGCGTTCAGATTCATATCCTGTATACCGAGCGACCATGTCAAATGACCGTTTTAGGAGCTTATGTCGGTTCATTCGATTTGATAATGAAGCCACCCGAGCTGAACGGTTACTTACAGATAAAGCAGCTGCCATCACGGATATCTGGTTGATGCTTAATGACAATTTGGCATCAAAATATGTGGCATCCGACTGTGTAACCGTCGACGAGCAACTGTTTCCTTATAGAGGTAGAACAAGATTTACACAGTACATTCCATCTAAGCCGGCCAAATATGGTTTGAAGATATTTTGGGTTTGTGACGCAAAAACATCTTATCCCATAACCGGCCAGCTGTATACTGGAAAAGGGCCCGGTGGACCGGAAAGGGATCAAGGGCAACGGGTTGTTCGGGATTTATGCTATCAATTTAAGGGTTCAGGCCGCAATATAACGATGGATAATTTTTTCTCTGCTTTGCCCTTGGCGCGTTTGTTGTTGTCGTGGCAGTTGACGATGGTGGGAACACTGAAACAAAATAAAACGTACATCCCAACCGAAATGAAAAAATCAAGTACTAAGACCGAATTTTCGTCCTCATTTGGGTTCAGCGATGATGGAAAAGTTAGCCTTTGCTCATATGTCCCAAAAAAAAACCGTATTGTTACTTTGCTTTCAACAATGCATACCACTATCAACACGGATGGTCCCAAATGCAAACCCGAAGCGATAATATACTACAATTCGACCAAGGGAGGTGTCGATAGCATGGATAAAATGCTAACGCACTACACTACAAAACGTAGGACGCTTCGGTGGCCACAAGCAATGTTTTACAATATAATAGATGTAGCTGCCCTTGCAACGTATATAATTTATTCGAAAAATAATCCGTTTACTTCCAAGTCTTCGCACAGTCGACGCACCTTTCTTCAAGACCTAGGCAAACAGTTGGCGATGCCGACTATTGAAGAACGAGCTACAAATCAAAAAGTTATGGCTCAATTTTCACCCCGCTCTGGAATACAATGCATGATGGGGCGCCCGGTAATCGTTGTTCATCAATCGAGCTCGTCTGTTCCTAGAACTGGAAGCCCACATGTTGGAAGCTGTTATGTTTGTCGAACGGTTTCATCATTTCAACGCAAAACACGAAAAAATTGTTCGGTCTGCCAACGGCCGATTTGCAACGAGCACTCAGAAGCAATAACAAAATGTAATGAATGTATATTATAATAATAATTTTTTAACCTATGTTCACTTTTTTCAAATAAAATGGATTCATTGAAGAAGCTTTCATACTTATTTTTTATAGGTACAAATGTACCTTAGCCACCCGTTAAAGTGGTACTGTTCCATTTCCGCTAAAAACACTTTTTTTTTACTCTACAAGATTGTTGGAAATAGCTTAATCTTACGTAAGAATACTTAGTTGAGGCTAAATAAAATTGATAGGTGTGTAGCTGAATGTGAAACTTACAAATTATTGAATTATAAACGCAAAAGGTACAATTGTACCTTGCCACGCACATAAGGGTTAAGTAATCAATAATGATATTGACTTTAGGTGATGATTCCTAATTCGAGTGCTATATTTTACGACTTTTAATACATTTTATTTTAGTGTGTTAAACAGAAAAAAAGTTAAAATTTTATTATATGTAAATGTATAAATATGAATTTAAATTAAATTGTAGTAATATAGAAGTCAAATATTCAACAAGATTTGCTGAAATTATTTATTTAAAACCGAAGAACTGTTTCAAAAGGTATGAACCCTCCTAGATTTATATATCTTGTGTTTCTTATATATCTTATATTCTTGTATTTCTTTCTTTTAAGGACTATTCTTGGTTGTATTTATTTTATATTTTATTTTATTAATTTTATTTTATCTAGTATTGCCGCATTTATATGGCGTTTTAATGAATTAGATTTAAATTAATGAATTGCAGTTAAGCATGCAGAATATAATAAATTGAAACTAATTTTAATTATTTTCAGAAGCATTATTTCAAGTCACATCCAGTGAACTAGTAAAGTTTATTGCAGAGTGCAGTTTTTGTTTTAAAATGGCGGCATTGTTTACACTAATTATTATTCATTACAGGTCTACCATAGATCAAATATGAAATTAATAATAATAAATAGAACTAAAATGAAGTTTCTCTGCCACTTTAATTTTAATTAATTAATTATAGCTTTGAATTCAGAATATAATAAATTGGAACTAATTTGGAATGATTTTCAGAAGTATCTCATAATTTTGATCCAGTAAACTAATAAATTTTATTACAGAGCTCAGTTTTGCTGTCAAAAATAATTACAAATTGATCTAAATTTCAGAATCTAGGCTAGTTAATATTAAAAGTAAAATAATTAATTAAATATTGGATTACAGAATAAAATAATTCGTAACTAATTTAAATTGAATTTTCAGGAATAAATCTCATAAGTATGATCCAGCAAACTAAGAAACTAATAAATTTTATTTCAGATTCCAATGTTACTGCTAAAAAAGAGCGGGTTGGGAAAAGAGGTACTAATCTAATAATCATTCATTACAGGGTCTATCACAGCTCCAATATATGGAATTAATATTAACAAATTGATCTAAATTACAGGATCTCTGCCAGTTAAACTTAATAGTAAATTAACAAATTAAATATTGGATTGCAGAACAAAACAAATCACAACTAATTTGAATTGAATTTTCAGGAGTATCTAATAAGCGTGACCCGCCAGCAAACTAATAAATTTGATTTCAGAGCCCAGCGACGCTGAAAAATTATATAAGTAGATTAGAATTGTATTGTCCTGTGTTACTAACTATTGGCTATACCAGGTGTCTGTAACCGAGTCAATTTCTATCATTCTAACTGAACCTATCCAAATCCTCTTTATGTTATGTGTAAACGGGTGTTCGGTGAGGCCCGGCCATCTCCGGGAGATCCTGCTTAATGCTTGGTCGAACATTCCAATCAAATCAAATCAAATCAAATCAAATTGGGTAATAGATTTTTAAGAATATCCATATTGGAAAACTTTAATTTCTTTAATTTCAACGCTCTTTGAACTTCATTTAAGGAATTTGTAGAATTCATATTAGCATAATTTCAGAAAATATTTTGTTTGTAATTTTAGTAGTTTTTGAAATTTAAATTTTTTAAAAAATTGAGAAAATTCTAAAAAAAATCAAAAATTTCCAAGAACTTCTAGAATAACAAAACTGAAAATATACAGTGGAATTTCAAGAATTTCACAATTTTACTGGATTTTACTTCAAATTTGTACAAAAGTCTCAAAAATTTAAGAATTGGTACAGAAGTCGCAAGAATTTCATTATTTACCAAATCTTTTGTGGGATTTTGGAATTCGCACCAAATCTTCATAACTTCAATTTTAATAGGACCTGATATTAAATTCGAATAATTTTAAAAATGCATGATAATTTATAGATCCCAAAAAATTTGAACAATTGTAGAATATGTATTAAAAATGTAAACAATTTACAAAATGTCAACTAATCTTTGAAGAATTTCAAAAATAAAAAAAATTATGTTATAAAAAATTTTAATTTGCTTAAATTTATGGCAAGTGAAGAATTTTATTAAATTCAAAATTTTTAATAAATTGTCTATGAAAAATACAAAAATTTAATAATTTTGTTAACATGATGAATCGTGCAGAAATTCAAAAATTTGACGGAAGTATAAATTCGAAAATTTGAAGATTTTGAGAATTTGGAAATTGATAAAAAAGTCAATTAATTCCAGAATGTGAAGAGTTTCAAAATAATTTCATTTCATGATTTATTATAAAAAATTTGAAAAGTTTCAAGAATTTGCAGAACTTGCAGAATTTTATAAATATCAAAATGCTGTGTAATATGAAGAACATTTCTAGATATTCTAAAAATCCAAGATTTTGTTCGATTTAAAAGTTTTTAGAATAACTTCAAATTTTTTTCAATAATTTAATTTTGAATGTTATATAATTCGATAAAACAAGTCGAAGCCAAATTTGAAGAATGTCAAAAATATTAAATTAATCTTAAAATTGTAAAACATTGAATAATTTCAAAATATAAAGAATTGAAAGAAAATTCCAGGTAGTGAAGACTGAATGCCAAAAAGAATTCGATTTCGAAAATTTTTTGAGAAAAATCAAAAATTTTAAAAACATTAAAAATTTGGTGAACTGAATTAAAAAATTGAAGAAAACTAAAATTGAAGTATGTATTTAAAAAATTCGAAAATTTCAATAATGTGAAAGATGTTTAGATAACTATTTTCAAAATATCGAAAATATTAAAGCTTGTAAATAATTTGAAAATTATGGAAATACTAAAAAATTTGGTAGATGACAGATTTGAACAATAAAAATTTTGGAATTTGTAGGAATAATTTTAAATATATAAGTATTTGACAAATTTTTGAATATTTGGAAATTTGAAAAATTTGAAAAATATAGAAACCTAACGAACTTGAAACAGTTGTAGAATTAACATTGTCATTTAATTATTTGAGGAATTTAAAAATTTAAAAATTTGAACATTTAATAAATTTAAATATTTAGAAAACAAAAAATTTGGAAAAGATTAAAAAATTTAAAGAGATTAGAACTTCAGAGAACTCCAGGGAACCAATTTTAAGAGCTAGTAGAATTGAAGTTATTTCAAACTATAGAATTTAAAGAATTATAAAAATTCTTTAATTTCAAGACTTTCAGAAATTCCTGTAAAAATAATAAGTGTTGGTTTTAAATATTCAAATTTTAAATAATTTGCGGGGTTTCTCAAATTTGAAAATTATGAAGAGGTTCATAAACTTGAAAAATTTTACAGGTGCAATAAATTCTGGAAAATACAAAATTAACGAAATTTCGGATTTTTTAATAAACTATCTATGAAAAATTAAGAAAATTAAATATTTACTAATCTAAATAATTTGTAGAAAATTGTGAACAATAGTAATGTGTAAAATTTCCAGTTTTTGATTAACTAAAATAATTCGTAACAATGTGCTTTTTTAAATTTGAAGATATGCAAAAATTTGGCGGGAATAATAATTCGAAGATTTGAAGATATTAATTTGAAGAATTTAAATATTTTAAAGAAGTTGACAAAAATTTCAAGAAATTCCAGAAAGTAAAAAATTTAAAATATTTTACTAATTTGTGATAAACAACTTGAAAATTTTGCAGAACAATAGTTAAGTTTAGAGATATCCAAGAATTTAGGATTTTATAAAATTTTGAATCAACAGTAGATTTTTAAGAAATATGAGCATTTTTATGAAATTGATGTTTGGAGGTTATACAAATTATAAAATTTTTGTTTACTTCAATCATAATAAATTTGTGAGTGTCGATTTTTGAAAACCAATCCAATAATGCCACTTATTACATTCAGCGAGTTTGGTTAGGTATTGCTGATAAATATGATTTTTTAATTATTTTTATTTTAAGTAAATATTTTAATTACAACTGTACGCATTACTCTTATTCGCTGTATATTATAATTTTGTCCAACATCGTCGTGATATCATCAAAATCCAATACTCAGTCCGTTAAAACTACAAATCAAAACTTTACGTGCGTACCCAAAATACTCGCACGATACAACAACAAAATGTTGGTCGTAAATCAATAAAACTTTAACCATTTTATATATGTAGGTTGAAAAATAATTATTTGTCATTTTTTCAATAAACTATTTTATACAATAGATTTCTAAACACAAGAAGAACCACTATAGCTGTATATTGATTTGGTAATCAAATATGAAGTCTATATATTTACCATATACAAGAACAACAATCACAATAAAAGAAAAACTATCTCACACGTTTAATATCCTTATCAAAAGCATATATACATACTTATATACATAAATATATGACATATTTAATATTTCGATCAAAATTCTTTCGAACTCGAATATTTTATGTTTAGGTATTATGTTGTTATACGAAACTTTTTTTGTTGTCATATAAAACCAATGATTTATATTTACGTATACAGAAGTTTTCATTCCCCAAAACATACACGCAGATGAGTCGAAAGATGAAAACTACTTTATCATAAACATAATATTTACACACACACACACTCAGTATAGTATATATGTAGTTGCGATCGTATTTCGTTCCTGTTCAATATATTTTTTTTTATCTTTTGGTTCGTCTTCCAAAATTGATTCGAGATACGTGACAAATTTTTTATCACACATAATATTTAGTATCTATAGATGATACACATATGTATGTATTATGGAATTGGCATAAATTGTATCAATTTTCTATTCGATTTGCAAATTTTATGTAAATTCATCATTAATTTACACAGGATACAGCGAATAAAAAATAACGGAAAAGCACATCAACATAAAAAATTGGGTTGATTGGAAATTATCAATTTCAACTCTCTGTATCAATCATCTTATACTTAAAATAATGAATAGACAAAATAGAAATTTTCGTTATTACGATGGTATTGTGTGTCTTCATTTTGACAACAACCAACGATTTTCTCCAAATTTTTTGTTCGCTCTGTGTGTGATAACGAAAAGTTTTTTCTTTATCTTATGTACGTCTCAATATTGAACTACTTTATATGAATTATTGATGAGATTGGAAAATACATTTTTTTTTTGTTCTTTTTTAAATCACATTTTGATGATGGACGACGACAATAATTTTCCATATTTCCATGTATATGTGTAGTGCGCTATTGAATAACTAATATTTGAGCTTTTATCTTTCGTATATGATCTGTACGTATGTTTATTATATACGCAAAACAGATTGAATATAAATTAGGTTTGGAAAATTATTTCAATGATATTAAATATTTGATATACACACATACATGTATGATTATTGGGTTGACTGTGTCTAGATTTTATAATAAGATTATCTTTAGTGAGGTGGTAGCAGCATTATGATTTAATCAATTGATATAAAACGAGCAAATATAATTTATTGACTATTTATAATAAAACTGTTAGCAGAATTATAAGTATTTTGTAACTGGTTAACCCACATATTTTTTTCTGCTGTAACAAACACCCGAATGATAAATTAGTACATATAATTATTAAAATTTATTTTTTGCTATTTTAATAGTTCTTCTATGGTTCAATAGATGGCAGTCTATTTTAAATAGTTATTGTTAAGATTACGGCGACATTTCTATTAGGTTTCTACTGAAACTACCGTATGTGTAAATTGTCTAAATACCGTCTAAACATTTAATCAGGACCATTGGAGAACTTTCTCGTACTAAACTGATATTGTGAAAATTGGCCAATGGAACGAACCCAGGATTCTATCCTTATTCACAGAAATGCATTGCAGCCTTAGCAAACTGTACAAGTTTGAACCAAGGTATGAGCAAGGAAAACTGATCTATACATTAATAGATCTACAGCTGAAACCCTGAAATCGAATAATATTGAAAGCTGGACAACTGCACAAAAAAGTGCAAGTAGTCATCATCTTCCTCAAGACTTTGTCTTCCTTAATTATAAATTGGGCTCGCTAATGAAGTTTTTCGCCATACGACAACCAGAAGTAGCAACCCGCTATAGTCTTAGATCTTTCAAAGCGTAGTTCTTTATAATTTTCTCGGAGTAGTTAAAAGATAAGGGAGCCGCGGATTCGTGTCCAAATAGAGTTACCTGGGAGCCGGATTTGGCTAAACTGTCCGCGATCTCATTCCTTTCGATGTCACAATGTGCTGGCAACCACATTACCGTAACGGTATGATTAGAGCAAAGAAGATTAATGAAGTGTTTGCAATCCTTGACAAGTTTGGAGACAGTCAAGGTATTATTCATTCAATTGAGAATAGCTTTGCTATCAGTACACAGAATTATGTTTTTGTTTTTAACAGTGAAATTCAAAGCCTCCATAATACTATACGTCAGCGCAAATATTTCCGCTTGGAAACCAGTACATAGCGAACCAAGACTGTCAAAAGATCTCTGATTAGACCAAGGATAGTAAATTCCAAATCCAGCACTGATGCTAGAGCGAGAGCCATCTGAAAAAAAGACTATGAACTCGTCTAATTTTTGGAGAAAATCCTCCGAAAACCACAAATCCCGTGATGGATAAACTACCGTGAATAAACTGGAGAAGTTGTATTCTGGTAGTGATCTATCATTAATCATATCGATTTCTGGTAAAGATGAAGTGTAGTTTTAAAAAATTGGTCAATTGCTCAAGCGAAACTCTGCCGAACAAGCAGTACCAAAAATAAGCTTTTAGTAATTTGGAATCAAGACGAAATTTCCAGGAAAAATTGCTATCTAAGATAACACTAAGTTGTTTGACTTGGTTACTTAGTAAAGACAATTAAACCTGTCTTAGACGGGTTGACGTGCAGACCCTTGCCAATACATCATGCCTCCACAACATCTATAAGGCATACTGCATTAAGTCGGATAGGATATTCAGGTGTTTACCTGAAACTGTTAAGCTTAACCAGTAATCCGTCAATAACAATGCGAGACATGAGCATTGGGTTAGTTAAATATGAAATTGAAGCTGCATGGTCAGTTAATCAGGTTGCACAGAAATCACGCAGTCAGTTATTCAAGAATTTGGGCAGGACGCTATCAAATGTTGAGTACGACAATAATGGAGATTAAAACACACAGTCATGAGATAAAAATGAATATTCTCGACAGTATTAAAGAAATGCCAAATTTAGTCCTGAAATTCCAAAACAATAATGGAAAAGTGTAAACAAGGTTTTCAATAGAGATAATAGAACCGGGAACCCCTGTATACACAGGGAATCGAGTTCAGATCGGATTTTGACACAGAAAAAGGGACAGTTGAACTGCGAAGAGTCAGGTGTTACTTCCTCCCTGTAACGGGATTGTTACGAGAAGATTACGGTTTAATAGTCAAAACCAATTTAGATGGGAAGAGCTGTGTTATTAGGAGCGGCTCGAATATTTGTTCATGAAGGTCTAATCAAGAGCGAAAAACAGTCAGCTGGTGGGTTGAAATTACTAACGGCCACAGAGCAGGGTGCTGTCATAAAATTAGTCATGTTTGACAATACTCATTTGAAATACGAAGTACTGGTCGCAAATATAGTGAATGATGTGATTTTGGGAATAGACTTTATGAAAGCTAATGGCATTGTGGTGGATGTTGGAAAAGACCAGTATTGAAGCGCAATAAATAGTTTTGTATTTCCGCTTCGTATAGATAAAACCGTACAACCATCAGGAGAGAAGTATTATTGTTATAAAATAGTTGTTAGTAAAATGATGTATACAATCCATTGGCAAATATAACCGAGACTCGATTAACGTCAGGAAATATAATCCTCAAAGGGCAATCAATAAACATTGTGTAATCGATGTATGACAGAAATATTAAAACCACGGGAGACGCATTAATAATTTAACAAGCACTTGCCAATAACATTGGTCAAAACAAAGATTTACGGGACAGATGACTAGATAACAAAGAACATAGATTTAGCTGATCCATACTATGATAGGCCATCATCTTTTGATATGTTGATTGGGGCAGACAAATTCTTTGAATTATCAGAGGGAGGTCAAATTCGATATAATTCGGTTATTTAACAAAAAATTATGTTTGGTGGGCTAGTTTCGAGTTAAACCCTATCAGTGAATACTGGGAGTATGGAAACCTTTAAATCTCAAACAGACGAAGAACAAATATTATTAGCAGTGCTCACCAGAGGCAAGCTAATGGCAGATCTGTCGTTAAATTAAGAAGCCATCGGAACAGATTCATTACTGGTTACTATGAAGCGTCTTTGCTCACCTGAAACGCAGACTATTATCGAACCCTAGGTTGTGAAACAAATGTGAGAAAATATCGAATTAGGCCACATGACTAAAATCCTAGAATCCATTCTACAGAATAACATCAATGAAATATAGGAATTTCCAATTAGAGGTTTGATTTTGAATAGCCTGCTATTTCAACTCGTTAAAATTGTTAAAATTCACTAAAAAAATGGTGAACATTTTGCAGTCACAGTTCGCAAAACTAAAGCACTTTTTGGTCTCGTGATGGACCTTCTCGCCCAGCAATAGTGAAACTGGTGGAAAAATTTGCACTGTTGGGACCAGTTAATGATGTGAAGAATCGAAACCGTGTGCGTCGCTCAAGAACAACTGAGAATATTGCTACTGTAGCCTGAAGTGTTGAATAAAACCCAGGTTTATCTAATCCTCGTCGATCTTTGGAATTGGACATTCCACAAACGACATTACACGGTATTTTGCATAAAGACTTGGGTTTTAAGGCTTTTAAAGTTCAGATATCAGCATCACCATAAACGTCGTATCTTCGCTGATTGGGTCCTTCAAATGCAACAAAATGATCAGGATTTTCATCGAATTGTATTTGGGGCTCAGAAAATCCAAGAATGATTGTTGAAAAGCCTCAGCAGCCTCAACGTGTTATTGGACCTTACTTTCTCGAAAATGAGGCTGGTGTAACTGCTACGGTGAATGGATTGCGCTACCGAGCTATGATTAATGATTTTTTATGGACGGAATTGGAAGATATTGATGTGGACGAAGTTTACTTTCAGTAAGATGGCGCTACGTGCCATACAAGCAAGGTGATCACAATTGGCCACCGATATCTTGTGATTTAACACCTTTAGACATTTTTCTTTGGAGCCACGTGAAAGGAAAGGTCTATGCCAGTGGTCCACAATCAATTCAAGACCTTAAAGATGGAATTCGCGAAGTCATCGAGGACATATAGCCGCAAATGTGCGAATTGGTCATGGAACATTTCATGAAAAGGATATGGTGCTGCCAGCGTAACCGTGGCGGCCATTTGGCTGATATCGTTTTCAAATGTTAATGGCCTCTTTATACAATGAAATAAACATTTATTGATTTCATTTAACAAATACTCGTTTTTTTAAATACTAAAATGAAACCACTTATTGGAAAACCCTTTAAAACTATTTTCACTCAATCAATATACAAATTCACATTTACTCACATAATTTCACTCAAATTTCATATTGCAATGCAAACCTTCTATTAGTCAATCCAAATTTGTTTCAAATGTGAAATGTACAAAAACTAGTTAAAATGTTTCAATTCATTTGAATGCAAAAATTGGGTTAAAAGTGTCAAACTATATTCAAACTACTTTCAAATTAGACTCGAATCGAAATTTTATTTGAAAGCAATGCCAAATGTTTTATAGTTTTTTTTGATCGTTGCAATATTATTAGAAATTATACATTAAAGGACACAACGGCAGAACAATTTTTTCTCAAACAATTTACCAATTCATATTTACAAACAAAATTTCACTCAATTTCTTTATTCGATTATCACTCATTTCGCTATAGTATTGTATTTTAATTTTGATACAGTTCAACTACGACACAAATATGTCTATCAAAATTTTAAAACATACATCTTAGTTTCAATCTAAGTACTAACACACAAAGATTTGTAAATTGCACTCAAAAATTGTAATTCAATCACTAATAGAAGGTATTAGTCAATCCAAATTTGTTTCAAATGTGAGTTGTAGAATAACTAGATTAAACATTTAGATTAGTTTGAGTGCAATAAATGGGTTGAAAGTGTCGAACTATATTCAAACTGAATTAGATTCAAACCAAAAATTTTGTTTGAAAGCATCTCGGTGTATACGGCTTTTTTTCAAAAGTTAAGAACGACTAAGCTTTTTTCACTCAATTAATTTACTTACAAATTCGCAGTTACAAACAATATTTCACTCAAATTTCGTGTTTCATTTTCACTTATTTCAATTAAGCTTTGAATTTAAATTTTTATGCAAATCAATTCCGTTACCAAATGCGACTCAAAATTTCAAACTTTACATCAGAATTTCAATCTAAGTTCTAACACACCAATATTTTGTAAATTTCACTCAAAAAATTTAATTCAAACCCCCTATTAGTCAATCCAAATTTGTTTCAAATGTCAGTTGTACAGTAATCAGTTTAAATATTCAAATTCTGCCGAATGCAGTAAATGGGTTGAAAGTGTCGAACTACTTTCAAACTGTTTTCAAAATAGATTCAAACCAAAATTTTATTTGAAAGCATTTCAAAAATTGTTTTGCAGATTTTTATTCAAAATTATACATTAAAGAGGAACGCCAAAACTACTTTCGCTCACTCAATTTACAATTTCGCATTTTGAAACAAAATTTCACTCAAATTTCGTATTCGTTTTTCACTCATTTCAATTAAGACATCTTACATCTTAGTTTCAATTCAGTTTGTAAAAGCCATCCGTCTACAAAAAGTTCGTGTTTTTAAAGAAAGTTATTACAAATCAATTCAGTTAACAATTGCATAGCAATACCCACTATAGAATTTACAAGCCCACCGGTTTTTGGAGTATCCAAAAGTTTACGACAGTATAGTGAGAAGAATGCTGAAGAAGAATGTAGCAGATGCGATAAGGTTGTTGGAAATATGGTTTCCAAATGGAATAATATTGCTACCAAGTAATATTGGTATCACCTTAAGTTATAGTATGTTATGGTGTACAGCAATCAATATCTGACTTTAAATCTTAAGGTTATTAAAATAAGTAAATAAGTAACATATTTCCTATATATGTTGTAAATAATACATAATTCTGGTATATAGCTTCCGTTGCCGTAGCATAAAATTATAATTACTTTGACTTTCATTTCACATCCGAAATATTATCCGCATATGTAAAACAGTTTCTCGCATATACATACATACATATACATACATATGCGTATATATGTATTTTGAATCTCGAGGATTTGTTCTTGAAGTTATTTTTCTCATATTTTTGTGCGTACGTACGTACACACGTATTCAATCAAAATGATTGATGTATAAATTCATCTACATATACCAATGTCATTAAAAAATCGTTAGTACACGAGTTTGATATGTGTATTATGTACACAGAAACATATACTACATATGTATGTCGGCAAACAGGTCATATAATCAGAGCATAATTCCGTCGTACGTTCGTACGTCTAAAAATATAAAACATAATTTATCACCGTACATATGTGTGTATATATGTATGTGTGTATGCGGTACGTTAGCTTAAATAATAATACTAAAAAAAAATAAACTTTTTATTTTTTTAAATAATTTTCTTAAAATAAGCTTTACGCCCGCCCACACAATAAACATATTCTTTTATAAAATATGTTCTTATCATTTATGTTATCAAATAAAGTTATTTCTCTCAATTTGGTATACATGTTCTGTTTATATACAAAATTTACGTGTGCTAAGCTTATATACAAAGCTCTAAATTGGATTACATATACAACAAAATATTTATTAAATAAAAGAAAATCAAATTTTTCCAAGAAAAAAAAATGAAAATTTCAATAATAAATAAAATAATTTGACAGTTTTCGATTTTATTTCCGATCGAATAAAACAAATCATCGTTCAACTCTCTAATTACGAAAATAAATAAATTTTATTTCCACACTCACTCCTCCGCGGCATACACACACAGACACCAAAAATAAGCTTTTTAAATTAAGCTTTTTTTTTGGTATATTTGAATGCTGTCAATAAAATTAGGATTAAATTGTATAATTAAATGTCAATTAACTTAGATTTAGGAACATTAAATCTTATAAATAATAAATTAAATACGAAAGACTCCCGCATAAAAAAAAAAATATATATATATATATATATATATATATATATATATATATATATATATATATATATATATATATATAAAAATATATATATATATATATATATATATATACATATATACAAGTATATATATTTGACCGTAATTGATCTTGGACAACTGTTGAAATTTTACAAACCGTTGAACTTTCATATAAAGATTTAAAATTAACAAAAAGGATCGAATATATTGTAATATGGGCATCTAAATTAGTTAGTTAAACCTGAAATTTAGGCAGCGAAGAAAATCTCGTCGACAATGTGGCTGTTGAGAAATGAAAATGAAGCCTTCTAACAAATTATTTTAGTTTATCTACTATTAGAGAACGATATCCTTTGCTAGTAATCTTATAAAGCATTTGAGTTAGTCCGTCACAAAAATTTGTAAGCTGCATTCAAAATTTAAATCGAGCTTCGTATGTCAAAACATTTTACAGGTAATTGTCTCATAACAATTTAGTTTAGTTACTGAAACAAACACTCAACCGACCAGTTGAGATTGCAAGAAGAGCTAGTGCACCAGGCTACTCTGAGAACCTCTGAGGCACTACAACATTGGAGCAGCCCAATGCAGCCGAATTGACGGAGCCAGAAAATGAATTGGAAGGTCCGATGGTAATAGGGCTTCCACATCATTTGAATTCAATCTTACAATGAACCATGAGTTCACGACGCTAGAAAACAGGATAGATGGCGCTATGGTAATAGGGCTGCCATATCAGTCGAATTCACACGTACACATGTACTTAAATAGAAGTTTTGAAAAAAGTTTGAATGCAATCGAACCAGCTCAAAATAAACTACCGTTGGCATCATCTTCGTCTACTAACAGCAGTAGTAATAGCTCCAGTTCAAGCTGAGAATCATCCGATAAAGGTATTTACAATGACGTATTTCAGAATTTAGTAAATAATTATGTAATTTCTATCTGCAAATATTTTTGCTTTCAGATTGTGAGGACCTAATAAATGATCGTTCCTTCAAAATTGTTCAAAGTCAAAGCTGCACTAGCAGTGACGAGGAAGTAGAATTTCAACCTTCTTCTACAAGCGAGCAAGGTACTTATCCAAGCCCCGTAAAGAAGGGTAGAAAGAGAATAAATAGTGCAGCCAACTGGAGGAGAAACACAGCCAAACGATTAAGAAATACAAGAAAAGCCTATGAGAGAAATAGCAAAGTCAAGAAAGTATCAGAGCCTCGTCAAATGAAGCCACCATATGTAGTAACAAATGCAGATTGAATTGTTCTAGCAAAATTTCGGAAGAAGAACGTCATCGAATATTTACGATTTTCTGGAAGTTGGGCAATCTAGATAAGCAAAGGCATTTTATTGCTTCCTGCTTAGAACCAGTTCAGCCAAGATATAGGCATATAAGGGAAAACTCCAGAAGATCTTTAAATAATGCATTCTATTTCAATTTAAAAGAACAGAAACTTCGTGTCTGTAAATTTTTTTTCAAAAACACTTTGGACATTAATAACAGGCCAATTAGGACTGTACTTTAAAAGCGGGATAAATTGATGAGTGGCGTGTTGGAGGAAGACAAACGAGGGAAACATGGTCACCATTCACAGATTAATGGGGCAATAAAAGAAGAAGTTCGTTAAAGTGGAAAGCCACTATCGACGCTCCGAATCGCAAAGGCATTATATAGAGGGAAACAAATATATTTCAGACATTCATAGAGATTATGTTGCAGAGTGCAAGAAAAAGATGCGCCATTTTGTAATTATTTCCTTTTTTACAAAATTTTTACGAAAGAATTTAATATATTTAACTATAAGCCAAGAAACGACCAGTGCGAGCTATGCGTGTCATATGTTAATGCTCCAGTTGAAGAAAATGAACAAACGAAGGAGAAGTACGACACCCAGTTAAAGGAAAAAGATTTAGCTCGTTTAGCTATCGTAGCACTATATGATTTGGAAGCCGTTTTTCAGTGTCCCAAAGGCAAAGCTTCTGTATTCTTCTACAAGTCCAAGTTAAACGTTTTTAACTTAAGCATTTACGACCTTCGATTCAAATCTGCCGATTACTTTGTATAGCATGAAGGAATAGGAAATAGGGGTGTTACATGCGTTTTACGGTTCCTTCAAGAAAAGTCAGCTCAAGAATTAGAAATTGAAGTGATATTCTATTCAGATAACTGCCCTGGGCAGCAAAAAAATCAATTTTTGTTTAACTTATACCTATATGCCGTTAAAACCATGAATATCAAGTCGATCACACACAAGTACCTTATTAAAGGACATACCCAAAATAAGGGTGACTCGGTCCATTCAACCATCGAGCGTGAACTAAAAAAGCAACGACGAAGCGCTCCATTGTACACTCCAGATGCTTTCATAAGTTGCATAAAAGCTGCAAAGGAAAATGGTGCCCCACATAGAGTGATCGAAATGTCGTTCGAAGAGTTTTATGACTTAAAAGATTTGAATGCACAAATGAGGTTTAATTTAACAAACTTAGTCAAAATAACAGATATAAAAATAATAAAAGTTGAAAAATGTTCTCCGTCTTCGATATTTTACAAAACTTCTTACAGCGACGAAGCATTCAAAGAAGCCATAGTAATTCGGAATATAGCCACAAAAATTCAAATGCACCTCTCCAATTAAAACCTGCTTATAATTCTAAACCTGGAATATCCTATCACTATGTTTATTATCAAGAATAACGACACATTTCAAAATGGGGCTGTTTTAACCCTTAAATAATGAACATATAGCGCAAAGAATGATATTTTTTGCTAGCCATCAGAACTATTAGACTGTTAGCTAAAATGACCAGAAAAAAAAATATAATTTTTCTTCGTTAATGGTTTAGTAATTAACAATTTCCTTCTAAAAAAAACATTCAAATCGATTTCCTGAAAAACTAACTTTTTTGGAATGTGTCACTATTCCTGCAAACCGACGATATATTAATTCGATTCCAATAATTAAAGTTTCTGTACTACTGAGCCAAGAGAAAATTACAAAACTGTATTCCTGTACATAATGCAGTTGAATCTCCCCGATTTATAATAGGATTCGAAAGTTATCGTGATCAAACCCGATTTTTCGGTCATATCTACTGTACACAGACATATTTATCCGGTTCACTTTTTCATAAGACGTGGTACAGTAAAATTTGCAAATTCTAAAACGGAAATAAGTAGTTCATAAACAACGAATTTTTTAATTTCTTTATTCCATTATGTTCCTATACATATTTGTTATTAATGAAAAATAATCTAAACTATTTGTTAATTAATTGCCGGCTGAAACGTCGAACTTTGGAGCAGACGGCCACCTTTAAGGCACGCACATATGAATTTGGAACCAAATTCGTACTTGTGGGTCTTTCTCAATTTAGTTTTCATTATTGCCCAATAATGTTCGATTGGACGAAGTTCAGGACAGTCGGGCGGATTGACAAATTTGGGAACAACATACACGTTGTTAGGTTCGTACCATTCTAATGTTTTTTTTAGAGTAATAACAGGACGCTAGATCAGGCAAAAACAAAGTACCAACTTGGTGCCCACGTAAAAAAGGCAGGAGTCGCTTTTGGAGGCACTCCTTAATGTAAATTTCCGAAGATATTGTCCCTTGCGTGATGTACGGAGCACTTCTAGAGCCACATTGGCAAATAGCCTGCCAAACCAAGTGTTTTTTCGGAAACTTTTCATGTTGGATAATGTTAAATTTCATGTCGACACTCAGTTTATCATTTACAGAATAATATTGATTACCTGGCAGAGATTTGAAATCAGCTTTAACGTAGGTTTCGTCATCGATTACCAAACAATCATCTTTTTTGTCCACCAAAAGTTTGTAGAGCATTCGGCTTCGTCGGATTGCCGTAGCTTGTTGTTTATCTTCACGCCGTGGTACTTTGAATTTACTGAACGATCGAAAATCACACCTCTTTTTAATTCGAAGAATTCGCACATGATTATTTTTTTCATGTTATTTTTTTTCGCTAAATCCCTCAGAGATAGGTTTGGATTGTTTTTCAGAGCGCGCACCACTTTAGTTTCCAATTTTTTATCAATATGGCTCGATATACCTGTTCCAAATTTTCTAGTGACGCTCTGAGTCTCCATAAACCGAATTATAGTCCTTCTAACGGTAGAATATGTAGAATTAGCATTTTTTGCGATGGATTTGTATATGAGGCTTTGATTTTCCAAATAAAACTGCACAATTTGTTTGCGAACTATCTCTTGATTTGATGACATTTTGCTAACGACTGATTTAAAACAAATAAATATTACACAGCCTGCTTTGTAACTTAACGGCAAATTACAATTCATGTTGTTTTTCTTAATTTGATTTGGTGTGTTCGTCAAAAAAAAGCGACATTGAGTGCCAATTTTACTGTACCACGTCTTACTAAGTAATGAGTAACATAAACTGTTACAAGTATATTTCATGGGGGAAGTAAAAACCGAGGCAGAGAGTCATTTTAGTTGCATTCAAGACGTCGAAAAAATATGCGTATTACAATGCTTGGGCAAAAATAAAAAATACGTTAATACATTTGTGTCATACTTCTCTAATTAATGGAACTGCTGTCGACCAGTTTTCATCGCGAGATGAGTCTTATACGCACGCAGCAACAACTGAGCGCAAGTATTCAACACTTTTAACTTCTACGACGCCCTGTAGTACCCATTTATTTATCAACAAAGGATATGGACAGACACCCCATAATTAACCCTATAAACAAGCAACTGATCAAATACAGGCATCATACACGCAACTACGTCAAAGTAGAAGTGACAATTCGAGACAAACGACTTTCCAGACTTTTTCATAACATTCATGTGCAATCCCTTTTGGAGTAACAGACCATTTAAGGCCCGGACAAAAACCGATACGACTCGACAACCTCAACGGATAGATGATTTTGATTTACACTGAGATTTCAGATCCGATTCAAGATAAGAAACAAAATGATACAAAATTTAAAAATATTATGACGACATGATAACCTCTGTTGTTGACACAACCCCATATATCATTGCATGTATGAAAGAGAGAGAGTATGTACAAAAAATACATTAAACAGGTATACCTGTTATAACACACATCCATCATGAGAGGGTCTCATCTTCACATCCTTATAAACACATCCATCATGAGAGGGTCTCATCTTCACTTCTCATTTCCAAACCTTCTATTGAATGCCGAAATCCTCCGGTATTTCACATGGAATGCGACAGCGAAAGAATCAAAACTGTTGCATCTAAGGCACACCTGTTGAAAGTTGTGTGAAGTAAAAGTAGAAGATACGAATGACATTTTCAACATCCAGCAGTTGTGGGACAAATACAAGAACGATTTGGCGCAAGACATTAACCCAGGGTAGCAACAGGGACGCGCGTATATGTCAATAAAAAATTATTTTTATAATGAAGTTCTGTCATAAATTGCCATATCGGATTGATCAGCCCGCAACTATAAAACAAACTGCAAACGAAGACATTATTAGAGAACTTATTGGAAATGCTGTCCTGATGTTCTCGATGCTATGAATAATTTTGTAGCTGGCTCAAGATGAATGGTTGTCTTACTGGCTGGTGAATGGTAATTGCTTACGAGGTAGAGGGGTAAACCAGCGAATGAAATTAAAGTCTGTCTGCAGGCATCATGTTTATCAGGGCACAAGTCAAAAAATTCACTTTAACCATAAATATAAGAGTACAGCACTGTAACGACTCAGGCAGGTTTTTTGAAGGATTTATCATTTTAACAAAGGACTACTGTTATATTACGCGCACAATGAAACTAAACTGATAACCAACGTCTATTCTGATCTGCAGACTAATTTAAATATTGATGCATGGCTATATGGTTACTGAAAATAACACCTAACCAACCAGTTGCGATTGCATAAGAACATAGAGCGTACGCACCAGGCTACTCTGAGAACCTCTGAGGCACCTGTCTAGACTCAACTTCGACTGGACCAACTGAATTGTTATTCGATAAATGGATAAGAAATGTGCGGGTATTGCAATGTACTGAAATGGATAGACAAAATGGCAGGTACATAGAGCCAAGAGAGAATTACAAAATTGTATTGCTATATATAATAATGCAGTTGAATCTCCCCGATTTATAAGAGAATCCGAAAGTAAACGTGATCAAGTCCGATTTGTCGGCCATATCTACTGTACAGAGAGACACTTATAACAAAACGAGTTCTATTTATTATTCCGACTAAGGTTATGAGCAACACAAACTTTTGCAAGTATGTATATAAAACCGAGGCAGAGCAGCATTTTAATTCAAGACTTCACAAAATATACTTGTTACAATACAAAGAATGCTGCATGAGCTCAACCTATATGCTTCTCTTATTAATGAAACTGCTGCCGACCAGTTTTAATAGCGAGATATGGTCCTACAAGCACTTGACTACAACTTGACGCGAATACCCGACACTCACAAGTTTTATGACGCCCTGCATTATTCTTGATTTTTAATAAAGTATATAGGAAAGGCACCCCATATATACACAAGAAACTACCAATAAAATAATATCTCACCCGATACCGGCAACTCAAACATCAATTTTCGGTCGATAAGTACGTCAAAGTAGAATCGATGTTTATTCCAGTGTATTAGGAAAAAAAAGTGATTCTTCCGACTTTCCAGACTTTTTCATAACATTCATGTGCTTCTGGAGACAAACAATAGACCATTTAAGGCCTGGATAAAAAATGATCGACGACCACGATTTAGTTCCTATAAATTTTTCACGTTTCAACCTCAACGGAGATAAAAATATTATGACGATATGACGACCTCTGGGGTTGGAACAACTTCACATCGCCGCATGTATGAAAAACAGATATGTACAAAAAGCACATTGATCAGGAGTACCTGTTATAAAGACGTTGAACAAAGCCATTATGATGCGACACGGTGACTCATTCATTTAATAGTAACTCATCTCGCCGTGCACTTGGAAAACGATGCGTATATTTCAATAGGAAATAATTTCTGGAGAGGGTATCATCTTCACATCACTTTGGAAACCTATTAAATCCTTAGTAAAAGATGCTCGCGGTTTGGCGGAAAACATTTTACTCCGGGCTGCAACAAGCACGCGGACATGTCAATAATAAATTTATTTTTATAATGAAGTTCTGTTATAAATTCCCGTATTGGATGGATCAGCCCGCAACCATAAAAAAAACTTCGAACGAAAACATTATTAGAGATGAATGTTGGTGTAATTTAAATATTGATGCATGACTATATATGAAAGAGCAATAGAGACACCTACTCTGCCATCAAAATATAAATAATGATATTGTTAACGAAATACCGAGAGAGATAAAATAATATTTATCAGTGGAAACAATGAGGGATACAGAAGCAGCGCACTTTATATATCCGATTGAGTTGTTCGATGAGATCGATATAAGAATCCTTCAATCAAACGATTATTTGAATGCTGACTTATCAAGTGGATCTTTTGTAGATGCAACTTGAACAATAATCAAATATAGGCGTCATCAATTATTTTCTACGTTGACGTGTCAACAACCCGTCGACTACGTAGATAATGTCAACAAATGTCAATAATTTGGACAACTCCTCTATAGATGTTGTGAACTAGGTCTAAACTACGGTGACCAGATTCCTCTAGGACAATGTGATACGAGTGGTGGGTGACAGTTTAAGAATCACCTTTGAATCTTTTTCGCTCATCGGTCCATTGAGCCCCATCAAAGAAACTCCCAACAACAGCTCAAAAGAATCTAAATTATAAAAATTGTTTAAACCTGTATAAACATGTGGCCTACATAAGGTACTGAAGATTTTGGAATGTTGCAAGAAATAACTTGATTTCAACGGAAGCCAGAAAAACTGAATTTTCTGGGTTTCCAATAATTTTATTATCAAAAAAAATAGAATTTTGAGGATCCCAAAATTACGAAGGAGTTATACTTAAAAATAGGCTGCGGCCCAAATTAGGGTAAATCAATTATTAAGTTAAAAGTCGATTTTTAGTAAATATTTATAATTTATTGAAATAAGATCTATTGCTTATTTACAGCTTATTCAATCCTTAGATTATAAAAAAATGAAAAACCTAAATGTTAAACCTTTACTTTTGTGTCCTCGGTTTACCCTACTTTTTGAAAGGATAAATGAATTTACCGAAAATTAAATTAAAGCAAAAATCGACTTTTACCCGTGAATTGGTCCGCAGTCTAAATCCAGAATACAGAAAATTTCCATTTTCATAGTTCTCAAATCTTATTTTTCTCTATGTTGCGAACGCTTTTCCGCATACAGGAAATGGAAATGGTAGTAAACTGTAATATAAGTTCAACTTGATCCAAAAAAATTCGATTTTCTAGGTTTCCAATATGAACACAGCTTCAAAATGTTAAAATTGTTTGGAGTTCGAGGCCCTGAAGTTGCGAGGAGATTCAACTCAAAAAGTTATTTTTTGTGTTTGTTATGCTCTCTAGCGGTTATAGTTATCCTAAATGGTTTTTATGAGATGTGTGCTCCTTAACTAAGTTTCGTTTTTAAATGATTTAAAAAAGAACAGAAAAGAAAATTATTTACGGGAAAAACAAATTGTTCCAAAGAAGAACACTTCTTTTCCAAACGGGACATCTGGCAGCGTTATTTTTGGCCAAATATTGAAAACAAAAATCTGATGTTTTACGAAGCTCACTGAACAGATCATTATTTTTCGGTTGTAACAAATATTTCATCCATTTATCACTCGATAATAAGCTCACATGTTCTGAGGCTCTACTATGCATTTCGCTTACTATTTTCCACGGCTTTCTTCTTTCAAAAGTAAGTAAAGGAAGGAAAAGGGTAAAAGTAGTAAAAACCTTTTCTTTTGTTTTTCATCCTTGTATCCCATTATAAAACGGCAACTGTCGAAAACAGTATTCGAATTGCATAGTAGGATTGCATAATTTCTCAAGTTTGATCTTGGAGAGCTGTTAAAAGTAATTTACACCCAGGTTGTCGAGAATAATGAATTAAACCAATACATAAAGTATTTCGACCATCTGGACAATGATATCCGCCAAAAGTCAAAATTTCGAAATTCATAAATTCATGCATTCGACAAGCACAAAGTCAAAACTGGACACGCTGAAGTTTTGCAAAAAAACGTAAAAAATTGCGGAACGACAATTTTAGCCGACTATAACATCATCTGCTTCATGACAAAACCGACAGCAACGGTACTGCCAAAGTCAATGAAACGCAGACCGACACAAATTGCCTCATAAGCAACGCCGCGTGTAGAGTGTTGCTGAAAATAGTGCCAATCAAACTTAAAGACTCCAACAAGGCGATTGAGATATTTGCGTTGTTGGACGACGTATCTATCGAATTTGACAAGATTGCGGAATATTTGAAGTATATTCGTGCAACGTCAGAAAGCTTTCAATGCAGGACAATTTGCTGGTTTGGGTGACCCATTTAAATATTGAGGAGCCGAACGATAATCTGAATTACAATTGTTACGTATTCCATACCGACCATTATCAAACGAACAAAGACAACATCAACGTTTTACACGATTTAGTGAATGAACAGTGGAAGTTCGAAAAATGAGAAATTTAATTGATTTTCCATTACGATATTGGATACTGATTTATTATTGTTTAGGCAATAATTTACAAACCAACTGTTATCGAAAATTGGCGATGTAAGAGGACCTGGGGCTACCAAAGTGGTATAGTCTGCGTTATTATGCAATTTTAGATATGCATTTATTATATAAGATTTAAAGTCTAACACTAGACTCAAGAATTCAATTAACTATACATTAGAAATAATTAAAAAACAAAAAAAGAAATAAATTCCAGATTTTAGTCGACCTTGCGTACCACTCATATAGTAAAACTCACGAAAAATTGTCTCGCGCTGATGCAAGACAATTTTCCGTGTATTTTACTATGTGACTGCTGGGGCAAGGTCGACAAAAATTTGGTATCGAGAATTTTTATTTGATTTAATTCGGAAAGTTAATTTCAGTGATAATTAGTAAATCAGTTTCAATCTAATCTAACGAATCGGAAAAATATTTGAATGTTCTGCCAAAATAGTAAATTTATCGAAGCCGTAAATTGAAAAACATTGAAATTTGGTTATCGAGATTTGTTTGAATTAATCGATGTACACAACCATGTCTTCAATACCAATATACATCAAACGATTTGAAAGTGTATTTCAATTTTCTGTAAATTAATTGAACTTTACGATAATATACAAAGCTTCTGCTATAAATAATTTTAAACTAACCTATTCTAGATAATAAGACGTTAACTGTTAAACGAGGTACACGTGTATGAAGTTATATATTCAAAAACGAACCATAAACACGCGATACATTTAAGAAACAATATGTTTGCTTTCTTATATATATTGCATAGACAGTAGCTACATATTGATTAAAACATATCTGGTCCTATATATTATGTATGTAGACCACAGTTCAACATTTGACCTCGACAGAATAATTTATAGATTTTTCTATGGAAATGAGAGTTGGTGAAAGTTAAAATTCATTATTGAAAACCTGAAAATGTCTTTCCATATTCCCAAGTGAGTATATGTACGTATGTGTGTATATAAAAGTCATTCTTTGAAAATCGAACTATCATAAAGTTTGGATCTAATATGTGTACATTATACAGACTTACATTCTCTTTGTTTGAACAACCCTAAAAAGGTACCAGTTGTGGGGGCTAATAAAGACAAATTATTAGTTTGGTTTTTGTCTTCCAATATGCTTGTGTGTAATTAAGAGTTAATTAAATTTCATAATTAATTTGTGGAATTAAACTGCCGAAACTATTTTGGTTTAACAGATAAACTCTACTGTTTTCTAGCGACGTCTGGTTATTTTTCGGTCATCTGATATTTTATTAAGAATCGCGGGAAGAGAATAACTATTGTTAACATTAGACCTTGATTTCTCAATAATTTCATTTAAATACAAAATTGTTACAAGAGTGGTTCGTGTTAAATTTGATTACCTTATGTTGCATGTTTTCGATATAACGCAAGGATTTTTTTTTAAATTTCTGTATAATTCGCGGATTGAATTGACGTACCTATTACCAGTTTGACATTTTTATGCTATACGCTATACAAAGCACATTGTAAATTACATGCAACACTTCAAAATTGCATGAGTACTTTACTCCTTAAATATCAGGAAATTTTTGGCGTTTGAGCAAAATTGAACAAAATCAAATCAAATCCAAACCTGTAATTTAATGACTGTAACTAGGTCCCTTCATTTCTAAATAATTTAAAAATTGTATACAAAATAAATCAACTAAATTGTTCAGCTGTAATAATTCTTGGAAACCATGTTGTGTACAAAGGTTCCCCCGACTAAATTGCAAGTTTTACGAAAATAATAAATTAGCTTTTTATTTCTTGGTACGTCTAAAAAATTCTTAAAAGTTTAGTCGCACAAAAAAATAAAGAAGTTATTAAAAGTTTTGAAATCAAAAACTCTGTGAGCTTTTTCTTAAATTGACAATATTTTAATAATTCCGTTTAAAAACTTGTAATACAAGGCTAAATTATTTTTCTCAGAAGATTAGCATATTTCTTAGCAGGTGAAGATTTTTCGCAATTTGTACTAAGTCATTAAAAGTTAGTACACTTTCAGTAACAAATTCACTCGCCTATATAGAAGAAGGAAGTTTTTACCAAAACTGTATTTTGTTAGGCCATTCTGTTCTCCATTTTTCCGGTCGCGCAACAGATTTTTAACTTGGACATTTCACATTCAAATATGCAAAAAAGTCCGAAAAAGCTGAAATTTCGTTAGAAGTGGGCAGTTTATTGAATAATTTTTAATGAAATTGGCCGTGGCCGCAGTTAAGTTGATATTTTATTGTTAGGCAAGTATATTCTCCATTTTCTGGCTGCACAACAGATATTGAACTTAAAAATTCCGAAAAGCTCAAATTACGTAAGAAATTCACAGTTTATGGAATAATTTTTATAAAATTCGACGTGACCGCACTTGGGCTGATAATTTTTGTTAGGCCATTGTGTTCTCCATTTTAAGGTTGCGCAACAGTTTTTGAACTTGAATATTTCAAATCCAAATATGGAAAAAAGTCCGAAAAAGCTCGAATTTCGTAAGATATGGACAGTTTCAGGAATAATTTTTAATGAAATTGGACATGACCGCACTTCAGCTGTTTTTTTTAGACCATTGTGTTTTCCATTTTACGCCGCACAACGAATTTTTAACTTGAATATTTCAGATCCGAATATGCTGAAAGTCATAATAAGCTCGTATTTCGTAAGAAGTGGGCAGTTTATGGAATCAATTTTAATGAAATTTGGCCTGAAATTTTCTGTTAAGTCATTGTATAATCCCATTTCGTCCACGCAACAGATTTTTAACTTGGGCGTTTTATATCCAAATATGCCAAAAAATCCGAAAAAGCTCAAATTTCGTAAGAAATTGACAGTTTATGAATTAATTTTTATGAAATTGGCCGTGACCATACTTGGGCAGATACTTTTTTGTTAGGCCATTGTTTTCTTCATTTTCTGGCTTTACAACAAATTTTTTACATGGAACTTCCATATCCAAATACGCAAAAAAGTCCAATAAAGCTCGAGTTTCGTAAAAAGTAGACAGTTTATGGAATAATTTTTAATGAAATTCGACGTGAGCACACTTGGGCTGAAATTTTTTTGTTAGGTCATTGTGTTATTCTTTTTTTGGCCGCCCAACAGATTCGGGACTTCGACATTTCACATCTAAACATGCAAAAAACTCCGAAAAAGCTCAAATTTTGTAAGAAGTCGGCAGTTTATGGAATAATTTTGAATGAAATTGGACGTGACCGCACTTGGTCTGATATGTTTATTTAGGCCATTGTGTTTTCCATTTTCAGCCACACAACAAATTTTTAATTTGGATATTTCAAATCCAAATATACAAAAAAGCCCGAAAATTCTCGCATTTCGTAAGAAGTGGGCAATTTATGGAATAATTTTTAACGAATTTGGCCGTGACCGTACTTAGGCTAATATTCGTTTGTTAGCCTATTGTGTTCTCAATTTTCTCAGGATAAATTCTTCATTTGACACTAATACTTAAATTTTACTCCATTTCAATTTATTATAAATGACCAAACCCAAACTTTTAACTCGATCTAAATTATTTACTATAATCTCAATTGAAACAGGATTACCAAATGAAAAGATTAGTAAGTCATCCGCAAAAATGTGATATTAAATTTTATCGGTATGCTGAATGAATTGAAATATTTGCGAGCTATGTAGAGCGAGAATAATAATAAAATATAGACCCCAAGATAGACCCTTGAGGAACACCCGATTACAATTACTTCTACAAAAAATTACAGACATAAATAACAACATTGAAGGACCAACCTTTAATGCTTTATAAAAGTCTAAATGAACCAGAATAACCACTCTTTGTACTTTGGTTTGCGCAGTCATTTGCAGTAACCGGATGTTTTAGGCATGAGTTTGATCAAGACAATTTTCCATGCATCAGGAAACACAGATTTAGTTAAACCAAAATTCACTATGTACGTTATATGAAGTACTAAGGTCGGAAGTGATAACTTTATAAATCGTCGTGGTACACCATCAGCTCCAACAAAATATGATTTTGTTTTTGTAAATTTATTTAAGTGTCCAGGTCCGTTTTCACTTTGCTCAGTCCCATTTGTAAACCGATGGCTTCTTTACTGAGGTTTTCCGTAATGATGAACAAGTTTTGTATAGCGACGAATCCAGACGAAGATTTATTTATGTCCTGGCACTTCCAACTATCAAAAAATGATCAGCACTGGGAAATAGGATCTCAAAGTCAATCGGCTTGGCCAGCAAATATTTTTTTTAGTACTAAATTAATTGTACATACTATTGTAAAAAAATTCTGGAGGGTTTCAGTGCCAACTGTGAGTTATGTGATAACGAAAAATTATGTGATGAGTCAACTGTACAAATGTAAAATTCTGGAACCGACCAACTGTATAAATTATATATTTAAAAAATATCTGGAATGAATTTTTCACGCTCGTCTTGTTGGAGGTAATTTTAAATTTTTCTGGTATGAAAGTGTGGAATAACTTCAAGGTGCTTCTACATATAGATACGCCCAAGGTACATAGAATGGTTTTAATAATGACAGTAGAAGCTCCGTTCGAACTATAACATTACGATAGAGATTAAAATGTGATATTGAATTCAAAGTTTGCCGATAGTTTGTCCAAAGTTCTTGAAGTTTGTCCGGTTTTCAACCAAGATAATCTGTTTTCTCCAAAGTGTTTAAAGGAAAAAAGTGTTTCTTATGGCTGCCACAGTTAGCCAAGAGAATTGGTTATTTTGTCGTCAAACTTTTATTTGGATGTGTTAAGGCATATGGTGAATTATCTGTTCAGAATTGCTGGTATCATAAACGATATGGCTGTTTAGGATGGGAATTATTGTTCAACTTTCCTTTTAAATAATTCAATCGTTTTAATGCTGCTGACTTGGATTCACAAATATTGTTAGACATTTAGGGGATATCATTTTCCATCGGAATCTTGTGATGTGGATTGGATAAATATGTTCCACATGATTATTCAGCCATGGAGAGGAGATTTCTGGTAGATTTTTGAATATATAAGGTCGAGTTTTAAACAATATAGGAAAGTCAAATTCCACCTCTTGTTCTAAACTTCCAAGCACTATGCAACTGAGCGTGGTGTGATGAATAATGGAACGACTTGGACCGATTTGTATACGGATCTGGCGCAATAAGATTACAGGAAATATTTCGACTCTCAATAATATTCCAACAGGTTGCGCAATATTAAATTCGATTTGAAATATTTTTAGTTCTGGAAAATTAAAGTTACATACACTGAAAACGGTTTGTAGGTAATACTCAGCGAAACATGCGATGTTCAATTGTTTAATCGTTGCGGCAGTTGAATGGTTTTTGCAAATAACTTGTTTGGGTGTTAGTTTGTTGAACGAAGGACACGAAAAGTATAATTCACCGCATGTCAGATTTTGCAAAAGAAGTATATTTTTAAAAGTTAGTAGCAATAGAGTTTGTAACGAACCATTGAACTAAGGAAGTTTAACATTTTATGCATAACTGATAATGTAAACACGAAATCAAAACTTGTTTGACACCAAGTTTATTCCGAATTGGATGTTAAAACACAAAATTAATCTCGTACTGTCAAGACATAAAAATATTTAGAACGAATTCCCGATTTTACAAAACACTCTACACTAAAAAAAAGGGGGAGTGGATTATTGATTCCCCAATGGCCTAAATTTAATCATGTTGATGTCTACGCACATTGACCTAAAAATCATTTCCGAATGCATTTCTATAATTTTAGTGTGCGTATCTTGCATTATGATCCAAAGGCTGGATGTCTACTATGGCTAATCCATTACTTGGTTTAAGTTGCTGCTCGTCAAAATTTTTTAATGGCGAATAACCGTTATTGCAATTAATATTCTTTTGCAGAATATCTTTTTATAACACATTTACCAATATAGTTTGGGGCTCATGCAAACATATTTTTTTTATTCCATTGTTAGATGCTTTCTTTTTTTATACTTTGGGGTTGGTTTAAGTGCATCGGTAACTTATAGCTTTTGAAAATGGATGCCTCCTGACATGGCAATCAATCATGAATTTTTATATCTGTTTAGATTAATTCAACCAAAAGTCGACAAATAATGTGAAGCAGTCGTTTAAATTTTTATCAGCCAACTTTTAAAACGAACTCGAATCAGAATTATCGTGCAAATTGTGCATTGAATACATCGAAAACATCTATGACCTTTTGTTAAAATTTAATCCATAATTCGAAAATTAAGGAATATTCCTAAAAATTTGCTGTTCAGTATAGCTTGAACAGAAAAAAACTTTGCTGGTGAAAGCTGTTGTGGAGAACTGTGTATTTTATGAAATCAACTAATCAACTGTGAACCTCCTAAACTGATTTTTAATTTTTATTTAATATACGAATTTCGGTCGATGTATTTGTCAGTGCCAATTGCCAATAATAACCTAATCTTAAACAAAATATAAAAAATGTTAGTGTAAATAAAATCCAACCTTCCATTTTCCATTTTTAAATCCTGTTTGTATCGAACAGATAAAGTTTCGTCGTAATCGGCAAGAAATGTACTAGCTCTATTCTAGTTGACCATATTCAAGAGTTGTATTCAAAAAATATTTAATCTCGCATTTTTTTCAAATCAAAAATCACTTTAAAATCCTATTTCCATCCAACATATGTCGAGTTTCATTATAATCGGTCAAAGATTAGCCTATAGTTCCGTTCAAGTTGGTAATTTTCCATACCTACAAAACCTCATTTATATGCAACATGTCAAGCTCTATTAACATCAAGAAATTACCTGGCAAAGACAACTGTAAATCGCTTGCCATCTTAACTTTTTTTGCATTTTATTTTTTCTGATTTGATATTTTAATAACTCAGAAGGTCATAGCCTTCCTAAACTCAAATTCGTGTTACCGACAGAGATCTTCGAATTAAATTTAGTGTAATTGTTATTCTTCCTGTACATTTTTTCATCATAATTTTTTCCTATTTTTATGAGCTGCCCTTCCTACGCTGATACCATCTTGACACTATTTTAAAACAATTATTAATATTGCCGTTTAGCATTTATCCTAAAGAATTTTGGTCACCGTTCTTTAGAAGAAACTCACAAAATCACTTTAGGAATTGTCTACATTGTCAATACGTTGTCGACAATGTCTACGGGGTTTCGAAGAAATTAATAGATGACGCGAAAACGCCCATCCCTGATTCGAACTCTATAAAAAAAAAAAAAAATTCTATGTCAAAATTTAGTCAAGCATGTAAAGCAACCACATAGGAAAACACACGAAATATTGTCTCGCACTAATTCAAGACAGTTTTCCGTGTGTTCTGCTATGCGGGTGCTTCAAAAGGTTAACTAAAATTTGGTATCAAGATTTTTTTTGATACCGGCCTTTATCGGAGCTAGATCCCAAGTGTACTTCTCCGGATCTTTGAACGTAGATCAATTAGTATCCATTCCTTGGTTCAAAACTTTACAGTTTGCTATGATTGCAGTACGCTCTTGCAATTTACGATAGAACCTCTTAGTTTGCACAGTATGCCCATTGTGGCATTGAGTCCGGAACCTCAGTAAAAAAATATGTATCAAAAGTTGAACGGAATTAATTTTTTTATAAATACGAGCTACATGAGAACTACCAAGAAGTTATGTTGTATTATGACGATACGTCAACAATAAATGGAAGGAAGGAAAAGGTAATTAATCGGGACAGTGTGGATAGGTTGAATAATCAAAGAGAATCGATCTCTGAACTTATTGCTTTTATGTAAAAATAATGATATTCCCAGATTTTACCACCGCCATTTTTCAAAAACTTATCTCATAGTCTTACACAACAATTTGAAACTATATAGGATTAATCTCGTTTAGTTTTATCTAATGAACATACTAATAATTTTGAAATAAAATCTATCAAAATTAAATGTTTGTTTACATTTCTTTACAGCTTTAAGTGACCATCCAAATATTTATGTTGTATACTAAAATCTACCAACATGGGTTCATAAACCCAAAATGTTAAAACGCCAAGTTACGAGATTGGTCATAAATGGAACAGAGCATTTGTGGAACGAATATACGTTCGAATGGAACGTTTTAAATAAAAACTGTTTTTGACAACTAATCGAAACCACATATCGAAAAAACGTTATACTCATTATTATAAGAAAAATCATCTGCTATGAATTGTCCAATGGTGGGACTACACAGGCATCAAATTCATCTACTTTTAGGTTTTTTCAATAATTCTTTTGTAGAATATCTTTTTATAAAACATTTATCACTATGCTTTGGAATTCATGCAAACATATTTTTTATTCTAGTTTTGTGAATTTTGGATATTATCTGGCTCGTCATCTGAATCATGTTTTTTTAGATGCTTTCGTTTTCAAACTTTTGGGGTTAATTGAAGTACATCGATCATAGCTTTTTAAAATGGATGCAAGCTGATATGGCATTAAATCATGAGTTTTGATATCTGTCGTTTAAATTTTTATCAGTAAACTTTCTAAACGAACTTTAATCAGAATTAACGTGCAAATCGGATTTAATTGGAAACATCTATGACCATATCCATCATTATGTGTTATATGCCTGAAAATTTATTATGTTATATGCCTGAAAATTTGCTGTTCAGTAGCTTGAGCAGAAAGAAAGCTTTGCTGGTGAAATCTGTTGTGAAGAATTGTTTATTTATTGAAATCAACTAATCAACTGTGTAGAACTTCCTAAACTGATTTATAATTTGTAAAATACGAATTTCGGTTGATTTATATCAGTATGTCAAATACCAATAGTAACTTAAACTTAAACAAAATATAACAAATGTTAGTGGCAAGGTTTGTAAATATGTGGTATGCAATAAAATCCAACTTTCCATTTAAAAAATTCTTACTAATAATTTCTAACAAGCCTATGAAATTAAGTATATCTTTATGTCCACGGTTGAAATGTAGCGTTGTTCTCACTGGACTGGTGCTTGTTTAATTATTCCAATTTTGAGTTGATTCTGTCAGGAGTATAGGATAAAAGATGCAAAGAACGTACTTCGCTAATTTCAGATAAATATGTCTAAATATATCTGACTAATCTGTGAAACAGGTGAGTGGATTTAATGGGAAAAATTTTACAAAAAGAAAGTAGATACAAAAATAGTCAGAACCATAATCGTTTAAGTGAAGGCAAATTGTGTGATTTGGAGAGAAGTGCGGGATTATTCCACCAAGCACAAGAAACATACCCGATTTTTTGCATAAGAGGAGTGGAGCGTAGAAATATATATGAATTTATTCGAACTCTATTTAAAAAATTTAATTTCTATATAAAAATTTAGTCCAGCATGCGAAGGACCCACATAGGAAAACACACAAAAAATTGTCTCGCACTAACTCAAGACAGTTTTCCGTGTGTTTTACCATGTGGGTGACACAAAAGGTTAACCAAAATTTGGTACCAATATTTTTTTTTCATTAATATTTAAAAATTATTGTTAATAGAATTTTATAAATAAAAATTTTTTATTGCTAAACTACTTCAAGAGTAACTGGAGTTAAAATACCAAAAAATATTTCAATACAGTTTAGTAGTTATCGTTTTAAAATTTCGCACGCAAGCACGAAATACTTTTACTCAATGTCTAAAATTTGAACTGGCATGTAAAACACTATAATGATTATTACGCATATATTGAATCGATTCCACAGGATGAATGAACCAAAAATATAATTCCAAAAATAAACTTTGTTATTTGGTTGATGTACCGCATAACAAGGGCCAATACATGCGGTGGATAATAATTTATCTCTTTATTCGGCATACGTGAATGAATAAGGAAGTTGTCACCTGTGGAAGGTCCTGTCAAGATTGCTACTTCTACGACGTTGTTCGTTAATTTTGTTACTGCAAGCTGCAGTTGTGTCTAAATTTTAAAGCAACCGGTGAAGAACTTTTGGAGATTTGAGGTTTTGAACAATCGAACATTTACGTTTATTTATATATATATATATATATATATATATATATATATATATATATATATATATATATATATATATATATATATATATACATACATATTTATTTATATATATAGCTTTAGATTCAAATTTTGCAATATTATCTGATGTTCTTTAATGTTGCTTAAAATGTATAATTTATATAGATTAGATCCATTTGCCTGCTATGGCACGGATTTTGAGTACGAACCACTAGATACAAGCCGTTTGGGTGCTGTTCAATCAACAATTTCACCACAAACTGTAGTTCAAATCAGAAAACGTAAAAAAGACATCAATGGCTGGCGAAGAGTTGAATAACGCCAAGAAAATCCAAGAGATCAATCCAATAGTTGGATAGACATCCAAACGCTGCCAAAAATGCCAAGAACGAGTGCCTCGTCAAATCAGGCTATTCACCTATATTTATAAAATTGCAACCAAAAAACGTTAGTAGGACTTTGTAACGGCAAAGAAGTTAAAACGGTTGATAAAAAAATCTTTAAACTATTTTTCATCTCGCATATATTTCTTAAACTACTGTATGGAACGATAAAGAAGAAACTACAAGAGTGTGTTTAAAAATGTTTCTCGATACATTGCAGTTTCTAAATCCGAACATATATCTGCTTTTCCTGTAGTAGAGTCGCATTATGCACGAGCGTATACAACAAAACGATACTTAGACAGTGATCTTTCGGTATCTATAATGTATCGTCTGTATGTGAAATAATTGAAGAAAACCAGATTATGTTCCATATTGTCATAGAACGACAGTACTGGGATATCTTTAATCACAATTTTAATTTAAGTTTCCTTAAACCCAAATAAGATCAGTGCACTGATTGCACTAGTTACGCCAACATGTCCTCTTCAGATAAAGAAAATAATAAGTTGAATTTTGAAAAACATATCGAATTTAAAACTGCAGCTGGACGAATCAAAAGTAGTACAGTGTCCTTTCGGTGAAAGTAAACATACACAATTTTCCCATATATAATTTGGCTAATCGTCAGGGGTTTTGTTATCTATGGGATGAAATCATTGCTGGCTAAGGTGCGTGTGAAGTGGCCAGATGTCTGTATAAATTAATTTTGGAAGAAATAAACAAAAATAGTACGCAAAAGTTTATATTTTGATCAGTTAAATGTCCAGGGCAAAATAAGAACAGGATACTTTATGCATTTTACTCTTAGGTATCGATGAAACACTGTCGATCCATCATAAATATTTGGAAAAAGGGCACACGCAAAATGGAAGAGATTCTATGCATTCAATTATCTTCCCTTTTTGCTAAAAATACAAAAATTGAAGTATTTTGGACAAGCAAACTTGAACCGAATACAATTTTTTATAAATACGAGCTTCATGAGAACTTCCAAGAAGTTATGTTCTATTATGACGATACACTAACAATAAAACACAGAGGAAGGAAGAAAAAAGTCGAGAATCGATCTCTGAGCTTAAATATCAGTCAGGACTTAATGTTTAAATAACATTCCCAGATTTTACCACCACTAAAAATCTACCAACATAGTACTGTCAAGGCATAAAAATATTTAAAATAAATTTAAGCATCGTTATATAGATGAATAATTTAAACACAATCAATACTTGTGCCAATCGAAATTATAACGCGACCCTTATGGAACGAGTTCCCGATTTGACAAAACACTCTACACTAAAGTAAGTGTAAGTGGATTACTGATGCCCCAAAGGCATACACTTAATAATGGAGATATCTAAAGATGTATGCCCATAGATATCCCATGTCCAGTGGTGGTACACAAGCATCAAATATCTTTTTATAAAACGTTTACCGGGAATTCATGCAAACATATTTTTGATTCTAGTTTTGTGAATTTTGGATATTATCTGGCTCGTCATCTGAATCATGTTTTTTTAAATGCTTTTTTTTTATAATTTTGGGGTTGATTGAAGGGCATCGATAACTTATATCTTTTAAAATGGTTGCAAACTGACATGGCAATCAATCAAGAGTAAATTTGTATCACTAAACTTTCTGAAAATTTGCTGTTCAGTAGCTTGAGCAGAAAGAAAGCTTTGCTGGTGAAAGCTGTTGTGGAGAATTGTGTATTTTATGAAATCATTTAATTAATTTTGTGGAACTTCCTAAACCGTTTTGTCACTTTTAATAGACCAATTTCGGTTGATTTATTTGTCAGTGCCAATTGTCAATAGTAACTTAATTTTAAACATAATATATGTGGTATTCTATAAAATCCAACCTTCCATTTAAAAAAATTCTTACTAATAAATATATCTCTATGTTCACGATTGAAATTTAGCGTTGCTCTCACGGACATGATGCTTGTATAATTATTCCAGTTTTCCATCCCAGAAAAAAAACAAAATATCAATCAGGCAGCACTATTGCACCCCATCACAAATGGTACCTAAAAAGACTGCGTTTAGAATGACTTTTCTCAGAAGTATGGCGTGAAAGATCCAAAGAACGTACTTCGCTTATTTCAGATAATTTTGTCTAAATATATCTGTCCAACCTGTGAAACAGGTGAGTGGATTTAATGAAAAAATTTTAACAAAAAGAAAAATATGGTAGGAGCTGTATAGTAATCCTTTTAAATCTTTTTACATTAAGTACAACAATGGAGATACAAAAATGATCAGAACCAGCATCGTTTAAGTAAAAACAAATACTAGACGTGATAGACTTGTTATTTGTAGGAAATTGAGAATATTGATTTTCCTACCTAGCCAAGTAACATAACCGATTTATTAAATAAGAGAGGTGGAGCGTATAAGGACTAGATTATTTGGCAATATTTTTTGTCCATTTCGACAATTCAGACAATGTCAATAACTTACTATATTTAAGCGATATGAAATAAATTGCGGTATTTTGTAAAAAAAAACGATTCATTTAAGCCGTAAGAAGAAATGAAAGAAAAGGTTCAAATGAAATCGGGAACGACATACCATACTATGACTTTGGAAATAAAAGTTTTAAAGAAAGTTTGAAAACTAGCTTATTCAGGCCAAAACTTTGGTTCTAGACTAGTTTATCGCAAGCAAATTGCGGTTATAATTTCAAAATATTGTAAAAATATAAATTGATTTGTAAAGGAATTTGGTCACCGTTGTTTAGAACAAATTCACAAAGTCACTGGAGGAATTGTCTACATTGTCGACATTGTTTACAGGTTGTCTATATAAAAAAAATTAAATTTCAATCTCAAAATTAAGTCAAGCATGAGAAGCCCCAAATAGGGAAACACACGTAAAATTATCTAGCACTGATTGAAGACAGTTTTCCGTGTATTTTACTATGTGGGTCCTTCAAAATGTTAACCAAAATTTGGTATCAACATTTTTTTCCATCATTATTTATAAATTATTTTAAATAGTATTTTATAAATAATAGAACTTTTCGATTCTAAATTGGTTTTTTATTGCTAAACTAATTCAATATTCATTGGAGTTAAAATCACAAATAATATTTCAATACAGTTTAGCAGTTTTCAAGGAGCAACAGATAGTTTATACAATCCAAAAGCTTTATTATAAATATTATGCTATATAGCTATACACAGACAGACTTACAAATAAAATATGAATATATGAAAATGTATATATAAAAATGAAAAGCACTCACTTGTTACGTCTCTTAATAAAACCAATAATAATGTAAAAAAGCTTATCCAAATTTTATCCATTTTTATTTATTTTTTTTATGTTAACAAATTAATTTTCTATTTATAGGTATGTATATATGTATGTGTATATGAAATCATTTAATTAATTTTGTGGAACTTCCTAAACCGTTTTGTAATTTTTAATAGACCAATTTCGGTTGATTTATTTGTCAGTGCCAATTGTCAATAGTAACTTAATTTTAAACATAATATATGTGGTATTCTATAAAATACAACCTTCCATTTAAAAAAATTCTTACTAATAATTATATCTCTATGTTCAGGATTGAAACTTAGCGTTGCTCTCACGGACATGATGCTTGCATAATTATTCTAGTTTTCCATCCCAGAAAAAAAACAAAATATCAATCAGGCAGCACTATTGCACCCCATCACAAATGGTAGCTAAAAAGACTGCGTTTAGAGTGACTTTTCTCAGAAGTATGGCGTGAAAGATCCAAAGAACGTACTTCGCTTATTTCAGATAATTTTGTCTAAATATATCTGTCCAACCTGTGAAACAGGTGAGTGGATTTAATGAAAAAATTTTAACAAAAAGAAAAATATGGTAGGAGCTGTATAGTAATCCTTTTAAATCTTTTTACTTTAAATACAACAATGGAGATACAAAAATGATCAGAACCAGCATCGTTTAAGTAAAGACAAATATTAGACGTGATAGACTTGTTATTTGTAGGAAATTGAGAATATTGATTTTCCTACCTAGCCAAGTAACATAACCGATTTATTAAATAAGAGAGGTGGAGCGTATAAGGACTAGATTATTTGGCAATATTTTTTGTCCATTTCGACAATTCAGACAATGTCAATAACTTACTATATTTAAGCGATATGAAATAAATTGCGGTATTTTGTAAAAAAAAACGATTCATTTAAGCCGTAAGAAGAAATGAAAGAAAAGGTTCAAATGAAATCGGGAACGACATACCATACTATGACTTTGGAAATAAAAGTTTTAAAGAAAGTTTGAAAACTAGCTTATTCAGGCCAAAACTTTGGTTCTAGACTAGTTTATCGCAAGCAAATTGCGGTTACAATTTCAAAATATTGTAAAAATATAAATTGATTTGTAAAGGAATTTGGTCACCGTTGTTTAGAACAAATTCACAAAGTCACTGGAGGAATTGTCTACATTGTCGACATTGTTTACGGGTTTGTCTATATAAAAAAAATTAAATTTCAATCTCAAAATTAAGTCAAGCATGAGAAGCCCCAAATAGGGAAACACACGTAAAATTATCTAGCACTGATTGAAGACAGTTTTCCGTGTATTTTACTATGTGGGTCCTTCAAAATGTTAACCAAAATTTGGTATCAACATTTTTTTCCATCATTATTTATAAATTATTTTAAATAGTATTTTATAAATAATAGAACTTTTCGATTCTAAATTGGTTTTTTATTGCTAAACTAATTCAATATTCATTGGAGTTAAAATCACAAATAATATTTCAATACAGTTTAGCAGTTTTCGATTTAAAATTTTGCACGCAAGACAAAATACTTTCACTCAATGTCTTAAATTTGAACTGGCATGTAAAACACTATAATGATTATTACGCACATCGATCCCACAGGATGGATGAATGAACCAAAAATATAATTCCAAAAATAAACCTTGGTATTCGGTTGATGTACCGCATAACAAGGGCCAATAGTTTATCCTTTATTCGGCATACGTGAAACAAACACACAATGGATACAGCAGACATGTTTTTTATATCCAATTTATTAAACCATGGAGCTTTTGGGAATTCAACGACACACAATACCCAAATATCCAATAATTTCACAATAATCAAATGCATTCACTCCATATAGTCAACAGAGATTACATTTTGTCTCGATAAATCAACAAACCCACCCCCAACCGTATATATGTATATAAAAATGCAATAATTTCGTAAAAACAGAATAACGCAAGCAAAAACCATTTTCCAAATCAACAGTCACGAAATCTAAATAAACCATCACAATGTATTACATACATACATATATACGTACTTTTATATTTGACGTCATAACATTTTCGTATTTGTATTTATAATCTGGCTAATCAAAACATGAACTGAGTTGGAAATAAAAATCAATGAATTTTCTGTTCTATTAATTTTCATATCGATAAATAAATCATCAAATTTTTTTTATTTTTATATTTTATATCCAAAAGGAGCAACAGATAGTTTATACAATCCAAAAGCTTTATTATAAATATTATGCTATATAGCTATACACAGACAGACTTACAAATAAAATATGAATATATGAAAATGTATATATAAAAATGAAAAGCACTCACTTGTTACGTCTCTTAATAAAACCAATAATAATGTAAAAAAGCTTATCCAAATTTTATCCATTTTTATTTATTTTTTTTATGTTAACAAATTAATTTTCTATTTATAGGTATGTATATATGTATGTGTATATGGAACTGGAAAATTATTAAACTCGCGCCTATATATGTATACCGAATTTTCACTAAACTATTTATCTAACACACACTGAATAGAAAACTAACCAAAAACACTGAACCATGCACAACACATTTTCATAATAAATATTTTTCACTTGGCATAATACACATTTTCTTTTTTTTTTTTTTATTTATTTATTTAAATTTTCTTTATTTTTCCGAATAATATTATAAATAGCACAAGACTGAAATTAAATCTGCACTAAATATAACACAACACAAAAATATATAAAAACCACTTTCCACTAAACAAAACTAAAAAAAAATTTCACTCGAACTGATTTTCTATTTTTTTTTTTTTCGTTTACCCGATATAAATTTTCCGCAATAGATTTTTAATTAAATTATAATTATTTTTAAATCACATTTTAAATTTTTTTTTTTTGATTGATATACAAACAATTTTCTATAAATTATTTAATTTTTAATTGTATAATTAGAAAATGAATTTAAAAATAAAAATAAAAAACACTTTTTGTGTGCTCGGTTATTCAGTTTTACCCAGACTGAGTACCTTGAAAAACAGGGAAGGGATTTTTTTTTTTTTTTTTAATTTTCTTTTTTTATCTAAAATGGAGGAAAATTTAATATTCCTTGTTGTTTTTTTATTCTACTTCTAACTACTTTGGCTGTGAATAAAATATTTAATTTTGCCTTTATATTGTGTGTGTTTGTGAATAAGGAAATTGGTTGGAAAATTTCCCTGTATTTTTTCCCCAGCACTATGTGGTTCTCCTATTTATATATATATGTAGGAGAAAAACGATTTTCTCCTTTCATTCATCGTTTTATTTTATTTTTTTTTGGGTACGTATAGTAAAATTTGAGATAACCGGGAAATATACACAAAAATATACGTTGTATCATGTGGTGTTTTTGGAAAATAAATCGATGGTGTACACAGAGTTACCTTTAACTTGAATGTGTGTATATACCAAAAATAAAGCAAAACATAAATATTTTGATCAATACAATTTGTTGGTGCATTGCTTAGAATTAGTTTTATGGCATAACAATGAAAATTCGACAGAAATTGCGTGATACAATTTTCCGATATTTCAAACCAATTTGCGTTAAAATTATTACAACTGAGACTATACGCTCATCTAGTAATTCAAATACAAAAAACATTTCTATAAAATTCTCATTTGTTGGAGTGTAACCCAATGGTTAGTCGTTCGTTCATCCCCAGAGCTGGCTACCGTAGGTACATATCGGTTTCAACATTGTGCAGTGTAAGCCAATATATTTTTCTGAACTTTATGTTAAGTTCTTTTGTTTACATATCTCCTACGTCTCTTGAAGCTTGATTCGCCAACGTTTAGTCCAGTTACAAACCACATTGGTAATTTTCTGGAGTTTTCTCGTTGCATCGGCGACATTACTTCCAATTGCCATAGTTGCTGTGTCATCGGCGAAGATGGCGATAATTCCTTTATTTTTCGTTGTTAAATTCCTTGTATATATTTAATACACGATTTGTATTGCAGAGCACTGTGGCAAACTTTATCGAATGCTTGGATGACGACCACGATACTTTTTTATGATATAACGATCTTTCAATTATGTTTGTGATTCTATGCACCTGTTTGATTGTAGAATGCTTTTCTCTGAATCCAAATTGATGTGGAGGAATTAGTTGTCGGTCCTCAATTATTGGCTTAAGTCTCTTTAATGATATTTTTTCAAAACTATTGAACATAATTGGCAGCAAAGAAATTGGCCTGTAGGATTTTTTATCGTTATGTGGTTTCTCAGGTTTTGCTATCATGATTACTTCTGCTACTTTCACTTGCTGTGGAACATGTTTTAACCGAAAAGTCGCATTAATTATGTATAATAGCTTACGAAATCCTTTATCAAGTACAGAGCCTTGATAATTTCACAAGGAATCAACTCGTTGCTGTTTGCAAAGAATTGCTGTTTTAAATGAAGATATAGTTCTGAGATAAATAAATACCTCTTGCTACATACATAAATGCCTATTAGGACTGGAGTCTTAGCTTCGTCATTGGGTCAGTACGTTGGGGAACCACAAGAGTAAAATCCGCATTTTAATGTCTGCGCTGCTTGAAACAGTTATTTACCCTTTGACATCGTAAGTCACCTCCAATAATAAAATCACGTGCTAGTGGTTTAAATAGTTTAATGTAATCCTCTCTTTTCAAGTTATACCCGGACAGTAAGCTGTCTGTGTTTAATGTGGATCTTTAGAGTAGTGACTTGATTGATTCTACATGGTATTTTATATTTTCTTTTATAAATAATGCCGAACCACCTCTTGCTATTTCCGCAGGATGAATGAAATGATAAATGGATTTCTATTTCTGGAATATGCTGCATAATCCCATTCACATTGCTATTCTGAGAGGTGTGTATTCCCTAACATTTGTTATCGGATTGCGGATTTGCTTGTAGGAGTGGCATTTTCTTCAGTTGATCATGTTTCATGTTGTTCAGATTACTTTGGTCATCTAGCCGCTTTGCAATAGCTTCAATGCTGTTCATAATGTTTTCAATAATTCGGTTATTTTCAGAGCCCAAAAATAGCCCTGCGTTGCTTGGTTGTGGATTTTGATACATCTAATTTGATGTTAATTCAATCCTTTGATTTTCGTGATTTTTAGGTTGATTTCTTTGACATCTTTTCCTATTGTACATTTTACATATCTCGGATCCCGACGAATGCAATATCTTTAGGTGTGATTAAATCCCTCTACTAGTTTTTTATACCTACTGTCTGGAGAGAATTCAGCCTCTTACATGAGGAACAGACGCTGTTTAAAGCAGCACCTCCTGGTGAACAGACGCGTTTCGCATGTTATGGTCCACGAGTGGTATTTTATTCTCACTTACCCGCCGGTGAACTGGTGAGGGACTCCCCTATCCGCCACCTGACGATGCGCCCGATAGGAGACTTACAACTCTCACGGGATTATATTTTGAAAGTTTTTCGAGTCCTATATTGTGAACTACTTTCTTTGGTCGTCCAATGGTTAACTCAGAATTTTGTCACTTCTAAAATTTTCCTTGACGTGCCTCATTTTTTAGTAACACAGAATCGCCAATACTAAATTTAGTTTGGTTTGCATTACTTACGATCGTATAGTAATGTTTTGATTTTGTTTTGGAAGTAAAAATCCTGTCATGGGCGATTTTGAACGCATTTTGTAATCTAAATTTTAAATCGGAAAGATAATACAGTCATACCAATACATTGGTTCTGTATTGGATGATAAAGAATGGAGTATAACAGGTTAATTAAATCCAAATAGAAGATCAAAACGGCTTATATGTAGTAGACGATTGAGGAGTAGTTTTCCCAGAATCCCAGACTAGCGGATCGTTTAAAGTATAATTTCAAAGATATTCACCAATGCCCTTGTTGCGAACGCTCCCGTACTCCGTTAGTTTGTGGTAAGTAAGCTGTTGCATTCAGTATTTCGATTTTCAGAAGATAGCATATTTAAATAAATCAGATAGAAAATGTTTACCAAATTTGATTTTGGTGAGCCAAATGAACAAATAATATTTTCCAGAAAAACTCTAGCAATGATCTCTAGGTCTTGATCGAGTAATGGAATAGCAAACGAATATTTAGTAAGATGGTCTTATAAAGTTAGAATATATTTGTGATAAGCGTGACTACTTGGAGGTACCCCGAACATACCTCGAGGAACAATTTTGTAAATGTACGTTTTGACTTATTTGTTATTTTTATGGGCATTTTTGTATGCAATGAATATTTAATTTTTTGACAAGTGTCACAAGATTTAATAAAACTCTCAACTTTTCGCGTCGCTCTAGGAAAATAATTATATTATTTGAATTGCTTATAATAATAAACAGTGTTTAAAGGCCATTACTGTCCTCTTTATGTGTCGACAATTTGGCTCTAACGGGGTCGAACCTGATCTTTGTCTTCATGCGTATAGCCATTTTCACCTGCAACGATCTCTGCGCCTACCTTATTATGCCTCTATTCATCAAATCTCAGATCCCGATATTGTACACAGCTGGGTACGTGCCATCTACTTCGCGCTTAGGGCCATAAATGACACGCATGATTCTTCTCTCATTTGTAAGGAGCTATCTCTTGTTCTCATCTGTCAGCATCCATTGTTCACATCCAAACATAACAACGGGCTTTATCAACGCTTTGTTAGCTCAGCTTCACGGCATTTGATAGGTGTTGAGATTTTAACGGTGGACTTAGAGGATTCAAAGCACGACTGTCAACTGCCAGACGCACTTTAATACACCCACCCACACTGTTATCATGAGTGATAATAGAGCCCAAATATTTGATCTACTCACTTCCTCAAACGGGTTTGGGCCAGTACTATAATTTGGTGTGCCACTGTTCCTATAACCAGAGATCATGTATTTTGTTTTAGACTCATTGATTCGGAGTTCAACAGAAGTTGTAAACTCTTTAACGACAAATTCATCAATTCGAAGCCATGATTTCGGAATCTTGTTTACGAAAATCTGGTTTCAAAATCATGGTTTTCAAAACATAATATTATCAAATTTATAGTTTCGAATATGATTTCAAAATGATAATTTCAAAACTATAGTGAAGATGGCCAATTAAAAGACGGACCTGTAGCCGTGTACAAAATAAGGCTACTGTTAAGCTTTCAAGAAACAATAAAACTACTAGCCGTACAGTCTTAACTAACTATGATTTCGAAACCATAATTTCGACACCATGGTTTCGGAATTTGGTATCGAAATACTTTTTTTGAAATCATAGTTTTGAAAACATTGTTTAGAAATTCGAAACCATGATTTTAAAATCATGATCTCGGAACCGAGATCATGGTTTCAAGATCATGATTTTATAAGCCTGGTTTGGAAGTTCTGGTTTTGAAATCATAGAATTACTAAACAATGTTTTCAAAACAAATTCCGAAACCATGATCTCGAATCCAAGGTTTCAAAATAATGTCAAAACCACGGTTAAAAAGCCTGATTTGTGAAACCATGTTTTTAAAATCAAATTTTAGAAACTATGATTTTTAAACTATGATTTCAAAACCATAATTTCGAAACCATGATTCCGAAACCATGATTCCGAAACTATGGTTTCGGAACCACGTTTTCAGCATCATGGTTTCTAAATGTTTACAAAACCATGTTTTCAAAAGTACGGTTTCGAAATCATATTTTCAAAACCATGGTTTCGAAAGGAGTTTTTCAAAATCGTCGTTCAATAACATCAACCATGATTCCGAAACCATGGTTCCGATCCACGTTTTCAACACAATGTTTTCGAATTGCTTACAAAACCATTTTTTCAAAAGTATGGTTTCGAAATTAGGTTTTCAAAACCATGATTTCATAGTAATGGGGTCGAAATCAGGGTTTCGATACAGTTGCAACCTTGGTTTTTGCAACTGTGAATGTGAAATCAGGTTTTCGAACCAATGATTTCTATCTATAGCATTTTGATACTCCGATTTGAAAATGACGGATCGAAATAATATTTTCGAAAATCTGGTTTTAAAAACATGGTTTCAGAAAATTAGCTTTTCAACTGCCGTTTCGATATGGTTTTGAAGTCATGGTTTTGAATGTATAGTTTTGGAATAATTCAAATTATTTTGAAGTAATCTACAATATTTTGAGGAAATTTCACGTAGAATTTATGTGTTTTTGTCTGCTGCAAAATATTCAGGAGACCATTACCAATCAAAATTAGCCATTTCATAAACAAATCTTCCCTTCCAAATTAAAAAAAATTCAAATCGATGTAAAATCTGCAGCAGGCAACCACTACAAATTAAAATATTTCTTGATATTGTCAAAACATGACATCGATTTCCGTAAAATACAAATATTTTATATGTATAGTTAATGGCAAGTTTAATGTTGTAATTAATTTGTAGTTAATGGCAAGTTTAATTTTAATTTGTTATTACCTGATTATTTTGTATTTTAATTTGTTTCCAGAGAAATTTCAAGAGAGTAGATTTGCTATTCCTGGACCTATCACACAATAAACCCGAAGCTTTGCCACACAAACATGCCGTCTGGCAAATGTATACAAAATTTTAACTTAAGTGATAATCCGCTGGAATTATTCCAGTTGCGACAATTTCGATCACTCAAGAATCTAGAATGTCTAAATATGCGAAATACACAATGAACGCCACAAAAGTTTCCAACCACCTTGTGGTCCGCGTACAAAAAGCCACCAGAATACGAAAAGTAAAATAACGCATATGGGGTTGAATGGATTTTTTTGTTTTCATATTTAAAATTTTAATATTTTATATATTTTACTCAACAGCACTTCCAACAGTAGTATTGTATCAGATACATATATCAGTATTTTATCACACTTGCTTAGAAAATAACATCAATTTATTTATATTTTTGACATCAATAAATTAAGCATAAAACCATGTACCAACATACAAGAATAAAAATTCCTTTAAAAGCGGCTAAATTCACCCTGTCCTGCAGACAATTTTGCAGCAGGCAAAAACGCATAAATCCGTCTTCAGGCCCGTGATGAAGTTTACATAAAAATATTGATGGTAAGGTATTTTTAACGAAAAGAAGATTTAAATAGTTATGTCTCATGCCCTATGCTTCATTATACTTTACTAGATAGCATTATTACAAACTACCCGTCTCTAGTTTTATGTATTTTGTAAAACCTAATTATAAATTATAACATTCAATTGTAATTCTGCCAATTCAAAAAGTGCATCGTTAGATACATCACCCGGAGAAATGCAACAACTAAAACAGACCTCTTCTGTACAGTTTTTCATAAAATATTATTTTACCATTTTATCTTCCTTACTTTCTAATTTTCCCGTTCAGTTTTACTTACAAAAAAATAATATAATAATTTTTTTGTACATATATATTCCACAAACATGCTTGAAATTTATCTTAAAGTTATATGGAAAAGGAAACTTTAATTAAAAATCGGATAAAAACGGGATGTAATTTACATTTTCCTATGTTTTTCTTCTTCGTTTTCTTTTGCCACAGTCGATGATAAAATCGGAAAATTTTATTTACATATAGTGTTTTGCTCCATTGAAATAATAATTTTGTCATACTCGTATACAATTTAATCAAAACTATAACTAACAAATTTTAATTTTGATTAAAATGAAGCTTTTTTAAAACTTTCTCATACTGGACATAATTTTCTCGTACGCTTTAAGTTCGGTTAATTTATTATTGTAAATAAACAAAACTTTAAAAATTTAATTTAACCGTCATTAGTCAAAAAAGTAACTTTTTACAAAATATATGTATATTGTATACACAAACAGTAAACTTTATTTTATATTATATACTCGAGTTGAGCTTTTTTTGAATTCCAAAGTTAGCTGTACAAAAAAAACTACATACATATGTATATACTAACTAAAATTGGAACACAAAATTTATGACCGTCCCATTTTTTATATGCTTATGTTTACATACATACATATAGTTATTTTAAATGTTTACTCGGCACGACAAAAAATTGATGCTGTATATTTTGCACATATGTACGTGCATGTATACAGATATACAGCCAATAAATTAAATAACAAACATTTTTCCAGACTGATACTCTGCGAAATACCAAAAAGGCAACAAACCAACAAAACTCCACATATGAAAAAAAAATTAACGGCTGGATTGGCATTGAATTCGCTTTTGGATGGTTCCAAATGATTTATCCGTTTTAGGTTTTGTAATTTGTCAATTCAAGCTAGACTTTATGCAAAGCTTTATTGTATGCAGTCGGTGTAGCGATGTTGTGTATTGCCAATGGTTGTTTGGATTTAGGAAGTCCATTTTGAATAAAACAATATTTTAATTTATGTTAAGAATATTTCACAATGTTATTTTAATATTTTACTGTATTTTATTATTTATAATTTTATCAATTAGTTTATTATAATTAAGTTTTTTAATTTAGAATTTTTAATATGTTTATTTATTTTAATTATAATTTCTTAAGTCACTCTCTTTTTGAAAAATAAAATGGCTTCGGCTAATGGTCAAAAATACGTGAAATCGCAAATTCAACATATGGAACCGGAAGACATGTTTTAATTTTGTGATTTTTATGAAGTTGAGCCAATGCAAACCCACATTAAAACTGGCAAAGCATTTTCTGGATCAAACGTGCATGAGACAGAAAAGAAAAAACAGGTACCACCTCCGATCAATATTCTAGGAATAACCAACCACGGTAGTATTCAGAAACTGATGAAAGAAGTAGTACGAAATGACTACAAAGTAATATCGCTCAGCAATAATATTTGGAAAATAAATACAACAGAGCCTGAAGATTATAAAGCTCTAGCTAACAAACTAAATGCTGATGGTCACCAGTGGTATACCTACGAGGACAAAAATGATCGATCAATTAAAGTAATGGCAAGAGGTCTCCATCCAACTTGCTCAAAAGATAAAATTATTGAGGACCTGCAAAACAAAGGCCTGAAAATAATCGATGCAGTCAACATCATCAGAAAAGAGAGAAGAGAAAACAGGGACAAAAATGTTGAAATCATGAGAAGAGGTCTCCCACTTTTTATGCTAACCTTCGACAACCAAGAAAAAATCGAAAATATTTATAATATTAAGGCTATCCTCAACCTTAGAGTTAAAATAGAAACACCGAGAAAGGTCACTCGACTAATACCACAATCATACACAAATATACTGCCACCGTGAAGCAAGATGTGTTAAATGTGCAGGAAAACACGCAGGAAATGACTGCACAGTTCCCCGAGATACAACACCGAAGTGTATCAACTGTAATGGCCAGCATCCAGCCAACTACAGAGGATGTGAAGTTGCAGTAGAACTACAAAAACTGAGAGATAAATCACGCAAACCAGGTACATCAATAAATGTACAAACTATAAAAAGAACCACGGAGCCTAAATCGTCAACTGCTAATCATAACATACAAAGCCAGAGAGTAAACGAAAACGTTACTTATGCACAAGTAGCTCAGCAAACAGAGGAGAAACAGTTAAAAGTGGATCTCGTTCTACAGGACATACTGAGAAATCTATAGAACCTTAACAAAAGACTTATTTCGCAGGAAATGAGTCTGCAGAAAACACTAGAAGAAATGAAATCACAAACTAGTTTCAATAAAAGTGTAGAAGAAAACCTTGGTCAAGTGTATCAAAATATAAATTATATAAAATCGAATTATAAAGAAAAGAAATGAATAAAACATAACGAATTGTAACCTGGAATGTAAATGGGCTATTGCAACACATCCAAGAACTAGATATATTTTTAAACATGCATAATATAGATATATGTCTCATATCAGAAACCCATTTCACCAAAACTTCATTCTGTAAAATAAAAGGATATAATTGCTACTATGCACTACATCCTGAGAACAAAGCCAGAGGTGGATCAGCTATTCTCATAAAAGAGTATATAAAACATAACGAAGAACCAAAAATTACAAGAACCTTTCCATGCAAGTCACAACAATCAAAATACAATTAAGCAATATTAAAACATGCAGTATCTCAGCAATATATTACCCTCCAAGAAACAATTTCAAACAAGTAGATTATACTAATCTTCTGAAAACGCTAGGAAGTGTCTTTTTAGGAGGTGACTATAATGCAAAAAATACATATTGGGGATCTCGGTTAACTACCGCTAAAGGAAAAGAACTGTTCGCAGCAGGCAAACAACTAAAATGCGAGTTTCACTCAGGCGGTACACCAACCTATTGGGCTACGGATACCAGTAAGATTCCAGACCTTATAGACTTCTTTATTACAAGAGGGATTTCAGATAATTATATTCATATAGAGAACAGTGAAAGTCTATCATCAGATCATTCACCAGTTATTATGATACTTAGCCAAACAATTATTTTGAAAGAGAGCAACCCGAAATTAACGAGCTTCAAAACCAAATGGGATCTCTTCCAAACACAGTTAACAGAAAGAATTAGTCCGCAGACCCCAATTCAGGGGCCAGTCCAAATAGAAGACGAATAAGATAAGCTCATCCATAATATCCAATATGCTGCGTGGGAAAGCACTCCAAATAATAGGCAGGAAATGAAGCGCAATGCTAGCTATCCAGAGGAAGTGAGAGAACTTCTTAAAAAGAAAAGAAAAGCACGGAGGAATTGGCAAAAACATTGAAATCCTGAAAATAAAAGAGTATTTAACCATTTGTGTAACAAATTAAAATACCTTATAAAAGACATTAAAAATCAATCAGTTAATAAATACCTCAGCACTCTAACAGGGCAAAAAGATACTGATTATTCATTATGGAAAGCAACTAAGAATATTAAAAGACCTAAACTTCAGATTCCTCCAATTAAAAATAATGAAAATTGTGCTCGAAATGCTAAACAAAAAGCAGATTTGTTTGCAAATCACCTTGAAGAAACATTCCAACCTTATCCAAAACAAACGGAAGAGGAAAATATTACGCACCAATAAATAAACAGGATGAAGTATAAATATTACACCTGTAACATTGAAAGAACTAAAATGGGAAATCAAGAATAATCTGAATGCGTATAAGGCTCCAGGTTATGATCTTATAACGGGTCAGATAATAAAACCGTTACCGGAGAAAGCGTTGAGGAAACTAGTGCATATAATTAATGAAGTATTTCGACTAAGATATGTACCAAGACAATGGAAAGTTGCAGAAGTAATTATGATACTTAAACCGAACAAACCTCCGCATGATAAAGCTTCATATAGGCCAATTTCTCTGCTACCAACATTATCTACCAACTAAAACCAATTATCGAAGAAAGGAATCTTATCCCTACACATCAGTTTGGATTTAGGGAAAAACATTCTACGATAGAACAAGTACATCGAATTACTGATGTAATCGAGAAATCACTCGAAAGCAAACAAATATGCTCAACTATATTCCTTGATGTAGCGCAAGCATTTGACAAAGTATGGCACCAGGGGCTAGAATTCAAACTTCATCGAGATCTTCCGGAGTAATTTTTTCAAATTTTAAAATCATACATATCAGAGAGGCACTTCCGAGTAAAGTATGAGAATGAGTACTCCCAACTAAAAAGAATAACAGCCGGAGTACCACAAGGGAGTGTTCTTGGGCCAATCCTATATCTCCTATATACTAGAGATATACCAATTACAGAAGAAACAATGGCGACTTTTGCCGATGACACGGCAATACTTGCAACAGCAAAGAACATCAATGACTCCACTAGTAAATTACAGAGGGCTACTAACCTGATATGTAATTGGACAAAGAAATGACGAATTAAATTAAATGAAGCAAAATCAATCCAAGTGAACTTTACAAATCAAAAAGTTAACCATATACCAATAATGATAAACTCAATAGTAGTACCCCATGCAAACACTGCCAAATATCTTGGTATGACTTTAGATGCTAAGCTTAGATGGAAGGAACACATAAAAAAAGAAGAGAGAAGAACTAAACATAAAATTAAGCAAAATGCATTGGCTCCTAGGGAGACAATCTGAACTAGCGATCCATAACAAACTGCTGTTATACAAACCAATTCTGAAGCCTGTATGGACATATGGTAGCCAACTCTGGGGATGTGCCAAGAGGACAAATATCAAAATCATACAAACAGTTCAAAATAAAATCTTACGATGTATTGTTAATGCACCGTGGTACATTCGAAACGACAACCTCCATCGAGATCTCAAGATTGAGCTTGTCGCGGATGAAATAAAGCATCATGCAACAAAACACCTACAACGTCTGAGTATCAAAATCTGGACATACGCTGTATGCTGACTACATCTCCAACAAGAAGACTGCAAAGAACCAAACCACTGAACTTATCGTGACCAGGAGGTCAGTAGACTTACTGTGGCGAAAAATCGGAGGGAGGAGTTACACTAAACTGGGGATAATCACTTGATTACGCCGACTATTCAAAATACTGTATTATGAAATGTAAATTACTAAATGGGTACAAGACTCAGTCGTAATATAAATAAAAAAAAAATAAAAAAAAAAAATAAAAAAATTAAAGGAATGCTACGAGGGCTACAAGAATCTCCATCAGGACGACGAGTCGAAAATATCGGATTTTCCAAATTTTGCTGGCTTCGTCCTAAAAACTGTGTGCAACCAGGAAGCAGTGGAACACATACAGTGTTTTTGTTTGTACAATACATCAAAATGTGTAATTAAACATTTATCAAACCAAAATAGAATCTGTTACAAATGGAGAGATATCGAAATACCAAGATTGCATTTCATCTATATTATGTCCAGAGCCTAAGCCGACTTGTTTTCTTCTAAAATGCAAGAATTGTCCAGGATTAAGTTTATTTCGAGAATATTTGAGAAACGCGTTTCTGGAAAAGGACTACGAGGATGCCGATTTATCATTCAGTCAATGGATTTCAACTGGCAGATACAATTTGGAAAAGTATTCAAAACCGTTAGAAGAATTTTACTACATTTTTCATAAAGAAGCTAGAAAATCTGATTCCTCATTACTACATTTCATTTCAACAATCTAGCTTCGTAAAAAATAAAAAAAATATTCTAAAGCCTACAGAAGCATTTGTATCATGTGACTTTGCTGAAAATTATTCATTTATAATGCAAAACGCAGCGCAGGGCTTTCATTGGAATAATGAGCAAGCAACTATTCATCCATTTGTAAATTACAGAAATGTGAATGGGAAGCTGCAGCACTACAGTTTCATTGTTATATCGGATTGTCTTAGTCATGTCACAGTGGCAGTTCATCTATTAATCGAGAAAATGATTTAGTTCTTAGAAACTAAAATGCCAGGTATCACCAAAATTTATTATATAACTGATGGTGTTGTAACACATTATAAAAATAAAAATAATTTTATGAATATAATTAAATACAATTTCGGAATCGAACGTGAATGGCATTTTCATGACACAGCTCATGGAAAGGGTCCATGCGTTTGAGTCGGAGGTACTATCAAGAGAATGGAGAGAAGAGCCAGTCTCACTGATGAATATGATGGCATCATATCATATGCAGCAGAATTATTTAAATGGGCGAAAACTTTAATAACTGATATGGCTTTTGAGTTTTGTTGTGACATTGAATTTAACACCAGAAAAGTCCGACTTGTCCGTAGATTCGATAAATTGAAAACCATAAATGGAACTCGCGATTTCCATGCAGTGATTCCTTCAGGAGATGGTTATTTACATTTTGTTTGCAAGAAATTAATTAAAAATGAAATAAAGTTTAAAATTTGATTTTTATATGCAGACCTACTCCATGGTCGTGGTATTAAAACGTGTTTTGCAAGAAAATGAAAAATAATCGATATTTGTTTTTTTGATATGTTTTATGGAATTAAATGGTGCATTAAATTTAAAAAAAAAAGTTAAAAAAAAATTAGTTTTCCGGAAAAGTGAGAAAAACTATTTTGGCGACCATTTTGAAAGTGAGAAACTTTGAGACGGTACTATTTTTGTAATAATTTCTTAATCCTTATTTCTTTATCTTTAAAACGAGCCATATTTCGTATTTTTCGGATAAATACTTTTTTTTATATTTGCATAAATGCATCACCATTTTCAACAAATTAACAAATATTTCACCCTCTGTATCTTAAGCAACAACAACAACAACAAAAAATCCAGTTCTACAAAAATTTTGAATTTGAATTGCGGTCATAATAAATTTTAAAATTTAATTTTGATTGAATACCATTCTTTCGAGCGATTGCATATGAACCTTGCAATTTGTGTTTAAAATCCACGAGATAATCGTCATAAGAATTTAACACCAGAAAAGTCCGACTTGTCCGTAGATTCGATAAATTGAAAACCATAAATGGAACTCGCGATTTCCATGCAGTGATTCCTTCAGGAGATGGTTATTTACATTTTGTTTGCAAGAAATTAATTAAAAATGAAATAAAGTTTAAAATTTGATTTTTATATGCAGACCTACTCCATGGTCGTGGTATTAAAACGTGTTTTGCAAGAAAATGAAAAATAATCGATATTTGTTTTTTTGATATGTTTTATGGAATTAAATGGTGCATTAAATTTAAAAAAAAAAGTTAAAAAAAAATTAGTTTTCCGGAAAAGTGAGAAAAACTATTTTGGCGACCATTTTGAAAGTGAGAAACTTTGAGACGGTACTATTTTTGTAATAATTTCTTAATCCTTATTTCTTTATCTTTAAAACGAGCCATATTTCGTATTTTTCGGATAAATACTTTTTTTTATATTTGCATAAATGCATCACCATTTTCAACAAATTAACAAATATTTCACCCTCTGTATCTTAAGCAACAACAACAACAACAAAAAATCCAGTTCTACAAAAATTTTGAATTTGAATTGCGGTCATAATAAATTTTAAAATTTAATTTTGATTGAATACCATTCTTTCGAGCGATTGCATATGAACCTTGCAATTTGTGTTTAAAATCCACGAGATAATCGTCATAATTGTAAATATAACATTAGGAGCATTATGAAATGAAAGGAGTACATTTGGTAGCATCCCAAAGACTAGTTCAAAGGGCATAAAATGTGTAGATGAGTGAAGTGTTGTATTATACACAAACATTGCGTATCGAATCCAAGAATCCCAGTCCATTCCATTTTTATCTATAAAATGTCGTAGATAGTATTCAATGAGCGTGCGATGTGAACGTTCTAATGTTCCATTGCTTTCAGGATGGAAGGCAGTTGTGTTAATTTTCTTTATTCTGAGAAGGTTACAGAGATTCTGAAAAACGGATCCCATAAAATTTGCACCCTGATCAGTCAAAATTGATTGAGGGCAACCATAAATACAAACAAAATTTGTGAGAAATGCATTATCGATAGTTTCAGCTTCCTGATTTGGAACTGGAACTGCAAGAGCATATTTGGTTTAGTCATCCATAATGGTTCGTATATATTTATTTTGTTGGTAACTAGATAACAATGGGCCAACAATGTCTAAGAAGACTTTTTCAAAAGGCTTAGTAGATGAAGTGGTTATTGTCATTGGCATTTTTTTCATAGGAGTAATCTTGTTTTTCTGACAAGATTCACACGACTTAATAAACCTTTCGATCATCTCTAGCATTTTTGGAAAATAGTACTATTTTCGGAGACGTTTATGTGTCCTTGAAGACCACCAAGGGGTGTGTCATGAAATTCTTTTATAAGCTTAAATTGATTCTCCAGGTCAGTACTTTCAATGATGTTTTGTTTTAAAGTATGTATTAGGTTTTTTGTAAGAGGATTTATTAAACTGTTATTGCAATTAGAATTATTTGTTGAAAAATTTTGAATTTGATTGTTAAGAGATGTTACATTTTGATCGTTACTTTGTGAACGTGTAATATGTTTAGAATAAGATGCTAATGAATTTAAAATTGAATTAATTGATTCGAGAGTAGAGTCTAGTAGAAGAGTCAAGAATATTTGAAGAAATATTTTTTAAAAGTTTCGAATTGTCGATTGAAATTCGACTAAGTGCGTCTGCATTTTTATTGAGTGCTCCATGTTTATATGCGATTTCAAAATCATACTCTTCGAGTTCTAAACGTCATTGCATAAATCGAGATGACGGGTTTGACATGCCAAACAACCAAACTAACGGTTTATGATTGCTAAGTAATTTAAATTTCCTACCATATACACATAAGCTCGAAAATGCTTAATGGACCAAACAACTGATAAAAGCTCCTTTTCAATTACAGAATAATTTTGTTCTGCTTTGGTGAGAGTGCGACTGGCAAAAGCAATTGGTAGTTCACCGGCTTCAAAAATCTGAGAAAGAACTGATCAGATACCTATATCGCTTGCATCTGTCGTGATTATGAAAGTGTTATCAAATTGCGGAAATTGTTAAATTGGCGGCTTAATAATTGCAGATTTGAGAAATTTGAATGCTTCGTCACAAAATGGAGACCACACGAAAGCTGTATCCTTTTTTAAAAGATTATCTAATGGTAATGTGATCTAGACATTTTTCACAAATCGCCTATATAATATCCTACGAAACCCAGGAATGCTCTTACGTCACATTGATTTTTTGGTTCTGAATAATTAACGAGAGAATTAATCTTAACTGGATCATGTTTTACACCATCGGGTCCAACAATTTGTCCTAAATAAGTTAATTCTTGTCGTAGAAACTGGCATTTTTTTGGATTCAGCTTTAAAATATACTTTCGTAGACAATCAAGTACTTCTTTAAGCCTTCTATAATGCTCATTTAAATGTTGTTCATATATGACTATGTCATCTAGATACACTAGGCATTTTAAACCGTTGAGACCAGATAGAACATGATATCCATTGGTCATATCCAAGGTGCTAAAATATGATGCCTTTCCCAATTGATCTAAAATTTCAACAATATTGGAAAGGGGAAATACACGATCTAGAGTAACATCGTTTAAGCGTCGGAAGTCAACCACAACGCGCCATTTGCGTGAACCATCGGCAGACTTTTTAGGTACAGCTAGAAGAGGAAAATTCCATGGACTATCACTTGGTTCAATTATATTTTGTTTTAGCATTTCACTTTTTATTGCATCAGGCATTCGGAATGATTTTTGTTAAATCGGAGCACAGTCCGAAACTGTTGGAATACTATGTCTAATACCATGAGCAGCAGTCAATACATCACCATCTAAGTGAAAAACGTCATTATACTCTCGTATGATATGTTTAATGGATTCACGTTCATCATAATTTAGGTGTGACATTGTTACAGATGACTCAAGGATTTGTAAGCGATCTGTGCCTGTATTAGCCCAAGACTTTAGAGAAAATATTTCGTAGTGTAAAAGTTGATTAAAAACTAGATCTTTGCATGAAATTTGAACAGACTCTTCATTGGTATTTATCAAGTTAAGTGTGATGGATTGATTATGAGGTTCAACAATTGTTTTTCCAACAAACACGCCAGGTACTATCTCCTTAGATAGGCACAGGTATTCCGCGTTGTCTTCAATATTGTTGTACATAATTTTTGTAATTTGTTCACTTCTTGGAGGAATACGTATTTTAGTTGAAGATGTTATTAGATCAAGTAAGATGGATGTACTTTCTATACTGGTGTTTCTAAAGTAAGATTCTTAAAATCAATTTTATAGTGCGCTGATAAGCCAAGAAATCTTTACCAAGAATTACACTACAAGGAATTGGAAAATCATCTGTTACAATTTGAAACTTATGGGGAATAAATTGGACACTCTGTTAATGTTTGGGTGGTACTCGAAAGGGAGTGGCTTTGTGACCTTCGAGACCCTGTAAGTTTTCCTGAACTTCTTGGTAATCTTTGGCAATTGAACGATTATTATTGTTAATAGAACTGCCTTGAAGTGTGCGTGAACCCAAAGTTTTCTTTCTGAAGCATTGATTTATATGGTGGCCATTATTTTTGCAATATGCAATTGTTTCAATTCTAATCGAAGAACGATTAAAAGAAGACGACTTTTGTGGATGTGCAACTGTTCGAGAATTATGAGGAGTAGAATATCTAGAAAAACACACTGACGCTGTATGCCCAGTCTTTTGACAAATTTGGCGTTTCAGTATTTGTGTTTTGGGTTGATGTGGTCTTGGAAGTCTGGGAACACAGTGAAGCTCTGATAAATGAAGATCCAACGAAAAGATATCAGGATCTTGTCAGCGATAGCATTGAGGAAGCTTATTAACAGTCTGACTGTGAATACTCCGTGTGGCAGATACTGAAAACTTCGGTTGCCAGTGCTGCTTAACAGATTTTAGGTATAGTCAAAGTCAGACCCAAAAATGATTGGTTTGATGATAGGTGTCGTCTTGCAGTCGAGCAATAAAATATAGCCCATAGTAAAGTGGAATAAAGCCTAACAATCGCGAGTAAAACCAAAGCTTGGAGGGCAGTTTAGCGGATTTGTAGTCGGAAAAAGCGTGAATGGTGGTAAGCCAAAGTTCAGAAAGTTCAACAGCTCAGCAATGAGCGCAGTTCACGTAATTTCTTTAAAGAAATTACTGGATTGCGCCATACTATCAGACCTGCGTCAACCGCCATTCGGGACCGGGATGTAAACTTTTGAGGGGATATATTGGGAACGGGATACTTTGTGAAAAAGTTTTTTCGACCCAAATTGATTAGTATTGCGAACCGAAGGACTGCCTGACGAATAGGCAGTGGCAGCAATATGCTCCATCTTCAAGAATGGAGACCGCTTAAAGTGTAAGAATTATCGCGGTATAGCTCTCCTTTGCACAGCATACAAGTTGCTATCCTACATTATATTGGATAGAATCACCTCTCCAGCAGAGGGTTTAGTTGATAACTATCAAGTAGGATTTCATCCGAATCGATCAGTCAGTGATCAGGTCCCCTGCGGATGATTTTATTTCTAAATATCATATGAGACATCCATTTGCGTACATCATGTGTTTCTGGATTTCCGGCAGGCATATCGCTTGATCAATCGAGAGAGTTTGTGGTGTGCTATGGAATAGCTAGGTATGCTAACAAAATTGGTAATATTGTGTAGTATGACAATGACACACAATCCAAATGCTGTGTCAAAGGTGAGAATACGTTCTCTCATATCGCCAGTCCAATTAGGTGCTCGCGTATGCAGTTTAAATATGCGTTGTTACTGCGAACTGAATAGCAACGGAGTGAAGGAAATACTTCATCCGCTTGTAGAGTTTTCAGATTCTGTTCGACTCCAGATCAATGAGCCCAAAACGAAACACATGATTTCTGGTCATAGGTCGAAATTTTAGTAGTGGCCACTACACGTTTGAGGGAGTGAGGAGCTTCAAATATTTGGGCTCTATTATCACTCACAATAAAAGTATGGATGATGATATTAAAGCGCGGCTAGTGGCTGGTAGTCGTGCTTTGTATCATCTAAGGCCACTGCTAAAATCTCAACACCTATATAGTGCCGTGAGGTTGAAGCTTTACCAAGCGTTGATCAGGCCCGTTGTTATGTATTGGGATGTGGATGTTAAACGCTGACGGATGAGTACCAGAGGTGAATAAATCATGCGAGTGATTTACGATCCAAAACGTGAAATAGATAGCACATTCCGACCTCTGTACACTGTTGGATGATCCCTGTTTCTGGCACAATTCCCGGTGAGATTTTAGCACCAAAATTGTTCCATTAACGAATCCGACATTCTTCTTTAGTGCAATCTTTCCACTTAATACCAATATTTTTAGATAGGTCCAAAACCTGTGAACTTGGCTTCTTTAAGATAACATCGATATGATTAATCTCGTCAAATATTTTTTTTTTAAATCGTGTGAACTGCAAATTGCTGACCAAATAACTTTTTTTGTAAATGTACCATACTTGATGTGATATACTATGCAGGAGCATTGCCATTGTATAAAGAGAGTCCCACTCTATATAGTGTTAAATATCGTTCTTTTGGGTAAATTTAAAGATTTTGTAATGGATAAACAGGCTGCTGAAGGAGGTATATGGTATTTGGGCACAATTAGTTTTCCATTATTTATTTCCATCTTCCAGTAGGAAATTCTTATGAAATTTGCAGCAGTTTCCATCGGAAGCGAACAATCCGAATACCTACTCAGAATTAGTGTGGTTAAACCTGGACGATGGTTATGTATTAGTAGGATTGACGCGTTAGTTAGTGTGGTGAGCAGTTTAAAGGTTTCAGCAATAACAACTTTATGATTCCTAAACCTAAAAATGGCAGAATCATTCTCAAGAAATTTGAATAGAAACAAAACACATTTTTTTTACGAAACACCTGGCCTGCCAATATAACAACGTAACTATGAAGAATTTGCTGCACTAACCAGTGATGAAGATAAGTCCCCTTGTTGTACCGGGTCTTCTCAAAACTAAAACTTAAATCCAAGCCACCAATCAGTGTTCTACAATCAAACGACATTTATGTTATCGGTCAAAGTAATTTCAATCCAGCGATCATAACTCTTAATATTTTGTATATAACTGTGTTGTCTATAGATGTGATCGCCCTTCTGATAACAAGTACTAAAAAACCCAGTGGTGCCATATTGATACCCGTGCATTCCAAACTAGTGAGTGCTCCAATTATATTACTTGATTACTTTACTCGATTGAGGAAGTCATGCGAGCATATCAACTTCATCTGATTTAGTTCTTGTACTGGGTGACATGAATTTTCCTAATATCTCCTGGAATTTTGATCCTCAATTTAATTGCATTCTACCAGGCACTATAAAGTCAGATACTGAATCTTTATTTGTTGATGCCATGCTCGGTTGTGTAATTTAAACCAAATTAACACCTTTGCCAATAATCTGGGTTTTAGGTTTTTTCATCTCGTCCGAACGATATGTATCAGCTTCATCATCATTCCCAAATTATTTCAATTGGTAGATTGCAATGCGTTCAAATCCATACTAATTTGTCATATATCCGACACCATCATGGGCTTATGCCTGGCTGATGTACATTCACGATCCTTGTTGAATTCACCCCTCAAAATAATAAATAAGATAGAAAACCATCTTCAAGTAGATGTATTTGATTCTGTCTGCCATCATATGGCACTCCAAAGTTTATTTTCGTTCGGATTTTCATTGAAATACATTAAATGGTTCAAGTCGTATCTAACTAATCGTTGGCAATATGTGTTAATTGATAATAAGAAAACTCAGGGATTGCATATTGGACCATGGATTTTTATTGTATTTATCGACAGAATAACGAAGCTTTAACTAAAAATCTCAAATGTTCTAATATTATCGGATGATGTACAAATCATTCATACGATTGAACAAATGGGTGATGTTGACGAAGTTTAAGATAATTTCAATCGACTTGGTGAGTGGTCCTCATTGCACTTAAATATCAAGAAATGGAAATTTATTTCGTATCGCCATTAGAAAAATCCAATTAGAATATTAATCGCATTCGCTTTCTCTTTCGCTGCGCCTTTGCACATTTCTCCTCTATGATTTTGGTTCACACATTGCTTATTACGCCTTTGAAAATCATCGCATTAACCCCGGTCGCCGACTCAAATAAATATCCATCAACGAAACAACAATTGTCTTGGTGAGGATCGAACCGGCGATGTTACCATACTGTGTTTTATAACTGCGCCTCTGCGTAATTTTCACAACATCTAAATTATTTAAACCAAATTTGAGTAATTTGCTGTTTATGAACACCAGATTTAAATTAATTTTTTGTTAGATAAGTAATTTGGATTTTCGACTTAATGAAATTCAACAACCAACTAAAATGGAATTTTATTCGAATTTCCAAATTTGCTTTGGTTGTCAAAATAAAACAAAAACAATTCTACCTAAAAACCAGTATTGGCCAATTTTTACCTTTACTTTACCTTTAGAATAATGAATTTTGAACAGATTTTAGTGCAATTTTCAAAAATAATTTGAACTCAAGTTAATAAAACGATCATATACTATACTCAAGCACTGCTCAAGTTTTTTATTTATTTATTAGTTTTACATTAATCGATTTGGCCGTCTGGTTTCAGGAACATAATTTCAAACATTGTTTCATGAGTTTGTAACATTTTAACTGAATTTGGTGGAGCATTGATGATAAATTCAGTTTGTGGTGTACGACACAAATATCGGATTTCCCTATTAGCTGGGTTATTTTTAAAACTATATTTATATGCGATGGTATACGTAAAACCAGGCCGCACACGAATAGATGACCCCAAATTTATCAAAATGTTACCATTGTCGAATTGTAGATCATCTATAAATATTTTTATATTTATAGGTGTTTCGGGTTTCGCCGTTAACATGGAATTTTGCCTCGAAATTGTGATGAAAACATTATTTAAAGTATCTAAATTGATGCCTAAAACAAATCCACCCAGAATCATTTCACTAGCAACAGAAAACTTTGTTTCAAATTGGTTATCACTAGGAATCACCTTCTCTTCATATGGATAATCAATCGTCATTCTGGGTGCATCATTCCACATTCGGTCTTCACATTTAACACCGAAAACTTTTTGGGTAGCTATACTCGTTAAATCACTTTTTGTCAATAAATCAGGATATTTAGTGTTAACATCAAGCAGTTCTTCATTTGGCAGCGTTGGAAATCGGATTAGACAAATCAATTTTTCAAATTTGTTGCGACACTCGGCAAATTGAATTTTGGTTTGAATGCAATGTTGTTTCATCCAACGGATCAATGCATCGAGTATATCCAATTCGGATACATCATCACCGATTTGATCAAATTTTAAAATTTCTTCTACAGTTTGTGGGTGAATCGATAAAAATTCTTTATTCATCATATAGCCTTCTAAAGAGTAAGCCACTATACGTTTAAGATAATTTAAGGCAATCTGATGATTCTCCACAATACAAAAGTCTAGCAACGTTAAACTGTTAAAACATTTGGAATTTTGCACAACATTAACTAATCTGATCACTTTATACTGTTTCGCCAATTTCAATAATTCATAACAATTCGTTTCACTGATAAGACACTCGTCTGTGTATATAAATCGAATAAACTGATAAAAAACATCAAATCCATAATCGGTTATTGGAATGAGCATTTTTTCGCCTATCGTAGGTTCCAACTGGTTTTGAAACACAATACTTCGTTTCATTAATTCTAGCGAATGGGCGTAAATCGGTTTGCTTTCGATTACAAATGTAATGTCCGATAAGAATTGTAAATTGAATAGTTTGGGCGAAATTTCGGCCATTTCGAATGGTACGTCATTGATTTCAAATTCCATATTTTTGATACTAAATGCACGAACACTACACTACTTAAACACTTGTGTATACAGTTTGAAGATATAAGTTGTACTAAATGTGTACATTTAATTTTAATTATCAATATTTTCTTATCAAACAAATATAATTGATAACGCAAGCCACGTTTAATGAATTTAATTTTAAATAGAAGTTCGGACAGTAATTTGATTTATGATTGAAATGTAATTTACTCAGCAAGCAAAAGTGTCAATGTATTGTTGATTTGTCCAACGAGGAACTCGTGGTCGTCTCAATAATTCAAGGACTGGGTGGCTCATTGTCCTGAACTTGACCTACAATCATGTGGGATTCTAGGCCGGAACTGCAGTGTATTCCAAGCGGAGCTGATTGCACTCACACGTTGTGCGATTGACGCTTCTAACCTCGCTGTCTCCGGAAAAGACATTATTCTATGCATTGATAGTAAACCTGTGCTCAATTCATTACGAAATCCTATGATCACTTCCAAACTGGTCAAGGAATGTAAACATTTTATTAACGTCCTTTCCTCTAATAATCGTGTCAGAGTTATGTGGGTTCCGGCGCATTGTGGCATTGATGGTAATCAGATAGCTGATGTTTTAGCTAAAACAGGCTCAAGGATGGAATTCATTGGACCTGAACCGGCAATGCCCCTTACCTTTAATTGTGGTAAGTAAGCTATTAAAAACTATTTGTTTTTGCAGGCTAAGCGTAATTGGATAGCTTCTACTACTTGCCGAGTGGCTAAGTACTTCATTTGTGAACCTAATCTGAGACTCACAAAGTTTGCTCTATCCTTGAAGAAAGACCAACTGAGAGTTCTGGTCGCTATTCTGACCGGCCATGGTCATTTTAAACTCCATTTAAAAAGAATGGGACTTGTCCAATATTCCTTGTCTTGACAACTGTCTTGAAGATGACGATGACAGCATTCACTTTGTCTGTCCCCCTTTCGAGATAGTTAGGTCCCGATTTCTTAATTATAGATCTTTAAATGTAGGTCAATTGCCATCCCTGCCATGGTTTAAGCTGTTACAGTTTGCCAGAGCAGCCGAGCGCATTTGCGAATTATGATAGAATCCTCGGTTTGCACCATGGGCTCAGAGTGGCAGTGCGGAACCTGCTTAGGTTCCAGCCAACTTTAATAATAATAATTGTTGATTTTGACGAATAAACAATAATAAAATTTAAAGACATAATCTTATACTAAAGTCCGAGATTAATCAGTATTTTGGAATATTAAAAGTACAAACCCGAAGTATATAGTATAAATTCAGTTGGTATTCCAGTAGTCCTCCAGCTATAGGAGTATAGCAATATATAGCATTGACTGATATGCACACGAATAAATGACGAAGTAAGTTTTGAAACACTTTTGTTCGTCTGCCCGATTTGTGACGATATTTATTTCGTTACCGTCATAGCTAGTTCAGTATGCGTGACACATTTTACTGTAGTAACGGTACTTAACGTGTTCCAAAATTGGCCTGACTGACTTATTTAAAGGGTTAACATGTTTTAATGTCCTCAGGATCCACGAAAATTTTAATAAGGTGAAGAAGTATAATGTTATGAAAAAAATGGAATTAAGTCAGGAATAAATGGGTCCCGAAACGAGTAATATACATATGTGCGGAGGTTTAACTAGTGCTTATAGTTAGATATTTTATGTACAGTCGAAAAAATCTGCGTGGCACTGGGTGCAATTTCTGAATAGAAAAACATGCTTGAATCTTACGAATGCTCGAATCGAGCACTAGGCCAGAAATGGCTGGGCGATTCAACTGTCAAAAAAATCTGTATTCGGGGAAAAAATCAACCATTACTCTGAATGAGGAAAAATTTCAACTTTTCCGAAAATAGCTTAGTCGTATTCGCGAGACGGGTAACTCTTCCGGCTCTGATCCGCAATTGCTGGGTTGCTACCTGGCTGATGGTGGCATCATCTGCAAAGCAAGCAATGAGGCGTACGTTTGGTTCTGTGAAGAAATCCACAGAATCAAGGACGTCTGGGAGGGATGTCCATTTTTGGTTGTTAAGCTGCCAAAATCTCCCATACTGCTCTTATGGGTTCCTTGGCCTCATGAATGCAAATGTTTCGAGAACTGAATGAAGTTTATTCGTTACAAGCGCGAGAGGCTAATTACCAATCGATTGTGTTTAGAGTTAACCAGAAGTCTTTCAAACACTTCATTGGGTCCGGAGCGTCGTTGCAATACGTCCTAGAGACAGTCCGTTTCAGAATTATCTCCCGTAGAGTTTTATTTTATTATTATATTTTGTTTATAGCTGGTCATCATTATGACATCAATGCTTGAATCTAACCTGATCAACGTGCAATATAGCAAGTTAGCTTTTTATGAGTTAAGGAAGCTGTTTGCCTAATCATATAAATGTTTGATCATAGGTGCAACTCTTCCGAAATTAACCTTCCAAGACCACCGATTAACCAATATCGCAATATAGGAAACTTATCTCCATTGAGCTTGTTTCACTAGTTGATTCGCCTAACCAAAGTTAGTCTATCACAGATTTTTATATGCAGGCAACTGTACTTACGAAAATCTCGACTGAACTTATTAACGACCAGAAGAAGCATAACAAACCATTCTGGTAATCTGAACATAAAAGGTTGTCGGATTGTCTCGTGTCGAATTGTGATCGATTTTTGGTAGTTCAAAAGCCTTATAAATTTGTCTATGATCCGCGCAAGGGACTGCGTGGAAAAACTTCTGTGAGGAAAGCGATAGCTTATATCTATTCTCCCCAGACTTAATAAAACTCTGAAAACAATGATACTTGTATGCTCGGTAATCTTGGACTACCTTCTGTCACCTCTTGCTGGCGAGAAGTCGGTGAGCTACTGTTTTCCGTTCACTTTCCTGGGTGTAATGATTCAGGTGTCGTTACTTCCAAGTCTCCTGACCATTTTGTCGGTACTCCAGTAACATGCAACATACTTACAGAGCCTGGCATGTCTTGCGAAACTGCTCTAAATGAACTCGTATAATTAGAATCGAAAAACCATTTTATTTCAGAGTTTCTAATAAGTACATTCCCGGACATTGCGATATATTTTGATAGTATGTACTTCGTTTTCTGCGATCAACTGTGTGGGTTTATCGTGTAAACTGTGTGGGTTTATCGTGTAAAGCTACTCGAATCATCTCGTTTTAACAATTTCTGATAAATATCTGATCGTCTTGAAACGTTGGAATTGCCGTAATCTAAATAACAGGTGGCGTTTATGGTAATTTTACAAAGAAAAATAGGGAGGGCTACTTTGTCACTATGGTTGAGTTGATAATTTGTTGGCCGTTGGAATTTACAGTACCAATATCAAAGAACGCGACCACAAGTATTCAATATTGGAAAATGCGTAGAAGAGTTAAAAAACACTATGCTGAATCCATAATTGCTGATGATAAGTCAATATTTGGGGAAGGTCGTATCTCGGACTGCTTGATAGTGCACATTTGAACTCATCTGACGTTCAATTTTTTAATTTTCGTTTTTTCTTGCGATATTACTGTCGGTCATAACATGTATCATAAATCCCCAAATCTAAGTCAAGCTGTGTATTTAGGTGTGGATTTCTAGCGGTTGTTTTGATTATAGAAATCGGTTGCGCTCACCGAATAATAATTTGACTGCAACTTTAAAATCAAAATTTACAGTGGAATTGACTGTGAGTGAAACACTTAGTCGTGGTAAACCAAAGCATTATTTTACTCAGCAGCTTATAAAATTGCAGAACTGTTGACCAGATTCCTGAGAAAGAATTTAAAATTTACTTGAAAAGAAAAAAACAAACTATACTTTTCTGTAAAGCTCAATGCGATTCAGCGAAACTATAGCACTTCGGAGCTTGAATGTTTCGCGGATGTGTTGAGGTTTGGGAAATTTAGACAATATTTGTAGAAGGATGCTGAATAATTGCGAGGGCAAGCGTTTTTGCCTCGACCGCTGAAGAATTGAAGAAGGTGAATTTCCAATCGATGAGCACACCAGAAATGAAACACGTGGCTGAAGTTTTATAATTTTAGTTTATTTGATGTGCCTTCATCGATGGTTGAAGTAGAAGAGAGAAATTTATTAATTTTAATAATTGTACAAATACAGTAATAAATATAATAAATAAATAAGTTAGTACATAACAAATACTATGACAATTTAAAAGAACAGGAATTAGCTTATATACATTAAAATGAAAAATATAGAAATACATAATAATAATAGGGGAATGCGGAGTATAGTTGGTATGCGTGTTCAGATGCCCTTTTACCATACTCACAATAATCTCCAGTTTGAAGTGATTAATGGGACGAACAGATCTTTCTGACCGTCTTGCTCGCTGGAGTCTCAAGACGCAAACATTTAACTTTTATATTGAATACCGTAATGTAACGCAGTACCTGACGCTATGTCACGAAATTTGGCTGAAGAAGATAAAATGGATACAACTTTTTAATCCAAATCAATTACATCTTGATCAAAACTCTGAAAATTTCGAAAATGATTTAGAATACAAGCAAAAACTGAAACTTAGAGACTCCATCTTAAATTCACCCGAAATCATAATAAACATGCGAGTTCTCGAAAGCAAAGTGTGTATTCAGATAGGTGATAGCTGAATTTGTGAGCAAGTGTGATCTTTGTAGAGCAGCTAAACCTGTAAACCACACCACCTGTCCTCCAATGGTTAGTTATGTTGAATCGATCCAGCTTTGGTCACGACCTTAAAATTAAAGCAAATATATGTTTATAGCTTTAGATAAACACGCTAAATTCGTTCTTATTGAACCAATGCGGGAAGCAACAACTATGAACGTAGTCAAAACTATTGAAAACTGAATTTTACATTTATTTGCAATACCGGAAACTATTGTCAACGAGAATGGCAAAAAATGTAACGCTTAATGTTTTTCTGATCTTCTATTTAAATACGGTGTTAAGCATATCCGTACGCCGAAACCATCCAGAGCACATAATGCGTTAGAACAGATTATGGAACAATTTTCGCAGCAATTTGTTCCAATTGATTTTGTCGGTTTTGGACAAGGGACATGAGAAAAATTACGAACTTCCAGGACCTTCCACCTATGAATATTTTACAATCCCTACAGCAACGGCGTGATTCCCGATACAATTTAAGGAGCCGCATTCGTAATATTAACGTCGGAGATTTTGGACTACTTCAACTTTTGTAATTCAAGTACTTTTAGCCGACTTTAATGGAAGTGATCTTATTGGTATTAGTTCAACATAAATCCCTTATTTTGCTGCTCAAATTAAATAGGAACCCTTCATTTTCAACTTTTTTGTAAAAGTCATAAGTCGAAAACAAATAGTATATTTAGTAATTCAAAATTGATTTTAGTATTTAATTGAACGACCCAAATTAAATTTTTGATATAAAAAAAATTTCAAACTCTTATAAAATTCTAAGTAATATTTTGTTAGGACACCTTTGACAATTAAGCGTAATATGCCACCCCAAGTAGCAGATTTTGGTTTCAAATAGGTTTTAGAACTGATCCGAAACATTGGTCTCGAAAACTATAAAGTTTTTAAAAATTGTTTCAAATACGTCCCTGGCACAATACAAAACCATTGTATGAACCTGATTTGGTCGTGTTTTCCAAAGTACCTAATAAAAAGGTTTTAATCCATCCCCAAACACTACTAACGCATCTATTCTACCTCGACGGGTCGATAATTCGTAGACAACGCAGGCTATTCGTACAAAGTCTCGATAATGTAGACGATTGATGAAATGATTTAGTGAACTAGTTTTAAACTACTTTGGCCAGATATCTTTAGGTTTAATGCGATACAGGCGGCCATAAGTAATTTAATCTCTTTGAGATTATTCACAACTAGGTAAGATAAAATTACGTCTTATCGATAGTCCTTAAGCGGTCCTAAAACAAAATATAAAAAAATTTGGAATTTAGGACAAAATTCAAAACTTTTTATAGGCGGTTGAAGTTTGTCCAAGATCCTAAATTTTTTTACATGAGTTAGAGAGAGTATCATGTTTTTGACTTTTTCACAATAGAATATTGACAATAGAACATTACGTATTTACATATTAGAGCTTTCCATCCTTTGGAATATAATAACATATTACAACAAGTCGAAACAACAACGGAAAAATCTATGAGATTAAAAAGGCGCAGTACATCACGGAAATTAAAATTTCTCAAAACACAACGAAAACATCGCAACTCAACAATCGTAAATGACGAATACCATATAACACAGCAATTCTACAAACGCATACAAAACCTGAACAGCAACTTTAATGAGATTGAAGAATGCCTCATAGAAAAAGGTTAAAATACAACATCTAACGAACAATAAAAAATCAAAACAAAACCATCGACTAAAGATTGAAAATACAATCCTAAGAAAAGCGACATTCATCTCCAAGACGACATCAGAACACTCGTGTGTAAAGAAGACACCCATACCGAGAGCTACCAAACATCATAGAAAAAATGTACTCATCTCAAATTTACTTCAACAAAGTGTAAAGCCAACAGCACTCACCATAACTGGATTGCTAAAACTATACATAAAACCAACCCATTAATCCGTCCTATACTAAACTACACCACCGCTCCAACATACAAAATTGCAAAATTTCTCAACATTTGGCTAACAAAAAATACAAAATTACAAAATGATACATCTGTTAGAAATACAGGATTTGCTGACACGTAACCAAATTGATGCAAACACAATATCAGATGTAATTCGTTTATTAAGAACCGTAACTCAGCAAATCGGTATGTCGACGACAATTTAATTCTCTTCAAAGGAACGACAAGGAGATTTACATAAATATATGAAAAGCATACATACTGACATTAAGTTTACACTTTGAAATCCATCAATTTCCCCAACCGATCATACATGGACAGCAATGAGTCCACGGATAAACTCCAGATAATCACATACGTATATAGCAAAACAGATTGAATTCAGTAAAAAAACGATTGACAAACTGAACAATAAAATCGCAAATAAAATCAACATTTAACCACAATGTTCAACACTAAAGATTACGTCACAAAATGCATAACACTTAAATACAAGAGGAACATAAGCAACATACTAATGAAGATTTTTATGAAATTCAATTATATTATGCGCAGGAATGGGTACGGTTGATTACGCCATGTAATCTAGGCGGCAGTCGACACGTAAAATATAACGAGAATTGCTTGGCACTGTTTTGCTCGGATGTTTGATGACGTGTTATCTATTATTGTCGACGTTGACGAGACGACAATGATAGATGTAAATCAGATATTTTCTCAATGTTCCGGACCAGAAATCATTGAGATATCCAGGGGCAAAACCTCAAAATCTCAAATTTTTTCGGCAACTAGTAGACCAGAAATTTCATCGAGAAATAATAACTTATTTGCCAATGCTACTAAAGACGAGGGAGGAAAGATAAATGAATTGTTGGCTAAATTTTTCTTTCGATGTAATATTTCATTTAGCGTGGTAGATTCAGAGCACTTCAAAAATTTTATCAGAGCATTACGGCCGGCTTCGCCGATAAAATACCTGGGCGACAGTTATTTTCATCAAAAATGCTCAATCAATTGTATGATAAATCTGTACATAATATATACGCAAATTGTAGCAAAAATTCGGTTCTGGTTATTGACGGATGGCAAAATACGGCCAATAATTCAAAAAACGTTTTAATGATGATCCATAACACAACCGGTGAAAAGGCTTTCTTAAATGCGTGAAATTTCACAACACAGTCTGAAAGAGGAGAAGCGTTGGCCGACGTTGTATTGGAATCAACTGAACTAGCTCTTGAAATGTATATAAAAGTCATATTTATGCCGTTGTATCAGGCAATACGGCAAATATGATGAAAATGGGAAGGTTGAGCTGAGCTCCCGAATGGCACACGACTTGTAATAGCAAATCAGCAATTTGTTGTCAGACAACAATCTAACAGATCGTTCAGATAACCATCTGACCGATGTTGTAACCGTTCCAAAAGAATTCAAACATCCGAATCTCGAAAGAATGGTAGTAAATATAGGTGGTAGTAGAATGAAAATGCCATGTGATACCAAATAGTGCTCCTATAAAGATTATTTACCGTGTTTTAAAAAAAATCTATGTTTTATGAAAAGAATACTGCGGACAATGGTAACATTAAGCAGCTTATTTTCGATGATGAATTTATCGGCAGGTATGATGCAAATTTAAAATTATTTGAACCTATAGCACAGTTTATCCAAATCTCGCAAAGTTCAACTACTTCGTTAGCGGACTCGGTAAATGCCTGGAACAATATTTATCTAAAGAGCCAGTTCTAAACAAGTATTTTGATAAAATTACGCACAGGAAAAATATGGCGCCGTAACAGCATACTATTTACACCCATATTACTGCAATTCTTGTTTATCCGAAGATCAGCGATCGTCTGTTGCTGAATTCATTATAAATGAATTGGATGTAGACGATTGATGAAATTAAATTAAAATTCAATTAAAAACATTTGAATATCGAAAAATGATTTATTGTTGACATATTCAACATTGATGACATTTTGTTGTTTTAAATCGAGACGTCAACAATGACAATTGTCGACTCGTCGACAATTGAATAGTAGACATGTCATTGTCGACTTCACCATCGCTGATGTTTTGTGCCAACGTCGATAAATAAGACAACGTCAACAACAGTATTTGCAATATATAGTAATTAAAATGTCAGATTAAAATGCATTGAATGATATTTTAAAACTGTCACCGTCCGTATCCTTAAGAAATCTGGTCACCGAAGCTGGAAACTACATAGTTAAAAAAAAAAATTGTGTTGAATCGACCACTAAAGAGATAAACCAATCTCACTGATTTCAACCCTATGTTATTGACCAACAGCTCTGCCTCAAATAATATTTAAACGAAATATTAAATCGAAATTCGTTGCCGGTTACAAGTAATACTTACACCATTCCAAATGATCAAATCTGGAAATGATGTCCAACTACCTGACGAAAGCATAATACTTACTTTGGTTGAAATGATAGTTGTGAGCAGGCCACTTTGATGCGTTAACCGTTCGAATTTGTATAGAATATTCAGAATCGGGTCACGTCACTCACGTTATAAAGATATAAGTTGAATGCGCATACGGGAGACATTGACGACAGTACCATAAAAATCAAGTTATATATCCCCAAATTCAACTCATTGCTCAAGTTCAAATACAATCCCTAATTTTTTCAAATTTTGCTTAAACCACTTCAAATTGCGTAACAAATTTAAATGGTTCTGAAGTATTCGATGATCAACTAATAAATCTAAAAAATCGGAAATGTTAATTGACAAGCTGTCCATTTTACAACTCAGTGAGAAATTCGATGTGGATTCAAATTAAAGTACAAATCGTATCAAGAAAAAACTGAAGAAAATCTTAAAACAATTTTGGAAATACGTTAAATCTATTGATCCTGTCTGTCACCTTATAGCACTCCAAAGTCTATTTGCATTCTGATTTTCTTTCAAATAGATTAAATAGTTCAAATCGTATCTAACTAATCGTCGGCAATATGTGTTTATTTTGGAAAATTTCTTTTTTAACAGACATATCGACAGCTGTATTGCTAAAATGTCTTGCTTGATTGACTGATACTGTACTCACCAAAAGAGTCGATAGAACATAATCAATTTATTGGGGTTTCCTTCTAAGTAAACTGGCTGGGACAATGATAATAATACACTATTATATGAAAATGTGACTCATGTGGAAATTCTTAACGATAAACGATGAGTTATCGTTCCCAATGTCATGGCTCAGTATGTCATTGCCATTCTCAGAGTCGACGACCTCCATGATAGAGTAGATTACTAATTGTGATTAATTCCATGAACTCGTTCTAGTTATTTATTATAGCAATGATGATCGCTTTAAAATAAAGAAAAATTTGAACGATCGATATTTAAAAACGAAGTTATCTTATCGGGCTGATCAAAAAATTAAAAAGTTGTTTAGAATACAAAATAAAATAATAATTTCTTATCATCTCGTATATTTGTTGTTACCTTTATTGAAAAGATAAGGAATACATAGGTAGAAATTGTATCGCTTCAGTAAAACAAATTATTTTAGATGCTCGTCTTAATGTTATGCCGCCCTCTTTAGCACAGTTAGAAGCGTCATTGCTTTGGTATTCGGGGACCTCGGGTCTATTACCGATATTGACCAAAAATCACGGTTGGGTGTTTTAATGTGTAAGTATGTGATTTTGTCCGGATATTGTGACATTGAGGGCATGGACAGATCCGCCCCACTTTAATTTTTTTTTAGTGTTAAGGATATCTTCAGTGCACAAAAGTTGTAAAAACGTAAAGTGGATCAAATGCAGCTTATTTTGTTGTTGTATATTTTATAGAGTGTGTTTAGTTCTCTTTTCAAAAATAAATATAATATGAAGTTTGATTTTTTTATAACAGAAGAAGAAAGGAGAAGAGCAGAATGAAAGTGTTATAAAGCGAGTATTAACATACACGAAATAAAAAATTGACAAATCATTAGTTTTTACTCAATCAGTTAGTTGAATGCTCGAAATAGAGTTATGTGAGATTATTAAAATTAAAACAGTTTTAAAGGCCATTACTGGCCCCTTACTGAGTCAACAATTCGGCTCCAGCGGTTTCGATCCCGAGCATGGTCTTCATACTGTCTAAGACAATCTGAAGAGGCCAAGTCGTTCTCTACACCGTGGAGCCATCGTCGCCTGCAACGACCTCTGCGCCTACCATATGGTGGCTCTCCTTTCAGAGATCGCTGCACAATTCGTTCCGGATCAGCACGCAGAACGTGCCCGAGCCAGCGTACTCGCTGAGATCTTATTTCATGTACAATGTCGGGGATCTTCATCAGATCTCTGATCTCGATATTGTACAGAGCTCGGTAGGAACCATCTATTTCGCGTTTTGGACCGTAAATCACACGCATGACTCTTCTCTCAAATGTTAGGAGCCATCTCTCGTACTCATCCGTCAGCGCCCAACTTTCACATCCAAACATAACAACGGGCCTGATCAACGCTTTGTAAAGCTTCAGCTTCACGGCACTTGATAAGTGTTTAGATTTTAGCAGTGGCCTTAGAGGATACAAAGAACGACTGCCAGCTGCCAGCCGCACTTTAATATCCTCACCCACACTGTTATCGTGAGTGATAAGAGAAGTGATAAGAGAGTTATGTGAGATACGCGGTTGTAATTATTTATTTTTTATACGTCTAATAGATAACAGGATCTTGCAAATAGGAAAAAGCGTTTTAAATATGATTACTTCCTGCTTGTAATTTTTCTAAACAAATATTGATTTTAGTTTTTACTCAATCATTTCGTTGCATGCTCGAAATAGAGTTATGTGAGATACGCGGTTGTATTTATTTATTTTTTATGCCTCTAATAGATGTAACATTGGTATGTTCTAGGCTAAGACTAAGTATTGCGATAGTTGAATTTTCGTGGAATTGTTATTCCATATTTTATACTTTAATTATATCGTGAAAGACAGAAATTTTCTTTTAGATTTATGTACGGCGAATATACCGTTACTTGGGAAGATAATTACGAATGGTATAATTGGCTAATTAGTATGCAATATGATAGTTGGTGATGAACATCAGTTTTTTTTTTTTTTCTACCACTTCTTTATACCACAATCGATACAACAACAAAAAAATCAATTGATCACAATTACTCCTTGGCTACGTCGATTGACCTTACATTTTGGAAAACTCTCTATTAATTTTTCTAGTAAATCTTCTTCCATGCAAATCTCGAACTTTCCATATTGCATCGATGAATAAAACTTGTCCAAGTATGCTTTTATTTCTCTCCAATTGGCATATTAATTTCATTCGCTCTCTCTCCTTCTCTCTCTCTCTCTCTCTCTCTCTCTCTCTCTCTCTCTCTCTCGCTTTGCCTTTGAACATTTCTCCTCTATGATTTTGGTTCACGCATCGCTTATAATGCTTTTGAAACTCATCGCATTAACCTCGGTTGTCGACTCAAATAAATATCCATCAACAAAACAACAATTGTCTTGGTGAGGATTGAACAAGCGATGTCACCATACTATGTTTTATAGCTGCGCCTCTGGCATAATTTTCATAATATCTAAATTATTTAAACCAAATTCGAGTAATTTGCTGTTTATGAACACCAGATTTTGATTTTCTACTTAAGAAAATTCAACAAACAACTAAAATTGAATTATATTTGAATTTCCCAATTTGCTTTGGTTGTCAAAATAAAACAAACCTTTCTACCTAATAACCAGTATTGGCCAATTTTTACCTTTACTTTACCTTTAATATAATGAATTTTGAACAGATTTTAGCGCAATTTTAAAAAATAATTTGAACTCAAGTTAATAAAACGATCAAATACTACACAAATCAAGTTTTTTATTTATTTATTAGTTTTACATTAAACGATTTGGCCTCATGAGTTTGTAACATTTTAACTGAATTTGGTGGAGCATTAATGATAACTTCAGAAATTGTGATGAAAACATTATTTAAAGTATTGCAATTCATGCCTAAAATAAATCTAGCCAGAATCATTTCACTAGCAACGGAAAACTTTGTTTCTAATTGGGTATCACCTGGAATCCCTAACAGTTCTTAGTCCCATTCAATCTTCATTTTGGGTGCATCATTCCACATTCGGTTTTCACATTTAACACCGAAAACTTTTTGGCTACCGATACTCATTAAATCATTTTTTGTTAATAAATCAGGATACCTAGTGTTAACATCAACGAGATCTTCATTGGACAGCGCTGGAAATCGGATAAGACAAATTAATTTTTTAAATTTGTTGCAAACACTCGACAAATTGAATTTGATTTTGAATGCAGTGATGTTTCATCCATCGGATCAATGCATCAAGTATATCCAAATCGGATACAAAAGGATCGATTTGATCGAATTTCAAAATTTCTTCTACGGTGTGTGGGTGATTTGATAAAAATTCGGTTGCCTCCATATGGTCATCTAAACAGTAAGCCACTTCACATTTCAGATGAGTTAAGACAATCTGATGATTTTCATAATACAAAAGTTTAGCAACGTTAAATTGTCAAACAAACCGGAATTTTGTACAACATTAACTAATCTTATCACTTTATACTGTTTTACTGATAAGACACTCGCCTGCGTATATAAATCGAATAAACTGATAAAAAACATCAAATCCATAATCGGTAATTGGAATGAGCATTTTTCGCCCATCGTAGGTTCCAACTGATTTTGGAACACAACACTTCGTTTCATTAATTCCAGTGAATGCGCGTAAATCGGTTTGCCTTCGATGACAAATGTAATGTCCGATAAGAATTGTAAATTGAATAGTTTGGGCGAAATTTCGGCCATTTCGAATGGTACGTCATTGATTTCGCATTCTGATACTAAATGCACGAACACTATACACTACTTAAACACTTATGTATTCAGTTTGAAGAGATAAGTTGTACTTAATGTGTACATTTAATATTAATTCACAGTCATTTCTTATCTAAAAGATTTAAAAATTAATTCTTGATAACATAACGAATTTTATTTTAAATAGAAATAGTATGCCTAACTATCAGCGAATTGTTGTTTTGACGATTAATCTAGGATATAATCATAAACTAAAGTCTGTGAGATTAATCAACACTTTGGAATATTTTACAAGTAGTATTCTGGATACACTTATAGGCTGCATCAAAAGCAATTTTTCTAGTTTTCGTTTATACCCGAAGTATATACCAAAATTTAGTTGGGTATTCCTCCAGCTCAAAGTGGATATAGCGTTTACTGACATGCACACGACTAAACGACGAAGTATGCTTTGACAAACTTTTGATCATCTGCCCGATTTTGTGACGGTATTTATTTCGTTCCACTCATATCTAGTCCAGTATGCGTGAAAATTTGTATTGTAGTTGCCCTGCTGGCCAGTTTTCTTACTGCGCCATAATCTAACAATTCAGTCTTGCAGAACATAGGAATTTTTATATTGTTACGCCACTACACGTTGTGCAAAATTTGCCTGGCTGACTTATGTAAAGGGTTCAGTAAGTCAATCAATTTAACAAATTTTAATGTCCTCATCCATTAAAATTGTAATCAGTTGAGAAGTTAATTATGAAAAAAAAAAATGGAATTAAGTGAAAGTTAAATAAATGGGTCCCAAAACGAGCTCGGTAATATGTGCGGGGGTATACTGTAATACTGAATAGTGCTTTTAGATACACCTTTTATATTGTAGTAGAGTGGAAAAAACCTGGGCTGGCACTGGGTACATTTTCTGAAAAGCCTCTTGAGTACACTATGCCAGAAATGGCTGTTAAAAACTATGCCAGAAATGGCTGCTAAAAAACCGCGCACATACGCGGAAACACTAACCGATGCAACGGTTTGAACAAAAATTTGTGTGTTCAAGGAAAAAAATCAACCATTACTCTGAATGAGGGAAAATTTCAACTTTTCCGAAAATAGATTGGTCGTATTCCAGGGACGGCTAAATCTTCCGGCTTTGTGTCGAAATTGCCGGGTTGCTACCTGGCTGATGGTGGCATCATCTGCAAAGCAAGCAATGTTTGGTTCTACGAAGAAATTCACAGAATCAAGGACGTCTGGGAGGGTTGTCCCATACTGCACTTATGGGTTCCTTGGCCACCTAAGTTCCGGAGTATTGTTATTACTAACATCGGGCACCGAGTGAAGGTTATTCGTTACAAGCGAGAGGCTAATTTCCAAGCGAGTGTGTTCAGGGTTGACCAGAAGTCCTTTGAACATATTACTGGGTCCAGAGCGTCGCTGCAATACATCCTTGAGACGGTCCGTTTCAGATTTATCTCCCGTATGGTTTTATTTTATTATTATATTTTGTTTATAGATTGTCTTCATTATGACATCAGTGCTTGAATCTAAACAGATCAACGTGCAATATACCAAGTTAACTTCTTATTAGTTGAAGAGGCTGCTTGCCTAATCATACAAATTGTTGATCATAGATGCAACTCTTTCAAAATTAGCTTAAAAGACCATCGATTAAACCATATTGCAATTGGAAAATTACGAATTGCGATACAATCTCCGTTGAGCGTGTTTCACACTAGATTCGCCTAACCAGAGTAGGTCTATCACAGATTTTCATTTGCAGGCAAGGCGAACCTAGGCGAACCTAGTAGTGAAACGTGGAAAAACAATAATACTTGTATGCTCGAATAACTTCGTCTACCTTCTGTCACCTCTTGCAGGCGAGAAGTCGGTGAGCTTCTGTTGTCTGTTCATTTCCTGGGTGTGACATTTGATTCAGGTATGGTTACCTCCAAGCCTCCTGATATTTTTGTCAGTACTCTAGTTTAGCCTGATCACTGGATCGGCTAATCACTATATATTCTACGCTGGAGTGTCTTCTCGTTTGGACCTTTAAAATCGACTTTATCTGATGGCTTTTTCCCTGCTGAATTGTAGCATGGTTTTCTACCCATCAGTACTCAACTGCTAACTCTGCTCCAAGTGTGCTTTGCTTTTAGCACTGCTTATCACGCTCCTGGAACAAGATAAAAATATTTTTCAAACTTTAAAGCTGGCGAGTCGGATTATACCGATCCAAAGGCCTTTTAGGCCCATTAATCAGTCAGACTTCTACTTTTCTTAAAGCTTCAGGGAGAATCACTAGCAGATTTATTAGGGATAATTATTTAGCTACCTCCTTTTCAAGTAACATGCAACATACTTACAGTGCTGGCAAGTCTTGCGAAACTGCTCTATATCAACTTATAAAATTAGAATCGAAAGATGTTTATTGCCAAAAATTTCTAGTAGGTAAATTCCTGAACATTGCCAGTGATTTTAATAGTAATTCGTTTTCTGCGACCACGAATGCGTGTACCTTGCTAAATTCATCGATTCTATGCTCAAGTCTTGCATTGTTGAAGCTGAGTTGCATGGCTCATCAGTGTCTGTTAAAGTGGCCCAGGGCTGACGCAAAGAGAAGTACTCTCATTGTGATTGATGGATAACTTATTAAATTGCGGCGACCTGGGTTTATCGTGTAAAGCTCGCTAAGGTTGAGTTGATAATTTAATCACTAAAGTTGAGTTGATAATTTATTGGCCGTTGGAATTTTCAGTACCAAAATCAATGAGTACCAAAATCAAGTCGGGTGACCAGAAGTATTCAATAATGCTTAAACCATAATTGCTGGTGATAAGTCAATATTTGTGGAAGCTCGTATATTAGACTGCATGATAGTGGACCAAATATATCAGTTCTAGGTAAAGGTTCGAAACCATATTTGAACTCATCTGACGTTCAATTTTTTAATTTTTCTTCATCGGTCAAAACAGATAACGGAAATCCCCAAATCTAGTTTACAAAATCACACTATGAATTGTATTATCGACGTTGGCGATATAATCTATGTTGTATAAAACGAGTTGTCGACGCGGCAACACAATAGGGCAAACCGATTTGTAATCTATAATCCCACACCAAATATTAACGCGTCCACATGGTGTTGTTTAACAAGTTGTCGTATGCTACAAAAAATACTTACTTCTAATCCACAATGTATGCCAAATTATCTCTTCGCACGCTTTGAAAAACCAGATTTGACAATTCAGAACGTAAAAAAAATTACGTTCCTGTAACATACAGAGATAAACCAATCTCACTGAATTCAACCCTACGGTATTGACGAATAGCTCTACCTCAGATAATAGTTAAACGAAATATTAAATCGAAATTCGTTTCCAGTAAATACTTTACTTACTTTGGTTGCCATCATTGTTATGAGCGCAGGTCATCGAAGAGAAGCCATTTTGATGCGGTAACTGTTTGAAATTGTATAGAATATCCCGAATCGGGTCACGTCACTCACGTTATAAAGATATAAGTTGAATGCGCATACGGGAGACATTTACGACAGTACCATAAAAATCAAGGTATATCTCCCAAATTCAACTCATTGCTCAAGTTCAAATAAAATTTCTAATTTTTTCAAATTTTGCTTAAACCACTTCAAATTACGTAACAAATTTAAATGGTTCTGAAGTATTCGATGATCAATTAATAAATCTAAAAAATCGGAAATGTTAATTGACAAGCTGTCCAGTTTACAACTCAGTGAGAAATTCGATGTATATTCAAATTCAAGTACAAATCGTATTTAGACGGCATGCAATACAAAATTAAAGAAAATCTTAAAACAATTTTGGAAATACTTTAAATCTATTGATTCTATCTGTCACCTAAGAGTACTCCATAGTCTATTTGCATTCGGATTTTCTTTCAAATAGATTAAATTGTTCAAGACGTATCTATGTAACTAATCGTCGGCAATATGTGTTTATTACTGGAAATTTCGCTTTTAACAGACATATCGACAGCTGTATTGCTAAGGCGTCTTCCATGATTGACTCGTCAAATGATACTGTACACACCAAAAGAGTCGAGAGAAAATAAAAACATGTTTGGTTTTCCTTCTAAGTAAACTGGCTTGGACTATGATAATAATACACCATTATATGAGGATGTGGCTCAGAAAGTGGCAAGCCGACACGGAACAACTAGTAGTAGCTGCGGGTAGCCACGATCAACTCAATAACAGAAGCTGCACAAATTCAATGCCAACTTAACAACTACGCGATACTGCCACCCAAAATCACCAAGGTACACATACAACAACCAACCAAAAGCAAGGGACCAAGAACAATATGTTAGATGTTTGGCTTGATTTTTTTGCCAATTTTGAATGTTTCTTGGCCTCTTACGACTTTTCTTATCCACAATGCAAGGAAACGAATCTTATCTTTTCTTCTGCTCGGATGGGTTTTGTTCACCATTATCACTTCCCTCGTCGGATGAAGATTGAGTATAGATGTGTAATCGATATAGTTTGGGTCAACAACCGAATCATCAGAGTCTAAAAGCTTACTATCTCCCTCTGAAATACAAGACCTGTCAATTTCACTCTGAAGTAGTGTTTGATTTGATGACGTAAAATACGGTGATAAATTCATTTCGTATATTCATATTGAATTAGCTATATTCACCTTCTTCAGAAATGCTGCCTTGTTGAATTTCACCTGATGAAATATTTGGTTACTGAAGATCATCTTTGTTTCTACCTAATCTCACCATTAAACTATCTCTTGTGACTGATTTGGACAAAAATGTTGTTGTTTAAAAGATTGGATATGTAGCAGCTCGAATATTCGACTCACCGATATTCGATACTGCCACAAACAAAACAATTAGTGAAATTCAAATATAAATCAACTTATTTGAATTAAACATTTATAGTAAAGCATGTCGCCATCTAACAACATCACCACGCAATAACAATTCGGTGATGCAACACTTAACAAAAGTGCAATGTCGACCGCCGCCGGCGCATCTGTTCCCTCTCCAAAATACGACACGTATTTTGGAAGACGAAGGCGACGTCACAACACAGTCAAACACAAACAAGCAAAAAAGCAACACGCGTCCAAAAAAACTTGCGATATTTTAATGACAACAAGTCAGCCATTTTGCATAGTGTATTGTGGTGGTGAAAATAAAATATATTAAATTAACTTAATTAATAAAATATAAATTTAAATAAATAAATATAATAAAATTTATTATATCAAATAAAATAAATTATTGTGTGTGCATTTATTTTAATTGAGAAGTCCGGACCGGACAAATATTTTAAATTAGGAGCAACCTCCTAAAGATACAACGGAACGTATGACAGTAAAAATAAATAGATTTGCAAATTTTGAATAGCGGCTAAACTGCTTAAAATTCAACTGGTTTTACGTGCGAACTTCAATTGCGCCATTCTAGCACATAATTTCAAAATATAAACGATAAACTTAAATTGACGATTGGTTTTTTCCTTGTAATGCAAAAAAAAAATACTATCAAAATACCCCAATGACACGTAAAGAAGGGGATGAAATTGATTATGGATAGTGTGGTTGACTTACGTTGGTTTTGCCCTGAATGCTTAGATTGTCTAAAGAACTACTAAAGAAAGATTAACACTACTTTACAAATATTTGAGCTAGCTGAAGAAACCGTTAAACATACACTGCTGGCGAAGAAAACTGATCCTTTCATTGACTCTCGATCACTAACGTAAGAACTAACAAATACTAATTAACTCAGTATAATTCGGAAATATCATCTCTATCGCCATCATCATTACCAACTTCAACAACTGCACAACAGCCGCAGAAAACGTTGTTTCTTCATGATGCTAATTGTACTATCCCAACAGGACCAATTAAAGAAACCCACCAGAAGTGAATATTCCGACGGCCTACTCATAATTAGTTTGGTAATACCTAGACGATGGTTATTTATTACTGAGATTGACCAGTCAGTTACTGATGAGCTTCAGTTTAAACGTTTCATCAATAAAAGCTGTTTATTTAGAAGAAGTCTATGCAATCAGAATGTTTCCTCAACCTAGAAATGGTGGCCATTACAACTATATTTCCAACGGCATTAATGATGATGGATCCTCTTCGAAAATGTTAAATTCCAATTCTTGAATTTGAATAGAAACAAAAAGCATCGTAACTATAAAGAATTTGCTGCACTCACCTGCAGTGATGAAGATGTGCCCCCTTGTTGTACCGGATCTTTTCAAAACCAAAACTAAAATCCAAGCCAACGATCAAGGAGAAATCTATATCATCAGAATGTTAACAAAATTATCAATTCTGGGATTCATATCTCTAAACATGACTATGTTGTCTATAGATGTGATCGCCCTTTTAATACAAGTAAAAAAAACTGGTGGTGGCATATTGATAGCAGTGCATTCCAAGCTAGCGGGTGCTCCAATTATATTACTTCCATCAAGATTTGTGTCAAAATCAATCAGTCATTCTGAATATTTCATGCTGAATATTTATTTATTGATGCCATGCTCGGTTATATAATTTAAACCAAATTAACACCTTTGTCAATAATCTGAATAGGTTTTTAGGTTAGTTGATCTCGTCCGGATCATATACACTCTTCTATGTTAAAAATGTTTGGTAGGATTTTGGTATATCCGTCGTGCAAACTGTTCAATCATTCCTTGACGACTGCTGTGTTTCACAAAATCAGGCAAACGTGATGGAGTCACATGTTATAGGGGTGTATAACAGCTTCATCATCAAATCCTCACTAATTCGTCATATATCCGACAACCATTATGGGTTTATGCCTGGCAGATCTACATCTACGAACCTGGTTGAAATCACCAACAAAATAATAAATAAGATAGAAAACCATCTTCAAGTAGATGTATTTGATTCTGTCTGCCATCTTATGGCACTCCAAAGTTTATTTGCATTCGGATTTTGATTGAAATACATTAAATGGTTCAAGTCGTATCTAACTAATCGTTGGCAATATATGTTAATTGATAATAAGAATTCTTACGTTATTATAGTAGCATCTTGAGCTCCTCAGGGATTGCTTTTTGGACCATGGATTTTTATTGTTTTTATCGACCGAATAACAAAGCTTTTATAAAAATTTCAAATGTTCTAATATTTGTGGATGATGTACAAAACATTCATACGATTGAAAAAATGTGTGATGTTGGCGAAGTACAAGATAATTTCAATCGACTTTGGCTCATTGCACTTAAATATCAAGAAATGGAAATTTATGTCATATCGCCATTAGAAGAATCCAATTAGAATATTAATTGCATTCGCTTTCTGTCTCGCTGCGTCTTTGCACATTTCTCCTCTATGATTTTGGTTCACGCATTGCTTATTATGCCTTTGAAATTCATCGCATTGACCTCGGTCGCCGACTCAAATAAATATCCATCAACGAAACAACAATTGTCTTGGTGAGGATCGAACCAGCGATGTCACCATACTATGTTCTATAGCTGCGCCTCTGGCATAATTTTCACAATATCTCAATTATTTAAACCAAATTTGAGTAATTTGATGTTTATGAACAGCAGATTTAACTTGATTTTTTGTTAGATAAGTAATGCAGTTTTGGATTTTTGACTTAATGAAATTCCACAACCTACTAAAATTGAATTTTATTCGAATTTCCCAATTTGCTTTGGTTGTCAAAATCAAACAAAAACAATTCTACCTAAAAACCAGTATTGGCCAATTTTTACCTTTACTTCACCTTTACCATAATGAATTTTGAACAGATTTTAGCGGAATTTTCAAAAATAATTTGAACTCAAGTTAATAAAACGATCATATACTTCACAAACACTACTCAAGTTTTTCATTTATTAATCGATTTTGCAGTCTGGTTTCAGGAACATAATTTCATACATTGTTTCATGAGTTTGTAACATTTTAACTGAATTTGGTGGAGCATTTACGATAACTTCAGTTTGTGGTTTACGACAACGAAATTCAATTTCATTATTAAGTGTGCTGTATTTAAGACTATATTTATAAGCGATGGTATACGTAAAACCAGGCCGCACACGAATAGATGACCCCAAGCGTATTAAAACAAAACTTTTGTCGAATCGCGTATCATCTCTAAATATTTTTATATTTAAAGGTGGTTCGGGTTTCGCCGTTAACACGGAATTTTGCCTCGAAATTGTGATGAAAAAATTTCTTAAAGAATAGAATATCATGCCTAAAATAAATCCACCCAGAATCATTTCAGTAGCAACGGTAAACTTTGTTTCAAATTGTTTATCACTTGGAAACATTTTCAGTTCATAGGGCCATTCCAACTTCATTCTAGGTGCATCATTCCAGATTCTGTCTTCACATTTAACACCGAAAACTTTTTGGCTCCCGATACTCATTAAATCACTTTTTGTCAATAAATCAGGATATTTAGTGTTAACATCAAGTAGCTCTTTATTGGACAGCGTTGGAAATCGGATTAGACAAATCAATTTTTCAAATTTGTTGCGACACTCGGAAAATTGAATTTGGTTTTGAATGCAATGTTGTTTCATCCAACGGATCAATGCATCGAGTATATTCAGTTCGGATACTTTAGCACCAATTTGATCAAATTTTAAAATTTCTTCTACGGTTTGTGCGTGAATCGATAAAAATTCGGTTGCCTTTATATAGTCTTTTAAATAGTAAGCCACTTCCCATTTAAGATAATTTAACGCAATCTGATGATTTTCCACAATACAAAAGTCCAGCAACGGTAAATTGTGAAAACAATCGGAATTTTGTACTTCATTAACTAATCTGATTACTTTATACTGTTTCGCCAATTTCAATAATTCATAACAATTCGTGTCACTTATAATACACTCGTCTGTGTATATAAATCGAATAAACTGATAAAAAACGTCAAATCCATAATCAGTAATTGGAATGAGCATTTTTTCGCCCATCGTAGCTTCTAACTGGTTTTGAAATACCACACTTCGTTTCATTAATTCTAGTGAATGGGCGTAAATCGGTTTGCCTTCGATGACAAATGTAATGTCCGATAAGAATTGTAAATTGAAGAGTTTGGGCGAAATTTCGGCCATTTGGAATGGTACGTCATTGATTACAAATTCCATATTTTTGATACTAAATGCACGAACACTACACTACTTAAACACTTGTGTTTACAGTTTGAAGATATAAGTTGTACTAAATGTGTACTTTTTATTTTAATTCTCAATATTTTCTTATCTAACAAATATAATTGATAACGCAAGCCACGTTCAATGAATTTAATTTTAAATAGAAGTTCGGACAGAAATTTGATTAATGATTGCGATGTAGTTTACTTAGCAAAGAGAACTGTCAATGTGTTATTGGTTTTGATGAATAATGTAGGATATAATGTTAAACTACAGTTTGAGAAATTAATCAACACTTTGGAAATGTTAAAAGAATTTTTTAGTGTGCTGGATACACTCAGTCTGTACTAATAGCGTAAATTTAGTAGGGTATTCATCCAGATCTAAATGGATAAAGCACTGACTGACATGCACAAGCATTAAGCTTTTGTGGCGATATTTAACACTTATACTCATATCTAGTCCAGTGATGTATGCGTCAAGATTTTATTGTTCATATAGTTACTCTCCTTGCCAGTTTTCTTACCTCGCCATAATCGTACAATTCATCGGGATGGATGGAATGATAGTCAATGCAAGACTATCTCTGAATCTGTTTTGCAGAACATAGGCATTTTTTTGAGTGAACGGTTTTGTGTTGCAGTACAGTTCGAAAATTGGCTTTGTGCCGCAATTGCTGAAACGTACGTTTGAGAGAGCCATCTGAGAGCCGAAGTGTAGTTATTACTAACATCGCCATCATGAATCCAAATGTTCATTGAGTAAACGTTATTCTTTACAACCGAGATCAACCAGCATATAGCAAGTTAACTTCTTATGAATTGAAGAGGCTGCTTGCCTAATCTTACAAATTTTGCCTAATCTAGGAACCTTATCTTATTCATGATGCGGTTATATAAACGCCAATTTCAGGGGTCTGATCCCCAAAATGATGTCGTTCATCTACAAATCACTGGTTTTATCTTAACTGTACGGTAGCCGGTTGTGAAACTAACGACCGTGTGGTCGTTAGTTTCACAACCGGCTACCGTACAGTTAAGCTCATCCATATTGGAATGAAAGGGAATCGTTCAACAATTCAATGCGAACTATTAAACTGAGTTAGAAGCTCAACTAAAATCAGAACTTGCAAATCCAACAATGTGGGAAGTCCTTGCAATTAAAAATAACAATGGTTTTGATGCGGTTATACAATCTAGCGGTCAAGCACGAAATATAAAGAATCAGATGTTAAACTATACCTTTATGCTATAGTTGAATAGCCGACGCAGAACAACTAGTAGAATCTGAAGGTGGCCACCATCAATTCTATCGCAAGCTGCACTAACTTGAGCCGCTTCACGAAGAACTATTAGTGAATGCTACTTCTGAGGAAGAAATATCGGTGCCCTATTTCGTAGTTTTACTATACAACAACCAATCAAAAGCAAGCGACCTACAGCAACATGAGGTAAAGCTGAGACGAATTGAAATTTTCAATTTTCAATTGAAGTGTGGGCTGAATCATAGGCCAACTTGAGGCTATGAGTGATAATTATAACTCACAACACATTACTGCGCAATGATGCTTTCTACGATGAAGCGCATGACACTTTAAAAATGGAGGCAGACGAAATTTACATCATGACAACTCATCTAATGAACAAGGAAGACAATGTAACAGGCACCTTATTGGCCACGACAATAACCCAAGTTCCAAATAGAAAACAACAATTAACCCTATACTATCGCGCTGAAAGTCGAATTTGACTCACAAACATACGTGGAGATTGGTGGCATAAACGACAGCGAATTCACAACTGCCACAAGATTAGTTACGTTCCGTGTAGAACCACGTTTCTCATCTAAATTTTCCATTGAAATTAATGCTTTGATCTTGCCGAGTATAACACGGTGTCTTTCTGAACAAACTTTCAACTGCATAAAATGGAGGTATCTTAATAATCGGATGTGGGCCGAGCCGAATAATAATCTACCAAATAAAATCGACACCTTATTGGGCGCCGATTACTATCCAAACTTCTTGATGAACCAGGTTGTTAATGGATACCAAAGAGAACCCATCGCCCAATAGACAGAACTAGGATGGATTATATTTGGAAACACTTCTAAGAACACACCATCCAAAATCGTGTCAAAGGTTGAACCTGACGGACAAACCTATAGATAACCAACGAAATAAATGTTGGGAAATAGAAGAACGACAGTTCAAAAAGCTTATGACAGATGAATAAAAGCGGCAGTTACATAGTACGAATATCGTTTAACCCAAACTTATCATCACTCTGAATATTCAAGCAGAGAACCTTGGCAAGATTCATTCAAATTCAACGAAATTTATCAGTACTAAATGAATTTTGGACAGGATGTCGGGAGTGCATATAGCCAGATATATCAATCAGAAACATTTGATTGAGAGTAAGGTGGTTGACAACAAAGGATATTACATTTCTCATCATTTAGTGATCAAAACAACTATAGTACCACAACAAAACTAAGAGTGGTATTTGATGCATCAGCTAAAACGACCAACAATGTCAGCCTTAATCAAATCCAACTCGTGGATCCCAAATTTCAAGAGGACCTTAGGTCAATTCTACTCAACGAACATTCGTATGATCAACATAATACCAGAAAATAATATTGAGATTATCCATGGCTTATTGTCAGGAAGTAACAAACTAGAGAGGAAGCCCAAACAGCGCAAATTAAACTGATAAACTTGCAAGGACCTCTTCAAGACATTTGTCCAAAATATATTCTCAGATTCTTTATGTAATACAACACTGCCACGGTTAGAACTATGTGCTGCCCAGCTACTTGCTCAAAAGGTGAAGAAAGCCAAGAACCAAATAAATGTTGATGTCTCACACGTTTAATACAACTATGTTCAGATTCCACAATAGAACTGCATTGGATTTGAGTACCATCGTCTACATGGAAGACATTCCTAGTTAATCGAGTGTAAACCATCCAACAATTAACTGAAAATTATTCATGAAGGCACATCACTCGGAAAATAATCTGGCAGACAGCATAGCACAAGGGTTATATCCATCAATATCGTCAATGAATCGTCGAGTGATTTACCTGAGAAAAAAAGAATTGTATGCTTGGCTTCATCATCTGCTGAAACAGTTGACTGCATCAGACCGATCAAATTTTACAAGTCGTACGGTTGATTACAAAGAGTATTGGCATGTGTGTGTGTCGCTTTATCGTGAACGCTAGACTAATAGGAGCTGATATTTACCTTCGAAAATTTTGACCATTGTCTACAGTTGCGAAGGAGTCGGGTTTGATGGCAATAGTCCGCATTGTACCAAATGAAACAATTCTTCGATGAGCTTCAACTACTACACAAAGCGAAATCGTATTTGAAAAATTCATTAAAATCACAGAAACACCGACTTCTGGATCAATTTTCTCCCGAAAAAAACTATTGCTTCACATTAACAGTTCTTTATTATTTTCACTCCAGGTAGTTCCATACTGGTCCTTAGGCGTTTCTTACTGATTCTGTCGAGCGATTTTGACCAATTAATGGGAGGCGTATGGCTAGCGAGGTATTTTGGAAAAGCATGATCCATTTTAAAGCCAAGCCAAAGATTCAACCGCAATGGCTGGGACATATACCTGCAAGACGTATTCAACTTGATTCACCATCAACAACAGGATTCTGCCAAATTATTCACTCTGACGACGGAACAAATTTTGTCGGAGCCAATTCTGCATTAAAGAAACTATGATCATCTGCAACAATACTGGTGTTTTGAGAGCACAGTGGTATGGCGATTTGCTCCACTTGGCTCACCACATTTTGGAGGAATATATATGAATCTGCCATCAAATCTACTAAGTTTCCCCTTCGACGTATAGTTAGTGATGCTCATCGAACGTATGAAGAACTATACTAACCACTTAGAGGCTGTGCTCAACTGAAGGCAGCTAATTCCAGTGTCATCTAGTCCAGATGATTTTCGTGCGCTATCTCCAGAAGATTTTTGGATTGTAGCCTTTAATGCCACTATCGCAGCCAAACTAAAAAAACGACAAGTTATCATTGTGGCAAGGATGGGAATCAGTGATGCTCTCGTTTAACATTTTTGACATTTTTGGCATTCGTCATAAATGGCCAAATGAGTCATCTAGCTTACAAAAACGACAATTGATGATCATAAAGGATGAAAATCTTTCACCGTGCAAATGGTCACTTGATAGGATTGTCGACCTGCATCCAAGTGAAGATAACAAGGTCGGAATTGTTACTGTTACTACCAGTAATAAAAATTTCAAGCCTTCGGACAAAATTAGGTTGTTCTCATTCTTATTATTTGACCCCATCCGAGATAATATAATAATTTGTCTACAGTTCAAATCTGCACCAGTCCAAATTAGTGACTTGAACTTTAAAGTAAGATTTAGCACAATCAGTCTACAGAAAACGAGGATCTCCTGGCTCAGGCAGTATACGGATCAGTACACCTACGCCTTCAAATTGTTTATACAGAAAGTAAAATCCATTCACGTTGGTGAGAAAACTAACAGGTCGTAATCCTAGATTTACAATAAAACAATTTTCACATCTTTGTACCCGATTTAATTACAGCAAACCAACCAAAAACTTAGAAATAATTTATCGTGTAATATATTTCAAAGTTTATAGTCTTCTAGAATTTCTAATCCTATAAATACATATACATATATGTGTAGATACAACGATACATACATACATATATGTCTTCATAAAATGAACAACAACAAGGATTAAGAAAGTAACCAACCACGAAACGAATATTACCCCATCACATTCGAATAACATTTTTCTTATTTACATCTTGCTTATATGTGTGTGTGCTTGTACATGGTACTAAAACCTAATATTAGTGTTAGGTAAAATAAGAAAATTGGACAAGCAAGATGAAAAAACCTGGAAAATATTAAAACAATAAGGATTTGTATGAAGAAGAAGAAGAAGAGCCCAGCACTAAGAAAATCTTGATGGAGAAAAGTGAAAATAAATTGTATTTTGTTTGCCTGTCAAGTATACATATAGCGCATGTATGTATATGTTACGTACCGTGTACGTGATCATAATTTCAACATGAATGTGTACATATATGTACTTTTATATACCAACCAGCCAATCCGTATATAAGGAGTTTTATCAGGTCAGCTGGATTAAAATTAAAAGAGTGAAAATGAAAAGTGAAACTATTCGTGCACCAACTTTATTCTTGTTAAAAGTTATTTTGTGGTTTTGGGTATGTATGTACGTACAGGGGGTGGGAAAATTTAATACTCCTTCGTGTTATCAAAATTGATAATCGCAATTATATTTAATTGATTTTTTTGTTATTTTATTTAAGAAAAATTTATATTTTCTGTAATCATGTATGGTTGCCAACATTTTTTCAATTAGCGCGTTTTTTCCAATCATGGATATTGAAATCTGATATGAGGAGGAAAATTCAATATTTATATTCATTGGTATATACTATCGTTAATTAGAATCTTAACTAGTTTCTGCTCTAAACAAAATGTGAATATTCTGAATTTTATTTTTTGGGTTGCAAGGTAAATATTTTAATAGGACTGGGGTGTTAGTTCAGTCAACCGATTATTCTGAAAAAAGTGGTTTCTAAAGAATTAATTATATTTCACCGCTTCTAATCGTCCTTGACATCGATCTTACCTAAATGGGCCAAGTTTTTTCCTCCTCATAACCACAGCTACGGAAGAAATTACACCTAGTCTGCTAACATGTTTCCCAATGTCCCGTTATAGCACCTCAAAGCATTATCAGCTGGCTGCATCTGGACCGATCAAATCTAGGCCAGATTTGTCTGGTTATATACAGACGTACTAGCGTTAGACCATCTGTCGTTCGATTTTATAGGATTCCTCCTGAATCCTCAGCAGACAGTTCTGGACTACATTCGACATCAGGAAGTATGATTGTAGCGTTTAGATATAGCATTGCGAATATCCCTTGTAGATATTACATTATACTTCAACCAATGGATGACTTTCATTATCGCGATATGATTAGCTTGAAAAACACTAAAAAAGTCGGGAAGACTTAAAGAGAGACTGAACCCTACACACAACTCCTCTATCCATTTTTGAGTCATCCGTGAGTAAGCTTAGCGCCTCATTGTCATAACCTATGGCAGAGGGATAGCGAGTCTGTGTTTCAGGAATTTCCTTGTTCCACAGGATAGATGAGTGCATTATATTGTTACTGGTCCACATATAGGTATGGATATGAGCCGAATAGCTGTGCAAGATGCAAGCCGCTCCGCCGCGAGATCTAAGGTAGTGAGATGAAAGAGAATCTCCAGAGCTTCAGGGTTTCAGTAGTAAACGTTTGTAGTATACTTACAGGTCCAACCTATACGGCCACTGAGACGTAGACCAACTGTACTATGTGGGGCTCCATACCTCATCACAGTAGGTTTATTAACTCTTTCTAAAATATTTTGTTTCCAGCTTAGCCCGCTTTCCAAAAGTAGCCCGAGGTATTTCGCTCTATCAGTTAAGATCAAGCGAGTAGCATTTAATATTAACGGGTAACACTGAGGAAGTTTATGCTTCCTGGTAAAGAGTACCAACCCTGTTTTCTGTGCACAGCTGGTGGCCCACTCAGAGATATAGCCGAGTGTGCACTGCATGCATTCACAAGGATATTTACCAAAGACCGCAATAGCAACATCATCTGCGTAGGCAACCACCCTGAAGCCTTACCTTTCTAGGTTTAGTAACAGGTCATTAATGAGATTGCGTGTTGAGATTCCGACGGCTCGCCCGGCTTGATTGAGCCTCTTATGTAAGTCACTATTTGTCCTTCTAGTGATTTGAATAGAAAAGAGGATAAGATTACAGTCCTAAAGCCTTTGGGATATCAATGAGAGCTTTTTCTCGCCTTAGGTCTAAATATTACTTTTACTTACAGCCAGGGAGCACTCCAAGAAATGCATTTCTAGTAGTAGCTCTAGGGATTCCACACTACACGTAGTCCATGAACCATCCGGTCGTTGGAGATAACTCGGGATGGAAGGAATAGAACATAGTATTTTGCGTAGCCTGGCCGCCTCCGAGGACTCAAGACCCTTGTTTTGGCTACTCTTAGTAGGTAAGTTGGTATTAACTAGAGATTTTGAACGTCCATTTTGATGTAGCCACCACTACATCAGCTTTGCTATAATTTAGTAGTACAAAAATATTCAAATTATTTCTAGTGAGCAGAGCTGCCGCCGAGGCAGCTTTACAGTGGTGAAGGTTGATCTGAAGGAATTTAAGCATTAGATAGTGCTTATCTCCTCCACTGTTAAATCAAGCACCACATATGAAAGAGAGTCATCCATACGGAGTGCACAATGCATTAATCTTGACATCTCTAAATCCATGGATAATTTCTCCTAACCGTCTTCAGGAACACTCTGGATATCTGGGTCACCAACACCAGGCCGGACTTCACAATTGGTATCCACACCTGCTGCAGATGCTCCAGATCTGTCGGCTTCATCGAGCTTATAGACCTTGAGCGTAATCGTAAGACCCAAATCCATAGATGATCAAGCCGCCAGACTTTGTCAGAGTGCCCAAGGAATCTCTGTTGATAATGATCACGGCCGGTCTGTGATCTGATTCCGCTTTCACTACTTCCAACTTCGCAATCCTCCAAGTTGCTGCTGGCAGATCTAGATTGCTGATCCGCTGCATTTCCAAGATCTTCTTCTGGCTATTCGGTTCCGAAGGGATTCAAACTGGTGCCCTAGGCCTGCGGTGAATTTCCTCGCTCGTGTAACCACTTCTAATTTGGCCTCAGCCCAAACTGCATCCAGGCTGCTTTTCGCCACCTTATTGAGAATCACCGACATTTCGTCAACACAGGCAGTCAGTTTTATATGAACCCGATGCCAACCTCCTTCTCGGCAGAATGGAGCAGGTCCTTGATTATCCCTTATGATTTTTAGGAAGGTGGCGGCTAAGGCTTTCTCCATTTTCATCCAGTTATGGGCAGTAATACTCCCTTCTTCTTGAACCTTGTTGATAACTACTATAATCAGACGCTCCTTTAGCATCTCGTTAAAGGGCTTAGCAGCAGTTTCCAGAACCTTTTTCTTCTTTGCCTTTCTAATAATTAAATCACTGTGCTGTATTGCTTCTTTCTGGCCGCATGGTAAAAGTTCCAGATATATATGAATTATTGAGGTTGGTGTATCTATCCGATAGGGTTGTGGTTAAATATCGTGAATGTATATAGGAATGAAGTTAGTATTAGAATCCGGCCATAATATTGCTTTTTTTATTTGATTGAAAAGATAAGAACCTACTGAGGTTCCGAGCTCAATGACACAATGGGTCCAAGCCTAAACGACAGGAGTGCCCTGCAACTTTAACAAATAGTAAAAGTTTCAACCAAGAAATGGATAATAAGTGATCTACGTTCAAAGATCTGGAAGGGAACACAATAGTTAGACTGCTGCAAAGGTACAGTACCTTAGCAGCCATCCACTACAGCCATCCATACAGTCGATATAAAGAGCTTCTTTCCTTTTTAAGGATAACACATATTTAGTAAACCTCAAGTTTGGTTCAAAGCCTGTGACAGCTGTAAATAGAACGCGACTTCAGTCCCAGTTCAAATGGGAGAACTTATAATGGCGCCCTTAGCACCATTGAAGGTTAAAGGAGCCGGCACCCACATGATACTTACTAAATTATTGTAGCAAAGTAGATTAATGTGGTGCTTGCATTCTTTGACTATTCTTACATAATCAAAGGGTATTAAGCACAGCTTTAATATCCGTGCAGAGAATAATATTCGTTGCTAAATCACTAAACTTAAATACCTCAATCGCACTATCGGTAAATGCAATAAAATCATCTTGATAAAACGGACAGTCTCAACCTAGAATACTAGAGAATTTGAGTCCATATTTAGGACAGTAGATTCCAAACCCGGCACTGACCTCTGAACGAAAGCCATCAGCAAAAAAGACTCTCGACTCTCGAAGGGAAAACGACGGAGAATGAATTGGCGAAGTAAAATTTAGACAACAGCCTGTTATTCACAATTTTAAACTTATTACGAATCTGTCTAAGCTCCGTACAAGCCCCGAAGGCATTCCATGCCACAATGTATCGCAGTCGAAACGCAACAGAACACGCTATACTAAGAATGAAAGGCTTAGCCCCTATTACGGTCCTTCAGGCGTCATCTGCAGTCCATCCAGTCTTGTTACAGAAGACGTTAGATTCACAACCGGCAATAGGTTAAAAAAGTGACTTGTAGATGAACGACTTCATGTTGGGGGTCAGACCCCAGGAATAGCCAAAGGTCCGTGTTCATTGCCATTAAATAGCAATAGCTTTTAGCATCTAATGAGCAAGGTGGAATTGCCAGGAGAATTTGCCATCTAGAATGACACCTATGTGCTTGACGCGCCCTGGTTTTGTTATCGTTCTCCCAAAGAGATTGACACTATTAACACAAATTAGCATTATCTCGACGTAAAGTAAAGATAACCAGGTCAGTCTTAGCAAGATTCACGTACAACCCCATTTCAAGACACGAAACTTCCACCATATTAGAAGTTAAAACGATATCATCGCGTAGCTTTGCACGATAAACCCAGATTGCCGCAATTTAATAAGTTATTCATCGTTGACCATGAGAGAACTCTCCCTTGTGGGCACTTTGACAGACACTAATGAGCCGTCCGATAAAGAAGATTATCGAGTCTACAAGTATCATTCTTAGCCACAGTTTCGTTAATTCTAGCGAGAATATAGAAAAGCTATCAATTTCCTCATAGAAATGTTCCACGCTGTCCCGTGCGTTGATCTAATATTTATCTATAAGGTTTTTGAGCTATCAAAAACCGATTCCAATCTGACATGAGACAATCCGACACACTTTTAAGTTCAGAACCCCAGAAAGGTTTGTTACCTTTCTTCTGGTTGTTAATAACTGGGCATTACTTTTCAAAAGCAGTCGAGATCGCTTTCGTTTGTACATTTGCCCAAATCTAGTAGTGAAACAAGCTCAAAGAAGAATGTATCCCAATTCATAATTTTCCTATTGCGATATTGAAATCTCAAACGATTACAAGAGGTAGTTTATTAACCCTAAGTTACACGATTCGACGGATTCTCTGAATGGTGAGGGTAAGGTGGAATCATAGGGTAAATGCAGTGACAAGTTGTGAACATGAAACAGCATACTTGAGAGTGATTAGCACCGCCGCAAGATTAGCAGTGCTACAATATCTATAGTGTTAAGGGCAGAGGACTCATGAAATAATCTATCAAACTAAGAGAGATAACCAGAAATCGCAACATCAATAAAATATGGTTCAAAGGTTAGGCAAAACTATGTATGCGATATAGTAAGCAGCCTCTTCACCTCTTCAAAAGCTTTATATGTTGTAGATTCTGTTTAGATCAAACAAGAACGTAATCATGAGGAACAGCTTTATACAAAATATAATAATAAAATAAAACCATACGGCCCTGAGAAAACCCTTAAACAAACCTTCTCAAAAACGTTTTGCAGTGTCGCTTTGGACCCAGTATTGTTTTCAAAGGACTTCTGCCCAACCCTGAACACAATCGATGGGCGATTAGCCTCTCGCCTGTAGCGAATAACCTTCCATCCAGTGGTCGAAACATTTGGATTCATGATTCTGATGTTAGTAATAACTACACTTAGGACTCAGCGCTTTCAAGTGGCCCAGGCATCCTTGAGTACAGTATAAGAGGGTTCGAGGATTTATTAACCGAAAGTTGACTCATTCAGAGTAATAGTGAAGTTTTTTTTCCAGCACACAGAATTTTCTGTCAGTCATTGTTTCTGAGTATGTGTTCGGCTTTTAACAAACTATTTCTGGAGTAGTGCCCGATGCTCAGCGGAGTCGTTTGTGTGTACCTGATGAGCTATGCTCCTCAGAAATTGCACCCTGTCCTAGGCCAAACAGTTTTTTTTTACATATATTACCGAACTTGTTTCGGGATCCTTAAAACAAGTCCAATTTATTTGCGTACTGAACCCTTTAAATGAGTCAGCCAGTATTCTGCTCAACAGATTCAGAGATAGTTTTATACATTGGCTATCGTTCCACCCATCCCGATGAGTTGTTAGATTGTCGCGCCTGGTGAGAAAACTAGCAAGGAGGGTAAGCAAGGAGGGTAACTACAATAAAATCTTTCACGCATACTGGATTATATATGATTGGACACTAAATCTGGCTGATGAGCAAAAGTATGTCAAAGCATATTTCGTCATTTATTCGTGGGCATATCAGTCAATGCTATACCCACTTAGAGGTGGTGGTCTACCCTACTAAATTTGTGCTTTCTACTTCGGGTATACACAAAAACTAGGACATATGCATTTAGTACTGACTGAGTATGCAGCACACCTGTAAAATATTCCAAAGTGTATACCTTAGATTAATCGTCACCAACAATACATTGACAGTATTTTATTAACTCATTTAACAGCAAGTTGCTCGAAACCTAACATTACTTAAATTATTATTAGCACCATTTGTTGTAACATCTCCATTCTCGATGTTCGCGTGGGATGTTTAAAACCACAACTTTCGTCGCTGGTCGTACGTTATTTTCATTCTCAACAATTTTGAGATTTTTGATGCTTTGTTCTCGTTAATTCAGGAAGATATTCTGATAACCAATGTTTCTACAATACTCTGGTATTCTTTGCAAGGGTTCGTAATTTCGAACAAGTTTCTTTACTTCACAATTAGGTTAACTTAGAATGTTACTTCCTTGCTACTTGAAGAGCCGGTTCAGAAATGATTTGGAGTGAACGGAGCATTAGAAGTAGGTATGGGGGCACTTTGTCGTGGGAAAATTTGTAATTTGACACCTGACCTTGAAATTTGACACCTTGAAATTTGATGCCTGTGGGAAAAAAAAAAAAAAAAAAAATTGTAATTTGACACCTGTGGGAAAAAAAAAAGTGAAATTTGATACTGCGGAAATAAAAAATATTGAAATTCTATGAAAGTCAATGACCCCGAAATTAACACAAGGTCATTGACTTTTATGGAATTTCAATATTTTTATTTCCGCAGTATCAAATTTCACTTCCAAGAATTGTGACGTCATAGCATTGTGGGAAAAAATCTGATGATGTGTGAAAATATTTAAATTCTAAGAAAAAAATTAAAAAAATTAAAATATATCGATAAAAAAATAGGTACAAACTCGGTGCGAGGCGGCGGTATTATGAGGGTTGTACTTTTAGAATGTAGTAAAGGTTTTTAAAAATAAAAAATTAAAAATTGAAATTTAACACTATTGAAATCTGAATAATATGATTTGTCGTTGTTGTTTCGTATGAACACGATCAAACATGAATTTTTTGTTTCTGGAAAATATTAATGTATACATCATAACAACAACAACAACGAATCTGTTGGATGAAAATTGAACTAATATAATATATAATATAGATATCGCCTACACAAAATTTTTTATTTATTAATTTTCGTGTACATAGATATGTATTGAAATTCTCTATGTAGGAAAGATACGGAATTATTATTTTTTAATTGTTAGATGATGTCTGTATCAGACTACAACCTTGATTTTATTAATGAAATTTCACGATAGTAAAGGTTTTAAAAAAAAAAGTGAAATTTAACACTATAGATAAGAGAATATGATTTATTATTTTGTATGAACACGATCAAACATGAATTTTTGTTTCTGGAAAATATTAATGTTTACATCATAACAACAACAACGAATCTGTTGGATGAAAATTGAAGTAATATAATATATAATATAGATATCGCATACACAAAAAAAATTTACATGTTTTCGGCATTGTATTGATGCGATTGAAATTCTATAAGTAGGAAAGATAAAGAATTATTATTTTTTAATTGCTAGATGATGTCTGTATCAGACTACAACCTTGATTTTATTAATGAAATTTTTTTTATCTGATAAAATAGTATGCGATTCAAACGTAATACGGTAATATGTTGATTTTAGTGGTATTAGGGAAAATTTCTATATAAAAAAAAAAACGTAGTTACCAAACTCATACATTTTGTTGTGTACCAATCAGTGAAATTGTTTTAATAACATCCTCAAACCAGATCAAAGTACGTATCAACAAAATTTATATATGTTTTACACAAATTAATTGAAAATGACCTGCGCAAGCTGTTCGACACTACAACAAGTTTTGCAGGCTTGGATTACCATAATGAATAGCTCAAACTTCCTCTGATGAGGAAAACACACTTCAAATAATTTATTGTAAAACATGAGTTAATATAACTCCGTTTTTAAAATAATTTTTTTTTTTATTATAAATACTTACCATTATACTATACTCTGGAATTAATATTGGAGCTTCGAGCGATGCTGAATTTGGTAGACACTGCATAAAACTGTCATTTCAAAACTATTATTAAATAAAATAATCGCACAATCACATTAAAAATAAAACTATCATTTTTAAAAGTATTATTAAAATAAAATAATCGCACAATCACATTAAAATAAAATTGTCAATTTTTAAAACTATTATTAAATAAAATAATCGCACAATCATAAAAATAAACATAACATTGGATTACATATTTTAAACTAGTCGAAAAAAAGTCACTACCGCAACTGATTAACACAAACTGTAAATTGCGAATGAATACTACTCTAATACTGAATGACTTACACATGTCTAATATAATATGTCTTAACATTTCTATATTCCCTCACAGTATCAATGTATTGGTAAACATTATGATCGATAAAATTCACGTAAACAAAACAACAAAAACTGTAATAGTGTGTTTGGGTATATGAATACCTCGGAATCAATTAAATTGACCGTGGCTGCTTAAAATATAGAGTAAAAGGCTGAATATGATATGTTGTTTCGGAGAAATGAGATGAGCAATTCAAACACAATAATTTTACAAATATTTCTGATGAACGCGAAGAAGAGAAAAACGAAAACCTTTTCAAGGCTTGTACACGAGTTAGAAAATATTTGCTAGGAAATCATAGCCGAACTCTCTCTGAGAGAATTTTTGTGTGATTAAGAGAATTTTTGTGTGATTAAGTTGGTCGTCTGCGAGTTTTTTGCTTAAAGTTAAATATATTTCAACTCAAAGAAGAGAAAAAGGGGCGTGTTTTTCGTCATTTTAGTTGATTTGATTGGGAGAGAGATCGGCTATGATTTCCTAGCAAATATTTCCTAACTCGTGTACAAGCCTTCAAGAAAATAGATTGCTGAAAAAATTTAAAAAATAAAAAAAAATAAATAAAATAAAATAAAATATGTACGATAAGAAGAAACCCCATGCTAAAAAATCTAAAACTTTGCAGGTGTGTTATTGTAAATCACATTTTTTTCATCATAGTAAATATGAGATTGAGTAAAAAGGCTGAATATGGTGTTTTTTTTTATCAAAAACATCTAAATATCATCATAAACAACTAAATATTTTACAATGGAGTTTTGTTAAATTTAACATATTATAACAATTATTTTTAAAAACGATATTGGTTCACTATTTATAGTTACATTCCGATAAAAATGCGTACTTACATTTTCCACACTTGACAAGAATAAACAGATAAGAAATAAAAAAAAACATTGCGGTGGTATAATATTTTCGGACAAATTTAAATTAATTATTTTTCTATATTATATTACATAAAATGTTCGTAGATTATGTATAATACATCTGGTAGAATCGTTCGATATTATTCGTTCGAATTATTAAATCATTGAATGTATCGATTATTGTACACATTTCTCAAAAAGATAAACTAAATATTTTTACAATGGAGTTTTCTTAAATTTAACATATTATGACAATTATTTTAAAAACGATATTGGTTCACTATATATAGTTACATTCCAATAAAGATACATACTTAATCATTTGACGTATTATAAATTTATAGATTAATTAGGTTATATTTTAAATTATTACTGTAATTAAAAAAAACATTTTGTGTTAAAATATGATAATGAAAGAGGTTCGGTGCGTTAAAATATTACTAGAACACTATAGAATTTACGAGGGCATAAACTCGAATTTAAAATTAAACCCGTGCCTGATAATGAAGATCCTTCCGAATGGATTAAAGAGGTTGTACAAGAAATTGTACATTATGCATTGAATGATATTGAACTTACTGATAAAGTAGGCATAACATACTGTGGAGTAAGTTTTAACCAACATGGACCGGGGTTGGTTAACGTTTAAAAACGCAGGCAAAGCTATAATGAAAGATGTTTGGGAAATGATTTCCAAAATTTTCGGCACACAATAGATATAATTTTAAAAATAATGTTTCATATAATCAAAAATTACAAGATGAATAAAAATTTTAAAAAAAAAAGTAATTATTAAAAATTTATTTAAAAAAAAAATATTGATTATTGATTATTTTTATTTTTTTTTAAAATAGAAAAAAATATTATAAAAAAATAATTCTAGAAAAAAATATTATTGTTCGAAAAAGTACTTTCAATAAAAAAAAAAAACTTCTCAAATTTAAATTAATTATTTTCTATATTACATTACATAAAATGTAACATGTAATAATATGTAATATGTAATAATTTATTTTGTAACTATAATTATAATTTATTCCTTTAGAAATTTTCCGTATAATAACTTTTTATTTCAAAAAAAAACTTAAAATGATTATTAAAAATATTATTAAAAGGAAAAACAGTTAAAAAAAAACAACAACAAAACATTTTGCAAATTTAAGTTAATAAAAATTAATTTAGAAATAAAGAAATTCCGCACACACAATAATTGATATTATTTTAATTATATTGATTAAAAATATTTGTCGAGAGACAAAACGAATACAAATTATATAAAATAAAATTTATTTAAAAAATAAAAAATAAAAAAAAATTACTAAATAAAAACAAATTTAAAATAAATTAATTTAAAAAAATAAATTAGTTTAAAAATATTTAAATTTAAAATTTGTAAATGATAAAGGTATGTAAAAAAAAAATTTAAAAAAAACTTTATAAAAAAATTTATAAAAAAAAAAACTTTAAAAAATTTATAAAAAATTTAGAAAAAAAAAATAAAGTATTAAAAATAAAATTATTGAATAAAAAAAAAAATTAATTATTTTAAAAAAAATAAATATTTAAATTTAAAAATTTGTAAAATTAGAAAATTATTCGTTAATTTATAATAAATGGTTTCCACATATAATATTAATTAAAATTAGTTGGAAAAAAATATTAATGTACAAATCATAGCAACAACAATTCTGCTCAATGAAAATTGAAGTGATATAATATAATATAGATAACACCGACACAAAAATAAATAGTAATAATAATTTACATGTTTTCAGCATTGTTTTGATGCGATTGAAATTCTGTTAGTAGGAAAACTCACAGAGATAAATACAGCAAGCAAGATTTTTTTTTGTTGTTGTTTATGTTTTTCGTATATGAATATCGGATGGAAGAAATACAAAGAAACAAATGATCAAACAAATAAATACATATAATATATATATATACATATATATATATTACCAAGCTGGATATTATCATACAGAATAAAGATGATCATACAAGAATTTTTAGTTACAGTTTCTGATTTAACTTAAAAACGGTATCGTTTTGGAAACTACATTGAACTGATATACATATATGTATGTATGATGCATTGTACAATTGTATATTTAACATGAATAAAAATTTATCTATAGAAATACATATATACAAATATAAGTGTTTCGCGGGTTTGCGGTGAAAATTGAAACAATACCAGGAAAAACCAATATGACCAATTTAACCAATATGATCATACAAAAAGATGAATATGATTTATTGTTTTTGTATGAACACGTATTATTAGAAATAAAAAATATTCTAAAAAATAATTTTAGATAAAAAAAATATTATTTTGAAAAAATACTTTCAATTAAAAAAAAAACCATCACAAATTTAAATTAATTATTATTTTCTATATTGCATTACATAAAAATGTAACATGAAATATGTAATCATTTATTCTGTAAATATAATTATAATTTATTCCTTTAAGAAATTTTACGCATATAATATCTTTTTTATGACATCATAACAACAACAAATCTGCTGGGTGAAAATTGAAACAATACCTGGAAATTTCGACCAATATGATCGTACAAAAGATGAATATGATTTGTTGTTTTGTATGAACACGATCAAACAAGAATGGGGTTTTTGATATTAGATCGTATGTAATAGAGATTTTTGTTGTAATTTAATTTTTGTTTTTGAAGAAAAATATTAATGTTCACATCATAACAACAACATATCTGTTGGATGAAAATTGAAGTGATATAATATAATATAGATATCGCCTGCACAAAAAAAAAAAAAAACAATTTACATGTTTTCAACATTGTTTTAATACGATTGAAATTCTATATGTAGGAAAGATAAAGAATTAATTGTTTTTAATTGTAAGATGATGTCTGTATCAGACTACAACCTTGATTTTTACTATGTATACTAATCCATATAGTTAGTGACCTAAATTTTTCGAAAATGATTATTAGTATAATTTTAATATAATTAAATATATAAATATAAAGTATAATTTTAATATATTTGAAGAAATTGTTGGCACACAACAGATATAATTTTTAAAAATGCTTCATATAATGAAAAAATTATAAGATGAATAAAAATTTTAAAAATAAAAAAAGAAATTATTAAAAAATTTATAAAAAAAAAATATGGAAAATGAGAATAGAAAAAAATATCATAAAAAATATAATTTTAGAAAACAAAATATTATTATTGGAAAAAAATAAAATACTTTCAAATAAAAACCTCAGGGAGCGATCGGATTCAGACGTCGGACATCGGACGTCCGACGTCGGACTCGGACGTCGGACTCGGGCGTCTGACTCGGACGTTGGACGGTGCAGTTCGAACGATGGAATTTCATCGTACTGTTAAGTTGGTCGCTTGAAATTATTTTATTTTAAAAAAATTGATATAAACGTCTATGATTAAGATAAATATTGATGTAAAAGTCTTTAATTTATATAAAAATTGATGTAGACGTCTATGATTTAGATAAAAACGGATGTAAACGTCTATGATCTATATAAAAATTGATGTAAACGTCTATGATTTAATAAAAATTGATGTAAACGTCTATGATTTATAATGCAAAATGCGGTGGGTATCGTAACTGCGCGGAGCGCAGGTACGGTACCCACAGTCATGTGAGGTATCCCCTTCGGGGACACCGCACATGACCGCATTTTGCATTATAAATCATAGACGTTTACATCAATTTTTATTAAATCATAGACGTTTACATCAATTTTTATATAGATCATAGACGTTTACATCCGTTTTTATCTAAATCATAGACGTCTACATCAATTTTTATATAAATTAAAGACTTTTACATCAATATTTATCTTAATCATAGACGTTTATATCAATTTTTTTAAAATAAAATAATTTCAAGCGACCAACTTAACAGTACGATGAAATTCCATCGTTCGAACTGCACCGTCCAACGTCCGAGTCAGACGCCCGAGTCCGACGTCCGAGTCCGACGTCCGACGTCGGACGTCCGATGTCCGACGTCTGAATCCGATCGCTCCCTGAGGTTTTTATTTGAAAGTATTTTATTTTTTTCCAATAATAATATTTTGTTTTCTAAAATTATATTTTTTATGATATTTTTTTCTATTCTCATTTTCCATATTTTTTTTTTATAAATTTTTTAATAATTTCTTTTTTTATTTTTAAAATTTTTATTCATCTTATAATTTTTTCATTATATGAAGCATTTTTAAAAATTATATCTGTTGTGTGCCAACAATTTCTTCAAATATATTAAAATTATACTTTATATTTATATATTTAATTATATTAAAATTATACTAATAATCATTTTCGAAAAATTTAGGTCACTAACTATATGGATTAGTATACATAGTAAAAATCAAGGTTGTAGTCTGATACAGACATCATTTTACAATTAAAAACAATTAATTCTTTATCTTTCCTACATATAGAATTTCAATCGTATTAAAACAATGTTGAAAACATGTAAATTGTTTTTTTTTTTTTTTTGTGCAGGCGATATCTATATTATATTATATCACTTCAATTTTCATCCAACAGATATGTTGTTGTTATGATGTGAACATTAATATTTTTCTTCAAAAACAAAAATTAAATTACAACAAAAATCTCTATTACATACGATCTAATATCAAAAACCCCATTCTTGTTTGATCGTGTTCATACAAAACAACAAATCATATTCATCTTTTGTACGATCATATTGGTCGAAATTTCCAGGTATTGTTTCAATTTTCACCCAGCAGATTTGTTGTTGTTATGATGTCATAAAAAAGATATTATATGCGTAAAATTTCTTAAAGGAATAAATTATAATTATATTTACAGAATAAATGATTACATATTTCATGTTACATTTTTATGTAATGCAATATAGAAAATAATAATTAATTTAAATTTGTGATGGTTTTTTTTTTAATTGAAAGTATTTTTTCAAAATAATATTTTTTTTATCTAAAATTATTTTTTAGAATATTTTTTATTTCTAATAATACGTGTTCATACAAAAACAATAAATCATATTCATCTTTTTGTATGATCATATTGGTTAAATTGGTCATATTGGTTTTTCCTGGTATTGTTTCAATTTTCACCGCAAACCCGCGAAACACTTATATTTGTATATATGTATTTCTATAGATAAATTTTTATTCATGTTAAATATACAATTGTACAATGCATCATACATACATATATGTATATCAGTTCAATGTAGTTTCCAAAACGATACCGTTTTTAAGTTAAATCAGAAACTGTAACTAAAAATTCTTGTATGATCATCTTTATTCTGTATGATAATATCCAGCTTGGTAATATATATATATGTATATATATATATTATATGTATTTATTTGTTTGATCATTTGTTTCTTTGTATTTCTTCCATCCGATATTCATATACGAAAAACATAAACAACAACAAAAAAAAATCTTGCTTGCTGTATTTATCTCTGTGAGTTTTCCTACTAACAGAATTTCAATCGCATCAAAACAATGCTGAAAACATGTAAATTATTATTACTATTTATTTTTGTGTCGGTGTTATCTATATTATATTATATCACTTCAATTTTCATTGAGCAGAATTGTTGTTGCTATGATTTGTACATTAATATTTTTTTCCAACTAATTTTAATTAATATTATATGTGGAAACCATTTATTATAAATTAACGAATAATTTTCTAATTTTACAAATTTTTAAATTTAAATATTTATTTTTTTTAAAATAATTAATTTTTTTTTTTTATTCAATAATTTTATTTTTAATACTTTATTTTTTTTTTCTAAATTTTTTATAAATTTTTTAAAGTTTTTTTTTTTATAAATTTTTTTTTTACATACCTTTATCATTTACAAATTTTAAATTTAAATATTTTTAAACTAATTTATTTTTTTAAATTAATTTATTTTAAATTTGTTTTTATTTAGTAATTTTTTTTTATTTTTTATTTTTTAAATAAATTTTATTTTATATAATTTGTATTCGTTTTGTCTCTCGACAAATATTTTTAATCAATATAATTAAAATAATATCAATTATTGTGTGTGCGGAATTTCTTTATTTCTAAATTAATTTTTATTAACTTAAATTTGCAAAATGTTTTGTTGTTGTTTTTTTTTAACTGTTTTTCCTTTTAATAATATTTTTAATAATCATTTTAAGTTTTTTTTTGAAATAAAAAGTTATTATACGGAAAATTTCTAAAGGAATAAATTATAATTATAGTTACAAAATAAATTATTACATATTACATATTATTACATGTTACATTTTATGTAATGTAATATAGAAAATAATTAATTTAAATTTGAGAAGTTTTTTTTTTTTATTGAAAGTACTTTTTCGAACAATAATATTTTTTTCTAGAATTATTTTTTTATAATATTTTTTTCTATTTTAAAAAAAAATAAAAATAATCAATAATCAATATTTTTTTTTTAAATAAATTTTTAATAATTACTTTTTTTTTTAAAATTTTTATTCATCTTGTAATTTTTGATTATATGAAACATTATTTTTAAAATTATATCTATTGTGTGCCGAAAATTTTGGAAATCATTTCCCAAACATCTTTCATTATAGCTTTGCCTGCGTTTTTAAACGTTAACCAACCCCGGTCCATGTTGGTTAAAACTTACTCCACAGTATGTTATGCCTACTTTATCAGTAGGTTCAATATCATTCAATGCATAATGTACAATTTCTTGTACAACCTCTTTAATCCATTCGGAAGGATCTTCATTATCAGGCACGGGTTTAATTTTAAATTCGAGTTTATGCCCTCGTAAATTCTATAGTGTTCTAGTAATATTTTAACGCACCGAACCTCTTTCATTATCATATTTTAACACAAAATGTTTTTTTTAATTACAGTAATAATTTAAAATATAACCTAATTAATCTATAAATTTATAATACGTCAAATGATTAAGTATGTATCTTTATTGGAATGTAACTATATATAGTGAACCAATATCGTTTTTAAAATAATTGTCATAATATGTTAAATTTAAGAAAACTCCATTGTAAAAATATTTAGTTTATCTTTTTGAGAAATGTGTACAATAATCGATACATTCAATGATTTAATAATTCGAACGAATAATATCGAACGATTCTACCAGATGTATTATACATAATCTACGAACATTTTATGTAATATAATATAGAAAAATAATTAATTTAAATTTGTCCGAAAATATTATACCACCGCAATGTTTTTTTTTATTTCTTATCTGTTTATTCTTGTCAAGTGTGGAAAATGTAAGTACGCATTTTTATCGGAATGTAACTATAAATAGTGAACCAATATCGTTTTTAAAAATAATTGTTATAATATGTTAAATTTAACAAAACTCCATTGTAAAATATTTAGTTGTTTATGATGATATTTAGATGTTTTTGATAAAAAAAACACCATATTCAGCCTTTTTACTCAATCTCATATTTACTATGATGAAAAAAATGTGATTTACAATAACACACCTGCAAAGTTTTAGATTTTTTAGCATGGGGTTTCTTCTTATCGTACATATTTTATTTTATTTTATTTATTTTTTTTTATTTTTTAAATTTTTTCAGCAATCTATTTTCTTGAAGGCTTGTACACGAGTTAGGAAATATTTGCTAGGAAATCATAGCCGATCTCTCTCCCAATCAAATCAACTAAAATGACGAAAAACACGCCCCTTTTTCTCTTCTTTGAGTTGAAATATATTTAACTTTAAGCAAAAAACTCGCAGACGACCAACTTAATCACACAAAAATTCTCTTAATCACACAAAAATTCTCTCAGAGAGAGTTCGGCTATGATTTCCTAGCAAATATTTTCTAACTCGTGTACAAGCCTTGAAAAGGTTTTCGTTTTTCTCTTCTTCGCGTTCATCAGAAATATTTGTAAAATTATTGTGTTTGAATTGCTCATCTCATTTCTCCGAAACAACATATCATATTCAGCCTTTTACTCTATATTTTAAGCAGCCACGGTCAATTTAATTGATTCCGAGGTATTCATATACCCAAACACACTATTACAGTTTTTGTTGTTTTGTTTACGTGAATTTTATCGATCATAATGTTTACCAATACATTGATACTGTGAGGGAATATAGAAATGTTAAGACATATTATATTAGACATGTGTAAGTCATTCAGTATTAGAGTAGTATTCATTCGCAATTTACAGTTTGTGTTAATCAGTTGCGGTAGTGACTTTTTTTCGACTAGTTTAAAATATGTAATCCAATGTTATGTTTATTTTTATGATTGTGCGATTATTTTATTTAATAATAGTTTTAAAAATTGACAATTTTATTTTAATGTGATTGTGCGATTATTTTATTTTAATAATACTTTTAAAAATGATAGTTTTATTTTTAATGTGATTGTGCGATTATTTTATTTAATAATAGTTTTGAAATGACAGTTTTATGCAGTGTCTACCAAATTCAGCATCGCTCGAAGCTCCAATATTAATTCCAGAGTATAGTATAATGGTAAGTATTTATAATAAAAAAAAAAATTATTTTAAAAACGGAGTTATATTAACTCATGTTTTACAATAAATTATTTGAAGTGTGTTTTCCTCATCAGAGGAAGTTTGAGCTATTCATTATGGTAATCCAAGCCTGCAAAACTTGTTGTAGTGTCGAACAGCTTGCGCAGGTCATTTTCAATTAATTTGTGTAAAACATATATAAATTTTGTTGATACGTACTTTGATCTGGTTTGAGGATGTTATTAAAACAATTTCACTGATTGGTACACAACAAAATGTATGAGTTTGGTAACTACGTTTTTTTTTTTATATAGAAATTTTCCCTAATACCACTAAAATCAACATATTACCGTATTACGTTTGAATCGCATACTATTTTATCAGATAAAAAAAATTTCATTAATAAAATCAAGGTTGTAGTCTGATACAGACATCATCTAGCAATTAAAAAATAATAATTCTTTATCTTTCCTACTTATAGAATTTCAATCGCATCAATACAATGCCGAAAACATGTAAATTTTTTTTGTGTATGCGATATCTATATTATATATTATATTACTTCAATTTTCATCCAACAGATTCGTTGTTGTTGTTATGATGTAAACATTAATATTTTCCAGAAACAAAAATTCATGTTTGATCGTGTTCATACAAAATAATAAATCATATTCTCTTATCTATAGTGTTAAATTTCACTTTTTTTTTTAAAACCTTTACTATCGTGAAATTTCATTAATAAAATCAAGGTTGTAGTCTGATACAGACATCATCTAACAATTAAAAAATAATAATTCCTTATCTTTCCTACATAGAGAATTTCAATACATATCTATGTACACGAAAATAAATAAATAAAAAATTTTGTGTAGGCGATATCTATATTATATATTATATTAGTTCAATTTTCATCCAACAGATTCGTTGTTGTTGTTGTTATGATGTATACATTAATATTTTCCAGAAACAAAAAATTCATGTTTGATCGTGTTCATACGAAACAACAACGACAAATCATATTATTCAGATTTCAATAGTGTTAAATTTCAATTTTTAATTTTTTATTTTTAAAAACCTTTACTACATTCTAAAAGTACAACCCTCATAATACCGCCGCCTCGCACCGAGTTTGTACCTATTTTTTTATCGATATATTTTAATTTTTTTAATTTTTTTCTTAGAATTTAAATATTTTCACACATCATCAGATTTTTTCCCACAATGCTATGACGTCACAATTCTTGGAAGTGAAATTTGATACTGCGGAAATAAAAATATTGAAATTCCATAAAAGTCAATGACCTTGTGTTAATTTCGGGGTCATTGACTTTCATAGAATTTCAATATTTTTTATTTCCGCAGTATCAAATTTCACTTTTTTTTTTCCCACAGGTGTCAAATTACAATTTTTTTTTTTTTTTTTTTTCCCACAGGCATCAAATTTCAAGGTGTCAAATTTCAAGGTCAGGTGTCAAATTACAAATTTTCCCACGACAAAGTGCCCCCATACCTACTATTAGATCAAGGATAGTAGAATAACAACCAGTCTCATCATCTGATGTGTGTTTATGCATGAAGGTGCTTTAATGCATTAAATATACGGAGCGCACAAATCAGAATTAAACTACCATTTAATTTCGTCGCACTTCGGTTTGTAATCGTCTGAGATCTTGCAAGCCCTCAGCCCTCTGCCAGTAGCTTTTTATTATCTTCTCCTAAACTGTTATCGTGAGGGATAAGAGAGCCCAAATATTTGAACCTAATTACTCCCTCAAACATGTAGGAGCCACTATACTATAATTTGGTGTGTCATTGTCTGGTTTGGAGTCCAACAGAAACTGAATACTCTACCAGCTGATCAAGTATTTCGTTCACTCCGTTTCTATTCAGTACAATCATACCTTGTTTTCCAGGGCAGGCCACAATCTTTCTACATTCATCGAGTCGTAAGCCTGCCTGAAATTCAGGATTAGAATCATCCGCAGCGAAAAAACTTGATCAGCAAAGCAGAGCAATAACGCGATAATTCTCACATTAGTCTTTCTTGTTCAAGATCATATCGCGACCACTTTTCAATCGTTAGGCATAACTTTACTTTGCCATACTAATCGAATAAGACCATACAGGCAAGTTCATATAAAGTTCTCCACCGAATACCAAAAGCACTGAATTAAGTCAGTCCACCTCAGATGAGCGGTTTCGTTTTAATCTCTCAATATCTTTAGTCAATACCCAATGGGGTGTACTTTCAATTCAAATTTCCGCAGTCTGCATTTAAGGTGACTCAACTACAGGCTGTGACGCACGATGAACCCCAAGAAGGTCGGTGAAGATCCCATTCCATGTGTCAAGTATTGCATTAATGTTTACGTAAAGGTTTCCATCCCGGTCCCGAATGGTGGTTGACCTAGGCCTGAAAATATGATTTAATCCGGTAATCCATTTAAAGAAATTAAGCAGACTGGGCCACTTTTTGAACAGTTAGTGAGCCTGAAGGGCCGACAAAAGATTGGATATAATAGCAACACTATACAATCCAATAAGTTACCTTACGCGCAGGCACTGAAATGTGCAGCAAAACAGGTACCACACCGTATTCCGTATGAGAAAGCAAAGAGTCAAATCAGAAAGCTCCATAGTGGCAACCGTCAAAGATTGTCACTGTCAAACCAATGCCCAGGTAAAGGCAAAAAGGTAAGAGCAGAAATAGGTAAATTGTATATATATACTTATAATCTATACTTCCAACACTCTGATGATCCTGTGGATTATATATATAGGCTTGATTAGATTATGGATGGCCTTAAGAACCATCGTATTATCATCACTTCCAACTTCAATGCTAAATCCAAACAACGGCATAATAGAGATCCGAACGAGAGAGATTCTCTCGTAGATCAGTTTGTAGCTATAATGAAGCTGTCCAGTCAAGCACATATCCCCACAATAGTGAACCGAATGTTGACCTCACATTAATCTACAAGCGACCAAAGAACCATTGTTTTCAACCATTGCGAGTTTCTTGAAGAGCAACGAGTTCCAGCCGATTCTTTTTCAAGCTTGTGATAAGGCCTTCTTACGCTCCTGTTTGCCAAAGTGGATCATGGATCCAAATTTTCGAGTTGTTACTTGAGCGGGGGTTCGGTGTTGACTTTATCAAAATGTCCAGCCCAGCGATCCAATCGTTTAGCCGGATCCTGCGAATAGCAAATAATACTGTGGTGTTATTCTAACAAAACACTTTCGTCCAATTTAAATTTACGAGACATGTGCGTACCCCCAGACTAACGAGGCCAATTCAACTTTACATAATATAGTCACTAGCAAATTTCTTAACAACACTTTCCGTTTAGTACCCATAATTATGTATATGTACATGTATATGTGTATAAATAACAACAATTGTTGTAATTATAATTCCTAAATTAATTAACCAAACCACAAAGGACATGTCATACACATATATGTACAGTCTTCAGTGATATTATTTCCTTCAGGCAACAACAAAATGTTGTTTCGAAAGGAAATGTGTCCTACTTACATATACATATACAAAGGGAAGTCATTTAAATTTGTTTACGATAAAGCTATTCCCTAAAGAGTTTTCATTTTATTTTAAAAACCAACCAAACCCAAAAAGCACAACAATATAAACCTACAAACTTAAAAGCTTTAATTATTTTTAAATATGGCATTTAAAACTAAAGAAAGTTGAAAATGTTTAAGTTACATTTAATTGGTCTTAAAATGATCTTGAATTTGTCGCATTTTAATATTCAATCAACGCCATAATCTAATTAATGCTTTGTATTTACTGTAAATAGGGCTTTCTAATCAACGGCTAATTTGTATGCTGAAATGGTGGAATCTACAATGGATAAACTAACTGCCGAAACCAAATCAAAGAACAAACTGAAATAGTAACGGCCGCTACTGCACAACCAGACGCAATAATCAAGCTAACAATTTGATCAACAGAATGGGAAATCTGATCAGTTATACATTAAAATTGAGCAACAGACGCAACAATCGAGTGAGAAATTAGAGCAGCACAACTTGAACCGCAATCAGCAAATTCAACAACAAAATAATAAGCTGGGGGGTTGGAGGCAGGCATGACATAAAGGATACAACTATTGGAGGGCAGGATTAAAGAGTTTAAAACTCGCCAGGAAAACGGTCCCTTACACCACAACGATACCTTAACACGAAGCTACACAATCACATCAATAGAACCGCGTACTAAAGGGTTCATTAAAGGGTTTTTGAAATTTCCATCGTTTTGTGGCGGAAAAGGGTTCATAGGAATGGCTAAATACCATAATTTTGGCACTAAGAGGCAAGCCAGTGGATGTGCTACAGATAGTACCTGCATTAGAGAAGACCAGCGACAGGAATTTGACTGAAAATTGAACTTGAAGTACAAGCTTACTGTAAAGTTCCGGGTGATGTCTTGAATGAATCTACAGTGGATGCATTCATTAACGCCGTATAGGACGACCACTTGAAACTTCTCACTTGAGGATGAAAGTAAAAGGTAAACGCATGGACGAAGTGTTAGGATCGGGGTTGGAATACGATGCAGCTAGAGCAGATCTATAACGCAAATAGCGGCGATGTTGGAAGCAAAGATGTTACGATCAGCATAAGGCTTCCAGAAAATGCTCTCGATCAACATGTTTTTTCAAATTGCGTACTGGAAGAACAACGTTAATAAGGCAATATACCACCCAGCAGCAACCGGATCATTCGCCCATTATGTGATCATCTCGCGGAAACAGAGGCGAAAGTAGCAATAAAAGTGCTAAAATGATTGGCCGACGTCTTCGCCTTGAACGATGATGACATGACGAGAACTGATATAGTGCAACATCGGATCGACACCAGAAATGTAGCTCCAATTAGACAGGCCCCAATAGATTACTGCAGGCTAAGCAAGAATAGGCCGAACTATGGTTAAGAAAATATGGAGCACGACGGTATAATCGAGACGTCTAGCAGCCCGTTGAGCTCGCCAATGATGTTTGTGCAAAAGAAGGCCGGTTGGTCGATGATGTTTTGTGTTGACTACCGCAAGCTAAACGATGTTACTAAAAATGATACCTACCCATTGCCACGTATCGATGCCAGCTTGGACACGTTATCAGAAGCCAACATTTTCAGCATGTTAGATCCCCCAAGTGTGTAATGGCATGTTGCAATTCATGAGGATGACAGAAACAAAACTTACATTACTGTAGGACATGTAATGCATCAGTCCCGTTTGAGAGATTAACATACACATCTGGATATCATCTAATCAGACGCACATTTAACGATCATCAAGAGAATCATGAACAAGTCGAGCAAACCATCAAAGCTGACGAATTAAAATTTAACGCATCAAAATGTATTATCTGTTCATGATGAATTCATGTGTGGCTGGAATGATCCGCTCAACGCCGTAGAAGAGTCGCACACTCCTAGAATCATACACGAGCTAAGGAATTGTTTAGGACTATGTTCTTACTATTGGCGATTTTGGCCGAACATTGAGGGGTGTCGCATGACTTTGCATCGTCTTACTCAATATAACGCTTCTTCCTGGTGGTTAATAAGAGGTCATTTTTGAAATGCACTCGAGATGGCTTTCGTTGGTTTAGTTGCCTGCAAATCAAGATCTATGATATACTTAATCTGGGTAGAAGAATCTAGTAGTGAAATAAGCTTAAAGGATAATAAATCCCAATTCGTAAGTTATGGTTTAACCGGTGATCCTTTAAAGTAAATATCAAACGAGATACATCAATGATCATCTGTCTCCGTCCAATTATTGATAAAGAAAGGTGGTTCTATTCCATTTATGTATGAAATTCCACATCGTCCATAAGCCAACCACGGCTTCGTCTACAGACCTGCATCTGAACTTCAAAATTCCAGATCACTTTTTCCAATAAAAGGAGACCAATGACCCCAATTTCTGCTCGAATGTCGTTTTTAAGTTGTTGAATTGTTTCTGGAGGATTAGAATAAACCTTACCTTTCAAATAACTCCACAAAAAATAATCAAGTGGTGTTAAATCCGGGCTCCCTTGTGGCCAAGGAACTTTACAATTTGAGAAAAAATGGATTGTTGCACGATTTGTGTTGCAAGTCTTGTTGAAAACAAACGGTCGTTGATACGCAATTCATTCAATTTAGGCCACAGAAAACCAGTTAACATGTTGCGATAACATTCCCCATTCACAGTAAGGGCATTTTCCTGTTCGTTTTAAAAGAAAAACGGCCCAATGATGCGACCAGCCCACTAACCACACCAAACAGTAACTGTTGGACGATGAAGTTCTGCTTCGTGAATAACATGAGGATTGTTTGCTCCCCAAAGTCAAAAATTTTGTACATCACGGAAGCTTTCACTAACACCCGCCACTGCATCAGGACGCTCACGTAATCTACGAATTATTGTATTTTTGGAACGATTACGTTCATAATAAATTTGAACAACATTTAGTATTGAAATTCATTGTTTGAAAAAAGGATCAACAGATGGCCCACCCTGTACTTGTAAAATATTCTAAAGTGTAGATTAATTTCACAGATTTTAATTTGAGATCATGTCTTAGGTTATTCGTCAAAATCACCAATACATTGACAGTTTTGTTTTCTGAGTAAATAAAGTTAATCAATCGCAATCATAAATCAAATTTCGGCCCGTACTGCTATTTAAAATTAACTTCGTTGCGTTATCAATAGATAATTTTTAAATCTTTTAGATAAGAAATGTTTGTGAATTAATATTAAATGTACAAATTTAGTACAACTTATATCTTCAAACTGCATACACAAGTGTTAAATTAGTGTAGCGTACGTGTATTTAGTGTAAAAAATATGGAAATGAAAATCAATGACGTACCATTCGAAATGGCCGAAATTACGGCTAAACTGTTCAATTTACCATTCCTCTCTGATGTTACATTTGTTATCGATGGCAAACAGATTTACGCGCACGCACTAGAATTAATGAAACGCAGTGTGGTGTTTCAAAACCAGTTAGAACCTACGATGGGCGAAAAAATGCTTATTCCAATTACTGATTATGGATTTGACGTTTTTTATCAGTTGATTCGATTTATATACACCGACGAGTGTCTTATCACTAAAACAAATTGTTATGAATTATTGAAATTGGCGAAACAGTATAAAGTGATAAGATTAGTTAATGTTGTACAAAATTCCGGTTTGTTTGACAATTTAACGTTGCTAAACTTTTGTATTATGAAAATCATCAGATTGTCTTAATTCATCTGAAAAGTGAAGTGGCTTACTGTTTAGATGACCATATGGAGGCAACCGAATTTTTATCGAATCACCCACACACCGTAGAAGAAATTTTGAAATTTGATCAAATCGATGTTGATGTATCCGAATTGTATATACTCAATGCATTGATCCGTTGGATGAAACAACATTGCATTCAAAACCAAATTCAATTTTCCGATTGTCGCAACAAATTTGAAAAATTGATTTGTCTAATCCGATTTCCAACGCTGTCCAATGAAGATCTGATTGATGTTAAAACTAAATATCCTGATTTATTAACAAAAAGTGATTTAATGAGTATCGGTAGCCAAAAAGTTTTTGGTGTTAAATGTGAAGACAGAATGTGGAATGATGTACCCAGAATGACGATTGAATTGCCCTATGAACTGAAGTTGATTCCAAGTGATAACCTAATTGAAACAAGGTTTTTCGTTGCAACTGAAATGATTATGGCTGGATTTATTTTCGGTTCGAATTCAAAAATGAACATCACAATTTCGTGGAAAAATTCCGTATCAACAGTGAAAACCGAAACACCTTTAAATTTAAAATTATTTACACATGATACACAGTTCAACAAAGCTTCCGTTTTAATAAGTTTCGGATCATCTATTCGTGTGCGGCCTGGTTTTATGTATACCATCGCATGTATTCCTCAAAGTAACTCAGCAAATGCGGAAATTGATTATTTGTGTCGTAAACCACAAACTGAAGTTATCATAAATGCTCCACCAAATTCAGTTAAAATGTTACAAACTCATGAAACGATGCATGAAATTATGTTCCTGAAACCAGACGCTTCCTGAAAATCGATTAATGTAAAACTAATAAATAATTAAAAAACTTGAGTAGTGTTTGTGAAGTATATGATCGTTTTGTTAACTTGAGTTGAAATTATTTTTGAAAATTGCGCTAAAGTCTGTTCAAAATTCACTGTGGCAAAGGTAAAGTAGGTAAGTAAAAGTAAAAATTGGTCAATACAGATTTTTATTTGGAATTGTTTTTGTTTTATTTTTGACAATCAAACCAAACTGGGAAATTCGAATAAAATTCAATTTTATAAAACTTGTCATTATCGTTACCCAACGCGAGTAGAAAATAAAAATAACAATGAATTTACAAATGCACAGAATCGTAAGTTGGAATGCCCGAATGGGCTAATCCAACATATCCCCGAACTGGAAATATTTCTATTAAACCAAAAACTAATACATGTCTTATCTCTGAAACATCTGTAAAAACTATCCACTTGAAGTAAGATACCTTGTCGCAAAGAAACGTAATGCTCGAAAGCCCTCGCAAATCAATCGAACCAAAGAAAATAATAACATTCTTAATAACCTATGTAACAAGTTGAAATATCTGATCCGAACTGTTAAGAATGAATCAATAAGTACATATTTGTCGTCACTTACTAGCCAAAAAGATACCGAATATTCCTTATGGAAAGCAACAAAAGTACTTAAGAGATCAACAAATTTGACGGTTCCAATTAGAAATGAGGATGGAAGCTGAGCTAGCTGACTTGTTTGCGAGATACCTAGAAGAAACGTTTCAACCATGATCCAGGCAAACTGCGGATGAAAATGTTAACCTATACTGAAACGATCTGATGAGCTTGAAATACAAAGTGTATCTCTGCAAGAGCTACACAAGAGGAAATTAAAAATTTATACATGAAAAAATATCCTGGGTACGACCTCATGACTGGATAAATCATTAAAGAACTAGTAAATAAAGCGGTAAGTAAACCGCTACATATAATCAATGCTGTGTTTAGACTAAGATACGTTCCAAGGCAATGGGAGGTGGCAGAGGTAATCATGATCATAAAACGTAATAAATAATGTAGCTATAAAAAGTCCGTCAGACCGATATTCATACTCCCAACCATAAATCCAAGAATTTTGAAAAATTGCTCCTGATAAGAATGAAACGAATAATGGTGGACAGAAATCTCATTCCTGACCATCAGTTTGGATTCAGAGAAAACCAGAAAACCACTCGACTATAGAACAAGTCCATAGAAGCACAGATATTGTAGAACGTACACCAGAAACTAAAAAAATATGTTCAAGCGTTTTCCTGCATTTGATTGAGTTTGGCACAAAGGATTGGAGTTCATGCTCAAGCAAGACCTTCCAAACGATATTAGGAAACTCTGAAATCCTACCTAACCCACAGACACTTCAGTGTAAAATATATGAAGACGAATACTCGGACCTAAAGAAAATTTCAGCTGGAGTACCACTAGGTAGCGTATTGCGCCTTGTCTTTTACTTCCTGTATACTCGGGACATACCACCAATGGAAGAAGCAACTATAGCAACATATCCTGATGATACTGCGATTTTGGAACAATGTAGGAGAAGCTACTAACAAATTGAAAAAATCTACAAATTCAGTCAACAATTGGATGACAAAATGGACGATAAAACTGAACGAAACTAAATCAGTGCATGTGAGCTTTACTAATAAAAATATTTCTAATAGAATCCCAAACAAAATCAACTCTAAACAGGTTGCCTATGCAGATACGGCGAAATATCTAGGTATAACGCTGGATGCCAAGTTGAGGTGAAAAGAAAAAGGAAGAGCTTAACATGAAGTATAGGAAGATGTATTGGCTCTTAGGTAGACATTCTAAACTATCCATACAAATACTGAAACCGTTATGGACCTAGGGTATACAGCTACCAAGAAAACGAACATCAAGATGATAGAAACGTTCCAAAACAAAGTACTTCGGAATATTGTAAATGCTCATTGGTTCCATAGAAATGAAGACCTCCACCGAGATTTAACGATGGAATATATCGGTAAAGTTATTACGTATCATACTCTCTAGCATGATTTACTCCTCCGATAGCACGAGAAGCTCTATTATGGGAAACATTTATATAAATAAATAATTTTAATTTCTGGGACTAGCCGTTGGGCTATATCCCAATAAATGGGCGGATTATACTCCAGTACTCAATGCCACTAATGGGCCCACGGTGCAATACCCACATTCACACGAACATTCATTCAACCCATTCATCCCATTCACACAGTACAGTTACCACCTGCGCATTGCATAGCTCCATGTCACCCTGTACAGTGACATGGAAGATGGGTCGGCCCATGAAAAAAAAAATTTTAGTTGGTTGTTGAATTTCCTAAAGTTGCAAATCCAAAATCCAAAAATGGATTACTTGTATCTAACAATAAATTATGGTTAATCTGGTGTACTAGCCAAGTTGCTCAAATGGCTTAAATAATTATATATTTAGAAGTTGTTTTAACTTTCTTTGCTAAGGTTATTATTGACTTCATTCAGGGCTGGAATATTGTAACATCATCAAATCTGTATAACCTAACGGTTTTCTATACGGGTTCATTCATATTTGTCTTCAAATGATCTCGAATTCTCCACACGAATTTTTCTGATTTGTAAGTGCCCACTCTTCTATTGAAAACTTCTTCACTCCTTACATAAATTGCAGTGGAATTATTACTATTAACAGTCTTCAAGGCCAATACTGGGTCTTCATACTATCTTACTTAATCTGAAGAAACCAAATTGTTCTCTACACCGTGGAGCCAACCGTCGTCTGCAACGACCTCTGCCCATACCATATGTTGGCTCTCCTTTCAGAGATTACTGCAAAATTCGATCCGGGTCCGCTCGCAAAACTAGACTGAGCCGGCGTACTCGATGAGATCTTTCTTCATGTACAATATCGGGGAATTTGATTAGATCTCTAATCTTGATATTGTAGAGAGCTCGGTATTCTTCTTCGTGTTTGTTTGTATGATATACGCATACCACAACGCATGATTCTTCTCTCAAATGTACGGAGAAAATCCTCTCAAATAACTTGACCCTTATAAATAGTGGTAACACCAGAATCCCTTAAGGTGTGTTACGCATTGGCACTGAAAGCTGCAGCAATACTGGTATGTTCCAAGTGACAAAGCAAAAAGCAAAGTCAGAAAGACCCAGTAGCAACCGTCAAAGGATGTCACTGTAAAACCAATATCAAGTCCTCCTATGCAAATATCGCGGACATGAAAAGTATAGACTGGAGATATAACAACATTGTCCAGAAGTGTCAGATTTTAAAAATATTCGGAATTTTTCGAAAAATCTGACTAAATCAGTTAATTTTATGAAATTTTTGAAATTATAAATTTAAAATTCCAAAAAAAATACCAAAACTATTTTGGGATTATTTCATATCGCACACATTCCTAAATATAGAAAAATTTCTTCCAATATACTCATGGGGGTACGCTACACGCTCCAGAACTATGCAGTCGAATTTTTGGAATAGGTGAAAATACACTTTTGGACTAGCCTGGAACTATTTAGACTCTTTGCCTTAATGCTTTAACGGCTGTATTAAATAATCCTGCCACTCTTTTTGGATTTAACAATTCCTTATCCGCACGTATCCTACAATTTAACCCTATTTCATAGATTTATTGCCGAAAATATGTAGAATATGGCCACTTAGGGATTGTGTTATAATGTAGTAGTCGATCTCTTCAAGTCCCCTCTAAATCCGCGTGCTCATCCCTTCGATGTTTTTCACTGTCCAGCTTCCTTTTATTTCCATGTTGCGAAACCTGTCGTCCAGATTTGGTATTTTGCCCCAACAGCAGCTTTTATTGTGTATAGATGGCTAAGAGCTCCATGGTCACGAGATCTATTGGTATACATCCAATTATTACTATAATGTCTGCTTCACATATCGTGCGTGAGATATATACTGACGTTGCTCGCAAGGTTCTGTGTCTCTATGTACTAGAGAGAGCCATTTTCGATACATTTCCTTCTTCAAGGAAACGAGCCAATATATCTCTGTTCCATATATAAATGGACCGATTGAACTTTAGTTACTTTGCCAGCCGTTTGTCGGATTTCCTAAAAAAATGTTGGATACATTTAGGAGTCGATGGTGACAGCCTGATCCAAATTAGGCCAGCAGGATCTTTTTTTTTGTGAAGATGACCGTCTCTCTAATTTATTAAAAGTTATAGTGATACGCTGTCCAACAATGTATTATCCTGTGTAAATGATTTGGTTCAATTTGAGTTATCCAGCTTAGTGTCGCGAGCATATCGCACCAACTATAGCTGATTTGAACGCATTTTGTACGTTCAGTAAGTCGAACAATGAAAAGAACAATGCGTCGCGTGAAATGGTTGTAGTCTTCCATCGCCAGTTACACCCACCTTTAGTTCGTCAGCTTGAAAAGCGATAGTTAATCTGCTAATCCAGCACAATGCTCGATATGGCGAATGGAGTTCGCTATCAACTTTCACTTGGCTGATCAGTACCATTGTGGCCTTATTGAAGAGACTTCTATAAGTACACTCTAGTTGATAGATTAATTTTAGCACTTTGCTGGATATTCCATCTGGGATAGGAGCCTTTTCATTCTTAATCAATCGGGTAGTTTTTCCCAGTACTTCTTTGGGGGAAATCGGTACTTCTGCGTTTTGCCCGAAAAAAGTTTCGGCTCCTTCTGATTGTCTAAGAAAGAGTATTCTCACTATCTTCTTTGCAGTGGTGAACTCCGAGCCCCACAGTGGTGAACCCCGAGCCCCATCTCTGGATGTGTGGTACTAGTCCTTTACTCGGGTACCCTGAGCGAAACATGACAAGTCGAAATCTAGCAATCGTTTAAGACCACAAAGGGCGCCACCTCAAGGAAAAGTTTGCTTTTGATATCCAGGTTAGGCATCCTCTAGTGAAGAGCTCTAGCATAAAAGTCTCCAGCTAAAACCATTTCTTCTACCACCATTAAAATTTTATCTTCCAATGCGTCAAATTTGGTTCGGATATCTGCTATCGTTACTGAAATAAGTTCCATATTTGCACTTGGTTCACATGAAACATCTGCCTGCCCCGTGCTTTTCGACGTAAGCAACCACATTTGGGCTTTCGGTACTGTTCGCTAAGTAGTACCATCTCATCTTCTTTACGGTTTTACTTTTTTCATTACAGGGTTTGGTCACCTGGAGGCCCTCCCGATACATCTTATATGTTCTATAGCTCTGGGATTAGGTGCTTAGTTTTGCCGATTCAGACAACTCTCTGACCCCAGAATTCAGTAGTCCTGGGTACCCTGCCTTGTTACCAGCTACAAGACACTTGTACCAGTTTGCTTCTGTCCCTCACAGTTGCTGGTTACGCGGTCATACTCGAGAGCCCTATGCCGCACTCTGCTTATTCGGAATTGGTGGAAAGGAAAATGATGCGAATTCTATTTGCTCGATCTATGAAATATAATCCTTCGCTGACGACATTATATAACGACATCATTAAACCTAGTTATAAAATTAGCTTTAGTGCAATGGGGAATGATGAACGGCGACATCTCTTTATTGTAGCTGATTTTGCCATTAATTACCTCTTCTGTAAAATTAATAATGAAATAACCAGACCAGTTTGTCTGCCCTTATCGATAAATGTTTGTACATCAATCAGGATTTTGAGAACATCTCTCAGTACTGATGGTGTTTGTGTTTAACTATATCTTTGGAATAGTTAACTGTGCTTTATGGTACGAGATGTCATCTTGTTGGATATCATTAAAATATAGGTTTCTAAACAGTTATCGAATGTTAGTTATTGACCAGATATTAAATGGTTTAATAGATGGCCGCCATTTTCGAAGGATGCAGTAATGGTAATTCACGCATTCAACAACTTATGGTATTATCGAATAGAACATAAAGAGTAAATTTTATGTCGGTGGAGTTAAGATTGTTCAAGTAAAGAGACGTGCTCCTTGGAGATCCATAAAGTAGTAATTTGAGGCCACCAGTATTGTTTTGAAATTTTATGTAACTTTCTAACTATGTATCCTCAATTAGATTCCAAATCTTATTTTAGAAAATCGATTGGAAAATTATTTAAGAAGGGAAGTTCCCTTTATGAGTAAGTCATCCAGTATACCTCCACAATTGAGTAACCCAACTTCTTTGGAACAAGTTTGACAGTTTCATAATCTCTTTCAATGCATTTTAATCTGTTTTCAAAATTAATTAGGTTGGAAAAGTTTTGCCAGTCAAATTAAACCACTTTAATTTTGTCCTAAATATATCCAAAAAAAAAAACTCAAAAATTAAGGATTTTCTGTAGGACAAAATTCACAATCCTTTATAAAAGGTTGAAATTTGTTCTAAACCCTAAAAATTACTATGAATCTAATAATTTAACCCCGATTATGTTATTTTTACCAGTCAACCTATTTCTTTTGGCACAAGTCCACCAAATTAATAAATTTCCACATTTTCTTGGGAAACCCTGGAAAGGCTAGCACCTTAATGACGTATATAACACGATGTCATTGGGTCTAAACTATCCGAAAAATATTTCATTAGTGGAAAAAAAACGGGGGATTGGGAGATTAAGGACTACCAAGTTTGATAGAACCTCATGAATTTCGATTATATCACATTTCCGAATTGTAGTCCTAAACCTCTTATACTTTTTTAAAACCTGATATAACTTTCGAATAAGTCAGACACAATGACATCTTGGTACGTGATTATGGTGGTATATAACATGTATTAGACGTAATTATATGAGGTCATACCAAATATGGTTGTCCGAAACGTCCTAGTCCTCTGTTTTTTCTATTTTGAACAATACTGAGACATCCTGCTTTGCACGTATAAGACAATTTTTAGACTCTTTCCAGAACAAATTTTGGACAAATTTCACATACGTGTCAAATTATTATTTGTCATACAACTGAATCGATATTTTTTAAATTGATACAACTATGAACTGGTGCATTCTATTTTAACATGCCAAAATATCGTAATTGGTTGTCGTTGTCTTAACTATGCATATTGATAAAAAATATTGCCAAGTAACTTGCGTACTCTACGTGTCAACCTTATCTATCCCTAACAAATGTCTTCGGATCACATACCCCCCAAAGTTTGATTCCCTATCTGGCGAGTTCCAACGGAAAATACTGTGTAAAGTGTGTACCACCACGATATGGAAACAACTGTTCATCTGCGGTTCTATTTGCCCCGGTTACAAAATTATCTGGGAGATTTTTATTTAGCATAAGCCAGACTTCTAAGATAGCAGCTGCTTTATCGGTAAGTAAATGCTGTATTACGATTGCTCCCATTATCATTTTTGTATAAAACCGCTAAAAACGGATTGCTGCAAGAAAAAAAGGATGATCACTAGAACCCCATAACTCTTAGGTGTGTTCGTTCCTTCATTTACTGAGACCAGCAAACAAAATAATACCAAATTAGGCGTCAAACTCAACAATTTGAACTGTCTGACATCTTTAAATGAGATGGCTGATCAGTTCAACATCCGTTTGACGTGGGTGCCAGGGCATTTCAATATCGCAGGGAATGTAAAGGCAGATGAGTTGGCCCGCAAGGGTACAGCACGCCTAATAACCAAAGGCAGGCGGGATATAAAGATACCGCTTGCTTCATATAAACTGCTGCTCTAGGAAGCAGCCACAAAAGAAACTAACGACAGATGGTCTAACGCCAGTTCGTGTGCAATAACCAGGCAGATCTGGCCTGTACTTGACCGGTCCAGATCAGCCCAACTGATATCGCTGCGACGGCACCATATTGGTATGGTCGTGGGAGCTATAACGGGACATTGCCTCATTGGGTTACATGCGTGCAGACTGGGTGTCCCAGCCCACGATTTCTACCGCAGCTGTGGTGATGAGGAGGAGGAATGAAAATGCACTTCATCTGCTCTGCACCTGTCCTAGTCTAGCGTACAGCAGAACAATATTTATGGGAACTTCCCCTTTGAACGACCTCACGGATCTTAGGAATCCGGGACATTCCCAACTAGCATTTTGAGTTGTAAAGAAGTGTTCACATAATTGTGACAACTAATTTCATTCTTGTTTTGATGTTGCGAACCGTAGATCACAATACTACTACAAGGATGTCACAACAAATTTGGCGAAAATAATCGGTTGTTACAACGTTGTAGTCTTATCATTAGGTGGTTGTGGTTGTGGTACACAACTTATGTAATTTGTCGTAAAACGGTTGTGTAATATATGTGAAATGGTAATTTAAATGTTACCACAACCTTTTGAGATAGTATTTACAGCTAAGATACAACCAGTTCATAACAATATCGGTGATTAAGAATAATCGAAAACTCAACATAATCCACAACCTGTTAACAAACAAAACAATATGGGACGTTAAATTATAACAACCATTTGTATACTAATCAATTGTTTAAAGGTTGTAATAGTACAATGTTATACAATACCAAAAACAAATAGACGAAACAATGGAAGTATAAGTCATAATAGATTAGTTTAATAATTATTGTATTAATATTTTGCGAATTTTCATTTGATTTTTTTTCGCACATGTACGTGAAAAACTATGGGAACTACAATTTTTACTGCAAAATAGTGATTTTTAGTTCGAAAACTAAAGCTTGGCTCTATTTTATTTGTCATTAGAAGAAAATTAATATAATTAAAAACCAATTAAAAAAATAATTACTACGAGATAAAAGGTCAATCAACTTCATTTGGTTAAAACTACAATTTTTTTCCAAAATGGAGTCGAAAATTATCCATATAATATGGCGTAGGTTGTACCAACAGCCGTTCAAATGCAAAAAGACAACAATGTTTTATGAAATTGTTGTGTTTGTGACTAACATAGCAAAACAAAGTTGTGAATCGGTTATAAAACAAACGTTCATTGTCATTTAGTTGTGTTCACAACTAGAGAAACAACGTTTGTATGTGAACGGGTTGTGAAATGGTTGTGAGTTGTGACAAATATATACTTGCAAATATATTCATCTCATACGTTGATTTGACATTTCCAAAATAGCACGGAACACGTAAGTACTGCATTTTTTTGTTAAAATAATTTATTTAATTAATTATTATATAATTATATAAAAGTTTTAATTATATGTAAAGTTTGTTTGTGATAATAAAGAGCATTATAAAATGTAGTTAAAATAAAAAAATAACGTGTTGCATTTTATAGCAATCGCCAAAAACATTTTATCTTTATTTTTTTATTTAGGCCTAACGGGATTTACTTATGCAAAGGAACAAATTTGGTTGTGTGTGCGTACTAGAATACAAATTATTTTTGTAAAATCGGCCTTTCTACAAAAAATTATTTGTAAAGATTTTATTTGTTGTGATTGCGAAATGATTCACAACAAATTTTTGTAAAATCGCACTTTTCACAAAAATTTCTTTTTTAAGTAGTTGTGTGCGAACCAATATGTATATATAAAAAGAAATGGTTGTGAAATCGGGATTTCTAGAAATTAATTGGTTTAGTGTTAATTTATTATTATTTATTTGTTTTGTGTTTTTATATTCCTATAAATTCGTCAACGGTTTTTTTGTCATTCGGTGCAAGTGATTTTCGTGTTTTCCGGATTTTCGAACATCGACCCAAACATTTTGCATCATTTTAACTCGCAATGTCAAAACGTTTCAAGAAGGGCTGGCTTTAGAGAAGGATTAACTCGCAATGTCAAAACGTTTCAAGAAGGGCTGGCTTTAGAGAAGGATCTCTCAGGTTCCTCTAATACCGAGGAAGATGAGAACGAAAAGGATGCATCCAGCACGAGGAACGTTGTACGTGTAAACCGATTCACAATTAATTTTTTTGATTTTCAGAATTAGTTTTTTAGAGTTTTCAGTTTCTAAACTTAAAGCTATTTATTATCTTTATAGAAGTTATTTGCGTTTAGAACAATGGGTACGTTTTTGGTGGTACAAACCAAGGAAAATGGCGAGAGACTGCTGAGCACCGTGCCAGTTCAATGGGTCGTGGAAAGGGGGAAACAAAAGACCCTGTATTGGCCAAATACAAAAAATGTCGAGAAATATCGCAGGAATTCTCATAGTGTTCCGGATTTTCAATCATGGAGCCAAACACCTTGCATCATTCTAAATCGCAACGTCAAAACGTTTCAAGAAGGGCGGGCTTTAGAGAAGGATCTCTCAGGTTTCTCTGATACCGAGGAAGAGGAAAACGAAAAGGCATTCCGAAATTTAAAAAGGATGCATCCAGTACGAGGAACCGCGCTGAATTTTAACCACCAGGTTGAAATACTGCAGAATGTTGCTTCAGAGGTAGTTGACACACGACCACTTCATTTAAATTCCCCACGAACACCAGAAAATATTCCTCGATACAGCATACCACAAACTGGCCAAATCATAAATATTACCGATATTTCCCAAAACGCAGAAGTGGCCAACGTTTACGAGGATAAAAGTCAAAATTACATGGAGGAAGGAACTTATCAAATGAGTTGTGCTATTATCAGAATTGAAACCAATCAAAACAAAATCATAGAAGAAATTGAAAATTTAAAAAATACACAAAAACAGATTTTCAACACAATGACATCTCTAATGACGCAACATGCGGAAATAATAAAATTACTATCGGCAGGTGGATGTAAATCAAATAGTCAAATGGAGGAGGACTTGTTTAAGTTTGAGCCAATTTCGACCATTGATGAGTTAACTGATTGGGATAAAAAGTTAAACGATGGAGCATTAATGGCCAAATTGGTAATTATAATATTATCTAATATAGATACACAATAAAAATTTTTTTGTATGTTCCCCGATTTAGACGTCACACCTAGCTAAAATTTGTGGAACTAGCGGGAAGAGAATTGGTTGGGATGTATCCTATAAGGTAATCGATCATTTTATTACGCGTGAGGTAATGCAATTAATCCAGTGGACCAAGTGTTACGGCAAAGAAAAGCCGGCATTAATTATGTTTACAAATATTCAAAAGTGTTTCTTCAATGCTATTTTACTAGCGGACTCCAAATATACATTTGATGAGAATCAAAAATTTTTTAAGGCTGTATGTAAAAACAGCAAACGTCGTTTGGAGGAGAAACTAGCTAAATTAGATGAAAACAGATCCACTAAAAAGTATGTGGTATAACTATATTATATAATTTTCTCTCTAAAATTTATTTTTTTTATATTTTATAGATCTAAAGTTGTCAAAAGCGGATCCACTGATACTATTATTACTGGGGAAAATCTATCCCATGAATCCAAAAATATTGAAGATGGTTTTATAGATCACACAGAGCTCATTCGTGATTCCATTAGTATTTCAATACCAGTTGATAGTTAAATGAACTCTAACAATCCTGATAAAGCAACACATAATTTGTGAAGGAAATGAATTAATGTTTTTTTGTTACCAAAGTATTTTTTTTATTTAACCATTTTGTAAACAAATATGTTACTAGAAATAACTAATAAACAAATTTTGAATTTATTTTTTATTTTATGGCTTTAAAATATTTCCGCTACATAAGTCCAAAGTATGCAAAAGAGGTATAAATATGTACTGGTTATCATTATGTGCAATCACTACTAATTTACATTTTATATCATTAATGGAATAATATGTTGACACTTTTTTCCTTGATAAGTTGGATTTATAAATATTTATATACGACGAACGAATTGGTTCTTCAAATACATTATGCAATGTTTCTAACTCAGCGCCATAAATTAACAATTCTGAAGGTTTTTTAACTGCATTTTCCATCCCAACAATTCCATTGGTTTTCGTTAAAAACCATTTGTTGTGCAACTCATTACTGAAATACAGTCCTTCTATGATTTCCACTTTATGAAAGAATTTTTCGTTTATTCCCAATTTTGGAATACCCCTGGCATTATTCTCTCCTGAAAAAATTGGATATTTTTTTAAATTTCTTGTTATCGGTGACAATTTGCTCATTTCAGTCAAACGCTTAGCTGCCTGTGCCAACGGATGTTTTCCCTGGCGTAGTATTCTTTTAATATGATATAGTTTATTCTCAAATGGGTATGCATTCATAGTCGATAATATACCAAATATTTTAACTTCGTCGACTATATGTGATAAATTATGTATGTTACTGGTGTTACTGGTTACCCTGTGCCGTAAATACTTATATAAATTTCAATAAATGTATTAATCATATCACTTGCAATATTAAGTAAGTGTGAATAAACGTTACTAGAGCAAATTGTTATTGAACAAAAAATTAATAAAAAGTGTTCATACAATTCGTACTCTAAAAAGTCTTTTAGAACAGCTATTGAAATATAATGAAAGAAAGTACGGAATTCCAAACCTTTCCAATTTGAAAGATAGTCTAGGCCTCTAACAGCGCGATGTACTTCCTTTGGCATTTTGCACGATGTTAAATAGTAAGAAATTGCTGAAATTTCTCGAGCATTCCACTTGCCTTTATAGTTTTTAAAACTTCCATCCCTCCATCCAAATAAACACCTTTTCATAAAGCCTAGGTGAATTAAATGTAACTCTTCAGCAACAATGATATCTTTGATCATATCAATAGGCAAATCTTCAATTGGTGATCTTATTTTATGATGACTACTGTAAGTTTTATTCCGAAAATCGTGATCCGTTCTGTTTGGTAGTCCAATATGTGGAAATGACATAGTTTTATGGTCATAACTCCATTCTCCAATTACAATACATTTTAGACAACCATGTCTGCCATTAAAATTTGTTACACCTTTGAGAAAGGCTCTGGCCGGTGCATCACAAACGAAACATCTGACTTTAATGTTAACTTGATATCCGTTTATTTTAATACCAGTCTTTAACAAAATATTTAGCTCGTCCACAAACGGTCTTTATACAAATAAAATATAATAATTTTTTATTAAATCAACAGAACAATTGATGAATGAATAATTACCTTAGAAATTCTTCTACAGACTGCGGTTTTCCAGTTCCACTCCAGATACCGATTACCATTGGTTTGTATGTTGGAATTTCAAAAATATTGAATAGTATCGGCCAAAATTCTTCCTTGGAGCTCTTATAAATAGGTAGACCATCGATATTAAAATTAAGTGAAATATTAGTTGGTCTGTCTACCTGACCTAAGCTATATTTAAGGCAAATTTCTAGACCTTGGTGCCAATAAACACCATGACCAACAGTTATTAATGACACATGTTTTGGTGTTTCCAGTAAAGTTCTTGAATCATGTGGCACGTTGACCGTCGTTTTATTTTTTATTATTTTCAACAAGGAGTTGATGGCATCATGCCTTATATTATGAGTTATAGCCCAACGTCTTAAATCCTCTTGAAAACGAGAATCAAGATCGTTTTGTTCGTAATCATTTTCACTTTCTTCGGAATCATTAACCATATTTTCAAAGTTGTTTTCTTCCAAATATGCATAACTGGTTTGGTTTTTGTCGTTATGGCTGCTTGTTGGAGTTAAAGGATCATTTTGGTTAGTTAAATATGAATTGTCCTTGTATAAAGGTTGCAAATTTTCTACCACAATGTTTTCTCGAGGAGCATTGTTTAAGTTAGAAACTATAAACTTTAGGCGATTTTCAATCAGTAGCCGCCTATATGTTCCACTTTTTTTATATTTTTTCCAACTAGAAATATTTAAAATTGGTTTAAACATTTTAAATTATATGTGCGCGCTGCTCAAATACGTCTTGACTGTTCTAAAAAAAATTTGACACTTGGACAAAATGACTATTTATGTAGTTTGCAAACGGAGTTTTAACAACTAATGTACAACCATTCAAACGAAATGACTGATAATTAGTTCGCAAATGGATGTTGAGTTCTTTTCACGACTTTCTAATTGCGAACTATACTAGCAGATCTCAAATGGTAATTGTATTTAGTTGTCGGAACTCTTTCATAAATGATTTCATATAGCATTTGCTTTAGCTATTTATTGGGGACTAAATTAGCTGTGACATGCATGTCCGAACCAAATTTTACCACTTATTTATCGACGCTTCTCAAATGGTAACTATAAAAGTTGTAACATGCATGCCCCAACCATATTTCTGAACCAGTTGATTTAGTCTCAGGAGTGGTAATTAAATTAGTTGTGACATGAATGTAAGAACCAAAATTTTAGGATCAACTGGTTGTGGTAACGAATTAGTTGTAAATATTTCATTCGACAACTGTTCCACAAATACAATTTATTTCAATTTTTTTCCTAAAACTGACAACCATTTAACAAACAAAATGTGGTTGTGCCAACACTTACACAACCAATATTTAGTTGTGAACAACTAACCAGTTGCAAAATGCTAGTTGGGTTAAACGCTTCTTGGTAAGCTCAGGATGGTTTAGCGAGTGAAGAGGAAGAAACTCGAATGTGGTACAGCTACGGACCAATTTTGTGTCTATGCTAGTCCTTTAGAACAGCCCCCCTTACCTAACCTAACCTATGCGTCAAACTCAGTGGCGATTATTGGCTTTCCGTGATGTTGTCCTGTATTTGGATTTTCGGCATTCCATGCCTCGTAACTTTGGGCGCCTTTCCGATTCGTCTCACGAAAAATTATATTACAAATTTTGATTGTCAGTTTAACCGTTTGTAGAATGTTTGAGCAGGAGGTTTTTTTATGTGGTCCGGTAGTGGCCGATCTTACAATATTGTGAGAGAAATTCCTAAGTAGTGAAGGAACTTAAGTTGGTTGTAAAGGGGAAGGTTAAGTAATTGAAAAAACCATCGAAATTCAACCAATAAAAATACATACTATAGGAAAACCCTTGACAGTAAACAAAGTCATAATCCTAATCGGATTAAAGGAATTGAAAACGACGGAAAAACTTGAATTCCACCTACTAAAGTTCCATGAAACCTTTAACGGATTAATAGGAACAAATCTCATGTCCCAGCTAAACATGATAATAGATTTCAAAAACAGAAACCTTATTTTTCCAACACATACCATAAAAATCAAATTCTATAAAGCAGGGAGCAGAAATATTAATTTCATGCATGACCCACCCAAAACTCGGCTAGTGGAACTTCTCCAATTATACCAACCACTATTCGACATTACGTCAACACTACCATATTCCGGTGACATAACTCACACAATAGAATTAAACAATGATAAACCGGTACATAAAAAACAGTATCGGTATCCAAATTCCCAAATACCGGAAATTAAAAGACAAATAGCGGAGTTAATGCACAACGATATAATCCAAGAGAGTAAAAGTCCGTGGAACAGCCCGATAATCAGGATAAAAGAAATTCCGCATGGTTATAGATTATCGTGAACTCAACGCGAAAATGATCGACGATCGTTTCCCAGTTCCTAACATTGAGGAACTCTTGGATCAACTCCATGGATGCAAATATTTTTCAGTGATCGATTTAAAATCGGGATTCCATCAAGTCAGAATGAATCAAACTGACATAGAAAAAACAGCTTTCTCAGTTCTAGGCAATCATTATGAATTTAAACGAATGCCGTTTGGATTGAAAAACGCCCCGTCAACATTCTTGCGGTTAATGAACCGCACGTTAGATAAACTCATCGGACATATTTGCCTTTGCTATATGGACGATATAATCGTTTACAGCAAAACAAAAGAGGAACGCCTAAAACACCTAGAGGAAATATTTAAAATCTTACGAAAATCAAACATGAGAATCCAAAAGGACAAATGCAAATTTATGCAGAAGGAAATAAAATTTCTAGGACATATAATCAATGAAAACGGAATTCAACCGGACCCAGACAAAGTAGAAGCGATAAAAAAAATTAATATCCCAAAAACAACAAAACAGATTAAACAATTTTTAGGATTAATCGGATATTACAGGAAGTTTATTAAAAATTTCGCACAAATAACTAAGCCTATGTCAAAGCTACTGAAGAAAGGAGCTACAATAAACACCAATGACACCGAATACAAAAATTGTTTTGAAAAAAGTAAATTAATATTAACTACAAACCCGATATTAGAATATCCTGACTTCAACAAAACATTCAGAATAACGACAGACGCTTCGGACTACGCACTAGGTGCAATACTGTCCCATAATGATACCGACAAACCAATCGCATATGCCAGCAGAACACTGAACGAGGCAGAAACCAAATACGATGCAACCAACAAAGAATTACTTGCAATCGTTTGGGCTTGTAAGCATTTCAGGCCATACCTTTACGGAAAACGATGCGAGATTTCATCATCTAAACTCGTTTGATGGCGATTAAAGCTCTCCGAATTCGATTTCAAGATAAACTACAAGAAAGGGACCACAAACAATAATGCAGACGCGTTTACAAGACTTGCAATTAACAACACAGAAACTGAAGAAACAACATTACCAGAAACACATACTCCAATAGAAGATTTCAAGACACAAATAATCTTCAAAATAGGTAAACAAAAAAAATCGTATAGACCCAACAGAACTATAGAAACAATCAACGGTAGCACGAGATACACGTATGAAAAACCCAAATATGATATGAAATCAATACAACCAATAATGAGCAACATATTGATAAAAAGAAAAGGCAACATAGCAATACAATGTGATGACTCAACAGCCAAAACAATAGCCAAATGGAAAACTACCATAGCAAAAAATAAACAAACGAATATATGCAGAGTTAAAGAAGAACAACAACAACAACTTCAAACAGTAACGGATGTACGACAACAAGTTTTATCAAAAATGGCAATGCAAGCACCAATTATCGAGGAGCAAGACGAACAAAGTCCAACAGGACAACCAGTGGATAACCCAACAATTCAACTCATTCAGAATCCAGAAACAGAAATTGTAACTAACCCTATAAAACAGTTGGAAATAATAATGAAAACTCATAATACAAACCATAGGGACATTACAGAAAACCTCGCGCAAATAAAAAGAAAATTCAAGTTTGCAAACGTAAAAGAAATGGTAACAGCATACGTAAATAAATGCGATGTATGCAATCGCACGAAATATGACAGAAATCCAATACAAATGGAGCAACAACTAACAAGAAAACCTAACGAAAGAATACATATCGACACCTTCTCGCTAAGAAGCCGACAATTCCTAACCATCATCCACGGATTCTCCCGATTTGCTCAGCATATGAATTACCAACAAGGGAATCAATCAAAGTAATTAACATCTTAAAGAAACATTTCTCACAAGAAGGCATCCCAGAAACATTAATATCAGATAGTGCCACTGAATTTACATCTGAAACATTCAAGAAACTCAAAGAGAAATTTGGATTCACACACCACATAACAACACCAAAAGCCAGTACGGGTAACGCTATCGTCGGAAGACTTCATAGTACACTGACAGAATTAATACGGATAAAGTTCGACAACAACAGACAACTAAAAACTGACGATCTCATGACAGAAGTAATAATGACCTACAACAATTCCATACATACAGCAACAAATTTAACACCCATAGAATTGCAAAGAGCCCATATGATATTAAAAATCATACCAAACGACTTAAGCACTGAAGAATTCACAAAGACAATCAGAATACGAAACAAGAACAAAAGACATAGCAAACAAAGAAGAAAAGCAAAAAGAGGTAAGAATACAAAAAATTAACACAGGTAAAGAGAAACCCCCCGACTTAAAGGTAAATGACGTAATATACGAAAAACTACATATGCGAGATAAAACAGCGCCAAAGTACATGAAACATACGATAACGGATACAAACAATGGACCCACAATAACCACAAACAAAAGAACCATACACAAATGAAATGTTAAACGCCATTCTATAATTTCAGGGCCAACAGTTCCATTACCATAGAAGACTTTACAAACAACAAGGGTGTAGCCCCCATAGTACTAGGACAGACACGAATACTACAAACCAACTTACAGTTCCTACAACGAACTACCTAACTATTTATTTATTAGTTTAATTATTTATTTTTACCACCGTTTTACACATGTAACCTTTTTTATAATTTCAAAAAATTGCAATGTCGTAATGGACGAGAAATTGTCTTGTTGATTGTTTGTTTGATTGTGTGACGTCGCCTTCGTGTCCAAAATACATGTCGTATTTGCGCCGGCGGCGGTCGACATTTACTATAAATGTTTTATAGTAATGGTTCGGCTATTGGATATGTGATGGGTAATAGTAGTAATGGTTCGGCTATTGGATATGCGATGGGGTTAGTGAACGCTTAATTCAAATAAGTTGATTTATATTTGAATTTCACTAATTGTTTTGTTTGTGGCAGAATCGAATATCGATGAGTCGAATATTCGAGCTGCTACAAACCCCGCTAACACCGAAAACTGATTCAATTATTCTAATAATTTTGTATCTTCAACAACTTTTAAATACTTTTCCAAATAAATAAAAATAAATTGTTATAATCTAAATTAAATAAGTTTTATTTTATAGCGAGTGGCACGACTGTAGAAGAACCCTCGCAAACCCATAACTATGTATACCGTCCGACCACAGGGGCCACAGAGGCGGTTCTAGTAGTTACTCGCAAAAATTATTGTGAAGTATATTACACGATAGTTCGTCTAGGGCTCTTAAAATTGGTTTATGATTAAACAAATATTTTTTAGTAGACACCTTGGTATAGACATATTACCCACTAACCAGCACCACAGTGTGATATATTTTTTATTATCGCCATCATAACCATTGTGACGCACTGTCGTCACCATCAACGATTTTATTATTATTCAAAACACATAACATAAATCTAATCTCTTCTTGGAATTATTTGATACGATATGCGCCATAAATATTGATTTCGGCATAAATATAAAAATTTAAATAAATCGAAATAGCCCCACAATAAAGTCATTCCTATATACAGCTACCAAAATCTTCATAATTATTCAGCTTCATCTTTCGTTTATTTATGTTTGTGTCTCTAATATATTTGAGATGCCATCGTATATAATCATAAATACAATAACAAAAATATTATAAAAATAAATTTCGGAATTTTTATTGTTCCCAAAACTCTAAATAATAATCCGCACAGGAAGAAGAACCATGAAAATGTTGGTATGAACGAAGAAAATCTTATTTCAGAACAATAAATTTAGGTAATTTTTTTTATGTGTTATGCCTTGTGTGCTCTTCCGCCACACGCTGTATCTATTACTCGTACATATACAATAATGGTGTTCCGCAGTGGTTCTAGGATTATTATTAATAATAACAATTTTTTTTTTAACTTGGTCGGTTGTTAGATTTTTTATTTTTATTCTTTTGGTTGGCTAACAACAAACTGAGGCAATAAAAACGTTGTTCATATACATAATGTAGAGCGAACGAATATCGGAAAATTGTAAATAAACGTGGGCCGTTCTTTCCCCCGCAACCGACACAAAACGGATTTGTATAGTCTTATGTACATATGTAGCCTCTATATATAGATTAAATACATATCTGGTAATCTTGTTGTGTATATATAAACTGAGTATAGACCGTATTTGGTCACAGATTGTTTGCGCGATAAGTTATGTTTTCCAGCGAGACGTAAACATATTATACAAAAAAATGCTTTGTCCTTTGAAATCTTTTGATTCTATTTAGAGATATTGTCGTATACACACTTGAAAATATTGCGATGTTTTCTGAAACAAGCCTTGCATCACAGCATATGCGATATAACATGTATGTGAAGTTAGCCCGAAAACCATCCCGAAAAAAGACTTTTCAAAAATAATATATTTGTGTCTTCACTAAATACATAAAAAGCCTCTCAGCACGAAAAACAGCGTAAAATAGAGTAAGAAACCATTCCATCCCGAAAAAAAAAAATTATTTAGAATTTATATCAGCAATATTTTTTACTTATTTTTCGGGCTAAAATATTATTAATAATATTTTTTTGACTAATTACATATATTGTATTAGATTATAAACAAATTTTTAATATAAATTGTTTAAACTTTTAACGTAGTTTTTTCAAAATAAATGAATTTTTGATTGGACGCTCTTTCTAATTTTTATTGAAATTTGGTAATATTCTTCCGGCTATAGCGCCGATCACAGAGATTGCCCCCAAGGGTGGCGACTGGTACGTGATTGCTGTACCTATTGGAAATTTAATTTAATCTACCCCATGTCTATATCAGGTCGAACTAAAAGTTTATGAATTTTTGATTGGACGCTCTTTCTAATTTTTATTGAAATTTGGTAATATTCTTCCGGCTATAGCGCCGATCACAGAGATTGCCCCCAAGGGTGGCGACTGGTACGTGATTGCTGTACCTATTGGAAATTTAATTTAATCTACCCCATGTCTATATCAGGTCGAACTAAAAGTTTATGAATTTTTGATTGGACGCTATTTCTAATTTTTATTGAAATTTGGTAATATTCTTCCGGCTATAGCGCTGATCACAGAGATTGCCCCCAAGGGTGGCGACTGAAACGTGATTGCTGTACCTATTGGAAATTTAATTTAATCTACCCCATGTCTATATCAGGTCGAACTAAAAGTTTATGAATTTTTGATTGGACGCTATTTCTAATTTTTATTGAAATTTGGTAATATTCTTCCGGCTATAGCGCCGATCACAGAGATTGCCCCCAAGGGTGGCGACTGATTCATGATTGCTGTACCTATTGGAAATTTAATTTAATTTACCCCATGTCTATATCAGGTCGAACTAAAAGTTTATGAATTTTTGATTGGACGCTATTTCTAATTTTTATTGAAATTTGGTAATATTCTTCCGGCTATAGCGCCGATCACAGAGATTGCCCCCAAGGGTGGCGACTGATACATGATTGCTGTACCTATTGGAAATTTAATTTAATTTACCCCATGTCTATATCAGGTCGAACTAAAAGTTTATGAATTTTTGATTGGACGCTATTTCCAATTTTTATTGAAATTTGGTAATATTCTTCCGGCTATAGCGCCGATCACAGAGATTGCCCCCAAGGGTGGCGACTGATACGTGATTGCTGTACCTATTGGAAATTTAATTTAATTTACCCCATGTCTATATCAGGTCGAACTAAAAGTTTATGAATTTTTGATTGGACGCTATTTCTAATTTTTATTGAAATTTGGTAATATTCTTCCGGCTATAGCGCCGATCACAGAGATTGCCCCCAAGGGTGGCGACTGATACATGATTGCTGTACCTATTGGAAATTTAATTTAATTCACCCCATGTCTATATCAGGTCGAACTAAAAGTTTATGAATTTTTGAATGGACGCTATTTCTAATTTTTATTGAAATTTGGTAATATTCTTCCGGCTATAGCGCCGATCACAGAGATTGCCCCCAAGGGTGGCGACTGATAAATGATTGCTGTACCTATTGGAAATTTAATTTAATTTACCCCATGTCTATATCAGGTCGAACTAAAAGTTTATGAATTTTTGAATGGACGCTATTTCTAATTTTTATTGAAATTTGGTAATATTCATCCGGCTATAGCGCCGATCACAGAGATTGCCTCCAAGGGTGGCGACTGATACATGATTGCTGTACCTATTGGAAATTTAATTTAATCCACCCCATGTCTATATCAGGTCGAACTAAAAGTTTATGAATTTTTGATTGGACGCTATTTCTAATTTTTATTGAAATTCGGTAATATTATTCCGGCTATAGCGCCGATCACAGAGATTGCCCCCTAGGGTGGCGACTGATACGTGATTGCTGTACCTATAGAATTTTTATATAATTTGACTTGTACTTATAATAGATGGAACTATTGTGTATAATTAATTGTATTTTATCAGATTTTTGAATAAAATTTAGCAGTAATTTATTTATATTATTTTTTATTAATATTTTATTATTATGGCTTTTTTTCTGAAGATTGCTCTATTTAAGCTGCAAACATTAAAATTGCTCATCAGGTTTGTGACTGACACCTGATTACTAGTAGGATTTAAAGTGGCGCTAAAAGTTTATGTTTTTGTGAACTACTGTAATTTTTTATTAAGATTGCAGGGAAAAGCCAAGGATAGTAATTTTTACTATTATGTTGATTTGTGTTCTTTTGTTTTCTTAAAATTATTTAAAAATGTGTTTCTGTAAAATATCAATTACAATTTTTACAGGTAAAAAATTCATTAAAAAATGTATTTTTGAAATGATTTATTATTGGTAATGCCTATTTTCATTTTTTGTATCGCTCATTAAACCATAAAGACGCTTTACGTAATGTCGGAATTTTTTATGTTATTGTCTATCTTCGGAACAAATTATTTATTTATTAACTATTTTCGTAAAATTTTCGAACGCTCTTCGACTAGCGTTGTGTCACAAAAGTGTTAAGACAAATATGAAAAACAATATCCATCATAATATTATTTATAGTAATGACGTGTACAGCATAGATACATACGGCTTCAATCTGATACAATAAGGATTATTTTTGACGGCTATCGTTTTGTAGAAAGCAAAGGAAGAAAAAGAACACCAATTGCTATTTCAATTTATAGTGTCTTTAAAAATCTTACATATGTATTATATTTATCGTTAAATAATACTAATTATTGATAATAAATGCATAAACATTTTGTAATATTTGTTTTATCTGTTACTCTTATTTATAATGTATTACCAAACGAAAAGCGCGGAAAATAATCTTTATAAATAATTTTATAAGATCCCAATTTTAGATTACAGTGAAATATTTTATTTAAATTTAAATTAAAAATTAAAATTTAGAAGAATAATAAATCAACATACATAAATATATGATTAATAGCTTATTAGTTTTGAATTATAGTATTTTTTGGTAGTTAGATTACAAAAATTTGTATATTGTTTTATAAGAAGATACGCATATATGTAAGTATGTACATACATTTTTAAGTTTATATCACATATTAAATTTTTTAAAACCTTTCGTTAATGCCACGTTCTAGACCTACTATTACAGAAGTTTCAATATATAGTATAGACAGGTTATAACTCCTTCTATTATTTAAGGACCAAAGAACTATCTTCACAACAAGATAGTTTACTGTACGTTTCTAGAACGTTATGGTGGGAAGACATTTTTTTATGAATTATGGGGAGGACAGTTCAAGTATTTGAATAAAATGTTTCATTGTTTTTTTAAAGAATAAATATCTTTATTTTTTTTTATTTTTTAATAAATACCAAAATTATATTACCGTCCGGTTTTCCAAATCTTTTACTATTGTTCATTATTGTATAGTAATAAACAGGTCCTCGTTTATATAATATACCGACACTAACACATAACAAGACTCATGTAACTAATGTAGCTAAAATTCCAACAAAATACAGCGTAAAAAAATCCTTTGTTTTAATCAATTTAAACGCCGCCTATTTAATAATAAATTTTAGTACATTTTTTAGTACTATATGACGTCAAACGAATATTAAATATTATGAGACATCCATCCCCGTTCATCAGGTGTTCCTGGATTTCCGGCAGGCCTATGACTCGATCAATCGAGAGAGTTTATGGTCTGCCCTGGAATACCTAGGAATGCCAACAAAACTGGTACGACTATGTAGGATGACAGTGACGCAGTCCCAATGCTGTGTTAAAGTTGAGAACAGGCTATCGACAAGTTTTGTAGTTAACTCGGGTGTTCGGCAGGGAGATGCTCTGTCCCCGATACTCTTTAATCTCATGTTGGAGTACATCTTTCGTAAAACTGAAACACCGCAGCGTAACATCTTATATCGCCAGTCCAATCAGGTGCTTGCATATGCAGATGACATATGCGTGATTGGACTGAATAGCAACGGAGTGAAAGAAATACTTGATCCGCTTGTAGAGTTTTCAGCTTCAGTTGGACTTCAGATCAATGAGTCCAAAACGAAATACCTGATCTCTGGTTTTAGGGACAATGGCACACCAGATTTTAGTAGTGGCCACCACACGTTTGAGGGAGTGAGGAGGTTCAAATATTTGGGTTCTCTAATCACTCGCGATAACAGTGTGGGTGAGGATATTAAAGTGCGGCTGGCAGCTGGCAGTCGTTCTTTGTATCCTCTAAGGCCACTGCTAAAATCTAAACACTTATCAAGTGCCGTGAAGCTGAAGCTTTACAAAGCGTTGATCAGGCCCGTTGTTATGTTTGGATGTGAAAGTTGGGCGCTGACGGATGAGTACGATAGATGGCTCCTAACATTTGAGAGAAGAGTCATGCGTGTGATTTACGGCCCAAAACGCGAAATAGATGGTACCTACCGAGCTCTGTACAATATCGAGATCAAAGATCTGATGAAGATCCCCGATATTGTACATGAAATAAGATCTCAGCGAGTACGCTGGCTCGGGCACGTTCTGCGTGCTGATCCGGAACGAATTGTGCAGCGATCTCTGAAAGGAGAGCCACCACATGGTAGGCGCAGAGGTCGTTGCAGGCGACGATGGCTCCACGGTGTAGAGAACGACTTGGCCTCTTCAGATTGTCTTAGACAGTATGAAGACCATGCTCGGGATCGAAACCGCTGGAGCCGAATTGTTGACTCAGTAAGGGGCCAGTAATGGCCTCTAAAACTGTTTTAATTAATTAATGACGTCAAACGACAGACGTTTTCTATACAGAATATAGGAGGTTTCGTTATGAAATTAGATGGTACCTACCGAGCTCTGTACAATATCGAGATCAGAGATCTGATGAAGATCCCCGATATTGTACATGAAATAAGATCTCAGCGAGTACGCTGGCTCGGGCACGTTCTGCGTGCTGATCCGGAACGAATTGTGCAGCGATCTCTGAAAGGAGAGCCACCACATGGTAGGCGCAGAGGTCGTTGCAGGCGACGATGGCTCCACGGTGTAGAGAACGACTTGGCCTCTTCAGATTGTCTTAGACAGTATGAAGACCATGCTCGGGATCGAAACCGCTGGAGCCGAATTGTTGACTCAGTAAGGGGCCAGTAATGGCCTCTAAAACTGTTTTAATTAATTAATGACGTCAAACGACAGACGTTTTCTATACAGAATATAGGAGGTTTCGTTATGAAATTCGAATGAAATTGGAAATTTTTAGAAGGCGTAACACTAGCATTTGTACTCGTTTATTTATGCTGGTTATTGATTCATAATTTTGTGATCTTTCATGTGAGAAGAACTTAAAATTAAAATATAATTCAATATTAAATACAAATTTGTGAATTTAATATATTTCTGTGTTAAATTTTCATAATTTGCGTCCAATCAAAAATTCATAAACTTTTAGTTCGACCTGATATAGACATGGGGTAAATTAAATTAAATTTCCAATAGGTACAGCAATCATGAATCAGTCGCCACCCTTGGGGGCAATCTCTGTGATCGGCGCTATAGCCGGAAGAATATTACCGAATTTCAATAAAAATTAGAAATAGCGTCCAATCAAAAATTCATAAACTTTTAGTTCGACCTGATATAGACATGAGGTAAACTAAATTAAATTTTCAATAGGTACAGCAATCATGTATCAGTTGCCACCCTTGGGGGCAATCTCTGTGATCGGCGCTATAGCCGGAAGAATATTACCAAATTTCAATAAAAATTAGAAATAGCGTCCAATCAAAAATTCATAAACTTTTAGTTCGACCTGATATAGACATGGGGTGGATTAAATTAAATTTCCAATAGGTACAGCAATCATGTATCAGTCGCCACCCTTGGGGGCAATCTCTGTGATCGGCGCTATAGCCGGAAGAATATTACCAAATTTCAATAAAAATTAGAAATAGCGTCCAATCAAAAATTCATAAACTTTTAGTTCGACCTGATATATACATGGGGTAAATTAAATTAAATTTCCAATAGGTACAGCAATCATGAATCAGTCGCCACCCTTGGGGGCAATCTCTGTGATCGGCGCTATAGCCGGAAGAATATTACCAAATTTCAATAAAAATTAGATATAGCGTCCAATCAAAAATTCATAAACTTTTAGTTCGACCTGATATATACATGGGGTAAATTAAATTAAATTTCCAATAGGTACAGCAATCATGAATCAGTCGCCACCCTTGGGGGCAATCTCTGTGATCGGCGCTATAGCCGGAAGAATATTACCGAATTGGAACTAAAATATTTTATTGTAAATTTATTTTAATCTCAATTAAAATACTGGATACAATAATTTGTTATATTTTAGCGGTACATATTATGGATTTTATTAATTTTATACTAGGCAGTAGCGTTAAAATAACATATTTAATAAAATTATTCATTTTTAATTATATTTCTTGTTAAGTTCTTTGTCAAAATTAGGAAACATAATTATATATACATAATATAGTATATCAACCCGAAAAAAAATTTCATTTTTGGTTCGGTTTTTATTTTTACCTTATTTTGCTTTGTTCAGTACTTTTTGTCATCTTATTTTTCGTTTTACTATGAATTTGTATAGTACATAGTAGAGAAACACACCATTTCTTTAAAAGGCTTTTTTCGGGATGGTTTTTCGGGCTAACTTCACAACGGTCGATATAACTAGTTTCACAAAACGATTTAAAGCTTGCTTCGAATTTAATAGTGATACAGTTAAAAGAAAATTTGATGCAAATTTGCATCTATAATATTATTATGTACCGAATTAATGATTTACGGGCTATTAAAAATCGTGTGTCGGCCCCGGTAATCTTGTCGACCCGATTTTTATGTAAGGAGTATAGTAAACTCCAATCGTCGACACGTTACATGTTATTCAATTAAATAAATATATTGGCGAACAGCAAAAATAGAACTATGTATGGGCCGTGTCTAAAAGGCCTTGTATAATATACTATAAACGACAATTACTTCCGTAACTTTCTATAGTTTAAAACTTTGAAACGAAAATTTCGAAAAAAATAATTTGTTTCTCAAATATGTAGTCAATTTTTTGTTATAGGATACGTCTAAAATGATTATTCTACATAAAAATATATACGCCATGCAATTTTATGCACATTTTGAAAGTAATATTTTTTATCATAATTTTTTATTTTCAAATTATCTGTATTCAAACCATAAGATTTTTGTATTTGTTCTTATTTCAAAACAATTTTAAACGTTCAAACTTCCGAAATATGTACGTTTATGAAATATACAGTTAAATTCGCATTTCAGACGCATTCATTATATTATTTACTAAGGAAGAAATCAGGGATTAGCACTGTATTTAATATGAAAATCGGCATACAGAATTTTTTAAGTTGCAAACTGAATTTATTACACTACAGGTACATAACAGACTCAGGCAGTATGTTATGTATTTGTAAAAGAAGCTATATACAGTGCGCATATTTGTAAAATTATTTTACAAGGATCTCATATTTAATTATACTACCCCATATATTGAATACTCCGTTTCCTAAATATGGTCGTATCCCTGTATAAAATTTTTTAATTTGCTTTGTTTGTATTTTTCATAGAACATAGTTCTACATAGTGCTTCGAAAGATCAAACGGATCGGGATTAATAATTTTTTGTTTAATTATTTCTTAAACCGTAATATTTTGCAATTAGGTGTAAAATACTTGTAAATAACAAAATAATTGTTTATTAGTGAATTTATTATATAGAAAAAGTGTTAATAACGTTTTAGTTTTATAAAGTGCGTAGTGGATCGTTCTTTAGTGAATTATTGAAATAATAATAGTGAATTATTTGTGTAAAATAAATATAACGGTACATATTTTGTAATAGAGTACACCATGGATTTAGATTATTATCACATTAAAGTAAATTTTAGCGGTGTTGTGAATTTTATAAAGATATCAAGGCATGAGGGAACCTGGAATTATAAAGATTTTCTATTATCAGGTTAGTAAAATTCTTCTTTTTGTTCATATCATATAACGTGGTTTATGGCGTATTGCATTTTTTCCTATATGATGCAAGCTTGCATCGTATTAGCAATATTTATGTGTTACGTTGCACTGAACATCAGATGCGATTAAAAATGTAAATGCGCATAAAGATGCTTCCGTTTTTTCTATTAATATAAATATAATTTAAAATTAATAATTATTATTGCTTTCAGCATCAATGTATGCAGATGTAAGCGTTTATGATATTGATCACTTTACAGATGCTAAAGATGTAAAGATTCCAGAAGAAGATTTTTTAAGCATTTTCAACCAATATAAACACTGTTCAGAATTTGAACTTAAGATAGTGCTTAAAACCAAAACTAACGGTGAGTTATATTTGTCATATAAAGAAGCGTGTATTGACGAGCGGTAAAGACGAAAAGCGCCTTAAGCGGACAATATTAAAGTAAGTAAACGCTGTAAAAAAATTTAATAAGAAATTTCTACCATTTTTAAACACAGTTTTCTGAGATTTTTAATGATAAAAATGTTCTAAATAAATCAAATGTAGAAACTACTACATGTTAGATTAACTAGATTTTCTTACAGCGTTTACTTACTAAACCAATTTTTTTTACTTTAATATTGTCTGCTGGTGCATACCGTACCATTCGTCAATTGTTGTGACGTGTTTGAACTAAATTTTTTTTTCTAATCTAACAGATTTTTCTAACTCTAAAGCAACCCCGGTCACCCGCCAAAATTGTCGGTTAGACCACCAATTTCAGATAAATTCAGAGGTAATTTGCACTTTATAATTTAGCTATAATATTCTTTCTCTAACTTTACTGTATGTACATTTATCGTTACAGGATTTAGAAATTTTTTTAAAAACTACTCAAAACTCCCATATACTGTGTAAAAAATTTAAACCAAATTAATCCACAATAGGCCTCAGTATAATAAAACATGACTAAAAAATGAACATAACGCGACTATTTTGTTGTATTCGCCTAAAACCAGGTTTTAATGCTCGGTGTATGTAGACTTTTGTCTCAATAATTTTTAATTTTAATTTTATTTATCAGAATATGTCACCATAATTTGATAATTTTTGAAAATTGACCTATAATATTAAATTACATATTGAAAAATAAATGTTTTGCAAAAAAGAAAATTTGGAAAACTAATGTAGTTTGCGAAATATACTAGATTCAATAGGTGTATGTAGACTTATGTCTTTGAGTGTATAATATTGTACAATCTTTTATAACATTATATTCTTATATTATTGTGTGTAAATAACCAAATATTATAATATATATTTATATAAATTATTTATAGGACTATAATATAATAATAATAACTTTCTATATAAATTATTTATAGGACGCATTGTATGATAGGAAAAAAAATCGAGGTTATCTCATCGCCAGATTAAACCGAGTTAGGCAAAAATTATATACAGTGGAACATGATTCGGGACAGTCAACAAGTCGAAAACGTAATGTTGGCGGAACTGTAATTCTGAGTACATCGCAAACTTACGATTTAGAAACTGATGAGAATTTTTTAATTTTACAAAATTTAAATGTGCAAACACAGAAAGAGTTAATTAGACAAAAATTACTTGAGACTCTGCCTTTGCGAGTTAACATTTTTCAACCTTCCGTTGAAATCAAGAAATTCTCAAATTATTTTCTTTTTTTTTCACATCAGCAGACTTAGTAAGCCTGAATTAATTAATTAAAATATTATTTTTATTTATATGAATATTTCACTCTTGTTCCAGATTCTATATGACTTCCAAATAAGATATCCAGCTAACCATCAAAATTTCTTAAACAAATGGAAAATAAGCTCTCCAAATATTAATAAAGTTTTTTTAGAAACTAAAGGGTCGAATTTGAAAAGGATACCTGAGATTGAAGGTAAATTATGGTGTGTTATTTAAACTAATAAAATTGTTAATAACTGATTATTTTAGAATTACTACCTTCTATGCAAGATTTGTTTGATAAACATACTTCCTCAAGTCATTGCCGGTAAATCATCCACGAATACTCAAAGGGAACCATTTGCCAAACTTATACAAAAAATATTAGTGTTCAGAACGGTAAATATTAAATATTAGCTTTCATAAAGCACACATGCACAAATGTTCTAATGTTTTTAATTTAAAATTATAGCTTAATTTACCTCCTGCGGAACTATTATCGCCAGAATTGGGACATCCTTACATTATTGCGGAAGGTGAAAACAAATCGGCCATCTCTAATTTTTACCTATGCATAGAACAAGAACTAATTATTTTACCAAATAATATTTCTTTTATTGAAGCAGTTGACCTGCTATTTAAGTCACACTATATATTCGGACAACATTTTGATGGCTCCTTGAAATCGTTTTGGACATTTATTGGGTATTATTTTTATAATATAGAAGTTACAGGAACAATAACTTCCAGAATTAAAGAAATTGCTTCCAAATTGGACCTACTAGAAGCTCAAGTTAATTTAAATTAAATCAATATTTGTCAAAGGTATATTTTTACATTTAATATGATTTTCTGTTATTTTTGTAATGAATTATTTCACGAGCTAGATAAACTAATATTACATCTAAAATATCAGGAGTTTGTAAAGGAAAAATCACATTTCAAAATTAAATGTGTTAAAGATAAAAATTGTACTAAAACATTTCAAACTTTCTTTGCCCTTAAAATACATCTTAATAAAGCTCACATTGATGATATGCATACAACAGAGGACATTAACCCACAAACTAGTTTTCAACAAACTACAAATTTTAATAATAGTATCGTATCAGATAGAGTAAATAAATGTGCTGAAATTACATCACCAACAGTAAATGATTTCGAAAACTGCATGAAATCTTATTATGCAAAACTAAATCTGCTAGGTTTGCAAGAGGAAACTATGACCGAAATTTTTTGCCAGTCCAAAATTGTTACTGAATGTGCAGTCAATATTATCTCATCTCCAGTGGAAAGTAAAAACATATCATTCAATAAACAGAAAATAAGTGATACATTTAAAAAATTTTGCTCCAAATATAAAAGGACAAAACTATTTTCTGAAAATCCTTTTTATGTGGAACCGGTGCCAATCCCTATCGGATTTAGGTGGGAGATGAGGTTCATCGCAGAAACATCTACTTATAAAAGAAAATCAGTTCAAAATATTTTTCAATTTGTACCCATTTCAAGGACAATAAGAACTATTTTCAAAAATTCACATTTCTTAGAAATATTTAAAGATTTTAATAATCTCACAATTGTTTAAGTGGCACATATAAGTTGGCTTGTTGCGGTGATCGTTTTCAATCCATTAAACAAGATTTTAATAACCAGTTTTTCGTTTTAATTCAACTATATTACGATGATTTCGAAATAGCCAGAGTACTTGGAAGTAAAACAATCATTCATAAGATTGGAGCTATTTACTTTAGTATTGTAAATAGTCCGGTCTACCTAAAGTCCAATCTTCAAAATATCTTTTTAGTTGCTCTTTTTTATGTTAATGATCTGCATAATGAGTTTAATCTAAATTCTGTTTTGAAACCAATTGTCGACGATATTAAAAACCTTGAAATGGAAGGCCTATTAATTGAAAACCTCGGGCCAGTATTTGGAACACTTATTTCTTTGTTTCACGACAATCTTGCTGCAAATGATATGATTGGGTTTACCAAATCTTTTTCTGCTAAATACTTTTGCCGGTTTTGCACAATGCCTAGCACAAATACGAAAAAATGTTCCACTGAAGACGAGGAATTATTAAGAAAAGATGACTGTTATTCTATTTTGTGCGATCAACCTACACTGAAAAAATTAAAGATGATTGAAACTAAAGGTATCAGTCGGAATTCATTATTAAATGATTTGAAATACTTTCATACTATTAAAAACTATAGTGTTGATTTATTGCACGATGGTCTAGAAGGTTTTGTAGTACTAATAATTAAATATCAGTTCGAATTTTTCATCGAACAGAAAATTTTACAAAAATATTGACCAAATAAATAGTTGTATTTCGGCCTATAATTTTGGATTTATTGACCGAAAAAATAAACCTTCGAACATTAACCTTGAAAGAAGCAATTTAGGGCAAAACGCTATCCAAATTTTATGCCTGATCACACATTTTCCTTTAATTTTCGAACGATTTTACAATCTCAATCATCAGGCTCAATGGGATGCTGTTATTAGTGTAATTGAAATCATAAATATTTTATTTCGCTATGAATTAACAATCGCTGACATAAGTAATTTAGAAAAACTAATCACGTCTCATTTAGAATCTATTAAAAATACTTTTAAGAAAGATTTTACGCCAAAACAGCATTTTTTATTGCACTACCCTAGGGTAATAAAACAAATGGGACCTGTTTTACACCTTTGGACCATGCGATATGAAGGCAAGCATCGTTTCTTTAAAAAAAATCTAACGCCAAATTTCATTAATGTTTGTCAGACGCTTGCTAAGAGGCATCAGCAAATGATGTGTAGTGTATGGTCCAATTTATCATTTGATCCAAACATTAAAACCGGCAAAAAATGTGTTGTATACATTACAAAGTAAATATAGATGCCTTGATGGTTTTTCTTCACCAATATATAGTATGCCATATCTCATCAATGATTTTCATTACAAAAAACAATTTTTTATTTTGAAAGAAAAATCATCTCATGAAATAATTCATTTATATAAAATAATAGAAATTCTAGAATGTAACAGTGACATCTATTTTCTTTTAGATGAATTTATTGCTGCATATGATACATTTCATTGTGGTTATCAATTGATCGAGAAAAATCTGAGTCCTGTTTGTATTAGTTTTAATTGTATACAGTACAAAAAAGCATACGAAAAACATTTTTCTAATAAAACTGAAAAATACTACATATTAGGGTATAATGTTCAAACGGTCTAGTTAGCCTGGATTTGTATAACCATTGTAATTTTTATTATTTTGAATTGAAATTAATTTAGATTTATTTTAACATTAGTTTTTGGTTGTGAATTAATATTACTTCAAGAAATAAAGCTTTATTTATTAAATACAAATGTTTTAATTGTTTATGTGAACCAGTGGCTTTGTTGTAAATTCGATATATGGTAATTTATTTTATGATGCAAGTTGATACATAACTTGAATGTTTTAGCAACTAAACTATATCGTTGCAAAATATATTAAAAAGTGATGCGATAAAGCATCGAAATAATAGTGATCTAAATTATATCAGATTTCGACACATTTTGCATCATCGTATAATTCAATACATTTTGTTTCGATTTCCAAAGTAACATCTATCGGTATTGTGTTGATGCAAACTGATACTATAATTTGTCACATGTTGCATCAGATATTATTTTAATGTAATTTGCGTCATATTTTGAAGCAAACTAAATATACATTTTTATGATGCAAAGCTTACCTCAAAAATCGACGTAGGTTTGTTCTGGAGTCATATGCGTAACAATTTGTATCACATATCGACAATTTTTTCGAGTGTGTATGTACTCGTATATGTACAAAACAAGCAAATGCCAATGGTAACAAAATTGCTCAACAGATCTGCTTCGTATGGCACTATGACGTGCATATCGCACCTTTGACGTGGCCCAACACAAGGTTAAAATAGGTCAGACCCAGCGGTTTCTTAACTTTTGAAAAGAAATGTGACGTTCACTCCTAAGCAGATCGGCAGATGGTTTTACGTCTTGTAATCTAAGCGATTGTCGACACGTAAAATATTACGTATAGATTACTTGCCAATATTTTTTCTCGATGTCGACAGTTAAGATAACGCCAATAACCAACGATATTTACGTGATATGAAATAAAATGCGGTATTTTGTAAAAGGCTTATTCAATTATAAGCCGTAAGAAAAAATTAAAGAAAATATTCAAATTAAATTGGGAATCACAAACAACCATACTATGACTTTGGAAATATATGTTGAAATAAAATGACCAAAAGCTTTAATTAAAGAAAGTTTATGCACTAAACGTTTGGTTTGGTCTAAATTTGACTTTGACATATTTTTGGTAATCTTATCGCATCCAACATTCCTCCAAGCGTTATTTTCAGTATAACATTGATTTGATTATAGTCTCGTACTAGCTCAATCAGGCCAAAACTTTGCTTCTAGACTAGTTTATCATAAGCAATTCATCGCAAACACGGTTTTGCCATTTCAGAACACGGTAAAAAATAGCAAAGCAGCAGCGGTAGACAACTAGATGAGGATTAGGCTATCTCTTGATCGATTATGATAAATCTCAACATATTGGATGGAACTGCGATTTTAAATTGATTTGAAACTTAGCATGTTGGATTGAAATAGGACTGTTTAATTGATTTTTGGATAAAGTTCTAGCATATTATTAATTGTGGAAATAAGAAAAGTATTTTTGGATCATATTGTGGAAAATGGCCAACTGGATTGAAACTAGACTATTTCTGTAAAAGTTAAGTTAAGGCAAATTTGGCCATATTCAAGAATTGTATTGCATTTCATTTCACAAAAATCACTTAAAAATCCAATTTCTATCTAACATGCGAGTTCCATTTTAATCGGTCAAGGGTTAGCCTAGTTCAAAATTCCAATTATATCCAACATGTCGAGTTCCATCATAGTCAAGAAATAACCTGTTCCGTGGCCCAGTTTTCACTGCCGCAATGAATTGTTATCGCGTTGAATTGCTTGCGCTAAATCGCACGGTTATCAAATCTTTACTGGTGAATTGCGTTAACAAATTGGAGTCAAAATACGTTTCTGTAGCCATTCTTAAACGACACTTCTGTGGAGAATGTCACAAAGTCCTGGCAAAGACCATAAGTCGACCACTATAAATCGCTTGTCATCTTTTTGTAAATTTATTGAAGCTATTTTGGGCAAGATATATATTTTGACCTGCTAACCTGTTACAATATCCAATTTCGTGTACGTTTCGTCATCCATCAAAATACATTTATTAAATTTTATGAAAACTTGGTCATAGAGCAGTCTGGTACGTTAAGCGGACAAAATTCTGTTTATCTGAACAATTTGATTTTTTAATAAACTCTCCGAACTCGAATTCGTATTACAGTCAGAGATCTCCGAGTGAATTATAATGTAAGGTATAATCTTGTTAATTTTTGTATCATAATTTTGTATCATGCTCTCTCTAAGCTGATACCACCTTTATACTATTTTAACATTTTATATTGTTATTTTGCATTGATCCTAAAGAAATTTGGTTATCGTATAGGTTAGAACTAATTCACAAAATCAATTTAGGAATTGTCAAGATTATTGACGTTGTTTACGTTGTCTCCGTTGTCGATGTTGTCAACGGGTTATCCACACGTTGACGTAGAAAATAATCGATCACGCCTAAACGCCCATCCCTGCTTTTGTCACACTTTCTGAAGTAACCAAATCGTTACACCGAGCAAATGTTACAACTTCTCAAGTTTCAAGAATTTATAGATTTAAAAGTATGGAAAGTTCACATGTTTGGTCGAGGATATAACGGCTATCAAATCGAAAACTTCCGGGACAGGAACGGGCGAGGTAGATTACACCATGTAATGTATGCGGTTGTCTACCCGTAAAATACTATGTATTTTACTTGGCAATATTTTTCGTCAACGTCGACAATTAAAATTGTGTCAACAGCCTATAATATTTTACCGATTTGCAATCGAATGCGCCTGATCCTGCGCATGGATTTGTTAAATGGTATTCAATTAAGCCGCATATATAGGAAAAAATTATTCAAATTAAATCGGTAAACACACGCATACCATTGGCTCCGGCTGAATCGGGTCGACGAATTAGTTGCAAATTATGTCATTAATGTGACAAACCTGTAGGCTTGTATCCTACTTTCGTAATTATTATCCGGTCCGGTTTTTCTCAAAAATGAAATTCACACACAATAATTTATAATTTATTTGTTATAATTTATTTATTTATTTTGTAATTGAATTCATTAATTTTAATTTATTTTATAATTTCGATTTTTATTATTTAACTTTATGAAATTATTTATTGTACATTTATTTTTATTCACTTGAATTAAATTTATTTATATTTCTTTTTGCACCACCATTATTAATATCATGACGCGTTGTCAAAAAGTACGTGTTGTCTTTTTTGAGTCTGAAATCGCAATGGACGCAAAATGTTGTTGTTTTGTTTTGGTTGTGACGTCGTCTTCGTGTTCGTTTTGTTGAGGGAACACTTGCGCCGGCGACGGTCGACATTGCACTTATGCATTAGTGTTGCATCACCGAACATTGTTGTTCGTGGTGATGTTGTTAGATGGCGACTTGTTTTACTATAAATGTTTTATAGTAATGGTTCGGTTATTAGATAGTGGTGGTTGGATAGATGGATATGTGATGGGGTTAGTGAACGCTTAATTCAAATAAGTTGGTTTATATTTGAATTTCACTAATTGTTTTGTTTGTGGCAGAATCGAATATCGGTGAGTCGAATATTCGAGCTGCTACAAACCTGGCTCTTAATTCCACAACTGCAAATAGCTGTCTCAAAATTAAAGCAAGATTTGAATTTGCCGCCATTTGTGCAGTAAAATGTTGGCAACCCCCAAAAAAAATAAAAAATTGACAGCTGCGAGGTTAGGGTTAGTAAAAATTTGGCGTTACACGATAGTGAAAAATTTCATACAAAATATGGTCGGAATAGTGTTTTAACTTCGTCAACTGTTAAGAGATTAATTGAAAAATTCAAGGAGACTGGATCAGTTGGAGACGCTAAACACGCTGGTCGTTCAAAAACAAGCCGTTCAAATGTCAATATCGAAGCAGTGTGTGAGAGTGTTGGTGAAAATCCAGGAATATCAATTCAGCGCCGTGGACAAGAATTGCAAATGTCAAGAAGCTCTCTGCAGCGTATACTCACTAAAGATCTGTGTCTTCATGCTTACAAAAATCAATTAACACAACAACTTATTTAGCAGGAGCATTGCCATCGCATCCGGCAAGTTATTATTTTTGACCTGGTTAACGTTTCAAATCCATAAAAACACATCCACTAAATTTTGTCAAAACTTAGTCATAAAACTTTCCGGTACGAGTTTGAACGATTTGGTTTTTAAATAACTCTGGACCTCTTAAAACCTTCCTGAACTCGAATTTTTATTACCATAGAGCGGGATGGATTCGATTTTACGGCGCAGTCACAGATATCTCCGGATTATTTTTAAAGAAAGTTATAACCGTCTACGAGCTGCCCTTTTCATGCTGTGAGACCCTCTTTATTCGCTATTATATGGTAGTTTTGGACAAATTTAATGATTTTGCAACCGAAAAATTTGACACAGATTAAATAGGATGTTAAAATAATTTAATATACATTTTAAAATTTATAACATTTGATTACTAGTATCAAGCTATTTCAACCAAACATCAAAAAACCAAAGTTCCAAGCCATTGAAATGGTAAATAGTTTTGGTACAGACTAATTATGTATTGTTCTGTTCAAATTAGAATCCAACAATCAATCATTTAAAACCTAATTACACTTAATAAACTTAAACAAGCAGTTTTTGGGCTTGGCGGACTATAGAAATAGAGTCGTCTACACCCCCTTGAAGTACCTCAGGACTTTATCCCAGGATTTTTAAAAAATACCTCTGACAACACAAACCTAAATAATCCATCCCAGACTTTTGTTTGGTGGAAAACGAATTCTTCTGGGCAACTCGTTGAAAGGACGGGTATTTCCCCTTTGCGATTAAGTTAAGGACCCCATAAGCAACCATAACACCAGCGTTGATATTTTTTTGATCGCTTGAATTTCCCTTAAAACTAAAATTTCGATTTACTTATTTCCGTTGCGGAAATTCCAACGGTGAAAAAAACATCAACGCTAGCACCGTGGTGGCCAACAAGGCCTGAAACACAATCGTTATGAGAAAATAACCGACCCAACAAAACCTAGGCGATACGATCTTGTTTTTCGATTTTAGTTTCCTTTGAGAATTTGGCAAAGACACCGCATTAACTTATATTGCAGAAATGGTAACGGCGTATCATATCAGAAAAAATCCTGGGATAATTTCAAGGGGGTGTATTATCGAGCCCTGAAGCCTATCACCCCTATTATGAGTTCGGTGGATTGGAAATATTTTTTTAATTAATTCTACTGAAATTATTTGTATCATAACTTTTCGGTTTTTGTTCATACAATTTGTTTGCGTCAGAAATAGGTAAAGGAGAGACGTCAAGTCATCAACACACATTCCGGAATTCCAGTTTTGCGAAAAATGCGATTTTGCTTGATTATCATTTTAAATCTGAAGAATTGACGGCGCATTTTCCAAAACATCATTTAAATGCTTTTTTTCAATATATGAATCCGCAATCTTAAAAATTTCATTCTATTCTTCTTGCAAATTTGTTTAATTTACAATTAATTGAAAAACAATATTTCCTTTCGAAATCGAAAACATTACAAAATTCTACAGAAACTGACGATATGAATTAGTATTCTACTGGAATTTAGGTTCCAGTGGAGGCGTGATCTGGCTAGAGAGCTATAATGGCTTATAGAATTTCTTGGGTCGATTGTTGATTCTATTTCGTTGCCCTATCTGATCCTCTCAGATAGTTAAAAAAACACATACACCGAAATTAATATTTGGAATTCATTTATTTCCCAAAAAAAAATATGGTTGCTTTTAATTTATTTATAAACATATTTTTTTTATTTTAACACAACTAATTATTTATTTATTTTATTTATTTAATTTCACCACCATAAAATTTATTTCGATATTTAATTTATTAAATTTACTAATTCAAATTTTTTTATGTATCACCACGAAGTTGATTTTTATTTTATTTGCACGAGCACGGAAAAACTTACTTGTTGTAAGAATGGCGGATTTTGTATGGAAAAGTTTTAACGCGTGGTTTTGCTTGTATTGTTTGTATGTGAGTGTTGTTTGAGTTGTGTGACGTCGCCTTCGTGTTCGTTTTGTTGATGATGGAACACATGCGCCGGCGACGGTCAATACTGCACTTTACTATAAATGTTTTATAGTAGTGGTTCGGCTATTGGATGTGTGATGGGGTTAGTGAATGCTTAATTCAAATAAGTTGATTTATATTTGAATTTCACTAATTGTTTTGTTTGTGGCAGAATCGAATATCGGTGAGTCGAATATTCGAGCTGCTACAGGCTCTTAAACAGTTTTATTCGAATTCGAAGAAAAACAGAAAACCATTGTTTAAGCTTAAGATTTGAACATTTTCCACGCAAAATGTATACTATAGATGCCCAGAATCAAGTTCAAATCCAAATTCAATTTATAGTTTTGAAATTTTGATTAAAAGTGTAAGCACTCTCTGACGGAGATATGGACTCAAGTTAAATCAGTACACTAGGTAGATGATAGAACTACACCCTACCCGATATCGCCAAAAATAAATAATCCGGAAAGATTATATTGTGATTTCAAATTAAATTGTTAACAAACTATTTACATCTCTAGTTAGAGAATTGGACTCCGGTTCCGATAGCACACTACAGGAAAATCACTATATCCTTAATCCAGAAATTTAAAAAACCACCCTCTAACTAAGGACAAGGGTATTTTACCACGTTGCATGTTAGTACAAAATTGAAATTTAAAAAGATATCCCCTGCCAAACCTGATAGCAATATACATTCTTGGGTAGCTGAGGATTACATATAACTAAAAAATTGATTCTTGGTGCACCAGGGGAATATTTTTTATATTTCAATTTTGTATTAACATACAACGTGGTAAAAGACCCCTGTCCCAAGATACTTATCTTCTAGATTTAAGAAATCTGTAATATTTTTTAGTTAGATATATTCCTCAGGTACCCAAAAAATGTATATATCGCTATCTGGGTACAATCCTTGGTTCAACAGAATATTACTTTTTAGGATTTTAAATATATCCTGATGGTTGTTTTAATATAATTGAGGACAACTTTTGGACAAACGTCACGCGAATTAGGTTAGGTTAGGTTAGGTAAGGGTGGCTGTCCTAAAGGACTAGCATAGACACAAAATTGGTCCGTAGCTGTACCACATTCGAGTTTTCTCCTCTTCACTCGCTGAACCATCGTGAGCTTACCAAGAAGCGTTTAAAGTCCCGGATCCCGATCTTACTAAGATCCGTGAGGTCGTTCAAAGGGGAAGTCCCCATAAATTTTGTTCTGCTGTACGCTAGACCAGGACAGGTGCAGAGCAGATGGAGCACATTTTCCTCCTCCTCCTCATCACCACAGCTGCGGCAGAAATCGTGGGCTGGGACACCCAGTCTTCGCGCATGTATCCCAATGAGACAATGTCCCGTTATAGCTCCCACGACCATACCAATATGGTGTCGTCGAAGCGATATCAGTTGGTCTGATCTAGACCGGTCAAGACCAGGCCAGATCTGCCTGGTTATTACACACGAACTGGCGTTAGACCATCTGACGTTCGTTTCTTTTATAGCTTCTTCCAGAAGCAACAGTTTACATGAAGCAAGCGGTATCTTTATATCCCGCCTGCTTTGGGTTATTAGGCGTGCTGTACCCTTGCGGGCCAACTCATCTGCCTTTACATTCCCTGCGATATTGAAATGCCCTGGCACCCACGTCAAGCGGATGTTGAACTGATCAGCCATCTCATTTAAAGATGCCAGACAGTTCTGGGCTACTTTCGACGTCAGGGAGTATGATTGTAGCGTTTTAATAGCAGCCATGCTGTCCGTAAAAATGCGAATATCCCTCGTAGATACTACATTATACTTCAACCAGTCCATGACTTCCATTATCGCGATCAGTTCAGCTTGAAAAACGCTGCAAAAGTCGGGAAGACGAAAAGAGAGGTTAACCCCTAGTGCCTCACAGGATACCCCGCAGCCAACCCCTCTATCCCTTTTTGAGCCATCCGTGAAGAAGCTTAGCGCCTCATTGTCCATAACCGTCTCGTTCACTCAGTCCTCTCTGGTGGGAAACTCAGTTTGGAATCTCACCTCAGCAGATGGCAAGGGAATAGCGTAGTCGGTAGCTTCCGGAATACCCCTGTTGTATAGGATAGACGAGTGCCCTGCATTGTTACAGGTCTACATAGATATGGATTTGAGCCGAATGGCTGTGCAAGATGCAAGCTGCTCGGCCGCAATATCCAATGGAGTAAGATGAAAGAGAATCTCCAGAGCTTGAGTAGGTGTGCTCCTGAGAGCCCCACTTATACACAAGCAGGCCGTTCTTTGGACTTTCATCAATAGTTTAAGGTTGGCCATAATTTTTAACGCTGGCCACCAAACGACAACCCCATACAGCAGTATAGGTTTGACCACTGAATCGTAGAGCCAGTGTACTATGTGGGGCTCCATACCCCATCTCTTTCCAATGGCATTTTTGCAGGAGTAGAGCGCTATAGTAGCTTTCTTTACTCTCTCTACGATGTTTGGTTTCCAGCTTAGCTTGCTATCCAAAATTAGTCCGAGGTATTTTGCTCTGTCCGTAAAGATCAAGCGAGTACCATTTAATGTTGGCGGGTCACACTGAGGAAGCTTGTGCTTCCTGGTAAAGAGGACCAGCTCTGTTTTCTGTGGGTTTGGGTTCAGTCCGCAGCCGCGTGCCCACTCAGAGAGGTAGCCAAGCGCGCACTGCATGCGCTCACTCAGCGTACTAGGATATTTACCGAAGACCGCAATAGCAACGTCATCCGCGTAAGCAACCACCTTGAAGCCTTGCCCTTCCAGGTTTAGTAACAGGTCATTTATGACCAAGTTCCAAAGAAGGGGGGATAAAACCCCACCTTGACGTGTTCCTCTGCTCACGTATCTGGCGGCAGACGTCCCACCCAGATAAGCTGTCACGATCCTGCCTCTAAGCATATGATCTATCCAGCCTCTGAGTGACCCGTCTACCCCCAGACACGCAAGGGCCCCAGTGATTGCCCCCGGTCTGACGTTGCTAAAGGCCCCCTCTATATCCAAGAAGGTTACCATTGAATATTCTTTATATTCAAGTGATTTCTCAATCGGGCCAATAAGGGAGTGGAGAGCTGTTTCCACCGATCGTCCCTTACGGTATGCGTGTTGAGATTCCGACAGCTCGCCCGGCTTGATTGAGCCTCTAATGTTAGCCTCTATTAGTCTTTCCAGTGTTTTCAACAGAAAAGAAGATAAGCTTATAGGCCTAAAGTCTTTGGGATAGCAGTGAGAGCTTTTACCCGCCTTAGGTATAAATATTACTTTTATTTTACTTTCTAGGAATGTGACAGAGTTCCAGGCTGCCTTTGAAGATAACTTCCAGCCAGGGCAGGGTTAAGTCAATAGTTCGCTGGATATCCGCAGGGATAATGCCATCAGGCCCTGCCGACTTGTATGGCTTAAAGCTGTTTATTGCCCATAGGATATTCCGCCTGCTTACTATATGGCTTACGGAGTTTACACCCCTATTTATCATGGGTCCCTCCGGAGCTAGTACCGAGCACTCCGGGAAGTGCGTTTCTAGTAATAGCACCAGGGATTCCTCACTACATGTAGTCCATGAACCATCCGGTCGTTGTAGATAACTCGGGATGGAAGGACTAGAACAAAGTACTTTGCGTAGCCTGGCCGCCTCCGAGGACTCCTGTATATTGCCACAGTAGAGTTTCCAAGCCCTCGTTTTGGCTGCTCTCAGCTCGTACTTATAGGTTTTGAGGACTTCCTTGTAACAGTCCCAGTCTGCAGCAGCATTTGTGTTCTTCTCTTTCTTGAACAGTCTTCTACATTTCATACGAGTACCTTGGAGTTCCTTCGACCACCAGGGTGGCCGAGATTTACCCAAGGGTCTACTGATAGGACATGCACTTAACATGGCCTTGTTAAAAGCATCAGAAAGCTTGGCTTCTAGAGCATCAAGGTCCTGTGTAGATGCAGGAGGTTTTGGAACCGATACCGGTAATAAGTTACCCAGAATGGTTCTGAAACAATCCCAATCAGTTTTCCTCCTATTCATGAAGGGTGGTTTGCTAGTGGGTTTTGTATCCACTTCGTACTGGAGATAACAATGGTCAGAAAAGGAATGGTCTTCGGACACTTTCCAGTTCAATACCCTCTCCTTAATAAAATCCGAGACAAGTGTGATATCCAGCACTTCTTGTCTATTTTTAGTAATAAAGGTTGGCTTGCACCCGATATTACATATATTTAGGTTAGTACTTAAAATAAAATCAAGGAGTAACTCACCTCGCCTGTTGATATTTGTACTTTCCCAGATTGAGTGATGCGCATTAGCATCACTGCCCATGATGACTCCTACTTTTCGTTTTTGAGCCTCCATTATTGCACTTACCAACCTACCTGGTGGTATGTTTTCCTCCTCGTACGGTAGGTAGGCTGATATCAGCCAGAGATTTTGCCCATCCATCTCGATGCCAGCCACCACTACATCAGCGTTGCTGTAATTAAGTAGTATAAAAATATTCAGATTATTTTTAGCGAGAATGCAGGAACGTATCTTACCTTCATTTTTCGCATGCAGTATTTTATATTTGGGAGTTCTGAGGCCCAGCACCCGGTTACCATTGACCCAAGGTTCCTGAACCAGAACAACATCAATGGACTCAGATTATATTTTGAGCAGGAGGGCCGCCGAGGCGGCTTTAGAGTGATGGAGGTTGATCTGAAGGATCTTAAGCATAAGATATTGCTTACCTCCACCACTGTTGAATCAGAATCTTCTGACGTCGATTCGTCCGGTAGGAGCGCACAGCGTAGTCCCAATGATCTCGATATCTCCGAGTCCAGGGATAGTGTCTCCTGAGCGTCTTCCGGGATGCTTTGGACATCTGGGTCACCAGCAATAGGCGGGACACCACTAGTGGCTTGCCCACCTGCTGCAGTTGCCCCAGGTCTGTCAGCCCCATCGCGCTTATAGATTTTGAGCGTAATCGCGTGAGGTATGGGCCTTTAAAAATCATCAGCTAATTTTTGGAAAATATCAACAATACGCCTAGTATGCGTCATTGTGTTAAACTTATGAATCAAAAAGTGGTAATTTTTTATAGACAGTAAAATAATGTGAGAGAATACATGTTGCAGCACAAGTACAGCACACCAAGCGAGAACTTAAATTCGTGAACACTCATCAAAAGTCAAGTTTCCTTAGTTTCTCACTTGTTTCGCACATCTCACGTATGTCGAAGCCAAAAAAAGGCAAGCCATCAGCGGGAAACGAAATTAGGCCGAGGCGAAGCGAACACAACTCGAAAATTGTAAACGAGAAACTCGGAAGGACTAGATTCGGGAATATAGGGAATAAAATAAAACCTCGCGAAAATGTTTAAAAATTTAATTGACGATTATACTTCAAACAACAGTACGCACCAACGCAGCCCAACGAAGAGTTGAATGAGCCACAAAATGGTTGAGTCAGTTTGAGTGGATCAAAAGAAAGAAGCTTTTAGAACAAAAAATCTTAATGCATTGAACCCCTGACCCTCTATCACTTCCTGTTGTAGAATGAGACGTAATGGTAAGATGGTGTTGTGCTTCTTTAAGATTTGTGTATATTTGCGTTGGATCTTCACGAAAAATCCAGTGCCATCAGGAAAGAAGGACATATACGTATTAGTATTGCGGATTAGTATATTCATTCTGCATTTTATTAGTTTATTGTAATTTTTTTTCAAATATACCATACGTTATACGATGTTTGCCTGTATCTTAAACGTAAATAATGGTTTTCGATTTCTTATCACAACGTTTTTTTCTATTTTTATATATTTTATAGATATCTCAATACAGTACGTCACTGCGGAATAGCAAATGTAAACTTGGGTAAACAAAGGCCCATAAAAGACTCGAATAATATTTTTTATGTTGCCTATAAACGTTCACCTCCCCATTGTGTGCGTCGCGTCATATCACTTAATAGTACACAAAATAAATTCTTAACAATTCATTACAAATTTAATGGTTTATGTATGGGTTATCTATTGAAGAACGACAACAAAAATAAAATTGATAATCTTCCAATCACTTTTCATTCAAACACCTTAATCAAACATCAATCAACGTATCGAATAAATTTAATTCCTTGCATAGAAGACATTATTTACATAATTTAGAATTATGTTTTATATACATAAGGCATAGTACACCCCAATATTTTTTTGTGTGTACCCCAAGTTGTATTGATTTTCCGTTTCGTATATTGCAATCGTTCACCTTATCTGAATAAAAGAAGATTATAAGAAATTACAATAACGATAAGGAACATGGGAAACCAATAATATAGCTAATCAACATTGTTAACTATATATTTCTGCATTGTCTCAAACGAGAGCGCCCGTTTACAGCTTGATAGACAAATATGATCGCTGAATTTGCTGAGTATAATTTGACCCCAACATGAAACTGCGATTTATTCTTTAAATAGCGTTCAAATCATATCATTAGTGAAGTGATTGAAAATCACGTGGTATTTCTCCTATACGCCAGGTGGCAGATCCTGTTACCTGTATTGAAAAATCAATCAATGCACATCTATAAATTATTGATTGATGAACAGAGTATGCCTGCTTAATAATGCCTTCGTTTTTCTGTTCCTTCATCTCCATTTAGGAGCATAGGCCGCCTACTACTGTACCATACAACTCTATTTGGGGCTATTGTCTTTAGTTCCACTCCAAATTTTTCCGAGATATTTCGCTTCAGCTAGTTTCGTTCTTTTCCAAGTCACTGCAGAAGTCACAATGCCAACCTTATTATGTATGTCATTTGGTGCCTTCCTCAGTGTGCGTCCTATTCATCTGCATATTCGATTCGTCACCTTGTCATAGTCAACTCATTTTGCTTGCCGCAGAAGTTCTGTGATTGTGATTGTGTTCGGCAGGAAGCAAGAAGTCTTTTAGTATATTTCTGTGTATGTTTCCATGTTTCGCAGCCATACTGCAATTCTGATTTTACACAGCCGTTGCACACTCGGATCCCGGTGCTTCCTTACAAAACAGATGTATTCCAGATTTTATGGAACACTTTGATGGCGTTTCTTGCTTTGTTCGTACGTTGGTTTACATCTTATTCCATGCCGCCTGTTCTTGCTATAGGACAACCAAGGTATGTATATGCATTTTTCGACACGGTTTCTTGCATGATGTGGAGTTGTGTAGTAATGTGTTCAGTCTGAGACCATTCTTACAATTAATTTTGAGCCAATTTGAGCTATTTAATTTTTATATCATATTCGTAGTACAGATCATTGAGTCTTCTAATGTGATCCCACTGGATGCCGTTTGGTGATTTGTTGTCTAGCTTGCTGAATCCTATTTCCAGCATACAGGTTCATTTTTTAGATAAGTTCGAATATCCACAAAGAGTAGATATAGTGAGTTCTAAAGTCAGAAAATGTTTTATATACGTTTGGTGAAAGTAAACTTGCGCAACTGAGGTATTACGCCAGATAATAAGATAATTAAGCCAACGTGACAAAATAGTTCAGCAAGAGCACTTCTCAGAATAAATTCGGCTTTCCAAAATCGGAAAAATGAGGAACAGTCTAACATAACATGCAATCTAAGAGATGAAAATGACAGGAAGTATACTTTAAATATGGCTTCAGTGGCTAGCTTATCTATCGAATTACTGTCAAGATCGTGAGACTCATTTTTTTCATTTCTGTCAGATTATTTATTCGTGAAAAGAATGACTCCAATGAAACCTAAACTCAGTAAATTGCAATAAAAACTAGTAGGGGATCCAGTTTCGTTAAAGCGTACAAAACAAATTGAAATTACGTTTCTTAATTTTTGGTTTTGGTAATTCAATAAAATTTACGATTCTTGAAATTCAACTTTTGAAAACTGTATATATGTAATTCTGTTACTAGGAGGGCAGCGAAACAGATTTCTGGACGAAAAAAGCGGGAATGATGGAGGGCCGCGGTGCTGAAAGTAAAACAACTCAGTAATGAGCGCAGTTTACGTAATTTGTTTAAAGGCAGTACTGGATTGCACCATACTTTCAGGCCTGCGTCAACTGCCATTCGGGACTGGGATGGAAACCTCTGTGTCAACAATGATTCAGTACTCGACGCATGGAATGGACACTTAACCGACCTGTTGGTCGTCATCATGCGTCACATACTGTAGTTAAGTGACGTCAAATACAGACTGCGGAGATTTGCATTGAGGATCCATTCCACGAGTGAGGAATTCACTATATAGAGACTGAAACGAAACCGCTCAGCTGGGGTGACTGCATTAATTCGGAACTTGATATTCGGAGGGGCACTTTGTGGAACTGTCTTTTCGACCTTATTCGATTAAAATGGCGAACCGAAGTCATGCCTGACGAATGGAAAGCGGCCTCGATGTGCCCTATCTCAAGCAGGGAGACTGCTTGAAATGTGAGAATTATCGCCGTATAGCTCTACTTTGCGCAGCATATAAGTTACGGTCCTATTGGATAGAATCACCCCTCTAGCGGAGGGCCTGGTTGGTCCAAATCGATAAGCCACTGATCAGGTCTTTTCCATGATCTCTTGTTATAGGGACCATTCCAGAATAGATTTTAGTAGTGTCCAATACATGTTTGAGGGCCTGAGGAGGTTTAAACATTTGGGCTCTCTTATCACTCACGATAACAGTGTGGGCGAAGATATAAAAAGCAGCCGTGCTTTGTGAGGAATTATTTTATTACTTACTAAATCCTTTCACATCGCAGTACGAGAACCCATATTTATTGTTCGAAATAGACAGGAGTTTGTAGATGTAACTTTCCCCTCAGATTCTATTTTGATGTGGTAAAAGATGGTGGCAAAGGAACACTACTTTTTGACCATCGATACGGAACTTTAAACCTCAACATCTACCCAAAAAGCCTTCAGGAATCCTAGAAAAAATAACTGGGGCAAATATAGGATATGTTGGAGAATCTTGCCGCCGGGGGCTTTGCAGCAATAGGAGAGGAACTGCATGGTGGATCCCAACACAAATGCTAATAATTTGTTGGCAAAATTCCGCTTCGTGGTCCACGTAACTGGACGCTTATCATCAAACTTGTGAGGAAATCTGTAATAGACCTAAAAACAGTAGAGAGACTAGACTGAAACGTCTTTAACATTTTTAATAATTTTTAAAAAAATCAGATATGGAAGGACTGGAAAAGTCTTGAGACACTTCTTTATGATAAAATGGTGCAAGTCAGCGAGGCTCCTCGGCTGGAATAAATAAGTTCCATTTGTTCGGTTATTAGATGATTATTTTGATTGAGTTAATGTGACCTGTACAGTTTCTAGTCTTAAACCAGCCTGTTCGTTTCATATATGTTCGTTTATAGTTGGTGAGATTCGTTCTAGGAAGATCCTTGCTAATACTTTCATTGTAGTATTGAGGAAAGCGATGCATCGCCCGTTTTTGCATTCTCTTAGGACGCCTGTTTTTGGAATTGTTATGATTTAGCCCTCATTTCGTTTTTGCAGAATTCCACCAGTTTTCTATAGTTTCACTAATAGTGGGGTTAGTGGTCCTGCATATAGTTGTTAATGCGTCTACATTGAGTAGTTCAGCTGGTAAGTTGTTCTATAGCGACGTTGTTATTCTTGCGTCGTTAGTGGATGGGTGTTAATGGTTTCGTTATAGTTGCCATCTGGAAGTTCCTTATTTGGTTCGATACCTATGCAGTTGTCCTGTTGATGGGTTGATGGTATATTTATGAACTATATTTGGTCGAGCTGTATATCTTCATATTTCCGTCTAATTTCTGCTAAATTTTATTTGCCAATTCTCTTCCATGTATCACCATGACCACATTTTTATCATTGCTCAGACATCTTGTAAGGAGGATAGAAACTTTTTATTTACATGATCAATCTGGTTCCCCGTTCTGCGATCTGGTGATGTCCAGGTGTATTTATGAATAAATATTCTTATGTGGGAATTTGCTATGAGTAGCTAATTGGCTTGTAGAATTAATTTTGTTCAGACATCAGCTTCTTCTATGGGCACATAGCACTGTATGAGAGTTATGTCCTTTTTTTCGAGTGGACCCTTGCGGTTCTGATAATCATAGATTTCCATTCGGGTAGAGCTTTCTTTCGTTTAGTTGCTGTTCATATACGCCTTGTTCATGTATGTCTACCCTGCGATAGAACATCATTGATTGTTATATGTCTACTTACCTTCCATCTTATTTTACAGAGGCCATAGGTAGACGCAGTCATGGGTGATACCAATCAGAAAATTCGTATAACAGAATTCGAGATCTATCAGATTATCTAGATGGAACGTTTTTTGTTGACTGTGAACCACCTGAAGGTAAATGTGTATATTGCCTACTTACCACTCGGACACAAAGTAAATGTTTGACTATATATGATTCACTATGTTTATCGAGGGTAGATCTCAAATGGATTGGTGATTTAAGTCAAATTTGTGTGCTATCTAATACTCTGACTGATTTTGATAAAGAAAAAGCGCTCACTCCAAACCATTTCTTAAAAGGCTTTTCAAGTTATGGATTTTGGACTTTCGACTTAAGGAAATTCAACAACCAACTAAAATTTAGTATTAGTTGAATGTCCCAATTTGCTTTGCTGTTCAATAAAATTAAAATAAATTCTACCTAAAATTCTGTTTAAAAATATAATTGACGGCTATACATAAAACAACATTGTGCACCAAAGCTGACAGACAAAGAGTTGAATGAGCCACAAAATGATTGTATGCTGTTTGTCCTTATTTCACGTTTAATGTTAACTAAATCGGGAAAGGTTCGATAGGTTTGGGATGCCATGGCTGTCAATATAGTTCCGTTGAAGAAAATGACTAATTTAAGTTTACCTAATTTAAATTTAATTAATTTAATTTAATTATTTATATTTTCTGATATTCACGCACTCGTGGCAATACCTCATGCAAATTGTGGAATCAATGTAAAACGGAATCCGAGTAGGATAAGAGATTCCAATATATTTGATTCGAAGGATCCTCACATATACCAGCTCAAAAGCGTCACATACGGTACTACTCCTGGTTCGTTCCTACCTACTAGCTGCCTTATCCAACTGGCCCTAGATCATGAATCCAAATTCCCAGAAGCAAGTTTAGCAATACGCAACAACATGTATGTTGACGATCATTTGAGTGGGGCTAATTCAAAGAATGATGTACTTGCCCTCAGGGATAAAATTTCCTTCATTCTTTAGTCGGCTGGTATATGTCACTTTGAAAATGACGTTCAAATGATTAATCTCTTCTTGCCGATATTCCCGAAGATGATCGGGAGCAACTTCTACAGATACAGGATGATGAATTTATCAAAACTTTGGACTTATATTGGCAGTCTAACTCCGATACTTTTCGTAGCAATGTCAACCATGGCAAGGATACTCAGAGAATAACAAAACGCATAGTTATTTCTGAAATATCTAAAATTTTTGATTATATTGGATTAATCTCACCGGTCGTTGTGCTAGGGAAGATGTTTATTCAACAGTTGTGGCAACTTAAGCTTAATTGGGACGAAAGTCTGCCCATGGATCCCCACACATCCTGGTCTCATTTTCGTGATAATCTACAAAAACATCAATCGATCCACGACATATTTTCAATCATTGCCGGAATCCAACGAAAATTCAAATACATGGGTTTGCCAATTGGGATTCGATCTTTGGTTGCAACAAGGAATTGGCGTCATGTCAATTGTAAGTTCAACTCTGCTGATTTGATCTCGCGTGCATTACCACCCGAACAATTAATTAATTCCGAATTATGGTGGTATGGCCCGAGTTTTCTCCAATCATCTGACGACTTTTGACCTCAACTGGTTTTGTCATCAGATGATATTGAGTTATCCGAGCAGTGAAGGCCCACGCAAACGCTAGTAGCCATAAATTCTAGCAATTTAAGGCAGTTGGAAGACGCAGAAGAGATGCTAATGCGCATGTACTCCAGAAGTTCATTTCTCACCATAAAAAATGCCATGAGTTACGTTTTGCGCTTCATTCACAATACAATAAAACCCGCTACTCCTCATACTGGCCCTCTTTGTACATCAGAGGTTACACATGGTTTTCAAGCCGTTATTCGACTGGTTCAAATGAAAAATCGTTCATTTATCGTTCGCGATTCAAAATTGAAATCATTATCATTATTTATGGGTAATGACAAGGTTATTCGTGTTGGCGGTCGGCTGAATTTTCTTCCTTGTCCTACACATCGAAGCATCGAACCTTGCTTCCACCCAATCACTTCTTTACTCAAAAGCTATTTTTGATTTATACATAGCACTCACCTTCACGTAGGTTTGCAAGGGCTTCTTGCTGCCTTGCGATGTAGATACTGACCGATTAATGGACCTCGCCTTGCTCGAAATGTGTAAGCTGTACTCGAGCAAGGCCAATATTATTGCAGCAGAAAATGAGATTTCTACCGTCCGAAGGACTATGAAGCCGAGTCCCGACAAAGGCTTATATGACCGTTTTGGTTTGCGTTGCCACAAAGGTCGTGCACCTAGAACAGGCATCACCACTTTCTTCATCATCTGTGCACTTTAAAAAGGTTTAAACCCCGAATTACATAAATTATTTGAACTGCTTCAAAGCTCAAATCTCAATTCCAAAATATAACTTATGTACCTTAATCAAGCAAGTCGAAGCGGTGTTAAACTCTCGGCCACTCGTTTTAATATCCACCGATGATGTAATTGAAGTGCGCACCTCAAGCATTTCCTCATTGGTCGGCCACTTAAAACTGTACTAGAATTGGAATGTTCTAACTCAAATTTAGATCATTCACTAATTGGAACCTCACCAAAGGCATATTTTCCTGGTCTTCTTGGTCCAAGGAATATACCCAAGAACTTCAACATCGGTTCCTTTGAAAAAAAGAATTTCCTTATATTAAAATTGGTACAGTATAGTCATCATCAAGGAAAATGATATTCCATCACTCAAGTGGAAATTAGGCAAGGTAATTGAAACCCATCCTGGTGCTGATGGTCTTGTCCACGTGGAAGAATTCAGTATGGGCCACTTTCCTTCACTTTAAACGACTTTACCTTTACCACAATGAATTTTGAACAGACTTTAGCGCAATTTTCAAATATAATTTCAACTCAAGTTAATAAAACGATCATAACGATCACATGTACTACTCACATATTACTCAAGTTTTATTATTTATTTATTAGTTTTACATTAATCGATTTTCAGGAACCGTCTGGTTTCAGGAACATAATTTCAAGCATCGTTTCATGAGTTTGTAACATTTTAACTGAATTTGGTGGAGCATTGATGATAACTTCAGTTTGTGGTTTACGACACAAATAATCCATTGGGATATTTTGAGGAATACATTTAAAAGCGATGGTATACGTAAAATCAGGCCGCACACGAATAGATGACCCTAAAGATGACCCTAGTCTGCACTAAATGCATATTTTCTAGTTTTCGTTTATAGTTTTCTGCGAACGTTTGCAGAAACAGTAGCCTATACGGCTGTCAAAAATTCTAGGTGTGTTAAAAAACCAATCATTACTTTGAATTGGGAATAATTGAAAATTTGTGCTGAGTTGCTACCTGGCTGATGGTGTCATCATCTGTAAAGCCACCGATGATGAGAAGTTTGTCGAGTTCTTTGGAGAAATCAACAGAATCAAGGACGTCTGAGAGGGTTGTCAACTTTTAGTTGGTGAACAGCCAAAACCTCTTTTACTGCACTCATGGATTTCAATGCCACATGAGAGCCGGATTGTAGTTATTACTAACATCAGCATGATGAATCCAAATATTTCGACCACTGGATGGAAGGTTATTCATTACATAATTAAAACCTGTCATTATATATTATCCTATGATTCCCCCTCGCCCCCTCCTTCAGGGGATCAGTTGAATCTTGTAATGCGACGTAGGGTTAATAAACTACCCCTAGTAATCGATTGTGATGCCAATGTTCATCAAACCCCAAATCTAGTTCAAATACGAATAACAAAGCATCCTTGAGCTTCTTTTATACTATTACTGAATATTGGTACAGACCATGTTCTGCGGTACAGGCGGTTTTCTCTTTGTCGTCCTCATATGTTGCGTTACCTGCCAATACCAACTGATGAGATCTAGCATTTTGAAAATGTTGGCTCTATAGTAGTAGCTATTATTTCTAGTTAAGTCGTTTAGATTGCGGTAGTCGACACAAAACCTCATCGAACCGGCTTTCTTTTGAACAAGCATCACTACCGAGCTCTATAGGCTGCTACACTTCATGAATATTCCGTTGCGCACAATATTCTTAACCAGTAGTTTGGACTATTCTTGCTAAGCTTCCGGTAATTTTCTTGGCGTTTCTCCAATTGGAGTTATATTTCCGGTTTCGATCCGATGTTGCATTATATCCGATGTCCTCATGTCATCATCGTTCATGCCTAAGATGTCGGCCAATCATTGCATCACTCTTATAATTTTTGCTTCTGCTCCCGCGAGATGATCAAATAATGGGCGAATGATCCGCTTCCTTCATGGGTATATTGCCTTATTAACGTTGTTCTTTCGTTGTGCAATTTGTGATTAAAATAACCTTCTAAGCTTTTGCCATCACTTCCGTTTACAGTGGACTCACTTTTATTATTCTCATTGGTATCTATAGCATGACTTTTATAAGGGTTCTGTCCCATAATAGAATTGTGTTGATATATTTAAAACATCTAGACCGAGAGCCAGATCTCCAGCGCCTGTTGTTTTGGAAGCTTTGTGCTGATTGTTTCATCTTTGCTTCTACTATCGACTTTATTTGCGTTATAGACTGGTTCTAGCTGCCTCGTATTCCAACGCCGATCCTAATACTTCATTAATGCTTTTTCCTTTTGCTATAACGTCCTCAAATGAAGCTTCAGGTGGTCCCCCTTACAGCTTTAATGATCAAGACATCACTGGATTTTCATAATTCCTCGACACGTCCTAGTCAAATTCTTTCAGGTACGCTCTGTGGCACATCAGCTGCCTTGCCTCTTGGCACCAAGATTAAGGTATTAAGCCGTTCCTCTGAATAACATCCGGGATTGCACAGGTATTTGAAATTTCAACTTAAAATTCTCGATAGGAGTTTCTCCATCAAACGATGGAGGTTTCAGATGGAGGTTCTTCTTATTTTATTTTGTTACGTCAGCTGATCCAACTTCAAGTTTAGCCGATCAAATTGTTGAACAGCTCCAATGTGTGTCTGTTCCTCCGGTTTTGGAATAGCAGCCATTATTATTTCCGCTTGTTCTTTTTTTCCACTGGCTCCGTTTTGGTTTCGACGGTTAGGCGTCCAGCCCATCGTTCACGTTGGTGAGGGCAGATGTATCGTTCGTCAAGGGTATAGGAATCGCAATTAATTTTGCAATAAAACTCTTGAACTATTTTTTATTAGCACTGTACAGTGTACAATTTATTCGATAATAAATTACAATACGCGTTTTCTGCACTTGTAGCTCTTTACAATTTCACTGGTTCGAGAGTAATCATTAACGATTTCATTGCAATTTGCACATGCATTAATTGCATTCTCCTCGGTGGTTTGGGTTACGCCTTGCTTCCCTATCATTATGGAGTTTTACTGAATAATGGTCATTCTGCATTTGCAACTCATTGCATCAAACTCGGTCACCGACTCAAATAGATATCATTACCATACCATGTTCTGAAGCTGCAACTTTAACCACCAGATGTGTTTGTTTTTAACGTTAGGCATAATCGTCACAATATAAATAGAAACATAATTTATTTGATTGATACAAGATGGCACAATCTTGTACATATATGTATATGTATAAGTAGGACACATTTCCTTTCGAAACAATATTTTGTTGTTGTCGGAAGGAAATAATACAACTGAAGACTGTACACATATATGTATGTGTATGACATATCCTTTGTGATTTACTTAATTAATTTAGGAATTACAATTACAACAATTGTTGTTATTTAAACACATTACACATATGTATATATATAAATGTGTGTACTAAATGAAAAGTGTTGTTGAAACATTTGCAAGTGACAATATTGTATTAAAGTTGAATTGACCGGGGTTACTCACATGTCTCGTAAATCTAAATTGTATGAACGTGTTACGTGTTTTGCAAAAATACTACCACAGTATTCTTTGTCTGTTTGATAATGTGAGCAATAGGAAAAATGTATTTCGCCCAAACAGCACCGAACCCCCGCTCAAGTACCGGGCCTCGTGATTTAGAAGGCAGAATCCACTTAGGCAACCAGGAGCGTTAGAAAACCTTATCACATGTATGAAGAAGGACCGGCCCAAACTCGTTACTCTTCAAAAACTCGCTAGCCTAAAAATGGAGACCATGCGTAACAGGGCTTTACCTTACTCCACTCCCGAGGTCATCGGGAATCAAGGAACTAAAATTCAACTTGGGTCGCAGATAAAGAAGGCTGCGTTAGATGTTTAACCAGTCAATAACCGATTGTGCAAGCTTTATTTGAGCATGAAGTCAGGTCGACTTGTGTGAAAACATTGGTACGTGATAACCCTTGTATATAGAAGTTGTCAGACCTCCTATATCATTCCTTTAACCTATCTTCTGCTATTTATTTTATTTCATGTCCGACAGTTTTTGAGTTCTACATGTTTAATTGGACAATCTTTAGTTGACGTATTGTTATGTCCTAGACCGTTTTGTATTATGCAGTGCACACTTGGCTACGCGAAGAATGATTGAATGCCCTGTTTGTCTTGTTATATTAACAGACAAATTTTACATATTCGGTGATCTTCGGACATACTTATGGTTATGTCTTCTATCGCTGCAATGTCCCGATATCTGGTCTTTCTCTTTGTAGAAAGTGAGTAAAAACTGCATTTTGGTGCCTCGATTTTGATCTTATCATTACTCCGTTTTTTATGAGCTTTTTATGTCTTCGATCTTCACGAGTACATCCACATATCATCCGTAATCATATACTAAATTACTGGCGGTAATGTTTTTTCTGGTAGTGATGTCACCAAACCAGCTTCAGTTAAGGACGAACTTTTTAGGAAGATTTCAAGATTATTCCGTTTCCCGGTTTCGATCAGAATACCATTTCTGATATTGGCTTTTATCTGACTTTTCTTACTGCGATAATTGGTTCTGATGGTCCAAAAATAATGTTAGCAAATATGCAGATTGAGGTAATTGCGCTCATAATTACCTTTTGCACAAGACTGAACCTTATTTTAATCACACCGTATACGATTGTTCCACCATGACGTTCAAACGATTCATAAAATTCAAAACCACAGAAAATTTTTAGAAATATCATTTATCATACACACCTTCAACGGGAAAGGGTGAGTTTCGATAGCTAAAGTCAAATTGAAACATAAGAGAGCCATAATAGAGGATTGCCAATACACTATCTATGATACGTGAGCAAATCATCTGAGACGTGAGTAATTACAATGCAAAGCACTTTAATTTGCAATATCCATAAGAGCCGTTAAAGGTAGATCTAGAATCGTCACTAGGTCGATGGGGCCAAATAAACGTCATTTTTCAGCACATATGCCTTTAATATAAATAAGAAGATCAGTAACTCATCGGATTTACTCAATTCAATTGATGCTGAAGTCAAGCATTAGCTTTACAAAAATACTAGTCCATCGATTGGAATGTGATCCGCCAAGACCGATAGTGTATAAATTGCAAATATTTCTTGATACAAGCGTATACCGAATCCACAAGCGGTACGGGTTTCTGTTGATGTTTCAGTTATATTGAAATTGAATTATCCTAAAAAAAACATTTGACGTGGTTTTAAAATATTGAAGCATTTTGAAATATCCTTTAAACCAGTCCACCGATAGCTACTTTAAAAATTGATTCTCCCGACATCATTCCCTGCTTCTTTCACGCAAATGTAGGAACCAAAATTCCTGTCTATGACCGTGTATAGGATTATACACTTATATCACAGGACGTAACCAATTAAATATCAAAAATCAAAAACAATATTTTAGTATAAAACAATGTTGTGCTCGTTCACTGAAAATGTCATCACAAGAAGTCTTTTTAAAATTATTTCCAAATATATTACCATAAAATATTACCGGAAGACTAAAATATCCGGTTCTTGTAACATTTTCTTTGTTTGTGGTACAATATTTATACGATTAGAAATCCAATGAAACAATACACAGCCTAATTTTTGCAATAAGCATGGTTGGTCGTTTATGCTTGGACTGCGTCACCATAAATAATCGTACGTAAACAAATAATTGTTTTAGCGTTTTATATTTTAAATGCCGCCATCTTAATACGTATATATATATGTGTGCTACTTAATTGTTAACTCTTTTTATACAATTTTACCATTAATCTTAATGTTTTGTATCGTTACTACCCATTATGATTTTCATTCTACCACCAAGATTTAATTAATGTGCAATGATAAAACATCACGCAACTTCAGTTTTATAGCACAAGCAAATTAAAGGAATACACAAAAGCACAAACAAATCTTTAAGATCCACATAATAAATTTTAGGTTGTATTCAAACTCATCTCAAGAATTTGACCTTTTTTTTTTTGTGCTTGCTTCCGTTATTTTCATCTGTGATGTCTTGCTTATATTAATTTTTTGTTGCTATCTTTTGGTTCTTTGTATCTTTATTGCTCTGGTCAAGGAATATACCAAGAAGTGCTCTACATAAAATTTATTAAACAAAAAGGAATGCAAATTTTCTGCGCTCTGTGTAATAACTAAGTGTTTATTATCAAAGACAGTTTACTAAGTAAATTTTCCATTTTCTTTGTCACATTTCTTCTGTGGTGTTCGTTGTTGCTGCTTTCGTTTGAATAAATTATAAAAAAAAAAATGTATTAAAATAATATTGCACAGTGGTTTGTTGGATTTAAATTACAAGATTTGTATATTAGCTTTATATACATAAATAAATATTAAGTGATATTGTTGTTCGGTATGTATACATATTTAAATATAAATATCTCAAGATTATAGAGCTTAGCAAGATTTGTCGTATATTGCGAATAAGATTGAGGGCAAATTATTTTGTTGCCCAGTTCCATTTTAATTATCTTATTTATAGATAATTTCTTCAGCTATCGTTATACATGACATGTGTGTGGTGACATGATCTTGTAATCATTCATGTTCCACAACAACCACATCTTTTGCTTTTCATGAGGGTTGATTTGAGAAGTTCGTACTTTTCATCAGGATCACTAGAGGGATCTTGATTACGTTTTAAATCACTTCACCAGATAGTGCTGCTAATGCGTGGTGATACCGGTTTTCGAGTTTAATTTTTTTAATGGCGAAAAGAGATTCAATTTGAACAAACAAAACCTCGGGCATCAGATGCTAATATGGTGGAAAAAGAATGGATACTTTATCTACCATAGGAACGGATGTCACGGCATCATGTTATCTATTTGATTTTGACTCGTTTTCATTATCAGACATCACTCCCGATTTTATCGTTCAATTTTCAACCAAGTTTTTTATAAAAAAAAATATAAATATTTCGGCGAAAAAAAAATTAAATTAAATTAAAATTAAAATCAATGGTTTCAATTTGCAACGTTGGCTGATTCAATTAATGAGCTAAGGTCGTGGTTCGAAAAATTTACCACTTCTTCCGGTACTTCAGGTTCGAGTGACAGATCGCAATGGCGTGGTCGTTCTAACTTTAAGTACAACAGAACTAGATCCAGGTCAAAACGTTCGGGTTCGAATAGCCGGGTTGTCAATGGCATTTGTTGGTACAATCATATATGGACGTAACACTAGAAAGTGTGGAGGCGACGGATGTACATATACAGTAACAAAAAAAACACCGTCGAATACAGGTTCGGGAAACTCGAGCAATCCAATGTCGTAACGGCCGACATTGGAACTGTTCGTAATCGCCGTCTCATTATAAAATGTCCCAAAACTCACAGGACACAGGAGGCGATGTATCAGTGGTCCCACAGTTAAATTTCCGTGAATTGTCTCCTGAATCTCAAGATATCCTAGTTGCCACCAATGGCAATCCCCACAACTAACTAAAGCACCAAACTATGATAGACAAGGCATTGTTCATCACATTGTTACTGAGGGACATCTTTCGTTTTCCCATTCGAGAAGACTTTGTCCAACAAAACACAAGATCACTAAAGAACTATTTAACCATATGGTAAGATTATCACTCTGCCGCCCGTCATCGTCATGTGCAGCGTCGCCACTACATCTAGTACCACGAGATAGTAACGACTGGCAATCTTGCGGAGATTACCGACGACTCAATGCAATCACAATGCCAGATCGCTACCCTTTGCCGCACATCCATAATTTTACAATGAATCTTAATGGTTGCACCATATTTTCAAAAATTGATCTAATTCAAGCTTACCACCACATACCTATCGCTACTAAAGACATACATAAAACGGAAGTAACGGCACCTTTCGGACTTTTTGAGTTCATTCACATGCCTTTTGGCCTAAGAAACGCAGCGCAGACCTTTCATCGTTTTATAAACAAAGTAACTGATGACTTGGACTTTATTTTTCTGTATGTCGACGATATATTGGTGGCAAGTCGAACCGAAAGCGAGCATTTCGATAAGTTCGACTTAAGAATTAAAGTGTCGAAGTGTGAGTTTGGCGCAACCAAGTTGATATTTCTTAGTCATGAGATCACCATAGATGGCTTAATAGCCATCTGAGGCATAGAATTGTGGATATCCGTGATTTCCCTCCCACAACATCTATCAAGCAAGTGCAACGATTCGTCGGTATGGTGAATTATTATCACAGGTTCATCGATCACTTAGCTGAGATGCTTGCTCCGATTCATCAAAGTCCATTTATTTGGCCTGCAGAATGCTCATCCGTTTTTAACCAGATCAAAGAAGCACGAGTTAACGCCACCCTTTTGGTTCATTCAATAGAGAACGCAAAGTTAGCAATAACTACTGACAGTTCTGGTATCGCAATGGGTGCTGTATTGGAACAACACTATACAAAGGAAGTTGGTACCCTGTATCATTGACAGAGAGGTTTACGCACTTTACTGCGCAATAAAACATTTTGAGTACTTTGTTGAAAGTCGTCCTTTGTCAATTTTCACGGGTCACAAACCTCTAACTCATGGACTGCATTTTAACAAGCTCGTCGGTTGTGTATCACGTTCAGAGGATAATCAGATATCCCGAATATATAATACGGCCCTCGACTTGAACAAATTGGTCAAACTACAAGAGTCGGATCCAGAACCCAAGAGTCTTATTGAAAACAACAAAAATCGTCTTTGAAAAATTACACGAGTTGTCTCATCCAGGCATTAGAGCAACACAAAAGTTAGTAACATCGAGATACTTCTGGCCCAGTATCAACCAGGACACAGGGAATTGGTGTACAAGTTGTACACCATGCCAAAAAGCGAAGGTAAATAGATATACTCGTGCCGAATATGGCCCGCATCAAACGGCCACCCTAATATTCTTACGATAATCGACAGGTATACACGATGTCCCGAAGCTATTCCCTTGTCAGACATGAAGACTACCACAGCGTTTATAGACCATTATGCCTCAAGATATGGTGTTCTATAAGAGATAACGACCGATCAAAGAGCAATTTGTTTCGGGACAGTAAACTACTGGGATCTCACAAAATCATCCGAGTTTAAAGGGTATGGTAGAACAATTCCATCGAACCTTGAAATCTTCACTATACGCGTCACACAATACCCTGAACTGGAGCGAATAAGTCCCACTCATTCTCTCTGGAATTCGCACAGCCATCAAATTGGATCTAGAATGCACGCCAGTGGCATTAGTATACGGTCATACCCTAGCATCAATGATCGAACAACTAAGAACTGCGATGCGAAATTTAATACCCAGATACTCGCAGCTTCTCGCAAACCATTATTTACGTTCCTGCGAAACCTCTTTGTTGCGATTTCGTATTCCTCCGTGTGGACAATGTTAAAACAACATATCCATATGAGGGTCCTTACAACGTAATGAAATGGCTGCGCAAATCGTGTGTATTATGTAAATAAATTGGAGGATCATAAAAGTGCACATCCCATCCAATAAGTGTATAGAGTAAATTTTATCGCTCAGCTTTCACATCGATCTGTGAACTAAAACTTAGGTCTGGTATAGAAAAATAAAAATGAGGTCTTTGATTTAAAATAATTGGCTACGCTTTGTCACCATCTGCGTAACCAATTATTTTATTATCACAAAAAATTATCAAAATATATAATTGTATGTAAGTGTGTGTGTTCTATATGAACCGTCTTAATTTTGTATCTTATGAGTATATATACGTAGCTTACAGCAAAAATTGATTTTTATTCTAACGTTTTGTATTCTATATATACAAATATACAGCATAATATCGTTAAACGTAGATTAAATTCCATAGAAAAACGGAAATGTATATTAAAAATTGTGAAGTGTGCATCACATGACTATACCACATAAACTCTAAATCGTAAGTAAATTTTTAAATGCTTCGCAAATTAATATTTATTTAAAAAAATTCATAATTGATCAAAAATTGTGTACCACTAGATGCCTTATAAAAATACGTTTCATTTGATATGTCACTTCGGAAAATCCAAATTAAAAATGTTCACACAACATCCAGTACCTGCACATCTCCTTTAACCATTTCTACAAAACTTCACGAATAGTTTTCGTTCTACCAGTCAAATACACACACATCAAATTTAGATTAAAGGAACATAGAGGCATGTGAAGAAAAAACTTAATCCAAGGAAAAAATTTCGGTTACAATACTTTATCCGTGCATCGTAAGGTGATAAAGGAAAAATATTTATTCTTAAATACATAATATACAAGGATATACCGTAAAGCACATTCATAACATATACCTATAAAAACATATATAAGTGATTCAAGATGCTTCCAAGCTATGGATATATAAATATACACATATACAAAAATAATATTTACGATTTAATGAACAATCGTACTTAGCACATATCATCGTGTTGCTAAAAGTGAGAATTAAAAGGAACTTAAAATATTTTTGTTATTTAAAATACAGCAGCTCTCTTTTCTACATTACCGTAGATAAAATTATTAGATGTATGTATGTACTTTGGTAACAAGCTTTTAATTCCAATGATACAATAAAAAAAGTATGCAACGATTAACAACAAGTGGAGGAACATGATCAAGGCAGTTGTCATAGGTGACGTAACCACCAGTCTGAATTCGGGAAGATAAGTATATTGAATTTAACCAGTTTGGGTCACGTAATCCGGTCCTTTAAAAGCAAGAGAGGTGAAATCAATGTTTAACCACTGCCACAAGAAAGTGATGCTTCGCAGAAAGAATATCAAAAAAAATATTAACTGACCTTTCTCGGTATAAAATTTGGAAATTGAAAGTTACTAGTTTGATGCTACATGACCCGACCGATCCTCTTGTGAAAATAACCAACTAGTTTGCGTTGTGTGATCAGTGTATAATGTATATCACAAAAGGATACCCCTTTATATTTCAAAAGGATACCCCTTTATATCAGGCCGAAACATTCAGGCACATTGAGTACATTGAGTACAGCTACTATACCATAACCAAAACCTTTACGAAGATCTACGGTTAAATTCGTGTTGGTGACTAAAACTATCGTTGAGTTTTATACGATAAATTGATTTGCGGCCGAAGGTCATTTGAAATGATTTTTGTTTTAATTTTCAAAGAGAACGGGCACAGTAAAGCAGCTGGGACGAATAAAATAGTGCTTAGATAATTCATTGACAGATACCAATTTATGAACACAAACAAAGCTCCGAACACTTGGCTGGCGAGCTTTCGAATATACAAATCACAATATGTATATAAACCTTTTACTCGTTATAAAGTTTATTGACTTTATACAGAAAATATAAATCAAAAGCTTAAAACTCATTTTTAAAATTACATATTTAATAAAAGCTTTACATATTGGTAATTTAAAGCTTTACAAACAAACATACAACAAGTCGCTTTAACAGCAGTTCTTAATTTCCCATAGTCTATCCTATCGCATAAACACATTTAATTAAAGGTTTAGTAATTTTGAAACTTTTAGACAAGCTTTTATGTGCAAACTCTGTGTGCAAATCAGATTTACAGAATAGTATTTAATAAAATGGTGGATAAGCATTTTCTATTTACAAAAAAACTATTGTATGGTTCCATCGCAGTTGAAGGAGCGTATAAGGACCGTGTGAGAGCTTTCAGTTTATTTTAAGTTGGTCATTAAACTTTGAAACAAAAAAATTGATAAGGTATAGGACAAAATAATAAATATAGGCTTTGACTGCGTCAGAGTTTACATACACCTTTGTCATAGCCGGCTTTATAAAGCTCTAAAGTGTGAGCTTTTGTATTTAGATTCTTTGAGTTCGATTAATTTAAAAAAAATTCAACGGTTAAACAAAATTAATGAGCATTCATTATTTCATAGATAATTTATTGAATTCTTCTTGTACTCCTCAAACATTGTTAGAATTATTAAAGTTTTTAATTGAAAAGGCTTCTTTGTCAAGGTTTAACAAATAACATGTATCTATTTCATTTGGATAATAACAAAAATTAATTTAGGTAATTCAATTTTTGTCCAGAAGTAATAAAAATCTAATTAAAAGTCTAATTAAATGTGAGCTTTTATTAAAAGTAATAAAATCCACATTTTATATGAAACTCTAAATTATTCCGATATAATACATAGTAATAAACATATTCTTGCATCAACATAACATTATCAAAGTTCTGAGAAGCTTATATGCATTTTATAGCATTAGACAAGCTTTACGTTTATATTTAATTACTCAGATCTTAAATTTATTTTCTCTAAACTTGAAAATAGCATTAATTTTTTTCTGAAAGCTTTTAACAGTAGAATGCTTTGGTATACAGGATGTGTAACGGAGCAAATGAGATTTCATGTGGTTAATTAGGAAAATGGGAAAGCTAATAAATGATATATTTCATATTTCTTCTCAGAGCTTTTAGCTTGATTTGTAAAAAACCAGTCTATTCGAATGAAATTTCTATTTTACAGCTTTTTATTAAGTTTGAAATTAAAAAAACAATAAAACCTTTTATCCAGATGGTCTTTCCCCGGAGGGCTTTTAGCTTAATAATTTTATACTAGTTTATGAAAGTTTTAAAGTGCTGACTTAAATTTTGAAGGAGTAGAGTTATTAAAGCTTTCTTTTTATAAGCTTTATCGGAAAAGCTTTAGTTACAATTCTTACTGTAAATAATAGTTGCAAGACAAAAGCCGGCAGATAACTTTCAACAACAGAGGTTTTAAAAGAGCTTTAAAAATATTAATACTGCGCTTAGCAAGGAAAGTTTTATTTGAGTTTTTTAGGCATTCATTAGTTACCAGTATGTTTGAGTAGATGATTTATGTAAAATCTTATCGTATTTTTAAACATTGTTTTAGTAAAGCTGTAAATAAATTTTACCTAGAAGTTTTAAACTTCAAAAGCTCCAAAACCTAATGTTAGAACACGCAAGGACTAAAGTATTGCGAATCTGTGGAAAGCTCTATAAATTTTAAACTTATTTCAACCATTTGTGTTAAGCTTGGTGACATGGATAAACTAATTATATTATTTATAGTTGAAAAATGATTTAAACCATCTGCTGGGCCAAAATTTATGTGTATATGTTTCAATTAGATTTTCCACCAAAATAATGGTTCAAAATATCAGTCGGAATAGCTAAAGGAATAGATAAAGCTATTATTTCGATGAAGGTTATTATGTACCGAAGTTAAACATTTTAATTGCAATCATAATATTTTATAATATTTTAAAATAGTTTTAAACAAAAAATGTATATTTATATTTTCTCTATACCTAAATTTACTAATAATATTAATTTATTTAAAAACTATTTTAAAGCTAATTAACACCAATTTTTACGATTAAAATAATTTAAAGGATGGAACTTTTATAAAATATATTTTTTCTTTAAAATTATTGGTTAACTTTAAAAAAATTTCCGAATGGTGTTTAAATATATTTATTTTCTTTGCGCTGTCTTAAAATTTGTATTTACTGTTTCGAAATGGTTTTAATGTTAAAAATTGAATTTATTTTTTACCTTGTAAAATAATTTAAAAATTAATTATTCCTTAATTAAAATCTTATTATTTTTAAAGTATAGTGGTTCCATTTCTAGAATTTTAAAATTTTTTACAATAATTCAAATTGTTTCATATATTTTAAAAACTATTAACATAAATTTATGCTATTTATTTAAATTGCTTTGAAAAAAGTATATGTTTCTTTCATTTACAGTTTTGTGTATCCATAATATTTTAAAAAATTCTTTTAATACTTTTTTTTATATTCTAGCTGGTAGTTTTTATTTTCGTTACTTTTGAAATTTTAATCATAATTTGTAATAATAAAAATTCTATTTATTTACTTACTAATTAAAATATTTAATTTAGAATTTTTGTTATTTTTAACTATAATTTTGCTCGAGAATTTTGAAAATTGTCTAAAATTAAAATAAACAGTTTCTGAATGTTTTAAACTTGTAATTATTTTTTTTTTTTAATTTTATTGCAATCGTAATGTTTAAACCCATTTTTGTTATTAGCACACATTATTTTTAAAAGTTTGTACATAATGTCTTAGATATTAGTAATTTCATTATTAAACTTTTTTTATTTCTCTATTAATTTAAAAACAAATTAATTAAATTTTATAGTTAAATTGAAAACTTAAAAAATTAATATAAAACAACAGCATTATTTTGTTTTATACTCATTTTTTAAGTTTTCAAATTAACTATAAAATTTAATTAATTTATTTTGAAATACCTTTTACTATTAAATGTTTTAAACCATTTTTTATTATTATTTTCTCTATAATTTATTAATATTTAAAACTTTTTAAAAAAATGTAAAATCTAATTTTCTACATTATTTTTGTGCAACTTTAAAATATTTTAAATGGAATGGGTTTATTTTTTAAAAATCAAATTTTTTCTAAAGATTTTAAGATAATTTGTATTATTTACAATATAAGATTTTTTAACTTGAATGGTTTTCAAATATTTTAATTATCTTTGAACTTTTCCAAATAGCAAATTTAATTTTCTTTAATTCCCTGTATTTTCCCAAAATTTTTCTAAAAATAACTTAAAATGGAATTTTAACGTTTTTAAATCTGAAAATAATTTTTTATATTGATTTTACACCAACAAAACTGTTTACAACTTTTTTCATAAATTTAAAAAACTTAAATAAAAATATTCTAATAAATTTTTAATTTTAATTCTAGTAATTTTCTAGAGAAGTATTTAATACAAACATATTTTGGTTTATTATAAGTGAACAAGTTTTTATTTATTACCATTAAAAAAAAAAAATGTTTCGAAATATTATTCTATTTGTAATTTTCCCTATAATTTAGAATTATTTTTTTATTTTTTTATAAAAAAGTAGTTTTTAATATTTATATTTTTAAATCATTTTGTATTATTCAATTTAGTTTTATTATTTTTTCTATAATTAATTAATATTTATTAAAAATAAAATTATGTTTCGTTTATTTTAATTTTAACAATCTGTTTAACAATCAAACAATTTAAATATTTTATACAATTTATTTTTTCTGTTTTTAAGTTTTTAAAAGTTTTGTATTTTTTTATAATTAAAATTTTTTGATTAGATTTGAAATACATATAAAGTTAAAAAAATGTATTTTTTTTTAACGTTTGATTTTCTGTATTGTATAATTATTCAACTTTTTTGCATTTTTTAGGCATTTTCAATGTCAGAAATGGTTGTATTTTTAGTTTAATTTTATAAAATATTTTACATTTTTAAATTAATTAATTTTTTCTATAATGCTTTGAAATAATTTTATTTGCATTTTTTAATGTTCTGTTATTTTTTAGTGGAGCATATTACTTTTAAAATTATTTATAAAATGTTATAGATATTTGTACACATATTTAACTTATTATTTCCTCGAAATTTTATTAGTTTTTCAAATTCTTTAGAACATAAAAATATTTCTTAAAATCTTTTCATAAAAAAATGTTTATTATTTTTACTTAAAGTTTTATTTTATTTTTGTTGTTATATATTTTATTATCTTTTTTAAACTTGAAATTTTCTTCCTTACTTTATTAAACAATTTAAAAATAATTTTTTCGTAATTAAAGTCTTATTATATTTAAATTATTTTTCTCTCATTTTAAAATTACAAAACTTTATTCTATTATTATTATTTTCCATAGATTTTAATTAATATTAACAAAAACTTGTTTATTTTTCTGTATTGCTTTAAAAACAATTAATTTTCGTTTTCAACAATAATAATTAAAAAAAAAAATTAATATTAAATTTTTGTTATTAATTATTTAATTATTATTAAATTAATTATTTAATTTTTTTATAAATTTAAGAAATAATTATATATTAACAAATTTCAATATTTTATTTCAGCAGTGCACTATACATTTTGAAAGTAAGTTTTGGTTATAAAATAAAATTTAATTTAAATTTTTATAGTAATCGTAATGATTTTAAACTATTTTAATTACTTCAGCACATTATTTTTAAAAGTATGCAATATCTTGAAACAATTTTTTTACAAATATAATTTTTAAAATTTTTTTAAATTATTTTTATATATATGATAATTTTACTGAGCTTTTTTTTTTATAATTTAAAATTCTGATAATTTACATACGAAATTATGTGTTTTAAAATATTCATTCTGTTCAAAATATTTTTAAAACTTATTAAATAAATATCTTAAGCATTTTTAAATAGTGTTGTTATTGAATGTGTTTTTAATATTATTATTTTCGTAAATTAGTAAACTGTCAAAACATTTCATAATGATTTTTTTTTTTAAGTTTTCAAAAATTCTGTAAAAATTATAACATATTAAATCATTTATTATTGTTTTTTTAAAAAAATGTATTCTCTGTAATTTAATAATATTGTAACTTATTTAATAAAATGATATAAATAATTATTCCTTAATTAAAATTTTATTTTATATAAATTATTTTCTTTCATTTTTAAAATTACAAAACTTTGTACTATTATTTTAATTTTTTCATAGCTTTTAAATTATATTAACAAAAAAATTTATTTTTCTTTATACTTTAAAAACAATTAATTTGTTTTTTCCATTTTATGTGTCCATAATATTAAAAAATGTATCCAATATTTCATTTTGATATTTAAGCATATTGTTGTTGTTTATAATTATAATTATAATATTGTATATTTTTTTACAAATTTATTTGTTTTATTGCAGCATAAATTTTTTATTTTCCTTTTTTAAATTACCATTTTTTTCGAGGAAGTGTCTTAAAATAACTTTTATAAACTATTATTTTTTATATTGGTTTCTGCGAATTCCAATTGCATTGTTTCAAAATGATTTTTATTTTGTTTTCAGTTTCCCATATTTTTTGGTTTTAAAATCCTTTCTTCTTTTTTTCTTCGATTTTTAGAATTATAATACTTTTCACAAGTTTTGATTTTTCCAAGATATTAATAATTTCAAATGTTATTTTATTTTTTAATTCTCTATTGTTTTAAAAATAAATCTGTTTTTATTTGTACATAGATAATATTTTTATAAAACTGTTTTAACATAGTAGGAACAAATAAATTTTTAATTTCCTGTATGATTAACACAGAAATTATGCTTTTTATTAAATTTATTTATTATTGTTAATTATCAAAAAATAATTGCATCAATTTACAAAATCGATAAATTCATATATCAATTTTGTAAATATTTGTTTCTGAATGTTTTCTTATTATCTTAATTAATTATTTTATTTTAATTTTTTTTTTTATTAATCTTAAAACGAAAAAAAAAATTAAATAAAATAAATTTCAGTAATATTTGCAATTTCTGTATTTTTGTTTTATATTTCTTTATTTCTTAAATACAAACTTTTCTTCGTATTTGATTTGTGTAAGTATATTATTTAAGTTATTTTAATATTCCTATATGTTAATAATTTTGTAATTTTCCCTATAAATTATGAAAAGTTTTTGTTAAATTTATTATTAAAATTCTTATAATTTTACAGTTTTTAAAAATTTTAAAATTTTAAAACTTTCTAAACTACAAAAAAATGATTATAATTTTAAATTACATGATTAGTTAGTTTATTTAAGTCTGGATTTTTCTGATTGGTTTTTAATATTTTTAAATTCTTTATAAATTTTTAAAATATGTATTTTACCTTGTTTTTATTTTTATATTTGGATTTAATTTGAATATATGTGGGTTTTTAAAATAGTTTTGATATATTTTTTTCCGAATAAATGTTTTTAATATATATTTTAACTATTTATTTATAAATTATAATTTTTAAATCATTTCATATTAATCAGTTTACTTTTGTTACTTTTTCTATAATTAATTAAGAATTATTGATTTGAACATTTTTATTTTTTTTTACTTACGTTTATTTTATTTTAATAAACTGTTTTATAGTTAAGCAATTTAAATTTTTTTAGTAGTTGTTACTTTGTCTAAAAGTTTTTAAAAGTTTCGTATTTTTTGAAAATTTAAATTTTTGGTCAATTTTAAAATATATGTTTTAAAGTAACTAAATATTAATTTTTTTTATTTAAAGTTTTGATTTTAAAATATGGTATAAATATTTTTGAATTTTATCCGAAGTTTTATTCTAAGTGCAATGTCAAAAATGTTTTTAATTCCTAATTTAATTTATAAAACTATTTTATTATTATATAAAAATTGTAATATTATTTATAACTAATATTGAAAATTACAAACCTTTTGAAAAAAAATTGTTTTGTGTAAATTTTAAATTTATTTGTATTTTCTAGAACGTTTTGGAATAATTTTGTTTGTTTACCAATTTTATTTTGAATTTTTTCGTGATGTTATTTTTTATTGGTTGATATTATTTTTAAAATTATTTTAATAACTTTAATATAGATTTTTAAGAATTTATAGGTGTAGTTGCTCTCATTTCTACTACAGAATCTAACATTTTTCACATATCTGATTGAATTTTTAATATTTTTAAAAATATCGAAATTTTTCAAAATTATTTTTTAAAATTATTTTCTTTATCGATTATTTATTTTAGAAGCTACTTTTCTTGAAACGTTTAAATATTTTCTCGATGAAAGAAAAACGTATTCTATGTTAAGTACATAGTTTATAAGTCATTTGTGTTTTTCTTATTGGTTCAATATAATAGTTGGTTTTAATAATGGAGTTCTAAACAATATATTGTGAAATTTTAATATTGCTTAATATCTTTAAATTATTTTTAAATGAATCATAATTTTTAATCATTTTTTATTATTCAGTTAAGTTTTATTATTATTTATTATTTTATTTTTGAATTCATTAATATTTAAAAGTTTTAAAGATAACCAATTTTTTGTTAAATTTTGTTAATTTGATTTTTAAAGTTTTTAATATTAATTTAATAATCATTTTTAAAATCTATACAAAACTGATTTATTATTGAAATTTTTTAAGGTTTTTATTAAATTTGTTTTATCATTTAACTCAATATAATATTTTGACGATATTTTTATTTAAAGTAGTTTCAGATACAATGACCAATTTTTAGCTGATATGAATGAGAAAAAATGCAGTTTCTTTTATCAGGGAATGGTGACTGAACACTACTTAATAAGCCATGCAACTTTTCGTTTATATAGCGGATTATTTTACTAAACCAACAAAGGCTGCTTAATGTTCTCTATCGCTTATATTATATGGTTCAATTCCCGCGCAAGATTAATTTTAAAATAACAAATTAATTGGGATATACGATATTAGCTGGTATTAATTAAAACTATTTAATTCTGCTTTTATCAATTATTTTAATAATATTTATATTCCTATTGCTTTAAAAATATCTAATCCAATTCATTTTAAAATTTTTTGTTTTGAATAAATTTAAATAAATTTTCATTTCCCTTACGAATTCCTAAAATATTATATTGTAAATATTATTTTTATTTTTATTAATTATTTTATTTACGATGAAAAGTTGTTAATATCTACTAGTTTTGTTTAAATTACTATTTTTTATAATATTTTATAAAAGTTTTATTAGTTTCTCTATTATTAATATTAATAAATTTTAAGGAAGATATGTTCCTCTTTTAAATTTTTTATTTTATTTAATTATTTATAATGGTTTCTAAAATTTTTTAGATTACTTGTAGATTTTTTTCTTAGAAAATTAAATTTTAATAAAATTTAACTAAACTTGAATTTTTTTATTTAAAGTTTATTTTTCGCATTGTAAATTTTTTGTTTTCTATGTATGTTCTCTTTTAAAATTTGTCTTCGAAGCACAATGTTAAAAATGGTTTCAATTTTTTAAATTATGTAGTTTTATAACACCGTTTTCAAATGTTTTTTATTTTATTTCGTATGCTCGTTTCATGCCGAATTATTTTTTTTTTGTAAATTTTTATAATTACTTATCATTTAAGAATTTTGGGTTTTGTTAATTTTAAAAACTAGTTAAAAATATTTTTTCTACATAACGTAAAAAAAGTTGTAAGTTTTGTTTTCCCGTCTTTTGTTTTTTTTTCAATACGTTTTTAAACATTTTTTTAATATTTTTATTTACGAGAAATTCACAAGGATATTTTGAAAAAAATTACTTTATTTTAAAAATTAAAATGAAAACTTAAAGTATGATTTAATTTTTTTTATATTTTTTAAAAGCTTTCGTTGAATACGTTTTTAATTTTCCCTAAAAATTTTGAAAACAAATTTTTGTTATTTATAGGTTTTAAAAAATTAAATAAATAATTTGTAATATAAAATTTTTTTACCGTTTTTGATTTATTGGTTTATTTTAATTTTTATTATTTCCTCATAGATTTTTAAAATTTGTATTGCAATCGTGATTTTTCACAATTATTTTAATTTTTTTGAAATTTTCGATTATGATTTTATTTCTAGAAAAATTCCAAATTATTTTAATGCTTTATTAATTAGTTAAATTTAATTAATCGCTTATTACAATATTTATTTTCTAATTGATTTAAAAATATGTAATTCCATTATTTATAATAAATTTTATTTGCTCTATCAACTTTTTAAAAAGTTAAACTATTTAAAAAAAATTGAATACGTTTTAAAAATAATTGTTTATATCACAATAAGTAAATAGTTCCCCACGATCGTTTAATTTAACTTATCAGAGTATAAAATAATTTAACGAATGAGATTTTCGTTCTCAAAAAATAGAACGTGCTCGTTGAGGTCTGCATTTAGACCGATTATTGTTTGGAGGCTTTCTTGTTTGGAAACTTTCTTGTTTAATTGAAACTTTAAAATTTTTGGAATTTTGTGTTTCTGGAAGGGGACTAATTAGATTATTATTTGTATTCAAATCGGATTAAACAAAACCCACAATTCTTCAGGTTTTTGGAATATTGATCGACATTTTGTAAGTTGTACATTAATTCTCAGGTTTCGTACAAATACTATTTGAATTTTGCGGATAAGTTGGATCAATATTTGGATTGCAAAGTTTTTTTTCATTTACAAATCTCGTATTTGAATATTTTATGGAAATTAAAATTCGGCGAAAAGCTCTCATCATCCGCACATTTTTCTTAAATACAATACATTACATAAATTAACAGTTGAAATATATATGTATGTGTATATGTATGTAGAATTGTGAGTATATGGCGGTATAATATTCAACATAAAAATAATATTTAATACTTACGTAATTAAAGTGGCGTAATGAAGAGTTTTTGAATATAAAGTAAAAAAAAAAAGTAATGAGCTTTTTATATTTTATTCCTCGCTACATAAAGCTTCTAGCTTCTACACTATGAATGTGATTAAAAGGCGGAAAAAATATATTTTTATTCTACACATATAATACTCGCATTTAGTTTTATTTATTTTTTGTTTAATATATAAAAAAAAATATTTTTAATTTAAATTGTAGGCGATATGTAGATTCTCATCTCATGATTTAGACTTTACGAGTATACTTTACGAAAATTTAAATATAATTTTGATTGAAGGTGTATGTTTTTAGGTTAAATCGGGATTACAGCTCTTTTTAATATTTCCAACGCAACTAAAGTACTTCTACGAACGCAATGGTTTATAAATATAAGAATAGAAATAATTTAATTCCACAAAAAAATATAAACCGAATTCCAATTATTACTTAAAATGTAATGTATATTTTAGAATATAATCTCGTTCCATAGTTAAAAATAAAAACTTAATTACTTCTACCAGAAATTTCGTGGTTAACGGCGTAAAATTATTTGATTAAATTAAATAAGGTTATTAAACCTTAAACTTAGCTGGAATAATTATCAAAATTAATAATTACCGTGATTTTCATAATTCACACCATAACTAGATACTTTGGTAAAGGTTAAACAAACAAACATCCCCTTATACCGAAATAAATTCCCCAAACCGGGTATTCATTAACTGAACCTTGTCGATTTTTACTGGGTGGTCGTCAGTTACAATAGATTTAGTTATATTTGTAATCTTGCTGTTCTGAATACCCTCCTTACTGAAATTTATGTTGACAAGCTACTTTATAGCCCCCGCAGGAATGATAGTGATGGAATTTGAGTTAAGGTGCCTACGCATATTAAGCACATGCAATCGTAATTTGGGCCATTTACATAATATCGTTTCCATGCTCTAGCTTAGTACTAGTATATCTTCCTTTTTCTTGGAGATCATAATAATGTTAACGGTTTGTTTTAGGAATTTGTTACGATCGTATCGGATTCTGAATGTAACATTTCCAATGACAGACTTTTCGTAAATTCTTTTTCCTTTGAGACAGGGTGTTATATGGTTGGTAAAATCTAAAATACAGATTCCTGACGTGAACTGAATAATTTATCTTCTATATTTATTGAAACATTGTTGAATTTTATCAAAAATGTGCCATTCAAATTCTGTGTGGTGGTTTTTCCGTTTACTATGCCACAAGACCAAAAAAAATACGGCGAACGACGTCACATCATAAATGAAATAAAATAAATGACATTTAGTTTACGACCGAAATAAAAAAAAACGACGGCAAAAATATTCGTTCATGATTTTGGAAACGAGGGAGCGTTCGTTAACTTCAAAAATGAATGAATCGTATATGGTTGTACTCATTCAAGGCTCTCTCCATTAGTTGATCAAAGGAATGGAGATGCCCTTCTGCTTTCAGGCAACTCATAATCTAAAACTTGAATCCTTAGATCGTCTTTCATCATATAGATTAATTGATGCCGAATTAAGAGGTGGCTCATTATATTATAACTACAATCACGGGAGCACAGAAATTAGGGAATACCTCTGGCAATGGTTTCCTAATGTGTTAAATTACTCTGGATTCGATTAGTTTCGCTTGGGCAAATTTCGTAAACTTATCAATTGGAATAAAACCATATTGTTTTTGTGTGGAGAAGATGACTATGTGTATGGCATGGCCGAGATGGCTAGGGATAGATGTAACAAGGATTTCCTGTTGATTAGGATGCCGGTGATATTTATTCTGTTTGAATAGAATTATGTTTTGGTTCAATCTGCTCTACCTTTCTCATTAAAGGTTCGGGTGTGAGAAGCCCGTTGACAATATTAGGATTGAGGTATATTTTGAAAATTTGAATAAGGTTACCTTCTGTGAAGCTTAACTAAAAATTAGCCTTATGAATTTTGAAGAGAAAGAGGCTTTTATTCGTTAGCTGTTTTCGAAATCATCGTTTTTATTATTTGGTTATGGGAAACATTGATTGGACTGTGGGACGAGCATTCGTCGCTATGTTAAATGTATGATCGAGCGTTTACTTGAAACGGGTTTGGTTGTCACGATAAAGAGTGTGGTACTGCATTAGATTTACCTGGCTCTTACGCTACCTAGTTTTTCTATTCTTCAAGGAAGGCCTTTCAATGTTCCATTTTATTGTTAGTATTTTTGTTACTAAGAGCATAGGTTGCTGGTCCGTGAACATTTTTACTTTTCTTGACCAATACAAATAGTTCTTCAAAGAGTTGAGTGCCCAAACTATTGCCGACATTTATTTCTTGTTCGTGGCGTAATTTCTCTTCGGTGGGATAATAATACTTCCTCCGACTCGAGAATGTTTTTAAATTTCTCGAAATCATTTAGGGCTTCCTGATTTAGGTGAATGGGGTTTGGTTTTTGAGGCATTTTTAGGGAGAAGTCCTTTCTCTCATCTTAAACATTACATCTCTGCCAGGGGTTTTACCAACTTTGAATAAGTTGGCCTTCATGAAGGGTCAATAATACCTTGACAGTCCCAAGAAAGATTTAAATCTTTCATTTAAATTGATAATAGTTGTTATTTTTTCGGATTAGATTTTATACCGTTTTTTCTAACAATGAAGTATAAGAATTCCACTTCTTGCTGTAAGAATTCACACTATTGTCCAACTCAAAAGTGTTGGCTTTTGATACTCGCACTAAACACAGAATGGATGTAGAATTCGGTGCCACCTAAATACTGATTCAGTGCGTGACATCAATAACATTCACCGTTTCAAAAATTTCGTTCTGATTAACTTGGTTGTTATCCTGGCTCAATACCTTTGCCGTAACCATATATATTGACTATGACCACCACAATTCTAATTTGTGATGGTAATATATGAAATCAACATCCATGTATCAAATAAACGTATATACTGATTCCATTTCGTCATCTATTGTTTAGTATTTTATCTACCCACAGTTGCTCCATATGTAATGAAATCTATTATGGTGAAGAAGTTAATTGAAACCGTTTAATGACGTCCAAATTCGTTGCTCTATTCTCCTTTTAAGCCGTCATATATCAATATATAAAAGTGGTGTAAAAAATGTGACCGATCCAAATGGCCTTCTATCTTCGCTGCGTTGATATTGGCAAGCATTGAAATTAAATTGCTGCTTTTGAGTTTGCCACGGGAGTCATAGCGTATATCTCTATGCAGATACAACGCTATCCAGACTTTTTCTCAAACACATGCAATATTATACAATCTTGCTACAATCCCACCCATAAGATAATGACGTCACCATTTGTTCATCATTTCGATAATGTTGAACAATTGTACTCATCATATAAAAAATTGCCTTCTATTTTAAACATTCAAGCGCATATTTATCATCGAAGTGGAGCTTTGATTCACAGAAACAGCGAATGAAGAACCCAAGTTCCTTCAAATTTATTTCGTTAGAAATTCCAAATTTGGATTAAGTTATCGTCTTTAATGCTAGCGCTTTTCAATGCGTCAAAACGAGAGATAATCGGAGAACTTTAATGTATTTTGCTTGAACGCAATGCACTGGTTCGTTTGTTTATAACTGCTTTGGAGACAATGACTTCTGATGATCATCAGGGCAGATACAATGTACGTCAGTACAATGCCTCCACAATCGACGAAGTCGCATTTGTGATTGTGTTTACGAAACACATCGTTCGTATGATGCACTTCAATATCCATTGATGTTTTGTCATGGAAATGATTGCTACCACTTCCAGATAAAGATGGTCAATCGGATGACCGGTTAGTTATTGAGCTAATGATTGTACTTTCATTGCTATACATATTCATTTTGCAGGTGAAGTAACGAATAAGAAGGCCAGTTCCATGCATTTATTGACTAATCGATTGATGATGCAACAAAGCGTGCCAATCATTTTTTGGGATATGGTCGATTGTTTCAACAGTATTTCGTCGATATGTATGTTGAGACGGAATGGTTTAATTTCATCAGCTCCAATCAATCATAACTAAACGTAGTACATTCATCCGAGCAGTACATTCATCTGCGCGATGTCATCGTTTCGGAAGGAGAGGCTACCAAAGTCGGTCAATTGAGATTTGTTCATCACCTTCACATGTCAATTACAGATTGATTCATCACATTCACAAAGGCTTGAAATACCGGTTATCTACAGCCACGACAAACTTACACGATTCCGCACGTGTGCTTAATCAAATATTTTCGACGTTAATGGGCTTTATGATTAAGCAGATGGTTTACAGACAGCTACGTTGTTGGATGCACTCAGTAGAGCGGCAGAAGCGTGGATTGCCACATGCACACATTCTGCGGAGGTTAATTGAAATAAGAGCAGATCAAATTGATTCAATCATCAGCGCTGAATTACCCGATCCAGAAGCTGACCCGGAGTTGCTCGCGTTAGTCACAACAAACACGATTCCAAGATTATGCGGAGATCACAATCAAGATTCACTGTGTATAGGCCATGGGAAATGCAACATTTGTGGATGTACTTAGAGAATGGACAACGTGTCTATTTTACGTCGATGTGTATTTGACTGATGCGCTTGGTCGTGTGTACACCGTTGATCCACGACAAGACGAGTACTTCTATCTTTGATAACTTTTGTTCCATGTTCGAGGTCCTACTTCGTACTAAAAATAGTGTGTTGTGAGCCATTAATCGAGAGGCTTGCCAACATCTGAATTTGCTCGAAAACAACTCACATTGGGACTCAACACTCTGCGATGCCACAGTTTCTGAGTGTCGCTGAGCGATGTAAAGGCGCACCATTTGGCGGATGAGCGCGCCAGCAATGTTAAAAATTCCATAGATAGGTAGTTGGAGAATTTAATTATAATTATAACAGTGGCATTCCCAGTGGTTTGTACAACAAACTTTGCAACTAAACCGACGGTGGCGACACCATTAAGGGACCTTTTAATTCATGCAAATATGTATGTTGTATGTACAAGGTAATTTTAATTTACCCATTCCTCCAGGTCACAAAATTTTTTTTAGCGGAGTTTCTAATTCTGGATTATACATACTTGGGTATCTATGAGGCATCATGTTTATGGACACACATGTAAATAATTCCAGATTTTCCTGGTTTAAGTTTCAATAAAAATTAATTAAAATTCATCATTCCGAAATTGCCATAAATAATTAATTTTTTTTCAAGTTTCGTATAAACCTAACCGAATAAGGAAGACTTTGCATGTGCCTATATACATATATGTGTATACAGATATACAAGAATGAGTGTGTTATGTCTTAAATCATATAAAAATATGTTACATTTTAATTAAAACAAACAAATAACCAAACAAAACCAAATATAACCGTAATAACCACAAATCACAATTCAAAATACCAGAAATATACAATTATTTCAATTTTTCTGGACCAAAAAAAAAATTGTTGAGATTATATGTATCATGGATGCTGGCAGCAAACACACACATACACACACACATATCAAAATAATTATTCTGGGGAAATTTTCAATTTGTCTTATACACCATACCATCCAGAATTTCACCATATATCTAGAATTACATATCTCTGTATACGGAGAATGGGGGCAAACATAATACCAAAAATTCCTAAAGACCAGAAAATAGACATAAACTATGTTGTAACATTTGGTTTTTATGGTACAACAGTTATTTAAAGGGTTTTGGAAGTTGAAGGGTGCCAAAGAAAATATTTGTATTTTATACACATCCAACCCGGAAATTATTGTTGTCCAGTGCAAAACAAGCACTTTGTATATAGGTGTGACTTTAATTAACGGGGTGCGTTATACCAATTCCAACCAACATATATGGAAACACCCTCCTATATGATATATTGCATGTTACCTAACCGCACATACAGCAATCATAACAATACATATACATCTCCGCATCACTCCAGAAATGGAATATTTACTTTCTTCGTATGGAAATAATACTTTGTCTCTCAATAGGTGTATGTTTAACACTTAACAAGTGTTGTCATATATGTATATAGACATGTAGGCACATATATATATTTGGGTTATGTATATGCTCAATAATTCACCTGGGATAATAATTGTAATAAAATCAAATATGTACGTACGTACGTATATTTCGTTATACAATTATACATACTTGGAATACAATTGATATTGATTTTATGTTCGGTTTCATAAAACATGTTTCCCAATTCATTCTCCAAAATAATAATAATCGATTTAACTTTTTTTATGTTTGCGGCTAATTAATTGGCTTCTGTGTATACATTATATGCGTATATACATAAATACAACATATACATTTTGGGCCATCTAGGTAATGTACATTAACACAATTAAGATTAATTAATTATGGTTTCCATATCGTTGTATGATTAATCGATGATCATTTTGGTTTGGTTAATGGTCAAAATAGTAAATAAATTGAATCGTTGGGAATAAAACTTCAAATGTTCTAGAAGAACCTTAATATATAGTAGCAATTTAGTAAGGAGGATGTTGTATACACCACCCGATGCTAAATTTATGGTACGGTAGATCTGAGTTCACGGTATCAATAAGAAAATTGGCCTATATTAGAGCCGAAATTGTTATACTGGAAGCTGTTTAGCTCTCGTTTTGCTAACGCTTATGGTCTCTTTTTAGGAGCAACTGGTTGTAGACAGTGTAACACTACTATGTGGAGATTTTTACTAAGAAGTCTCCTAACTTTTCATTTATGGTAAATGGATTACTGTTCATATCCAAATACGCAAAAAGTCCGATAAAGCCCGAATTTCGTAAGAAGTGGGCATGGTGTGATTTGGAATGAATTTGGCCGTGACTGCACTTGGAATGATATTTGTTTGTTAAGCCACTGTGTTGTCCATTTTCTGGCCGTACAACAGATTTTTCACCTGGATATTACGTAACCAAATACAGAAAACATCCGAAAAAGCTCGAATTTTGTATGAAGTGGCCAGTTTACAGGAATAATTTTTAATGAAATTGGCCGTGACCGCACTTGGCTTGATATTTTTTAGTTAGGCCATTGTGTTCTGCATTGTCTGGCCGCACAATAGATTTTTAACTTGGATATTTCATATCCAGATATGTATAAAGTCCGAGAAAGCTCGAATTTCGTAACAACTTGGCAGTTTCTGGAATAATTTTTAATGAAATTGGGCGTGACCGCACTTGGGCTGATTTTTTTCTCTAAGCCACTATTTTCTCCATTGTCCGGCTGCACAACATATTTTTCACCTGGATATTTCATATCCAAATATGCAAAATGTCCGAAAAACCTCAGATTTCGTAAGAAATAGAGATATGCTGAAATAGTTTTTAATGAAATTAGCCGTGACTGGATTTGGACTGAAATTATTTCATTTTCTAGCCCCACTAGATTTTCTACTTGAATATTTCATATCCAAATATGCAAAAACTCCGAAAAACCTTCAATTTCGTAAGAAGTGGGCAGTTTATGGAATTATGTTTAATGAAATTCTACGTGACTGCACTTGGGTTGATATTATTCTGTTAGGCCATTGTGTTCTATATTGTCCGGCTTCACAACTTTTTTTTCACCTGGATATATCATAACCAAATATGCAAAATGTCCGCAAAAGCTCGAATTTCGTAAGAAATGGACAATCCCTGGAGTCATTTTTAATGAATGTAATAATTTTAGCTTAAGATTTGAATACTTCTTGTTAATTTCTTATGTAGAAAGATTCATGGATAAAGCCATTGGCAGCATTTAAAAAAAAAAAATAAAAATTTGTAATGAAATGGGGCGTGACTGAACTTGGGTTGATATTATTCTGTTAGGCCATTGTGTTCTCCATTGTCCGGCTGCACAAGATATTGTTCACCAGGATATTTCATATCCAAATATTTAAAATGTCCGAAAAAGCTCTAATTTCACTTCTAATGCTGTTTATGGAATAATTTTTAATGCATTTGGCCGTAACAGCACTTGGAATGATTTTCTTGTCAGGCCATTTTGTTCTTCATTGTCTGGCCGCACAATAGATTTTAAACTTGAAAATTTCAAATTATGCAAAACTCGAATATGCTCGAATATCGTTAGAAGTGGGCAGTTTTTGGAATTGATCCTTCATTGTCTGGCCTTACAACATATTTTTAACTTGGATATTTCAAATCCATATATGTAAGAAGTCCGAAAAAGTTCGAATTTCGAAATAAGTGGGCAATTCAGGTATAAGTTTTAATGAATTTGGGCGTGACCACACTTGGGTTGATATGTTTCTGTTAGGCCACTGTGTTTTCCAAGGTCCGGCTGCACAACATACTTTTCACCTGGATATTTCATTTCCAAATATGTAAGATATCTGAAAAAGCTCGGATTTCGTAAGAAGTGGGCAATTTCTGGAATAATTTTTAGTGAAATTGGCCGTGAATGGACTTGGACTGAAAATATGTTGTAGAGCCAATGCGTTCTCCATTTTCTGGTCGCACAACAGTTTTTTTAATTGAATATATATATATCCAAATATGAAAAAAAACAAAAAATCTCGGATTTCGTAAGAAATGGACATTTGCTGGAATAATTTTGCGAATGGACTTGGACTTAAAATTTTTTGTAAGGCAATTGTGTTCTTCATTTTCTGGCCACACAAAAGATTTTTAACTTGGATATTTCATATCCAAATATGCAAAAACTACGAAACACCTCGAATTTCGCAAGAAGTGGGGAGTTAATGGAATTATTTTTAATGATATTGGACGTAACTGCACTTGGGCTGATATTTTTCTGTTCGCCATTGTGTTTTTCATTGTCCGGCTTCACAACATATTTCTCACCTGGAAATTACATATACCAAATATGCAAAATGTCCAAAAAACCTTGGATTTCGTAAGAAGTGGGCAGTTTCTGGGTTAATTTTTAATGAAATTGGGCGTGACCACACTTGGGGTAATATTTTTTTGTTAGGTCAATTGGTCTGAATTTTTTGGCCATACAATAGATTTTTAACTTGGATATTTCATATCTAAATATGCACAATTCCTTTGTAGCCACAATGTTGTCTATATTAATAGCAAATTGCTCACATATGGTAGATCACAAATTTCTAGTTTCAAAGCATACACATATAGAAAACGACATTGATCAGAGGAATGGAAAAAACGAAAAAGTTCTATAAAAGTACACCATCCTAGAGATTGGTATCAGTTCGTAAAAGATGTCATTATTAGAAAAACGAAATATATGGGACGGAGTAAAAATCAAAGCGGCGAAAGATTTAATTGGCAATCTGTTACATGGTTTCAATTCCCCATGATTCCGGTCTCATATTATTATAAATGCAACCTTTCAGAAAACGAACCTAAATAAATTTACCCGATATATCACGATTTCTACCAAAACTTGATTGATATCATTCCAAACCTCAAGAAATGAATGAGACCGATGAATAAATTTGTAAGATTTCCTAATTCTATTATGGAGAAATGTGGATTATAAAGGGTGTTTTTTTAGAGGCGATGAACTTTAAATTGACAACACTGTTTTCTATGACAGCCGATTAGACAGATCTCAGTTGTTTTGAGCAAAGTAGTTTGGTTTGACCATATATCAATGGACTCAAGCCGGAACGACGTTTGCAAATTGTTAAAGTTCAATTCGAAAAACTCATCGGGCATTACGTGAATTTTATGATGCTTCTAATCGTCCATCAGGGCGAGTAATTCGAGAAACTACTTATCTCCACCATGTGTACTCAAAAATCTCATACGCATCCCGTAAGAATCCAAATGAGATAGTTCGTCATCGTGCATCTTTAGTCGATTGTTACACAGAAAATTAAGAATTGACTCGCAATGTTCACGAGACAGAAATTCAAAAACCGTTGATCAATAAATTTTTGCATAACAGTATGTGCACTTATATACCTCTAGAAAATTGGTAAGAAGAAATTCTAAACAGAATGAAAACCCTGTCATGCAATTTCAATATTTCGATTATCGTAATATATCTACTAACCGAGCAAAAAAAATTAAAATTAAATTGGGCGGATTTACTTCAGCACACAACGCCACTAAAGGGCCCACGGTGTAATATCCGGACAAACACCGAGACCCTCGAATAACAAATCAAGCACGCTACTTACTGTGCTAACGAGGGCGGTGACCGAGCAAAGATACAACACAAACCATTTTATTAGCTTAACAGCTGAACCTCCTAAATCACTTAGCTGAACATCATAATTGTCTTACTTATACGAAATGTTCCGATCAACTGTCCGTTTCTTTCCGGTTTGGTTTTTCCATTTTTCTCTCTATGGTTGATAATTTCAGATCGGTGCGAGATTGGTAATTTGGTAGAACATAATTATCATCAATAAAAGGGTGAACGGCCCCGACATTTTATTTCGTGATGGTTTTACCCTAATGATGTGGTCTTCTAAGGTTAAGGATTTAGTAAATATTAACGCTCGTCATTCTCGTGCCACCTGATGGGTTGTTCGTTTGCTATAGTTGGTGGCTGGGGTGTGGTTGCATCTTAATCGATACCTTAGTGAGAAATAGGGCTGGACGAGGTAGATTACGCCAAGTGATGTAGGCAGATATAGTATACGTAGATAGATTACTTGGTTTTTTTACCAACGTCAACAATTAAGACAACGTCAGCAACCTACGATAATGGATTAAAAGTGATCACGGTTAAAATTGTCCGCAATTGGTTTTCGAAAACTTAGGGCGATGCATTCAAATCGCAGGTATTGACTGAAACCACTTACCATGCTTTGGTTTTGCTCTGCATGAATTAATCGTATAGTTGATTGTTCGAATATAACGAATTTTGGGCTTTATAAATTTACTATATTAGGTGGTTTTAAGATATTCATCGGTACGCTATTTAAATGCGGGAAGATGCGAAGCTATTCATGATTAACGATTTTGTTAAGCCGTATGACAATTAATAATTTGACACATATGTGAAATACGTCCTAAATTTGTAAAAAATAAACAGCAAAAACAATTTCTTCTAAAATGCGTTAGTATACAAAGAAGAAACGAATATTGGAAAAGTATTAACCCCCTATTTAGAACCTTTGGTACAACCATGTTTTGTATGACCTCCTATAATATTTCTCATACATACCGCAATGCCAGTGGCAATTTTTAGGAAAGAAGTAACTCGTCAAGAACAGGCGGCTCACATTCTATCTTAAATAAAGGTATTTGTTCGGGTTCCTCACAAACAGTTACACTTGATAAACGATCAGCACGTGAAGAAGATATGGATTTAGCCGAACTTGATCCTTATTTGGAACCAACACAAAATTTAAGTAGCACTACCACTGGTGCGACTGCAAATGACACTGCTACTCCAAGAATTTCCGCAGGATAATGAAAGTCGCAGGTTTACTCCGGGGAATTAAAAAACTAAACTACTACAAAACATGCTGCCGATGGTTTATGTTGTAAAATTTTTAACGTAACGACAATCCTTTAATCTACAGACGGCTACAACAATTGGAAACATGTAAATGATACGTTAAAATTTCGTGGAACGTCAAGAAAATCCCGGTTTAAATTTGCGCATAAGCTTAAATCATTGCAAATCTATATGCATAGATGAAATTCTCAGAGGATCATCAACTCAGAAATAAACCATTGGAATGGAGTATTGCTCCGCATGGTTTCCATCATTAAATTGTTAGGAAGAAGTAGCTTGGCATTTCAGGGTACATCTGATAAACTGTATAAAAATGTATAAAAATAACAATCGCAACTTTTTGAAATTAATCGAATTGTTGACCGAGTTTGATCCTGATATAGAGGAATATGTACTTTAGGATTTGTATACCAATCGAAAAATCAACAGGCTTGGAATTGACCGAGAATTTAATACAACAGCTAAGTGAATTGGGGTTGCCTTTACAGGACATGAGAGGACAAGGATATGATAACGGATCCAATATGAAAGGTCGGCATTGTGGAGTTCAAGCTAGGATAAGAAATATGTATCCTCGAGCATTTTATGTTCAATACAGTAGTCACTTATAGTAAAGTCCTCATTGGAAGCTGCAAATTAATATGGTGCGAAGATATATGTCTTCTTTGTATCTTCAATTTTAAGATGGTCGATTCTGCTGAAAAATATAAGTGGGTTAACATTAAAACCGCTTACTGATACAAGGTATAGGAAAGCTATCGATAGATGCAATAAAACCACTCAAATAGTTCAAATTTATGATGCATTGTTTAGCATATATGATGTTTCGGATATGTACTTTAATTTTTTATGCTACATTATGAGTTTGAATCAAATTAACCCTGTCAGTAAATTACTCGAAAGTAAACAATTTGAATTAAGTTCTATAATTCAATTAAATTTTTTTAAAACTCACGTTCAGATGAATTTTACAATACTAAAAAATTCTTGCAGATGCCAAAGAATAGCCACTGAAATTGACCCGAAGGCTAGTTTTGTGATTTAGCCTAGACATCGAGTTACATCTTAAACTAGACAGTTTTATTTTGAGGGTGATGATTAGTCTATTGTTGATCCCAAACAAAAACATAAGGTTTAATTTATGTTTTCCACATAATGGAAATGGCTGGCAACTCACACGAATTAAGATTTTCACAAATTAGCTAACGCAGCAAATACTTCACTTTTTTTTATCATATAAATGGCTTAAAAGAGATGCCTAAGGATGAACTGGTAGGTCATTGTAAGTACCTTGAATTTATTTTAAATTAGGAAGATTCATCTGATCAAAACGGAAAAGATCTTTTAGAAGAACTGTCAATTCGTTGTACCCTTCCCACTCCAGAGGAAGAAGCCTCTGTGCCCTATTTCAGTGAAGACCACTATGCAGTGTTGATCAACAACTACGAGATGCTGCGACCCAAAATCACCAAGCTACTTTATAACTACCAACCATAATCAAGGTACCTAGAACAACACAAGGTCAAACTGAGACGAATTGTAATTCCACACTTTCATAGCGATCCCCTAAAATTGGCGTCTTTCCTCGATCTTAGAAGGATCATTTACGAAAACAACAATATAAGACGCTTATGAAGTTTATCCTAAATTAGAATTAAACCAACAAAAACATCGTAATATGTATAAGTATTAATAAATATCGAAAAAATATGACATTTAGGCGAACATTAAATTATTTGAATATAGTTATTTATTGTATCTATTGCATTATGTAAAAATTGGATATCCAAATAGTTCTAAGTGCTCAACCATATATAAAACTAAAGGCTTAACACTAATAATCCAATCATGCAAAAACTTTTGAAAAGCTAATGGCTTTCACATGGTCAAATTGAGGTTTCAGTAAATTTACACTATAGGATTTTCTTAAGAAATTGCGTATCTTAAGATTTTCACTATTTAGCACAATTCTAACTATGATTTTTCGATAGGCCTGAATTAGCACTACTACTAATCATAGTAAGATTTGTTTTAAATAGTGAAAATCTTAAGATACGCAATTTCTTAAGAAAATCCTATAGTGTAAATTTATTGAAACCTCAATTTGACCATGTGAAAGCCATTAGCATTTCAAACGGTTTGGCATGATTGTAGTGCTAGTTCAGGCCTATCGAAAAATCATAGTAAGATTTGTGCTAAATAGTGAAAATCTTTAGATACGCAATTTCTTAAGAAAATCCTATAGTGTAAATTTACTGAAACCTCAATTTGACCATGTGAAAGCCATTAGCATTTCAAACGGTTTGGCATGATTGTAGTGCTAGTTCAGGCCTATCGAAAAATCATAGTAAGATTTGTGCTAAATAGTGAAAATCTTAAGATACGCAATTTCTTAAGAAAATCCTATAGTGTAAATTTACTGAAACCTCAATTTGACCATGTGAAAGCCATTAGCTTTTCAAACGGTTTGGCATGATTGTAGTGTTAGTTCAGACCTATCGAAAATCATAGTAGATTTGTGCTAAATAGTGAAAATCTTAAGATACGCAATTTCTTAAGAAAATCCTATAGTGTAAATTTACTGAAACCTCAATTTGACCATGTGAAAGCCATTAGCTTTTCAAACGGTTTGGCATGATTGTAGTGTTAGTTCAGACCTATCGAAAATCATAGTAAGATTTGTGCTAAATAGTGAAAATCTTAAGATACGCAATTTCTTAAGAAAATCCTATAGTGTAAATTTACTGAAACCTCAATTTGACCATGTGAAAGCCATTAGCATTTCAAACGGTTTGGCATGATTGTAGTGCTAGTTCAGGCCTATCGAAAAATCATAGTAAGATTTGTGCTAAATAGTGAAAATCTTTAGATACGCAATTTCTTAAGAAAATCCTATAGTGTAAATTTACTGAAACCTCAATTTGACCATGTGAAAGCCATTAGCTTTTCAAACGGTTTGGCATGATTGTAGTGTTAGTTCAGACCTATCGAAAATCATAGTAAGATTTGTGCTAAATAGTGAAAATCTTAAGATACGCAATTTCTTAAGAAAATCCTATAGTGTAAATTTACTGAAACCTCAATTTGACCATGTGAAAGCCATTAGCATTTCAAACGGTTTGGCATGATTGTAGTGCTAGTTCAGGCCTATCGAAAAATCATAGTAAGATTTGTGCTAAATAGTGAAAATCTTTAGATACGCAATTTCTTAAGAAAATCCTATAGTGTAAATTTACTGAAACCTCAATTTGACCATGTGAAAGTCATTAGCTTTTCAAACGGTTTGGCATGATTGTAGTGTTAGTTCAGACCTATCGAAAATCATAGTAAGATTTGTGCTAAATAGTGAAAATCTTAAGATACGCAATTTCTTAAGAAAATCCTATAGCATAAATTTACTGAAACCTCAATTTGACCATGTGAAAGCCATTAGCTTTTCAAACGGTTTGGCATGATTGTAGTGTTAGTTCAGACCTATCGAAAATCATAGTAAGATTTGTGCTAAATAGTGAAAATCTTAAGATACGCAATTTCTTAAGAAAATCCTATAGTGTAAATTTACTGAAACCTCAATTTGACCATGTGAAAGCCATTAGCATTTCAAACGGTTTGGCATGATTGTAGTGCTAGTTCAGGCCTATCGAAAAATCATAGTAAGATTTGTGCTAAATAGTGAAAATCTTTAGATACGCAATTTCTTAAGAAAATCCTATAGTGTAAATTTACTGAAACCTAAATTTGACCATGTGAAAGCCATTAGCTTTTCAAACGGTTTGGCATGATTGTAGTGTTAGTTCAGACCTATCGAAAAATCATAGTAAGATTTGTGCTAAATAGTGAAAGTCTAAAGAAACGCTATTTCTTAAGAAAATCCTATAGCATAAATTTACTGAAACCTCAATTTGACCATGTGAAAGCCATTAGCTTTTCAAACGGTTTGGCATGATTGTAGTGTTAGTTCAGACCTATCGAAAATCATAGTAAGATTTGTGCTAAATAGTGAAAATCTTAAGATACGCAATTTCTTAAGAAAATCCTATAGTGTAAATTTACTGAAACCTCAATTTGACCATGTGAAAGCCATTAGCATTTCAAACGGTTTGGCATGATTGTAGTGCTAGTTCAGGCCTATCGAAAAATCATAGTAAGATTTGTGCTAAATAGTGAAAATCTTTAGATACGCAATTTCTTAAGAAAATCCTATAGTGTAAATTTACTGAAACCTCAATTTGACCATGTGAAAGCCATTAGCTTTTCAAACGGTTTGGCATGATTGTAGTGTTAGTTCAGACCTATCGAAAATCATAGTAAGATTTGTGCTAAATAGTGAAAATCTTAAGATACGCAATTTCTTAAGAAAATCCTATAGTGTAAATTTACTGAAACCTCAATTTGACCATGTGAAAGCCATTAGCATTTCAAACGGTTTGGCATGATTGTAGTGCTAGTTCAGGCCTATCGAAAAATCATAGTAAGATTTGTGCTAAATAGTGAAAATCTTTAGATACGCAATTTCTTAAGAAAATCCTATAGTGTAAATTTACTGAAACCTAAATTTGACCATGTGAAAGCCATTAGCTTTTCAAACGGTTTGGCATGATTGTAGTGTTAGTTCAGACCTATCGAAAAATCATAGTAAGATTTGTGCTAAATAGTGAAAGTCTAAAGAAACGCTATTTCTTAAGAAAATCCTATAGCATAAATTTACTGAAACCTCAATTTGACCATGTGAAAGCCATTAGCTTTTCAAACGGTTTGGCATTATTGTACTGTTAGTTTAGGTTTGTCGAAAATCATAGTAAGATTTGTGCTAAATAGTGAAAATCTTAAGATACGCAATTTCTTAAGAAAATCCTATAGTGTAAATTTACTGAAACCTCAATTTGATCATGTGAAAGCCATTAGCTTTTCAAACGGTTTGTCAAGATTGTAGTATTAGTTCTGAATCATCAGTTCTGAAAATTTTAGTGAGATATTATGAGATTTGTGGTAAATATTGAATCTCTAGCTTTATTTATTTCATAAATTTTTATGATAAAAGGAAGTAAATTAATTTTCAATGTTACTTTTTAAATGTTTGATTATTTGCCTAAATGATGACTGTATTTTATAATATACTTTTATTTGACTAATACATTCACAAATATTTAGTTTTAGTATAAACTTCACAAGTCATATATGGCGTGTGAAGTTTGTACTAAGTTAAAACTATTTTTTATTTTTTTTATTTAGTTCTAATTTAGGTCTAACTTCACTCGCATAATATAAGTGAAACCGTCAAGATGCACCAATTAAAAACCACGGAGCGGGCAGAATCATAAGCCACCTTGAGGCTATACGGGTGATAATTATAATGATGCTTGGCAGCCATTGGTAACCCGATACCAAAATAAAAGGCGGCTGGCGTCCAATCATGTTAACGCGATGCTGAGTTTTCCAATAATACATTAAAAATTTAGGCATACTCACAGTGTCATGGAATTAGATCATAATTCCAATTATGATGAAAAAACTAGACAATGGCATCCGCCAAAGAAATAACAACAATAGAAAATTTTCTCAGTTTTTTAGAGCGACGGTTCTAAGCTTTAGAAGCGACAAAAGCAAAACCCATAGGAAGCAGTTTTGGAGCACCCACTCCACATATAGTCTGAGTCAACACATGTCGCACACAAACCTCAAAGATCTGTATATTGTGTAAACAGGGACATGATTTAATAGATTGTAGAAAATTTCAACCGTTTACAGTGATCCAAATTTGTCGCTCAGAACTGTCCTGGTTGAACAGGTCACTGATCAGTTCCTTCGAGTGAGTTTGTGGTTTGCTCTGGAGTATCTATAGGAATGTCAACAAAATTGGCACGATTGTGTAGAATAACAATTATAGGTAATCTCAATGCTGTATTAAATTTTAAACAGGCTATCGACAATTTTTGCACTTAACTTCGGTGTTCGGCAGGGAGATGCTATGTCCCCGATATTCTCTAATCTCATGTTGAAGTACATCTTTCCACATTTGGACTGAATAGCAACGGAATAAAGGAAAAACTTTATCTGCTTGTAGAGTTTTCAGCTTCTGTTGGACTCCAGATCAATGAGTCTACCAAATACATGATCTCTGGATATAAGGTCCATGCCACATGGTTTTTGTAGTGAGTTGTTCAATTATTTGGGCTCGTTTATATCTCACGACAGTGTGGGTGAGGATATTCAAGTGCGGCTAGGGTGGCAGAAAATCTACATCAGGCCCCATATTATAAGATGAAGAATAACATTTTCACTGTAACTTCGCAGTTTTCTTCGTATACTTTAAGTCTATTCGTCCCAAATATTTATATGTATTCTGATGGACTAAAAACTGGTGATCACTTGTGTGTTCGGTTCATAGAACCACTGACATATTTTACCTTGCGAAATATTCCACAAAATTTAATGGGAGCATTAAACAACCGACTTTGGCAAACCTAAAAATTTTACCATAATGTATATTTTATTATAATTTGAATACAACATGAAGTGGTCCTCCACCCAAGCAATAATACAAAAATGTATATTATACGGCGGAGCTCAAGTACCCGTGTTTACAAAATGTATCCATGAACAACAAAAAAAAAATGATTTTAATTTTAAAGAGATCGTTTAGATTTAAATTTAATAATATTAAATTACAACTCAACCTAAAGATAAAAAAAAAACACCAACAACATATTTCAATGGGGCACTTGAGTGAGTATTATTATATTCCCATAGCACTACGAGTGTATATGGTAAAAAGAATAACAAATAAAAAACGTTTTGTGAACCTAAATCTCATCTTCCGATAATTTAAATCCGTATTGTTTGTACAATAATACCATAATAATCAGGAACATCAATATTTTTGGGATTATTTTCAGCCCAATTCATCATATTATAGCTACGATGTGTATAAATGGCCGTCATTGTTATCTCGAACGAAACCAATATAGTACGAGTAGCTAAATTACACTGACTGTATTTTTTGCTATTTTCATTTTGCCAAAGTATATTTTCATTAATTTGCTTTTCGTGGAAAGGTATGTACTCGTATGTCTATAAAAAACCAAAGAAAAATAATGGTTACCCATAAATAATGTATGCAGTAACCGAGGATTGTGGTTATAATGGTATTTCATATCGGGAGACTACACCATACATTCCAATTGCATTAAATGGCTGCGTACATTAATATATTTACGATTCTTCAAGCTCGATTAGGTATATCGACTAGTCGACTTTATATAGCCGTGAAGTATATAATAAAGAAATATTAGTTTGGCTATACGTTATGTATAGTTTGAATATAAAATTGCGGTCCTGGGTATATATACTCACGTATAGTTTGGTATATATACGATAAACATTTCATCAAAATTGATGAATGCGCCACTAAAATTGTAAGTATGTACAATATATAAATTTTGTGTGAGCCCCAAAATATATTGATTTTAGTTCAGGCGAAAAGCACAAAATACAAAATTACCCCAAAAAAAAAAATTATTTTGATTTCTGAGTTTTTCTTGCTAAGTTTCGATAAAAAAAAATCGAAAACTCTTATTTTTAGTCAGAGAATGATAAGAATTTTTGATATAAGTATGAGATGGGCGCTATAATTTATTGTTTATATCGATATGTATTTGATGTTTTCATTTTAGTTTTGTGTTTTTATTTTCTTCCATATAATTTAATTCAATAAGTTAGAATTTTTTTTTTTTTGGGAGAGGTTTCTTATCTAAGAACGAAAATTTATTACTCTTTGAACTTAAAAAAGTTCAAAGTATTATGTATAGTATCATCTGGAGAAATCAAATACGATATATGTTCGTAGAAATTTTATTATATAAAAATAGAATATTGCTTTATAATATATATTGGGGACATTCATGACAAAGTGTGACAAGTAGAAATTATGTTTGCTGCACCGTAGCGTTCATTATAATCAAAAAAATATGTCAGTTTTATCATTCCGCATATTCGTTATCTTGTTTTTTTTTTATCTTGATCTCTGCCACTGGAACATTATATATATAGCCATAATCGCCGGGCTAAAATTTTATGACTCGATAGATTCCGAATTTCAATCACTATTGAACAGGGATGGGCGTTTAGGCGTCATCTATTATTTTTTACATTGACATTCCGTGGATAACGTCAACAACGTATACTACCTCGATAATGTAGAAAATTCCTAGAGTAGTTTTGTCAACTAGTTCTAAACCAAAGGGTGACCAAATTTCTTTAGGAACAATGAGTTATTGGTGATAGTTTTATATAGAATGTCCGTCAATGCATTTTTAATCGTGCTACCATGAATCTACTTCAACGTCATGTTTATCCATTACAAAATTATTAAATTAACCCAAAACAACGATATATAGCGTTATAAAGAGTGGGACCCTCTTTATAACGGTGGAATGGTATAGAACAGCTCACAGATAAATCGGGTAAAACTATGACCGTGCCATAAAATTTAACACACCCGACTCCATGATAAACTCCAGAATATTGTTATATTTTTTAAAAAATATAATTTCTGAAATTACACCACAATTGTAACTTTTATATTGGCTTATAAAATATCATTCCTTACCGCATTCTTCCGCTGGCAAATTATCAAATTTGTTAATCCTATCTCACCGTATTTGTTGGGCAAAAGTCACTGACTGCAATTTATTTAATATAGACTTGGCAAATCCATTTACCTCCTTCTTCGCATCTCCCTTTGAGGCATACTGGGTATACGCGTAAGCCTAAAAATCAGAACAAATAAAATCAATAAGGAATAATTTAAAAGCAAGGAAAGCCAAAGATTTGCATGATGAAATGTCAAAATGAGTCAGGACATAGAACATAAGGGATGATCGACAAGTTGGACAAGTTAAACAAAACTTATAAAAATAAAATGGTACATTCAAAAGAAGATATTGTTACGATCGTGGCGACATCTATGTTTGAATAGCGACACTTATCTAGACTAATCGAATATTGTAGAAATTTCTAGAATGGTTAGAATATTTGGTATAAATACGCGACAAACATTTGGGAGTAAATCAGTTGTGTTTTAACCGTGAGAGTGCTAATAGTAATTAAAAGGAAAGTGTTTATAAAGTAAAATAAAGTGTTATTAAAGTGTAATATAGTGTTGTTAAAGTGTAGTAAAATAATTATTGTGAAGTTAAATAATTAAGTTAAATAAGTGAAATAATTAAATTAGTGTTTAATCGGAAATAAATAAATTTAGTGTGTTCTAGAATTTACATCGTTTGTTTTATTCACAATCCTGTGATCGAACCTTGAATTTGACAAGGCAAAAATGTAACAATTGGTGACAGCGGTGGGATTGTGAATTAAAAGATGATTCTAGACGAATTGAAGATATCCGATTTAAAGGAAGAGTTGGAGCGACGTGGTTTGTCAACGGTCGGACAGAAAAATGTATTGAGGCAACGACTACTTCAAGCATTAGAGCTGGAGGGTAATGATCCGGCTAGTTATAATTTTGAAGAATCGACATTTTCCGACCACGCAGAAGGGGACGAAGAGAATGGAGAAAGTAAAGAGGCGGTAGTGGAGGTTGCAGCGGTACCTTCTGGAAATTTCGATATGGCGCAGTTAATGGCTGCTATTCAACAGTCCAGTTTGGAAATGAAAAAGTCAGTTGAAAAGTCTGTTGAAAAATTAAACCATAAAATGGAACAATCTAGTAGTCAATTAGATCAGAAAATTGAATTGGCATTTGATCGATCAAATCAGGAAATGAAAGAAATTAAGCAGTCGGTGGGCGAGATCAATAACAAAATGGATGAGAAATTCAATGAAATGTATATCAATTTACATGAAGAAGTAGAGCAAATTGAACAAAAATTACAGAAGGACATCCAAGGATTAGAAGAGAAAGTTCTAGGCTTCGAGAAGAAACTTCTATGTATCGAGGTTAACGGAACAGCATCGCCAGTAGCTCAGCCAATTCAAGCAATGAAATTTAAGCCACCGATATTTGATGGCACAACATCGTTTGCGGTTTTCAAATTTCAATTTGAGACAACGGTAAACCAAAATGGGTGGAATGACGCAAATCGAGGAACAGCATTAATAGTGGCCCTAAAAGGAGAAGCGGCGGAAACACTGCAGACTATTCCGCAGTATGACCGTAGTAATTACAACGAAATAATGAGGGCGTTGGAGCGAAAGTATGGAAGTGACCATAAGCGAGAGATGTATCGTATGGAGCTGAAGAGCCGAGGTCAAAAGATCGGAGAGACTCTTCAAGAATATTCCGCAGCAGTCGAGCGGCTAGTGCATTTGGCACATGTGAATACATCTCCCGATTACATGGAGAGGATTAAGATGGACGCATTCATCGATGGAATACGGGATCCGGAAACACGTAAAGCAGTGATGTTATCACCTAAGGCTACTTTTGCCGAGACCATCGCGTGTGCTTTAATAAATGAGACTGCGCAGGCTATCATAAAACCGTCGCTTAAGGTACGACGAGTAGAAATGGATAGCAGCACCAACGTCGAGCGGTCGGTTCCAAGATACAGAGAGGGTGGTAGCAGAATAAAATGTTGGACATGTGACAAAATGGGTCATATGTCGAGAGACTGTAAAGAAGGAAAATGGAGACGTACAAGATCGCGATCTCCTATGCAACGAAGAGTATTAAGTAGAGAGCGAACGTTGGTCAAGGAAGATGGCCAAGAACGAAAGGAGTCGTTAAACTACAACGAGTCAGCCTAAAGGGGCAGAAGCTGACTCCCACAACCAATTGCCCCATAACCTCCATCCCTATTTCGAGATTGGGACGAGTCGGTGACAGCTTAACAATTAAAGGAAGTATTGACGGGAAGAGCTGTGTTATTACCCTAGATACAGGAGCGGTGCGCACGTTTGTCCGAGAGGATCTAGTAAAGGGAAGAGTACTACCAGCGAATGAGTTGAAATTACGTACAGCCACAGGAGAGAGCGCAGACAAAAAGGGCAGGAAGCTTGTGAGAATTAAGATAGGCAATGCTCAATTCCAACACGAAGTGCTGGTCGCAAAAATAGTGGATGAAGTCATCTTGGGTAGGACTTCATGAGGGCGAATGGCTTCGTGGTGGATGTTGGAAGAGAAGTATTGGACTGTGATATTTTCGAGTTACCACTGCGAGTGGATGATGTGGAAACAACTACTAGGCGGGTAATAATAGAACATCGGGAAAAGCTGCCACCGAATTCGGAAACAATTGTGTGGGGGAGATTGGAGGGAGGTTCTGGGCCACCCAGGTTGTGGGTTGTAGAAGCCAGTGAAGAAGAAAGCGAAACCAAAGGAATTATGATAGGGAGGACGTTAGTAAAATCAGATAACGAATGTAGGGTACCGATTAGGACCCTAAATCTCTCGGAAAAGACAAAAACAATTAAGAAAGGAACTGTTATTGGTAAATGTGAAGAGGTGTCAACGATAATGAAATGTGAGCAGAAAAATCCGATTAGACACACCGATACGCAAGGACAAAAGCAAATAGTAGAACACCTCATGCAAAAATGGACTGGGGATCTTACCATGATCCAGAAAAATTCAGCACGACAACTGTTCGAACAGTATAAGTCGATATTTTTCAGTATACCGGATAATAATGGAAGGGCTAACATGGTGAAACATCGAATTGATACCGGAACGGAGACACCTATACGCCAAGCGCCGAGAAGGTTACCTTTAGCAAAACAAGAAGAGGTGGACGGAATGGTAATGGACATGTAGGCAACTGGAGTGATTGAATCATCAAACAGTCCATGGAGTTCACCTGTAGTATTAGTCCAAAGGAAGGATGGGAAAATGCGCTTTTGTGTCGATTACCGAAAGCTAAATTCAGTAACGAAAAAGGATAGCTACCCATTACCAAGGATCGATGACACGTTGGACACATTGTGCTAGAATGTTTTCAACATTGGACCTGCAAAGCGGGTATTGGCAAGATCGTGAAAAAACGGCATTCAGTGTGGGTAATGGGCTATGGCACTTTAACGTGATGCCATTTGGATTATGTAATGGCGCGACAACTTTTGAACGACTTATGGAGCGCGTATTAAAGGGGCTGCACTGGAAGACTTGCCTCGTGTATTTGGATGACATCATAGTTATGGGAAAGAATTTCGAAGAACACTTAAGAAATTTGTCAAAGGTATGGAAGCGATTACAATCAGCCGGTTTAAAGTTAAATCCGAAGAAGTGTTCATTATTCAGAACGGAGGTAAAATTTTTGGGGCACAAGGTAACGACCAATGGAATCCACACCGATGAGGACAAGATATCAGCGGTAAAGGACTGGCCAAGACCTAAAAATTTACGGGAATTACGGAGCTTCCTCGGATTGTGCACTTATTATAGGCGATTTGTGCCAGGATTTGCCAATGTAGCAAAGAGCTTACATGATTTGACCCGGAAGAACAGAGCATTTGAATGGAATGACGAGCAAGAGGAGTCATTCAATGAGTTGAGAAGGCGATTATGTACGGCACCATTGTTGGCATACCCTATACCTGGTGTTAAGTTTATTCTTGATACCGATGCAAGTAATGATGGCATCGGAGGGGTGTTGTCGCAAGAAATTGAAGGGCAAGAAAGAGTAATAGCTTATTACTCGAAGGTGTTATCTAAACCAGAACGTAACTATTGTGTAACTCGTAAGGAATTGTTGGCTATAGTGGAATGTGTGAAACATTTTCATAAGTACCTCTATGGCCAAGAATTTCATATACGAACGGACCATGGAGCATTACGTTGGCTACTGCAGTTCAAGAACCCAGAAGGACAGGTAGCGCGTTGGATTGAGCGACTACAGAGCTATCATTACCAGATCGAACATCGGAAAGGGAGTGCACATGGAAATGCTGATGCATTGTCAAGACGACCATGTCAAGTGGAATGTAAGCACTGCGGGCGAATAGAAGCAAAGGAGGACGTTATCGACATCAGGCTTATGCAAATACTACCCGATAAGGAATGGACGGATGAAACGGTTAGGGACGAGCAGTTAGCAGATCCAGATTTGGCAATAATCATGCAACTTAAAGAGACAGGAAATCGTCCAACTTGGTGTGAAATTGCGGATAAGAGTCCCACGGTAAAGGCCTACTGGGCACAATGGGATAGCCTCCAAATCGAGAACGGATGCTTAAAACGAATATGGGAAAGCTCGGACGGTAATGTGAAGCAATTGGTAAAAGTGGTGCCTAAATCTAGAATTGCCGAGATATTGAAGGAGTATCACGGAGGGGCAAGTGGGGGTCATCTGGGAATTAATAAAACACTTGCCAAAATACGTCAACGTTTTTACTGGTCAGGATGTAGACAATCTGTAGTGGAGTGGTGCCAAAGATGTGATCAATGTGCGGCGGTAAAAGGTCCTGCACGGAAAAGTCGGGGAGCAATGCAGCAATATAACGTTGGACCGCCATTTGAAAGGATCGCAATGGATGTGGCAGGACCATTCCGGACTACGGATGTTGGTAACAAATATGTGCTAGTAATAATGGACTATTTTAGCAAATGGCCAGAGGTGTATCCCATACCTAATCAGGAGGCAACCACGATAGCTGACGCCGTGGTGAATAATTGGATAAGTCGTTTTGGAGTACCAATGGAGATTCACACAGACCAAGGAAGAAATTTCGAGTCAGTTGTATTTCAGGAAGTCTGTCAGTTGCTCGGTATAAATAAAACAAGAACAACGCCTCTGCATCCACAGTCGGATGGTATGGTGGAAAGATTCAACGGGACGTTGGAGAAATATTTAGCAAAGGTCGTGGATAATGATCAACGTAACTGGGATCGACATATTCCGATGTTCCTAATGGCGTATCGATCAGCAGTACATGACTCAACGGGAATGACACCAGCGAGAATTCTTTTTGGAAATAATCTGCGATTACCCGGAGATCTAAAGTTTGGAGCCGTTCCATCATCAGCTTTAGATAGACAGAATTATGTTGACCAGATGAGAGGAGAACTCGACGAGATACACCAGTTTGTACGAGAGAGGATACGAGTATCAAGTGATCGGATGAAGGCTCGATATGACATACGAGCAAATAATAAAGGTTTCGAAGAAGGAGAGTTAGTATGGCTTTACAACCCACAACGGAAGAAGGGTTTATCACCAAAGCTGCAACCTTCGTGGGAAGGGCCGTACACCATCATCACCAAAATAAATGACGTGGTCTACCGGATCAAGAAAGGGCAGCGAGGAAAGTTGAAGGTGGTGCATATAGAGCGATTAGCGATCTACAGGGGTAGTGAGTTGGATCCTGTTCGGGACGAATCAGGATTAGGTAGGGGGTAATGTTACGATCGTGGCGACATCTATGTTTGAATAGCGACGCTATCGTTAATGTAAAATTGTTATAAAGTAGAACAGTATAGAGGTGTCTAGACTTATCTAGACTAATCGAATATTCTGGAGATTTCTAGAATGGTTAGAATATTTGGTATAAATACGCGACAAACATTTGGGAGAAAATCAGTTGTGTTTTAACCGTGAGAGTGCTAATAGTAATTAAAAGGAAAGTGTTTATAAAGTAAAATAAAGTGTTATTAAAGTGTTATATAGTGTTGTTAAAGTGTAGAAAATAATTATTGTGAAGTTAAATAATTAAGTTAAATAAGTGAAATAATTAAATTAGTGTTTAATCGGAAATAAATAAATTTAGTGTGTTCTAGAATTTACATCGTTTGTTTTATTCACAATCCAGTGATCGAACCTTGAATTTGACAAGGCAAAAACGTAACATTTTTTTACCATATTTTCTTTGTAATCCTTTTCCTGTAATTGCATTTCCAGCTCATTTAATTTGGTTTTGGAATCAATATTTATTGCAGGAGTAAAAGATGATGAAGCTGGCGACTTCTTGTAAAACTCGGTAATCATTTTCATCATGATTTCGTTTTGTGCCGTTTTAATTCGGCCAAATCTTGCAATGCTTTTTGAAATGAATCGTTTTGAATAAATATAACATTGCCGATTCGTTGCTCAGTCGTTATTTCATTTTCGTTTGAGTTACCCATAGTCATGCAAGGTGGTGGTGCATCAACTACCAAATCATCGCGATTTGGCTGATTCTCCAAAGTTTTGAAATCATTATTTAATATTACTAAAGATTCGTCGTCCCGCACCTGATCAAATATATTGTTATAATCGTTAGAAATTACGCCGACACTGGAATTCATTTTTTCTATTTTTTGCTGATCGCCATATTCCTCTGTATCGGATGTTGTCTAGTTAAGTCGAAGACTACACTCTATATTAGCAGCTTTGATAGAGTCTTGCACAAAAAAAACCATAAATGGAGAATATAAAAATCAGTTTAAAAAAAATGAATTAATATACATAACAATATTGTATCTTAGTACTCGACAAGTGTGTTTCACTCAGTCACCCGTCGGTATGCCGAAGTTTTTTAATTCAAACATCCAATTTTTGGAACTTGGACAAAAACATTGCTTTCCATCTTCCGTAAGCCATGCATACCTTATCACTTCGATTAGCCGTTTACTTGGTTCGCTTTTATCTGCTTCGAATTCTACGACCGCAAAATGGTCCTGTGGTTTTTCATGTTTCGGCATTTTAAGCTTAATTTGCTTTAATGTCAAATTAAACACAGATTTCCAATAAAAGTATTAACAAATGATTTCAAATGGTTAAAAGTTATTTAATTTTTTAGTACACAGTGTTTTTGTCTTCTGAGTTATAAGTAGGTAGTCTGTATTTTAAATTATTTATTAAATGTATATGTGTGCTTTACTTGTATGTTTATTATTGTATTAAAAATGATCATTTATTCTTGTAGAATTAAAAATACGTACAAACGGAAAAAAGTTTATAGTGATGGGCTTTCGTCCAATTGATTAATATTTAACTTTTCCACATTTAATGTAATATTTTGGCACTGATATGTACAAAGTTTAGAGGAATTTATTGGAAATGTGTAAAAGTCAACCTTTTCCATATATTGTTTGACGAAAACGAAAATTTGGCCTTCTTCTTTAACAAAATTGATTATTTCGTAAATTTTTTTTTCTTTACTTAGGACGTATTTGTTCCTCTCATTATTATTTAACTTATATCCAAAATATATCACCTCTGAAAAAATAGTTTCTGTTTCATCAGACGGTTTGTTTAGTTTGAGGTCCGAAGCGCTGTTTAACTTTGAAGTGGAGATTGAACTAGAACTATTCATTTCGAGCAGCCTATTTCCAAACTCCGTCAAAGGATGTTTATGTCCCGCCAACAATTTTTTAAATGGATTCATATATGATTCGAAACAAAATCCAGAAAACGTATCCAAAGATCCATTGAAAACGTTCACTTCTTTTGCAAGGTGCCTCAGCATATGCACGTTATATGATTTACCACATCTGAGCCATATAATAGTGCATATTCTTTAACAAAATCTTCCAAAAGTCTGTCTGCAAACGAATTATATTTGAGGCCCCAATCTGGGCAGCATAGAATTTTTATCGCGACATGTAGTAGCATAAAATTATTATAAAATTTTAGCAAATGCTGTGGCAACGAATTTTTCAATACAAATGGCCCATAGTTTAAAAAAATAATTTTATTTGAAATTAAATTTTTCAAATGTTTCGGAAATAATTTTTTTTTTCCGAACCAAATCTTTAATAACTTTTTCATTACTCCAAGTAATGAGATATGCAAATAATCTAAAGCTATTTGGGATACCATACCTACACCTAGCTCCTCAAGAGGAGAATCAAAATTGTGATGATCCGCATCAACTCTTTGCGCGAACGTCGAAGCTGTATACGAAGACATGCAATGGATGAATTGTTAAAACACATCCTATGGTAAGTTTTATTTTATTATAAATTTGCCTCTAATATCACATTTTGGACATCCTGCAAATGCGTTATATTGTTTAACACCGCAGACACTTGCTCTAGCAGGAGCATCACATATTATCGCCCGAACTTTAATTAGTATATTTTGTTCATTATAATAGAAGCTGTCTTTGATTTGTTTCATTTCGAAAACTCTGCAAAATTACTTGGCTTTCTGGGACCATGATAAATTCCAATTACAAATACGTATACAATTTTCGGTAATATTTTAATGCTCAAATTTTCCTGCATTAAAATTCTTCTTAAGTTATTCTCCAATCCGATATGAATATATTCTCTAGGAAAAACGAAATTTTTTTCTAGATTGCGTGGCGTTTGCAATAAAGCTCTATAGTCCATCGGTAACTCCGGAAAAAAAGTTTTCAGAAATTTCAATTTTCCCATTGGCCCATTTTTACAAAAAACACTTTACGTAACTATTAATTTCGGAACTATTGTATGGCTTAATAAAAATTTTTGTATCAAATTTTTGAGGAATTATTTTGGATTCATAATCATACGATTCCTTTGATAGTTCACAAAAATCATTTTCACTTATTTCAGTAGTCACAGAATTAGAAGCGTTTTTATCATTTGTTGTATGTAAAACATCATAATTTTCACTTATGTCTGGTGGGCTTGCTGAATTCCAAGTTGCCCGTATTTTTGATGTTTTAATATTTTTATGTTCTAGTATTAATAATATGTTTCTTAATTTTTCTTTTTTTTTTTTTTAAATTTGTATTTTAAATTATTTATTGCTTTATTTCTGCACTTATTATTTTTCATTAATCAATTCATATTTAATTTTAGACGCTTCTCTATAAATACACACACACAAGAATTCAAAGTAACATAATAAACTTTAACACCACCTTCGCTTCAATCTTTCGACCGACATAGGAGCTACTTAGTTGATTGCATAAAATTGGCAATCGAGCGAGTTTCCATTAATCAGACATCAATATCTAGTTAATTTACAAGCTGCAGTGTCGGACTTCTGTAAGTAGCGTTCGAGGTAGTCAAATAATAGACTCTGAAGTCATTTCCCCGAATTTACTTCAATCTATAACTGACGTTTAAGCTGATCGGTTAATTCACATTAGAGACAAATTTATGTAAACATTATTTAAGCTAATTAAATAACTAACTTTTAGGGTCAACATAAATATTACACCATTAAGTTTCTTACATGTATACAATCGATAGGCACCAAGGTCATATTACTGATTTCAGCATCAATGTCATTCATTAGACTAACATTTTCAAGATATTTGGACTTGTGGTTTATCGGGATACCCATAATCGCCAGGCTATAATTTTATTACTCGCTCCATCGGTCGTCGATGGTGCGGTAGTTTGATTTCATGAATATCGTTTAGCTATAAATTGTTTGTTTCGTTTAGGCGTAATCTATTATTTTTTACATTGACAACCCGTAGATAACGTCAACAACGTATACTACCTCGATAATGTAGACAATTCCAAGAGTAGTTTTGTCAATTAGGTTTAAACCAAAGGGTGATCAAATTTCTTTAGGAACAATGAGTTATTGGTGATAGTTCTATATAGAATGTCCGTCAATGCATATTTAATCGTGCTACCATGAATCTACTTCAACGTCATGTTTATCCAAAACGGCTAACTCAATTAATCCGGGGAACTTTACTATGACCGTGCCATAAAATTTAACACACCCGACTGCATGATAAAACGAATTCGTGTTCAGGAAGGCTATAAATGGTACCGAGTTAGTAAAAAGCCAAATCGTTCAGATAATCAACACTTGTTCATGTGTATTAAAACTAACAAGTTTCCTATTATTGTGGCTGGATTGTACTGTCTACAGCTAAAGGAAAAGAATAACTGATTGCTTTAAAGAAAATGGATGTGAATCCATTTCAACTGGAAAACCAACATATTGGCCAACTGACCCAGGAAAAATACCTGACCTGATCGATTTTTTTATAACCAAAAGTATTTCCGGACTTTGCTTACTTGACCACTGCCGTACAATTTCATTACTGATAAATCCATCTTTTATGCTCTTCAATTTGTAACAAATTTTAATCGAAACTTAAACTCAGCTATACCTAATTGTTATACTTTCAGTTTGTATAGGTAAATTTTTTATTTGGTCGCTATTCGTGTACTGACTTAAACTTAACAATCGTATGGTCAGTGGTCAATATTGTGGCCCGCCTAGAAAATCACATCAAGCATCATTGAGTGGAACGGAGGAATAGCTTGTCAGGTTTTTAACTTCTTCGAAATACATTGCTTGGAATGTCATCACATTAAAATAATGTTGCACCTGACACTATGCAGTTCTAAAGTTTCAAACGATATTAATGTTGGGACATTTTTGATTCAACTCAGCTTCTGTAAAAAAATTCAATTGGAAAATATAAAAGATTTGCATAAACTAGGTAGTATATAGAGTGGCTTTGGATTCGTAGACCTATAGGTTCGAGTCATATTAGCGACGATATTATTTTAATTTAATTACTTCTGTATTTAAATCGGTTCAACACTTCTGTTCAACTTCTGTTATAAATATTTTCATTTTTTATAAGTAGTCGTATGTATACAAGATGGGTATATAGCGATGGTGAAATAAACGCACAGTCCATTACCTTTGCTAAAATTTTCGATTCAGTAGTAGTTTTGGCCATATAGCTCGTTCACACGACTCTAATTACAACAGAAGCAATACATTTGAACGATCACAGGTTTTCGATGTATCGAAAACTTTTGGGTTATAGTTGAAGTGCAAAAGTCACACCGGCAGTTATGCCAGAAGCTGGGTCAAACAACAAGTGCGTGAATTTATCCGTAATAACGAAATCTATATAAGTGATTTGTGCAAAAATAAAAATAAAAAACTCAACAAAAAATTTAATTTAATCGTATTGAAACTTTATTATCATTCGAAAGAACATTTCTTGCCATTTATTTTTTAAAGATTACTTCTTTCAAATGATGGCCTTACTTCTTTCGAATGACACGAGTAATGCTGGCTTACAACACCTCAAATCTAGCTGGTTTATTCACATAGACTTTGGAGTTTGCGTAGCCGCAAAGAAAAGAGCCTACATAGATACATAGAGGTATCACACGATCTTAATAACTAATTCAACGATCCGTGAAATGAATTCCTCGCCAACATGATTTTTCAATAAGTAAATGTCGTCGTTCAAATGCCGTCGAGGTCGGGCTTCAATTTCAGGCAGCAAATATTCTGTTATCATGGCGCAATAACGAGCGCTTTTCACAGATACGTCCCGGTCGTCTTCTTTTTTGAAGAAATATGGACGATTTTAGTCGCGCATCATCCAATACTGTAAACTGGGATTCAAACTTTTCGATGGTATTCCAAATAGTGGTCTCGACAGGCTGATTATGTCAACTGTAACTTGGTCTAAGCGCACGAAACACATTCCTCACAGAACGCTGATTTTCATAATAAAGCTGAAAAATTTGTAGACGCTGTGCTGGGCTCAGTCTTTCCATGATGAAATGGTAAACAATACTGAATAAATAAAAACACGATGACAGTTTGAAACTAATCATGCGTCATTTGTTAAAAAGAAACAAATGAAAAAATCACCAATCAAATAGATGAACGCTTTTACAAAATACACCCGCGTAAATTACATGGCGTAATCTACCGCGCCCATCCCTCCCTATTGTATTGTTTTCCAGATTCACTGTCTACTGTCCGACTAGAAAGTTAGCATAAAACCGGACAATATAGAATGTTACGAAATACTTCGTCAAGTTCTAACTCACCCGTCGAGTGTATTAAAGGCGGCCGATCGTTTTCTGGTTTTTTTTCACACCACTTAAACCATAGTTTATTTGGAAAGCAATTCGCGACCTGAAAATGAGACAGTATACGCAACGATAAACCAACTAGATAACCATTCTTTGAAACGTATAGATAATAATAATTTACAGTCGTTGGTGGTCAAGGCCAACTTTCACTTCCGAAAGTTAGCACAGGTCCATAAAGTGCGAGTTTACGCGGCAACGAGAGATATTTTGATCGCAACAACCTCGACTGTGCATAGAGAACTCGATGTGTGGCAGCTATGTGCGGGTTTTTATATCTATCTGAATATCAGTTGTGGTTTTTTGGATGTTACAATAGACTCAAGATATTTAAAGATCTCCACGTTATCGAAGCGGTAATCCTTTTCTCCTAGATTAACCAAAGGGATTCTCCTAGGTGTTGATAACCATTTTGTTTTGTTCCTCTTGATTCTCAAACCAAGTCGGTTCGAGTTCCGGTCAAGTGGTACGACTGTCTTTGATATCCTTGGGTCTTCGACCAAGAAGTACGATATCATCTGCAAATCTCAGAATTTGGCCGTACTTATTGAATATCAACCGCGAAGTTTCAATACCACTTTTTCTTATTCGGTACTCAAGCACCAGATTGAACAGGACAGCGCCAGTGCATCTCCCCGTCGCAAACCAGATGTCATTTCGAGGTGGTCAAAACCACAATGGTTATATAGTCACGATATTTTCGGCATACAGGATTATTCTGGCAAGTAGAACATTTGCAATCATTTTGTATCCACCAATACGTCTTCACCTGGTACAGCGATGGCTCAGATAGTACGCACTTCGTCAGTCCGATTAAGTAGGTTTTGAAATGGGTTTTCCAAACTGAGAGAACATAATCCACGTTCTCTTCCATTCCTGTTTCTGATGGCTGTATATCTTGGATGGAAGTCATTAGTAAAACTTCTGGCGTAGGCAAAACGGTCTCTCGATGCATGTCCTCATACGAGTATATCTAACATGATTTGTCTTCGTAGGCACATGTACATTGGCGATCGTGATATTCAACTTTTTGTGGGTAATCTAAACGTGCATATCCGGTTACTGACAGGGTTAAAGTAGATTATATGATGATGCGTCCGCTGGTGGATGAGACAGCGTTTATATAGGGTTTATAAGTTAAAGGTTTTTGTGAGAGTAGGTTGTTATACGTACTGCTAATGGACTTTAAGGCTTCCAGCCCGATCTGAGACACGTTTATATCACGAGCCGCTTGCTACAAGACAGACTTGGTATTGGTTTCTCGGCGCCAATAACTCGCCGTGACATGTAGCATCCATGACTATAGACAGAATTTCCCCTGCTCGTTTCAACTACACCGTCTGATTCAATTTGCGTTACCCAGAGAGCACCAAGAGGAGGTAAGAAATCGAGGTATATGCTCTCCAAAGTTATACCAACCCTATAAAAGGATTAAGAATTATTAAGATCGGGCTATTATTTATTTAGGGAAATGACACTTCGGGATTTTTATTTCTTAACAGAAATATAAAGTCGAATAATTTAAAAAAACTAAATTTTGTAAAAATAATAAAATATTATCAATTAAACAAATTAAATTTAGAACTATTTCCGCTTAATCCAGATTAATGATTATTTCAAAAACAAAAGTCTCTGAATGAGACTCCCAAGAATTACGGAAGACTCCCAAGAATTACGGAAGATTTACTTTTAAGTTTAACTGAATCCAACAATTTTAATTATCTTTGTTTCTAACTCGTATTTCTCTATACCGTCCCTACCCTCTTCGGGGCCAGAAAATGCAAAATGCTTAGAATAACAAAAGTATATATAAGTAATGTATAAATTATGAAATAAGAGAATGAATCCCAATCGGTTAACTTCCTGTTATACGGTAAGGTTTAAGCGACGGTCTTTTAAGGTTGATATTAAATGAAATACACCTATGATCAGAGCTGGGAATGTCAATTTGCAATCACCAGTTCAGTGTGGGAGATATAATCTCTGCGAGATCAGCCGAGCTTCACTTTTCAATGAGAGATGCGTTAACATTACTTGAGTTATAAATGCACGCTCTAGCAAGCAACTTCCTTAATTCGAATGAAGCTGAAGTTGTTTGGGAGGTTCACCAACAGAAAGCTGACAACCATTCCAAATGTCACCGAATTTGGGCACCTCCTTAACAAGCCAGATGAAGACGCCATCAGCTAGATAGCAGCCTAACATCTGTGTCAGAATGGGGCTACTCAAAACGCCAAGAAACGAAAGATCCCTGATTTGAACTTGAATTGTTAACATTATTGTCACGAACGCAAAACTTCTTGATCGTTGCCCCAGCGATGATCTGAGCCAACGTTCGTGATTTTTTGGCTAACATCTCTAGAGTTGTACCAGATGAAATAAGCATCCGCTTGGGTGTGGACGATGAAAATACGTTCGATTACTCAGTAATCCAAAACCTTCAGTCATTTTCAAGTTTTAATATTTTACCCACTGAAGACACGGTTTTTAATCTGCAGATATACAATTTTAAACATTATATGAGGAGCTTGGGTCCAACCAACCAAGTCAAACTATTTTAGCTGACGTTGCATGCATATCGACGAAAATATTAAACAAACCAAGATAGTAGATGAATATACGCTTCCAAGCGGCAGAAATAAACAGAAATGAACTACAGCATGATTCAGAAACCGCAACAGAACAAGGGTTTCCCAACAAATCTGCAACCTTCAAGGGAAAGATGGTGCATAGTTATCACTAAGCTAAACGAATTGGATCCCATTTGAAACGAGTCAGGTGTTCTGTTTTTATGCTTTCCAAACTTTATTTTTTTTCTGTTGAAAATTTCTTTCCCTCACCTGGGTACGCTTGAATTGTATCACTATATATAGTTAGTAATCCGTATTCACTTTTTTTTAACTCACATCCATCCTCTATTTCTTCATGTGTGGCCCATTACCTACTTAAATGTCACGTCCTTTTGATTCCGCTCTATTCCAACTGGATGATTATCTCCCTGGGAGACATGACAAACCAGTCAAGTTTTACGTAATTCTGCGTACAGTTAATTTTGTTTGGTCGCTTTATTAGATCCGTTCGTTCTTCTAGGAAAGGCATAAAATTACAAAATGGTACAAATTTGTTTTATGTCTTCTGTGGAATCAATAAAATTTACATTAATGTAAAAAACATTGGATTATGAAAAACTGATATGAGAAACGATAATACGAAAATGTAAAGTAAACAATTATGATTAAGAATTATAAAGGGAAGTGAGAAGCAGATGAGGATGTATATAAAAAAAATATAACTATGATAGTGTGCGCGGAAAACATAAACGAAAAATCCCTATTTTTTTAATGTTTTTCCGCCGGGAAAACCCCCATTTTTTGCGACGGAAATTTAATAAATTATTCATTGTTTTATGTACACTATGTATATAAAACTACATTATAGTGTATTCTAACGACATAATAATTTAAATTTAATTACTTTAAACGTAATTCCTTAACACAAAACATATTTAATACAACCGCATCTTTTATAATATATAATACAGATCATTGAACCTTGGATTAACTAAAAATAGCGAAATTGACTTTAAGATAAAAACTGTATTCGAGTCACGTTATAAATCAACCGTTGATTTTCCTATACATTGTACAGTAGTTATGACTTGTTTAATTTAATTTCTATATAGTGAATTGACTTACGCATTCTAAATTAACTAATACATAAATTACTTATAACCCGTAGCCAACGATGAATTTACAATCTTCCAGGAAATACTCTCATCATTTAAACACAAAAAACAGCAAATATTTAGAATATAAATTATTCAAGAAATAAATCAATTTGGTTTCGGTATATTTTTGTTTGCATTTTCTAAATTTTTTATTCGGTGTGTATGTTTATGAAGAGCAATATACCCATATTGATTTATATTTTAGCCCTATATACCGAAAACCCACAAAACCAAAATTTTGTATTTTACTTGTGTTCCTTATTTGTATTTAATTTTTATTTAAATTATTTGCTCCCTCTGTATATTATTATCATTCTATATATGTATGTGTGTAGGTACTTCTGTAGGAAATTATTGGAAAATAAATTAAACATTTTGTGAATCTTGTGCACGAATAATAAGAACAAGACCGATAAAAAAATATTTTTTTTTCGAGATATTTGTAAAAACATGTATGATGTAAATTACCTAAAGAATACAATTTATGTTTTTAGAGTTACCAACAAGATTGGTAAACAATTTTCACCTATGTACATTTATTATTGGGATAAAGGTACAAGCAAACAAATTATAAATTCTCTAATATCTTGAATTCAAATAATTTTTTAAATCGTTCAAAATGTTGTTTATGAGTATCTTTAACATGGGTACATTCAAGCGTTTACATTTTAATCTTATTGAAAAAAAATAGGGCGTTGTCCTTGTTTCAAATTGTATTTTTTATTTACGTTATTTATCTTGAGGACATGTAAGGAAATTGAATTGGTTATTATGAAATAAAATTAACGCCCTAATTTTTTCTTGATTCATTTTTAAAAATATATTTTCATGCTTCTTCATAACATAGTTCCTTTGTTTAATCCAGGAATATTTTAAATTTTGGAAAAAATGTCCTTTATATTGATTTCAAATGACGCATATTCAATTAATTTAATGTTACGCCAAATTCAACCAATTTTAATATTTACTTTATTTCTCTTGAAAACCAGTTCGGAAGACAAATTGGTTGTTATGAAAAAAAATTAACGCCCTAATTTTTTCTTCTTTCATTTTTGAAATATATTAAAAATTATATCATATAGGGAAGTTGAAAAAAATTAGAGCGTTGTTTTTATTTAATAATAAAGAACGACGTAGAATAGGAGTACGTACCAATCAAATTGATTTTCATTTTTTACTTTATTTGCATTGAAGACATGTTTGGAAAATAAATTGGCTGTTTTGAATAAGAATTAACGCCCTATTTATTCTATATCCGCTTTTTAAAATATATTTTCTTGAATTTTCATCAATTCAGTAATATTTTCAATTTAATTAAAAAATATCCTAAATATTGATTACAAATTACGAAAATATTCATGAAAATTTAATCATGTTGAAAAAAATCAGCGCGTTTTTTTATTTCACAATAACTAATAACGTATAATATGTACCAACCAACTTGTATTATATTATTTATTCTATTTGTCTTGAAAATTTGATCGGAAAACGAATTGGTTGTTATGAAATAAAATTAACGCCCTAATTTTTTCTTGATCCATTTTTAAAAATATATTTTCATGCTTTTTAGGAGGTTGCTCCTATTATAAATGTGTCGTCCGGTTTCGGACTTCTCACGTTAAATAATTTTAGACACGATTTAATTTTATATATGATTTATTAATTTATAAACTTTTGTTATTTATACTTTATAATTTTTATTATTAATTTATATAATTTAATTTATATAATTTTTATTATTTATTTAATTTTTATTTTAATTTAGAATTAATTTCATTTATTTTATTTTGGATTCACCACCACTTTTTCGCACATGAAGTTCTTTCTTCAAAATCCAAAATCGTAATGGACGATAATATATTGTGTTGTGTTGTTGTATGATGACGTCGCCTTCGTGTCCAAATATACATGTCGTATATTGGAGAGGGAACAGATGCGCCGGCGACGGTCGACATTGCACTTTTGTTAAATGCATGTGAATTATTATTGCATCACCGAACATTGTTAGTTCGTGGTGATGTTGGTTGGATGGCGATGTTTTTACTATAAATGTTTTATAGTAATGGTTCGGTTATTGGATATTGTTGGTTGGATAGATGTATATGTGATGGGGTTAGTGAACGCTTAATTCAAATAAGTTGGATTATATTTGAATTTCACTAATTGTTTTGTTTGTGGCAGTATCGAATATCAGTGAGTCGAATATTCGAGCTGCTACAGTACCCCCTCTCCAGATGAGAAACCATTGGTTTTGAGACGTTATACGGTGAACCGGACGGTTTTATATCGTTTGCTGGCTGATATTTGATCAGCTGTGTTGAGAATACCGTACGCCGGTTTCAATCTGTCGATGGAGATTGAGTGGTGTTTGTCTTTGATTGAGACAATGAATTGCTTGCGTAAGCGGCGTATAACTTTGTATGGCCCATCGTATGGAGATTGTAATCCAGTTCGAACCTTATCAACCCGGACAAAGACGTAATCGCAATTGTTGAGCGATTTTGGAACGAATATGTTGTTTTCGTTCGTTGGTCTTGTTGCCGTGGGGATAATATTTTGCATGGTGGTGCGGAGTTGGTCGATGACTGTGTCGGTTGTGGATGGAGACGGTAGAGGATGTTCGACGAAGAACTCACCGGGTAGCTTGATGGTTTGACCGTAAACCATTTCAGCTGGTGAGCACTTCAGATCTTCTTTAACCGTTGCTCGAATACCAAGTAGAACGATTGGTACTTCGGAGCTCCAGTGAATTGTGTTGCCTCGGGCCTTGAGAGCAGCTTTGAGCTGGCGGTGGAAACGTTCGACCATGCCATTGGCTTGTGGGTGGTAAGCCGTTGTACGTATCCGATGCGAGCCGAGGAGTTTCGTTAACTCCGAGAAAAGCTTCGACTCGAATTGGGTTCCTTGATCAGTTGTGATGTCAAGTGGAACGCCAAATCGTGATACGTAGTTCTGTACGAATGTGGTGGCAATGGTTGCTGCAGACATGTCGCTCATGCAGTACGCTTCTGGCCATCGAGTGAAACGATCGACACAGGTGAGTAGATATGAGTATCCATTGGATGGAGGTAGTGGTCCTACGACATCCAAATGAATGTGCTCGAATCGACCAGGTGGAATTGCGAATTGTCCAAGAGGCGATTTTGTGTGTCGCTGGACTTTCGATTTTTGGCAAGATAAGCATGCTTGTGCCCAATGGGTCACGTCTTTGTTGATGCTTGGCCAAAAGTATCGAGCAGTAATCAATTTACGAGTTGCGCGGACACCAGGATGTGAGATACCGTGTAGTGTGTCGAAGATGGTTCGACGTAGTTGCTCTGCGATGTACGGGCGATTTGCACCCGTAGATGTTTCGCAGTATATTTCGAGGCCAGGTAGTTTGAAAAGCTCCAGTTTCAGTGATGAACTGGCGTGACAAGCAGAACCAGAAAGTAAATTCTGAAGTTCCAAGTCTGCTTTTTGCGCTTGTGCGATTTTGTTGCAGTCGAAGTGAGTCTCGACTGTGGCCGTTTCGTTTGATGTTGTGCGCGAAAGTGTATCCGCGACAACGTTTTCGGTACCTTGAACATGCTGGATGTCCGTGGTAAATTGACTAATATAATCCAAGTGGCGTGTTTGCCTTGGATTGCGTTCAGTTTTAGACTGAATTGCTCGAGTGAGAGGTTTGTGGTCGGTATAAATTGTGAAGTCCCGACCCTCGACAAAATATCTGAAGTGTTTGATTGCTAGATATATTGCGAGTAATTCCCGATCGAATGCAGAGTATTTCTTTTCGGCATCCGAGAGCTTCTTTGAGAAGAATCCCAGGGGCTCCCAACACTTGTCGTTGTACTGTTGCATGACTGCTCCGACAGCAGTGTTAGATGCATCAGTAGTTATGCTGAGCTTTGAGTCGCTCAGTGGATGAGACAAGAGAGTTGTGCGTGCCAATTCAGCCTTGAGTGACGTGAATGCGTGTTGACATTCGTCAGGCCAAGAGAAGTTCTTGGCGGTTTTGGGCTTACGTAGTAGTACTGCCAGTTGGCTGTGAATTGGGTTGAGTATTTCAGCGAGCTTTGGTATAAATCGGTGGTAGTAGTTGACCATGCCGATGAATCGCAGAATACTTTTGATTGAGGTTGGAGCTGGGAATTCTTTAATGGCATTGATTCGGTCTTGTGACGGAAGGATGCCATTAGCGGTAATCTTGTGGCTGAGGAAATCAAGAGTGGATGCGCCGAAGACGCATTTTGAGCTCTTGATGTGAACATCAAACTCGACAAGTCGTTGGAAAAGTGCTTCCAGATGGAGTTTGTGTTGTTCCTCAGTTTGAGATGCCACAAGAATGTCGTCTATGTAGACGAAAACGAAGTCGAGATCTCGAACGACTTCGTTCATGAAGCGCTGAAACGTTTGTGCGGCATTGCGTAATCCAAATGGCATTCGGGTGTATTCGAAGAGGCCAAATGGTGTGGTGATTGCCGTTTTGAAAACGTCTTCAGGTGCCACGGGAATGTGGTGATAACCTCTGATGAGATCAAGTTTGGAGAAAACTTTGCAGCCATGTAAGTGCATGGTGAAGTTTTGAATGTGGGGTATCGGGTAGCGATCCGGTATCGTAACCGTGTTTAAACGCCGATAGTCCCCACATGGCCTCCAGTCTTGATCTTTCTTCTTGACCATGTGTAATGGACAAGAAACGGAAGATGTCGATGTTCGACAAATCCCTAATTCCACCATGTGTTGAAATTCTGCTTGTGCAGCTTTGTGACGCACCGAATCTAGTCTGCGTGGTCTCGACACGGGCAGATGGCCTTCCGTGACGATGTGATGAACCACGTTGTGTCGGACTGGCATTTTGTAGTTCGGCTCTGCTGTAAGTAGTGGGTACTTTTTGAGCAGAGTTCCGTAGCCGTTGTCGATGTTGAAATGGATCGGTGTTGGTGTGTTAACACGAGCCATTGTGGCGTTTATTGACAGCTTTGTAGCTGGGTCAATCAGCCGTTTGTGTTTGACATCGACAAGAAGTCCGAATTTGCTTAGAAAATCGGCGCCAATGATCGGACGATTCACTGCAGCTAGTATGAAAGCGTGCGTGAAGGTTCGTTTGAGTCCGATATCCACGTTAAGCAATTTTGTGCCGTACGTGTGGATGATTGAACCATTGGCAGCCGATAAGACTAGATTTGAATTTCGATTAGCTAATGTGTAATTCATTCTGAAATTCATTGCTGGAATAACCGAAAGGTCAGCGCCAGTGTCGACTAGGTAGGTGAGTTTGTTGTGTCTATCGTACACAAACAAACGTGACGTATAGGGTGTGTTTGTGGTCAGGGGAGGCATGTTGCTCTCAACCCGTGACTCTAGCAGTTTTTTTGGTTGTCAATGTCCATCTTTACGGCGGCCGCGTACGTCGATGGTTGCGACGTGGTGAAATTGCACGGTGGCGTGCATTTTCTGGCGGCTCTACCAAACTTTGTGTGGAACCAGCATTTACCATGTTGGTATATGTTGTTGCTGGGACTGCGGGTTCGATTGCGTGAGGGAGCTCGTCGTCCACGCGAACGGCTTCGACCTCTGAGTAACCCGTCGAGTCTGGACTCGATTCTCGACAGTCTTTGTTCGAGTGTGTTTGGTGGTTGTGTTGAACGGGGAGTTCTGTCTCCACTGCGTTCACGTGATTGCCGGTATGGATTATTGATTTGACTGACGCTTTGAGATGTGATGTTTATGACATCATACATCTTGTCGGCAATTCTGGCTAACATTTGTGTCGTGGAGGATTCGGGCTGTGCCACCAGCGCTATCCGAATCAACTCCGGCATGTTACGAATCCACAAAGATTTAATGATATTTTCATTAAAGTTGTTGCTAGCCAGTGTTTGTATGTGTCTTAACGCGTCAGATGGTTTTCGGTCGCCTAATTGCTGTCCTGAAAGCAATTGTTCTAGCTGACGTTCGCCCGATGGTGCTAGTCGTTCTAGCAGCGTTTGCTTTAATGTGTTGTATTGGTTGGTTGTCGGCGGATTGAGGAGGAGATCCGAGATCACATCGCACGTTTCTGGTTGCAAGGCTGATAATGTTTGCAGGTACTTTGTTTTATCAGCTGTTATACCTTGCAGTCCGAATTGTATTTCGGCGAGCTGAAACCATGTGTTTGCTCTTTGTGGCCAGAAAGGTTGTATTGCGATTCGTTGATGTGATGCCGCGATCTCTATTTGTGGACTAGCGCCTTGAGGCGTGGTGTCCATTTTTTGTGGTTGATCTTGTTCATCGTCCGACATTTTTGCACAAACCAATAAAACAAATTAAAATACAACAATACAATATTTTAAAGCGGAATGGTTACCGTGTAATGAATGGATTGAAGGCCGGGATGTTCCTTCTTTTTAACGCCCGATGCGAGATACCCCCGAATATGGAGTTCCTTGCGTCCTACCTTATATTGGGGGGGCTCGTTGAAATTTTAAAAAAAAATAAATGTAAAAATAGCGAGAAAACGACCAGGGTGTGAGACTATGGATGGGTGTGCACGTGGTGGTGAAAAAAATATATATAAAATGTACAGTAATAATGATTCTACGTTAATGTTTTTGAAAAGAGAAAAAAAATGATGTTACGTTAAATTTTGGAACAAAAAAAAATGATTCTACGTTAAATTGTTTTATTTGAAAATTTTAATTGTTTTGAGAGAAAAAAAAAATGTAAAGTTATGATTCCAAAATTGCAAGAGCAAAAAAAATATTATCTAATAAAAAAAAAAAACTTGCTTTTTATGCTGTTGTTGTTCCTGCGGTTGTGTTGCGGTGAGGGTGGATCGCTTCACCGTTGTAAATTGTCCCGTCGTTGCGGTGAGGGTGGATCGCTTCACCGTTTAATTGTCCCGTCGTTGCGGTGAGGGTGGATCGCTTCACCGTTTAATTGTCCCGTCGTTGCGGTGAGGGTCGTCCCCTACACCACGTTTTTTTTTAATTTTTTTTTTTGTTTTCTTCCCACGCGGTTGCGTGGTTGGTTTTTATTTTATGTTATGCGTGTTTTTTATTATTTTGGCGATAAAAACCGCCGTCGAGGTCACCAATTTAGGAGGTTGCTCCTATTATAAATGTGTCGTCCGGTTTCGGACTTCTCACGTTAAATAATTTTAGACACGATTTAATTTTATATATGATTTATTAATTTATAAACTTTTGTTATTTATACTTTATAATTTTTATTATTAATTTATATAATTTAATTTATATAATTTTTATTATTTATTTAATTTTTATTTTAATTTAGAATTAATTTCATTTATTTTATTTTGGATTCACCACCACTTTTTCGCACATGAAGTTCTTTCTTCAAAATCCAAAATCGTAATGGACGATAATATATTGTGTTGTGTTGTTGTATGATGACGTCGCCTTCGTGTCCAAATATACATGTCGTATATTGGAGAGGGAACAGATGCGCCGGCGACGGTCGACATTGCACTTTTGTTAAATGCATGTGAATTATTATTGCATCACCGAACATTGTTAGTTCGTGGTGATGTTGGTTGGATGGCGATGTTTTTACTATAAATGTTTTATAGTAATGGTTCGGTTATTGGATATTGTTGGTTGGATAGATGTATATGTGATGGGGTTAGTGAACGCTTAATTCAAATAAGTTGGATTATATTTGAATTTCACTAATTGTTTTGTTTGTGGCAGTATCGAATATCAGTGAGTCGAATATTCGAGCTGCTACAGCTTCTTCATAACATAGTTCCCTTGTTTAATTCAGGAATATTTTAAATTTTGGAAAAAATGTCCTTTATATTGATTTCAAATACCGCATGTTCAATTAATTTAATGTTACGCCAAAATTCAAGAAAATTTAATCAGGTTGAAAAAATTTAGAGCGTTGTTTTATTTCATAATAACCAATTTTAATATTTACTTTATTTGTCTTGAATACCAGTTCGGAAAACGAATTGGTTGTTATTTTTGAAATATATTAAAAATTATATCATATAGGGAAGTTGAAAAAAATTAGAGCGTTGTTTTTATTTAATAATAAACAACGACGTAGAATAGCGTACTCCTATTCTACGTCGTTGTTTATTATTACCAATATATACCAATCAAATTGTATTTCATTTTTTACTTTATTTGCATTGAAGACATGTTTGGAAAATAAATTGGCTGTTTTGAATAAGAATTAACGCCCTATTTATTCTATATCCGCTTTTTAAACTATATTTTCTAGAATTTTCATATTTTCATATTTAAAATTTAATTAAAAAATATCCTAAATATTGATTAAAAATTACGCAAATATTCATGCAAATTTAATCATGTTGAAAAAAATCAGCGCGTTTTTTTATTTCACAATAACTAATCACGTATAATATATACCAACCAACTTGTAATATATTATTTATTCTATTTGTCTTGAAAACTTGATCGGAAAACGAATTGGTTGTTATGAAATAAAATTAACGCCCTAATTTTTTCTTTATCCAATTTTTTAAATATATTTTCATGCTTCCCCATGACATAGCTCCCTTGTTTAATTCAGGAATATTTTAAATTTTGATAAATAATGTCGTGAATAGTAATACAGTAAAACAGTAAAATAATTAAATGTTACGCAAAAACTCATGAAAATTCAATAAAGTTGCATTAAATTTAGAGGTTTGTTTGTATTTCATAATAACCAACGACGTAGAATACGTACCAACAAATTGTATTTTATTATTTACTTTATTTGGCTTGAAGACATGTCCGGAAAAGGAATTGGGTATTATAAAATAAAATGAACGCCCTAATTTATTTGTCATCCATTTTTTTAAATACATTTTCATGAGGAGGCCATATAACAAAAGTCTGTTTTATAATTTTGAACGTCTTTTAAAAAGGTTCTTAATATTGATTACAAATTATGCACATTAAATTAATTAAATGTTACTCAAAAATTCAATAAAATTTAATCATGTTGAATTGTTATATTTATTTCATAATAACCATCGACGTTGAATCCGTGCCAACCAACTTGTGAATTATTAATAATTTTATTTGCCGTGAAAATATTGTCGGAAAACGAACTGGTTATTATGAATAAGAATAAACGCCCTTATTTGTTCTTCATCCATTTTATTTAAAAACATTTTCATGATAAATTATGCACATTAAATTATTTAAATGTTACGGAAAAATACGTGAAAATTTAATTAGGCTGAAAAAATCTAGATGGTTGTTTTTATTTCATAATCACCAATTTTATTATTTACTTTATTTGTCTTGAAAACCAGTTCGGAAAACAAATTGGTTTGTTTGAAACAAAATAAACGTCCCAATTTTTTATTTTTCCTTTTTTGAAATATATTAAAAATCTATGTCATATGAGGGAGTTGAAAAAAATTAGGGCGTTGCTAGATTTGTCGTGAAAACCTGTTGAGAAAAGTAATTGGTTATTGTGAAACAAAATTAACGCCCTAATTTTTTCTTCATCCAATTTAAATTTTCGTGTTTCCTCATGACATAGCTCGCTTGATTAATCCAGGAATATTTTAAATTATGGACAAAATATTCTTAATACTTTATTTGTCTTAAAGACATTAATCGTGAACGCCCTATATTTTCTTCATCCACTTTTAAAATATATTTATACCCTTTTTTATATGACATAATTCGTTTTCGTAATTCACTAATATTTTAAATTTTGCTAAACATTTCCTTTATATTGTTTAAAAATTATGCAAATTATAAGTCCTACGAAAAGATTGTGAGTACGTAGAAAGCACATGGTTGGATACACTATACATGAGATCAAGAAACTTGAAAATTAAATTAGAGAACAAAGCATTCTATATATGTCTGTGAAACTGTCTGAGCCGTCATTCAGTGGAGCATAAAACTATTTGCGATCGCTGTGATAAGGCTATAAAAGGCTTTATGGAGCTGTAGACAAATTCTGTTAAAACCAATTATTCATTAGATAAACAATTTTGTGAGAAATATTACATAAAAAAGTTCAAGTCGTCACTCGATTTATCTTCCTGTGAATGGCGATATATCCCATCTTTGACGTACAAGCTATAATTCGCTTATGCAATTTTATCCCATTGAATACACCAACCAAATATTTATAATCAATATCGAGACTCTATGAATGAATACCTGCCTTTAGGTCATATGATCAAAGTACCATCCTTAATTCGTATAATAATGCATACTAGTTACCATACTATTAAGAGTGGTCTTTAATATTTAATAGTTCGACTAAATCTTATTCAAAAATATCATTAAATGATTACATACAGTGAGACCTACGTATAGACCATAGGTCTCACTGTACTGATATTGCTAAAATGTACAGCCAAGTGCTAATTGATGAAGCTAAGCAAGATTTACAACATAACTGTTGGAGAGATAATTCGCCAGATGTAAAATGTTTCAAATTGTGCACAGTAACCTATGGAACTAAAAGTGCCCCATATTTGGCAGCACATACATTGCAGCAATTCGCGCTGGATGAATTTTGTTCGTATCATTTAGCTTCGCCCATTTTATTGTAATGACGATTATACATTGATGATGCTCGATTGTTTACTAAGCTGGACCATCTAACTCTATTGGCGGCTATTCCTTTAATTCTGACTAGCATAGTTCTCTTCCATGTCATTGCTGGTCTTCCTAGTTTCCTTTTTCATTCCAGTGACATTTTAGTAACATCGTCCGATCCATCTTCATTTTCGTTTTCTTATTTCGATCTCCATGTCCAACTGGTTTGTTTTCCTGTGCAGTTCTATGTTGGTTATGGCGTTCGGCCAAAAGAATCTTGGTATCCTTCCGAGGCATTTGATAGTGAACTATTTTGTGATTCGCTCAGTTTGTGTTCACGTATCACACCGAGAGGTACAGTGGTACCGATTTTACATACGAGTTGAACTTTTGTATCTTCGTCTGGTGAGATATGACAGAATTATTCCAGATGTCGAATGAATATCTGGCTTTGTTTGTGCGTTTGCTTATGTCTACTTCTGTTCCCCATTGAATGTCATTGGGTAACGTGTTATCGAATTTTTGCATGACACTATCTAATACTAGCAGGAACAGCTTTGGCGAGTATGCATCCCTCTCTTTCTCCTCGAGTGTTATACTATATTTCAGTTGATTTGAGTTGAAGTATCTTCTTTGGGATGTCCATTTCACAAAGTGTCTTTAATATTATGTTCCTATTTATTGTGTCAAATGCGCGTTCGAAACCGACGGAGAGCAGGTATAATGGAGAATTTTATTCATTGGATTGTCCCATGATGATACACGACCATGAGCTTTGCGAGTATTTTTATTGTTATGTTGAGAAGGGAGAACCACGCCAATTCCCGCATTTCTTTTAGTCACCAGTTCTTGGGTATCGTAATTATCAAGCCGCCTCTCCATTTCTGTGGAATTCTATTAGAATTCCACACTTCTTGTATTAATGGTGGTAATGCGCTTGCAGTTGCAGATGTATTGAATTTGAATATTTCGGCGGTTATGTTGTCTGTTCCAGCAGCCTTTTAACTTCTCTCTCCGTTGGTGGATGAGTGTTGATATACTCGTTATCGGTTCTAGTTGATAGTCCGAAATTTTCGGTGTTGTTTGTTCTGTTTTCTTCAAAATATTTTTGATTGTGATTCATCAGTTGTTAAGACTTGACCAGATACCTTATAGGTGGTATGTTGTAAATTTGCCCATGGCCCGTATGTTTTTGGTTTGTAGACTTGAGAATATCATAGGTTTCTTTCAGTTTCGTTCCATCGCTGTTCCATGGTTGGAGCGAGTTGGAGCCTTTCATTGAATGGGTTTCTTGTTTCCATATTTTTCAATCTATCTGTATTGAATTTCCTCTGATTTGTCTTAGTGAATTTTACAGCGGCTGGCTTGATTTAGAAGTGTGCTATTACCAGTTAATGGTCTCCCTAAGAGTCTCTATCCATTGTTGTTTCACACTGAATCTAACGCGTTTTTTCCCATGATGATTTTTATGATTTTCACTTCATTCCTGTGCGTTTTTGCTATTGGGGCTTGTAGTTGTTCATAGAACTCATCATTCGTTGTATCATGTCACTGCATCTTCAGGTGGGGCATAGCGCTGAATGATATTTGTATTTCTTATTTTTGAGTGGAATCTTGCCGTGATTATTCTACTGTTAAATGGTTTCCATTCCATCAATGCTTTCTTTGTTTTGGATGTTGTTATAAAGCCCACGCCTAGTTCATATGTGTTGCCTCTACCCGAGAATATCATATGGTTTCCGTTGCTTGTATTTAGTTCTCCACTGTTCTTCCATCTGACATCACTAAGGCCTAGAATCTCGATGTTTAGCGTTTCATTTCTTTTGGTACTTGTGCGAGCCTTGAGGTTTCTGTTTGAGTTCGGATGTTCCAATATCTGATCCGTGTTCGTGTACGATAGCTAAGGGTCGATATTGGGTTTTGCCGGATTGTGTAATTTATTTTTTTGTAATCATCTGGAGTTAATCTGCTGGATACCGTATACTGGCATACCAGGGAGGAGGTTATGTTATTGAAATTTTTCAATATGAAGTGTCGACTATTTGATCCAATGGGATTAGATTCTCCAAAGGACTCTCCAGAATACTAACTAGGATGATTTTGATTGTGTTAATTATGTGAGAATCACAGAAGATACTCCTCCTGTAGCCTAATCGACCCACACAGATAATGGTACCTACGGTATCACTACACAGTTGATGTTTCGTATCTACTTCACAAAATTTCGATGACTTTGTTTCACGTGGCCTAATACCAAATGAATTACTAAACCAAGTCTTATGGTGGTCAGGTTAATCAAACTGGCCAAAAAAATCAAATTTGACCGATCAGTTCAGAGTTATTAAATTTTGATTTTCGGTAAAATATTTCAATTTCAATTTGTACTCCGGCTTCAGACTTGGATATTCTTCGTTTACAAAACTTATTCGCATTACAGCTTATAAACTTCGATTTATTAATAATCTTCAAATATACGACATCATGTTATGATTGTTGGAGAAGTAAGTTCCAACGAACTGAATCGTCATTAACTTGGCTTGTGAAGATTATTTAGTAAACGGAATATAGCACTGAAATCATTAGAAACACTAAAAAACATTCAGCTGTACAAAACTCCAGCAATTTCCATCTTCTATACGAGTTTCCAGTTAGCATCACCAATAAGCGAAGTAATTAACGATATTCACGAGTTTGTATGGACGCCAACGAAAAATTTAGTGCAGCTATGATTATATATAAATATGAAGTCAAAATGATAATTCCGTCAACGTTCAATTAATCTGCGCCAAGTCTCGTGTAGCATAAACTGTGGCTGTGAATGCGGCATCATATTCCTTTGGCATTTTCAAAATATTTGGGAAAGAAATGAAACCTTTTTAACATTTGTACCGTTTGCTAGATACTTGCCAGAAATTTCACACTCGTATAAATTGAAGATTTTATTTGAACTGTTGACAGTTTATGTGCTTACTAATTTTATTTTGTGTTCCATATACGGCCATTGTATTTGACATAAATTTAAAAAAATCTGTCGATGTTGATTTTCCCCGAACGTAAAATTCTCAACGGGTAAATATAAAAAAAAAGGTTTTTGGGTTAACGTTTAACACCTACCGCTTTGAGCACCATACATCGGAGTGGATTTTTGTGATTCATTTTGGGATTTCACTGTACGATCTTGATATCAATAGGAATACGATGTATTGTTTTTCTAGTAATTGGTAAGCACTTCTATGTGAACAGTCTCAAATTTAAAATATCGTTACATATTTTATCAGGACATGAAAATCAAACGTCCTTATATACTTACATCGTATATCAGCAAAAGGATTTTGTGGTCAGTATTCAGACATCATACAGCAAAGAGATATATTTTCAAGAAAAGCAAACCATAAAAGCTTTGTAGGTTTACATAGTCTATAATATTTATGCATGTATGGGATTTATATACATATTTGTCTGTTATCTTAATAAAATATAAAATTAATTTTGTGCTTAAATACAGTTTGTACAAAAAGTAAACCATTGAGTGCATGTGTATGTTTTACGTACAACGATTAAAAATTAAAAATATATTCTAAGATAGAGGATTAACAAATTTTTTGTTTGCTCAAACTAAACAGTCACCATCTGTGATGAATGGCCGATAAGTTTGTGCATATATGAAATACATATATGAACTAAAACGTGGTGGATACATAAAAAAACAACTCAATGACTTCATGTTCTATATAGAGTTTTTATGTCCTAAATCAACATAAAACCACACCGCATATTTTCAAAGTATTAAATTTATCTCTCGAAAATCTTATCATATATACATACGGATTATTCCGATACGTCCATTCTCATCAACGTCAATATAAAATAAATATATACAAACTACCATAAAATGGGGTAACGATATTCTTATATACATGTATGGGTGGTTGTATTAAGGAATCAGTCTCATTGAATCGGTATAAAGGTTGGTTAATAAAAATACAAAAAAATTCAAACACCAAAAAAAGGGATCTGGAATTTTTACCAAATAAAAAAAAAATCCGCATACCTTACCGGTATATCCGTGCAAAAGATTCGATAAGGATAATTGATTTTTCAATTTGGTGTTGTTGGATTTTTTTTTTGCAATTTTATCCTATCATTAAATATTTAAAAGAAGCATTCATAAATTTTACCTAAAACAATTGAAATAATCATGGGCGAAAATGCGGGCGACGCAGGTAAAAAATGAAAACACAAAGGATTTGGATTCAAATAATAGGAATCCGTTTGATTGAATTGATTTGAAATATTAAATATTAAATTTTCAGATTAATCGGAAGTGCGGACGATTGGGCACTTAAGATTTGTTGTCATGTTAATCAAACGCTGATGGGTCAACTATGCGGGGATGAGTATATAGCAATAAATGTCCTCCCAATGTCTCTTCCAACATTCTAGTTGAATTAGGGATTAACAATGCGATGAATGATTTGAACAGGTTACTAAAGGCGCAAAAACTATATGAAAACAATAGCTGAATAGATGTAACAAACTTCTTGCGTTCCTCGATTTGTAACTAAACATGCAAAAGTCTGTGGCGCTAATATACCACGTAGACGTGCCCACTATTCAAATTGCTATGGTAGTCCCTCGACCTTACAAGAAATATGGTCAAACGTTGAGCCAACCTAAAAACCCGTGCCAGCGCACAGATACCAAAACAGCTTAAAGCAGTTTTTAACAGAGCACGGTAATTCTGAACTGTGGTGTATTGTCTATAAGTTTAGCCCATTGAGAACTAATTAGGTACTAAGTACCGTGGGTAATCAAACATCTGTTGGAACGACACCACAAAATGGTTACTCGATACCTTGGTACCGGTTGACAAAGCAAAGAGACTCGAATGTTCAAAGAGCAATCCGCGCGCATCATAACATTGTGCCAGATACGCCAAATGTGAACCACTACAGTGATGAAGAGACCGCCTTGGTGATCATGTCTATGAAAAAAAAACTAAGCGCCAGGCCTAGACAGCATCGAGGTGAAAGTAATAGAATGTGCCTGGCCTACTATAGGGCCCAGCATCACAAACTTAATGAATTTCTTGTCTGAGGTAAGAAGCTTTTCCCAAAGCTTGGAAAAAGTGGTTTTAAAAAGAAAAGGAGGAGACAGTTTCACGACTCCACCGATCCAAAGGCATAAAGGCCGATCATACTGTTGCCTGTCTCAGGTAAATTACTTCAAAAACTTATTACCGACAGGTTGGGAGTTGCAAATATAATGATAAACAGTTCGGCTTAAGAGAAAATACATCGACTGAGGATGCAACAGTCAAAATGTTCGTTTGATAATTTGTGACGAGACTAATTATTCAAGAAAAAGTGAAATTATGGCCATAGGCACGGTGGTAGAATGGTTACAAGATGGAGTTGTCCTCAGCCAAGACAATTTTGATCACTTGACATCAGAAGACCTCTATTGATCTCAATAAACGATTAAAGAATTAAGATGGTAAAAATTGTCAAATGGTAGCTCACATGTTAAAGGGGTTGCGGAGAATAATAAGAAAATCTTCGTTGTGCTGAAAAGAGTAGCAAGAGCGACATGATTCCTAAAGTAAGGTACTCTGTCTACTATATATGGAGGCCTCATGGCCCCTTCATTGACTTCGCATGCGCTAGATGGGCTGACTCAATGAACTAACAACACAGATGAACCCTAACCAGTGGAAGAAGAAATATCTTACTTAGAATCACAAAGCCGTTCAGAACGGCATCAACTGATGCAGTTCCTGTCTTGGCCGGATTGATTCTAATAGACTCAAGAGGCACATAATAAAAAAAGATGGTAGAGTAACCGAAGACTAGAGAGAAAGATACCAATAAGCGCATGGTTTATGCAACTGCTAACATTGCATGTAAGAATGGTATCCTATATGCCCCGACTGAGCCTGCCAGAAACCATTTCCTATGAATGTGGGGGCAGGGCGATGGCAAAATTCTTCTTCTGTGACTGTCAAAATACATTTTCTGTGTATTTCAGCCCAACTTCGCATTGACATAAGAGTTGAGTGGCCAGCTAGGTAACTTGCTTTGATGATGCCAAACAACCACAACCAAAAATTTAGTGATACCATACTAAGTAGGTAGTGAAACTACATTGACATGGAACTTCCGAAATTTGTAATATGTCGACAGTGTCTGTATTTAAAAATAAAATAGGCCACAGCCTATTGTGTCTACTATTAGATCCAACCCCTCTACTCATTTGCTTAACTGGGCTAAAATTAATTAAATTGATTTTTACAATTTTTACAGTTTTACTGATGGTCAAGAGACTTGCATCAAACTTTAGCGTTAATCCACAATTATCCGTACGCACAACAATAAAACAATCAATGTTAACTATACACCTTTCGGGTAGGTAATGTTGTTTTTGCAGTTTTTTCAGTATTTCGCATACTCAACTATAATCCCTGGACAGTAAGATAATAAAATTAGTGCTCTGATAAGAGCTCACCGACATAGAGTCCGTAGCTAAATCTTTCGGAACGCCCTTGTTGTTAAAAATTTTGTATATTTAATCTATAAATGTGTACGTATGATAACTTAGCCCGAAAATAATATTCAGCACGAAAAGAATTTTTGTCTGTGCCTTTACTAAATTTATACATTATGGAAATTATTTCAATTAACTTTGTTGTGTTATTTTATTTGACATGTGGGACAAATCAGGACTGTATGCTCAATGTTGCTGGTATACATCTCTGGGTATAGCAATATTAAAATTGGTACACGTACTCGTGATCGTAGAAAACAAATTACTATCAAAATCTCTCGCAATATCCAGAAATTTACCTACTAGAAACTATTTGCAATAAACATCTATCGATTCTAATATTTCAAGTTCATATAGAGCTATTTTGCAAGACTTGCCGGCGCTGTAAGCATGTTCATTGTTACTGAGAAGGCAGGTAGTTAAATAATTATTACTAATAAACCTGTTGATGATTCTCCTTGCAGCTTTCATGAAAGTAGAAGGCAGAATAATGGGTCAGCCTTTGGGTCAGTATAATCCGATTCGCCACCTTTAGATATGAAAACTACTCTAATTCTGTTCCAGAAGCGTGATACAGTGCTAAAAGTAACGCACGCTTGGAACAGATTGAGCAGTTAAGTACTGAAAACCATGTTTTGCAATTCAGCTGGGAAAACGTCATCAGGACCACTCGATTTGAAAGGTACAAACGTGAAAACACTCTAGCGTATAGAATATAAGAAGGGATCAGCCCTAATCTCGAGTACCGACACAAATATCCAGGAGACTTGGAGGGAACCACACCTGAATCAACAATATCACACCCAGGAAAGTGGATGGACAACATTACCTCACCGACATCTCGCTTGCAAGAGGTGACGGAAGGGAGGCGAAGATTATCGAGTCTATAAGTATCATTTTTTTGAGAGTTTTGTTAAGCCTGGTGAGAACAAATAAGGTATTAATTTTCCCACAGAATTTTTTCCACGCAGTCTTCTGCGCGGATCTTAGAAAACTTGCAATTTTCTCCCATTTAGAGTAATAATTGATTTTTTTTCCAAAATACAGAATTTTTTGACAATTGCATCGCCAAACCATTTCTTTCATAAAAATCGATGCCAAGCTGGGTCTTTTAGGTGTACCCGATGAGCTATTGCTAGGCTCTTCAGAAATTGCACCCTGCGCTAGCTCAGACAGCTTATTCCGACTGTACTAAATATGAAAGATCTATCTAAAAGCACTATTTATCAGAGTACTCATTTATTGCTGACTTAATTCCATTTTTTGATAACAGTACTTTTTTAACTCATAAAAATGTGGATGTGTGAGGTTACTGAACCCTTTAAATGAGTCAGTCAGGCTAATTTTGGAACACGTTAGGTACAGTAACTACAATAAAATCATTCACGCATACTAGACTAGATATGACTGGCACAATATAAATATCGCCACAAAATCGGGCAGATGAGCAAAAGTTTGTTAAAGCATGCATCGTCATTTATTCGAGTGCAAGTCAGTCAATCCTATATTCACTTAAAACTGGAGCACTACCCTACAAATTTATGCTTTATACTCCGGCTTTAACGAAAACTACAAAAAATGCATTTGGTACAGCTTGAGTACATCCAGCATACTGGGAACTACTTGTAAAATAATCCAAGCTGTTGATAAGCTCATATACTTTAGTTTAAGATTATATATTAGATTATTCGTCAAACCCAACAATACATTGATAGTTTGGCTAAGTAAATTACATCGCAATGAAAAATCAAATATCTGTCCGTACTTCTATTTAAAATTAAATTCATTGAACGTGGCTTGCGTTATCAATTATTTTTTGTGTAAGATAAGAAAATATCGAATATTAAAATTAAATGTACAAATTTAGTACAACTTATATCTTCAAACTGTATACACAAGTGTTTAAGTAGTTTAGTGTTCGTGCGCTTTTAGTATCAAAAATATGGAAATTGAAATCAATGACGTACCATTCGAAATGGCCGAAATTTCGCCCAAACTATTCAATTTACAATTCTTATCTGACGTTACATTTGTCATCGAAGGCAAACAGATTTACGCGCATTCACTGGAATTAATGAAACGAAGTGTTGTGTTCCAAAACCAGTTAGAACCTACGATGGGCGAAAAAATGCTCATTCCAATTACTGATTATGGATTTGATGTTTTTTATCAGTTTATTCGATTTATATACACCGACGAGTGTCTTATCAGTGAAACGAATTGGTATGAATTATTGAAATTGGCGAAACAGTATAGAGTGATAAGATTAGTTAATGTTGTGCAAAATGCCAGATGTTTTGGCATTTTAACGTTGCTAGACTTTTGTATTGTGGAAAATCATCAGATTGCATTAAATTATCTTAAAAACAGAGTGGCTTTCTTTTTAGAAGGCTATTTGAAGAGAACTGAGTTTTTATCGATTCACCTACAAACCGTAGAAGAAATTTTAGAATTTGATCAAATCAAAAATCGTGTATCCGAATTGGATATACTCGATGGATTGATTCGTTGGATGAAACAACATTGCATTCAAAACAAAATTCAATTTTCCGAGTGTCGCAACAAATTTGAAAATTTAATTTGTCTAATCCGTTTTCCAACGCTGTCCAATGAAGAGCTGCTTGATGTGAACACTAAATATCCTGGTTTATTAAGAAAAAGTGATTTATCGGATATATCTACCCAAAAAGTTTTCGGTGTTAAATGTGAAGACAGAATGTGGAATGATGCACCTAGAAGGGAAATTGAATGGCCCTATGAACATAAGATGATACCAAGTGATACCCAAATTGAAACAAAATTTTCCGTTGCTACTGAAATGATTCTGGCTGGATTTATTTCAGCCCACAGTTTTAAAAATTCAAGTAGAATATTCATCACAATTTCATGGCAAAATTCCAAAGCAACTGAAAATATACAAATATTAAAACATGATATACAAACTATGAAAAGTTTTGTTTTAATAAGTTTCGGATCATCTATACGTGTGCGGCCTGATATTTCGTATACCATTGCATATAAATATACTCCTAAAAACAGCTCATCTAATGCGAAAATGAAATATTTGTGTCGTAAACCACAAACTGATGTTACCATAAATGCTCCACCAAATTCGGTTAAAATGTTACAAACTCATGAGACAATGCATGAAATTATGTTCCTGACACCTGACGGCCAAATCGATTAATGTAAAACTAATAAATAAATAATATAGCTTGAATAGTGTTTGTGTAGTATATGATCGTTTTATTAACTTGAGTTCAAATTATTATTGAAAATTGCGCTAAAATATGTTCAAAACTCACTATAGTAAAAGTCTAATCGTTTAAAGTGTAGGAAATTGGCCAACATTATTTGTTTTATTTTAGATTTAACAACCAACGCAAATTAGGAAACTCTCCCTCGCACCACAACGATACTCCGAAGCGGACAGCACAACCACATCAATGGAACCGCCTACTGAAGGCGACAAAGGGGATTTAAAACCTTCATCGTTTGATGCCAAATATTTGAAACCTTCATCGTTTGATGCCAAATTTCTATAGAAAACTTCCAGTTGCAATTTCAAGCAGCTGTGCAACATAACGGATGAGATGCACAGGAACGGCTTAATGCCTTAATCTTGGCACTAAGGGGCAAGGAAGCTGATGTGCTGCAGAGAAATAGCCAAGCTATTACGCCACGCTAACTAGAACGTTCCGAACAGCAAAAGTAAAAAGCATAAATGAAGTCTTAGGATCGGCGTTAGAACACAAGGCAGCAAGAACCAGCCTATTAGCCTATATTCCGTTAAGTGCGAAAACCGAACAAGAAGACATATCGCAAATAGAGGCGATGAAAGAACGAAGATGAGACGATTAACACAAGGCTTCGAGAACAACAGAAGATCAGGTATGGGAGATCTCACTCTCAGTCTAGATATTGAAGATGTCAACAATTTGGGCACTATCAGAAAGTGTAAGCCACCAGCTACTGGGAAAAACGGACAAATAGATAATTGCGATCAACAATCAGAAAAATTGCGACATATACGCCACAGCAGGAAAATAGTGAGGCTTAATACGGAAAACTAAGTGCGCCAGGATCACTGTTCTAATTTCCCAACTTGGGAAGGACTACAACAGCTTAGTTGTGAATATCGCATTAGAGAACCAACGGTATACAATCACCTCAAGATCGGATGTACGTTCTGATATGGTGCCAGTAGTTCGTATTGAAAAAGGTTTTCGTTACAAACTAAGGACAGCTATACTGGAGAGTCTGCAGCAGTGAAAGAAGAGTGTTCCTTATTAGTTACCGTCTGAGGGATGCAGTTTTTACATTGATTCATAGCTCTAGATTTCATGTCGGAGCACCAAATATCAATGGGTCTAAAGAACCAAGTAATGAAATGGTGCAATGTGGAGGTACCCTTGCAAACGGACAACAACAAGTATTGCGGGTTGCTAGTCAGTCAAAATATTAAGAGATGGCCTATTATATGGGAGCCCCTGGTAAAACTCATGCTAGAAATACCAATGAGAATAATGAACGTGAGTCCAACAGTAAGCATGATCAAGGAAGGAGAAGGATTGGCCAAGCTGATGAGATTTTTTTTATCATAATTTGTGATCATCTCACGGAAGAGAGGCGAAAGCGGCAATAAAAATGGAAGGATTGGCTCACATATTCGCCATGGAACGGTGATGCCATGGAGAAAACTGATATAGTGCGGCCTCGGATCGATGTCGGAAATGTAACTCCAATTAGACAGGCCACAATAGGTAACCGCAAGCTAAGCAAGAAGAGGCCGAACTATACAGGTCAAGAAAATAGAGGGCGATTGAATAATCGAGAAGTCTATAGACCCGTGGTCACCGTGACTCGTGGGGATCGCCGTAAGCTGAACGAGCTTGGACATGTTAATAGGAGCCAGTGCAGATGGTATACTGTACTTGTGTGAATGGGTTGAATGGGTTGAATGAATGTTCGTGTGAATTGTGTGAATGTAAGGCAAGGCTATGGACCAAAAAAAAGTGTCTATGATAATTCCTTCCTAAAAAAAAGGGCGTTTTCTAGGACTATGTTCTTAGTATCGACGGTTTGTGCCGAATTTTGCAGATGTCGCACGAAGGTTGCATCGTTTTACTGGGAAAACGTTCGTAGAGCTAACATAGAAACTATGCAGTTCTTCAATTTTGGGATACCCACGTGCAGGAGATCTTTTCATCTCGGATATATCGACGCCAGCAATTCGGGGTTTAGGAGCAGTGCTATCATAAAAGCAAGATGGTACAGAACGGTTATAAGAATACTACAGTCGAGCACTATATACAAAACCGAGAACACTATTGCGCAACCCGGAGAAAATTGTTGGTGGTGGTAAATAGCGTTAAACATTTTCATAATAACTTGTACGGAAAAGAGTTTCTTCTATACGAACGGACCATCTGAAATGGTTAATGATTAATTACAGGCCTTCACATTCAGAACAAAGCATAGGCGAGGATTGTATGATAACAATACAGATGGAATGTCCAAGCGGCCTTGTAGTAATCAATGTAAGCACTGTTCCAGATAGGAAAGTGCAACCTGGAAAAGTTATTGGGCTCAGTGGAAGTCATTGAATATTTCATTCGGTTAAGTTTATATCTTTAATTGTGATGAAATCGCGGGTTGAAATTGCCTCTTTGTTTAACGTGCAATGACTTTAATACGTACTGTATCCACCTTTTGCATCCGTAGCCAAATGTTGAAGATGGAAATACAATTTTTTGAAATTTGGGTGATATTTGTAAATGAACTCAACTAAACCAGAAATGAGAATTCCTAATGGATTTGAATATGTATATGTGAATATAGTAACTAACCATAACTTCTCTTAAAGTTGAGCTTTCCTTCCCGTTGCTTTTCTCGTATATGTGCGTGTTCAATCGAAATATAGTCGAGTATATAACGAAACGAGAGACGGGAACCGTGTACAAGGTAACATTAAACTATAAACTTTGGTATGAGTACGAGTGGAAATCTTAAGACAATAAAAAAAAAATTCATCTTAAATTTTGTTCATCTCTCTGTCTCTTCTATATATGTATGTATGTATGTGTGTATACGTAAATGATTAGATGGATTAAATTTAATCCTTATGATATTTATATTTAAATCCAATTTTACTATCTGTTCTATATACGATATGTGTGCCTATATACCATCTCATATATGTACATTATGTGTGTGTGCGCTTAGTGTTGTTTTATGAGTATAAAACGATGATGACGATGATTATATTGACATCGAAATGTGTATATGATTAAATTTTAGGAATATACGTGCCAAATTGAATTCAACGGTTGGCAGAAACAACGTATATTATGTACTCGTATGTAGATAGAGTTCTGCTGAATTGAAAATTTATTTATAAAATTTTATAGAATTTTATCTAAATTATTTGGATATACATTTATACATTTTGATTTATTTAACAAGTTTACATTATTTTAATGATTTCACATGATGATGCTGCGTACGAAATTGTATATGTTGGTTTCGTTGACTGAATATTCACTCGAAAATGATGTTGCAAAAGATTTTTCGTTAAATTCTCAGTAGAGTATATAGAACAAAGATGTGGTATCCTCAAAATTAGAATTAAATTGGTTTTAACGAAATTGAAGCGGTATGCAATAACATCAGAGGTAATCAGTAGTAATCATTTGGAAAAACCGGTATTATCGCGACAAGCCCGTCGTCTAAAAATATTGTATCTGTTGTTGGCTGATTTGAATTAAATTTGAAGATTCTCTAAATTTAGAAACTCAGGTTCTCACTTCAATTCGTAGTACATGCTGGTGAAGAGTGCGGCTCTGATTTCTCGTCAATGATCTATAGTCGTTTTAAAATCAATAACTTGCCGCAATCATGATATGAGGGATGCGGCCATACATTGTAGCACAAACGGATGCAGTAAACGTCAAAGGACAAACCGAATAAATTGCTTCTGAACGTTATCGATCCTATATTTGAATTGTATTTATGAATCGTTGGCCAATGACCAATGCGATTAATCTTAACGGACCGAAGAAATCTTTACAGTTCAGTCATTAACTGAATTAAAGTGTTTAGTGAATGTCAATTCTGACGAGAATTTAACATCTACACACCTTTATAATAACAACTCGTGCTTGACACACCAATCGTATAAAAATTATCTACACAGTCAGTTAAATTCAAAATGTTCATGTTACCAGCACAAAACAGACAAGGAACAATGACGATCATACATGTGGCTCTCTTGAGCGAATCCATTTGATTCGCGAAACAAACCCATCCTCTTCCTTTCTGCCGACAACGCACCACCAATCCTCAAATACTTACTAATCAGCTAACGGGTAGAAGTAGTTTCTACCTCCATTTCTAATTTGTTTTTGTTTTTCTTACTTACTATAAGTCAAGCCATTTGAACGACGATGGTCAGAATACGCCAATATGGGATCCACAATATGTGTGGGTTCGAAACGGTACCAAAACCTCCTCCCTCCTTGTATTTAGGCCCTACAAATTTTCACCACAACCCACGTCAAATATGACCCCAATATATAGCTTCAAATTAATGCCGCGGTGGGCCACCAGGTGGGACAATTTCTATGTAACTTTTTTAAACACATTTTGACATCTTATGTGGGTTTTTATCATCTCCGCGGGAAGACACGAGTTACTCAAGTGTACCCGTGTTTCTTAACAATTTGTTTTTGTATAGGGGTACCGTTTTCATCCGGTATTGCCTCAGCCTATTGTTTTGAGATGGGCGAAAGTAATAGTAGAGAGACAGGAGCATTACTCGCCAAAGGGGTATTAATGTAGTGTCATTGTCGTGAGACCGCAGAACATCATTGCCTGGCACGAAGAACACTGAGTTGCCATTTAATTTCCTCCATAATAAGTCAATTTGGTGTTCAATTTCTTGACACGCAAATTACTGTAATTTCAAAAGATTTGAATTTCCAAAAGTACACAACATAGAGTTATGTTTCGCGTAAGTTTCCACTTCGGGGTTTCTTTTTATCAAAGTTACATCCTTCGGGATGGATATTACAATTCCGAGAAAAATAATTTTAAGCCGTCTAGGTTATCGCCTATCAAGTTGTTCCACTTAGGTTTCACTAGTGGACGAGTGTATGATTCCAAATGGGGACATAAACTAGATAGGTGTATTATCGCATGTTGTGGAAACGATAAACGATGAATTATCGTTCTCAATGTCATGGCACAGTATGTCATTGTCACTCTTACAGTCGAGGTCCTCCATAATGGAGTAGATTACTAACTATGGCTGTAGAAAGCAAACACGCAGGTCACAATCACTGGGTAAAACCATGAACTCGTTCTAGTTATTTGCCATATAGCAATGTTATGAACCATTGCGAGATTGGAAAAATAACAAAGTTCACCAAAATGTTTAAGTCATTTCAGACCCTATTGTTTTTCATCCCATGGCGTGGAAAGACCATTGTTCTGCATAATTTGTTATAATAATTTTCATTTAGAGTACACAGTTTTATTAGCTGCTAGGTTAGATCTAGAAGATTACTTCCCCATTCCGATTAAACCACACACAGCTTGAGATTGAAGCCTGCACGAAGAAACTGTTAGGGCTGCGTCAGATTGTGGGTCAGAAGATTAAAGATGAAGGTAAAATTGGGGCATGGCTGCCCGGTGCGGTAGCTTTTGAAATATCAGCCTATTTGAGGAATACCATAAAGGTATATGTGGACAAGTGGCAGCAAACATGAAACGAAGAAAACTAACCCTGGAACAAGTCCAAGCTCAGTTAGAATAAGTATAGTGACCAAATTGCCAGGTTCCGATTGAAGATGAACTATCAACAAGGTCAGCTCAATACAGGGTTGGGACTAGCACCTGTAGTCAGATAATTAAATTAGTCATCAACCACCTCAAGGTGATGAAGACAATATCGATTAACTGCTGGACCAATTTAATTTAGAGGAGTTTATGCCATATAACTCAACAAAAACGATCAAAATGCACCCTTGCACATACGATTCCAGTGAGTATACATCGAATTGACGGTGCTGCGGTTTCTATGTCGGGTAGAATGGTACGCGACAAGGTCTCATTTGGGGATAACGTGGGAACGGTTGAGCCATGATTTGATTACGCGGTTCACTCCAAACTTCACTGGCGATGACTTGCGTAGAATGCTTAATAATCTATTCTATCAGGTTATGCAGAATATTGATTGGGCAGTTTCAGAGAGCAATATTTACACCATTATACGGCGAAACATTCTTCCAGTGCTGCAAATGGTGCAACATGATTAGAGGAGTTTCCAAACGCTACCTGCTGTTACCCGTAGGTGTAATTCATTGAAAAAAATATGGAGACAATTTGGACACAATCCAGGATTGTCTATTGTGTATATTGTGTCAAATGAATCCCAAGGCAAACTGAAACTCCCAGTGCGGGATTGGAAATTACCGGGATCCGCATCAATGGCGCACAAGACCGAGAACAACGACCGAAGTTTTTTCTCGTACAGGGCCGAGACAATCGACAGTCGAGGTGGTAGCAAATACCGTAAACCGATAATATCTTCTAATTCAGTAGCTTGTCAAACGGATGAGTTTTACGGAGTTGTTAGAATGAGAATATTTTATCTTGCGTCGACTACTGCGCGAGGCTCTTATTTCATCTGGTATCAAAATTATCATTTGCGGAAATTAAATCAAGGGGTTGCTTGATTCAGGAGCTAACATTAGTGTGCTAGGCCACGGAAGCGAACAATTTCTAAATTTGTAATTTATCCTACCATACCATTTTTGAACTCAGGTTTACACGGCAAGTGGTACTCCAGAAAAAAGACTGACAAACCAAGTCTATCCGATTGCAAATCGCACCTACATTGTCAAAAACTTTACATTTGGGGACAGATTTTTGGAGGGCGTTTTAGCGTTTCTGAAATGAATTTACCCGCATGAACGGCACGTGTTGACAGAAGACCAGCAAAATCAGTTGAATCTGGTGACAGCTAGTATTCCATCTTCAGTAAAACTTTAGAAGTTTAAACGGAATTTTGCTAGAAATATTTGTTCTGGACGGTTAAAACAGTTATAAAAAACGATTGCTTGTGTATCTACTAATAACTGAATTACCCTGAAATGGAAAGCTTGAATCAGATTTTACTCTATACAAAGAATACTGCTGGTTACTGCTTAGAAATTTTTATATGACTTCAATTTTGGTATACATCAAATTGTAGAACCGGAATGCTATTTCGAACGGCAGCAGATGAGCATATGCGTCGTCCTCAACAATTAACACTCAAATTAAATTAATTATACGACTAATCGGACCACAGGACAGTTTAATTGAATTTTAATAAGGCGACTAAACGGTTAGATCCCAGGGCTGACGACCTTATCCGCAAAAAATTAATCTGTTTATAAAGTCAACACAACGAAAAATGAATATCGCTAAAACAACACGGGACCCCGCTCAAGAACCCGGACACGAGATTTAGACACACGGAACGTTTGGACTGTGAAAACCGACGTCTCACAATTATGAAGAAAAACAAAGGAATTACTGAATTGTACCATACTTTCAGGCTTGCGTCGAACTGCCATTGAAACCCGGCTGGAAACCTCTGTGTCAACATCAACGTAGTTTTATACGCATGGAACGGACACTTAACCGACCTGCTTGGTGTTCATCATGCGTCACATACTGTAGTTGAGTCACCTCAAATACAGACTGCGGAGATTTGCATTGAGGATCCATCCCATTTGGAATTCACTATAGGGCAATGCACAGGCTAAAACTAAACCGCCCACCTAGAGGGGACTGCATTAAATTAGAGGTCTTGATTAGCGGAGGGGATACTTTGTGGAACTATCTTTTCGACCTTATTTGATTAGAATGGTGAACTGAAGTACTGACTGACGAATATAGACAGTGGCCGCGACATGCCCTATCTTCAAGAAGGAAGACCACTTGAAGTGTGAGAATTATCGCGGTATGGGTCTCCTTTGCACGGCATACAAGTTACTGTCCTACATTATAGTAGATAGAATCACCCCTCTAGCGGAAGGCCTGGTTGGTGACTATCAAGGAGAATTTCATCCGAATCGACCAGTTACTGACAGGGATGGGCGGAGTAGAATACGCCATGTAATTTACGCGATTGTCGACACGTAGAATATTACGTAGATTACTTGGCAATATTTATCGTCATATAGACAATCTCAATAATTTTATCATTTTCAAATACAACGCCCTTGTTTTTGTGTTTAATAGATACCACATGACTTTATCACAAAAACGTGTTTACAAGGTGGTTAATTCAGGAAAATCAGGACAATGCTACTCACTGAAAAATGCGAATTTATAAGAGCGGTCAAAATTAACAATTTAGAATAATTTAAATTTCTTAAAAATCCCATGGACGTAATTTAGAAAAAGCTCTTTTATATATTACATCGTTTAATAATTTTTGTAATTGATCAAATCATGTATACCACTAGATTGGTTATAAAAATACGTTTCATTTGATATGTCACATGACATAACTCAAATTAAAAATTTGGATCCGCACCATCCAGCATCTTTGATCCAGATGATTTTTTACAAAACTTCCAAGCAACAAATTTTTTTTTGAAGATTTAGCATTCAAAAAAAATTTGACTAAAAAAAATTCGTGGAGTTATGTAGAAATAGAACAGAGGAAAGAAATGTCTGGATAACATCGCCTGGACCATAGATGCTGGATGATGGATTAACATTATTAATTTGGATTATCGCATGTGATATATCAAATGAATCGTATTTTTCTAAGGACTATATTGGTACACATTTTTTAATCAATTATGAAAATTATTAGTTAAATAATCATTACAAAAATTTGTAATTGACAGAGATTGTCTCTTGAAAATTCTAAAATATTAGGTTAGCAACAAAAAATTATCCTCCGTCTAGACACGTTTGGGTGATAAAGTCATGTTGCACACATCAGAATTTTTAACACGTCTTCGTATTTTTTGAGTTGTCAGGGATATTCATTGGCAACGACAACCGCAAATCAGCTGCGTATGGAATGAGCGCGTTACATTTTCAGTTCGCATTTATACATTGTTCGCCAAAAATTAACTTTACTATATATACTGCCGATAACATACACATGTTTTTTGTTCATGCATACATTGAAGACTTGTCAATAAATTTACAAATGCATCACAATAGATTTCTATCGAGTTTTCTAAGCATTATCAATCAATTGTTGTCGTTGTCAATCAAATTCTACTCCGTGAAATCCTTTCAAAAGCATAATAAAGATTGCAGGTTGTGCGCAAAGTAATCGCATTTAAACACTGTTTATTATTATTTATATTTATAAATGTTAGAATAGAAAATGGTGCGTTTCATTCAACTTAGTTTAATAGTGAATTGTCGTTCTCGGTGAATTGCGTTTTCGTTGAATTGTTTTTCGGTGAACTGTCGTAAAACCATATTGTAATGAAATCCAATTTTGTTGTGTTGATTTATTGACTAACCATAAGAAAAAAAAATCTTAAACCCAATCCGCATGATACATTTTTTAAGTAGATAGTTTATTTTCTTACCATAGAGCTTTTCATCTCAACAGTCAAATTTGTAGTATTTATAGTTGTTTTTGTCTTAGCTCTATGATAATATATAAGTATAGCTATACAGTTTATTTAAGGAATTATAAATCATCATTATTTGTCGAAACAAGGATTATACATTGCAAGTGCTTTGACTTCATCGCTGTGTGTAGGATGCTCGAATAATTATTATTCTGTATAAATAATATTTTGTGTATACAAAACAGCGAACAAGAAAACGAAGGTAAATTAATAAATAATTACGTATTCATATACAATAAGAAAATAAACTTTGACTTTAAAATTTTGTTAAAATTCATAAAAAAAAAAATATTGAAAACAACAACATAACAGCACAGTAGCACATAATGTCACAAACATGGAACATTCATCTAAACGTCAACATAAATAATAATATTCTCTTCTATATGTGTGTGTGTGTGTGTGGGAGTGTACATATAATTTTAATCCAAAGTTCCATTTTATATACTTTGTGATGGAACACCAATTTCTTCATCTTTCACCGTTTGCTATTTATCTTAATTTATTTCTATCTATTTATTTTTTTTATTTTTCTATCATTTTCGAATTCCCAAATCTAATTGTTTGTGTCGCCGCACCTACATATGGTTAAGAACTGTAAAGTACAAAGTAAATTCTTATTTCTGGATGTAAGTAATTCTTATTCTTCAATTTTAAAATTCAACAGTTCAGTTTTTTTGTTTTTTTTTGTTATATTTGGTTTGGGGGTGAACGTATGCCTGTCGCTGTGTATGTATTGTGGAGAGGTTGAAAATTCTGACATGAATGTTCCAAAAAAAAAATACAAAAACGAAATATTTACATAATTTGATTGGTTTTGTTATTATTATCATTATTGTTGGCATAGCTGTTGGGATCCTAGTTGTTATTCATGATTGTGTAATGTGTATTTTCTTGCTTACTTTTGTTATATATATATACATATTATGTATATACATAATATGTATGTATGTATGTAAGAAAAATAACGAGAAACACGAAGACAAATATACAAATATAAGGAAAATGGTTGCGGGAGTACACTCAAAAAAGGGTTTTGGTACTCCAAAAAATATCAATAGAGGAAGAATTATGTTGTTGTTGTTGTTATTATTGATGTATTATAGCTACGTCTTTTATTGTTACGAAGTTTTGTGACGGTGCGGCTTCGCTGACTGTAATATGGAAGGGATGGCAGTTTGGTAATATATTGTAAGGGTTAACACACACACACAAGTACAAAATATATTTATTTTCTTATTTAATTTTTAAAGTAGATTCACTCTCTGTTGATCATTGGGGAGTTAAAATTAAATTTGCATTAGATAGACTATCTATATAGGGGAGCAACAATATAGCGAACAAAATCCTAACTGTTAACAGATTATTGTTGTTGTATACTAGCTTTCTTGTTATCATTATAATATTATGATTGTGTATTAATGGTTGTGAATCTGTGATAGGCTTATTTCGACTCAATTTGCCTTATTCGTATATGCATGACAAAATCTATCGTCAAAAATGTATGCATCGGAATGCGCTGGAGGTGTATTACTGTAGTGATTATGATGCTCATATTTGTTGTGGCAGACTGTATTGATATAGGACTAGACTTTAGGACTTGACTGTATACATTAGTTAGACGACAGTGAAATTAATATCAACAAAAATATTTAAACGAACATTAAAATTTTAGTCGATAGAGATTTTCACATATAATCAAATACATATTGGAGTAGCTTAGACGAAATGCTATCTGTGCGTCCACCTGTACTTTATTTATATTTGTGCTGTTACATTTTCACAGAATTCTGATGCTTTTTGATTTTGAACGATCGATCCTCGTGAGATCTACGGAAACTCATGCACATAATAATAATAATTAAAAATTTTTAAAGGCCATTACAGGGCCTTGATTGAGTCAAAAACTGGCTCCAACGGTTTCGATCCTGAGCGTGCTCTTCATACTGCTCTAGACAATCTGAACAAGCCAAGTCGTTCTCTAAACTATGGAGCCATCGTCGCCTGCAATCGTCGCCTACCATATAGTGGCTCTTCTTTCAGAGATCGCTGCAAAATTCGTTCCGTACTCGCTGAGGTCTTATTTCATGTAGATCTCAGATCCCGATATTGTAAAGAAATCATAAACATTAGCCAGCAACAAAAGGTCAGGGCAATCAATGTACTATACTGGCGACTAAACGAACGCAGTGGAGATTCGCACGAATCGAATCAAAACTAGAAGAGCTAACATGAGGTCGAAGCAGGTCAAGCGATTGACGAGCTCCCTCCCAATTTAGACCTCACAGTCCCAGCAGCAACAAATACCAACGATATATATGCTGATATCACGAGAAGCATGGTCAAGCCGCACGAAAATGCGTGCAATTTCAAATCGTCGAAACAATCAACCCGCAGCCCCAGCAAGCAACATGGACATTGATCAGCTTTAAATAAAATTACTAAAACGACCGAACAAACAAACTAACCTATATATAGTCGACACTGACCTTTCGGTTATTCCAGCAATAAATTTCATTCATTAGCTAATCGAAATTCAGATCTAGTGTTATCGGCTGTCAATGGTTCAATGATCCACACGTACGGCACAAAATTGTTGTATGTGGATATCGGACTCAAACGAACCTTCACGCATGCTTCCATACTAGCTGCGGTGAACCGTCCAATTATTGGTACCGATTATCTAAGTAAATTCGGATTGCTCGTCGATGTCAAGCACAAACGGCTGATTGATTCAGCTACGAAGCTGTCAATAAACGCCACAATGGTTCGTGTTAACACACCAACACCGATCCATTTTAACATCGACAACGGCTACGGCACTCTGCTCAAAAATTACCCACTACTTACAGCAGAGCCGAACTACAAAATGCCGGTCCGACACAACGTGGTACATCACATCGTCACGGAAGGCCATCTTCCTGTGTCGAGACCACGCAGACTAGATCCGGTGCGTCACAAAGCTGCACAAGCAGAATTTCAGCACATGGTGGAATTAGGAATTTTTCGAACATTGACATCTTCCGTCTCTTGTCCATTACACATGGTCAAGAAGAAAAATCACGATTGGAGGCCGTGTGGGAACTATACCGGATCGCTACCCGATACCTCACATTCAAAACTTCTCCATGCACTTGCATGGCTACAAAATTTTCTCCAAACTCGATCTCATCCGAAGTTATCACCACATTCCCATGGCACTTGAAGACGTTTTTAAAACGTCAATCACAACACCGTTTGGCCTCTTCGAATACACCTGAATGCCATTTGGATTACGCAATGCCGCGCAAACGCTTCAGCGCTTCATGAACGAGGTCGTTCGAGATCTCGACTTCGTGTTCGTGTACATAGACGACATTTTTGTGGCAGCTCAAACTGAGGAGCAATACAAACTCCATCTGGAAACACTATTCCAACGACTTGACGAGTTTGATGTTAACCTCAACAGCCCAAAAGGCGTGTTCGGCGCATCCACTCTTGATTTCTTCAGCCACAAGATCACCGCTAATGGCATCTTTCCTTCACAAGAACGAATCAATGCCATTAAAGAATTCCCATCTCCAACCTCAATCAAGAGTATATTCAGCGATTCATCGGCACGGTAAACTACTACCACCGATTTATACCAAAGCTCGCTGAAATACTTAACCCAATTGACAACCACCTGGCAGTATTACTACGTTAGCCCAAAACCACCAAGAATTTCTTTAGGCCTGACGAATGTCAACACGCATTCACGTCACTCAAGGCTGAATTGGAACGCATAACACTATTGTTGCATCCACTGAGCGACTCAAAGCTCAGCATTACTATACTGATGCATGAAACACTGCTGTCAGAGTCGGCCACAGTCGAGACTCACTTCGACAGCAATAAGATCGCACAAGCGTAAGCGCAAAAAACTTCAGAATTTACTTTCAAGTTCCGCATGTCACGCCTGTTCATCACTGCAACTGGAGCTTTTCAAACTACCTGCAACGGCTTACCACCAGCAAGCCAATGGCATGTTTGAACGTTTCCACCGATCACTGATAGCTCAAAGTTGCACTCAAGGCCCGAGGCAATACAATTCACTGGAGCTCCGAAGAACCAATCGTTCTACTTTGAATTTGAGCAACGAAGAAGACGTTAAAGAAGATTTGAAGTGGTCACCAGCTCAAATGGTTTACGGTCAAACCATCAAGCTATACCCGGTGAGTTCTTCATCGAACAACTTCTGCCGACTCCACCCACTACCGACACAGTCTTATCCCCACGACAACAAGACCAACGAATCAAACTAATATATTCGTTCCCAAATCGCTCAACAATTGCGATTACGTCTTTGTCAAGGTTGATAAGGTTCGTACTAGATTACAATCTCCATACGATGGACCATACAGAGTTATATGCGGCTTACGCAAACAATTCATTGTAGCAATCAAAAGTAATCATCACTCAATCTCATCGACAGATTGAAACCGGCGTACGGTATCCTTAACTCGGCTGATCAAGTATCAGCCAGCGAATAATACAAAACCGTCCGGTTCAACGTATAACGTCTCAAAACTATGGTTTTTCATCTGGAGAGGGGGAACTGTAGCAGCTCGGATATTCGAATATTCAAATATAATTCAACTTATTTTAATTAAGCGTTCACTAACCCCATAACACAAACAATAGCCGAACCACCACTATTTCTAAACATTTGCTTTGTAAAGCTTAAGCTTCACGACACTTGATAGGTTTATATTTTAGCAGTAGTCTTAGAGGATACAAAGCACGACTGCCAGCTGCCAGCCACAAGAGAGCCCAAATGTTTGAACCTCCTCACTCTCTCAAACTTGTAATGGCCACTACTAAAATATGATGTGCTATCGTCCCTATAACCAGAAATCATCTATTTTGTTTTAGACTCATTGATCTGGAGTCCAACAGAAGTTATAATCACGCATATGTCATCGACATGTGCAAGCACTTGATTGGACTGGCGATATAAGATGTCCCGCGGTGTTGTTTCACTTTAACGAACTCTTAGTGTTTTTTTATAGGATTTTGCACCGTAAGGAATCGGCTCAACATACTTTTTAATGTATTCCACTGGATCTAGAATAGATTGAGTTGTTAACCCTCCAATTCAATTACATATTTTTGCAGTATTGCATTCTTTACAGGAGACAGTCTGAACGACAATACTGCGTATGCAATTTAAATCAGGCCTAAACCTAGAACTTCGGTTCTAATAAACGTCTATGAATGAGACAATAGGTAATACCACAAATTAACATATACAGATTACTTAAGATGAACAAAAAAATGAAATTGTCGAAAATCACTGATAAAAGCGCCAATATGTGTGAGTAAAAGAAAAAGTTTGCATGTTACCCCATGTCTTTGCTAAGGTATAAATCATTACTAACTTACTGCGCCTTCCGTAAATGTATGAAACTAGTTCATAACTTTGATCCACCTATCGTAAATATGTATATTATTTTGCCGATCTTTTGTATTCGCACATCTCTTTTCAACTTGTACAATTTTTATGAAAAAACACAATCCAAAACCGTAAGTGTAGGAAATTTGATTTATGTGTGTGCATACTGCGTGCATATTATAATATTTCAATCAGGTACTTGCTCTTTTGCATTTTTTATAAATGCATTTTGTTTTATATTTTAAGTACCGTAATAATTAGTATAGTTATATGTGACGATTATGCCGAACGTTAAACATTATCTCGTCACAATCCTCGTTAGTCGAATGGCTAGATTCGCAACTGCAAAGCATGGTCTGGAAAGTATCGCTGGTTCGGTACTCGCTATGGCGTATGTAGTTTTTTTTTGGTGGATATATTTATTTGAGTCGATGATCGATGTAGATGCAACGAGTCGAAAAATCCGAAATTTGACAATTCACAATTATAGGAAAAAAATTGAAATTTAAAAATCTAAAATGACGATAAACAATACAAATTTGAAACATTCAAAATTGAAAACTACATACGAGGGGAGTTCAATAAGTTCAATAAATCTATATGAAATAACGGTATTAAACATTTTTTATTTAGTGTTTTTTTTTATTAAACTATTTATTCTACCGAAAAAAATCAAATTTCATGAAAATCAATTGTTTCGTTTAATTTCTGTGAGTGATTTAATACTTACTCGTTTTAAAAATATGGAAAATATTGAACATCGCGCTGTGATTAAGTTCCCTTGTAAAGGAAAATAATGATTCTGAGGATATCGAAAGAATAATGAAAAATGTTTACGGAGAAACTAGTCCGTCTTATAAAATAATATCGAAGTGAGTCCGTCTACTCAAACAATGTAGAGCTGGAAGATGACCTCCGCAGCGAAAGGCCGGCAGACGCTGTTACTCACTAAATCGTCATTTTAATCGAGGAGCCTATATTGGTAGACAGGCAAATCACTATTTCAAAATTAAGTGTAATTTTAAATACATATATCTATTGGCAGTGTTAGCACAATTTTACACAATCAACTTAAGCTATCAAAAAATAGTGGCAATGGGGTTCCCCAAATGTTGCCTATGGACCAAAAAAAATATCGAGTTTAGTTATTTGTAATTTTAAGGTAATTTTAGAAATGAGGGAAGACGATCCGGTTAAATTTATAAACCAAATAGTCACCTGTGATGAAACGTGGATCAACCACCGAAGAAGTTTAATGTTCAACCATCTGCGGATAAGATAATGGCAGTAATTTTAGGATGCTGATGGAATTTTAATGATTGACTACTTACCTCATAAGACCACAACAACAGGGGCTTTTGAATAAATTGAAAAATGCTATCAGGGGAAAACGTTGAGGTCAAATCAAGCAAAAAATATTGCTTTTGCAGGATAATAATAAGTCGAATGTTCCACAAAAAGCCTTACGAGATTGCAAGTTCAATGAAACACCGCATCCACCTTATAGTCTAGATCTGACCGCAAGTGATTATTTCCTATTTACAAATTTAAAAAAAAAATTAGGGGGGTTAAGATTTTAAAATGACAGTGAGGTAATGTCGGCTGTAGAAGATTATTTTAAAGAACAAAAGAAATCATTTTATTTTGATTTAATCGTAATAAGTTCATTTGCGTGGGTGAAGATTATAATGAAAAATAAAAATGTTTTTGAATAAAATTTACCGTTTATAATTTAGATTTACCGAAGTTATTGAACTCCCCTCGTAGATTTAATTATTTAATTAAATTTACATTCGATGGGTTGTAACAATCCAGTGGTTATTTATAAAATGTAATAACTATACGAACACTATATAAAGGTAGATTTTTGAGAAATAAAAATTTAAAAGAATAATATTAAACTAAAGACCTGAAAATGCAACAAATCTTGTGATCAGCTAAATAGAATTAAGTAATTGAACCCAGACGTAAATGTATTGAGTTTTCAACAAATTGTAAAATCTACTGGTAGATTATTGAAGATTATATAAGCTAACATTAAAACGAGTTTTATAAATTTTATTGTAAATCTTTGAAGCCGAATTAGCTTATCATTTCTTAAATTATTACTGACAGTGGCATTCGAATGATTCAAGTTAACGATAGACATAGATTTTATTACTTTGCACAAAAATAAATATAGAAAAAATCTCTGAACAAGAAAGGACTGAAATAAAGGCCACAAATCGTTGTGGATTAAGAACAATTTTAATACATTTTTTTAAATAATAAAAATAAAATAAAAATTTGATAAATTCTAGCACAGTGGGGCGGTATCTTCCAACAAACTAAACTTTATGATAATTTAGAAGTTATTTTAATTGCATTAAAGAGAAAATAATTTTGATTTAGAACTTCCACAGAGTAGGCAGCTCATAAAATATACAGTTGTCTGATTATTGAAGTTAGATAATTATACAAAGTTTAACAATATGGCAATTCTTTAACATTGTATTATCATTTCTTATATATGTACATTTTATTTAACGGTTTGAACAAATTAATTTTTAAAACAACTATATTTAGGTTTTATTTAACTTTGACAACAGTATATTTTCATATCGAAAATTGATTTCCGATTTATACAAAAAATGACAACACACAATAACAATATTTAATACTCTACACAGTGTACGTATACAAAATATTTGGCAGTCTCATAGTCTGAAAAAGGCAACAACATCGAGGTACAGATACGAAACTAAAGTCAAGCCACGCTGTAGTATTTTTTGGCTGCAGCAGACCATTAGGCTTCATCATAAATATATAATCATTAAAATATGAGGGTATACACAAATAGATTGATATTTATACCCTAAATATTAGTATACAATTTTTATTTGATGCCAGATTATTGGTTTCATCGATAAATATAAATCTGATCAAAGGCTGAAACCTATGAATAGATAGGATCGAAAACAAAATCGAATTTTAATCAATATCTACTTGTAAAATGTCAGCACTAATTGCATAAACAAATGCAATAGAGCTGTTCTATAAGTTATCATTTAAATAAATAAATGCCCCATCAGCTTTATATACATCGAGTTACATTTACCAAATCTTTTAAGACCAGACCAGTACTGGGGTTTTCCACAGATGGATGAGAGCGATAAGACATCTTAATTTAGCTTAATTTTAACAAATAAATTTGCAGACTATCTCGTTTATATGACATTGCCATTTCTATTGCGATCTCAGCCAATTAGAATTATTTTATGGTCTATCGGGTCTATCACATTTATTCTATCTCACAACGAGAAATAGTAACGAGTGACGCAGACAATTTAAATGAGATCGCAATAAAAGAAATGATTTCGAATAAGCGAACCAGTGTCCAAATTTAAACATAAAAAAAAGACATTACCTCGCTTCTCGCTCGTCTGTGCGAAATCCAACACCCGATATATTATACTTCAGCAATAAAAAATCCGCAATCCATACATTCGAGAGTAGAATAATTTGGGGCAAAATATTAAGAATAGCAATATTCAGTATATGTACATAATTAAATTACTATTTTTACTTAAACTTCGTTGTGACTGTTGCCGTAACTTGTTACGGTTCCTTCCGGCGACCAACACGTTTATTTTTTTTTTCTGGTAGCTTCAGTGGAAACTGGTGGGTTCATTGTCGTCGGAAACTAATGGATCGAACAAACCAATTGTGTTGATAAAATAAAAAAATATACACACACATCAGAAACAGCCCTCATACTCGGTATTTCCAAAAATCTCATTCTCCCATCATCACCAATAAAAAATCAAATTATATCATTTCTATATTATTTAATCGATAAAAAAAAGAATTTCATCGCAACACAAAAACAAGTAAACACTTTGTTTGGTAATATTACTTAAAATAAATTAACATTAAGATTTAAAAAAAAATATATTTACTCATAGTGAATGAAATATGTGATTGCTGGGAGCATACGTGGAAAAATCCACAAATATTATAAATTTTGTAAAGATTATTTCAAATCAGAAAAAAAACTCACCATCCACAGTTGAGGCCAAAGAGTACTCTCCGCTCGCGCTATGGGTAGGACAGCTGTAAAAATAATGTTTTTTTATCTTATATATGTAACTCCAAACATGCACAACTTCTTTCCCTTTTTCTTTTTTTTTTTTTTTTTTGTAGGCATACAGCACATACAAAGGTACTATATATACTATTAATTCTTATCTTATATCTACTGATCTAATTTGATTTTAAATTTATTTATTTTTTTTATTTTTATTTTTTTTACTACACTGGAACCTATTAATTACTCTAATACTATTATAACACACAAAATTCCACAATGTAGGAATTGGTTCCAATAATTTAAACTTATCTCTAAATATTCACTATTTTTATTTCTATTTTGTCACTATACATATACAGTGAACTAGAAAACTGTATTTATCTATTCAACCACAACTAATTAATGTATATAAAATATACAGGACAAAATTGTGAAGCCAAAAAAAAAAAATCACAATAATTATGGTTTTACTATTTTTTTTTTTTTATATTTTTTTTTTTTTTTTTGTGAGGCCCCGCCAACAAAATTTAAGCTCCTCAGGTTTTTTTTTTTTATTATCACTATGGTCTGGTCACATAAGCACGGAATAATAATACGTCTATACGGCCGTTTATTTCCTGTATCAGCAAATACAAATACACAAATTATTCCACTGACCGTAACGTATTAAAATGATGAACTTACCATCAATTCGGGCTTAACTAACTTAACAAAAATTAAAACTTTTTGGATATTATTTTAATAAAAAAAACAAGGGTGCTATGCCAACATTTGGGAAAATAATTCTCTATATCAATATACATATATATATTTTATTTTTTTTTTTAATTTGTAATTTGTAGGCGCTTCACGGTTGCCTCACAGAGATCGAATGTCCGAAAATATTTGCCCTACGCCGATATTAAAAAAAAACATTTACATACGCATTTTTCTTTTCTTTTTTCTATAATCAGGTAATCATCAACTGATTTATGTATAGATATTAGATATACATTATGATTCGCGCCGAAACCAATACTTAACACTAATTCTTCTAGAAATTATCATCACATTGAGTCACACACACAATTTTGTTAAACAACCAGATGATTTAAAAAAATATATGGTAGTGTTGAGGTAAATACAAATGTGACGTGTAGTCGTACGACAATTGTAACCAATCAAAAAGAATTGGGATATACCGGTATAAAAAAAATATTTCTAAAAAAAATAATTCTTTTAAAGTTCAATGACCTAACCATTACTCATCAAAATAACAATCATCGACAGCAAATATGATATTTTTCCAGGGATAAGCACGTTGGCAAACCCAAAACTAATCCATAGGATAACGATCACCTGTAACAAACTTGAGAGGTTTGAATTGAAACTACTTGATGAGAGCACCCATATTAAACATACATATTGCGATTTATAAACATTTATATACTTCTAGTCAGAACCAAGACCCAGAAGAAAATGCATAAAAAGTAAATGTGTGTTTCAAAATTTATTTGTGAGCATTGAAACTAATTTATTTGAGAATCCAAAACAATACTAGTGGTACAATACATAATGTAACAAAAAGAATGGATATCCTTAAATTGACGGTTACTCATTCTGGAACATCTATTCATTCTGGTTTGTAAGTTTCGTTGTAAGTTTGGGATCATATTTTAGTCAGAAATCTATTTTTATATTTTTGAATTTATTCTGTAAAAATATTTAGTATGTATTTACGATACCTGAATTACCTTAACAACCGCCAGAATAAAACAAATATTTCTAGCAGGATTAGCTACCAAAAAATTACCAAATTACAAAAAATAAACGCGCAATGGTACATAGTACATACATAGAATATTTCTTTTATTTTTTCGACGGGACGATCATGTGTTTTGAAATTCTAATTTTGCAATTTATATCAAAATCATCAACGAAGCATTGTAATATTGGTGGTATTGATTACATACATACATAAAATTTGGTACACAAAACAAGTTCAATTCGAATAGAAAAATCAAAAAAAATATATTGTATAAACTCTATATATGTGTATATATATAATGTATATATAGTTAACCTGTTTAATATTTTGCATCAATTTATTGTTCTTTGGCTTTTGTATACATACATATTTATTTAATATTTAAGCTAGATGACTCTTTACATATATTTGAGCTAAATGATTGTGGTTTGTTTCTATTCTATGGGGTAACCAAAATAGTACAAAAAAATATGCAGCTGCAATCAATGGCGTTTCTGAATTGTTTCATTTTTTTGTGAAGCTTGACTAATCTGTATATTTTAATTTGTGGTAATACTCATCTTCCGTTTTGTATGAGCTAATTTGATACAATGTAGTTTGATAACTGGCAAATGTTGCAAGTTAGATGTAAGCTGGGTATAAGCTTTCAAACTTCAGCATTATAAATTCACCATCTGTAGTCGAAGTAACATCATTTTAAAGCCCCTCACTAACAAACTCCAACATGATTTCGGCGGAGCAGGAACCAACAATTGGAATTAACACCAAGTTAAATGGATTGTCACCAGGGCTGGGCGAGGTAGATTACGCCGTGTAATATACGTGGTTGTCGACACGTAAAACGTTACGTAGATTACTTGGCAAAGCTTTTTGTCACCGTCAACAATTAAGACAATGTCAACAACTAAGACATTTTTACGATTTGAAAAAAATGCGGTATATAGTTTGCAGCTGGTTTTTGTAAAATTGTAATTCAGTTAAGTCTAATACGAAGAAATTAAAGAATTATTGAAGTTAAATTGGGAATCCACTTGGGGTATTGAAATACAAAGAAACAATAGATTTAATTAAAGAATATTTATTGCACGAAACGTTCGAATTGGTCTGAATTTCAAATTATGTTGTTACGTTTTAAATGATGCACGTGAGTGTCCGCACAACTTTAAGTGGTGCTTTGGTAGGAATATTATTTTATTTTAAAATCATATATTTCAACAACCTTATCGCATCCGCCATTCTTCTCACTACTGCCGAATATTTTTAGATAACTCAAAAACCGGATGGGTTTGTAAGTCTTAGCGTGTATTGCTATGCAATTGTTAACTGAATTAATTTATAATCTTTCTTACATCTGTCTAGAATCGTCGAATTAGCTTATATGGACTTAATGTTCGTGAGGAGATGTCAGCCTAGTAGGAATTGTATCAACCCAGATAAAAACGAACTCACATTTATCCAGCTTATTTGGAATAAACATATCGCTTTTCAGAGCATATGCGCCGGCACACCTGAAACTAGAGTGCGCATAGTATTTCGTAGATATTTAATAACCTGAATAACCTGATCGGAGTCTATTGGTTGTTGATCTGGCACTTCCATAAAAGAATCACATGGCCATTTTAAGTTGTTCATAAACTAGTTCTGCCAGGAAACATTTAATATTATCTTTTGGTGTAGCTCTTATAAAAAGAAGAACTATTGACATATTTGAACTCCAATTTATCGTATCGCCTCTCGCGTTTAGAGATGCTTGTAGTTGGCGATGAAAACGTTCCACTCCATTAGATTACGGGTGATGAGGAGCTTTCCAAAATCGATGTGTGCCTAGCAGCTTCGTTAATTCTGAGAATAGCTTAGATTGGAATTGGCTTCCTTGATCTGTAGTTATGCCTACAGGTACCCAAAATTTTGATATATCGTTTTCCACAAAAGTGTTTGCAACAGTTGCGGTGGTAATATCCTTCATAAGGCCATCTAGTGAAACGATCTACGGCAATTAAAATGTATGTATGAAATATATACATATAATGGTAACAAGATCCAACGATGTCCAAATGAATGTGTTCAAAACAACCAAAAAATGTTTAAATTGTTCTAATCCTGATTTCATGTGCCTTTGAATTTTAGAGATTTGGCATGAAATACAGGACTGTTCTCGGATGCTAACGTCTTTATTCATGTTTGGCCAAATTAACGATCTATTTTTAATTTTCTAGTTGTGAGACGAGTGGAACCAGAAAGTATTTTCCGAAGTTCTTCCTCAGGCTTCTGTAATTCCGAAATAGATATGAGATCTATAGAGTTTTTTCGATAGATGCAGTTGCGTTATCGCATTCAATATATTGAATGTCCGTTGAAAACTGCGAAATAAAATCCAAATGACGAGCTTGTCGTGAACTTCTTTCTGTTTTGAAGAATATCAAGGTTAGCTGTAAATCGTGAATTCTCAACCTTCTACAAAATATCGTAAATGTTTAACTGCTAAGTTTATGGCGTGTAATTCTCTATCAAATGCTGAATATTTCGAATACTTCTGAATAAATGATATGCTCTGGCCAGGTCAATTTTAGAGAATATAGTATAATCGCTTAAGTTCATAGAGAAATGTTCTATGTGGGGTATAGGATAACGGTCAGGAATGGTGACGGTGTTTAATCTTCTATAATCGTAATCTATCGTATTCGATAACCTGTTATCTAACCATATATGCAAAGGACTTGACGCCGGATAACAATATGGGTGGCATTTTCCCAATTCCATCATGTATTATTACAAGTCCTTTGAGACAACACTGAATATATTAGTTTCGTACCAACTGGGTACTCAGTTTAGTAGTTTAGTCGATTCTACTCTAAACTTGCATAGAATCGACGTCATTGTGGAGAATGTGACAAAACCGACTCTTGAGTCCACAACTGCGTAACGCTTGCTAAATCAAAATTCTTTAATACATTTTTACTATTAAAACCAGTTTTAACGACGCTTTGCAGACAATGCAGATTAAAAAGCATTTTTTTTAAAGTGTAGATTAAAAAATGCATTGATGGCGCAATTCTATAAACTTTATAATTAATTTATAAAATCACTCTAGGAATTGCCTACATTATCGACGTTGTTTACGTTGTTGACGTTGTCTACGAGTTGCCGACACGTCGACGTACAAAATAATAGATGACGCGTAAATGCCCATCTCTGATTGTCACAATGGTGATGAATACAAATATTGATGTAGTATTACTTATTGTTGACGCCAGTCCATTTGTTTAATGTAATGCTGAATAAAAGTAATATTCATGAATTAGTTTCATAATGCCATCACTATGTTTAGGCAAAATGTTACCTATTGAGGAGATTAGATTCCCTAATAATTGAGCTAGTCGATAAACTCATCTTTAGCTACTATTTTTGCTAACGATTTAAATAATTTATTTAGCAAGCTTCAAGTTTTTGGAATTAGATAAAGTGGAAGAAGAGGTTTTATTGCGTTTTACAACTAACTAGATTTTAATTGCTATATATATATATATATATATATATATATATATATATATATATATATATATATATATATATATATATATATAGAGATCCAATCATCAAGCCGTTTTGTGTAAAACTCATTTTAGATTAACCATAATATGCAGCTCCGAATACCACACTACACTAGATGAAACTATAACACCCAATATTGAAGAGATATTTTGGGTTCAACAACAAAAGGATCTGGAAACTTTAAAACAACAACTAACGTGACAAATTTGGTGCTGAAGCCATTGCAAATATACATCAATTTTCAGGAATTAATTCCCGCAGCGATTGCTAAAATAAGTGACAAACTTGGAAATATCCAAAATGCAAAAACAGCTTTCTAGGCGAAATGCGAATTTTGCTATAACGGGCTTATACCGAAAATTACTATAGAGTAATCGGTCCAGTGAATGGATGTCACTTGGATGCGGCACAAAATTTCTGAGCTACAGTTTCCATGTGGATGTAAACGGTTATGTGATCTTATTAAAATTTTAGGAGTTAGAATAAATTTAGATTAAGGAAATTGAGTACCCATTGCTGCAAAACGATTCCTGAACTAAGAGCGAAAATGTAATGTCAATGCAAATCTGACGTGCGAAGGCGCCTAGATATGGTAAAAGCATATATATTTACTTACCGTATCAATGAAGTAAAAGGAATCACGTAAAACAACTATTGAGTCACCACCTTTACTATGATTTCAATAAAAAACATTTGTGATTTAGATGGCTGCTCATGAAGATCAAAACTACTAAATGCATTTTCTGTCCCCACACAATTATATTCGAATTAGCAAGGTCTCCCTAGTAAGCAGAACTTTGAATCAATCATCGTTTGACATGGAGAACCAATTGTCTGAGGCCAATGATAGAAGATGTCATTGGCAAATCAAAATTTTGCTAGAGAAAATGATTGTCAAATTCAATCAAATTAACAGATAGATAAATGTCAAACGAATTAAAATTCTGGAGATTTTCCATCGAAACCTATAAATTTACAATAGTTTGTAGCAGCTCGAATATTCGACTCACCGATATTCGATACTGCCACAAACAAAACAATTAGTGAAATTCAAATATAAATCAACTTATTTGAATTAAGCATTCACTAACCCCATCACACATCCAATAGCCGAACCACTACTATAAAACATTTATAATAAAGCGTGTCGCCATCTAACAACATCACCACGAACAACAATGTTCGGTGATGCAACACTACAAACATAAGTGCAATATTCACCGTCGCCGGCGCATGTGTTCCCTCATCACAAAACGAAGACGAAGGCGACGTCACACAAAACAAAACAACAAACAATTCAGTCGTCCATTCCTATACACATTCTTGGTCGTGCAGAAAATACATTTTTACATTTTCTAAAAAATTCCAAAAATAATAAATATAATTTTTGTGGTGTTGAAAATATCAAAATAAATAAAAATTATTTAATATCAAATGTAATAATAATAATAATAATTATAAATATCAAATTATAACAATTACGATAATTAAATAAACAATAATAAATTGTGTATATACAAATTGTTTTACTTGGACAAAATACATCCAAAAGTTCCTTGGAGGAAAAGTTCTGCTTGACAAGAGTTGAAAACAAATGATTTTATGGCTATACAAAACCATTTACATGCCATAAACAAATAAAAATTTTAATGCTGAGGATTCCTAAGGATAAAACTGCGACGATGTTCATCAAATGTTTCCGGCAAAAAGCGATACCTTCAAAACAACTTTCGAAAATTTACCAGCTGTCAGTACTAAACCAGTGATGCGCTCGTGTAAATGTGGGGTCCATTTCTATCGCCAATAAAAGAGGATGTGGAGCAAAGATGTCAACGGGATTTATAGAGGTTGACACAATGACTCGAAGATCTGATGCAGATCAACTTGCAGAGCATTTGGCGCAAATTACAGTCCAAAGTCATTCTGTACTACCAGCGATAGCTGTTGTGAAATCCAGTTACTACTCAATGAAATCTGCCAACAGTATTGTAATTTGCCAATATCGATATAATATCGACATTATTAACTCAAATAGAGGTAATTTTGTATTTGATTATGAGACTTGAATATAAAAGATAATTTACCTGCGAACAAAAAAAATTTAATTATATTCATTTCTGTGAAATTAATTGATACTTGCGATTTACTCACAAATTGTTGGCCAATTTTTCCAGAAACCACTTTACCTTTACCTCAATGAACTTTGAACAGATTTTAGCTCAATTTTCAATAATAATTTTTGAGTTCAAATTACATACTATTCAACATTTTTATTTATTTATTAGTTTTACATTAATCGATTAGGTCGTCTGGTTTCAGGAACATAATTTCATACATATTTTGATGAGTTTGTAACATTTTAACTGAATTTGGTGGAGCATTGATGATAACTTCCGTTTGTGGTTTAAGACAGAAATATGTAAACTCCTTATTAGATGAGTTATTTTCAGGAATAAATTTATAAGCGATGGTATACGTAAATTTAGGCCGCACACGAACAGATGACCGCAAACGTATTAAATCGACGGAGTGGTTGGATTGTGTATCATGTTTAAATATTTGTATAATTTTAGGTGTATCGGTTATCCCCGTTAATACCGAAATTTGCCACGAAATTGTGATGAAAATATTTTTTATAAATGACAATGAATTGCCGAAAATAAATCCAGCCAGAATCATTTCAGTAGCAACGGAAAACTTTGTTTCAAACTGGTTATCACTTGAAATCAACTTCAGTTTATATGGATCTTCAATCTTCATTCTGGGTGCATCATTCCATATTCGGTCTTCACATTTAACACCGAAAACTTTTTGTCTACCTATACTCTCTAAATCACTTTTTTTTAATAAATGTGGATATTTATTATAAACATCAAGCAGGTCGTCATTGGACAGCGTTGGAAATCGGATTAGACAAATCAATTTATCAAATTTGTTGCGACACTCGGCAAAATGAATGTGGTTTTGAATGCAATGTTGTTTCATCCAACGGATCAGCGCATCGAGTAAATCCAATTCGGATACATTACCAGAAATTTGATCAAATTTTAAAATTTCTTCTATGGTTTGTGGGTGAATCGATAAAAACTCAGTCATCTTCAAACTGTTATCTAAATAATAAACCACTTCCCTTTTAAGATAATTAAGGGTAATCTGATCATTTTCCACAACACAAAAGTCTAGTAACATTAATCTGTCAAAACATTCGGAATTTTGTACAACATTAACTAATCTTATCACTTTATACTCTTTCGCCAATTTCAATAATTCATAACAATTTGTCTTAGTGATAAGACACTCGTCTGTGTATATAAATCGAATAAACTGATAAAAAATATGAAATCCGTAATCAGTAATTGGGATGAGCATTTTTTCGCCCATCGTAGGTTCCAACTGGTTTTGAAACACAACACTTCGTTTCATTAATTCTAAAGAGTGCGCATAAATCCGTTTGCCTTCGATGACAAATGTAACATCGGATAGGAATTGTAAATTGAAGAGTTTCGCCGAAATTTCGTTCATTTCGCATGGTACGTGATTGATTTCAAATTCCATATTTTTGATACTTAATGCACGAACACTACACTACTTAAACACTTGTGTATACGCAGTTTGAACATATAAGTTGTACTATTTGTGTAAAAATTTAATTTTAATTCTCAATATTTTCTTATCTTACACAAAAATTATTGATAACCCAAGCGACGTTCAATGAATTTATTTTGATAGAAGTACGGGCAGAAATTTTATTTATGATTGCGATGTAATGTACCCAGCAAAGAGAACTATCGATCTCAAATTAAAGCCTATGCGATTAATTCACAAGTGGAACACATTAAAAGTAGTTTTCGTAGTGCTGCGAGTACACTCTTCAGGACACACTTGCATCTATGCCATATTGTCTTCCAAGTAGTGTATTAGTGATTGTTAGAGTACCATTTGTGATCAGATGTTTAATTTTCACGAGCGAGTTTCTTGTGTGAAGTCCTTGTTGAACTTAATTTGCCAGCTGGCTTACGGTTATAAGAGGTAGCCAGCCAAGGAGATCATTCACATAAAAATCGTTAAGTACCGATGATACATGCCATGTGGTCGAGCTGATTGTTCTGGTTTATGAATGAAATATGTTTAGTTGGGAGATATATTCGATAGATTTAAACCTTTAAGTGGCCCGTGTGTAATAAATATTGGGCGAGAACCTACATTTATTAGTAGGAATAGGAGAAATGTCCTAGACAAAACCTGTGATTGAGAGAATACTTATTATATGGTCAGAGAATGAAGGATTGTGACCATTAGGAGACGGGAGGTTGGGGGTATCCCGCAAAAGGCGTCCTGTCTCTTTCCCTCTAGAACATATCGGGCAATGGATTGCTGTTGACACTGGAGAGGGGAATTCGTGTAATTGCTTATGCAGATGACGTATCGATGCTATCTGGGAAACACCTAACCACAATTTAGGAGGCATTGCAGAATGGGCTCTCAAAAATTATGAGATGGGCCAGCATATATAAACTGGGTGGACTGGTAATCAACCCGTCCAAAACTGAGGTGGAACTATTTACCAGGAAATAAAAAATCCCAGAATAGTGGTTCCTCTTTTACATTAAACAGCATTAGGCTAGATTTTACTGACAAAACAAGATTTCTGGGCGTGATCTTGGACAGTATTAACTTAGTTTGAAGCCTTATATTTTGGAAAGAGTAAATAGGGCATGTTATTTTTCATCTTCATCCGGTCGATATTTTTGGTAACCAGATGGCGGCCAATACGGTTAACGGCTATAGCAGCTGTATCACAGTGGAAATGTCTTCAGACAGACCACTCGACAGTAAGTATATCACTAGGGCAACAACTGGCGTATCTTAACTTCACCCACTTTATGCTTCAAGATGGGCACCCGGACTATTTGTCCTTCAAGAAAATCTTTGAAGAGAAGGACACTATAATAATTCGAAGCTATGCAGTTTTTCACAAAATGTTCTGGGATAAACTGAACGTAAATATATCCGTTCGTCTCTGATTAGCTCTTAACTTGGTTGAGACAAAATGTGGTATCCTCAATTGAGCCATTGGGGCTCCGGCCACTCGTACGTTTTAACGAACTGCATCTGAAAAGGACAAGCTTGAGAAAGCCTATTGATGCACTTTAATTGTCCCTTAAGGAAGGGCATTATCTTGGCGAATCAAAGGTGGACAAACCACTTTTCTTTTTTTGAAGGGTCGAAATGTGGGTCTTCTAGGTGATTCCCTGGCCAATGCACTGGGGATGTTGTTGTAATTTTGACTAGCGAAATATGGTCATATTGTGTACATTGTGACGTACGCGACTATCGATTTAAACAGGTCGTCTTGGCTTACATCACAATTATGCAATATTCGTAAAACACAAAATGAACGCGAGAAAGCGATTACATCTCTTCTGTGGCGTCTGACACAACATTTTCTTCTTTTAAACTACAAACGAACCCCAATTATAAATTTGAAGGTCATTTGAGAATCTTAATAAAATTTCCTCCAGTGCGATGTTATGGGATATTGTTCTGTTCCGCTTTTAGAATGAATTCACCGGATTAAATTCACTATATCTACCTCATTGCCTATAAAAGCGAAGTACCATTCCACGTCCCCAAGAGTCTGTCCGAAAGTAGGTTTCACTAGCAAGATCCCTGCGGACTGGCATTTGCTCGATACAATAAAATACTCCCAAAGTTATATTCTTGTTGTTCAAAGCCGCCTAATCCAAGAAAGATAATTTAGTCAAAAAAATAAAAACTTTAGAAGTTCAATCTTTAGAAAACACCACCCCAATTGCTGAGCTTTAGCCGGCTAAAACATGACCGTTCTAAAATCCCTGAATGACTAATTACCTGTGAACAGTCCGTGTTATTTTGTGATAGATCGTAATTCATGATCCACTCATTCACATTCTAAGGAATTTCGTTACAATTTATTGAGATACATGAAACTGCATGGTTGTAGGACGCACTTGCATCGATAACACTGTCATCCAAGTAGAGTGTAAGTGATGTTAGAGTACCATTCATAATCAGATGTTTAACTTTCAGGAGCGAGTTTTTTCTAAGAAGTGCCTTGTTGAACTAATTTGCCCTGCTGACCTTTTGCCCACTTATGCTCATATGATGAAACATGAACCCTGCAGGTTCCAGGTTTGCTTAGCACTCAGAAAAATGCCTGGATATTTTACTTCAGCTATATATATATCATTGGGCACCAAGAGTCTGGCTCTGCGGACCGAAATCTGCCCAATACAATAAAATGCTCCCACAATTATATTATTGTTGTTCATTGCCGCTTATTTGTGTATTTATCTATCAGTTTGTTTTTTGCATTCATCAAGAATAGACCTGTATACCAATGTATCAGTTCTGCTTTAGTTTCTCGAAATCAAACATGCTCTCTTGGTTTTCGCCAATATTTACCATGACCAATCCGAATAACCCAGGAAAGATTATTGAATCAGATTCTATCACGTTTATCAATAGGGTTTCTTTAAATTCAGTCTTACTGAAGGAACCTGAATATTTAAGTCTACTTTCCGACATTCTTAATCGATTGCTTGAACATCCTATCGCCCTCACCGCCAGGATTATGTAGATGTTCTACCAGATTGCCGTAAGAAATAAGAAATCCATCAAAGACATAAATGTCCCAAGATTTCAAGATAATAATCCGAGAGCCTACTCGACAATCATAACGACGACGATTAGATTGATGGATTTGACTGGAAAGGCCATATCTTTATTTAGCTGAACAAGTCACAAAAATTGATTCGTCTGGAGGGTTTAAAACCCTAAAATGTATTTCTATTAAATTTTAAGCGTGCAAATCGTAACAGCGACATCAAGTGATCGTTGCTATATGTTAATGATGAAGTGCTAATTGGAAAAGAGTCACTCCTACTACACGACGTATTGGTAGAAGTTAGCGAAAATGTATGTGCTACCGTAGCATGTAGTATATGTAGACTGATCGGAAAAATATCGTGAGTTTGGGTTCGGCCGAGACAAACTGTTGCTGATGAAGCTACAAAATGGAAGTCAAAACCTAATGTTGCTTGAGACAGCCGGTCGTTATCTGGGCCAAAATTCCTTACTCAATGTGAAGAAAATAGAAATATAATCTGTCTGTTCAGACAAAGAAGTGAAACAGATTATGTGACGCTTAATGCCAGTTTACGGCCTGTGTATTGCAATTTTTGTGGGGAGTGAAAATGTTTTCAACTGAAAAGTATGGGCACTAACCAATCAGGAAATTCTGTGTACCATCTGAAGACAAATATGAACAAACCCGTAGAGAAACCCGTTTTCTTATACAAGTTACCATATTCAATGATGACAAATCGGTTCGGCCGCAGTATATGTCGGTGGATGCTGGAAGTGATTAGTGCGCTCCATACAGCAATGTGTTAAATCGCTCTCATGCCTCAACATAAACCAGATGATGAGACTTTGATTTGTTTTTCAATGAAAGCTGAATTGGTCATTATTCATTTCGCCCGCTCACCTAATAATCCGACAAATATAAAGCACTTACTCCAATTAAAGTATAGCAAGTAACTATTTGTTAAGTTTAATTGTGAAGTCAACACACTTGTTCGTAATTATGAACTCACGCAAAGAATGGCGAAATATTATCTAGAAACGTTGGCTCCTAGAATATGTTCCTGATTTAACGAAAACGAAACATTAAAAATTTCAAATGCGGAGCAAATTTACATACTTAATAGTTGTGGTGTAGGAAGGTTGGATTGGTCGAAGGTTTGATAATAAATCAAATGTATATAGGTCGAATTTCCCAAAATGTTAAAAATCCCAAAGTTGTCAAAAATAAAACAAATAAATTGGGCCTACAAATCTTTATTGGCACATTTTTTCAGAAACGACTTTAACTTTCACAATGAATTTTGAACAGATTTTACTGCAATTTTCAAAAATAATTTGAACTCAAGTTAGTAAAACGATCATATACTATACTCAAGCACTGCTCAAGTTTTTTATTTATTTATTAGTTTAACATTAATCGATTAGGCCGTCTGGTCTCAGGAACATAATTTCATGCATTGTCTCATGAGCTTGTATCATTTTAACTGAATTTGGTGGAGCATTGATGATAACTTCAGTTTGTGGTTTACGACACCAATATTCCATTTCCGCTTTAGCTGAGTTATTTTGAGGAATGCATTCATAAGCGATGGAATACGTAAAATCAGGCCGCACACGAATAGATGACCCCAAACTTATTAAAACGGAGCTGTGTTTTAAATGTGCATCATGTTTAAGTATTTTTATAGTTATAGGTTTTTCCGTTTTCGCCTTTAATACGGGATTTTGCCACGAAATTGTGATGTTCATACGATTATGAAACTTGGAATTCGAACCGAAAATAAATCCAGCCAGAATCTGTTTAGTTGCAACGGAAAACTTTGTTTCAAATTGGTTATCACTTGGAATCACCTTCAGTTCATAGAGCAATTTAATCGTATTTCTGGGTGCATCATTCCACATTCGGTTTTCACATTTAACACCGAAAACTTTTTGTCTCCCTATACTCTCTAAATCACTTATTGTTAATAAATCAGGATATTCAGTGTTAACATCAAGCAGCTCTTCATTAGACAGTGCTGGAAATCGGATTAGACCAATCAATTTATCAAATTTGTTGCGACACTCGGCAAATTTAATTTGGTTTTGAATGCAATGTCGTTTCATCCAACGGATCAATGCATTGAGTATATACAATTCGGATACATCAACATCGATTTGATCAAATTTTAAAATTTCTCCTACGGTTTGTGGGTGAATCGATAAAAATTCTTTATTCATCATATAGCCTTCTAAAAAGAAAGCCACTCTGTTTTTAAGATAATTTAATGCAATCTGATGATTTTCCACAATACAAAAGTCTAGCAACGTTAAAATGCCAAAACATTCGGAATTTTGCACAACATTAACTAATCTTATCACTTTATAGTCTTTCGCCAATTTCAATAATTCATAACAATTCGTTTCACTGATAAGACACTCGTCTGTGTATATAAATCGAATAAACTGATAAAAAACCTCAAATCCATAATCGGTAATTGGAATGAGCATTTTTTCGCCCATCGTAGGTTCTAACTGGTTTTGAAACACAACACTTCGTTTCATTAATTCTAGTGAATGTGCGTAAATCTCTTTGCCTTCGACAATAAATGTAATGTCGGATAAGAATTTTAAATTGAATAGTTTGGCCGAAATTTCAACCATTTCGTATGGTGCGTCATTGATTTCAAATTCCATATTTTGATACGAAATGCGCACGAATACTACACTACTTAAACACTTGTGTATACAGTTTGAAGATATAAATTGTACTAAATGTGTACATTGAATTTTAATTTTCAATATTTTCTTATCTAACGAAAAAAAAATTGATAACGATCGATGAATTTAATTTTAAATAGAATTTATGATTGTGATGTAATTTACTCAGCAAAGAGAATTGTTGATGTATTGTTGATTTTGACGGATAATCAAAGATTTAAAGTCTGTGAGATTAATTTGCACTTTGGAATATCTTCATCACCACAATATCCTTTGCTTGTCGTAGGAGGCGACTAAACGGTCGGATCGCTGGGCTGACGACCCGCATCCGTAAAAAAAATAAAGTGTTTATAAAGTCAATAAAAAGAAAAATGGATACCGCCAAAACAACACCGGACCCCCGCTCAAGTACCCGGACACGAGATTTAAGATCGGCACGTGGAACGTGCAATCACTGAGCAAACCAGGAGCGTTAGAGGGCCTAATCACGTGCATCAAGAAGTATCGGCTGGAACTCGTTCATCTTCAAGAAACTCGCTGGCCTAAAAGTGTAGACCATGTGTTCCAGGGCTATACGTTGTTCTACAGTGGAGATGACCTCGGAAATCTTGGAGCTGGATTTCTTCTTGGGCCGCAGGTAAAGAACGCTATTTTGGATTTCCAAGCAGTCAATAACCGATTGTGTAAGCTTCGCTTGCGCATGAAGTTAGCTAACCTGTCGATAATTTGTGTACATGCGCCCACAGAAGTCAGCCAGCCCCAAAATAAAGACACATTTTACAATGACTTGGACGATCTGATGGGATCTATACCCGAACACGATGGTGGAATGGTATAGTTGGGGACTTTAACGCTTTAATGCTTTATCTTGGTAAAATGATTTAATCATAATATCGTGTTATGTACACAATTCATGTACATAATCGTATAAGGCAAACGACCAAAAATAATAAAGCAAATCAAGTAATAATTCACTTATGTACATACATAAATTGAAATAAATTATCTTATCTATATATTTCGATAAAAAGTCATTGTCATTGATGGTAAACTAAAAACGACATCGTTTTCTATCGTACATGTTCTATATAATGTACATATAGATAAGAGATCTATATAAGTATAGGGGAAAACCATAATAAAACAAAAGAAAATTATTTTAAAGTTTTATCATTCGATTTGTGTGAACTCGTATCTAATCTATATATGTACATCATCATTATCAGAATACAAATGTGTTACTCTATACATAGTGCAGAGTTGCGTAAGCTTTGACTGACTGTGGACCCCAATCCGAATTTTCTACGAATCTTAATAGTAAACTATCATAAACATCCCAATAAAATTCTGGTAATTTTTTAGTGATGGGGGTGCCTTGAAGGTTGTTTCAAGGTCAACAAGTCATTTTATTCTATGACAAATAACAAACATTTTTTGTTTGGAACTCGTTTTGATCCGGCGTGCAGTTTTTAAGATATTAAGAAAACAACGTGATATTAGGGTATAATTGGCGTGGAATTTCTAGCATATTGATTTATCTGAAGAGGATAACATAAATGAAATAACAGAAACTAGAGGTGTATAATTGTTTGCACCGTGGGCCCATTAGTGGCATTGAGTGCTGGAGTAAAATCCGCCCAACTTTAATTTTTTAAAAAAGGTGTATACCAAAATATCAAAAGCGACGGATTATAGCTATAAAACGAATGGAGGGGTGTGCAGACGAACACACAAAGAGGTACAAACTATTATCATCGATGGCAATGTATAGGCATCATGCTAATCTCAGAAACTTACATTATACAAAAAATCATTTTTAATTTAACTCTTAAATTATTAAATCCGACCCTATTAAGCTAAAGTTAACTAGCTACCATAATACGCAATCAAAAAGCACCAATTTATCGACTATTTCAATTATCATTCTGACGAAACCTAAACGTGTAAACAGTCTTTGAATCAGATAGAAAGAAAAAACCTATTTTAATGGATTTCGGTGAAAGAAATGAAATTTGACATCTGGTTAATTCAAAAATTTCCAATTTCTGGATTTACACTACGATCTTTAGACCGCGATCTATATAAACCAAAATTCTAAAATTTCAATATAGGCCTAAAAGGTCAAAATGGCACAGTCCTTCACCAAGTGCAAAAAAAAATAGCTAAATGTGCAAGTCATTGGTTAGAACACTATCATGTGGAAAAGCTTCAAAAAATTTTAATCAAAAACCGCTGGTACGTCGGTTTAGTAAATATTAAAAATGCACAACTCAAAATTATTAAATTAAAATTATTTTAAATTGAAAGTTTAAAAATTAAGAGTTACAAAACACAAAATTAATTGTTTAAAACTGTTTACCAAAATTTCAACTCTAATAAAAAAATTAAAAAAATAAAATAATAAAAAAAATTGTAAAATATAAAAAATAAAACATAAATTGAAAATCTTACAGATTTACGTTAACTGGAACTTAAATATCAAAATTTAATATAATTAAAAGTATAAATTCCAAACTCAATATTAATAAATAAAATTTCAACATTAAAAACTTAAATTGGACTTAAATTAGCTTTCTGGCTGGTTTTGTCACTGCCGGTTCATAAATGTTAAAAAACCCAAACTCGAAATTCAAAAAATAAAGATAAAGATAATTTAATATTAAATTAAAAATTGTAAAATGGAAAATCCAAATTAAAAACCCAAATTAAAGGATTACAAATCACAAAATTAGTGGTTTAAAAGTGCAAATAAAAATTGTCAAAAAAATTAAAAATATTTGTAAAATTAAAAAATTAAAAATTGGAAATTTCAAAAAATTGGCAAATCAAAATTTAATATAATCAAAAGCATTATATCCAAACTCAATACGAAAATATAAAATTTCAACATTTGAAATTAAAATTGCACTAAGGGCGGCTATATTTGTAATGATTCTATCACGGTCGATTCAAAATTAAATTTTGTTAATCGAAATGAAAAATTTCAAACTAATATTGAACCGTTACAAAACACACAATTAATTTTAAAATGGTAGATACCAAATTTTTAAAATTTAATATACGAAAAGTTATTAAAAAAATTTGTGAAATTTAAAAATCTAAACAGAAAATTAAAAATCAAAATACTGTAACTTACTTATAAGTCAATATTTAATATATTTAAAATTGTAGATTCCAAACTCAAAATTACAAAATTATAACTATATAACTAAAATTATTTCTGTCACTGCAAGTTAAGTAGTTAGTAATTAGTAATTTTGAAACTCAAAATTAATAAATATTTTATTTTCAATTACAAATTAAAAGTTGTAAAATCGAAATTTAGTATTTAAAACCAAAACTTGAGAGTTACAAAATGCAAAATGAATAGTTTAAAATTTTCATTTTTTTAGTGTAAAATTTAAAAATACTAAAATTTAATAAAAAAATTTGTAAAATTTGCAAAGTTCAAAAATAAAATTGTAACATTAAAATTTAAAATTGCTGTTAGCTTAAATTTTTCTGTCAAAAATGTATAACTCAAAATGCTAGATATAAAATTAATAAGAATTTAATATTAAATTAAAAATGACAATTTGAAATTTGGGAGTTGTGTATGATCAAGCTTTAAAATTTAAAAACAAAAATTAAGAGTTACAAAACACAAAATTAACGGTTAAAACTGTAAATAAAAGTTTCTAAATTCAAAATTCTAAAATTTAATAAAAAAAAAATTTTCAAATTTAAAAATTAAAATTCAAAATTCAAAATTTAAAAACAGAAACTTAAAAATCTAAATTTAATATAAATTAAAGTTTATTATTTCCAATAAATTAAAATTAAATTTAACTAAAAATATAATTTGCAAACTCAAAAGTCAACAATTTATCATTTAAAATTAAGTCACTGCCGGTTATTTAATATTAAAATGCATAACTCAAAATTCAAAAATTCTAAATTCTAAAAGGGATTAAATATTTAATTTTCCACTACAAATTAAAACTAGTAAAATCAAAATTTAAATATTTAAAACCAAAAACTAAGAGTTACAAAATCAAAATTAATGGTTTAAAATTATTCATTAAATCTGCCAGTTTTTTAGTGTCGAAATTCAAAATACTAAAATTTAATAACACAATTTGTAAAATTTAGAAAATTAAACATAAAATTAAAAATGAAACTTAAAAATCAATATTTAATATTTCAAAGTATAATTTCCAAACTCAAAATTAAAAATAAAATTTCAACATTTAAAGTTAAGTAAATGACTAAATAATAAAAATGCTATATTTAAAATTCTCAAATTAAAATTATTGAAAAAATCCAACAACAATTTAATTAAAAAATTTAGTAAAATTTTAAAATAAATACAAAAAGTTAATAAATTTCAAAAATAAAATTTAAAAATTTAAATTTAACATTAATTAGTGAGGCTATAGGTTAAATCTTTTCTGTCAAAAAATTATAACTCAAAATGAAAAATTTAAAATAATTAAACATTTGATTTTCAATTAAAAATTGTAAAATTGAATTTAAAAATGTAAGACCAAAAATTATGAATTACAAAACACAAAACTGATGGTTTAAAATTATAAATCAAGTTTTTATGTTTTTAAGCATCAAAATTCAAAAGTTTAATAAAAATTATAACATTAAATTCAAAATCATAAAATTGAAACTTAAAAATCAAAATTTAATATTAATTAAAAGCATAATTTCCAAACTAAAAATTAAAAAAACTATATTTCCTCTTTGAGCGGCTTCGGTCAATATATACGAGTATTAAAAATGCAAAACTCAAGATTCCAAAATTTTTTAAATTAAACATTTTTATTTCGAAATTTAAAACAAAAAATTAATTAACAGTTACAAAACGCAATACTAATGGTTTAAAATCTTCAATCAAAATGATTTGTTTGTTAAGGGTCAAAATTCAAAATACAAAAGTCTAATTTATAAAAATCAGAATCAAACAACTTAAAATTTAAAATTAAATATAATCAAAAGTATTATTTCCATAATTAAAATTAAAAAAATTAATTTCATCATTTAAAACTAAAATTAAGCTTAGCGCGGCTTTAACATAAATATTTTCTGTCACGCAGGTGCAGTAACTATTAAAAACGCGTCACTCAAAATTAAAAATTAAAACTTGAAAATTAAAAATTGTAAAACCATATATTAAAATCAAAAATTAAAACCAAAAATTAAGAGTACAAAATTAATGTAATTTAATAAATTAATATTATTAATTAAAAATTGACATTTGGAAATTTAAAATTGTAAAATAGAAATTGATAATTTAAAACCAAACACAAAAAGTTACAAAACAGAAAATTATTGGTTTGAAATTATAAATAAACATTTTTTGTATTTACAATGTCAAAATTTAAAAGACAAAAATCTATATAAACAATTAGTTAAATTTAATAATTTTAAAAATAAAAATGAAAACTAATAAAATAAACATAATTGAAAATCAAAATTTAATATATTCAAACGTATTATGTAAAATTCAAATTGCATTTGCACTCTCTCTTTAATCATTCCTGTCACGGCGGTTCAGTAACGGGTAAAAATGAAAAACTCAACATGCTAAAATTAAAATTATCAAAATTTAATTTACGATTAAAAATTTAAATTTAAAAATTGAAATTGTAAAATCAAAGTTCTAAATTAAGAGTTACAAAACACAAAATTAATGGTCCAAAATTGTGAATAAAACTTGTCAGTTTTGTAAGTGTCAAAATTTATTAGAATAAAAAAAATTTACAAAATCAAAATTTGATATAATTTAAAGAATAAAATTTCATTATTTTAAATTCAATCGCACTTAAATTTAGTATTCAATTAAAAATTAAAATTTGAAAATTTAAAAAAAATTTAAATTAATTTACTGTAAAATTAAAAATTAAATTGAACAATTTTAAACAGCAAATTCACCGATTAAAATAAAAAATAAAAATGCTGTATCCAATATTTTAAATTGAAAAATTAAAATTAAAACCGGAATAAGAGCCTTGAGTTTCGGAGAAATTAAAAAAATCACTCAACTGTGAGGGCGTCTGTTGCCGTTTAAAATTACTTATTACTTAAATCGACGAACTATTACTTAACTACATAAGTTTTTAATGCTTTTAAAGGGTTTCAAATTTCTTAGGTTTCTAAAAATTAGTCTGAGTAATTTGGATAAATTTAAAACAACAATTGCACGGTATAAATCAAAAAATTATTTAGTTAAACCGACAAGAAAAACTTTTGTTGGTTGAGGCCAATGTTTGCCCTTTTTGTTTTCAGTCTCTTTCAAAGTTGGCTATAAATTACAAAAAGTACGTGATAAGAAATTAATTATTAACGCCAATAACTACTAATATTATAACACGAGCAAAATTCTGACGATATACAAAAATATTTTGTGGACCACACAGTTTATGAAACACTCCCATATATTGGTATATATGCATACTTACTGTCTCTGTATTTTGAGATGTACCTATCGAAGAAAACTCAAATGATAAAAATTTATATTCTTTTCATGAATTATAAATGAGATTTTCTTAAAAAAAAAAGAAAAAAGTAAACAACAAAAAAATTTAAAACTTTTTTCGATTTCTAATTTTTATTTTTTATTTTTTATTTTTTTTTTTAAGAATAGAAATCATCTCTTGGCATCTTGTTATGTTTCATGAATACAAAATATTTTCTTCTTTATCAGAATCATGAAAGAAAAGTGAAATTATTTTCAATAAAAACTAAAAATATTGTGTCACATTTTTTTTTTTTTGAAGACAATCTAAAGATGTTTTAACAACACACGAAAAAAAATAATTTATTGTCCAAGATCTAGACTATGATCTATTAATATAGGGCGTGCATGCAAATATGAAGGTGGCTTTGCGATAGGAGCGAATTTATTGCCGTATCACTATATGCATTTTGGTTCAATTCGAGAAACCACAGCCAAATTTCTTATAGCATGTTACACACTGTCGAATTAATAATCATGGAACTAAAAGAAAGACATAAATAATTCAGAGTTTTATCAGTCGCGACCATCTGTTTACAATTTCGAAACGAGAACCTTCATCTAGCTCAAAAGTTCCAGTATCTGAAGAGACTCTTGAAAGGCGAAGCAGCAAACCTTCTTAAGCATCTTTCAATTTTCGATGCCAATTATATCGAGCCATTGAATAGGGATAAATGGGCTACTAAGACAGCAGACATGGAACTCCCAATATGTCACCAGTGCTGCATCATTTTGTGCTATGTGGCAGAACGTTTGTCACGCCTTATATAAATGCCCAAAGTTTAAAGAATGGACAGTTGAAGAGAGGCGAACCTTCATTAAGACAGAATACTCCATTGCCGGTCAAGAGGAAGATGTCACAAATGTGAAGGAAATCATAACTCATTATTACAACGAGATTATGATGCCCATACGTCAACCAGTAAAATCATCAAGAACCGTCCAGCGTTTTATTATCCAGAAATCCATTGTCATCACTAGATTCTTGTTCGCAGGAACTCAACATCATTACAGTCTAGCCATCATCTAACAATATTACCAACCGCGACAGTAAAAGTACTATTGTAAGTATTGCTCGACTCCGGCTCTCACAGCTCCTTCATTACTAAAGCATTCGTTCAAAAATTGGGGCTGGATCACCACACTTTAAATCCGAGTTCAAACCAATTATTGAAGTCGATTTTTTAAATTTCCATGCATTACAAACTCATCATTAGCAGATACAACTCTGAAATCCGTATGCAAAATCGACTTACTTATTGGCGCCGATAAGTTTTTCTATATCTTGAAACTAGAACACATCAAAGATTCGTCGAATAAGATTTATGCCCACAGCACAGATTGCGGATGGGTACTTACTGGTAATACAATACCTATCGACGAAACCATAGCAAATGTAATACCGTTGTTGATAGTAGCAGTCTAGAAAAAAGCCTGAGAAAATTTTGGGAATGTGAAGAGGTGTTTCAGAATACACCATTATTGCCAGACGATCAGATTTGTGAAAATATATTCCGAACCGAAAGTCAAAAAATTACCAGACAACGTTAAAGTTACCATTTAAATCTGAACAACATCCGGTAAAAGAATCAGTTGAAAGAATACTAGGCAGAAATCCCCAAGTCAAACAGCCAATATATTCATCGGAGTTTGTGTATTTGCCACATCAAGCAAACATCTACACCCACAAAGTTACACTTGGTCTTTGACGCGTCCACCAAAACCACATCAGGATATTCGTTGAACGATAATTTGCTAACTGGGCCGACATTACTAATTCTTATCAGTGATATTCTAGTACGATTTCGAACCCATGAAATAGTATTCACAGCGGAGGCAGAGAAAATGTTTCGTCAGATCTTGATAGATCCTGACCATCGTCCATACCAAAGGATAGTACGGCGGACAACTCCAGCAGATCAGATAAGAAGTAAAGGTATTGTGGTTACAATGGCAACCAACGACTGACACATACTACGTAAACCTCGAACAAGCAGTACCAACAAATAAAAGAACGATATTGGCCGCATTTTCGATCCGTTTGAAGTGCTTGAACAGCAGTATTTGTCGTTAATTAATTAAAACAGTTTTAAAGGCCATTACTGGCCCCTTACTGAGTCAACAATTCGGCACCAGCGGTTTCGATCCCGAGCATGGTCTTCATACTGTCTAAGACAATCTGAAGAGGCCAAGTCGTTCTCTACACCGTGGAGCCATCGTCGCCTGCAACGACCTCTGCGCCTACCATATTGTGGCTCTCCTTTCAGAGATCGCTGCACAATTCGTTCCGGATTAGCACGCAGAACGTGCCCGAGCCAGCGTACTCGCTGAGATCTTATTTCATGTACAATATCGGGGATCTTCATCAGATCTCTGATCTCGATATTGTACAGGGCTCGGTAGGTACCATCTATTTCGCGTTTTGGGCCGTAAATCACACGCATGACTCTTCTCTCAAATGTTAGGAGCCATCTCTCGTACTCATCCGTCAGCGCCCAACTTTCACATCCAAACATAACAACGGGCCTGATCAACGCTTTGTAAAGCTTCAGCTTCACGGCACTTGATAAGTGATTAGATTTTAGCAGTGGCCTTAGAGGATACAAAGAACGACTGCCAGCTGCCAGCCGCACTTTAATATCCTCACCCACACTGTTATCGTGAGTGATAAGAGAACCCAAATATTTGAACTTCCTCACTCCCTCAAACGTGTGGTGGCCACTACTAAAATCTGGTGTGCCATTGTCCCTAAAACCAGAGATCAGGTATTTCGTTTTGGACTCATTGATCTGAAGTCCAACTGAAGCTGAAAACTCTACAAGCGGATCAAGTATTTCTTTCACTCCGTTGCTATTCAGTCCAATCACGCATATGTCATCTGCATATGCAAGCACCTGATTGGACTGGCGATATAAGATGTTATGCTGCGGTGTTTCAGTTTTACGAAAGATGTACTCCAACATGAGATTAAAGAGTATCGGGGACAGAGCATCTCCTTGCCGAACACCCGAGTTAACTACAAAACTTGTCGATAGCCCGTTCTCAACTTTAACACAGCATTGGGACTGCGTCACTGTCATCCTACAGAGTCGTACCTGTTTTGTTGGCATTCCTAGGTATTCCAAGGCAGACCATAAACTCTCTCGATTGATCGAGTCATAGGCCTGCCGGAAATCCAGGAACACCTGATGTACGGGGATGGATGTCTCATAATATTTAGATAGAATCATCCGTAGCGAAAAGACCTGATCGGTGACTGATCGATTCGGACGAAATCCTCCTTGATAGTCACCAACCAAACCCTCCGCCAGAGGAGTGATTCTATCCAATACAATGTATGACAGTAACTTGTACGCTGTGCAAAGGAGAGCTATACCGCGATAATTCTCACACTTCAAGCGGTCTCCCTTCTTGAAGATGGGGCATATCGCGGCCACTTTCCATTCGTCAGGCATTACTTCGGTTCGCCATACTAATCGAATAAGGTCGAAAAGACAATTCAACAAAGTATCCCCTCCGAATATCAAGAGCTCCGAATTAATGCAGTCCACTCCAGGTGCCCGGTTTCGTTTCAATCTCTGCATGGCTTTAGTGAATTCCTCATGGGATGGCTCCTCAGTGAAAATCTCCGCAGTCTGTGTTAGAGGTGGCTCAACAACAGTCTGTGACGCATGATGGACATCAAGCAGCTCAGTAAAGTGTCCACTCCATGCGTCAAGTACTGCGTCGATGTTGACACAGAGGTTTCCATCCCGGTCCCGAATGGCGGTTGACGAAGGCCTGAAAGTATGGTGCAATCCAGTAATTCCTTTAAAGAAATTACGTGACCTACGCTCATTGCTGAGTTGTTGTACTTTCAGAACCTCGGCCTTCCACCATTCTCGCTTCTTCCGTCTACAAATCCGCTTAGCTGCCCTTCTTGCAAGAGCTGCCTTGTTTTTCCTTGCGATTGTGAGACGTTGTTGCACTTCATTATGGGCTATATTTTGTTGCTCAACTGCAAGACGACACTCAAACCAATCATTCTTGGGTCTGACTTTCACTATACCTAAAGTCTGTTTAGCAGCACTGACAACCGAAGTTTTCAGTACCTCCCAGACAGAGTTCACGCAGTCAGACTGGTAATTAGCTTCATTAATGTTGTCGCTGACAAGATCCTGATATCGTTTCTTTTAATCTTCATTTATCAGACCTTCACAATCGAAACGTACCATGCGTTTCCCTGTGTTCTCAGACTTGTACGAAAACTTCCATCGTAGCTTTGCAGCGACCAAATGATGATCGCTGCCTACGTATTTGTTTGCTGACCGATAAGTTCTCACATCCTGCACAACCTGAGCCCGTCCTTTAGAAACTAACACATGGTCAATTTGGCTGCGGGAAGTTCCGCGAGGATGTGTCCATGTCTCAAGATGTATGTGTTTGTGAGGGAAGAATGTGCTTGATACTCTAAGATCATGAGCAACCGCAAAGTACATCATTCTCTCACCATTATCGGTCGCAGTTTCGTGTCGGGAGTACGGACCTATGTTTTCACACAAGTCGGTCTGATTTCTGCCAGCTCTAGCATTAAAGTCCCCAATTACCATTCTAACATCGTGTTCGGGTATAGATCCCATCAGATCGTCCAAGTCATTGTAAAATGAGTCTTTATCTTGGGGCTGGCTGACTTCTGTGGGCGCATGTACACAAATTATCGACAGGTTAGCTAACTTCATGCGCAAGCGAAGCTTACACAATCGGTTATTGACTGCTTGGAAATCCAAAACACCGTTCTTTACCTGCGGCCCAAGAAGAAATCCAGCTCCAAGATTTCCGAGGTCAACTCCACTGTAGAACAATGTATAGCCCTGGGACACATGGTCTCCACTTTTAGGCCAGCGAGTTTCTTGAAGAGCAACGAGTTCCAGCCGATACTCCTTCATGCACGTGATTAGGCCCTCTAACGCTCCTGGTTTCCTTAGTGATTGCACGTGCCGATCCTAAATCTCGTGTCCGAGTACTTGAGCGGGGGTCCGGTGTTTTTTTGGCGGTATCCATTTTTCTTTTTGTTGACTTTATAAACATTTTATTTTTTTACGGATGCGGGTCGTCAGCCCAGCGATCCAACCGTTTAGTCGCCTCCTACGACAAGCAAAGGATACTGTGGTGGTATTCTTGGGAAACATGTTCGTGCAATTTTAATTTACGAGACGTATTTGTCGTTAAAATTAAAAAAAAAATTTGTGGTTGTTGGAGTTGGGATGGTATGTCAAACTAGATGAAAGTTAGAGGTAACTGGATGAAAATAAGAAACAAAATAACAGAAATTTCAAATATGAAAATTCCTCGATGGCTTTACATGAGCGTTGAAGAATATCAATTACACGAATTCTGCGATTCGAGGGAAACTACTTTCGAAGCGGCTGTCTACCTTCGCACAGTTTATGTCAGCCAAATGGTCACTAGCTTGATAGCGGCGAAGATAAAGGTTGCTCAGATAGAGAATACATCATTACCACGCCTCGGGTTGAACGGAGTTTTACTTTTAACCCGATTGAATAAACACTCCTGTCAATCTTCAATATTCCAACCAGTCAAGTTTTCTGTTGGACTGATCCAATCGTATTAGATTGGCCATCCGACCAACCGCGAAAATGAAAGATATACATGGCAAACCGCACAACCGAAATATTGGAAGTGCTTAAACGATATAGATGGGGACATATTAAATTCAAACTAAACCCAGCAGATTGTGCGACGAGAGGATCAAGCCGAACGAACTTAAAAAATCATCTGTTTTGGTGCTTACCGGAAACCAGAACTTATGAGTAATCTTGAACGAATGGCAAAAATACAAGTTATGACCAAAGGAATTAATAAATAAAAAACTCGAGTTATGATAAATAAAAAATTAGTACGCTGGCCATAATTCGAATATTTATAGTGAAATATCTAAAGTTAAACGCCATCTCGAAGACTAAGCCCAGCATTGGTTGGTGTGAATCTGAAGCCGAAAAAATAAAATTCACACAGCAGCAGTATTTTAAAGATGAAACACAAGCCATTGAGAAGACTAACAGTGTATCGCCGAAAAGTATTATCATAAAAGATAATGAAGGTCTTCTCTGAGTCGGAGGTCATATCGAGAGAGCCGTTGCACCATATGAAACAATTCATCCGATAAAACTGCCTTCAAAATCAGAGATTACTACAAAATTAGTAATGAAATATCATCGAATCAACCTATTTGGATTATTCACGCAAGAAACACCATAAGAGCCACACTACGTAAATGTATGTGCACTGCGTTAAACAACGACCGATTACCGGGACCCAGATAAGGGGTAACCTGCCAAAAGAAAGAGTGGAGCTAATTCGTCCATTCTTAAAACTTGGGTTGCATTTTACAGGTCCCATAAAATTATACTTCATTTAGAACTCGTAGTGGATCTGACAACCGATTCCTTTATAGCCGCATTGAACAGATTTTTTGCAAGAAGAGGTGTTGTTATACATACATCTTTTCTGATAATGGATGAAATTTCCGAGGCGCAAATCAAAAATGTCAGGAGTTTAATTTATTTATTATAAAAACAACATTGAACTAATACCAAATTCTATTTTTAAGAGATATCAGATGACCTGTATTTCAACTTTCTACAAGCGCCTCACTTCGGTGGAATATGGGAAGCAGGCGCCAAGTCGGTAAAAACACATTTAGAACTGGTAATTAGAAGTAACACACTATACGCAGGAAGTGCTTAATACGTCATTGGTTCAAATTGAAGGGCTTCTTAATTCAAAGCCGTTAAGTGCGCTATCACATGATGAAATATACTCTTTGATTCCAGCGAATTTTCTAATTGGCCATCTTATTACCATCATACCACAACCGGTCATCATTGAAGTATCGTACAACAGATTATTAAACTGGAATGTCATCCAAGGAACGACACAACTATTTTGGAAGAGATGCCACACCGAATATCTAACCACCATGAAAGCTCGTAGTAAATGGAATGTCAATAAAGAAAACTTACAAGTCAACGATGTTGTCGAGAGACGCGTAAGATAGCATAGGTAAAGCTAGAGATTTCTAAATAAACATCAGCATTTTGGCGGTCAGACCTCACGACTTCCCAAATGCTCTTCTACAATGCCAGAAAATCGAAGTGAACTTTAGCAGTCTAATTTCAATATGAGATGAGTTCACTGTCCAGAATGACAACCAGATGCTTTACTGTGTCGAATCCAGCAATCATTTTTCCAAAAAAAGATGGAGCACTGAGCTTTCAATGTAATCCTATGGCTGGTGAAGAGTATCAGACTAGTTTTCAAGGCATTAACAATCACTTCTCTAGACACCACAATTCTACAACTTGGAGAGCACGTTTCGTTAAGTCTGATAGTACATTAAGGTATATAACCTGAACCAGAACGACTAAGTCATCATAGCATAACTCTGAGCAGTGAAGGCAGATGGCTGTAGGTTTACAAGTAATTCGTCAATAACTAAGAACCACAGGAGAGGTGTCGGGACACCTCCCTGGGACCAACCTTTAGTAACTTTAACCGAAATAGAAAGGGAGTCCAGCTCGGCCACAGTAATGCGCTCCCTCAGCAAAGATCCAATCCAAGTAAATATGGTTTGGTCAATTTCAAAATTTAAGCAGGCTCCAGTGATGGAAGCAAATGAAGTACTAGTCACCCGCAATATCGAGGAAAATGCCCACAAGAATCTCCTTAATATTGTACTAAGCGATCTTTCAATCCTCGTAAAAAGTTCATGCAGCGCCGTTTCACATGATCTCCCAACTCTGTAAGCATGTTGAGTGCTACTGAGTGGGATGACAGATAAGTGATGATCCCTTATATATCTGTCAACAATTCTTTCCAGCATTTTGAGAAAAGTTGAAGAAAGTCTAATAGAGCGAAATGCCTTGGAATCGGTATAATCCGTCTTTCCAGCCTACCGGATGAACAAAACTCTGCTCTTGCTCTAGGACTGTGGAACATATCCAAACGCAAAGTACGCTCGACAGAGTCGAAGTAATGGTTCCTGAATTAGGGGAAACCCATGCTGTAATTCAGCAGGAAAAACTCCATCTGAGCCATCTGATTTATAAGGTGAGTAGGAGAAACTGCTCCAGCGCAACTCGCAAGGTGTTGAGAGTAACTGCATGCGTCAATGATGAGGCTAGCAATTCAATGTCCCCAGTAAAACATATATCACCAAACGAAACCAGCCGAGGTTCCAACTCAAGAGAGAATAACTCCCAGTTGGTTAGCTTCTAATTCTTAAGAGATAAGGTTTAAGAGTAGGTCTTCTAAGATTTAAATGGTCGGAGGTGAGAATGTCATTGATCACCCTCCAATTAAAGATCAAATCGATAGTCGACATTAAGCAAAAACTAATCAGATGTGCTCAGGTAATTAAGTAGAGATAAACTCCTACCATTAATATTCGTGCCACCTCATAACGTGTAATGAGGTTTAGCATCGCATCCTACCACTAAAGGTAAATGATTTGTCCTGCTCCACGAAACAAGGTTGCTAAACTCCTCAAATACTTCATTGGATATATGGAGCGTGACATACATAGCGTCATATTAACGGCTACGAATAAATTGTATGTTTAATTTGCAATGAAATAAAAGCAGTCCATTCCATTTCTTTGACATCAAGTGAGAACACCTAATTTATAAATCCAAATAAAATTTAAATAGAAAACTAATACAACAAAAATAATTATTGGACAACAACTCTATATTGGAGAGCATCCAAGGAAAACAGCATTTATTCTGTACAGTCCACTCCATTGTTATTCAAGCGCATACGCGTTCATATTTATGTACATACAAAGCAAATCAAACAAGACCTAGTTTACGTAACATACATTTTCACACAGTTCATTGACAATATACATAAAACACTTCCAGTTTCCTTTTGAACGCATATAACAACATCAACTGTCGTAATTTAATCCTTAAATACACCAAATGGGGGGGGGGGGGGGGGGGGGAATCCTTTTGTGTTATATACATTCTGGATACTCTCCATCCATGTTTAATTGTAAAAGAATTACAGTGTTTTTTTATCACTTTAATTTATGCCATCCAATTTTAGAATTTTTTTTTGTTCTCTCCTTACCCCGTATAGACTTATGTTGATCCTAAAACATATAATAATTGAGATCTTATAACATATAAACATAAATAAATTGTTTTGTTTGATGTTGAATGAAGCATATAATATACATTATGTATGTATGTATGTATGTTTATAGCATAAACGAGTATGTAGCGCCAAAGAAAAATGGTTAAGATAAAACCTAATGAATAAAAACACAAAAGAAATGTTTATTTATTTGTAACATGAATATATGTGTGTATATGTACATATGTATATGTAACAGACGCCTGATGTTAAGAATGTTTATAGGAAATATGGTAAGAATAATAAAGCTTTGATGTATCCATCCATCTAACCACTCTTTTTGTATATGGAAAATTCCTTGGAAAATTTATACAACTTTGCTGCTGTTGCTTGTTTCTCTGGTAAAAAAACCTTACACATAGCTTCTGTACAAAACCAATTTTGCTTGGTTGTAAACAATATTTTTTTGCTGTCCATCTGAAATTTATATATAGACAGCTTTAAAAATGGCTTGAAGAAAATAAATTTGTTAATGGAAAAGCCGGATGAATATCGCATACACCAAAACTGGGAACAATTATAACCACGCGTGTTGATGAAACAAAAAGGAAATTAAATTTTAGATTTCATCGATCCGATTTGATTAAAATGTTGTCCGCATCGTGAGCACGAATTTTGGAAAACAAAAATAATGTTGTTGCCTATTATTTTACAAAACTCTGAAGGATTTTTAAATACCATTTCCGATCGATTTTAAAGTCACTATATGCGTCACTATATACTATCGACAAATTCGTGATCAAATAATATTGTGTTCATTGTGAAAATTCAATGAAATCTAATTTCTAACAAATCAAAGTCTATTTACAATATTAACACAAACTTTGTCTTATTTCCATTTCGTATATATAAGTACATAAATGATGCGAAGAATTGTCAGCACGAAAATCTGTACAGGACTACCTCGATTAACGTTCACTCGTATAATACTGTTCCGTTATATAACGCGTGATTGTTTTTAAGTGAATAAAAAGTGTTTCCAATTAATGACCTTGGCAATCATTGCACAAGTAGTGAGCGCAATAATCAATCCTCGCAAGATGAGTTCAAATTGGACTAGGTAATACCGCCTTGAAAATATCCCAGACTTTAATTTCAGGAATATTTAAAATAACCTCTTAACAGTACAACTGTTGTTTATGTGTTTATTTGATTTACAGTGAACCAATACATTACATTCCTCCACCTGTGGCTGGAATATTATCAGCTTCTTTATCCGGATTGATTGAAAGTTTGATCGATTTTGGTTTTCGATTTTTGTTGGTGTAGCAAATTTTGAATGCTCTTGTTGATTTTGAACTTCGATTGTATTATCTGGTATAGTGATGGTAAATCTGGGTTATTACCACATAAGCGCAATTCATCAATGTGTCGGCTAATAATATTATCATTTCCAGTCACAACTCGGTATGACAAATGTCCAGATTTGGCTTGGTGATAATTGCTAGAATCCATTTAGAACCAGTCGCGTAGATTCGACCCCTGACATCTGATTTCTCAGATGGTGTTCAGGTAATTTATCGTACAATTTTTATTTTGAAACCAGAATCGTATCAGGATGAAGGATTAAAAATAAGTTCAACCCGACTTTTTCCGTACTGGTCAATTTCTTCAAGTAGTCCCTGGTGGACCGTACCATTCGTTCTACTAGCACATTGGATAACGGTTGGAACAGAGCGACAAACGTGTGGAGAATGCCGTTTACTTTGCAGAGATTTGAATGTTATCACTTACGATGAATGCCGTGCGTAGCAAAGATAGAATGCAGTAATTTAATGGCTCACGCTGTTGACGTAAATGATACAAGTTGATACTTCTAACCATTTGGAGTACGAGTCTACTGGGATGAAAAACACGTTCGACTGGAATAGCCTAGCGAAATCGATGTGTATACTCTCGATCAAGGCCTGTTTATTTTCTCTTGGCACGGGTTACGCAGGATTGAATATAACATTTTCGATGTCCTCGTATATCTTCGGCCACCACACATAGCTCCACGCAATTTATTGTGCCCTATTCCCGGACGATGGAATACGATGGAATAATCCTGCACCTGGCCCAGAGAAGGCGATCTATAACGTAACTCAATTCATTGCGGCTAAGCCAATTTGTGTCATCATATTTGGTTGACGGCTTAGACCATTTGCATTTCCATTCCCTGGCCGAAATGGTAAACTTTCCCAGTTGAACGCAAATAGTTATGACGTAAAATGTTTATTTGATTTTAAATAAAACCAAATCTCCTGGCCAAGTTGAAAGTACGGCTAATTTCTTATATAGCGATTAAGTATGGTCACCACTATGGCAGCGCTAATAATTTAAACACTAATAATTTATTTATCTTTGGTATGGCCACAACATATGTCTGCCACCGTAAGCTTTTCAATGTTAAAAGGGTTTATGTCAAGTCGGAATTTGAAAGCAACTTTTTAGCAAATAGCAGTTTTTACTTTGCAAGTAGTGTGCCGTTTAATGGACTGTGTGATATCCCATGAGATACACCCCCAAATATTGGGTTGTTTAGTTGTGTAAATAAAAAATTATATTACTTGTTTCAAAACTGGTACATCCACCACTTGTTATTTATTCATTGCTCGACTACTCGGGCGTTTGGGGCGTTCTGTTTGAGAGACGTATATTTTTAGTGCCATTGTTTCACTAAGCTCAATGCAGCGTAGCGGAATTATAGCACAACCAAGCTAAAATTTAGGCATTGCATATAGAGCGTTTCCCTTTCACCTTTAACACGAATTGATAGAAATGGGACAAAAGCAATCATCTGAAACCTTTTCCTCCCAATCACCTGTTTTTTTTCATTTGTGGTGTTTTTCACTCACGGCCACTCCACCACATTTATTCATGTTTTGAGAATTCCACCCGAAAAATTGATCAATCGATCTTTATACCGGAACCTGATTATTATATGTGCTAAATATTTATGTGGCGTTAGACGACTGATCATTGATCCTCTGCAAGTTTTTCAACGTTTATCTGCTTGATGACCAAACAGGATTAAGAACTTTATTTTGATTTTGAATCAATTTGACCGAATTACCATAAATTAATTAAAGTCAATTGGACCGAATTACCTTTTGTGATTAGGCTCAATCCCTTTAAGTAGCTTGTGCAATGGAAAACTTTGACGTAAAGTGTTCGTCAAATCGATTATGCTGCTAATAGCTAGACGTTTTTCATCGATGATTTCAATGTGTTCATCAAATAACCGCCACTCAATATTCCAACTTCAACAGCTATTTTAAAGAATGTATCGTTGTCAAAAATCGATCAAAATAAAGAAACTCTATTTATAGGAATGCTTACTACTATAGTCTTCGTATTTCAGTAGTGATACAGGTATGTGCATTTATTTTTTGAATGTGAAGTGAAATTTATGTTTTTATTATGTTGGATGAGCGTATTTGCATATTACCAAAACGGGGTTTGTTGGAGAGGCTGGACTCCTATTTTTGTTTTTGTTATATTAAATAAGAAATAGGTACTACTTTTGATCGACGACTGACATACATATTACATGGATTATGGATATATTAGTGATATGTGATTTAATGTTGTTTGTGTGTTATCATTTTATAATCAATTACCTTACATTATATTCTATTGTGGTTTTAGGTGAATTCGCAAATATGGTAAATTCGTTGCCTTTTATTTCCAATCAAGTTGGTACTTCAATACAACCGCACGATTCTTTAAGAATAGTGTGGAATCGACCCACAATTCTTGCTCTCATAAGGGCTTTTAAAGAAAAAAAATATTTATTTGGGACTAGCTTGCTAAAAAGCGAAGAAATATGGGATAAAGTACACTCGTTACACTCGTTATAACTCAATGTAAAGACAAATTTAACAATCTGAAACGTGTATACCATAAAAAATCAGAAAATGATCGTCGTACTAGAGCAGCACCTTTTGATTTCGACTATTTTGATGAGTTTAATGAAATTTTTGGAAGAGACCACTCTAGTAATCCAATAAATATTTCTTCCAGCATTGAGCTGAATTCAACTATTTATTTAGTTTCTTATTTGCAGAGATATTTCTGAACGTTTTGTGACGCCATTGTTTATTGGTATGTCCTGATGTTGACCTCGTCTAGGTAATTCCGCAGTAGTAATATGGGTTTCTGCAATAGTATTACGGGTTTGCTGATAAACCCTCCGTGATAAAAACATTTAGCATATCTTGATCGACGTCAAGACATATGTGAATACGCAGCAGGCAGTGATTGTTGCTGGAGCCCAGTCCGTCCTCTTCATATTTAACTGCTTCAGTCTCCGAAACCTCCCGAACAGCAAAGCAAAGCTGCGCTCTATTACTTGCCGGCATGATGAATGTTTTTGGTTGAATTCAACCTCTTGCTGCGATAAACGACCTTGTAGGGACTTAAATAAAATAATAATTTTATTTATTATTCAACTACAATAAACATGTATTATATATTTCATACAAAAAATCAGAAGTTAATCAGCAGTCGTTCTAGATAGAATTAATTCTATAAATTTAATAATCTGTAAAATTTATTTATAAAAATAAAAAAATAATAAAATTATAAAAAATAAATAGTTGGTGTTATAAAGTTATTTTGGGGTCGACAACACCCACAACTATATTGGTGACCTCGACGTGAACACAACAAAAACAAATAAAAAAAGTGTATTGCTGTCGACGAGTGAAAATTAGTTTATTGCCGAGTTTACAAACGTTCCACAATTCTGACTATTTTTTTTCTCGAATTGGAATTCGATATTAAATAGTACAAAGCCACATCTTGTTTGGAACATAAATATTTCATCGTGCAAAAATTAATATCGGTACATTCTAAGACGAATACAGAAGATAAACCAACGACAACATACAGCGAAGCCGTTCACCGATTTCCCGCGTAATTAGCCTATTACGCATATCAAACTACTTAACGGTGATTAGCTACATCGTTGCAGTACAACGGTCTGATTCCTGTTATAAAGCTGATACAAATTGCGCCATTTATCATAAAATTACGGATAAAATTCAACAGCGTTATTCACCGATCAGCAAACGACAACTCCAACTTTAAAAATTGTATCTACAACTACGATATCAAGGTCAGCGTTTCGTCATTCAACACAACCGTAAGCAGTTTGGGATACATATCCATCCCCGTTGAACAACACACATAAGGTCAAGTTCCCGTTCCTGCGACGTTTTATAATATTATAATTTTTTTTATAACTTTTTCTATTTTCTTATTTTTTTTTAGCAAAAAAATTGTACAGGATCACATAGAATTGGTGATATATCGGACATTGCGTTGGAACACCGCGTTTAATGATGAGAATTGCTTTTTACTATTACAGTATATATTTTCAAACTTGATATTGCTATTTCCATTCGATTTTCTTTACTTCCTCCAATATTATCTGAATAAACTTATATATATATATATATATATATATATATATATATATATATATATATATATATATATATATATATATATATATATATATATATATATATATATATATATATATATATATATATATATATATATATATATATATATATATATATATACATATACTTATATAAGTGCATACTTCTTTCGTTTCCGCTTTTACTATAGTATATCATAGTAAAGTATAGTATATTTTACTAGTATAACATATTTTTTTTTGAATTTGAATTTTAATCGGGTATTTAAACAAGTGAAGTTTTGTGAAAATTAAACGATGTCAGATAATGAAGATACAAACGTTAAAAAAGAACCGCGTATAGTGTAAATGCATCAACGTCTGTTCCATTTCCGCCTTTCTGGCATGAAATGCTGGGACTTTGGTTTTTGCAAGTGGAAGCCGTATTTAACACGAAACGAATTACCTCGGACTACCAACAATATTTACTAACGATTGCGTCTCTACCCGTCGATATTATTGCGACCGTTTCGGACATAATTTCAAAACCACCAGAGACAGGCAAATTTAATATTCTTAAATTGGAAGTGGTAAAACGACTGAGTTTATCAGAGACTCAACGATTGGGGACTTTAATAGGCGCTACAGCTATGGGTGATTTAAACCCTTCGGCGTTTTATCGTCGATTACAGCAGCTAGCGGGTTCCTCGACGGCAGTTACGGAAGAGTTTTTGAAAGCATTGTGGTTAAAAAGACTGCCGGAGCAATTACGTTCGATTATTCTCGTTCAGGAGTCCAGAACCAATGACCAAATTAACTGCCCTACCTGACAAAATATGGGAATTCCATCGACCATCAACGTCATCAGCGATCTATAGTGCCTCAAGTTCAAAGGAAAACTCGGCGACTGGAACAATAACTTTAGAAAGTCTAGCTACAGCTATTAATGAACTTCGACAACAAGTTTTCAAACAGGATCGGTCCAGAGCTCGAAACGTCTCTCGCAATCAGTCACGCAATAGACCATCTTCAAACTCACGAACCCGTTCTTCTTCAAGTAGACGAAATTTATGCTATTACCATTATCGATTCGGTATCGCTGCTAGAAAATGTTCGGGTGGCGCATGTAAATTTGTTGGTCAATCCCATAAATAAGAAATCAAACGATAAATCGGAAAACTAGATCGTCCCAAAGTAATTGCGACAAACGTTGGGACGACTCAAACACGTCGCCTATTTATTAAATGTCCCAAAACCAATTTAAGTTTTCTTATTGATACGGGAGCTGATGTTTCAGTTGTTCCTTCAAATTTATATAAAAATATTTCTCGCGATTCATGCAATACTATCTTCGCTGCTAATGGTTCTCCAATCACAACTTGCGGTGTAAGATTATTAAATATCGATTTATTTTTTCGCCGCGATTTCAAACATCCATTTATATTGGCGTCAGTTACCAGGCCTATCATAGGTGCTGATTTTTTGACTAAGTTTGGTATCGTAGTGGACTTAGCAAACAAGCGCCTTCTTAACTCAAATACGTCGTTAGTTGTCAATGCCATGGATATAGACGATCCATTACCGACAATCCGACTTTTCATGATCAACGGTCCATTTGGAGAACTTCTTAGACGTTTTCCTAATCTTACCCAAGAACCTAGATATGATTTACCAGTGAAACACAGCGTGGTGCATAGAATCGTGACGGAAGGCCAACTACCATTTTCACGACCGCGTCGTTTAGATACAGAAAAACACAAGATAGCGAAGAGCGAGTTCGAATACATGAACTCTCTAGGACTGTGCAGACAATCGGCATCATCAGTTTCTTCATCTTTACACTTGGTTCCCCGGCGCGACAGCAACGATTGGCGACCTTGCGGGGATTACCGAAGACTGAACAAAGTGACAGTACCAGACAGATATCCTCTTCCCCATATCCACAACTTTTCCTTAAACTTGCAGGATTGTACTATCTTTTCAAAGATAGACCTGGTCCGAGCCTACCATCAAATACCAGTAGCTGCTGACGATGTATATAAGACAGCAATTACAACTCCTTTTGGGCTTTTAAGAATGGTTATAATTGGCCCTCTGAATGCCAAACGGCTATAAACAAAACCAAAGCTGCCCTGGCTCAAGCAACACTTCTTGCCCACCCCGTAGAGCATGTGGAGTTCAGGATAACCACTGACGCTTCCATCACCGCGCTCGGGGCTGTATTGGAGCAGTATAACAAAAGATGTTGGGAACCATTGGGATTCTTTTCCAAAAAACTTTCCCTACCCGAACGTAAGTATTCTGCCTTCGATCGTGAACTGCTTGCCATTTATTGTGCTATCAAGCATTTCAGGTGCTTCGTGGAAGGTAGAATATTCACTATCCTTACTGACCATAAACCCTTGACTACTGCCATGGCGTCGAAGTCGGAGCGAAGTCCCCGACAGTTCACTACTGATATTCGATATATAAAAGGTGTAAGTAACGTGGTAGCAGATACCCTGTCCAGAACAAGCGAACACGAGGTCGTACCAATATGTAACACAGGCCTGGATGTGGAAAGACTAGTTTCGCTACAAACATCAGACGAGGAGTTTAGGACCCTTAGAAGTAAAACTGAGTCTAGTTCCAAATTAAAATTTGAACTGATACCTCATCCTGCCGTAGACTTAAGCATATGGTGTGAGACATCAACCGGAAAAAATCGTCCGTATATACCATCAGAATTACGTTTACTAGTATTCCAGAAAATCCACAATTTGTCACATCCTGGAATACGATCCTCGCGTAAGTTGGTGTCTTGGAAATACTTCTGGCCAAATGAATGTGGATACGAGATATTGGTCTAAAACGTGTCTCGCTAGCCAGAAGTCGAAGATAAATCGGCATACACGTTCCGAACACGGTCGGTTCGATATTCCTTCCAGCAGGTTTGAACATATCCACGTAGACTTGGTTGGTCCACTACCCCCGTCAAATGGCTATGTGCACATATTAACCATCATAGACCGATTTACTCGATGGCCGGAAGCCATTCCATTGAAAGACATGAGAACTTCCACAGTAGTGCACGCATTCGTAGACCAGTACATCTCAAGATTTGGTGTACCACTTGAGATAACAACTGACCAAGACAGTCAGTTTGAAAGCAACCTCTTTCAGGAATTATCATCCACAGGCAAATGGTATGGTGGAGCGATTCCATCGTACTCTTAAAGCCTCCTTGTATGCAAGAGAAAACACCCTGAACTGGAGCACAGAGCTACCATTTATTCTCCTTGGAATCAGAACTTGGGTCAAACCTGACCTCGGATGCACTCCAGCCGATCTTGTCTACGGACAATCACTAAAGGTCCCTGGAGAATTTGTAATGCATTCCTCAATACATCGACGGATCCTTCTTCACCTCAAAATACTCGAAGCCCCCCTCAAAACAACATTTTTATACATAAAGACTAGACGGACTGTAACTATGTTTTCGTCAGAGTGGACAGAGTTAAGGTTGGCTTAACTCCTCCATACGAGGGGCCTTATAAAATAGTGAAAAGACTTCGAAAGTATTTCGTTATAGATATAAACGGTAAAAACGTATCTATCTCCATAGACCGACTTAAACCAGCATACATGACGGACTCTGTGCGTCAAGGTAATCCACTTGCACAAACCCATGATAAAATAGTAAAGTTTTTAAATTAATAAATTTCGTTTTCCACAACACTTTTACTGCGGGGTGAGTGAATGTAGGGACTTAAATAAAATAATAATTTTATTTTATTTATTTATCATTATTTATCAATAAACATGTATGTACATATATATTTCATACAAAAAATCAGAAGTTAATCAGCAGTCGTTCTAGATAGAATTAATTCTATAAATTTAAAAATCTGTAAAATTTATTTATAAAAATAAAAAAATTATAAAATTATAAAAAATAAATAGTTGGTGTTATAAAGTTATTTTGGGGTCGACAACACCCACAACTATAACCTCCTCTATCCATGAATGGAGTGATGCACCAGTTCAACAAGGGATACGCCTTATCACCTAGGATGTATTCACCGTTTGGAATATAACTGTTCATATTTTCTTGTGATTTGAGGTAAATGTGAGAATTTTAAAAAATTCTAATAACTGGCACTGAACTTGGCCACCCGCAATAGATATCAATGTATCTCATCTCAGAATCACATATGTAATGTCATTGATGTGTAACATTTTCGATTGGTGTAGGCGGTAATATATTTTTTGGTACAGAAAGAGGGACGTATGCTCCATCTACTACCCCAATCAAGCCATTAAAAATAGTATTTTCAGCAAATTTTCTTTTCGTACTTTCCAATTGAATACCGGTTGGCCATTTTATAAATTGCCCCATTAATGCGTTCAACTGGTTTATTATTGGCACAAAGCATTTAAATAAAACGCTCTTTGCCATATTGAAGCGTTCACTCACGGATCTATAATTCAAAAATTAAATGGCAATTATATATTTATATTATAATTATAACTACAGGCTAGAAGCTTTAAATACCTGTTAGAATCTGGTGTAGCTAAGAGCCAAATTACAGCCAGAAGCTGATGCTTCAATTCAAATGGTGGCCTATCTCCTCCCACATGTATAGTGGTGTTTATTGAAATTAGATTTAATTATTTTTCAAATGTAGCCCGTTTCAACCGAAAATTTTGTTGAAACTGTAGGTCATCGTAGTGATTTACTTCGTCCACTATATATCCTGTAATTCGGGGTGGTTTTTCCGACTCGTACAACAATCTTGCAGTAATTGGTAACTGATCACGGTTTTTTTACACATTCTTCACCTATTGACCTTGAACTATGTATATAAATCATAATTTGTTCGTCTAATGAATTTCTTTACAGTTTTGGGTTTAGTTAATCAAAATGTGTGTTTAACATTACCACTTCATTTTATTTGCATCACAAGATATCAAATTGCGAATCAAATCACTCACGTTATTCTTTTAACACTCGATGACTCGACATGGTGTGCAAAGTAAGAATAAAAAAACTTATATAAAATTTGATTTAGATTAGATTTTTTCCAACATTAATAATGCAAGATTTCTATTTTGGTAAACAGTAAAAACATCATGCCAACGCTTTTTTATTGATTTATCTATCTTAATATTTGTCTTGTTTGGTTGAAGTGCAAGCTGTTTTTCAGATCTGCTCATTTTAGAAAAATATATGATATCTTGTTTTAATTGGCATGTGATTCAAGAAAATTTCGAGAAATGGTAAAGTACGCCGACAAAAAAAAATTCGTAAGTCGAATCCTAATTTTTACGTCTTGCGGTACACAGATGTGCAGGTAGCCAATTTAAACAAACTGCGAAAAAATTGAAAGAAAATCGTAAATCCCAGAAAGAAACCAGTTTATGAAATTGCGGAAGATTTGAGACAGATTACGGCTAATCGAGGTCCTGATGTAGCTATAGTTGAATTCAAAATTTGCCATCCAAACAGGTTGAGAATAAACCTTTATTACTTTTACTGTAAAAGTCTAAAGAGTACGCAACAAAAACACAAGATAGCGAAGAGCGAGTTCGAATAGATGAACTCTCTAGGACTGTGCAGACAATCGGCATCATCAGTTTCTTCATCTTTACACTTGGTTCCCCGGTGCGACAGCAACGATTGGCGACCTTGCGGGGATTACCGAAGACTGAACAAAGTGACAGTACCAGACAGGCTTTTAAGAAGGGTTTTAATTGGCCCTCTGAATGCCAAGCGGCTATAAACAAAACCAAAGCTGCCCTGGCTCAAGCAACACTTCTTGCCCACCCCGTAGAGCATGTGGAGTTCAGGATAACCACTGACGCTTCCAACACCGCGCTCGGGGCTGTATTGGAGCAGTATAACAAAAGATGTTGGGAACCATTGGGATTCTTTTCCAAAAAACTTTCCCTACCCGAACGTAAGTATTCTGCCTTCGATCGTGAACTGCTTGCCATTTATTGTGCTATCAAGCATTTCAGGTGCTTCGTGGAAGGTAGAATATTCACTATCCTTACTGACCATAAACCCTTGACTACTGCCATGGCGTCGAAGTCGGAGCGAAGTCCCCGACAGTTCACTACTGATATTCGATATATAAAAGGTGTAAGTAACGTGGTAGCAGATACCCTGTCCAGAACAAGCGAACACGAGGTCGTACCAATATGTAACACAGGCCTGGATGTGGAAAGACTAGTTTCGCTACAAACATCAGACGAGGAGTTTAGGACCCTTAGAAGTAAAACTGAGTCTAGTTCCAAATTAAAATTTGAACTGATACCTCATCCTGCCGTAGACTTAAGCATATGGTGTGAGACATCAACCGGAAAAAATCGTCCGTATATACCATCAGAATTACGTTTACTAGTATTCCAGAAAATCCACAATTTGTCACATCCTGGAATACGATCCTCGCGTAAGTTGGTGTCTTGGAAATACTTCTGGCCAAATGAATGTGGATACGAGATATTGGTCTAAAACGTGTCTCGCTAGCCAGAAGTCGAAGATAAATCGGCATACACGTTCCGAACACGGTCGGTTCGATATTCCTTCCAGCAGGTTTGAACATATCCACGTAGACTTGGTTGGTCCACTACCCCCGTCAAATGGCTATGTGCACATATTAACCATCATAGACCGATTTACTCGATGGCCGGAAGCCATTCCATTGAAAGACATGAGAACTTCCACAGTAGTGCACGCATTCGTAGACCAGTACATCTCAAGATTTGGTGTACCACTTGAGATAACAACTGACCAAGACAGTCAGTTTGAAAGCAACCTCTTTCAGGAATTATCATCCACAGGCAAATGGTATGGTGGAGCGATTCCATCGTACTCTTAAAGCCTCCTTGTATGCAAGAGAAAACACCCTGAACTGGAGCACAGAGCTACCATTTATTCTCCTTGGAATCAGAACTTGGGTCAAACCTGACCTCGGATGCACTCCAGCCGATCTTGTCTACGGACAATCACTAAAGGTCCCTGGAGAATTAGTAATGCATTCCTCAATACATCGACGGATCCTTCTTCACCTCAAAATACTCGAAGCCCCCCTCAAAACAACATTTTTATACATAAAGACTAGACGGACTGTAACTATGTTTTCGTCAGAGTGGACAGAGTTAAGGTTGGCTTAACTCCTCCATACGAGGGGCCTTATAAAATAGTGAAAAGACTTCGAAAGTATTTCGTTATAGATATAAACGGTAAAAACGTATCTATCTCCATAGACCGACTTAAACCAGCATACATGACGGACTCTGTGCGTCAAGGTAATCCACTTGCACAAACCCATGATAAAATAGTAAAGTTTTTAAATTAATAAATTTCGTTTTCCACAACACTTTTACTGCGGGGTGAGTGAATGTAGGGACTTAAATAAAATAATAATTTTATTTTATTTATTTATCATTATTTATCAATAAACATGTATGTACATATATATTTCATACAAAAAATCAGAAGTTAATCAGCAGTCGTTCTAGATAGAATTAATTCTATAAATTTAAAAATCTGTAAAATTTATTTATAAAAATAAAAAAATAATAAAATTATAAAAAATAAATAGTTGGTGTTATAAAGTTATTTTGGGATCGACAACACCCACAACTATAACCTCCTCTATCCATGAATGGAGTGATGCACCAGTTCAACAAGGGATACGCCTTATCACCTAGGATGTATTCACCGTTTGGAATATAACTGTTCATATTTTCTTGTGATTTGAGGTAAATGTGAGAATTTTAAAAAATTCTAATAACTGGCACTGAACTTGGCCACCCGCAATAGATATCAATGTATCTCATCTCAGAATCACATATGTAATGTCATTGATGTGTAACATTTTCGATTGGTGTAGGCGGTAATATATTTTTTGGTACAGAAAGAGGGACGTATGCTCCATCTACTACCCCAATCAAGCCATTAAAAATAGTATTTTCAGCAAATTTTCTTTTCGTACTTTCCAATTGAATACCGGTTGGCCATTTTATAAATTGCCCCATTAATGCGTTCAACTGGTTTATTATTGGCACAAAGCATTTAAATAAAACGCTCTTTGCCATATTGAAGCGTTCACTCACGGATCTATAATTCAAAAATTAAATGGCAATTATATATTTATATTATAATTATAACTACAGGCTAGAAGCTTTAAATACCTGTTAGAATCTGGTGTAGCTAAGAGCCAAATTACAGCCAGAAGCTGATGCTTCAATTCAAATGGTGGCCTATCTCCTCCCACATGTATAGTGGTGTTTATTGAAATTAGATTTAATTATTTTTCAAATGTAGCCCGTTTCAACCGAAAATTTTGTTGAAACTGTAGGTCATCGTAGTGATTTACTTCGTCCACTATATATCCTGTAATTCGGGGTGGTTTTTCCGACTCGTACAACAATCTTGCAGTAATTGGTAACTGATCACGGTTTTTTTTACACATTCTTCACCTATTGACCTTGAACTATGTATATAAATCATAATTTGTTCGTCTAATGAATTTCTTAACAGTTTTGGGTTTTGTTAATCAAAATGTGTGTTTAACATTACCACTTCATTTTATTTGCATCACAAGATATCAAATTGCGAATCAAATCACTCACGTTATTCTTTTAACACTCGATGACTCGACATGGTGTGCAAAGTAAGAATAAAAAAACTTATATAAAATTTGATTTAGATTAGATTTTTTCCAACATTAATAATGCAAGATTTCTATTTTGGTAAACAGTAAAAACATCATGCCAACGCTTTTTTATTGATTTATCTATCTTAATTTGTCTTGTTTGGTTGAAGTGCAAGCTGTTTTTCAGATCTGCTCATTTTAGAAAAATATATGATATCTTGTTTTAATTGGCATGTGATTCAAGAAAATTTCGAGAAATGGTAAAGTACGCCGACAAAAAAAAATTCGTAAGTCGAATCCTAATTTTTACGTCTTGCGGTACACAGATGTGCAGGTAGCCAATTTAAACAAACTGCGAAAAAATTGAAAGAAAATCGTAAATCCCAGAAAGAAACCAGTTTATCAAATTGCGGAAGATTTGAGACAGATTACGGCTAATCGAGGTCCTGATGTAGCTATAGTTGAATTCAAAATTTGCCATCCAAACAGGTTGAGAATAAACCTTTATTACTTTTACTGTAAAAGTCTAAAGAGTACGCAACAAATCACAGGTGCCGATTTTCTATAGATCCGGAACGAATTTACAGCGTTAAACGAAGTACTGCTATTTGTACCAAGATTTTAATTGGAATGGTGTGCGATACACACACAGTCTTGAAACTTTCTGTGTCGTTTCTATGTCATATAGCTCTACACTCTGTTTTCTACATTTTGTTGTTGTTGTTGTTTTTTTTAAGAAGTATATAAGAACATTTTTTGAATAAATTTTAAAACTTATATTCAAATCTAATTTTTGTAAAAACGACACAAAAAAAATTTAAAATTTTCTTCTTAAAAATTTCGCTATGTACACCATCATCAAATAATTTGCATAAAAATATTAAAAAAAAAAAAAAAACGGAAAGTAAGAGATGTTTGAGTATCATAATAACGTGACATAAATTTTTTATGTACACAAAATGTATAGAAGACAGTGTTTTTTACTTTTTTTATGTTGTGTATAAATATTCTGTACACTGTGTACATCCTAGATACGAAGAGTATTGTTTCGTATGTTGACTTTGTCTGTTATATTGTGTGCCAACATTCTGCGGGTGTATCGATAGCACCGCGCACGTTTAAAAAACTGTTTGGATACGATAATTTATTAGATTCGCATCATAATATATATGAATATGACCTTGAAATATTTGGAAGGTCTAAAATGTCCTTTGAATCGGATTTGTTATCAGAGACAAATATTAACATACCGCAGCAAATAAAATGAAAGAGTATCCACCATATACCAACAATTGAGAATAGTAACCATATAGGTTCTATAAGATACCTCAAAGATGGGGCTTCGGCAGACCGCTATTCCTGGAAAACCACAAAGAACATTGAAACCGCAATTTGTTGAAACTGTCAACTAAAGCATTTAGCTTCAGAATGTCCTAAATAAATCGAGTGCTGAAAAACTTAGTTCCAATAGATTTCAAGTTAGTGCGGCTGAAAATCTGTAAAACAAATGCAATTGGTGTTACATCACTATAAGCTTGGTTGGAATAGTGCCTAGGTATTTCATTTAATTTTAGTTCAGGAGTCACTTTGATGCGAAGAAAATGTTCCCAGTAGTTCGAGCTTTTAACATATATATATATATATTACTACTATGCCGGTATGCTTAGCCAGGTTATTAACGTCCCTGCCAACGATGAGGCGCATACTGGTCTTCTATTTTACTAACTTTTTTTAAAACTTTTACTTAAGATAAAAAATTTATGTTTTGATACTTATATCTACCTACCGCTCAAGACGGCCACTCAACTCTTATGTCTATAATAAGTTGATCACTAGCTTCATGAGTGAGATCCCAGTCACAGAAGATGTGTTTTATGGTATCCTCGCTCTGCCCACATTCACAGGTGCTTATGAGTCCTCTAGACTCAGTCGGTACATTTAAGAGGCTATTCTTCAATGCCCCGGTAACATTTTGGTAAACCATACACTTAGAGAAATCTTTGGCTGCAATCTCGCTTCAATGTTTGGCAGATATATGTTATTCTACCATCCATTGAATGCGACCATCTATATTGCCATATTGCTATATAGACTCTTTTCTCGTTTTCTCGTTAAACCCTCTTCTCTTTTCCTTATTTTGTTGTTGGCAATTTTCTCATTTAAGAGTATATCAATAGGTATCATGCCGGCCAAGACAGGAACGGCGTTCTATGGGCACCAACGTTACTTGAAACCCCTGGTCTTTTTAGCAACTCATTTTAGCACAGCGAAAACCTTCTTACTATTTTCCGCGACTCTCTTGACATGTGAAGTTACTCCAAGTATTTCATCGAAGTCAACTACCAGCCATTTAACAGTTTTCACCATCTTAATTCTTGTTTCCTAAATGGTTTCCTAATGTCCAGTAAACCTTTAAGTTGGATTATAACTGTCTATGTAGAGGAGAGCTCCATTTCGTATAACTTTTGCACCAGTCTACCATCCTGTCTATATGGCCAATTGCGCTTTTGCTTGAATACTTTGTCTTGTGTTCCAAGCATAGAGGACCTTATCGTCCTCGAATACTACTTCTTGGACTTCTTGGTTCATGCTTCCGTGGAAGATAATATTCCAAAGGTAAATCAAATTGAATATCTTTAGCTGACATTATACTGGGGCACCACAAGTTGTCGAACGCGCCAGATACATCTAGGCAAACTCCAAAATTGTACTTTTGGCCGACTCTTTGACTATATTGATCATTTTGATCATTGCGTCCTCTGTGGACCTATTTTCTCTAAAGGCAAATTGTTTGCCACTGTATAGGTGCCGTTTTTTTTGGAATATAACCTGATGGCAATTAATTTTTCAAATTATTTACCTAGGACAGGCAACAACAAGATAGGTCGATAAGATCTGCGATCGATTTGTCACCTATCTCCGGTTTTCCTAATGATAACTAATTTTCCATATTTCCAAGCTTTGGAAAATACTATTTTGCTAAGGGAAGTGTTCATAAAGCTCATGATACAGAGCCCTATAATAGGCCAAGCACGTTGTATCACGTAAATCTCGATATTGTCTAGGCCAGCTTTACCAGCTTTCATAGACATGAGAGCCAAAGTGGCCTCTTCCGCCATTTTGTTACGGATCATACGTATCAAATACAAACGCATAATTTATTTATTAACATTTAGTTTATGTCTAAAACAAATAGTGTTTGGTTGCAGCTGATGTGATTGAATTCTTTGACGTGCCGATAATGGTTGATTACATAGAGAGTCTGTGTTTAATCCTAGTATTTTAAGACTCATACCTATAATTCGTATATTTAAAGTTCACGTAGTGGCCAAGATGTTTAATTCTAATCTTTATCAAGATAATACCATACATATTTTGAATAATACTAAAGATATTTATTAATTTATGAATTATTTATTTTTGTTGTTGTTTTCTACTTAAGCTTTTAATTTAGCCATTAAGTTCTAACTTAATTTTTTTTTTGTTAAATTTAAATTTATTTTCGTTGAAATGGAATCTCTTAAGTATATTTTGCAACTGTCCATTGCGGAACAAGAAGTTGAATATAAAGTCCGAGGGCTTTCTAGTAATGCTCAGGACGCTAAGGATATATTATGTAATCTTTTAACAGCAGAAAAGTCGGATAAAACTTTATGTCCAAAAGAATGCCATATGAAATTTAAACCAGAACAGGAATTAGAATTGTTTGAGCAACAAGGAATATCACCTGCACTTGAATTTATAATCACTGGATTAGTTAAGTCAATCCACTATAGAGATAGAACACAGAGGTTAATTAATAGCTTAGGTGATATCGGTAATCTGAGTATAACGTTTTAAGTAATTGGCGTAGATTGTTCAATTGGTTCGTTAAACTATGGCAAGAATCCCGAGATGTTCTTCAAACAGAATCAGCGGTACATGAAAGACCATTAGAAGATCGAATTACTGCTCCAATATAGTAAACAAGTATTTTCTCCTGTAAAATCTACCGTCACAGTTGACAAGTCTCATAACCAAATCACATCTGTATTAGATATTAGCAATAAAAAGTTGATCCAACCAGTCAATGAATTTTTTGCACAATTTGATAATAGGCGGACAAGTAATGTTCAGGAGATGAATAATCCACAGTTTACGAATTTTTCACAGCAATTAAATGCCTCGTTAACTGTTCATGAACCAAGCACGTCTAAGAATGCAAACTTTTCGCAAACTACTACACCCTGTTCAAAAGCTAAATATCAAAGTGCGCCTCAATATTTTTTGAATAATTTCTATAAAATTCGACAAACCTGGAACCTGTCATTTGATGGTAGTAAGTCAATGAGTGTAGACAATTTCATTCATCGGTTAGAACAGCTAGCTAGAGATGATGGTCTTCCTGCAGCAATGTTAACGAAACCATTTCACTTATTTGTGACAAAAAATGCTGAAGATTGGTATTGGATATATAAGTTGGATAATCCCAATACAAACTGGTTATCAATGAGAGATGCTATACTATCTTCAGCAGTTACGATTACGAAGATCAAATTCGTGAGGAAATTGGTCGTAGGGTGCAAGAGAAACGAGTAACATTTTCTAGCTTTGTGTTAAATATTCAGAAATTGAACATCAGACTTACAAATCGTCTCACTGAGATTGTGTCAGAACATGAACCCCGCACTTAAAAATGTCACGTTGCCATACCAAAACTCCATTAGAACGTTACAAGATCTACGTGTACTTTGTCAACGTTACGAAGCAATGTGGGATCAAACAGGTTATAATCCAAGACAATTTCACGATACATCCAAGTGTCGAAAATTAGTAAGTGAAATTGACTCAAACATGGGAGTTTTAAACGATGTTCGTCATTACACTCCGATAAACAGTACATCGTTTATTCCAACGCCAACTCCGTTAGAATTCAAACATACTGAACCATTGATTGAAGCATTTAGTCCCCGAAATATCCGAAATCGGATGAATGATCCCTCCATATCACTGATCTGCTGGAATTGCAAAGATCTGCGTCAGAAATATCAAGACTGCCATCAGCCTTTCAATAATATTTTTTGCTTCGGTTGTGGTGCTGATAATGTTCGGAAACCATTCTGTCTGACATGCCAGAATAGTCCTTCGGAAGACTCTCGTTCGAGTGTGACTGTGGTGAGGCGACCGCACTCGGAACAGACGATTCATCAAAACATACGAAACCATATGAACCAAACGCCTCCGAAATAAGCATAAATCGAAATTTTCACAGAATACGTCGAGCTATTAATTATTGAAGCGTATCAGTAAGCGTATTAGGAAAAAACTCTTTAGAGATCAAATTTAATAAATTGAACTCAAGTATCTCCACAGCAGATGGTACCTTAAATAAAACTACAGGTTATGTCACATTACCCGTGACGTTCGGAGACAAGACTGAAAATATTAAATTTTGTATAGTACCAACTATGAAATCTCCACTATATTTAGAAATTGATTTCTGGAATACTTTTAATATTACACCAAAACTAACACCTAATGAAATTTTGGAAGTCTGTCCCGAAAACAACAAAATGCATGTATTAAGTGCACAAGACAAAGCCAGATTAGATAGAACCATCGCTTTGTTTCCATCATTTGAAAAAAATGGACTCGGTAGAACTAATAAACACTGTCACGAGATAGAGGTCACACCTGGGTGCAAGCCAATAAAACAGCGGTAGCCTTAAGTTCCAAGGATATAAGTTTTCAATTCAACATCAACGAGGAAAAGATAATGTCGTTCCTGACACTTTATCACGAATACACTGTGATACAATTGAGGAGTTGGAAAGTAAAATTCCAAAAGTGTTGGAAGAATTCAAAGATAAATCAGCAGAATTCGACGAAAAGGATTATTCAAAGTTGCGCCTAAATATCAGTATAAATCCTAGTGACTTTCTTGCTTTCAGAATCCATGAAGACCGGATATTTATCCGCCTAGAACCTAAAAAAATGGACGATTTATCAGACTTATCAGTATGAAAAATGAGGATTACCCTCGAGTTGCGAGAAAGTTTAATTCAGCAACAACATGATGATCCGATGTCAGCCCACGGAGGTATAGCAAAGACTCTAGAAAAACTTAGAAGATTTTACTTTTGGCTTTCTATGGCAAAACAAGTCAAGGAATACGTATCAAAGTGCAGTGTCTGCAAGATGACCAAACCTCAAAATCACATAACGCGACCACCAATGCGAGACTGTGTAATATCGAAAGACCTTGGCAAAGGGTGTATATAGATTGGCTTGGACCTTATCCCCGAACAAGCCAAGGAAAAACAATGATTCTTCAAACTCTATGCCCCCTCTCTCACTCACTTACAATTACACAACCAATTATATATATATAATACTTATTCTTGTTTTTTTATATAAAACGGCTCATCATATGACGGATTGATTAAAACCGTAGCTGAAGTTAAACACTTTTTTCGGTGTTCAAATGTCAATTGTGCCTCGGCCGGCCATTGGAATTTACCTTTTTTTAAGCAATCACTGTGACTGTCGAGTAATTATTAATGAATCTGCAATACCAGCCCGCCGTTCCAAGAAGTCGTCTTGTTTGTCGAACGTTCGTCGAAATAGGTAAGTCAAGTATTGCATCGATTGGTGGTCTGGTGTGAAGCTGTCTTGGGGGAATCAAGTTGGTACTTGTTGCCAGCTCCGTATCTTGCAGCTTCCACAAGTGTGCGTGTTACCTCCCCGTGGTGACCACCGGGCAACTAATACACCATGTTTTTATGTGGTGTGCTAGGCGAAAACACGGCGCTAAACAACTGGGCCGGGTTAAGGTGTCAACCGTACCGTGCTGATAACCGGCCAGGCTGGGGGCCCAGTATAAAAACTAGCCCAGCCTCTAACGGTGTATCCGGATACTTGGCGCCCTCCGGATCATGTAGCCTTACCTGTGTATTGCGGATCTCTGCACAGGTGTACCTCCTTTCTCCGCTACTCGTGGGACCTATTATGGCAGATCCAACAAATAAAAAAGAGACCGGCGCTCTTAAAAAACCGGTAACCAGCGCTGTGGAGACATCGGCCTTTAGGCCCGGTCTCCAAAGTGCAAAAAGCGGCTTAAGGCCAAATGAGGCTGGCCCCTCGAAACCAAAGGGCAAAGGCACGAATGCTGGCCCTCCAGCGTCAGTGAACTACCAGACCAGGAAGAGAGCCTGGCGCATGATCTCCAAGATCAGCAACATTCCGTTGGAGCAGAGAACGGATAGGGACAGGGATACGCTTGCTGAGACACAGCAGGAGGGTTCGGAAATCTCACAGCCGAAAAGGCAGAGATCTGATGATGAACCACCTACGGAGGCTTAAAAGAAGCGGGTTCCAGGAAATATTACCAGGCCCTTCAACGAAGTGCTAAAGGAGCACCTGATCATGGCAGTCGTTGACAGGGCTCAAGAAGATGGGAGCTTTACGGCCCTTAACTAGAGGAAGGTGGAGAAGGCCTTAGCCGCCATCTTCTTAAACATAATGAGGGAAAACCCAGGACCTGCTCCGTCCTGCCGTGACGGAGGGTGGCACCGGGGTCACGTCAAACTGACTGCCTGTGCCGATGAAAGGTGACCCTCTATAAAAAGGCAATCGGCAGCCTGGGCGAAGTCTGGCCGGGGGCCAAATTAGAAGTAGTGACTAGGGAAGAAATTCCCTGCAGGCCAAGGGCACGAGCCTGGATACCTGCTGAGCCTAGTGATCCAAGGGAGATCTTGGAAATGTTGAAAATCAGCAATCCAGATCTGCCAACGACCACTTGGAAGGTTGCCAGGTTAGAAGAGGTAAAGGCGGAAGCAGATCACAGATCGGCATTCATTATCATCGACAGAGAATCCGTGGGTGCTTTGGCAAAATCTGGAGGCCTGATCAGCTATGGATTTGGAGCGATTACGCTCAAAATTTATAAGCGCGATGAGGCTGACAGATCTGGGGCGCCTGCAGCAGAGGGGGAAACCACGTGTGGTTCCCGCCTGGTGTTGGTGGCCCAGAAGTTCGCAGCATCCCGGAGGATGCACAGGAGACACTATCCCTGGACTCGGAGATTTCGAGATCATTGGATTCCTTGATTTTATTTTAAGTACTAACCTAAATATATGTAATATCGGGTGTAAGCCAACTTTTATTACTAAAAATAGACAGGAAGTGTTGGACATCACACTTGTCTCGGATTTTATTAAGGAGAGGGTATTGAACTGGAAAGTGTCCGAAGACCATTCCTTTTCTGACCATTGTTATCTCCAGTACGAAGTGGATACTAAACCCACTAGGAAACCACCCTTCAGAAATAGGAGGAAAACTGATTGGGATTGTTTCAGGACCATTCTGGGTAACTTATTACCGGTATCGGTTCCAAACCCTCCTGCATCTACACAGAAGCTTGATGCTCTAGTAACCAAGCTATCTGATGCTTTTAGCAAGGCCATGTTAGGTGCATGTCCTATCAGTAGGCCCTTGGGTAAATATCGGCCACCCTGGTATGAAATGCAGGAGACTGTTCAAGAAAGCGAGGAACACAAATGCTGCTGCAGATTGGGACTGTTATAAGGAAGTCCTCAAAACCTACAAATATGAGCTGAGAGCAGCCAAAACGAGGGCCTGGAAGCTCTACTGTGGCAATATACACGCTACGCAAAGTACTATGTTCTAGTCCTTCCATCCCGGGTTAACATTCACATTTTCTTGTATGAGCGGGTGTACTCTTCCACCACAACAAATTGTTGTTTGTAATTAGTATCTCATTCGTCTTCAATTTACCTGTGCTGAATAGACAAAGCCCCACGGTTCAGCATTACCATGTTCTGTAATGAACTCTTTTAAGCTGATTTGGCTTTTGTCTCTTATATTTTTAAAATACGCCTCTCGGTGTACTACATAGTTAAGTGATTGATTATATACTTCAGGTCTTTTGCCAGGCTTTCCTAGATGCAACTTAGTTAGCTGTTAAAACACTCCCAATTGGCATGCCTTAAGGCATACCGAGGAACTTTTGTTTAATGCTAGGGTGTATTCTCCGAACCCAAGATCGAGACAATATCTCTTTGGTCACTTCTAGCTATAAATTATTCAACGATAGGGCACCTCTCTTGTTTGTGTGCTTATCGTGCCAACATATTCCATTGGATCGTCTGAATATTGGAAGTAAATACACACCAGTAAGAAACTTCCTAAGTTAGATCTCACCTCTACACACAAACAGTGTGTGTCGCAGTACTATATGAAACTTTAAGAACCTCAAGATCGTTGTTAAGGTTGCTAATTGCTGCTTTAATATTTCCATTGTTTCCAATGATTATTCGAGTATTTCCACTATTTCTGATCGTTCTTCACAGCCTCTTTTAATGCACCGACTGAGTCAGCGGATACAGGTTGTATGGTGGGTTGCTGCACCCTTTAGATGTGACCACTAATTCGTTGCCTCCCTTCAACCTCGTCCAGGTTATATGAGAAAATCCTGGGGAGGGGGGGGGGGGGGGTGGGTGCGAAATCCAGGGTAAAACTATACGTACTTTCTTATCACTGATCTAGGACAGATGAGATAAATCTGGCAGAGAAAAAGTTCAGATTATTGTTGGCGGGTAACATTTTTCATTGGCTTAAGATGGATGGAAAGCTAGACGAGACCCTACAAAATTAGATTCGCGTAATTTCACGACCAGGACCAGATCATAGAAGGTCCCAAGGCCCGATTTACTGTAGGGCTCAAAATCATAAAAATGTTGATGCAAAAAGCAAATTTGACGGTTACAATTCTCAATTTTAACCGACAAATTTAAAATTCTATTTTAAAATTGCTTTAATAAATTTTAAAATTAAATTTTATCCGAAGCATGTTGGTTATTTATCCCTTTATGGTGGCTTGCACCAGTGACAGTCGTAATAAAAATAAATATTCAAGCATTGTGTACAGATAATTTTGGATGGAAGACCCGTTTACCACTTATCAAGATGAAAAGGTACATGAATACAAATACAAATACGAAACTCACTCTGCATGGATTAACCAATTAACCAAACCAGATGGCGAGACGACGATCAAATTACTATCAACCAAATCGAAGATATCGCCTATTACATTCCTCGATGGGAGATTTGTGGTGCCCTTCTTTTAACCATACTCCTTTAAACCGTTAAAGGAGCATTGAAAACGCAAGTTGATGAAATTATGACTTGGACAGATTCGACCATCGTTCTGAATTGGCTATCAGCCCATCCCGCAAAATGGAATACCTCCGTCGCAAATAGTTGACCGGTGAGATACTTATGCAAATGAATTGAGCTTAATGGAAACATGTGCATCGCGTAGACGATTGTGGTGACTTTTTATAAAATAAAAATTTTGTCGTTTTCATTGTAGTGAAAATCTTCTTTGACAAGAAGAGTTTGCAAACATTTTTTGCCATATCGTTCACATTTAGAATGTTTCCGTGTAATCTTGAGAGATTTGGCAGTGATGACAATTAATTTTGTCTATAAATTGCAAAAATTCGATTTCCTCATCGGTTTTGTCAGTTTGAGTACCGATACTTTTCAGAGTTGGTATACATTGACGACTTTCGATGGAACCAATGCATTATCATTCTGTGATACAAAATTTTCATCTGCCAATTGACACAACATTTGATTGTCTGAATTTTTTGTTCTTTTGAATATATTCAGCACAGGGACTGCAATTCATATCAAATGGTTGGAAGAAGTAATATGTTGTGCCAGAAAGTCGTTTTGACATACAATGTTATGTTTATTTACAACCTCATTTGGAAAAAGACCAACAGAATCTATCAATGCTCGTTGTTTTGTTAGGTAAGGTTAGGTAAGGTTGAGAGGCCCTTAGCAGCCTCTCTTAGACCGGTGACGGTCCAATGTGATACCACAAGATCTTACTTCCATATTAATAATTAAATAAATACCAACACATACATACATTAATTAGGAACTGATCGGCTAGTGGATTTATTGTCCTTTGAAAGCTGCACAGTATCCCTATTTTGTATACGGCTACAAGTCCGTCTTTTTAATTGGCCATCTGCACACTGTATAGCTCCATGCTAACCTGTACCTCGACCTTTACTAACATGAACGATGGATTGGCCCATGAGTTTTACATTCCAACAGAGGGTCATAGATGTTTTCAATTTAATCACCGACCGTAATCGGGAGATGAAAAATCCCTTTTCATCCCGCCTTTGTTGGGATTCGATCCAAAGGTCGCTTTCCACGCAGCATTGAAGGACCGGTTGCGGGTACTAATGTTAGTGTCGACTATACTTGTTCCAGTTTGTTTTTATGGGATTCCTAAACGCTTTCCGGGAAGCAGGGGAAACGTCAAGGCTGAATGTTACATATCGATGGTCAGAGAAGAAATGTTCCCCCGCCAATCTCCATTCCTTGACCATATAATAAATATTATCTGAGGCGAAGGTTACGTCCAGAACCTCCTGCCGATTTTTAGTAATAAATGTGGGTTCTTTCCCAATATTACACACCCAAAGGTTAGTATTTAATAGGTAATTCAAAAACAACTCACTCCTTTCGTTGATGTCTGTGCTGCCCCAGATTGTTTGATGCGCATTAGCTTCACATCCAAGGATCACCCCAATCTTCTTTTTTCCCGCTTCGAGAATAAGATCCCACAAGAACCACTCGACTGACAGCAGTTATGTCACCATTGCTGTATTGGGAAAGTAGAAATATGTTTAAATTATTTTTTCCAAGAATGCAGGATATGATTTTCCCAGAATTGCTTGAGTGTAATAGGTTATACCCCTTCATTCTAAGACCACCAATCGTGTTATTGTTTATCCAAAGTTCTTGAATAAGGACCACATCCTCTCCTGATCCAGTCAGTCTGAAGAGGCCCACGCGCCTTCATATGGTGCAGGTTAATTTGTATGATATTTAGCAAAATATCAAGTTAAGCCTACTTACCACTTTTCACTCCTCACTGCCGCAGGCTAATGTCTGTTGGTCCTAGTAGATTTTCCGGCTTCGTCCGTATCGTCTCCCTTGGAACTTGGTTACACGATGGTGGCAGCCCCTTCATCCTGCGATTAGGACAAGTAATCCCCGTCCGACACAAGGGGAAGCCGGCTGCCCATCTTCTCTCCGAAAGCAGCCATTTCGAAAAGCTTCATTGGTTGGATTGTTTCCCCTTCTAGTGTATCTGCATTTTGTGTGGAAGTCAATTACTCCCTTATAGTCACGGCAAGAGGACCTTGACTTTGGTGCCCTGGTTTCGCCCCCCTTTCGTGTCGTGGAAGGAGCCCCACCTTTATGGTTCGAGTTCTCCCGCGATATTTTCGGCCTTTGGATCCATTTACGCAGGTAAGGCTACTTACAACTGGAGGTTGCCTGTGCTGATTCTGAATGAAATTCAAAAAAGAAACGTAGGAAAGATATGACTCTGAGTAATTATACGAAATCCACAATTCATTGAAAAATTACATTCCAATCATAAATCAAATTTCTGCCCGTACTTCTATTTAAACTTAAATTTATTGAATGTTATCAATTATTTTTTGTGTAAGATAAGAAAATATCGAAAATTAAAATTAAATGTACACATTTAGTACAATTTATATCTTCAAACTGTATACACAAGTGTTTAAGTAGTGTTCTTCGTGCATTTAATAGCAAAAATATGGAATTTCAAATCAATGACGTACCATTCAAAATGGCCGAAATTTCGCCCAAACTATTCAATTTACAATTCTTATCGGACATTACATTTGTCATCGAAGGCAAACAGATTTACGCGCATTCACTGGAATTAATGAAACGAAGTGTTGTGTTCCAAAATCAGTTGGAACCTACGATGGGCGAAAAAATGCTCATTCCAATTACTGATTATGGATTTGACGTTTTTTATCAGTTTATTCGATTTATATACACAGACGAGTGTCTTATCAGTAAAGAAAACTGTTATGAATTATTGAAATTGGCGAAAGAGTATAAAGTGATCAGATTAGTTAATGTTGTGCAAAATTCCGATTGTTTTAACTATTTAACGTTGCTAGACTTTTGTATTGTGGAAAATCATCAGATTGCCTTAAACTATCTTAAAACTGAAGTGGCTTACTATTTAAACGGCTATATAAAGGCAACCGAATTTTTATCGATTCACCCACAAACCGTAGAAGAAATTTTAAAATTTAATCAAATCGATGTTGATGTATCCGAATTGGATTTACTCGATGCATTGATCCGTTGGATGAAACAACATTGCATTCAAAACCAAATTCAATTTTCCGAGTGTCGCAACAAATTTGAAAAATTAATTTGTCTAATCCGATTTCCAACGCTGTCCAATGACGAGCTGGTTGATGTTAACACTAAATATCCTGATTTATTAACAAAAAGTGATTTATCGGATATAGCTATCCAAAAAGTTTTCGGTGTTAAATGTGAAAACCGAATATGGAATAATGTACCCAGAATGAATATTGAATGGCCCTTTGAAGATAAAGTGATGACAAGTGATAAAAAATTTGAAACAAAGTTTTCCGTTGCTTCTGAAATGATTCTGATAAAATCCGATTTTTGTTGGTTGTTGAATTTCCTTAAGTCAAAAATCTAAAATTGGATTACTTTCAAAACATTAAGTTAAATCTGGTGTACATAACCAAGTTACTCAATAATTTGCTCTATTTGAAATGGTCTAAATAATTTATGTCTAACGGTAAGCACAATCACTTCAGTATCTTCGTTAGTATGGTGGTTTGAGTAGCAGCTACAGAGTATGGTGTGGTATCATCATTTATTTGAGTCGACGATCGAAGTTGTTGCTATGAGTTGCAAAGACAGAATGGCCATTATTCTTCACACCACATTATGTTCGAGAAGCCAGGCGTGAACAAAAAACTCAGAGGAGAAATGAGCAAAGGCGGAGCGAGAGGGAGAGAATGTAATTAATGTGCAAATTTCATTGATATATAGTAATCAACCACTTCACAGATTACTTTTTAATAAATACACGTATTCTTGGACAATTTCAGTGCAACGACGTTCGAAGAGTTGCATTGAACGGGTACATCATAAACGATACCAGGTTGCAGAGTAAGATCAGTTTAAATTCAACTGGTGTTCAGTGAACAAGTGAGATTGTAAAGAGCTGAAATTGCTGAAAACAAGTAATTTATTCTCGAATAAATTCTGAAGTGTTAATAAATAGTTCAAGTGTTATAAGCCCGAAATGCGTAACAATTTGGTGTCAGAAGTGGGATTTTACAATACACGATGAGGAAGAACATTAATTCTGCTACATCTTAACAGCTAAGAGAAGAGTTTGATGCTTCAACATGCGATAATCGAAACCGTTGGATGTACATGTCATAGTATAACGATCACCATCACCTGTAGTTTGGGGTCTAGTGTCACAAGTACTCCCACCCAAGAATAAATCCAGCTCCAAGATTTCCACTGTATTACAACGTACAGCCCTGAGGTACATGGTCCCTACTTTTGGGCCAGCGAGTTTCTTGAGCGCAACGAGTACTAGCCGTTACTCCTTTATGCATGTGATTAGGCCCTCCAACGCTTCTGGTTTCCTAAATGACTGCACGTTTAACGCGCCGATCCTAAATCTTGTATCCGGGTACTTGTATACGGAGGTCCTGGTTTGTTTTGTTGATTTTATTAACATATTAGTTGCTTACGGATGAGGGATTAGGTTTACGAGATATGTGAGTGCCTCCAGACTACAACTACCGATTGGTAATATGTTAATCTGTCGCAGGTCATTAAGTTACCGGTAAATCATAATGATAGAAATTAAAAGTCGACCAGGTCCTAAGGAAGCTTTAGTATGAAAAAACAAATATGTCAGTACATTTTGCGGAAAGTGCGGAAAGAATTTATATCTTAATATAAGTCCCATTTAAGAAAATGAACGGCTCCAACATTTTAAAAGTTTAGTTCGTTGTCTGTTCCTTTTAATGCTTTATTCCTTTCATTGTTGTATGGATAAATTATGGGCTTTGTTTGAAATAAGGAACCAATGAAATTCTTTTACCATTATTTATTCAAATGTTTGCGTTTAGTTGTGATTTTGTATCCATATTTCGGTGCATAAACGGCCGATTGGGAGATACAAATGCCTGACATTCCGGTGCATGATGTATAGAGCAGCGGCGTAACTACATCGATCGGAATGTTGGTTTTCTAAATTGAAAAAATTATTTGCACAACTCCATCGGTGCAGATCGTTTAAGCGATTTGTTAATTCTCTCTATTCCAAAGCGGTGGGCGACATGGAAACCAAAACTCTAATTAGGGATTTTGCCAATATGAAGTCAGGAGCGAAAAATCTAACATTCTAATATTTATTTTGTATTTTTTTCTTTTTTGGCTAAGTTCGCCGGATGCTGGGACTCAGAACTACCAAATATAAAATACTACATGCGAAAAATGAAGGTAAGATACATTCCTGCATTCTCGCTAGAAATCGGCCTACCTATCTCTCGCTTATATCGGCCTACCTACCATACTAGGAGGAAGATATACCACCTAGGTAGGTTGGGCAGTGCAATAACGGAAACTCAAAAACGAAAAGTAGGAGTCATCATGGGCAGTGATGGTAATGCGCAACATTCAATCTGGCGAAGTATAAATATCAACAGACGAAGTAAGCTACTCCTTGATTTTATTTTAAGTAGTAACCTAAATATTTGTAATATCTGGTGTAATCCAACCTTCATTACTAAAAATAGACAAGATGTGCTGGACATCACACTAGTCTCGGATTTCATTAAGGAGAGGGTACTGAACTGGAAAGTGTTCGAAGACCATTCCTTTTCTGACCTTTATTATCTCCAGTACGAAGGGGATGCAAAACGCACTAGCAAACCATCCTTCAGAAATAGGAGGAAAACTTATTGGGTTTGTTTCAGAACCATTCTGGGTAATTCATTACCGGTATCGGTTCCAAACCCACCTGCATCTACACAGGAGATGCTTTAATAACCAAGCTATTTCATGCTTTAACAAGGCCAAGTTAGGTGCCTATCAGTAGGCCCTTGGGTAAATCTCAGCGACCCTGGTGGTCGAGGGAACTCCAAGGTAGGAGACTGTTCAAGAAAGCCAGGAACACAAATGTTGCTGCAGATTGGGACTGTTATAAGGAAGTTCTTAAAACCTATAAGTACTAGCTAAGAGCAGCCCAAAACGAGGGCCTGGCAGCTGTACTGTGGGAATATACAGGAGTCCTGGGAGGCGGCCAGGCTACGCAAAGTACTAAGCTCTAGTCCTTCCATCCCGAGTTATCTACAACGACCGAATCACGGACTACGTATAGTGAGGAATCCCTGGAGCTATTTCTAGAAACGCATTTCCCGGATTGCTCGGTACTAGTTCCGGACAAACCCATGATAAATAGGGGTGTGGACTCCGTAAGTCATATAGTAAATAGGCGGAATATCCTATGGGCAATAAACAGTTTTAAGCCATACAAATCGGCAGGACCTGATGGCATTATCACTGAAGTTATCTTCAAAGGCAGCCTAGAACTCTGTCACATTCCTAGAAAATGGACTGAAGTAAACGTAATATTTATACCTAAGGCGGGAAAAACCTCACTCTCCCAAAGACTTTTCCTCTTTTCTGTTAAAATCACTAGAAAGACAAATAGAGGCTAACATTAGAGGCTCCACTACCTTATAGGCCCGATTGAGAAATCACTTGAATATTCAATGGTAACTCTCTTGGATATTAAGGGGGCCTTTAGCAATGTCAGGCTGGGAGCAATCACTCGGGCCCTTGCGTGTCTGGGGGTAGACGGGTTATTCAGAGGCTGGATAGATCATATGCTTAGAGGCAGGATGGTAACAGCTTATCTGGGTGGGACGACTGCCGGCAGATACATGAGTAGAGGGACACTTCACGGTGGGGTTTTATCCCTCCTTCTTTGGAACTTGGTCATTAATGTATTATTTAAAAACCTTTAAGGGCAAGGCTTCAAGAGGGTTGCTACGCGCGGGATGATGTTGCTATGGCGATCTTCGGTAAATATCCTTGTACGCTGAGTGAGCTTATGCAGTGCGCACTTGGCTACCTCTCTGAGTGGGCACGCGGTTGCGGACCGAACACAAACCTACAAAAAACGGAGCTGATCCTCTTTACAATGAAGCACAAACTTCTTCGATGTGACCCGCCAATATTTAATGATACTCGCTTGATCTTTACGGATAGACCGAAATACCTCGGACTAATTTTTGGCCGTAAGCTAAGCTGTAAACAAAACATCTTAGAGAGAGAAAAGAAAGCTACTATAGCGCTCTACTCCAGCAAAAATGCCATTGGAAAGAGATGCGATATGGAGCCTCACATAGTACACTGGCTCTACGTCGCAACGGTTACTAGCGTTAAAAATTCTGGCCAACCTAAAAATATTGATGAAAGTCCAAAGAAAGGACTGCTTGTGTATAAGTGTGGCTCTCCGAAGAACACCTACTCAAGCTCTGGAGAATCTCTTTCATTTTAGTCCCTTTGATATTGCGGCCGAGCAGCTTGCATCTTGCACAGTCATTCGGCTTAAATCCATATCTATGTGAACCTGTAACAATATAGGGCACTCATCTATCTTATGCAATAGGGGTATTTCGGAAGCTAACGATTACGCTATCACTTTGCCATCTGTTGAGGTGAGATTCCAAACTAAATTTCCCACCAGAGAGGACTGGGTGAACGAAACGGTTATGAACAATGAGGCTCTAAGCTTCTTCACAGATGGCTCAAAAAGGGATAGAGGTGTAGGCTGCGGAGTATTCTGTGAGGCACTAGGGGTTAACCTCTCTTTTCGTCTTCCCGGCTTTTGCATCGTTTTTCAAGCTGAACTAATCGCGATAATGGAAGTCATGGACTGGTTGAATTATAATGTAATATCTATGAGGGATATTGAGTTGGCCCGTAAGCGTACAGCACGCCTAATAACCCAAAGCAGGCGGGATATAAAGATACCCCTTGCTTCATGTAAACTGCTGCTTCAGGAAGAAGCCATAAAAGAAACGAACGTCAGATGGTCTAACGCCAGTTCGTGTGTAATAACCAGGCAGATTTGGCCTGGACTTGACCGGTCCACCATATTGGTATGGTCGAGGGAGCTATAACGGGACATTGACTCATTGGGATACATGCGAGCAGACTTGTGTCCGTGCCCATGATTTCTGCTGCAGCTGCGGTAATGAGGAGAAGTTGGAAAGTGTGCTCCATCTGCTCTGCACATGTCCTAGTCTAGCGTACAGCAGAACAAAATTTATGGGAACTTCCCCTCTGAACGACCTCTCGGATCTTAGTAAGATAAAGATCCGGGACTTTAAACGCTTCTTGGTAAGCTCAGGATGGTTTATGGTATAGCTACGGACCAATATTGTGTCTATGCTAGTCCTTTAGGCACCCTTACCTTACCTAACCTATCGTAGATTTTTCTTTCATATAATATCCTTTTAGTTTAGAAATAATGATTTCATATTCCAAATCTCGTCGTTTAGATGGGGCAACAAATTTCTTTAACAAACTTCTTTAATTGACTGTACGCTTCACCACCAATGAAGTGAACGATTAATTGTTGCTTCTTTTTTTTTGTCATTTAAACCATTTATTTTAAACAAATTTTCAATTCGTTCAATATATCCGTTAAAATCTTCGCCACCTTCCACATACTCCTTAATATTGCCCATCCAATTTAATCTACCAGGTTTTACTTCTGTCATTTTAACACTTTTTTTAAAATTTCGCAATACCCTACAATAACTTTAATAAATTTTTTATATCCCATCCTCGTCCCTACTTTTATATCCTGTAAATAATTTAAAACAATAATTATTAATTTCAATTTTTACATCTTTCTTTAATCCTCTTCAAATTCATTTCAACAGTTCAGCATTCAACAACCTTTATGTTCTTGTAATATTGGAAGGATTCGAAATAATAATTTTTTTCGTAAATATGTTTTTAAAGGTTTTATTTTATTGTCTATTTGACAATATTTAACAGATATGACTCTGAGTGATTATGTAATCTGTGATTACATGTTACTATGTTAGATTATTCGTCAAAACCAACAATTCATTGATAGTTTGGCTAAGTAAATTACATCGCAATCATAAATCAAATTTCTGCCCGTACTTCTATTTAAAATTAAATTTATTGAACGTTATCAATTATTTTTTGTGTAAGATAAGAAAATATCGAAAATTAATATTAAATGTACACATTTAGTACAATTTATATCTTCAAACTGCGTATACACAAGTGTTTAAGTAGTGTAGTGTTCGTGCGCATTTAGTATCAAAAATATGAAATTTCAAATCAATCACGTACCATGCGAAATGAAGGAAATTTCGGCGAAACTGTTTAATTTACAATTCTTATCCGACGTTACATTTGTCATCGAAGGCAAACCGATTTACGCGCATTCATTAGAATTAATGAAACGAAGTGTGGTATTTCAAAACCAGTTAGAACCTACGATGGGCGAAAAAATGCTCATTCCAATTACTGATTATGGATTTGATGTTTTTTATCAGTTTATTCGATTTATATACACAGACGAGTGTCTTATCAGTGAAACGAATTGTTATGAATTATTGAAATTGGCGAAACAGTATAGAGTGATAAGATTAGTTAATATTGTGCTAAATTCCGATTGTTTTAACTATTTAATGTTGCTAGACTTTTGTATTGTGGAAAATCATCAGATTGCCTTAAACTATCTTAAAACTAAAATGGCTTACTATTTAAAAGGCTATATAATGGCAACCGAATTTTTATCGTTTTACCCACAAACCGTAGAAGAAATTTTAAAATTCGATCAAATCGATGAACATGCAACCGAATTGGATTTAATCGATGCATTGATCCGTTGGATGAGACAATATTGCATTCAAAACCAAATTCAATTTTCCGAGTGTCGTACCAAATTTGAAAAATTTATTTGTCTAATCCGATTTCCAACGCTGTCCAATGAAGAGCTGCTTGATGTTAACACTAAATATCCTGATTTATTAACAATAAGTGATTTATCGGATATAGCTATCCAAAAAGTTTTCGGTGTTAAACTTGAAGACCGAATATGGAATGATGTACCCAGAATGAATATTGAATGGCCCTTTGAAGATAAAGTGATGACAAGTGATAAAAAATTTGAAACAAAGTTTTCCGTTGCTTCTGAATTGATTCTGGCTGGATTTAGTTTTGCCACGTATGCTACTCATTTTTAACAAATATTTGTATCACAGTTTCGTGGCAAAATTCCGAATTAACTAAAACCGAAACACCTATAAATATAGAAATAGTTAAACAAAACACCTTTTTTGGCATCACACCCACTTTCGTAAGTTTTGGGTCATCTATTCGTGTGCGGCCTGATTTTACGTATACCATCGCTTATAAATTTATTCCTGAAAATAACTCATCTAATGCGAAAATAAAATATCATTGTCGTAAACCACAAACTGAAGTTAGCATCAATGCTCCACCAAATTCAGTTAAAATCTTACAAACTCATGAGACAATGCATGATATAATGTTCCTGAAACCAGACGGTTCCTGAAAATCGATTAATGTAAAACTAATAAATAAATAAAAAACTTGAGTGGCGTTTGAGTAGTATATGATCGTTTTATTAACTTGAGTTCAAATTATTTTTGAAAATTGCGCTAAAATCTGTTGAAAATTCATTGTGGTCATGGTAAAGTAACGGTCAAAATTGGGCAATACAGATTTCTAGGTAGAATTTTATTGTCATATGGAAATTCAACTACAATCCGATTTTAGTTGGTTGTTGAATTTCCTTAAGTCAAAAATCCAAACTTGGATTACTTTCAAAACATTAAGTTAAATCTGGTGGACATAACCGAGTTACTCAATAATTTGCTCTATTTGAAATGGTCTAAATATTTTATGTCTATCGTTAAACACAATCACTTCAGTATCTTCGTTAGTATGGTGGTTTGAGTAGCAGCTATAGAGCATTGTGTGGTATCATCATTTATTTGAGTCGGCGATCAAGGTTGTTGCTATGAGTTGCAAAGACAGAATGACCATTATTCGTCACACCACATTGTGAGAGAATGTAATTAATGTGCAAATTGCATTGATTACTTTACAGATTACTTTTGAATAAATACACGTATTCTTGGACAATTTTCGTGCCACGACGTAACATGGAAATTTCGAGAATTGCATTGATCGGGTACATCAACGACACCAGGGTGCAGAGTAAGGTCTGTTTAAAATCAACCGGTGATCAGTGAACAAGTGAGATTGTAAAGAGCTGAAATTCCTGAAAACAAGTGTTAATTTATTAAGTTATATTTCAAAATCCCTTACAAATCTTTAGAAAAACCCAAAATTCGTAACAATTTGGTGCCAGAAGTGGGATTTTATAATACACAATGAGATAATGAACATTAATTCTGCTACATCTCAACAGCTAAGAGAAGAGTTGGAGCGTCGGGGATTGCCAACGCATGACAATAAGAGCGGGGTATATTCAAGGCGTCCAATATCACTTGCAGTACTGGTCATAGTATCACAATCATCATCACCTGTAGTTTAGGGTTTAGTGTCACAAGTACACTCGCAAGAAGAAATCCAGTTCCAAGATTTCCGAGGTCATCTCCACTGTATATTAACGTACAGCCCTGGGACACATGGTCCCCAAGAACAACGAGCACAACCCGATACTCCTTCATGAATGTAGTGAGTCGCTTCAACGCTCCTGGTTTCCTTATAGTGACTGTACAATCAACGCCCCGATTCTAAATCTCGTGTCCGGGTACTTGAGCGGGGATCCGGTTTTGTTTGGCACTATCCAAGTATTCCTTTTGTTGACCTTATTAACAAATTATTTTTTTAAAGCTACGGGTCGTCAGCCCAGCGATCGAACCGTTTAGTCGCCTCCTACGACAAGCATGGGATACTGTGGTGGTATTCTTAAGATTCTAAAATTGTTTAGGCCTAAAAGGCTTTGAAAAGCCTTTATTCAAATTGCTAACATAAGAGACAAATGTAGCAACGATAGAAACCTGTGGCGGCGGTCGAGTGTTTAGAGTGATGGGCGTTGGTTTCATAGACCCAAGTTCAGTTCAAGTCTCGGTCGATCTAAATATTTTTATTTTATATTAACATGCGTCGTATGTATGTTTATATTGCCAATATAAGCCCAAATATAAGCGTGTTTTTTAAAAAGATTTTTTTAAATATATTTTGTGTATAAATTAATAATGTTTAAATTGTTTGGATGTTTCGGTTGCAATGGTTAAGTTTAAGTTTTCAGTCATTGATATTTGGTAAAGAACTTTTATTTATATTTTCAATTATATGAAATGTACATTCAATATTAAATAACATTTGAAAGAGGTCACTCCCATAGAGCGCTAGTTCCTGCTAAACAGCAGAGTCTTTTAAATGTTTGATTAAAGAAATTAATTTAATATTGTTTCAGGATAATTCTATTTCGGAGAGCATCTAATATGCTGCATACCAATAAACATTTTCAATTTTCAATTTTGGTCAGCATAAAAGTAGGATAAGTTGCTACTGTAATAAGCATATTGAACTGCTCAATTTAATTGGTGACAGTGCATTGTACATTTTTTAACTGAAGCTCTGGCTTTTGAGTTCAGCAAATTTGAAGAAAAACCCAAGATTTTGGGACCGAGTACACACACACACGGCCTATATAGAAATACTGTGCATGTTTCAGCACTAAATCCACGGAAAACTGAGTTTAATAATTTTACTAAGGGGAAGGAGTGATAAAAAGAAAATTCCATTAGAGTAACAAAGTCAAAGAATTCCTCTATTTTAATTTTTTACAGTAAAGTGTTACAGTTAAAATTTTAACAGCATAACAACATAAACTACAAAAATTGTTTATAGATCAAATCTTTCAATTTGACACGAACAGATGATGGGGTTTTCTTTAAATTTGTATGAAAAAAAATTCTAACAAAATATTTAATTTTAGAAATCGAGTCTACCTACTAGCTGTTTACAAATGGCATTTTGTATAAAAATCTAACAACCAAAAGATATAATGGTATGCGGTAAACATTACATTAGCACACAACTTTTTCTTCATTTGTTTGTGTTTGAGATAGATTTACAATATTCTCGAGTCTACCTACCAGTTGTAAATAAATAAAAAGTACGGGGCGGTAAAAAATGTGTATGACAGTATCTGTGTTAAAAACATTCAGTAAATACTGTTAAAGATTGCCGATAATTTCCAACCGAAAGTTATAAAAATTGGTAATGCAGATTATAATATTAATATGACAGCCGATAAAAAATGTACAGAAAGTTTTCAGCCGAAGGTTTCCAGCCGATAGTTTCCAGCCGATATATGTCGATAAAGAAGATTTTTAATTCTTGGATAAAAATAATACGACAAATTGGATTTTGATACAATTGTAAGACAATTTATAATAATACTCTAAGGAAAAGCTCCATATGTGGGGATCCTGGAAAATTTAGATTTTACAAAATCAAATGTAAATAATTGAAAATTTATAAAATTTCAGCCTCTAGAGTGTTATGTCTGGAGATGGCTTGATTTGAAGTGTCTTTCCAATAGTAATGACTAAAAAATTGTTTTGGTCCGAATTTCATGTGGGGATCCTGGGAAAGCTAGATTTTCTAAAATCATATGTAAATAATTGAAAATAATAAAATTTCAGCCTCTAGAGTTTTATGTCTGGAGATGGCTTGATTTGAAGTGTCTTTCCAATAGCTATGACTAAAAAACTGTTTTGGTCCGAATTTCATGTGGGGATCCTGGGAAATTTAGATTTTCCAAACTCATATGTAAATAATCGAAAATTTATAAAATTTCATCCTCTAGAGTGTTATGTCTGGAGATGGCTTGATTTGAAGTGTCTTTCCAATATGACTAAAAAATTGTTTTGGTCCGAAATTAATGTGGGGCTCCTGGGAAATTAAGATTTTCCAAACTCATATGTAAATAATTGAAAATTTATAAAATTTCAGCCTCTAGAGTGTTATGTCTGTAGACGGCTTGATTTGAACTGTTTTTCCAATAGCTATGACTAAAAAATTGTTTTGTTCCGAATTTCATGTGGGGATCCTGGGTAGATTTTCTAAAATCATATGTAAATAATTGAACATTTATAAAATTTCAGCCTCTAGAGTGTTATATCTGGAGATGGCTTTATTTGAAGTGATTTTCCAATAGCTGTGACTAAAAGATTGTTTTGGTTAAAGTTTCATGTGGTTTCAATTGGCTGAATTTTTATAAATTTTCAATTATTTACGTATGATTTTGGAAAATCTAAATTTCCCTGCATACCCAAAAGAAACTTTTCCGACCTGTATTTATAAAAAAAAAATTCACAAATGTATCGATATAGATCGTATCACTTTTATTCAAGAATTAATGATCTTCTTTATCGACATACTTTTATCGGCTGGAAACTATCGGCTTACTTTAACAGGGTATTCAGTAATATTTTACTGAGATGATTTTTTGTCTCATCTCACAGTCAGTTAAATCTATATTTTTTTGTTACTCTTATTTCACAACTGAGCAGCAAAATTTTCCATGGAATTCAGGAGTAGTAGAATCAACCAAACTACGTCAACCCTCCAAACAATAACTTAAAAAACAGTTATGAATGCCCAAATAAAATCAACTAATTGTCTTGCAGAGGATTTTAAAAAGCATACTCTAATATTTATTTTAGTAGAACTTGTTCATACTATACTTGCCCGGAATTCGTTTACTGCATTAGCTAGTTCAGATTACTTTAAAGGCGCGATAAATTGGTACGAAACTAATCAATTCAATATTATCTCAATGAAGCTGAAGCCGCTGTTTGGTGCAATAGATGATCTTTAATTAAAGCTATTGTTTGTATTATTTAAACATATATTTCCAAAGTTATAGTATGTTAATACGTAATACGTTACGTAATCTACGTAATATTTTACGTGTCGACCACCCTGCAAATTAAACTGTGTAAAGTACCTTGTTCAACCCTGGTGACTGGGTGTTAATTCAATTTCAACTGCGCCATTACGTCATCGAATACATAGAATAACTATTAGAAAAATAACCAAAGTGCGGTCGGAATTCGACTGGATTTTCCAGCAATAACACTACCTACAATACGGTGTTTTAGCTTGTTACTGGAAGCACTCGGACATCCAAAATCATTCAAAAATTTGTAGATCTCAAAGTGACTGACGAAGTGAAAAGGATCTAAACGTATTTGGTTCGCTTTCATACTAAATGAATGTGACCCCTGTTCAATTAGTTAATCACATCAGGTGCCTTATTTGCTTCAATTGAATGAGTGTGGTATTCTATGGATGTGCCCAGATTTTATTTTGGGTAATTTTACCTAAATAATAATTATTATAACATTTTTTAAAGGACATTACTAATCCCTTACTGTGTCAACATTCAGGCTCCACCGGCTTCGATCCTCAGCTTCCTTTTCCCTTGAGGGTTCCATTCTAAGGCCATGCGTGTTACGTCAACAACCTTTATGTTTTTGTAACATTGGAAGGATTCGAAATAATAATTTTTTTCGTATATATGTTTTTAAAGGTTTTATTTTATTGTCTATTTGACAATATTTAACAGATATGACTCTGAGTGATTATGTAATCTGTGATTACATGTTAGATTATTCGTCAAAACCAACAATTCATTGATAAAATTACATCACGCAATCAATAAATCAAATTTCAGCCCGTACTTATACCTCAATTTCAATTGTATTAGAATCACTACAATAGCCGTGTTTCTTGACGTTTGATCTGATCCGGATCAGATCATATCTCCTTTCCTTTCATTTGTATAGTTGCGTTTCATGTAATAAACATAAAAAATTTTTGTTTTTTTGTTTATCATATCTGCTTTCCTTTCATTTGTATAGCTGCGTTTCATGAAATAAACATAAAAAAAATTTGTTTTTTTGTTTTTCTATCTACGTTTTGAACCAAAATGCTAATAGGATCAATATAATAACCTAAAAACAAAAAATAATACAATTTTTGTGTTGATTTCATGAAACGCAGCTATACAAATGAAAGGAGAGCATATATGATCTGATCCGGATCAGATCAAACGTCAAGAAACACGGCTAATATTGCATTAGCTTATTTCCACATAGTGAGAAGCAATAGACAAATATTTTGTATTCGACAATTTCTGTATTTTTCATATTATGTATTTATGTATATAGAAATATGTTCACTCTCTCGAACACACATGTGCCAAATAATTAACGTACGAGAATTAAATTTTATTCTATAGGTCTTATATTACCAATCATTATGCGGTATGTTACTTCTTATTCTCTCTAATATTTTTGCCGAACAAACAGAAATCACATCTACATGCATTTCGTCATGATGATTAGTATTTCGCGCGCGTAAAGACCGACACACACATAAACAATTTATGTTTTATATTTATGTTCTCTCTTGTTCTTTGCATTTTGAATGATTGAGAATTAAAATTAAATGTATACATTTAGTACAACTTATACTTTCAAACTGTATACACAAGTGTTTAAGTAGTGTAGTGTTCGTGCATTTTGTATCAAAAATATGGAATTTGCAATCAATGACGCACCATACGAAATGGTTGAAATTTCGGCCAAACTATTCAATTTACAATTCTTATCGGACATTACATTTGTCATCGAAGGCAAACCGATTTACGCGCATTCACTAGAATTAATGAAACGAAGTATTGTGTTCCAAAATCAGTTAGAACCTACGATGGGCGAAAAAATGCTCATTCCAATTACTGATTATGGATTTGACGTTTTTTATCAGTTTATTCGATTTATATACACAGACGAGTGTCTTATCAGTAAAGAAAACTGTTATGAATTATTGAAATTGGCGAAACAGTATAAAGTGATAAGATTAGTTAATGTTGTACAAAATTCCGAATGTTTTAACTATTTAACATTGCTAGACTTTTGTATTGTGGAAAATCATCAGATTGCCTTAAATTATCTTAAACGTATAGTGGCTTATTTTTTAAATGGCCATATAATGGCAACCGAATTGTTATCGATTCACCCACAAACCGTAGAAGAAATTTTAAAATTTGATCAAATCGATGAACATGCAACCGAATTGGATTTAATCGATGCATTGATCCGTTGGATGAGACAATATTGCATTCAAAACCAAATTCAATTTGCCGAGTGTCGCAACAAATTTGAAAAATTGATTTGTCTAATCCGATTTCCAACGCTGTCCAATGAAGAGCTGCTTGATGTTAACACTAAATATCCTGATTTATTAACAAAAAGTGATTTATCGGATATAGCTATCCAAAAAGTTTTCGGTGTTAAATGTGAAAACCGAATATGGAATAATGTACCCAGAATGAATATTGAATGGCCCTTTGAAGATAAAGTGATGACAAGTGATAAAAAATTTGAAACAAAGTTTTCCGTTGCTTCTGAAATGATTCTGGCTGGATTTAGTTTAGCCTCGTCAAATTTCAATAGTGTAACAACAATTTGTATCACAATTTCGTGGCAAAATTCCGAATTAACTAAAACCGAAACACCTATAAATATAGAAATAGTTAAACAAAATACCTTTTTATTCAACAGACCCACTTTCGTAAGTTTGGGGTCGTCTATTCGTGTGCAGCCTGAGTTAACGTATACCATCGCATATAAATATAGTCGAGAAAACAACCCAGCAAATGCGGAAATTGAATATCGTTGTCGTAAACCACAAACTGAAGTTATCATCAATGCTCCACCAAATTCAGTTAAAATGTTACAAACTCATGAAACAATGCTTGAAATTATGTTCCTGAAACCAGACGGCCAAATCGATTAATGTAAAACTAATAAATAAATAAAAATCTTGAGTAGTATTCGTGTAGTATATGATCGTTTTATTAACTTGAGTTCAAATTATTTTTGAAAATTGCGCTAAAATCTGTTCAAAATTCATTGTGGTAAAGGTAAAGTAGAGGTAAAAACGGCCCAATACAGAGTTTTAGGTAGAGTTTTTTTGTCCATATGACAAAATTCAACTAAAATTCAATTTTAGTTGGTTGTTGAATCTCCTTAAGTCAAAAATCCAAAACTGGATTACTTTTATCCAACAAAACATTAAGTTAAATCTGGTGTACATAACCAAGTTGCTCAAATTTGCTCTAATTGAAATGGTCTAAATAATTTATGTCTAACGGTAAGCACAATCACTTCAGTATCTTCGTTAGTATGGTGGTTTGGGTAGCTGCTACAGACCATGGTTTGGTATCATCGATGGTTCGAACCTCATCAGCGTAATTTTTTATGATGTATATTTATTTGAGTCGACGACCGAGGTTGTTCCGATGCGTTGCAAAGGCACAATGACCTGTAGCAGCTCGAATATTCGACTCACCGATATTCGATTCTGCCACAAACAAAATAATTAGTGAAATTCAAATATAATCCAACTTATTTGAATTAAGCGTTCACTAACCCCATCACATATCAATCTATCCAACCAACACTATCCAATAACCGAACCATTACTATAAAACATTTATAGTAAAACCATCGCCATCCAACCAACATCACCACGAACTAACAATGTTCGGTGATGCAATAAAAATCCACTGAACTACATAAGTGCAATGTCGACCGTCGCCGGCGCATGTGTTCCCTCTTCATAAAACGAAGACGAAGGCGACGTCATTACAACAACACAACTCAAAAAACAACAATACAGTCGTCCATTACATTTTGGAATTCCAATTAAAAAGACAACACGTTTTTGACAACGCTTCGCAAGTGGTGGTGGTATTAAAAACAAAAATATAATAAAAATTAATTCACACTTAAATAAATGAACAAAATCAATGTACAACAATTATATAAATGAAATTATAAAGTTTTAATAAATAAATAAATAAAATTAAAATAAATTGATGAATTTAATAAAAAGTTAAATAAAATAAATAAACACTTAAAAACATAAAATATTGTATGTATAATTTATTTTGGATACTACAAATACAACAAGTGGTGACCTCGAACGTCGGTTTTTACCGAGTAAGCAAGTTTTAAAAAAAAATACCAACAGTAAATAACTGCGCAGCATAAAATTCGTTCCCGTGTTAAGTGCTTCCTTAAATTAAGTGCTTATTAAATAATAACCACGTCACGCAACCGCGTGGGAAGACAGCAGATACGTGCGTAGGGCAAACCCACGCGCCGACGAGGGATCATAAAATTGAGCAGACACGTGCGTACCAACCACGCACCAACGAGGGACTCCGCGGGACAACGAAAAACGGTGAAGCGATCCACCCTCACCGCAGCGGACGACCAACAACAAGAGCAGCACCAACATCATCATAACAAACAGATAAGAGTTTTTTTTAATTACCATTAATTTTTTTTCTCTGTTTATATTATATTTTTTTCTTTGCATTTCATTATAAAATATTAACGTAGAATCACTTTCATTATAACATTTTAACGTAGAATCACTTTCATTTTAACGTAGAGCCAATAATTTTTATATATTTTTTCACCACCACGTGCACACCCATCCATAGTCTCACACCCTGGTCGTTTTCTCGCTGCAACAATTCACCTCGCATGAATTAAATTTATTTTTTACTTTTATTTTTTTTAAATTTCAACGAGCCCCCCCAATATAAGGTAGGACGCAAGGAACTCCATATTCGGGGGTATCTCGCATCGGGCGTTAAAAAGAAGGAGCATCCCGGCCTTCAAACCATTCACTACACGGTAACCATTCCGCTTAATTTTTCATTTTTTGGTCAACTATTTTTTTTACACGGTAACCATTCCGCTTTAAAATATTGTATTGTTGTATTTTAATTTGTTTTATTGGTTTCTGCAAAAATGTCGGACGATGAACAAGATCAACCACAAAAAATGGACACCACGCCTCAAGGCGCTAGTCCACAAGTAGAGATCGCGGCATCACATCAGCGAATCACAATGCAACCTTTCTGGCCACAAAGAGCAAACACATGGTTTCAGCTCGCCGAAATACAATTCGGACTGCAAGGTATAACAGCTGATAAAACAAAGTACCTGCAAACATTATCAGCCTTGCAACCAGAAACGTGCGATGTGATCTCGGATCTCCTCCTCAATCCGCCGACAACCAACCAATACAACACATTGAAACAAACGCTGCTAGAACGACTAGCACCATCGGGCGAACGTCAGCTAGAACAATTGCTTTCAGGCCAGCAATTAGGCGACCAAAAACCATCTGACGCTTTACGCCACATACAAACACTGGCTAACAACAATTTTAATGAAAATATCATTAAATCTTTGTGGGTACGTAAAATGCCGGAGTTGATTCGCATAGCGCTGGTAGCACAGCCCGAATCCTCCACAACACAAACGTTAGCCAAAATAGCGGACAAGATGTATGATGTCATAAACATCACATCTCAAAGCGTCAGCCAAGTCAATAGTCCATACCGGCAATCACGTGAACGCAGTGGAGACAGAACTCCCCGTTCAACACAAGCACCAAACACACTCGAAGCAAGACTGTCGAGAATCGAGTCTAGACTCGACGGGCTACTCAGAGGTCGAAGCCGTTCGCGTGGGCGACGAGCTCCCCCACGAAATCGAACCCGCAGTCCCAGCAACAACATATACCAACATGGTAAATGCTGGTTCCACACAAAGTTTGGTAGAGCCGCCAGAAAATGCACGCCACCGTGCAATTTCACCACGTCGCAACCATCGACGTCCGCGGCCGCCGCAAAATTGGACATTGACCAACAAAAAAACTATTAGAGTCACGGGGTGAGAGCAACATGCCTCCCCTGACCACAAACACACCCTATACGTCACGTTTGTTTGTGTACGATAGACACAACAAACTCACCTACTTAGTCGACACTGGCGCTGACCTTTCGGTTATTCCAGCAATGAATTACAAATTGAAATATTCATTATCAAATCGAAATTCAAATCTAGTCTTATCGGCTGCCAATGGTTCAATCATCCACACGTACGGCACAAAATTGCTTAACGTGGATATCGGACTCAAACGAACCTTCACGCATGCTTTCATACTAGCTGCAGTGAACCGTCCGATCATTGGCGCCGATTTTCTAAGCAAATTCGGACTTCTTGTCGATGTCAAACACAAACGGCTGATTGACCCAGCTACAAAGCTGTCAATAAACGCCACAATGGTTCGTGTTAACACACCAACACCGATCCATTTCAACATCGACAACGGCTACGGCACTCTGCTCAAAAAGTACCCACTACTTACAGCAGAGCCGAACTACAAAATGCCAGTCCGACACAACGTGGTTCATCACATCGTCACGGAAGGCCATCTGCCCGTGTCGAGACCACGCAGACTAGATTCGGTGCGTCACAAAGCTGCAGAAGCAGAATTTCAACATATGGTGGAATTAGGAATTTGTCGAACATCGACATCTTCCGTTTCTTGTCCACTTCACATGGTCAAGAAGAAAGATCAAGACTGGAGGCCATGTGGGGACTATCGGCGTTTAAACACGGTTACGATACCGGATCGCTACCCGATACCCCACATTCAAAACTTCACCATGCACTTGCATGGCTGCACAGTTTTCTCCAAACTTGATCTCATCAGAGGTTATCACCACATTCCCGTGGCACCTGAAGACGTTTTCAAAACGGCAATCACCACACCATTTGGCCTCTTCGAATACACCCGAATGCCATTTGGATTACGCAATGCCGCACAAACGTTTCAGCGCTTCATGAACGAAGTCGTTCGAGATCTCGACTTCGTTTTCGTCTACATAGACGACATTCTTGTGGCATCTCAAACTGAGGAACAACACAAACTCCATCTGGAAACACTTTTCCAACGACTTGTCGAGTTTGATGTACACATCAAGAGCTCAAAATGCGTCTTCGGCGCATCCACTCTTGATTTCCTCAGCCACAAGATTACCGCTAATGGCATCCTTCCTTCACAAGAACGAATCAATGCCATTAAAGAATTCCCAGCTCCAACCTCAATCAAGAGTATTCAGCGATTCATCGGCATGGTCAACTACTACCACCGATTCATACCAAAGCTCGCTGAAATACTCAACCCAATTCACAGCCACCTGGCAGTACTACTACGTAAGCCCAAAACCGCCAAGAACTTCTCTTGGCCTGACGAATGTCAACACGCATTCACGTCACTAAAGGCTGAATTGGCACGCACAACACTCCTGTCTCATCCACTGAGCGACTCAAAGCTCAGCATAACTACTGATGCATCAAACACTGCTGTCGGAGCAGTCATGCAACAGTACAACGACAAGTGTTGGGAGCCCCTGGGATTCTTCTCAAAGAAGCTCTCGGATGCCGAAAAGAAATACTCTGCATTCGATCGGGAATTACTCGCAATATATCTAGCAATAAAACACTTCAGATATTTTGTCGAGGGTCGGGACTTCACAATTTACACCGACCACAAGCCTCTCACTCGAGCAATTCAGTCTAAAACTGAACGCAATCCAGCTCGAATATTCGACTCACCGATATTCGATTCTGCCACAAACAAAATAATTAGTGAAATTCAAATATAATCCAACTTATTTGAATTAAGCGTTCACTAACCCCATCACATATCAATCTATCCAACCAACACTATCCAATAACCGAACCATTACTATAAAACATTTATAGTAAAACCATCGCCATCCAACCAACATCACCACGAACTAACAATGTTCGGTGGTTCAATAAAATAATAAATTTATTTTGGATACTACAAATACAACAGACCATTATTCTTCACACCACATTATGTTCGAGAAGCAAGGCGTGAACAAAAAAACAACGAGATGAAATGAACACAAAGGCGCAGCGAGAGGGAGAGAATGCAATTAATGTGCAAAGTGCATTGATTACTTCACAGATTACTTTTGAATAAATACACGTATTATTGGACAATTTTCGTGCAACGACGTAACATGGAAAGTTCGAGAGTTGCATTGAACGGGTACATAAACGATTGCAGAGTAAGATCAGTTTAAATTCAACTGGTGACCAGTGAACAAGTAAAATTGTAAAGAGCTGAAAGTGCTCAAAACAAGTGTTAATTTATTCTCAAATAAATCGTGTAATTTTACAATACACAATGAGAAAGAACATTAATTCTGCTACATCTCAACAGATAAGAGATGCGTTGGAGCGTCGGGGATTGCTAACGCATGACAATAAGACCGAACTATATTTAAGGCTTCAACATTTAAACGAGACCGTTGGATAGCGACCAATATCAACGGCAGTACAGGTCATAGCATCACTATCATCATCACCTGTATAGTTTGGGGTCCAGTCTTACAAGTACACTCAAAGAAGAGTTCCAGCTCCAAGATTTCCGAGGTCATCTGTACTGTATAACACCGTACAGCCCTGGAACACATGGTCCCCACTTTTGGGCCAGCGAGTTTCTTGAAGAGCAACGAATACTAGCTGTTACTCCAACGCTGCTGGTTTTCTAAGTGACTGCACGATCGAAGCGCCGATTATAAATCTCGTGTCCGGGTACTTGAGCGAGGGTCCGGTTTTATTGGCTTGAGCGAGGGTCCGGTTAAATTTTTTTTTACCGATACGGCCTCCTACGACAAGCAAGGGATACTGTCGTGGTATTCTTGGAAAACATGTACCTGTAGGTAATATTTTAATTTGTCGCAGGTCATTAACTTACCGGTAAATCATAATAATAGGGTATATCGTTTATTACTTATGAGTTTATTATTTAGTAATTGTCAGAGATGGGCATTTATGCGTCATCTATTAATTTCTACGTCGACGTGTCGACAACCCGTAGACCACGTAAACAATGTTGATATCGTAGACAACGTAGACAGTTCGTAGAAAACGTCGATAATGTAGAGAAAGTGTTTTAGTGAACTAGTTATAAATTATGGTCGCCGGATTTGTTTTAGGTTTAATGTGATGCGTGTGGGGCAGTATTGCAATTTTTTTCATTGGCTGGGACACCCAGTCTGCTTGCAAGTACCCCAAGAAGACAATGTCCCGTTATAGCTCCCACGACCTTACCAATATGGCGCCGTCGAAGCGATATCAGTTGACCGGATCTGGACCGGTCAAGTCAAGGCCAGATCCGCCTTTGTATTACACACGAACTAGCATTAGACCATTTGACGTTCGTTTCGTTTATGGTTTTATTGAAACCTACGTTTCAATAGCAGCCTGGCTGTCCGTCAAAATGCGAATATTCCTCGTAGATATTATACATTATACCTCCTTCACTCAGTCTTCTCTGGTGGGAAACTCATTTTGGAATCTCATCTCAACAGGTGGTAAAGGGCTAGCGTGGTCGCTAGTTTCCGGAATATCCCTGTTGCCTAGGATGGATGAGTGCCTTATATTGTTACAGGTCTATATAGATATAGATTGGTTTTCGAACGGCTGTGCAAGATGCAAGCTGCTCGGCCGCAATGTCCAAGGGAGTGAGATAAAAGATAATCTCCAGAGCTTGAGTAGGTGTGCTACTGAGAGCCCCTCTTATATGAAGCAGGCCGTTCTTTCGACGTTCATCAATAGTTTAAGGTTGGCCATAATTTTTAACGCAGGCCACCAAACGACAACCCCATATAGCAGTATAGGCTTGACCACTGAGAGCCAGTGTTCTATGTGGGGCTTCGTACTCAATCTCTTTCCAATGGAATTTTTGCAGGAGTAGAGCGCTATAGCAGCTTTCTTTGCTCTCTCTAAGATGTTTGGTTTCTAGGTCAGCTAGCTGTTCAAAAGTAATCCGAGGTATTTCACTTTATCCGTAAATATCAGACGAGTACCATTTAACATTGGCGGGTCACACAGAGGAAGCTTGTGCTTCCTGGTAAAGAGGCGTTTTCTGTGGGTTTGCGTTCAGTGCGCAACTGCGTGCCCTTTCTGAGAGATAGCCGAGTGCACACTGCATGCGCTCACTCATGAGATCCTGCCTCTAAGCATTTGATCTACCCAACCTCTTAGTGACACGTCTACTCCCAGGCATGCAAGGGCCCGAGTGATTGTCCTCGCTTTGACGTTGCTAAAGGCCAACAAGGTTACCATTGAATATTCCTTGTATTCAAGTGATTTCTCAATCGGACGGGCTGGGAGTGGAGAGCTGTTTCCACTGATCGTCCCTTACAGTATGCGTGTTGAGATCCCGACAGCTCGCCCGGCTTGATTAAGCCTCTAATGTAAGCCTCTATTTGTCTTTCCAGTGATTTTAATAGAAAAGAGGATAAGCTTATAGGCCTAAAGTTTTTGGGATAGCAGTGATAGCTTTTTCTCGTTCATTTTCTAGGAATGTGACAGAGTTGTAGGGCTACCTTTGAAGATTACTTCCAGCCAGGGTAGGGTTAAGTCAATAGTTCGTATGGCTTAAAAATGTTTATTGTCCATAGAATATTAGCATGGCTTTGAATAAAAGCTTCAGATAGCTTGGTTACTAGAACATCAAGCTCCTTTGTAGACGCAGGTTTGGAACCGATACCGATAATGAATTATCCAGCATGGTTGTAAATCAATCCCAATCAGTTTTCTTCCTATTCCTGAAGGATGGTTTGCTAGTAAATTTTGTATCCACTTCATACTGGAGATAACAATGGTCAGAAAAGGAATGGTCTTTGGACACTTTCCAGTCTATTCGTCTTCCTTTCCGAGGCGGCTTTACAGTTTACAGTTTACAAAGATTTTACTTTACAAAAATTATCATATTAAAAGACTAGAATAATTTGGGTTTGAGGGGAATTATAAAATGAATGTACTAAAAAATATTTATTACCGGTTTCGGACAATTGACTGACATTATTTCCGAATTTTCGATATCCGACCATAAACAAAATATATTCCATCTCCAAACCCATTCGAATTTAATGCTGATGATAATGCAGCAAGCAACAGAACCAGAGACATAAACTACACAAAATAAATATTTTTAATTGGAAACGAACCTTAATAAAATTAATTTAACAATTATTTTGTTCTTTTAAATATTTGAGATGTAGATAACAGATTATTTAAAGATAATCAAACCTACAAAAAATGTAATTAAAAATAAATCCCCCAAATGTTGTCTTTAAAAATCACCTACATTATCGTAATATTGGTTGAAGTATTAACTTAACTAGGCTCTGTGGTTGGGGAAACAAACGTCCCAGTTTCTAAATGAAGTACGTAGCTTCTACGTTTATTGAATTGGTACAAAAAATTTACAGTAAGGTTTTGTGTCTTATAACCGTAAAATCCCACTACAGAAAAATCATTTTTTAGCGAACAAACACTCTATTATCGACTGCAGATTTGCAACGTGTAGTACTAGATTGAATCGATAAATTATCTCATATAGCAGATACACACTAACCATATACACAAATAATTGATCGAATAATTTTAAATAGTCGAGAACACATTTCGAAATTCTGATGAATATTGATAAAATTTAAAATTTCATAGAAATATTTAAATTTGTGATTATTTCAAAATAAATGAATACTTGAAATTGCGATTATAATATTATTATTTTTGACATTTTTCTCGAGCAAAATATGTGTGTGTGCGAGTTAAGAGATTTCATAAAAGTAATAACGAGATTGATAAGCTCGAAACTGGGGTGTTAAGATCAACTGTTTTTTGTGAAAAAATTAAATATATTAAAAATAATTTTTTCTTAGAATAATTTATTGCAAAATACATATTTGCAATGTTATTGATTTAAAAAAAAAAAAATTTTAGGAAATCGTTTACAGATTGGCCGGTTAAACTTTACTGGACAACCACATGACGTTTCCATCCAATCGATCTAGTATATCGCAAAAAATATTTTGTTTTTATTTTGAAAATAAATTTTTTGTTTAAAATGAATTAAACTCAAAGGTCAACACAATTACATTCATACATATAGTTTGTTTTTGTTATTATTTTGTAATTCATATTATATCATTGCACATGTACATACATACATACATACATATGTGTATATATAAGACTATAAAATGTACGATCATGAACATAACAATATTATTTTGACAGCAAGCAAATTTTAAAATAGTAATAAATTCCGTTGCCTTTAAGATTTTCAATTCAGTTTTAAATCTAAACTTGATCAGTGATCACATATTATTGTACCGAGGTCTAGTGTGCTAAAAACAAAATAAATTTATAATAAATTATAGTGAATATTATATTTAAGTATATGTAAGTGTGATTTTAATTAAATTGATCTTGAAAATATCGTCTTATTATAGTTGAATTGTGTAATTTGTTAGTTTTAGAAGGTGAATCGATCGGTTCAAGGAACTTTATGTAAATTACATTATTTTTTTTTTTTTGAGGTTGGTCCAGTGATTTAGTCTCCACATAGTGTTTTATGTATTTCATCTTCGAGTGTGTGTATTATAGATTCAAATGTATGACCTTACATTTTTGGTTCAAGCAATTTGATAACCGCATAAACATAAATAAGATCTAAAAATGTCTTATATTATGTAATACACAAGGTCTTTGATTGCAGATGTAACATTTATATTGCGTGCTAGTGGATGGGTTAATAAATCGTTTAACACTCATATGTACGGTATACGTATGTATATATGAGACCATCAAACGCATGTAGAATTGTAATTAGCGCGTTTAAAAAAACACAATCTATGATGTCATACTTTCATTATCACCTGTAGCTTGCGAAAAATAGCTAAAGAGATTAGGAAAGAGTGCGCGTCGTGTCAATAATGTGTACAGAGAGAAGTTATCGTATTTGTATGTATTCAGTAATGTTTAATGTAATGCCCGCGACCGCGTAAATTTTATTTTGTTCAAGATACCGGCCCCATATTTTCTGGTAATAGATTAAATAAAACAACTGAACGAATTTTAAACCAACAAAACAAAAACGTTACACTAAATTGCAAAGCCTACTTAAAGTGGTTGCTTAAAGTGATAATTTTTGTTTTTGAATTCTGATTTCAAAGCCTACACTATTAACTATAATGAAATTATTGATTTAACAAATGTATCTTTGCATTTTTTTAACGAGTTTAGTTGAAAAGCTAAAGTTTGATTTTAGTATTGTGTTTCAATTTAGGCTAGATTGGAAAAGATTATCCGACAAATCCTATATGTACATGGACAAAAGCGTTGTTTGTCTGTACCCATTAGTTCAAGTTTGTATAGTGATTTAAATAAAACTGAAAGCTTTTAAAATTTAATTTAAAAGTTTAAAATGAAAACTTAAGAGTGTGTTGGAATTAAAAAATCGGGATAATCCCCGATCGGGATTAAAACGACAACTGTTCAACTAAATTGGCTAAATCGGCCTTCCTATAATTCTATCAAATTTAATTTGCGAAATTCTTCGAAATTCAATAAATTATTGCGCAGTAACGCAATAAGAATCTATTGTAGGAAATTTGGGAGGGTCAAAGGAATTACTCGAAGCGCATTTCTCCTGCGCAGTGAAAATTCTCGTAAAGGCTTGTATGCATCTGATGGAACGTAATAGAGATGAAAATAGGTCAAATTGATATAATGACTTGTGATATAAGAATCATGATGTCGTTTCAAGACACCGGAACTTCTCATGTCAAGGTCATATAATATTATCCTAGAAAATAATTATGATTCTTATTGATGCAAGGGAAAATGTATGCAAGGAGTTGCTCACCTCAGACTTGATGTCTGAAGTTGGTACTTTCCCAAGATTGATGATGCCTCGACTGAGACCCATGTGAAGTACCTGCGGAAATAAATTTGTTAACGCAGTTTCTTCCAGTTCACATATCAGGTTATCCGTTTTGTTGTTCACTTAACCTTTAGTTTGGCTTTTGTATACACCGCACTATGTGGCAGTCATAGATATGAAAATAGCGACGTATATTAGTGTGGTTGAATTTTGGTATTAGTTTGGTTAATGCTATACATAGCACTAGGTTGTGTGTTCATGCTATACTAGATTTTTTATGCCGGCTCGCTTGAGCCTATATTGGGTGTGGAAACATGTTTTAGGACCAATTTTCGATTTACTTTCTGTTTCATTAAATCTCTGTTAGACCTATTATAGGATAAAACGAAAACATGGCGTCCGCACTGGCTTACTTAGTACTAAGGCTGGAAGGTAATCATTTTAATCTTTCTATTCTTGGCACATTTTTCACTATGCGTTTTGTAGCTTCTTAAACTGTGCCTGCGTAATATTTGGAAGATTATGTCGGTTTTTAGACTAGTATTCTGGATTCAGTTGACCCATTCCAAATAAAAGTTGTGTAAATGCTTTTGCCAGCTATTTTAATCTGGCTTCCGCTTCGCTGAGGCTTTGCTTCGACGCACTTCTGGTCAGATCTGTATTGTAGATATGTCGTCGAGTTTGAACAAATTTCAGAATTAAATCAAGTTTTTAAATTTTTTAGTAGGAACCAAGCTTTAGTTCTGAATTTCTGATCTAAATCAAAATTAAAAACATCTTGAACATTTATGAATTATAGTCTTTAAATATGATTAACCAACCAAAATTTTCAATTCCGATTTTTTACAATGAAAATTATTTGATAAATCAATAAATTTCAAAAGTGATTTGAAAATTTACCCGTTTTTCTCTATTTGGAGAAATTATTTAAAATTTGTAAAAAATTTAGAAAATGGTTCGAACTATTAAAATATTTTTCGGAATCTCTAAATTTTGAATGTTTTTACCATATTCTGGAGTTTAAAGACGTAATGTGCAAATTTCCAGAATTCTACAGTTTAACACAAGTTGTAGACGTTTAAAAGTTTAAAATGTTTGCAGATGATTTATGTTATCAGAAATTTGAATTAAATTACATACCTAGCCTCAAACTCTCTAGCCTTTTTTTAAAAAATTTCGTTCAAATTGTTTAAAACATCACAATTTTAAATGTTAAGCTTTCAAAGTTATAAAAAATGCAGGGATTGGATGTAGTTTGTTATTATAGTTACTTTAAGTGATACCAGTTAAACTTTTACACAATTTATAAAATTTCAGACTATACCGACTATTTAATAAAGCTTTTAAAATTTCAGAACTTCAGAATTTAGCGCAGCATCAAATAAAATTAGAATTTACTATTTGTTGTGTCGGAACTAAATAATACATTTTTTATTTATAAATTATGGCTATTACTGTTACTGTTGGTCAACTCAAATATTTCGAAGCCCCAATCAAAATTTAAACTGAAATTTACACGCGAGTTTCAAGTTCAATTTTGAAAGTTATTTAGAATTATATAGAATTAAAAACATACAAATATTTGGAAAATTTTTAAAAATTTAATTTCCCTTTAAATTTTAAGAATTGTTCTAATTCGTAGACTTTAGTAATATTCAAATTTTTAAATTTTTAAATGTATGACTCAAATCATCCGAACTCTTAAGTGTAGTATACACCTAAAACATATTTTTTGAACATTTTAATTTTAAAAACTTAAAACAAGTACCATTTCTATTTTAAGCTTTCAAAATTATTAAAAATTCAGGAATTGACCGTGGTTTGTTAATAGTATCAAAATGTTTTAAGAGTTTCACGAATTCCTTGAATTAGCAAAATTCTTAAGAAATTAATTTTTCACAATTTGTAGATTTTTAAAAGTTTTATGTAAATTTTAAATAAATTTATTGTGCTTTTAAAAAAATTCAGTCAAAATTGTTAACAATCATAAGAGATATACGGGTCTCACCTAATATTCTCGAACAATGTTATTTTCATATAAAGGATGACGGCCATTCTGGTTGAATAACAAATCAGAATTTTGAGAGCTTTGCTGCCAGAATATAGGGTACTATAAGTATTCGAGAATTTTCTATCTGCAGGACTTCGTCAAAGTTTCATATGGTTTCATAATAGATTCCAGAGGATTTTTGTGTTCTAATCAAAGCACTTGGTGGAACAACAAACCCACTATCTTCTCATAATATTCTCTTGAGCATTTTATTTGGCACACTAGTAAGGAGTTAAAATTATTTTTGGCGGAAAAAGAACTCGATTTTAACTCAGAGATTGGCAAAATTAAATGCAGTATGAAACAGTGATACACCTGGAAATAGTGAATGATTTGGAAATAGCGACGTAGATTACCTTCGATTGTTTTTGGTTTATTTGGATACGCGGGTATATAGGTTGTGCGCATAGTACTAGATTTTTTATCTCGGGTCGCTTGAGTCTTGGATCCCATTTTATAATGAAGACCACTTTAATTTTCTTTTTTAACATTTGTAGGGCCATAATTGTATAATTATTCAACCGTTCAATCCCTTGTGCTGTGTGCTGAGGGTGTCAATTAAGACATCCGAAGTTGTTATATCAAGGTCACAACATTCTCCGAGAAAATAATTATTATTCTATTAAAGAAGTTGCTAATTTTTGACGTTGATGTTGGTGCTTCACCAGCTTGATTTTGCCTCGTCTAAAACCATGTGATACTGGTGGAAATAAATTAGTTAACGCCCAAGACGTTAAAACCGATTGTTTGTTCATAGTAAACCTTTAGTTTGGCTTTTCTATACGCACTATACGCCAGTAAATAATTTGAACACGGTAGCTTATATTAGAGTGGTTAAATTCGTATTAGTTTGGTTTATTTGTTCATTTGCGGGTGGAAACATTACTTTTGTGATTTTAAACAATTTTATGTATGGTTTTTGTAAAACGAAAATATGCTGGTCGATCACCCAATTTAAAGCATCTAAGAGTTTATTTCTGTTAGTCAATTTTAGACTGGTAGACATCAGTTTTATTGCAGCTTCTTTTAGAAGTACTCCTAACCGTGTTTAGACAGTCACATTATAGATTTGTTGTGACATTCGATCAAATTTCAAAATTTAACTAAGTATTTGAATTTTTTAAGATAAATTTGAGTTAGTGATTAAAATTTTACTTCTTTACTTTTTTCTGATCAAAAGCAGGTCAAAATTAAAATAATTACTTTGCAAGAGTGATTTGAGTTTAAAATTTTCTTCGAAATTTGTAAATTTAGGGAGCCCTTAGATTTGGCAAACTAAACAAAAATTTAAATTTTAAACCGATTTCTCCTTTCTTAAATCGACTCCGTAAATCAATGAATTTCAAAACTGATTTAAAATTTATCCGTTTTTGCAATATTTGGAGAAATTAAGAATATCAAATTTCAATAGTCTTATGAAATTGAGAGAATTGTTCGAAGTTTTAAAATATTTTAAGAAATCAGTAAATTTTTTTTCAGTTTATAATATTTTTTGAAATTTCAAGATTATACAATTTGATACAATTTGTGGACTTTTAAAACATTAAAATGTTTTGGGTAATATGAATCATACCGCATCTGAATTTTAAATTATATCATATGTACAGCTACACTCAAACACTCAGATCGAGCTAGGACCGGTCAATTGGATGTAGTTTAACTTTAAATGTTGTTATACTTTCAAAACTCGTAATTGTTAAAAATTCAGAACTCGATCCAAATTCAGGGATTGGTGAAATTAAATAAATTGTTCCTGAAATTTTGAAATTTAATAAAATTCAAATGGTTGCATGACACTTTTAAACAAATTTTAGATTAAATAAAATTTCAGACTACCAAAAATTCCGATTTTATAATCAAAATTTTAGTATTTCACTAACGACATTTGAAACACTCTTAGAATTTGAACGAATATTGGTTTTAAATATAGCATTTGATTTTTTTAAATTAATTTAGAGTTAGTGTTCCAAAACAAAGTTTTGAAACTTATACAAATTTCATGTGTAAGTTTAATCACAGCACATTTTTAAATTTAAAAATTTATATTCAAAAAGATTTGAAAATTTACAGAATTTTCTATATTTGAAGAACTATTTGAAATTTGAATAGCCCTAAGAAATTATAACATTGAACACCTAGAATTTGAAAAATTGCTCGAATTTTTAAGCTACTATAGAAATCTAGAAATTTTTAATTTTTTACCATATTTAAGAATTCAAAAACTTGATGTTCGAATCAGAATTTTACGGTTTCACACGGTTTATAAAGTTTAAAATGCTTGCATACGGTTTATACCATCAGAAAATTTAACTATCATCGTGGCGCATACTCTCTAGGATTTTTTGAAAATCTTGCGAATTTAATATAAGGTTCGCCCTTTAATTTAAATAAAAGTTTGATTGTACGAAATTTAATTTGTGAATTTCTACGAAAACATATTTATTCAAATTTGTTTTCAAATTCGAACCGACATCGATTCAAATTCAGATATTGATAAAATTTAATATTTTTGGAACATTCTAAAATTTTTTAAAATTTTATAAACTTTTCGAATATTCTGATATATTCCTTAAAATATTTTAAACTAGAATCCAAATTTTCTATTTATTTGATAAATTTAGATTACAAAAACTATAAACGAATTCAAGGATAATTTAAAAATGAACAGAATTTGCAATATTATTGAAAATTTAAATATGTAATCGAATTCTCAGAATTTTTTCGAATTAGATAAAATATTTTAAGAAATCTGTAAGTTTTGAAATTCAAGACTTCAAAGTTTAAAATAAGTTTTAACAGAGATATTAAAATAAATTAGGCTAGAAAAATTTTAAAACTGTGACTATGTATCTAAAATTTTACAGTTTCAGACAATTGTATGACGTTTAAGTTAATACTTTGTACTTTCTAGGTAGTCGAAAAAGGCCTTCATTTTAAATTTTACAGCCGGTGTAGAAAAACTGTAGAAAAAATTAAGTAAAAATGTTCTAATCGATCATACAAATTTGCTGCAAAATCGATCTCGAAACGAATTTCAGAGTTCAAATTGAAACCATTCAAACCATTTGAATTTAGAGCACAACTCATTTGAAATGAAATTTAAAATTTAAGCCAAATTTGAGTTTATTGAGTATTAAACATTGAAAAAACGTATGGTACCATTCTGAATTGAAAACTTAAGTGTGAAATACCATTTTGAAAATTGCAATAAGTTTTTTAAAAATCTACGAGCTTTTGCTCGATAAAATAATTTAATCTGCAATTTCTAAAATTCTATTGGTTTTTCGATTTTTAGAAATCGATATGTATAAAAAAATAAAAATTGGAAAATGATAAATCTTTCGATAAGTCGAATTTCGAATATTTATAATTCTGAATTTAATATAGAAACTCTGCGGAATTTCAAATTTTTTTGTTTTTCAATTTATTTAATTTCAATGTAATGTAACAAGCGATTTTAAATTTTGATCTGAAGTGTTTAAAATTCTCGGAAAATATTTATCGAATTTTGAACTTTTGAACCGAATTTTTCAATTCTGAATTTTAAATCACAATTCGAATTATTGAATTTTGAAAATTTAAAATACGAACTTTTATAATGTGTTTGTTTTAAGACAATACGTATAAAAATTTCAAATTTGTCTTAAATCAAGCTTTACCAAGCTGTATGCATAGTTGATTTTAATCTCTCGTTCAAAGTTGAACGAATTTTAAGTTGATTACATTGTTTTAGTTTAAAATATTAGCGCGCTAAATGTTATGAATTACTCTGAAATTTTTAAAATTTAGTTTCGAATTTTATTAATTTTTTTAAAAATTCTGAAATATTTAATTCTCAAAATTTGTAGAAATTTTTAAATTTTAATATTTCTTAAATATTTTAGAATTCGCTTGCTGGTCTTAACTTAAGACCTTTACAAAACTAAGAAAAAATGTTTGGTGGATCCATTTGATGTTGCCCTAAATAAAAATTTCAAATTTTATAAATTTTTATAAGAATTTATCATAAGCCGATGAACAAACCGAATGTCCATTTTCATAGGGTAAACGAACATCTAAACAAGAGTTTAGGCTTAAACTTAATTGTAAAGGTATCCAAAATATGTTAGCTCAATTGATGACGCCTAATTGTACACATCTTGTTAAAGCTGAACGGTTTAATGTTGATACGTTAGTCCCAGTGAATTGTTCTGAAATTTTTAAAATTTAATCCTAAATTTCATTAGATTTTTAAATTATAGGTTTTTTTAAATAATATTTTGAAAAATTTTAGAAAATTCTGAAATATTTACAAAATGATTAAGCTTTTAGAAATTCCTTCCAATTTCTTACAGCATTTCAATCAAATAAAATTATGATTTAATATTTAGTTTAAAACAAATTTAATAATTAATTAATTTATCAAACAAACTAGATCAAAACAGCTCAACCCACTTTGAGCATATCAGCGTATACAAGAATGGTTATTTAGTTTTTATCTTTCATGTCTGGATCGATCGTTCTTAAGCCAACTTAACTTTTTTTTTTATTAAAATTATTTAATAAATTCGGATTTTCTATTCAAAAAACTATGTAAACGAATTCTATCAAATTTTAAAACAAAAACTATTCAGTAAACAAGTCAAAACTCTTTCTCGACACGAATTCCAATTAAATTCCAGTAGCGTAATTGATTAAAAAGTTCATGTTACTTCAATAAAACATTTAAATCGAACTCATAAGGATAACAAAGTTTTAAATCGGCGGCCCTACGGACCAATTTTAAAATTTAGACAGTGAATTTCGAGTAGATTAGAAACTTAATTTTAGTTAAAATATAATCGCTGCCTCGAGATGTGAGCTTGGAAGACTTTTGGTGTTAATAGCAGTTCGCTATATGTAGGCGATGTAGCAACTCCTCTACCAGCCTATTGTAACCATTTGTCATGTTATGTCGTGTTATGAGATAAGCGAAATTTTAGCCCAGAGGCGGGACCATTCCCCGTCTTTTCAAAAGTTTCTCTATAGCTGAACTATCTTTCCACCTTCCATTTTGTTTGCTTTACTTGTGGTGTTATTGATGCTTGCTGTTGCTTGGCTGCTGATGTCGTCACCCTTTATGACGTGGTCCGTCTGTTCTTCTATTTGCCAGTTGTTTTAGTGGCTCGAAGGACCATGTAAAATTTTAGGCTACTGAACTTAATTTAAATTAGAAATAATGGATTAAATTAAGTCCTTAAGAATTTCAACGCAATACAATTTTTAAGAATTGGAAATAAAATTTTAAATTTAGAACATACATTTTTCAAAATTTTGAGAATAAAGTTCGAGTTTTCAGAATTTTAATCTTTTGAAATCGGACAATATTCTGAATTCTAGAGGCCAATTTGGATTATTAAATTTTAAAAATTGCAAATAGTTATTGTAGAAATTGCTTTACTAATTCTGTTTTTATAACGAAATTCAACCTTGTAAAGTTCGTGGACATTTAATCAAATTTAAAATTTTGAAAATTATAAATACATATTTCAAAATTTCGAATATCGAACACATTTTTCGATTTATTAAATTTAAATGTATAATGTAACAAACGATTTTAAATATTCATCTCATTTTTAAAGTTCTATGGACAAAATTTGAGTTTATCGAATTTGGAGTTAAAACGAATTTTAAATTATTGAATTTTGAAAATTAAAAAGACATACTTTTAAAAATTTTAAATTTGTGGGACAATAGTGTTTAACGATATTCGATTTGCTTAAATTTTTTAAATTTCCTGGGCCTATTTGGAAATGAAACCGACAATCTTAAAAATTCAAATTGTAAAGTGTTGTTTAGTTTTTTAGATTTTACGTATAAGTTCGAAATTTGAATTTCATATCATTCAAATAGTGTTTTAAATCAAGCTTATACCAAGCTTTTTTACAACTGATTACATATATCATCTAGTAATTTGTCTATCTTTCTTATGTTCAATTTGTAGAGATATAACCGATTAGTTAGTCTCTAAAAATGTCGACACCCTAATGTGGTCTTCCCAATTCCAACGGTTTCTTGCTTTGAAGCATTCGTACTCCAATTGTGTTACTCAGCATACCACGTAACTCAACATTTTGATGTTGACCAAGCCGTTGTATGGGTTTCTTTCCATGAATTGTTATCTCTTTGCTAACGTATTCCATCCGGAGGTCCCTATGTAGGTTAACGTTTTTTATGTGCCAAGGAGCGTTCACTATTCCACGTAACACTTTATTTTGAAAAGCTTGTGTTATTTTAATATTGGTTTTTTAAGTACAGCCTCAAAGCTGAATACCATAAGTCCATATAGGTTTTAAAACTTGTTGGTATAGTAGCAACTTATTAAGTATTGACAGCTCTGAATATCTTCCAATTAGCCAATACATATTTCTATATATTTAATGTGTAGTTCCTCCTGTTTCTTTTAATGTGCTCTTTCTATTTTAACCTAGCATCGAGAGTCATCCGTTGATTTTGCTCCATTTAGCTTAATGCGCCATTTTTTGGTCCACTTACTTAGTTGGTTCGTAGCCCGTTGCAGTTTTCTGGTTGCTTCGTCTACTTTATAACCAGTAGCTAAAATTGCAATATTGTCAAAATATTGCAAAATAGCGAAAATATCTGTTATCAATGTAAGATTTCAATATTTGAAAGCATTCTTTTGGCAAATCTCGATGCAGTTTATATTCCAATCCAGGATACCATACTTTATCGAAGGCCTCCAGAAATATTGTTGAGCATATTTTCTTATTTTTAAGTCCATCTTCAATAATACTTGTAATCCTGTGAATTTGCTCTATGGTGGAGTGGTTTTCTCTAAATCCGAACTGATGTGGTGGTATTAGCTTTCTCTCAACTATTATAGGTTTCATCCTTTTGTTTAACAGTATCTCAAAAATTTTCGAAAGTACTGGAAACAGAGAAATTGGCCTATATGACTTTTTATGATTAGATGGCTTGTTTGGCTATGGTATCATAATTATTTCTGCTACTTTCCATTGCAGAGGCACATATTTCAGTGGAAATGAAGCGATGATTATATGAAGAAGTTTTCGCACCCCTTTCTCAGGAAGTGCCTTCATTATTTCATCTTTAATTAAATCATAGCCAGGAGATTTTTTCGTATTTATGTTACTCTCGTAGACTTACAGGTGGTATTTAACTACAATCCTTTATGTGCACTGGTATTATATTTTCATCCGCTGATTGTCCAGCATATGGTTGGAACGTTTCTTCAAGATGAGATGCGAACAGCGCTGCATTCTGTTTGGCACTTGTTATCCTATTTCCCTCATCATTTTTTATTGGCGGTATTTGATAATTTGGTCTTTTTAATCCTTTTGTAGCTTTCCATAGAGAATACTCAGTTTCTTTAGTGTCTGTAAGACTACGAAGATAACGGGTGACCGATTCATTTTTTAGTTCTCTAATTCTTTGCTTAAGCTTATTGCAGAGGTAATTAAAAATTCTTTTGCTTTGTGGTGCTCGGTTTCTCTGCCATGTTTTCCTTGCTTTCCGGTTTTCATTTACCCAACTCCCTGATTTCGACTGGATAAATGAAATTATTACGATCCTTGTTTTGGATTACAGGGGTGCTATCCCATGCTGCTTGTTGCATATTGTTGATTAATAGTTCCATTTTATTTTGTAATTGAACCGGATGCTTGATTGGTATAAGAAGATCGGTGTTATCTTCAACCAATTTCCTAAATAATTCTCAATTGGTTTTGTTATTTGTTAGTCTAGGTGGATTTTCCTTCAAGAAATTCACAATTGTAAACTCGGCCTGCGGTCGGAGAGTTCTCTACCCTTTGGAGTTGTTAATCTTGAGCCCCAGAAAGTATTTTTTGCATTAAAATCACCTCCAATGATACAATTAAATTCTAGCTGATTTAATAACTTTTTATAATCCTCTTTATTCAAATTATGGCTTGGAGGGCAATAAATTGAACAGACATTGAACATTTTGTTGTGGTTAAGTTGAATGCTGATTGTAGCTACCTGCATACTTTCTTCTTCAATTTTTATTCCCTCATGATGTTGAATATTTTCTTTCACAAATATTGATGATCTCCCTCTTGCTCTTTCTGCTGGATGTATAGCGTGATAAGAAACGTAACCACGTATTTTGGTGTATGAGGTTTTAGTAAGATAGCTTTCTGATATTAAACATATATCATTTTCTTCAATATTTAAAAAGATTTCTAACTCTGGAATATGTTGGATTATTCCATTTGGATTCTAGATTACAATTTCTCGGCTATCTAGTCGCCTGTTCAAAGCATCTATGAATCTCTCTTGTCTTATAAGCCGTGTATTTAGCGCTTCGATGCTTTTAAATATTTTTTCAAGCATAGATGTATCTTTGGAGTCTTTGAAATTTACTGACTTGTGTGGGGTTGTACTTTGTAGCCCGGATGCCACCACTTGTGAAAACGACTTGCGATCATTTACTTTTCTCGATATAGATGTGGTAAAGTTTCCTAGGTTGGTGTTTATGCTATTACCTATTTTTTTGTAGTTCTTTAGCTACTATGCAGCCTCTGTTTGCAGGATGTTGTTCTTTGCAATTCATATATGTTGGAGGGGAATTTCTATTAAGTGGGCATGCCCGAGCAGAATGCCTTCCAAGGCACTTTACACATCTTGGTTTGCTATTGCAGTATTTTTGCGTATGGTTATAACCTTGGCACTTCTTGCATTCCACTATAAGCCCAGTCGATTTTCGTAGTGCTTCTATTTTAACCCTCATATTTAAAATAGCTTTAAAATTGAAGGAGATTAGTGATTTCATATTTATTTCAGAATTCGGTGTTGCAGCGATGCTAGTTTGAAGAATTTTAGGCAAAATATGGAAAAAAACACGTAATCGATCAGTAATCGTTTTGGGTTGGAAGTTGATTCAGCATGCATAAATGAATTGAATTCGAAATTATTTTACTTTTTATGATTTAGACAGTGTCCGAAACCTATACTAAATATTTATTAGTATTACCGCAAACGATAATATCACGATAGATTGGTTAACTCTGGAAGAACAGGAACCAGAAATTCATCAATATCTAAACTAAGGTGTTGAGGAAAATGCCTGTTCCATTAGGCAGAGAATGGGATAGTTTATGAAAAGTTAAATCAAAAAAATTGGATTTAAGTTTAAATTCGGACTTTTAATTATTTTTATTTATCTTTTGATTATTTCATTCTACAATCATGTGTGTTCATAAATTGCCCCACAACACAATGATATAATTTATTTGCCCCACAACACAATGATATAATTTATTTGCGCGGTTTGAAATTAAATTCTATTTAAATTCAATAACAAATTTTAAGTGATAATTAAATATTAATTCTAAGTTATATAATCGACGTAATATTTTAACCCCACAAAATTGAGGACCCTAGACGAACCGCTTCTATTTAAAAATTAGTCTATACTTAACCTGTATATACGGTTAGCAATGGAAAATTATTGTAATCATTATAATTCAATAAACTCGAATTTTGGGCCCAATATTATCTACAATTTGTCCATCGCTGACGACCGAAAACGCGCAAGAATAAATTATTAAGTTGCGTTCCCAATTTGTATATGATGTCATCATCAAACTCGTATTATACATATAAAATTAATCTACTTTGTTTTTTTATTTTTTATTTTTAGCTTCGGCAAGAGCAAATCAATTTGGAGTGTGGAGAGAGAACATTTTTTGGTTCGTTTACTAAAAACTATAATACCAACGGCAACCGAATATGGCCGATAAAAGTTTTAAAAATCATAATAAAATGTTTACGTCTTCGTCAGTTCGACTGAGGTGAGCAAAGTTAACAGACTTGTAAAATTAAATATTTGTGTTAAGTTGTTTTGTTATTATTTTTAATCACGGTTCGCGGTTTGTGAAGGTATATATATATATATGTATACATATGTGTACACTGGTTTGAACTTGAAAGCTTTGTATATATAGTTAAAAAGTTATTTTAAATAAATTTGGTAATTTATATAAAAAAAATATTGATTATTATTATTATTAGTATTGTTTGTTTGGGAAATAAACTAAATTAAAATTACGATATAAAGAATTTATATTTTTATTTGTTATCAGGCGTATATAAATTATACAATTCTGATAAGAAATTTCTATGTATTTTTAATTAAAAAAATTATTTGTATAGTGCGTTAAGTTTTTGCGCTGCTATTAAGTTTGATAATATTAGATTGTGTTCTAAAAAAGGGTTCTATAATAATTAATATCTAAAGCAAATTTGTTGTCAGATTGTCTAAATTTTTTTTAGTACCCAACCACCTTATCAATAAAAACGTTAGATACGTATTCAACTTACTACTAGCTTCTGTGTAAAATATTTCAAATTATAATTCAAGACATATTTTTTAGAGATATAGATAGATAAGATATGTACATACATATATTCAGAAATGATTAATCATCAGCGCCAATTAAAACGATATGTATTTGCCATTAATCATGATAGACGTATACGATTTCTCAATGTGCTATTAATTACCCGCAATAATAAAATCCCCTCGGTAAATTTATTACCTGTTAATGTGTTATCATTAGAATATTGTTGTTGTGATAATAAGTATATATATATACGCTAAATTTATTTATTGTATGTATGTCACGGGTCTATATTTATAATATTATCGACCCGCATATAATCCATTAATCGAGTGATACTTAAATGTACTTAACATATACTTTTATACGATTTTTAATTACAGTGGACTAATTTTTATTACACTTGTTACATTGTGCGCTTGCTCAACGGTCCCACAGCGTTCAGCACAACCAATTACAACAAATCCATTGAAAGTAGCGAAAAAAGCACCAGGTCGTGTAATGCATCAAAATTTTGAGAACGCCGGTCAAGTTAAAGGATTAGAAATATGGCGTATTGAGGTATGTATTTGAATTTTTATCATTATAATCCACACGAATATATAGTATTGGAAATTCATTTTATCTATAACATCTATATTTATTCACCCGAACTTACAGATTAGATTACGTTGATACAATTAGTCTTTGTGTGAATAATTTTGGGCATGCATATGTATTTTATTATTCTTATCATATAATTCTAAACGAGAAATGGATAAATAATAAATTAGTCAGATGGCTGGGAATAGCTTGTTGATAGAGATTAATCAATTAACGATTAAATTTCGACGAAATTTCTAAAAATACAGGCGATCTAAATCGGAATTACATAAATATATTGTCATTGTTGTAATTCAGAGTAATTTTGTATGTTTGTATTTAAATCTTCTGCAGTTCGATCGTGAATATAATCTGATAAAACTCCAATAAAATTAATTCCACTATAATATAGATAAGAGATTATAGATAAACGAATCACACAATACATATTTGTATCGAATTTCGCAGTACCTATAGTATTCAATTTTATAAATAATAAATGAATAAGCGAATAATAAAACTTTTTATAAGATGCATCACATTATATAAGTATTTATAATTTATTTCATTCGTCTGTAACTGTAATTCCGCGTTTATGTTTATTGTTCCGGTACAAATTATACAAAAATGTAAGCCAAATTTAAAAATATATAAGTAACGCACAAAACGAAAGCTAAACCATAAAATTTATAAACAAAAACAAGAGATGGCTCATAGAAATAATAATCTTTGTTTGTTTTATATCATTACCATTTCGTAACCGGGCGTTACTTGAGTACTTGCACCAAAAAAATTCAAATTTATAAATTTTATCTTACTCAACTTATATTGAACGAACTTATTCTAATCTATATTTGTCCAGATTTACTCAAATTCCACTCAAATTATAATTTTCACTTTGAGCACTTTGACGATTGAGTGGAATTTGATTAGAAATTACACACAAAAATCAAATAATGTAAACATTGAAATTCTAATCATAATACTAGTTTACATACTAATTCATTGGAATTTTTCAGAAACTCGATTTAAATTGAAAGGTATAATTTTCACTCAAAATTTGAGTGACATTATTGTATAAACTTTAAATTAAATCTTTTCGAAAACTCAATTTATTTTGAAAGAACGCTACAAACTTTTTTAGTCTCATTAAAATTTCACTCAAATTATAAATTTCACTCAATATACAGTACAGCCCAATACCGTCCTCACCTCTTTGTGATGTTCAACACCCTACTATAATTCACGTGTATAACTGGTAACCTTCAAAATTGGTGTAATGCAGGGAAAGCAAATTTAATTCATACTCAATAGAAATTTGATAAAAACTTCACACCAAAAATAAAATTTGAGTGAAATTCTACTGATCAATCGCTAAGTCATAATTTTCACTCACTAGTTGAACACAATCAAATCCCAGATGCATAATTTGTAACCAGTAGGTTAGTCGTGCAAAATGATTTTGAATGGAATTTGATAAGCTATATTCGTGGCATATTGAATGTTAGATTTGTCCAAACAATTTATTTTTTCAAAATTTGATTAGATTTTACAAAAACACTTCAAATTAAAAATAGTTTAAAAAATTTTATCTAAAATTGGGAAACAATTCCAATCAAATATTCAAAATTTGATAACTAGATGACTAAACATTTAAAAAAAATTAATTTTATTCTTATCACCCATTTGTCCATTTCACTCGAATTCCACTCAAATAGAAATTTGTATTCATTATGTTGCTTCTCTATATGATTTAATTTCAAACTATTCAAATGTATAAACACTATGTGTTTGTTGTTCATTAAGATTTTAAATATAGTTGGAGTGATTTGGAAGGATTAATAATGTCCATTTTTACTATTATTCAACGAATTTTATTAGAATTTAAAAAAATCTATTAACCCAAAATTATTACAAAATGGAGTAAAATTTGAGATAAATTCGAATTAAAATTGAATAAAACTTAATAAATTATTAAATTCACAAATAAATTAATATTTATACAAATTCCACTCAAATTTCTATTTTCACTCATTGTAAATAGAACCCATTGGTTGTCATACATATGGATCATGTTCAATAATAGATTGAATCGAATTTGTTTGCAAATCTAATCAAATTTTACAAAATTTCTGTAAAATTATTAAAAAATATTGTGTTTGAGTGAAATTTGATAAGACTTTGATTCAGAATATGACATTACAATTTATTGTACTCATATTAAAATAAATTTGAGTGAAATTCTATGTACGAAAATTGAACACAAGCCTGTAATAAATTTGATTTGGTTTGAATGCTCTAATTTGATTTCATTCGACTTGATTGATCTGGTAGGGTTATTAATTATTTTACTATCACTCAGTGAATTTTATTAAAGTTTAAAAAGAACTATGAAATAATTATTACGAATCTGAGTGAAATTCAAATCAAATTTCATTTCGAAATGACTAACATTTTTTCAAAATTTATTTTTAAGTAATTTATCTAATTCAATTAGTATTCAATCACATTGGTTCTAGTTCAATTCAAATTCCACTCACAATTACTATTTTCACTCATTAAAAATTGAGCCCAGTAGTTGCCCTCTCTATGATTCTTATTCGCCCCGAACATCTACAAAAGACACGCATAACCTTTCACTCATACTACTCATAGTAAAATCAATTTAATTGAAGTTTTTTGTAAGAAATTGAACACGAATCTGCAATAAATTTGATTTGGTTTGAATGCTCTAATTTGGTTTCCTTCGAATTGATTGATCTGGTAGGATTATTAATTATTTTACAGTCACTGAATTGTATTAGAGTTTAAGAAAAGCTTTAAAATAACTATTACAAATTTGAGTGAAATTCGAATAAAATTTGATTCAAATTCCACTCACCATTACTTATTTCACTCATTGTTAATTGAGTCCAGTAATTGCCCTCTATATGATTCGTTTTCAACCAAACAGCTACAAACGACACACATAACCTTCCAACGCAATTGCATAGTTGTTCAATAGTATTTTGAATAGAATTTGAGTGAAATTCGAATCAAATTTGTTTAATAATTGGCTTAAACTTAATTTATTATTAAATTAATAAAAAAAATAATATTCATTCAAGTTCCACTCAAATTACCATTTTCACTCACTGTAAATTGAATCCAGTAGTTGTCATATGGTTCATGTTCAAGCGAACAGCTACAATAGAAAAGTATTACCTGTCACCGACCGCACTTTGCCAGTTGTTCAATAATAGTTTGAATAGAATTTGATACCAATTCTAATCAAATTTTGTTTAAAATTATTAAAAAATATTGAGTTTGAGTGAAATTTGATAACAGTTTGATTCAGAATATGACATTACGTTCTATTTAGATATTGCATTGATCATAAAATCAATTTGATTGAAATTTTTTGTAAGAAAATTGGACACCAATCTACAATAAATTCAATTTGATTTGAATTCTCTGATTTGATTTGCATCGACTTGATTTATCTGGAAGGATTATCAATTATTTTACAATCACTCAGTAAATTTGATTAAAGTTAAAAAAGAGCTTTAAATTAATCATTCCAAATTTGGGTGAACTTCAAATCAAATTTGATTGCAAATCGGCTCATCAATTTTAAGACAAAGATTTATCCAATTCAATTAATATTCAATCCAAATTCCAGTCATAATTATTATTTTCACTCATTGTAAATTGAGCCTAATAGTTGCCCTCTATTCGTATTCAACTGAACTGATACAAGAGACACGCATAACATTTCACCACAATTTATTAGTAAAGGGTGATTTTTTTGAGGTTAGGATTTTCATGCATTAGTATTTGACAGATCCCGCGGGATTTCAGACAAGGTGTCAAAGAGAAATATGCTCAGTATGCTTTAACATTTCATAATGAATAGACTTACTAACGAGCAACGCTTGCAAATAATTGAATTATATTACAAAAATCAGTGTTCGGTTCGAAAAGTGTTTTGTTTTTGAAATTTTGTTCAGCGATGAGGCTCATTTCTGGTTGAATGGCTACGTAAATAAGCAAAATTGCCGCATTTGGAGTGAAGAGCAACCAGAAGCCGTTCAAGAACTGCCCATGCATCCCGAAAAATGCACTGTTTGGTGTGGTTTGTACGCTGGTGGAATCATTGGACCGTATTTTTTCAAAGATGCTGTTGGACGCAACGTTACGGTGAATGGCGATCGCTATCGTTCGATGCTAACAAACTTTTTGTTGCCAAAAATGGAAGAACTGAACTTAGTTGACATGTGGTTTCAACAAGATGGCGCTACATGCCACACAGCTCGCGATTCTATGGCCATTTTGAGGGAAAACTTCGGAGAACAATTCATCTCAAGAAATGGCCCGGTAAGTTGGCCACCAAGATCATGCGATTTGACGCCTTTAGACTATTTTTTGTGGGGCTACGTCAAGTCTAAAGTCTACAGAAATAAGCCAGCAACTATTCCAGTTTTGGAAGACAACGTTTCCGAAGAAATTCGGGCTATTCCGGCCGAAATGCTCGAAAAAGTTGCCCAAAATTGGACTTTCCGAATGGACCACCTAAGACGCAGCCGTGGTCAACATTTAAATGAAATTATCTTCAAAAAGTAAATGTCATGGACCAATCTAACGTTTCAAATAAAGAACCGATGAGATTTTGCAAATTTTATGCGTTTTTTTTTAAAAAAAAGTTCTCAAGCTCTTAAAAAATCACCCGTTAGTTTGAATAGAATTTGATTGCAATTGTTCAAAATTTGATAATAGTTAAAAATAATTAAAATAGGTTTAAAGTTTGAATGAAATCAGAATGTTATTTTAAATTTGATTAGATATACATTATTGTGGTTTGATTTGTTTTTAAAAATTTAGCCATTTTGCTAATTTAAATTATATTTTTGAAAAAAGCAATCAAACCATTTCAAATACTCATCGATGTTGAGTTGTGGTTTTTTTAAAAATAAATTTAAAACATTTGAAATGAATTTAATTAACTCAAATAATTAAATTTATTTCAAATGCCAATCAAATTTCGTTGTGTATTAGAGCCCTTATAATTCAAACGATAAGTTTAAATTGTTGTGGAAATTGTGTACGGTTTGAATAAAACTGAAAATTATTTTTATTTTGGACAAAAATTGATTTAGAATTTTACGAATTCAGTCTGAACTCGGTTAACTTATAAAACATTTTATGATTCATTACATCAATTTCGTGTTTGAGCAGAAATTTGCTTACAGTTTAATTAGAATTTCAAAAGGAAAACGATGAACCTTGAATTTGACCAGAGTTTGAAAGCAATTTGATTAATGTATGAACAAAAAATCATGTCAAATTGTTGGAAAACATATTGTTTGATTTTGATTGGATTTGGATACCTAAAAGTTAAAGTAGAATTTGACTATCATCTAAAACTATCGATTAATAGAATTTAACGAATTCGGATAGCAGACTTGGAATAAGTTTAAAAAACACTGAGACACATTTAATCATAAAATTTTTTGTGCGAATTTGAAATCAAATTGTGTCTAATATTCTGCTCGAGATCAAATTAAAAGTAACCAACTCAACTTTATTTTCAAATTTGCAAATTTTTTAATTAGAACTCTAAATTTCATTCACGCAGCCAAAAAAAACCATTTGTTAAATAAATTATTTTATGAACTATCTTGAAAACAATCAAATTCAAAATACATACTCGTAATATATAGTTAATTTGAATTCAACTTGTATCCAATTCTAAATCAAAATGGTAAATTATTAAAAAAGACCCTGGAAATAAACTTGATCAGTTTTAGAAAAAATTTTAATTGAAAAATTTAAGCTGATCAAACTTATTTCAAACTTCAGTAAGTAACTTAAATAAGCGTTAGACTGGTTCACATCTATAACTCCTCAGTTGGAATGCACTATCCATGGGCCGTAATTTCCTCTGTTAAGCTTTACATCAAATTGAGAGTTAAATTTTTTTATAAGTATTGCCTGTCTACTGTTTTGGAAACATGCAAAATCAAAAAAAAAAAATTTAATTTAACTTCTATTAAATTTCGATGACCCATCATCCCCAAAAAAGTCAATATAAAATGGCAGTTAGTTCATTTACGGGCACGTATCCATATTTGGTCGGCCGAATAGATGATAAAATGTGTATGCGTGTAGTGTGCAATTTACAGATCAAGAATATAATACAAACAACCTCTACACTTATAGGTATGTCGTTTTCCAAAAACGTGGCGTAAATCAAAAAATATACCAAACTCAATCTTTACGCTTCTTTGTATGCGGTTAAGTGTGACTTTGTGTTTGCGTGTTAAGAATATAGAAAATTTTAACTGGCTTACACTAATTGGAATTACCTTCAAAACGTAAACGTGACTCATATACGTGTGATATATACGTCTCAATCTTATTTACGCTACATAAAAACAGTTTCCGAAACATTAACAACATCAATATATGTGCATCTAGCGTATGTTTATAGTGTTCAAATGATTTGGTTGGTCATCAACCAATTGAAATAAATAAATTTGTAATAAATTTGTTGTGATCGTTACGACTTAAAATGCATTAATTTAATACTTATAACAGAAATAATGATATTTTAATTATATAATCGACAACTACGAATAGATGATTCATGATAGAATTACATTATATGTTGTTAATTAAACTACATATGTACTATATGTATGAATGTGCGTACGTATACAGTAGTCCCTCGGCATACGTTAGCGTGGCAGACACAAATATATTATTTGAATAGCTATTACTCTAAAGCTGTATATACATTTAACAGAAAATGGATTTGGGTAATTTATTTGAACTTAAATTTAATTTTTCTATTATTTATCGCAATTGTTTATGAATCGAATTAATTGCACACTTTAATGGTCCTTGAGCAATGAACATTAATAAATTTTTAAAGTTAAAATTTTTTTTAAAGTTTTGAAATTAGAAATTTTACCAAAATATTATTTAATTTTCAGATCTTAAATACTTCCCATCCTCCTGTGATATATTAAACTCGATTATGTTTTAGGAAATTTGTTTCGCGGACATAGTGGTGTATTACACACATTGGTCGACATAAACCAATTTTCAGCAGGATTGATTTAAAATTTTAATATATTCCATCCAATCCTGAAACTAATATCAAATTCTAATATTTTTTCAAATTTTGTGGCAGAATCCAGTTGTTATCATATTTCTAAAAATACTGTCAAATTTTAAATTTTTTCTGATTTGTAATTTTTTAAATTTCGAAATTTTGAGAGTATTAAGAACTCCGCAAAACTTTTACCAAATTCTGAAGTATTTTTACAAGTTGCATGTTTCTTTATTTGTTTTATAACTAATGTCAAATTGAAGATATTATAATTCGGATGTAAATAAAATCCTTTAGAGGTTTGGCCAATTCTAAAAATGTTAATTTAATCAACCAAAATTAATTTTTTATAATTTTCAAAATTCCCAAAATTTCCAAAATAAATTCAAACTAAACTGTTATGTTGAGATTTGGTTCAAATGTTTTTAACTTTTCTAAATTTTATAAAGTAATTCTGAGAATAGAATTTATTAAGAATTTTAAAATTTTCTTTGAATTCTATCTCTATAAATTTTCTTTGAATAAAACTCTATTAAATTCTGATGTTAATTTAATTCTTAAACTTATGACGGGTGGGTTTGGTCAGTATTCTTAGTTTTAATTAATTAATTTAATTATTTCTCTAATTTTAAAATTATATAATAATCCATAAATTTTTATACACTTTGTTTGAGCCCTAAATACTTTCACAAATACTGTAAATTTCGTTAATTCCAAAAAAATATTTTATTTTGAGGTTAGGTTTTTGATGTATATATTAAAATACAGTTGTAATCATATATCCAAAAATTATAAAATTTTGAATATTTACCTGATTTGGAATTTCATAAAATTCTAAATATAAAAAATAATTGTTTCTCTGTGAAGCACTTACTAAATTCTAAATTTTTTTACCATCTTCTGATTTCTTCATTTGTTCAATTTTAATACGATTAATTTAGTCATTTACTAGAATTTAATAAATTTCAAATAAAATGTAAATTTTTAAAATTTTTAAATATTTTCCATCAAACTCAAAAAAATTTATTAGGATTTAAAATGTTATATTTTAAATGTATGTGTTCAGTCCGCAGTGCTCCACCCATCATTTCTGTGCAAGTGTGTTACATATCCATTCAAATTCTAATAAGTAATTAAATTCAGAAATTATGTTTAAGTTTTAATATATATTGTATATCAAAATTCAGTTATAATCGAATTATCAGAATTTGAATAATTTTCAAATTTATAATTTTATAAAATTTGGTATTTTCAAGGTACCATGGTTTTATCAAATTATACAATTTATTAGGTTCTGAAGTAAACAAAATTCTTTAATGTATACGTTCTTTGATGTTCAATGCTGAAAATTTGAGTTTAGTCATATTAAATTATTAGATTAACTTGTAAAAAATTTCGAACATCGAAATTTTGATATTCTAAAATTGTACCTATAATGAAATTCAGAAAATTGTATAAGCTACTGATTTTTTCATTTTTTCGGTTTTCATTCGAGTACCCAAATTTTTGAATTAATCTTTAAAAACTTTCGAACACTGACGAATTTCGAAAATTTAATAAATTCAAAATAAAGTGTTTGTTGAGCTTTAAGGCGCCGAATTTTTATCTTGTCAAATTTTATGTTATTTTTTGAAATTCTCAAATTTTCCAAGCAAACTAAAAAATTTTAAATTAAATTTAACAGATTCTCAGAATTTAATAAATTCTAAACTAAATGTTATTTTGAGATTTGACTTCGAATTTTAGATTATGAAATTTTGAAAATTAAATTAGAGTTGTAAAATTTTATAATTTTCACTCTAAACATTTTATTGGATTTAAAATGTAATAATTTTAGTTTGAGTCCTCCAACCCACGGTGCCTTAAATTTAAATCGGGAACTTTATGATAAATCCTAATATTAAATCATATTCGAAAATTTTGTTGGTGGTTTGGTCAGTTCTGCCAATTTTAATTATATCATACAAAAATTTTCAATTGGTTTTTTAAAATTTTCGAATATTATTTAACAAATTCTCAAAAATTAATCGAAATTTGACTTCAAACTATCCATATTCTGAAATTTTATAAAGAAATTCTGAAAATTGAGAATAATATTGAAATTTATGTCAAATTCTAAAGTTTAATTTCGGAAATCATATTTGACTTTTAAAAATTGTTGTACATCAAAATTCTAATTTTATAAAACTCAATATTTTCAAAGTATTTCAGAGGCTGCGATGAGTTTAAGTTTAGTCATTTTAAAATTTTTAAATGAACTCTTAAATTTTTGAACATCTGATTAATGATATTTTGAACTTTTATGATTATATTCTGAAAATTGTGTAAACTTTGTGAAGCTTTAAAATTTTCTCATGTATTCTGATTTTCTTTTGAAATTTAAAATATTTTATACTCTGTGTATCTTTTACAAAATTCTGAAAATTTTATAATCTTCTGATATTTTCATTTGGTCAAATTTGCTACGGTTAATTTAATTATACCAAATTTTTAAATTAACCTTTAAAAAATGTTCAACTCTCTTCAGTGTGTTTCTGAAAATTTAATAAATTTTAAGTAAAATATTATTTTGAGGTTTGTCTTCTAACTTTTCATATTTTTAAATTTTAGGATGAAATTTTATAAAATTCTAAATTTTAAAAATATTTCAAATAAACTATACATATACATATCAAATTGTAAAATTTTTTACAATTTGCTGATTTTTTGATTTCAATTTTGACAAGGTTAATTTAATAACCAAATTTATCAATTAATTTTTAAAAATTTTCGAATACAATTTAACAAATTTTCTAAATTTAATAAATAAAATGTTATTTGAATTTCTCATATTCTGAAATTTTATAAAGAAATTCTGAAAATTGAGAGTTAGTTTTCACCAAACTCTAAATATTTTATTAGATTTAAAATGTAATATTTTAAATTTGTATCTACCAGTTTTTTCTGTGCAAGTGTTCCATACATAGCCCGAATCAATTTTAATGAGGATTGAATTAACATTTTTAGATATATTTCTCTTTAAATCTGAAATTTATGTCAAATTCTAGTATTTAATCAAATTCGGAAATTTTGATTAGTTTTAAAAATTTTGTATATCAAATTTTATCAAATTCAAAATTTGCAAAGGACATAAAATTTATTAGGTTCTAATGTAAATTATATTCTTAAATTTAAATATAATTTTGAGTTTTGGTAAGAATTCTGAAAATTTAAATTAAATTTCATTTTTTTAAATTAATTTGACATACATTTTAGAAACTGCAAAATTTTGACAAATTTTGAAAATTTAATAAATTTTAAATAAAATATTATTTTGAGGTTTAGCTTCTAATTCTTCATATTTTTAAATTTTATGACGAAGTTGTTAACCGTATTGAAATTGAACAAATGAAGAAATCCGCAACTTGTAAAAAATTTCAGAATTTGATAAAACTTTCACGGAGTATGAAATATTTTTAAAAATAGAATTTTATAAAATTTCAAATCAGATAAAAGATCATAAATTGTCATGAAATTCTAATTTTTTTTCTGATTTGAAATTTTATAAAATTCTAAATTTTAAAAATATTTCATACTCTGTGAAACTTTCATCAAATTTCTGAATTTTTTTACAATTGGCTGATTTCTTCATTTGTTCAATTTCGATACGGTTATTTCGATACGGTTATTTTAGTCATACCAATTTTTTTTTAATTTTTTTTTATTTGATTTAAATGTAATATTTTAAATTTGTGTTCGATTTTTACAAATTCTGAAAATTTAATAAAAGCTTAAATAAAATATTATTTTGGGGTTGGCTTCTAAATAGTTATAATCTTAAATTTTATGATGATGTTCTGAAAATTGTATTAGCTTTCTGAAATTTTCCCATCAAATTCTAATTTTTTTCTTGATGAGAATACTCAGATACTCAGTTCATTTCATGAAAATTGAATTAATTTTATAATATTTTTTTTAATTTTTAAAATTTCTCATCAAACGAAATAATCACATTAAAAATTTTAATTTTGTGCAATTTGCAATTCATGTATTTTAAGTCATTTTAGATAAATTAAAAATAATTTTGAATGTAGGTAGTTTGGCCAAATTAAACTTGCCGCGTTCAATAACTTATCTAACTGTTGAATAAAACTATGTTCTAAAAATTCTCAATATACTAAAATTTAAATGTGAAATTTATATAAAATTCTAGAAGTTAATCAAATTCGGAAATTATGTTTAAATTTGAAAAATGTAGTATTTTAAAGTTTTCAAATACAATTTTACAAATTAAGGAAATCCTAAACAAAATGTTATTTTGAAATTTAACTTTTTAAAATTTTTCATATTTTGAAATTGTATAAAGAAATTCTGAAAATTAAGAATTAGCTTTATGACATTTTGAAAATTTCTCAACAAACTCTGAAAATTTAGTGGGATTTAAAATATAATATTTTAAATTTGTGCCTTATAGTCCGCGGTGCTAAACCCATCGTTTGACATAAGAGTACACCTCGAATCATTTTTAAGGAGGATTGATTTAAAATCTTAAGGTGTGTTGTTAAATTTAAATCGAGTTTATGTCAAATCCTAATATTAAATAAAATTCAAAAATTTTATCAATTTCGAAATTTGCAAGGGACATAAAACTTATTAAGTTCGAATGTAAATTAAATTCTTTACTTAAGAGATAAAAACTGAAGATTTTAACAAATTCGGAAAATTTAATAAATGTTAAATAAAATATTATTTTGAGGGGCTTCTAATTTTTCATATTCTTACATTTTATGATGAAGTTCTGAAAATTGTCATGAAATTCTAATTCTTTTCCTGATTTGAAACTTTATAAAATTCTAAATTTTAAAAATATTTCATACTCTGTGAAACTTTCATCAAATTCTGAATTTTCTGACAATTTGCTGATTTCTTTACATTTGTTCAATTTCGATACGGTTTATTTAGTCATACCAAATTTTTAAAAATTTTCGAACACAATTTAACAAATTCTAAAAATCTAATAAATTTTCAACATAATGTAATTTGAATTTTTCATATTCTGAAATTTGATAAAGAAATTCTGAAAATTGGGAGCTACGAGATTTTAAAATTTTCTCATCAAATTCTGAAAATTGTATTTGATTTGAATTGTAATATTTTATATTGGAGTCTAAGTGTTTCACACATAGCTTGAATCAAATTTAATGAGGATTGATTTAACATATTTAGATGTTTACAATGTAAATCTGAAATTTATGTCAAATTCTAATTTAAGAGTTTTAATAATTTTTATATTTATGTAAATTCTGTTGTAATCGGATTTCTCAAATTTTTAATTATTATAAAATTCGAAATTCCAAAATCATTATCAATTTAAATTTCAGAACGACTTGTATTTGAATACCTTGCGAGGAGTCTCCTTCTCCGCATGTAATTTGGCCGGTTTGGTGTTGACTGGTTCCAGCTCATCCTGAAACCGCTGTCTTTTCGACACATGGTCCCTCTCCGAGCTGTCGCTGGCGACCGTTTCCCTGACCCATACCACGGATTTCCTTTGCTCTGTCATGAGCTGCCCCTCAGAATGCCCCTCACCTGGCCAGAATCCTGAACGCCGAGCGTCTATTCCTATAGCTCTGCTTTGAAGGATGGACGTTGGTCGATCCTATTTCGGCAGCCTTAGATTTACGTTGGGTTCCGCTTGTCCCTGGCTTTGGTGCCCTGGAGTCACCCCCTCCCAGCTAGTGTTGGTGAAGGAGCCCCACCTTTACGGTTCGAGTTCTTCGTTAACGAGTGCCGATCGGAGAGTGCCGATCTTGTTGTTTTTTTTTTAATTTTTAGACATAGTGGTCCCACGAGTACCGGAGAAAAATTGGTCCACCTGCACAGAGATGGTCCATCGTATACGCAGGTAGGGCTACTGTTTGCGACTGAGCTTTGTAAAATGGGCCCCCAGCCTGGCAGTTTGTTGACACCTCCGTCACTTAGTGTAACCCGGCCCACACCTAGGTCACTTTTACCCACCCGTTCATAACGAACGAAGACCTGGAGGCAACAACATTCATGAGGCCTCAAATCAACTAACAATTATTTAATTTTAAAAAAATTTAAAATCCCATAATGTTTTTATAAAAATGGAAGTATCTGTCAAAATTCTAAGAAATATTCTAAAATTGAATTGATTGTTTACATAATTTAGATTCTGGTTAATTTGCGCAGAATTAATTTTTTAAAATAGTCAAAAATTGAAATATTTTGGGGAATTTGAGAAATTTTCTAATATTTAAGTTTTATAAATTTTGATGAATTTTTGGTGATTTTTAAAAAGTTTGTAAAAATTTGTAAAATCTCCAAAGTTTGTTTCAATTTTTTAAAATTCGAGTGACATGCAACCATCGATAAACAACTTTAGCAACGTGTTTGTTCTTGTGTGTTCATCGATTGGAAATCTTAATCTTCTTCATTCCTCAGCGGTCGAGGCAAAAACGCTTGCCCTCGCATTATTGATGGTGTCAGAAATTCCAAATGGACTGCCTTTGTTGCAAAGCTGACAAAAATACAGAGGTATATGTTTATTGATGTATGAAGTATTGAAATTGGTTCGACTTGGCGGCATCGAAGACAATTTTTCTGTGAAAAAAAATAAGCTAAGTTAGGGTAAACGGAAGGGAAGGCGAAAGTAGTGGATGTTTTTTAGCGTATGGAAGTGGAAATTACTGTAATCTGCTGCCGCTCCGAACGAGACCATTTGTATCCTCCAAACAGCATTCAGATTTTACAAAGTGAATAGTCATTGGCAATCCGTCAGAAAAGTATTTACTTGCCAGAGAACAGAGATTCTATTAATGTTCTTGTTGAGAATGTTATGCAAGAATCTGGAAGCATATGCCATCACTCTGGTTAATCGATGATAATTGTTAACAAAAGTTATATTAGCGAAATACTGTTGCCCTTGGGACGATGGTGTCATATAGACACAACCATGAAAGTCGTAGATTTGTTGAACTCACTGCATTGTAACATTGATGGTTCAGAGAACCATAGATCGCATCTCATCTGTTTAAAAAAAATCATTTTTATTATTTCAAGAATTTACGTTTTTTTATAAATAAGAACCTTTGTGCTTTTTATTTGCTGAAATATTTCAAAAACGTTTGTAATTGTGAAGGTCAGGTCTTAGTTCATTGTGATATTAAAATACGTATTTGTTCAAAACGTGTTTAGCTTAAGGTAACACGGAAAGAGGGGGTTGCGCTTGCCATGGATTTGCAACCATACTCGTAACCAAAGGTGACAAATTTTGTAAGACTTTTAACTTCCACTTTTTTTTATATTGAACGTCCTCACATAGCAGTGAGTTGTTGGGCATTTTGATCAAGGCAAATTTGAAAGTGCTCCAATTTCGGGGCCAAAAGCACCCCATACAAATTTTTTGAAAAAACTAAAAACTTTGTCCGAAAATTGGTATTCAGATGTACATTTTTATTGTTGTTTTAATTTTAAAGCATTTCCGCCTCACGGGGCTTCATAATTAATAATGTAGACCACGTAAGTTGAGGCCTCACTGTATATTATTACCGCGTTTTATATTTTATTGTATTTTTGGTAATTACCAAAAAAATATAAATTAAATTTCGTAATGAGTCGAGTAATACACATAGTGAAAGTTAATCCATTAAAATAAAAACAAAAATCATGGGGGCTCATCGTTAATTTGATTTATCTTTGTAAATACACATTATATCGATACAGATATGCGCCGTCGACACGAGTATAAAATGGTTTATTATTATAATTTTTTGTCAATTTTAGAGTTCAACAATTTTTTAGATTTTTGTGATCATATGGAAGCCAGATGTGGTTCATATATGTAAATTTATAAATACATAATATATTGTATTCGTTGTTGTTTAATAAATTATGTATATATATACATATATATGTGCGGTGACATTGAAATGAAACACGATGTTTTTTAAGTAAAAGAAATAAAATGTGCGCGTCATCGTAAAATTTTCGGAAGATTTGGTTGAGTTTTTATGGTCAATACATATTTAATTCTTGTAGATGCGGTTTCCATTTTAAATTTGGCTTGACGATAAATTAAGGCTTTTTGTCTCTTATACAATATATGAAAATGTGTCGTTCAAGTTATTTTTAGCCAAACCAATCTTCCAACAGTTTATTTTAGGAAACAGTTGATAGGTATAACAGTACATTTCAACTGTCTTATAAATTAATGTTCAGAGCGCTTCGTAATTAATCAAATTTATTTTTGATATTTTAAAAATAACATTGCGGCATGTTTCTTTTTTTAAATATGTAAGCTATTAATTTTATGATCCAATTAGATGCTATACGCTCGTATTTCACACGTTAAAATATTATTATGCTTTGCCACCAATAGATGAATGTACACACAATCATCTATACTGTACGATACATTATATACAATATTCATAAAAGCAAATAAACCAGTTTGGTTTGTTCTTACCTATATACTTATATAACGCGCAGTCTTCAGTGTTTCATTGTTAGTCACCATTGCAAATATACGAGTATATATAGGAAGACATTGTGTTATATAAGATACATGAAAACGAAATATGCTATCCCAATTCCCAATCAGCCAACCAAAACGACGAACGAGAAAAAAAAATTATTACGTTGTCTGATTTCATCAAAATCAAGCGTCTTAAATTATGTTGAAGGTCTATTTATATATTTATAATGTCTTTGGATGCACATAAGTATAATTATAATTATATATGTTTGTATAATAGTAATCGATATATTATATATATATATATGGTTCAAGGTCATTTGTCATTATCAAATCAAATCAAGCGAATATATAGAATAATTTTATTCTTTTTTCATACAATACACATAAATATGTGTACACGACTTAATTGCCGGAAAAATGTATTTTTTTTTTAATTGGAAAACTAAAATAATAAATAAACAAGAAATCGATTAAAATCGCGATTAAATATATGAAATAATAGTTTATGACAAAGAACGTCATTTCACGGTTTATTACGATTTCCGCGTGCACAGTATTAAATTTTGTCCCTGTGCATCACAATTTTCTATGTATTACGCACAAAATATTCCAGCTTAATTATAAGACTTAAAATTGTGACCTTTAATTAGATTAAATGTATTCCAACATTTGACGTAAAGCTGTTCCACGTTGGTGAGTCCAAAATTAGTTTTAACTTGGTTCCAAAAGTGTTCCGATACGTATAGTACTCTTCATCTTCATTATCTTTGGGCTCTTGATTGACATCAACAATCACTTGTTCGACGATATGTTTTTTTCACTATTGAGGCACCGTCTGCAGTAATACAAACTATATGCCTTCAATTTAACAAAATATTTTGTTCTTTAAGACATTCTATAGCAAGTCGATATACGACTGGACAGACAGACAACAGATTTGTGCCATAAGGGTTTCGTTGTATGTGCGGAGCACTAAAAACATTAAATTAAAATTCGTTACTATACCAGCGATTCGGTAGATTACCATATATCCATAGATTACCATATATCCAAAGCGTATATACAAAAAAAAAACGGAGTTCTCCTGACACCGAATCGGTGTCAAATAATATCCCACCGATCGGATACAATTTTATTTTATCCAAATGGAGTATATATTTTGATCGAGATTTACTTTTATCGGATAAAATTATTGGCTATTAAAAAGCACAATTCACTTTTAAAGGATTAATATTTTTTGAATTTCACGTTTAAATTGTTTCTTTTACACCAAGCGGTGTAAACATTATGTCGATCGAACTTATTGGATGTTTCAAAATAAGTACCCGTTCTTGCGGAGTTGATTTTATACAATCGGATAAAAACTTAAGTATTTTTCGGATAAAATACAATTCACACCGCGAATTTTTTTACTGTGTACTGATGGTTAGTATCATTTTTTTCGAGATGAAGGCATGATATTTTTATAGCTATATACAGTTCTGATGTTGCAATCCCAAGTTGCACTTTGCGCCCATTGCGTAGTGTATATACTAGTCGATGGCACTCAGTTAAATTTCAAAAGTCAATGTTTGGCACTTCACAAACGTCTTAAAAACCATTGTCTTCAATTAATTCGATTTATGGATTTTCGTGTTACACAAATCACAAATCATAAAAATTAAAAAATTTGTCGTTTTAATTATCATCAATTACTTGTTCATGTCAGTACAAGATGGTATGGAGCTAGACAATGTGTAGATGGGCAATTAAAACACTTGTAGCAGTTGTTGATGTGTAACAACGGACCGTCACCGGTCTAAGTGTGTGTTAATGAAGCAACCACTCTAAACTAACTTGTTGTCTTGAATTTAACTAATTAGATAATTTATTTTAAAATTTAATCTTGCGATAGGTGGGTTCCATAGATTCCATAGAATATAATAAAACTTTAACCAAATCGGTAACTTCATCAAATTACACCTCAAATATTATTATTAGAACGACGTATACACTATATCTGGCCCCTGTGGTCGGGGGGCACTCACATGTTTCGTAAATCTAAATTGCACGAACGTGTTTTCCTAGAAAACCACCACAGTATCTTTTGTCGCTGAGCTGATAACCCGCATCCGTAAAAATCTCAACTGTTTGCAATATTAACAAAAGAAAAATGGATACCGCCAAACCAAAACCGCTGAATTACCCAGAAACGAGATTTAGGATCGGCACGTGGAAGGGCAGTCACTTAGACAACCAAGAGCGTTGGAAAGCCTAATCACTTGCATGAAGCAGTATCGGCTGGAACACGTAGCTCTGCAAGAAACTTGCTGGCTTAAAAGTAGAGACCACGTGTCTTTTAGGTAAAGAAGGCTGTTTTAGATTTCCATGCAGTCAATAACCGATTGTGTATAAGCTTCGCTTACACATGAAGTTAATCAGCCTGTCAATAATTTGTGTACACGCGGCCACAGACCCAATTTACAATGACTTAGACGATCTGATGGGATCTATACCCGAACACCATGTTAGAATGGTAATTGGGAACTTTAATGCTAGAGCTGGCAGAAATCACACGAATCGATACAAATGATGTACTTTGCAATTGCTCACGACCTTAGAGTGACAAGCACTTTCTTCCCACACAAACAAATACATTTAGAAGCATATGTTGTGCAGGATGCGTGCAAATACGTAGGCAGCGATCATTATTTGGTCACTGGAAAGCTACGATGGAAGTTTCCGTACCAGTCTATGGGAACACAGCGAAACTCATAGAAGGTTTCGACTGTGAACGTCTGATAAATGAAGATCAAAAGAAAATATATCAGGATCTTGTCAGCACTAGCATTGAGGAAGCTAATTGCCAGTCTGACTAGGTGAGATTTGTTTGGGAGGTACTGAAATATTAGGTTGTCAGTGCTGCTCAAAATATTTCTTTCAAAATATCATGTGTCACAGACTGTGGCTGAGTCACCTTAAATACAGACTGCGGAGATTTGCATTGAGGATCCATCGCATGAGGAATTCACTAGGACCATGCAAAGACTAAAATGAAACCGCTCACCTGGGGTGGACTACATTAATTCGTAGGTTTTGATACTCGGAGGGGATACTTTGTGGAACTGTCTTTTCGACCTAATTCGATTAGTATGGCGAACCGCTTGAAGTGTGAGAATTATCGCGATATAGCTCTCCTTTGCACAGCATACAAATTACTGTCCTACATTATATTGGGTAGAATAACTCCTTTACCGGAGGGTTTAGTTGGTGACTATCAAGGAGGATTTAGTCCGAATCGATCAGTCACCGATCAGGTCTTTTCGCTGCGGATGATTCAATCTAAATATTATGAGACAATCTCCGTACATCAGGTGTTCCTGGATTTCCGGCAGGCCTATGACTCAATCAATCGAGAGAGTTTGTGGTCTGCGCTGGAATACCTAGGAATTCCAATAAAATTGGTACGGTTGTGTTGAATGACGGTGACGCTGTAACGATAACAGTATGGGTGACTATATTAAAGAGCGGTTACCGGCTGGTAGTCGTGCTTTGTATCATCTAAGGCCACTGCTAAAATCTAAGCACCTATCAAGTGCTGTGCTTTATAAAGCGTTGATCAGGCCCGTTGTTATGTACAGATATGCAGCTGTACCATATCGAGATCAGAGGACTGATGAAGATCCCCGATATTGTATAGGTAGTAAGATCATAGCAAGTACTCTGGCTCTGTCACGTTCGGCGTGCTGATCCGGAACTAATTGTGCAGCGATCTCTGAAAGGAAAGCCACCATATGGTAGATGTAGATTGTACTGACTTGATCTAGAGCTAAATGGTTGATATGCATAGTAAGGGGACAGTAATGGCCTTTAAAAAATATTATTACTACTAATACACTATATCTCGTTGTTTTTGTAACATTTTTTAATAATGCGGATCTATCGTCAGCGGTTCATTTGAATTCAATACCAATAATAAATCGATCGTTTGTCCCTATATACTCGAATTTATGTTACTCTGTAAAATGCGAGTTTGTTTGACTGTGATGGTCGTTGGTCCCGAAATTATGGTTGTCGATTCCGAAATTTCACTCTAGAATGTTGTTAAGAATTTTGGTTTGTTGAAATTATCTTTCAAGATTTGTTAACGATGATCGAGACGAGAATTGTTAATAATTTAAATTCTATCAATGAAAACGATTGGCTAACCTGGCTAACCCATTTAACCTGAATTTGTGACTAAATTTCAATTTAACTTTTTTTGAATGAAATTTAAAAATCCATATAGCGATTAGCGAGTCGTGTAACTCAGGTAGATTCTAAACTTGACGAAAATTCATAAATTTTTAAAGTGAAATTAAAATTTTTAAAATGTTCAAAAACCTGATTTGTTGTAAAATTTTAACTCTAAATTCAAATTTTTGAAAAAATTAAGGATTTAGAATTTCATTGATGAGCGCACAGAAAATTTACCATTTCAAGCAAATCAGCATTGGTTTGCTTAAATCAAACTTTACAATGTACATAAATGTAAAAATAGTAGGTAGTTCTCGTCCAAACAAGGATTACATTCCCCACAATGAATCAGAACCTTTACGACATACAACATTTTTATAGAGAACAATGGCTCCGCATTTATAACGGACAAATTGCTTTTTCTGAGTTTAACAGGCGGAAGTCATAAAATTTGGCGAACCACCGTTTGGAATTAAAATCTAACGATTTAATTTAAGAAATTAAAATTTCATCTACAGTAGTCTTTCAACTAAGAATTTATTGTTGAGTTTCAGTCGTGCCTTAGTCATAACTCCAGAGTATAGATATCATAGTGGTTAAATATGTGCAGTTATCCATATAGTATACGGGCATAGGTAGCGATCATTTTATCTTTTGAATATGATCGGTAATAAAACTGATTTTTGGAGCGCCCTATGCATAAAAAACGAACCAAAAAATTGAACCAAATCACTTTTAGTAACAATCAAACATATGTGCATGAAAATTCCATTCGAGATTGGTAACGCCAACCATTTTTTATTTTATTTAAAATCTATTTTAAATATTTATAGCGGAATTTTCTAAATGTCTGTTATCTTATTATAAATAAAATTGTGAACGATAAATCAAAATAATTTCAACATTAACTTTTTGTACCGAAGATCTTTAAAAATAATTTATCCGCACGCGCAGATATTTTTTGTTTGTCGACCCACTGGCAAATTTTTTGCGCATTTCTAATAATAATAAAAAAACGCATATGCAAAGATTTTCGAATCGATCACGGTGATAAAAATTTGAAATAAAAAATGGCATAAGAAAATCATCTTAAAAATAACCTTGATGACCGAAACGGCGTACGATTTTAAGATAAACAGATAATTAAATTTTTTTGTATTTTCCAAACCGCGTGCAAACACTTGGTGTTTATCGTTTTCTTGTGTTTTCAATTAAAATTATTTTTCTACCTATAACCAAATTGTTTTCACGCATGCTGTTGATTGACACGCGAATTTTAAGTACGACAATTTTGCAACTTGTAGGATTGAAACTATGTGTCATATACACGGCATATGCTATGGTCTCTCTGGGCTAGTAAGCCGCTGCTATAAATCTGATATTGTTGTTTATACAACATAGTCGTTTAAGTAATTTATTAAAGGTCTGTCGACATAAATATGTGGTCACGCGCCAAATGTTTATATCATTGTTTCGCTGAACATATTATGTTGAGTGGGAATTATAAAATTATGTTTACAATTTCATCTATAAAATATCATCTAGTAGATATAGTTGTATTCAAAATTGCATTCAAATTAGTAATTAAAAAAATTTAGAGTGATTTGTAAAATGAATTTTGAGTGGAATTTGAAATAGCATATATATAGTGGATTTCTTAATTTTGAGTGAATTTTTGTGTTTGTGTATAAATTAATTGGTATATAGACAACAGTTTGGACTAAACACACATGCCCGCACATGCATGTAATTTTCTTGGGAATTAGAATCCGAATTAAGACCGTCTGCATATTGCATACTCCAAACCAGCCAGTGAATTTTGCACAAGTTGCATTTAAATTTAACTCAAATTCTAGTAAATTGGTGTTCTAACTACCAGGCTTGATTGAATATACATAAATGGAATTATATTTGAATTAATTATGTTATATGCGATCGGAAGTCAGTTTGATTACAGTTTATTCAGAAAATTGATCAATCAAATTTATTTCAAATTTTTTGGTAGAATAATATTTAAAATGCTTTAAAAATCGAAGGAAACGGAGTGAAGGAAATACTACATGTTTGGCGTGGATCAGGCCCGTTGTTATTTTTGGATGTGAAATTTGGGCGCTGACGGATGAGTACGACAGATGTCTCCGTTATGGCCCAAAACGCGAAATAGATGGCACATGTCAAACTCATCAAATCAATGTTTACCGAATCAAATTTATATTGAATTTTGAGTGCGATTTGAAATAAATTTTGAATTCGATTTAAAATTCTATCTACATACATCTCGAATCAAATTGAAATTAAATTTCTTCAATTTTTGAGTATAATTTGAAAATAATTCGACATTTTAGTAGTTTACTACGGTTTTATACTATACAGTCGTTTCAAATTGCTTTCAAATTATATATTCATCAAATTCAAATCAGAACTACTTTAATATTTTTTATCCAAATTAATTTTGATTCTTTTATTCTTTCAAAACTAAAAAAGATATTCAAAAATAAATTTCACACAATATTCGGTTTAATCGAAAATAATAAAATAGAACTTTGCTTGAATGTTGATTTGAAGAGTCTTGCCGCATAGTTTGATTCACTAGGTCAAATGAATTTTAATCCAAAAATTATTTCACTTTATTAAGTTTTACATGCAATAAATTTTAGTCCCAAGTTCTAGCCGAAATATAACCGAAATCTAAGGCTAACTCTATTCGAACCATATTCAAACTTTTGAATCAAATTTAGTTCAACCTATACTAAAACGAAATTAGGTTTGGCAGAGTACAATTTGAAATGGTTTATAGTTCTTATTCGGACATGAATCACGAAACTCATCAAATCGAAATTTTCTGAATAAAATTGAATAAGAATATTGAAATAAAGTTTGAAATCGAATTAAAATTTTGAGAACAATTTCGGACATAAATTCAGTTAAAATTGAATGACAAATTTTAGTTTACATATTGCATTGCTCCTTGCTCAAGTTTGAATTGATTTCCATTATGTTACAGTGGAGTCAATGGCTTAATCAATCAAATCCAACTTCAATCATACTTGATTTACTGCGGTATTTCACTTATCAAATATATATTTAAGTATAATTTGAAAAGAGTTTGAAAATAATTTGACACCGGATTTAAAAAAATTGAATAAAAATTATGAAGCAATAGTTGATGGATGACACTCATTCAAGTGCATTTCCGAATTCTAGGCAAAATAGAAACAAAATGCTTATAGCTTGTGAATTCACATTTGATTTAGAATTGAAAGCTGTCAAATAAAATCTTGATGTGAGCTGTATCTTATTTTCAAATACAATTCAAATTCAATTTCTAAATTTCTAATTTTAGGGTTTAATTTTTTGTCGTTAATTGTGTTAAAAATTTGATGGAAATTTGAAAAGATTTAATTTTTTTTTTAAATTTAATTCGAATCTGTACTGTAGGACATTAATACTTCTCCAATCGTCTTTTTAGCACCGTAGATCAGAAATTTTAGGTTTTTCATCCAATTTTTCGTTCAAACGTAATCAAACTTCATATTTGACTATATTCAAATTTCCTTCAAGTTGTTAAACGTTCTTTCAAGTTATCAAATTTAATATTTCTATTAAAACTGTTTTACAATTTCATTTAAATCCAGTAGTAATTACTCAAAATTCATATTTAACTCAAAGTCTGCATACTCGTATGTAACGAGTGAAATGTAACTAGATTCAGTTAAACTGTGACTTTTTTTGTTAAAATAACGTATTTACAGTCGAATTTGGTTTAAATCAAATCTTAGACACTAATTTAGGCTAAAATTTGTGATTTATAAATTTTGAGATAAATATTGTTTGTGAATATAATCGGATTGAGAGAAAACCATTGAATTTTCAAACAAAATGTTTGGTTTGAGTCTATTTTGTAAATAATTTGAATATAGTTTGACACTTTTAACTCATTTAATGCTTTCAGACGAATTTAAATATTTAAACTAGTTATTCTACAACACACATTTGAATTAGCTCTAAAAAAGTTTGAATTAAAAATTTTGAGTGCAATTTATAATTAATTGGTGTGTTAAAACTGAGATTGAAACAAGTTTTAAAATTTCGAGTAACACATTTGGGTCGGAATTGAGTTGTATTAAAATTAAAATTCAACACTAGATTGAAATGAGTGAAAGTTAAATACGAAATTTGAGTGAAAATTTGTGAGTAAATGACAATTTGTAAATTGATTGAGCGAATATAGTTTTGGCGTTCCCCTTTAAGGTGTAATTTTGAAAAAAATCTGTAAAACATTTTTTGAAATGTTTTCAAACCAAATTTTTGGTTTGAGTCTAATTTGAAAACAGTTTGAATATCGTTTGACGCTTTTAACCCATTTACTGCATTCCGGCGAATTTAAATATTTAAACTAGTTTTTGTTCAACTTACAGTTGAATCTAATTTGAACTGACTAATAGAGGGTTTGAATTACAATTTATGAGTGAAATTTACAAATATTTGTGTGTTAGAACTTAGATTGAAACTAAACTGTATGTTTTAAATTTTCGAGTAACATATTTGTGTCGGAGTTGAGTTGCATCAAAATATGAATTCAGAACTAGATAGAAATGAGTGAAAATTAAATTCAAAATTTGAGTGAAATTTTGTGTGTAAATTTGAGTTTGTAATTTGATGAAGAGAAAATAGTTTAAGCGTTGTTTTTTATATAACTTCTTGTATAGACTTTTTTGAAATGTTTTCCAACAAAGTTTTGATTTGAGTCTAATTTGAAAAGGGTTTCAATAAAGTTTTACATTGTTAAAAAATCGAATATGAAATCGAATATCAAATTTGAATCGTGGAAATCGAATATGAAATTTGAGTGAAATTTTGTGTGTACATGGAAATTTGTGATTTGATTGAGAGAAGATAGCTTAGGTGTTCTCCTTTAAAAAAAATGATTTCAAACAAAATTTTGATTTGAGTATAATTTGAAAAGATTTTGAGTATACCTCGTCACTTTTAACCCATTTACTGCGTTCAGACGAAGTAAAATATTAAAATTAGATATTCTATAACTAATATTTGAAACTAAGTTGAATTTGCTAATAGAATGTTTGCATTGCAATTTTGGAGTGTAATTTACAAATAATTTATGATTTACAACTTAGATTGAAACTAAGATGTTTGTTTTAAAATTTCGAGTGACATGTTTGTGTCGGAGTTGAGTTACTTCAAAATATGAATTCAGAAGTAGATAGAAATGAGAGAAAATTAAATTCAAAATTTGAGTGAAATTTTGTGTGTAAATGTGAGTTTGTGATTTGATTGAGAGAAAATCGTCTTGGCGGTTCCTCTTTATTACCTCAAACGAATTTAATGTTATTCTACACTTATTTACGTTATGTTCAAGTTAGCTTCAATTTTCGTTCAAGTTTCAAGTAGTCCAAATACGATTGATTCGAATTTATGATAAATTTTAAAACAAGAATTTTAAAAAATTATTTTTTTAAAATGGGTTAATCACGTGCTCCATAGTTCAATATAGGTTAAGAAACACTGAAACAGATAAATGGAAATTTTGCATTAAGTAAAAATTTATGTTTGCTGTATTCGATAAGGACACCACTAATTTTTGGTTTACTATGTTTTATCTACCGACTATTTTTATACATTTTTGGGGAGTGCTGTTGAAACTACTTCCAATTAGTTAATTAAAAAATTATTAACCGCCGTTTTTCATTTTACGTAAATAAACAAATTTATAGCATATGGAAAATGTTATCGCATGACATGAAAATTTACATTAGTTTAGTGACGTATACAAACAAGATAAAATAGGCAATGGATTTTAGTTAGTAAAATCTTTGATATGAATGTATGTATATCTGCAGGAATATATATGTAGTAAAAAAATGAATTTCCTTTATATATTGTTTTGGCGTCTTCTAGTCGCGGCAGATGTCGCATACATGTCTATACTATCAACATGTTTTTTTTATTGTATTTTCCAGAACTTTGAACCAGTTGCATATCCAAAACGTGACTATGGCAAATTCTTCAGCGGTGATGCCTACATCGTTCTAAATACGAAATCAGACAAAAATAATCGTTTGTCGTGGGATCTTCATTTTTGGTTAGGTTCCCAAGCCTCGCAAGATGAACGTGGTTCAGCTGCCCTGTACACGGTCCAATTGGATGATGGCCTTGGCGGTGGACCAATTCAACATCGCGAAACTCAAAACCATGAATCACAGCTGTTCTTGAGCTACTACAAAAATGGTATCCGCTATCAAGATGGTGGTGTGGCCAGTGGTTTCAATCAAGTGCAAACGAATCCCGATGGCGAGAAACGATTGTTCCAGGTTAAGGGCAAGAAGAATGTTCGCGTTAATCAAATCGATTTGTCGGTTTCGGCCATGAACAAAGGTGATTGCTTTATATTGGACGCCGGACGTGACATTTACGTGTACGTTGGTATAAATGCAAAACGTATTGAAAAAATTAAAGCGATTAGTGCGGCTAATCAAATTCGTGATCAAGACCATAATGGTCGTGCTGCCGTTCATATTGTCGATGAATTCTCGTCGGCGTCGGATCAAGAACGATTCTTTGAAATACTTGGTTCGGGATCTCCATCAACCGTGCCCGATGAATCTGTGGGCCAAGATGATGAAACATTTGAGCGGGCCGATGCCAGCCAAGTAACATTGTACAAAGTATCGGATGATACTGGTTCGCTTAAAGTTGATTCAATTGCAACCAAACCGTTGCGTCAAGATTTACTCTCGACAACCGAATGTTATATTTTGGATACCGGATCCGGTATTTATGTTTGGATTGGTAAAGGTGCCTCATCCCAAGAAAAAAGCCAAAGTATTAGTCGGGCGAATGGTTTCTTGACCTCAAAGAATTATCCATCATGGACCCAAGTACATCGTATCGTTGAAGGCGCAGAAACAACTCCATTCAAACAATACTTTTCGACATGGCGTGACCGTGGCATGATCCATTCACGACTTATTCGTGCGGCCAACGATGATGATTCAGAAACTGCAATTGATGAAGAAATTGATCCAGCTGTTTTTCATGCTATCAAGAAATCTGGTGGACGGGCCATTGGTTTCATGCCTGATAACGGTCAAGGTGAGGTGGAAGTGTGGCGAATTGAAAACATGGATTTGGCTCCAGTCGATCCGGACAATTATGGCATGTTCTTTGGCGGTGATTCGTATGTCATCAAATACGAATATAGTAATCGTCGTGGAGGGCAGGGCACTGTGATCTACTACTGGCAAGGTAAGCAATCGTCAATCGATGAGAAGGCCGCGTCTGCAATCCACGCTGTTCGCCTGGACAATGAATTAGGCGGTGCCGCCATTCAAGTTCGTGTAACCCAGGGCCATGAGCCAAGACATTTCTTTAAAATATTCAAAGGTAAAATGATTTTGTTCACTGGTGGCCACGCCTCCGGTTTCAAGAATATCCATGACCATGACACGTACGATGCCGATGGTGTTCGATTGTTCCGCATCCGTGGTACATGTGCGGAAGATGTGCGCGCTGATCAGCTACCAGAAAATGCAAAATCCCTTGCTTCGGACGATGCATTCGTACTTGAAACGCCCGGAGTAACATATGTCTGGCATGGTAAAGGATGTTCCTCATTCGAACGTGAAATGGCCGGTAATATTGTGGAACGCTTATCGCCCGATCACGAAATCCAAACTATCACTGAAGGGGAAGAGCCTGCAGAATTCTGGAGCGCTCTTGGAGGCGAAGGCGACTATGATCATGAGTTGGATCCAGCAGGTGCTCCCTTCTTGGACCCGCGTCTTTTCCATTGCCAAATTCTCAGAAATGGTAAATTCCGTGTTGAGGAGGTTGGAGATTTCAGCCAAGAGGAACTAGAGCAAGACGACATCATGGTGCTTGATGGTGGCGATGAAGTTTACGTATGGGAAGGAAGCGGATCGACCGAGGAAGAAAGAGAAAAGGCTATCGATATGGCTCAAGTAACTTGAAACATATTTTATCTATCGATTATGGCGACATTTCTAAATTATTTTTATTTTTACAGCAATATATTCGTACGGATCCAACTGATCGCTCAGAAGAGACGGTCCCGATTATTCGCATCCATCAAGGAAAGGAACCAAGAAGTTTCAAACGGTTGTTCCCATCCTGGGACGATAACCTATGGGAGGTTAGCAATTGATCACTTCACTCTCACATTTACAATATTTAATTTTAGTTTAATGTATAAATCAAAATTGTGTGCTTTGTTTTATGTCCTCTATATATGACCTTTTATGTTAAACCTCCACAGCTTGGAACCTCCTTTTTTATGTTAACGCCCTACAAAATAATTTTGTAATATAATTTTTTTTATATTTTTAAGGTTTAAGGTAGAACTTAAGATTTTATTTCATTTTTGTAAAAAAAAACAAACAACAACCACAAATTTATAGAAATCCTTTAGCCAAAATGTGCCTGCGCCTGTGTTGCCTGAGACAATCCACACAAAATTCAACCGCCTGTATAATATAAAATCAGCAGAAATTCGTCACAACACAAAACTAATTTTTGGTTATGGTATTTTAACAATAATAATAATTGTATTGGTGAATGGAAGCGACTCACGTTTCTTAAACAGCCGATTAAGACACGTTCAATGTACAAATAAAACATTCATACTTAAACTTAAGACACATAACACACAACAAGACATACATGTATACATATTATATTTTGTAGATAACGCATTTTCATGTAGTATTTTGCATGCTATAACCCCATTTTTTATTTCATTAGACCTGCATCCATAAAATACTAATCAATATTATTCCTCATCGTCACAAAAAAATTAATCCTAAACTACTTAACTTCTTTAGTCAATACCAACTTATGAGGATTATAAAAACCGTGTACTAGAGGCGAATGCGCTACTCGAAGCCGAAGGTGGAGATGATTAATGAATTTAGCACAAACTCGGAAAGGTAACTCTACGCATTTTTTTTTGTTATTTTGTGTTCAAAAATGTGTAGGATGTTACGTCGAATAACTATTATATTCCAAAATCTAATTAATGGGGCATTTAGGCCAAACCTAACAATGTAAGAAATTTTTTTTTATAAAATTTTTATAATCATTCTTGAAATGTCAAAATTAATTTTTAAATGCTGTGCCTAATTTAAATACATATATTTTATATTTAAACCAGTTGAATTGGAAAATGAGTTTTATTTTAATTTAATTTAATTAATTTTTTAAATTAATCCACAAACTGTTATAAATTACCAGTATTTCGCTGTGACACCAGCCAAATGGTAAAATACATTTTTAGTACTCGAAAACGCCTTTTAGTGTACGCCTGCATTTATACTAAATTCGAGAAAGATAGTGTCTTGACTTATAATGTTTCGTAAACCGCTATCAAGATGTCGTTTTAATATTGCTGTGTGTGTCCAATTTTGGTGTGTGTATATATAGTTAACTACATTATCGGCATTTAAAAATGAAACTCATCTGTTTAATGTGTACTAAAATATTGATGTGGAGAGGTTGTGTTCTTCGATTAAAAATGTGTCTTCAATATCGAAAATTAGAAAAATGTTGGCCAAATTATTTCACATCCGCATAAAGTAAATCGTGGGGCTCGTTTCTTGTAATCGAACGTCGAATTTAGAACGAAAATTAAGTCAACACATTTTTATATTTAACTTCATCTTACAAATTAATTCAACTCAGGTTCTGTTAAAATTTCCATTTGTCTCTATTGTTATTTATTTATTTACTATTATTTCAGATAATTATATCCATATAGAGAACAGTGAAAGTCTATCATCAGATCATTCACCAGTTATTATGATACTAAGCCAAACTAGTATTTTGAAAGAGAGCAACCCGAAATTAACGAGCTTCAAAACCAATTGAGATCTCTTCCAAACACAGTTAACAGAAAGACTTAGTCTGCAGAACCCAATTCAGGGACCAGTCCAAATAGCAGACGAACTAGATAAGCTCATCCATAATATCCAATATGCTGCGTGGGAAAGCACTCCAAATAATAGGCAGGAAATGAAGCGCAATGCTAGCTATCCAGAGGAAGTGAGACAACTTCTTAAAAATAAAAGAAAAGCACGGAAGAATTGACAAAAACATGAGAAATCACTAGAAAGCAAACAAATATGGTCAACTATATTCCTTGATGTAGCGCAAGCATTTGACAAAGTATGGCACCAGGGGCTAGAATTCAAACTTCATTGAGATGTTCCGGAGCAATTTTTTCAAATTTTAAAATCATACATATCAGAGAGGCACTTCCGAGTAAAGTATGAGAATGAGTACTCCCAACTAAAAAGAATAACAGCTGGAGTACCACAAGGGAGTGTTCTTGGACCAATCCTATATCTCCTATATACTAGAGATATACCAATTACAGAAGAAACAATGGCGACTTTTGCCGATGATACGGCAATACTTGCAACAGCAAAGAACATCAATGACTCCACTAGTAAATTACAGAGGGCTACTAACCTGATATGTAATTGGACAAAGCAATGGCGAATTAAATTAAATGAAGCAAAATCAATCCAAGTGAACTTTACAAACCAAAAAGTTAACCATATACCAATAATGATAAACTCAATAGTAATACCCCATGCAAACACTGCCAAATATCTTGGTATGACTTTAGATGCTAAGCTTAGATGGAAGAAACACACAAAAAAAAAAGAGAGAAGAACTAAACATAAAATGTAGAAAAATGCATTGGCTCCTAAGGAGACAATCTGAACTAGCGATCCATAACAAACTGCTGTTATACAAACAAATTCTGAAGCCTGTATGGACATATGGTAGGCAACTCTGGGGATGTGCCAAGAAGACAAATATCAAAATCATACAAACAGTTCAAAATAAAATCCTACGATGTATTGTTAATGCACCGTGGTACATTCGAAACGACAACCTCCATCGAGATCTCAAGATTGAGCTTGTCGCGGATGAAATTAAGCATCCTGCAACAAAACACCTACAACGTCTGCACCAGCATCAAAATCTGGACATACGCTGTATGCTGACTACATCTCCAACAAGAAGACTGCAAAGAACCAAACCACTGGACTTATCGCGACCAGGAGGTCAGTAGACTTACTGTGGCGAAAAATCTGAGGGAGGAGTTACACTAAACTGGGGATAATCACCTGACTATTCAAAATACTGTATTATGCAAAAAACAAAAAAAACAAAAAAAAATTGTTGAATCGCGTATCATCTCTTTATATTTTTATACTTAAAGGTGTTTCGGTTTTCGCCATTAACACGGAATTTTGCCACGAAATTGTGATGAAAACATTATTTAAAGTATTGTAATTCATGCCTAAAATAACACCAGCCAGAATCATTTCGCTAGCAATTTTATTTCTAATTGGGTATCACCTGGAATCCCGATCAGTTCATAGGGCCATTCAATCGTCATTCTGGGTGCATCATTCCACATTCGGTTTTCACATTTAACACCGAAAACTTTTTGGGTAGCAATACTCGTTAAATCACTTTTTGTTAATAAATCAGGATATTTAGTGTTAACATCAACGAGCTCTTCATTGGACAGCGCTGGAAATCGGATTAAACAAACTAATTTTTAAAATTTGTTGCAACACTCGACAAATTGAATTTGATTTTGAATGCAGTGATGTTTCATCCATCGGATCAATGCATCGAGTATATCCAAATCGGATACAAAAGGATCGATTTGATCGAATTTCAAAATTTCTTCTACGATGTGTGGGTGATTTGATAAAAATTCGGTTGCCTCCATATGGTCATCTAAACAGTAAGCCAGTTCACTTTTCAGATGAATTAAGACAATCTGATGATTTTCATAATACAAAAGTCTAGTAACAATAAAGAGTTAAAACATTTGGAATTTTGCACAACATTAACTAATCTGATCACTTTATACTGTTTCGCCAATTTCAATAATTCATAACAATTCGTTTTACTGATAAGACACTCGCCTGCGTATATAAATCGAATAAACTGATAAAAAAACATCAAAGGTCCATCGTAGGTTCCAACTGATTTTGGAACACAACACTTCGTTTCATTAATTCCAGTGAATGCGCGTAAATGGATTTGCCTTCGATGACAAATGTAATGTCCGATAAGAATTGTAAATTGACGAGTTTGGGCGAAATTTCGGCCATTTCGAATGGTACGTCATTGATTTCGCATTCCATATTTTTGATACTAAATGCACGAACACTACACTACTTAAACACTTATGTATTCAGTTTGAAGAGATAAGTTGTACTTAATGTGTACATTTAATATTAACACAACGAATTTTATTTTAAATAGAAGTAGTATGCCAAACTGTCAGCGAATTGTTGGTTTTGACGATTAATCTAAGATATAATCTTAAACTAAAGTCTGTGAGATTAATCAATACTTTGGAATATTTTACAAGTAGTTCCCAGTATGCTGGATACACTCAGGCTGTACCAAAAGCAATTTTTCTCTTTTTCGTTTATACCCGAAGTATGTATATACCAAAATTTAGTAAGGTATTCCTCCAGCTCAAAGTGGATATCGCATTTACTGACATGCACACGAATGAACGACGAAGTATGCTTTGACAAACTTTTGATCATCTGCCCGATTTTGTGACGATATTTATTTCGTTCCAGTCATATCTGGTCCAGTATGTGTGAAATATTTTATTATAGTTGCCTTCCTTGCCAGTTTTCTTACCGCGCCTTATAATCTAACAATTCAGTCTTGCAGAACATAGGAATTTTTTTTTTGAGTAACGCCACTACACATTTTTCGAAATTTGCCTGGCTGACTTATTTAAAGGGTTCAGTAAGTCAATCAATTTAACAATTTTTAATGTCCTCATCCATTAACATTTTAATGAGTTGAAGAAGTAATGTTTTGAAAAAATGAAATTAAGTCTGAAGTAAATGGGTACCAAAACGAGCTCGGTAATTTGTGCGGGGGTATACTGTAATACTGAATAGTGAGACTTTTAGATAGACCTTTTATATTGTAGTAGAGCGGAAAAAGCCTGGGCTGGCACTGGGTACATTTTCTGAAAAGCCTCTTGAGGACTATGCCAGAAATGGCTGTTAAAAACTGTGCCAGAAATGGCTGCTAAAAAACCACGCACATACGCGGAAACACTAACCGATGCAACGGTTAAAAATTTGTGTGTTGAGGGAAAAAAATCAACCATTACTCTGAATGAGGGAAAATTTCAACTTTTCCGAAAATAGATTGGTCGTATTCGACGATCCCATACTGCACTTATGGGTTCCTTGGCCACCTAAGTTCCGGAGTATTGTTATTACTAACATCGGGCACCGAGTGAAGGTTATTCGTTACAAGCGAGAAGCTAATTTCCAAGCGAGTATGTTCAGGGTTGACCAGAAATCCTGCGAACATATTACTGGGTCCAGAGCGTCGCTGCAATACGTCCTTGAGACGGTCCGTTTCAGAATTCTTGTATTGAGGTCGAAGTTCTTGTATTGAGGTCGAATATTGCAAATAAGATTATTCTTCCATCTTATGTTCTGTCCCAAAAATGAGATGTAACTTTTGGGCTGAGTGAGCTGTTCGTCATCCAGCCGTTAGAGTGATAGATGGTGCATATGCTAGACGGTAGAAACACAAGAGCAAACTAGTGCCGCCAGCTTATGTCAGTTAGTATGAGTTTTATGAGACTTGTTTTGCCTGTGCTGCCAGGTGCGTTTAAAAAGTAGGGCGCTGTTCGATGTTTTTATGCGTTCCATGATGGTATCGTACACTGTTCTTTGTTCGTCCACCAAAAGCGGCTTATTTGTTTGCGTGCGCCAGTTCTTTAACGTTGAAATTCCGCTCAAACAGGACTTCATGGTGAAGAAAGATGAAGTCACTTCTCTGTGGACTTCTTGTACTCCGAGTTGGATCAGTGCGGTTTACCGATCACCGCATCACACTTCTTTACAAGATTTATAGACTCTAAATATATTTGTGAACAGTTGGTGAACAGTTCAACTCCATTGGAGAGTGACGGATGATATTCTCAACTCTGATCATAGGTGCATCTCTTTTACTATTAACTTTGAAAGATCACCGATTAAGCCATATCGTAATGGGAAACTTACAAATATGGAGTAATTCTCCTCTGTGCTCGTTTCACTACTAGATTTGTCTAATCAGATTGCCTCTATCACAGATCTCGATTTACAGGCAACTGTACTAGTGAAAGCAATTTCGACTGCTTTTGAAAAGTGGTTCCGTCTTATTTACAACCAGAAGAAGCTTAAAAAACCCTTTGGTTTTCTGAACTTAAAAACTTAAGCAAGAGTGGGCGTAAAATTAAAAATAAAGCCAAAAATACAAATCTCATTTCTGCAGATTGGAATCGATTTTTGGTAGCTCAAAAAGCCTATAAAAAAGCCTAAGATCCGCGCAGAGGGCAGAGTGGGAAAACTTCTGTGAGGAAATTGATATTTTATCTGTTCTAGCCAGACTTAACAAATCTTTGGCTATAAGAATGATACTTGCAAATTTGATAGCCTTCGCCTACGTTGTGGGAAACTCACCTCATTCAGGTGTGACACTGTCTATTCGGGTGTGGTTGCCTCCGAGTATTCTGACATTTTGTGGGAACTTAGACTGATCACTATACTGATCTTCTACGTTAGAGTGTTTTCTCGTTATTGCGCGATTCAAATCGAGTGGTCCTGACGGCCTTTTCCCTGCTGGATTGCAGCATTGTTTTCTACCCATCCGTACTCATCTGCTCAATCTTATCCAGGCGTGCATTGCTTTAAGAACTGTACCCCGATCCTGCAGCAGGAGTAGTGTAGTTTTCATACCTAAAGCTGGCAAGTCGGATTATACTGACCCTAAAGCATTTAGGCCCATTAGTCTGACCTCTACCTTTTTTAAAGCTTTAGATCATCGACAGATTTATTAGGGAGAACTATTTAACTACTGGCAAGTTCCGCGAAACTGCTCTCCATGAACTCGTAACTAGAATTGAAAGATTATTTAATTACAAAGAGTTTCTTGTAGATATCTTCCTGGACATTGCGTGTACCAATTTTAATATTAATCAAACCATTGTTGGATTCATCGATTCGATGCTCAAGTCCCGTATAATTGAGACTGAGCTAGATGGCTCATCAGTGTCTGTCAAAGTAGCCAAAGGCTGCCCGCAAGGATTAATACTCTCACCCTTGCTGTGGCTCACGGTTATCGATGAGTTACTATTGTTAATGATCTCATTTTGACAGTTTTTGGTAAATACCGGCTCGTCTTATCTGATCTGACGCAGAACGCCCTTAATATAGTGGAAATTTGGTGTCTTAAAAAAAGGTAGCACGTCAGTCCCTCGAAAACTGATCTGGTTGTCTTTTCCAGACGTAGAAACAGTGCTAATATATCTGTTCCCACTCTATTTGGTAGAGTAGTTACAAGGACAGAGCACGTCAAACACCTCGGCGTTATTCTAGATAGTAAACTCTCCTGGAAATATCACCTTGATCATAAACTACAAAAGGCCATTGCTATCTTTTGGCAATGCAGAAGGGCCTTTGGCAATTTCTGGGGTCTGACCCCAAAATGATGTTATTCATCTACAAATCACTGGTTTTACCTTTACTGTCGTATGCATCAGTTGTATGGTGGCCAGTTGTTAAACTGTCGTCTTCTGTAGCAAGGCTGGATATACGGCGTGCTCTGCTGCGGCCGACTGAGGTGCATTATGGCATGGAATGCCTTCGGGGCTTTTACGAGGCATAGATAAATTCTTAATAATTTTAAGTTACATATATTCCGGAGGTTGAAATGGCGAATGTCTGGCTATTAATGGTCAATGACAGGCTTTTTTTTCGGATGGATGGCTCACGTTCAGAAGCCAGTGTAGCGTTTGATTTTATTTGTCCAAAGGATGGGCTCAGATTCTCGGAGAGTCTGGGTAAACCCTGCACGGTATTTCAAGCAAAATCTTTTGACTATATCTAAACTGGTCAAAGAGCGCAAACACTTCAGTAAACTCCTTTGCTCTAATTCGAGAGTAAAGGTCATGTGGATGCCTGCTCATTGTGGCGTTGTGGGAAATGAGGTTGCTGACTTCTAGCAACAGCTGGATGGCGCAGTTAGTTTTGTGGTCCCGAGCCAGCAATTCCTCTATTCTTCAACGATGGTAAGGATGCTATTAGGAAGTTCACTTTACTTGAACTGGGACTGAAGTGGTGTTCTACTCCTAGCTTTCGAAAGGCAAAACGGTTCATCATTGAACCCAACGTTTCAAAATTCATCCCCAACGCATGGGGCTTGCTCAGTATGATCATTGTGACGACTGTCTGGTGGAAGTGGACGACTGTCTACACTACCTTTTCAGCTGTCCGGCCTTTGTCGTAGCTAGATCCCAAATGTTCTCGTACGGACCTTTGAACGTAGATCAGTTATTATCCATCTCTTGGTTCAAACTCTTACAGTTTGCTAAGGCTGCAGTGTGCTTATGCGAATTAGGATAGATTCTCAAGTCTTGCACCATGGGCCCATTGTGGCATTTGAGGTCAGAATCTCTGTAGGTTCTAACCGTTTTAATAAAAAAAAATTACTTCGTTCATGTTTTCCTTATGGTTTTCCCGTGTCTGTTCAGATTTGATGAGTTCCACGTCGTCATAATAATGGTGAAGGGTACCTGAATTAAGCTTGAAAAAACGTTATACCTGCTTCAGCATAAACAATTTTGCGAGTCAGGAAATATGTTGGTTCTCAACCAATATGAAGAAGCATTCTCGAAAAATAATGCGATGTATAGTTGAGATGGATGGTATACATACGTCCTAATCCACCCATTTGATGTGGATGTTTATTGCAAAGAGTTTCTAGTAGGTGAATTCTATCGTGTAAAGGGTTTATCGTGTAAAGCTAATCAAATAGCGCCCATGCTAATTTTACAAAGAAAATTAAAAATATTACAAATACAAATAATTTAAGGGTGCAGGTTTATAATTTGTGGGCCGTTGGAATTTTCAGTACCAAAATCAATGAACCCTCTTGTGACTGTTTTGGACAAAAATGTTGTTGTTTAAAAGATTGGATACAACTGAACTTATGACAGTAAGAATAAATAGATTTGCAAATTTTGAATAGCGACTTAACTGCTTAAAATTCAACTGGTTTTACGTGCGAACTTCAATTGCACCATTCTAGCACATAAATTCAAAATATAAACGATTAACTTAAATGAATGGTTTTTCCCTTGCAATGCATAAAAAATAATATCAAAATACCCCAATGACGTAAGGAAGGGGATGAAATTGAGGATGGATAGTGTGGTCGGCTTACGTTGGTTTTGCCCTGAATGCTTAGATTGTCTAAAGAACTACTAAAGAAAAATTAACACTGCTTTACAAATAATTGAGCTACCTGAAGAAACCCTTAAACATGCACTGCTGGCGAAGAAAACTGATCCTCTCATTGACTCTCGATCACTGACGTAAGAACGAACAAATACTAATTAACTCAGTCATAATTCGGAAATATCATCTCTATCGCCATCATCATTACCAACTTCAACAACTGCGCACAAACGTTGTTTCTTCATGATGCTAATTGTACTATCCCAACAGGAACAATTAAAGAAACCCACCAGAAGTGAACATTCCGACGGTCTGCTCATAATTAGTTTGGTAAAACCTAGACGATGGTTATTTATTACTGAGATTGACCCGTCAGTTACTGATGAGGTTCATTTTAAACGTTTCATCAATAAAAGCTTTAATTCAATCAGAATGTTTCCTCAACTTAGAAATGGTGGCCATTACAACTATATTTCCTACGGCATTAATGATGATGGATCCTTTCCGCAAATCTTAAATTCCAATTCTTGAATTTGAATAGAAACAAAAAGCATCGTAACTATAAAGAATATGCTGCACTCACCAGTGATGAAGATGTGCCCCCTTGTTGTACCGGATTTTTTCAAAACCAAAATCCAAGCCAATATTTCATGCTGAATATTTATTTATTGATGCCATGCTCGGTTATATAATTTAAACCAAATTAACACCTTTGCCAATAATCTGAATAGGTTTTTAGGTTTTTTGATCTCGTCCGGATGATATACTCTCTTCTATATGTTAAAAATGTTTGGTAGGATTTTGGTATATCCGTCGTGCAAACTGTTCAATCACTCCTTGACGACTGCTGTGTTTCACAAAATCAGGCAAACGTGATGGAGTCACATGTTATAGGGGTGTATATATCAGCTTCATCATCAAATCCTCACTAATTCGTCATATATCCGACAACCATTATGGGTTTATGCCTGGCAGATCTACATCTACGAACCTGGTTGAAATCACCAACAAAATAATAAATAAGATGGAAAACCATCTTCAAGTAGATGTATTTGATTCTGTCTGCCATCTTATGGCACTCCAAAGTTTATTTGCATTCGGATTTTGATTGAAATACATTAAATGGTTCAAGTCGTATCTAAGTTTTTTTTTTTTTTTTTCCTTAATCTCCAATTTAGGAGCATAGGGCGTCTACTAGGCTTTTCCATCTTACTCTGTTGGGGGCTACAGCTTTTATTTCCTCCCATGATTTACCGAGTTGTTTCGCTTCAGCTAGCATCGTTCTCCTCCATGTCATGTCTGGTCTTCCGATTTTTCTTTTCCCTTGCGGGTTCCAGTCCAATGACATCCTCGTTATGTCACTTGGTGATTTCCGCAGTGTGTGGCCAATCCATCTCCACTTTCGTCTCTTAATTTCTTTTGTTCAGTAGAACCGATTTCACACACGAGTTGAACATTCGTATCTTGGTCTTGCGTGATAGGACGGAGGTATTCCAGACTTTATGTAGCATGTTGAATGTATGTCTGGCCCTGTTTATGCGTTTGTTTATGTCTTCCTCTGTCCCACCTGTTTTTGCTACTGTGCATCCAAGGTATACGAATTCGTTTACATCTTCGATTTGTATTCCATTGATGTGGATCGGTGTGGTTATATGAATCTCATTATCTTGGTTTTCCTGATGTTAATTTTGAGACCAACTTTGTTAGCTAAATCTGATAGCTGTTGTACTTTCTGCTGCATGTCTGAGTATTTGTATGTGAGCAGGCATATGTCGTCTGCATAGTCCAGATCATTGAGTCTACCTGTTAATCCCCATTGTATGCCGTTAGGGGATGTAGTGTCTAATTTCCACATTACACCATCCAGTACGATCAGGAACAGCGTTGGTGAGAGTACGCATCCTTGCTTTCCTTTATATTCAACTCGGTTTCCAGCATCCTGATACATTTCTTGTATGAGTTCTATTAATTTCTTAGGGATGCCCATTTCATAAAGTGTCTGCCATATTGCGTTCCTATTTATCGTATCAAATGCGCGTTCGAAATCGACGAATAGCAGGCACAGTGGTGAATTCCATTCGTTAGATAGCTCAGTAATGATATGGATTGAGTTGATATGATCAGTGCAACTTCTTCCTGGTCTAAAACCAGCTTGTTCGTTTCTTAATTTAGCATTGATCGTAGGTGAGATTCTGTCCAGGATGATCATTGCGAGTATCTTTATTGTTGTGTTGATGAGATAGTTACCTCGCCAGTTTTTGCATTCCCTTAGATCACCTTTCTTGGGGATTGTAATGGTCAAACCTTCTTTCCATTTTTGTGGTATTTTGCCAGAATTCCACACTTCTTGAATTATAGGTGTTAGTGCACTTGCAGTTGTAGATGAATTTCCTTTGAATATTTCGGCGGTTATGTTGTCTGTCCTAGCAGCCTTGTTGTTCTTCAGTTTCACAATGACACTTTTAACTTCCAGACGACCGCAGAGATTTTCGGTGCTGTCGATGACGTCTTCTTCGAAATATCCTTTCCATCTCTTTAACTGTGCTTCGTCCGTTGTTAAGATTTGACCATTTGCATCCTTTATAGGTGGGATATTTGTAATTTTCCCTGTGACCATGATTTTGACGTCATTCCTGTGCGTACTTGCTTATGCTTGGGGCATAGCACTGAATGATGGTTGGGTTTCTTATTTTCGAATGGAATCTTGCCACAATTATTCTGCTTCTTCGTTAACTGGTTTCCATTCCATCAGTGCTTTCTTCGCTTTATTTGTTGTTAATATGCCCACGCCTTGTTCATGTGTGTCGTCTCTACCAGAGAATATCATATAATTGCCATTGCTTGTGTTTATTTCTCCACTGTTTTTCCATCTGACTTCACTGAGGCCTAGAATCTCGATGTGATAACGTTTCATTTCCTTCTCTACTTGTGCTAGTCTTGATGTTTCTGTAAGAGTTCTGATGTTCCAGTTTCCCGATACGATAAGCCAAGGGTCGATATTTCATTTTTTAGTGGACACCTTTCTCTCCAAAATGGACCATATGGAGAAATCCATGGGATTCAAGTCTGGTGAATATGGTGGCCATTCTTTCGATGAAATCACCCGCGGAACGCAATTTTGTAAAAATTGCTGTGTCGCTCGAGCTTTGTGTGACGGTGCCGAGTCCTGTTGGAATGTCCAACGGTTCGTACCAAAGTGTTTACGTGCCCAAGGTAGCAAAGCATCGTTTAGGATCTTTTGGCGGTACATCTCTTGGTTTACCTTGACTCCATGTTCGATGAAAACCAGAGGAGTGCGTCCATCTGCAGTAACTGCAGCCCAAACCATAACATAAGCTGGTGATTGCTTGCGCATGGCAACTCTTGTGTCCAAATTATCGTTGGACTTGTGCTCTAACCAAACACGATCATTTTGTTTATTCACATACTGTTGAATGGTGAAAATTTTCTCATCAGAAAAGACAATTTTTGGAATCTCATCACGTTCGGCCAAGGCCTTCAATACTCGTGTTCTTTCAAGCCTAAGTTTTTTTTATGCCTCCGTAAGATCTTGAACTTTTTGTATCTTGTAGGGCTTCAAGTGTAGTTCATTTTTCAATATGGTTTGAATGTTGTATCGTGAAACATGTAGACGTGCGGCTAATTGATTGGCACTTTGACGAGGATTTCGTTGGATTCGTTTCTTCACCTTTCGTATCATTTCTTTTGATGTTGCTGTCTTTTTAGGACCGCCTCTGTTGCGTTTAGCGATGCTACCAGTTTCGTTGTATCGAGTATACACAAACATTTTATTCACATTCAAATGCTGGAGCTGACGAACTATTGCTGTTTGTGAATTTCCACCCAAATACAGTACAATTACACTATTACGTTTGAATTTTTTGGAGGTTGCTCCTATTATAAATGTGTCGTCCGGTTTCGGACTTCTCAAATTAACTACACAATAACACACAGTTAATATGACAATTTATTTTATTTATTTATAACTTTTTATTTATTAGTTGTGTATTTATTATAAATTATTTATTTATTATAATATTTATTTGTTTAATTTATTTAATTATTTAATTTTTATATATTTATTTTTTATCACCACCATACACTATGTATAAATATGGCAGACTTGTTGTCTTTGCAAAATCCAAATCGTAATATGGACGATAATATATTGTATTGTGTTGTTGTATGATGACGTCGCCTTCGTGTCCAAATATACATGTCGTATATTGGAGAGGGAACAGATGCGCCGGCGACGGTCGACATTGCACTTTTGTTAAATGCATGTGAATTATTATTGCATCACCGAACATTGTTAGTTCGTGGTGATGTTGGTTGGATGGCGATGGTTTTACTATAAATGTTTTATAGTAATGGTTCGGTTATTGGATATTGTTGGTTGGATAGATGTATATGTGATGGGGTTAGTGAACGCTTAATTCAAATAAGTTGGATTATATTTGAATTTCACTAATTGTTTTGTTTGTGGCAGAATCGAATATCGGTGAGTCGAATATTCGAGCTGCTACAGTACCCCCTCTCCAGATGAGAAACCATTGGTTTTGAGACGTTATACGTTGAACCGGACGGTTTTATATCGTTTGCTGGCTGATATTTGATCAGCCGTGTTGAGAATACCGTAGGCCGGTTTCAATCTGTCGATTGAGATTGAGTGGTGTTTGTCTTTGATTGAGACAATGAATTGCTTGCGTAAGCGGCGTATAACTTTGTATGGCCCATCGTATGGAGATTGTAATCCAGTTCGAACCTTATCAACCCGGACAAAGACGTAATCGCAATTGTTGAGTGATTTTGGAACGAATATGTTGTTTTCGTTCGTTGGTCTTGTTGCCGTGGGGATAATATTTTGCATGGTGGTGCGGAGTTGGTCGATGACTGTGTCGGTTGTGGATGGAGACGGTAGAGGATGTTCGACGAAGAACTCACCGGGTAGCTTGATGGTTTGACCGTAAACCATTTCAGCTGGTGAGCACTTCAAATCTTCTTTGACCGTTGCTCGAATACCAAGTAGAACGATTGGTACTTCGGAGCTCCAGTGAATTGTGTTGCCTCGGGCCTTGAGAGCAGCTTTTAGCTGGCGGTGGAAGCGTTCGACCATGCCATTGGCTTGTGGGTGGTAAGCCGTTGTACGTATCCGATGCGAGCCGAGGAGTTTCGTTAACTCCGAGAAAAGCTTCGACTCGAATTGGGTTCCTTGATCAGTGGTGATGTCAAGTGGAACGCCGAATCGTGATACGTAGTTTTGAACGAATGTGGTGGCAATGGTTGCTGCAGACATGTCGCTCATGCAGTACGCTTCTGGCCATCGAGTGAAACGATCGACACAGGTGAGTAGATATGAGTATCCATTGGATGGAGGAAGTGGTCCTACGACATCCAGATGAATATGCTCGAATCGACCAGGTGGAATTGCGAATTGTCCAAGAGGCGATTTTGTGTGTCGCTGGACTTTCGATTTTTGGCAGGATAAACAGGATTGTGCCCAATGGGTCACGTCTTTGTTTATGCTGGGCCAAAAGTATCGAGCAGTAATCAATTTACGAGTTGCGCGGACACCAGGATGTGAGATACCGTGTAGTGTGTCGAAGATGGTTCGACGTAGTTGCTCTGCGATGTACGGGCGATTTGCACCCGTAGATGTTTCGCAGTAGAGTTCGAGGCCAGGTAGTTTGAAAAGCTCCAGTTTCAGTGATGAACTGGCGTGACAAGCAGAACCAGAAAGTAAATTCTGAAGTTCCAAGTCTGCTTTTTGCGCTTGTGCGATCTTGTTGCAGTCGAAGTGAGTCTCGACTGTGGCCGTTTCGTTTGATGTTGTGCGCGAAAGTGTATCCGCGACAACGTTTTCGGTACCTTGAACATGCTGGATGTCCGTGGTAAATTGACTAATGTAATCCAAGTGGCGTGCTTGCCTTGGATTGCGTTCAGTTTTAGACTGAATTGCTCGAGTGAGAGGCTTGTGGTCGGTGTAAATTGTGAAGTCCCGACCCTCGACAAAATATCTGAAGTGTTTGATTGCTAGATATATTGCGAGTAATTCCCGATCGAATGCAGAGTATTTCTTTTCGGCATCCGTGAGCTTCTTTGAGAAGAATCCCAGGGGCTCCCAACACTTGTCGTTGTACTGTTGCATGACTGCTCCGACAGCAGTGTTTGATGCATCAGTAGTTATGCTGAGCTTTGAGTCGCTCAGTGGATGTGACAAGAGTGTTGTGCGTGCCAATTCAGCCTTTAGTGACGTGAATGCGTGTTGACATTCGTCAGGCCAAGAGAAGTTCTTGGCGGTTTTGGGCTTACGTAGTAGTACTGCCAGGTGGCTGTGAATTGGGTTGAGTATTTCAGCGAGCTTTGGTATAAATCGGTGGTAGTAGTTGACCATGCCGATGAATCGCTGAATACTTTTGATTGATGTTGGAGCTGGGAATTCTTTAATGGCATTGATTCGGTCTTGTGACGGAAGGATGCCATTAGCGGTGATCTTGTGGCTGAGGAAATCAAGAGTGGATGCGCCGAAGACGCATTTTGAGGTCTTGATATGAACATCAAACTCGACAAGTCGTTGGAAAAGTGTTTCCAGATGGAGTTTGTGTTGTTCCTCAGTTTGAGATGCCACAAGAATGTCGTCTATGTAGACGAAGACGAAGTCGAGATCTCGAACGACTTCGTTCATGAAGCGCTGAAACGTTTGTGCGGCATTGCGTAATCCAAATGGCATTCGGGTGTATTCGAAGAGGCCAAATGGTGTGGTGATTGCCGTTTTGAAAACGTCTTCAGGTGCCACGGGAATGTGGTGATAACCTCTGATGAGATCAAGTTTGGAGAAAACTTTGCAGCCATGCAAGTGCATGGTGAAGTTTTGAATGTGGGGTATCGGGTAGCGATCCGGTATCGTAACCGTGTTTAAACGCCGATAGTCCCCACATGGCCTCCAGTCTTGGTCTTTCTTCTTGACCATGTGTAATGGACAAGAAACGGAAGATGTCGATGTTCGACAAATTCCTAATTCCACCATGTGTTGAAATTCTGCTTGTGCAGCTTTGTGACGCACCTGATCTAGTCTGCGTGGTCTCGACACGGGAAGATGGCCTTCTGTGACGATGTGATGAACCACGTTGTGTCGGACTGGCATTTTGTATTTCGGCTCTGCTGTAAGTAGTGGGTACTTTTTGAGCAGAGTGCCGTAGCCGTTGTCGATGTTGAAATGGATCGGTGTTGGTGTGTTAACACGAGCCATTGTGGCGTTTATTGACAGCTTTGTAGCTGGGTCAATCAGCCGTTTGTGTTTTACATCGACAAGAAGTCCGAATTTGCTTAGAAAATCGGCGCCAATGATCGGACGATTCACTGCAGCTAGTATGAAAGCGTGCGTGAAGGTTCGTTTGAGTCCGATATCCACGTTAAGCAATTTTGTGCCGTACGTGTGGATGATTGAACCATTGGCAGCCGATAAGACTAGATTTGAATTTCGATTTGATAATGAATATTTCAATTTGTAATTCATTGCTGGAATAACCGAAAGGTCAGCGCCAGTGTCGACTAGGTAGGTGAGTTTGTTGTGTTTATCGTACACAAACAAACGTGACGTATAGGGTGTGTTTGTGGTCAGGGGAGGCATGTTGCTCTCAACCCGTGACTCTAATAGTTTTTTTGTTGGTCAATGTCCAATTTTGCGGCGGCCGCGGACGTCGATGGTTGCGACGTGGTGAAATTGCACGGTGGCGTGCATTTTCTGGCGGCTCTACCAAACTTTGTGTGGAACCAGCATTTACCATGTTGGTAAGTGTTGTTGCTGGGACTGCGGGTTCGATTGCGTGAGGGAGCTCGTCGTCCACGCGAACGGCTTCGACCTCTGAGTAACCCGTCGAGTCTGGACTCGATTCTCGACAGTCTTTGTTCGAGTGTGTTTGGTGGTTGTGTTGAACGGGGAGTTCTGTCTCCACTGCGTTCACGTGATTGCCGGTATGGATTATTGATTTGACTGACGCTTTGAGATGTGATGTTTATGACATCATACATCTTGTCGGCAATTCTGGCTAACATTTGTGTCGTGGAGGATTCGGGCTGTGCCACCAGCGCTATCCGAATCAACTCCGGCATGTTACGAATCCACAAAGATTTAATGATATTTTCATTAAAGTTGTTGCTAGCCAGTGTTTGTATGTGTCTTAACGCGTCAGATGGTTTTCGGTCGCCTAATTGCTGTCCTGAAAGCAATTGTTCTAGCTGACGTTCGCCCGATGGTGCTAGTCGTTCTAGCAGCGTTTGCTTTAATGTGTTGTATTGGTTGGTTGTCGGCGGATTGAGGAGGAGATCCGAGATCACATCGCACGTTTCTGGTTGCAAGGCTGATAATGTTTGCAGGTACTTTGTTTTATCAGCTGTTATACCTTGCAGTCCGAATTGTATTTCGGCGAGCTGAAACCATGTGTTTGCTCTTTGTGGCCAGAAAGGTTGTACTGCGATTCGTTGATGTGATGCCGCGATCTCTATTTGTGGACTAGCGCCTTGAGGCGTGGTGTCCATTTTTTGTGGTTGATCTTGTTCATCGTCCGACATTTTTGCACAAACCAATAAAACAAATTAAAATACAACAATACAATATTTTAAAGCGGAATGGTTACCGTGTAAAAAAAATAGTTGACCAAAAAATGAAAAATTAAGCGGAATGGTTACCGTGTAATGAATGGTTTGAAGGCCGGGATGCTCCTTCTTTTTAACGCCCGATGCGAGATACCCCCGAATATGGAGTCCCTTGCGTCCTACCTTATATTGGGGGGGCTCGTTGAAATTTAAAAAAAATAGATGCAAAAAATAAATTTAATTCATGCGAGGTGAATTATTGCAGCGAGAAAACGACCAGGGTGTGAGACTATGGATGGGTGTGCACGTGGTGGTGAAAAATATATATAAAATTGTACATAAAAATAATGATGCTACGTTAAAATTTGGAGAAAAAAAATGATTCTACGTTAAATTAATTAAATGGAAAAAAAAGTTTTTAAAAATTATAATTGCAAGATTGCAAGAGCAAAAAAAATATTATCTAATAAAAAAAACTTGCTTTTTATGCTGTTGTTGTTTCTGCTGCCGCTGCTCCTGTGGTTGTGTTGCGGTGAGGGTGGATCGCTTCACCGTTGTGTCGTTGTCCCGCCGTTGCGGTGAGGGTGGATCGCTTCACCGTTGAGTTGTCCCGCGTTGCGGTGAGGGTGGATCGCTTCACCGTTGAGTTGTCCCGCGTTGCGGTGAGGGTGGATCGCTTCACCGTTGAGTTGTCCCGCGTTGATTGCGTTTGGTGTTGTGTCCCTACACACGTGTTTCTTTGTGCCCGCGGTATATTAACGCGATTTTTTTATTTGCTGTTAATTTGCGGTAAAAACCGCCGTCGAGGTCACCAATTTTGGAGGTTGCTCCTATTATAAATGTGTCGTCCGGTTTCGGACTTCTCAAATTAACTACACAATAACACACAGTTAATATGACAATTTATTTTATTTATTTATAACTTTTTATTTATTAGTTGTGTATTTATTATAAATTATTTATTTATTATAATATTTATTTGTTTAATTTATTTAATTATTTAATTTTTATATATTTATTTTTTATCACCACCATACACTATGTATAAATATGGCAGACTTGTTGTCTTTGCAAAATCCAAATCGTAATATGGACGATAATATATTGTATTGTGTTGTTGTATGATGACGTCGCCTTCGTGTCCAAATATACATGTCGTATATTGGAGAGGGAACAGATGCGCCGGCGACGGTCGACATTGCACTTTTGTTAAATGCATGTGAATTATTATTGCATCACCGAACATTGTTAGTTCGTGGTGATGTTGGTTGGATGGCGATGGTTTTACTATAAATGTTTTATAGTAATGGTTCGGTTATTGGATATTGTTGGTTGGATAGATGTATATGTGATGGGGTTAGTGAACGCTTAATTCAAATAAGTTGGATTATATTTGAATTTCACTAATTGTTTTGTTTGTGGCAGAATCGAATATCGGTGAGTCGAATATTCGAGCTGCTACAAATTCCATTACGATTTTTTTATTAAGATATTAATTTAGAACAATTATTTATTGACCACATATAAACAACTAACCAAACTTCAATCTGTCAAAAAATTGACGCGCGAAAATGACAACTACACAAATGACAGCAGAGTGAAGTTAGTAACATTTGGTCTCAGCCACCCTGTAATCAGTTTTGTTTCAGATTAATGATGAATGATTGGTCCATTGAATCCTAGCCAGTTTCCAGGGCTGCTGGATAAGGCATACGTGTCGCTCGAGCTTTGTGTGACGGTGCCGAGTCCTGTTGGAATGTCCAACGGTTCGTACCAAAGTGTTTACGTGCCCAAGGTAGCAAAGCATCGTTTAGGATCTTTTGGCGGTACATCTCTTGGTTTACCTTGACTCCATGTTCGATGAAAACCAGAGGAGTGCGTCCATCTGCAGTAACTGCAGCCCAAACCATAACATAAGCTGGTGATTGCTTGCGCATGGCAACTCTTGTGTCCAAATTATCGTTGGACTTGTGCTCTAACCAAACACGATCATTTTGTTTATTCACATACTGTTGAATGGTGAAAATTTTCTCATCAGAAAAGACAATTTTTGGAATCTCATCACGTTCGGCCAAGGCCTTCAATACTCGTGTTCTTTCAAGCCTAAGTTTTTTTTATGCCTCCGTAAGATCTTGAACTTTTTGTATCTTGTAGGGCTTCAAGTGTAGTTCATTTTTCAATATGGTTTGAATGTTGTATCGTGAAACATGTAGACGTGCGGCTAATTGATTGGCACTTTGACGAGGATTTCGTTGGATTCGTTTCTTCACCTTTCGTATCATTTCTTTTGATGTTGCTGTCTTTTTAGGACCGCCTCTGTTGCGTTTAGCGATGCTACCAGTTTCGTTGTATCGAGTATACACAAACATTTTATTCACATTCAAATGCTGGAGCTGACGAACTATTGCTGTTTGTGAATTTCCACCCAAATACAGTACAATTACACTATTACGTTTGAATTCCATTACGATTTTTTTATTAAGATATTAATTTAGAACAATTATTTATTGACCACATATAAACAACTAACCAAACTTCAATCTGTCAAAAAATTGACGCGCGAAAATGACAACTACACAAATGACAGCAGAGTGAAGTTAGTAACATTTGGTCTCAGCCACCCTGTAATCAGTTTTGTTTCAGATTAATGATGAATGATTGGTCCATTGAATCCTAGCCAGTTTCCAGGGCTGCTGGATAAGGCATACGTGTCGCTCGAGCTTTGTGTGACGGTGCCGAGTCCTGTTGGAATGTCCAACGGTTCGTACCAAAGTGTTTACGTGCCCAAGGTAGCAAAGCATCGTTTAGGATCTTTTGGCGGTACATCTCTTGGTTTACCTTGACTCCATGTTCGATGAAAACCAGAGGAGTGCGTCCATCTGCAGTAACTGCAGCCCAAACCATAACATAAGCTGGTGATTGCTTGCGCATGGCAACTCTTGTGTCCAAATTATCGTTGGACTTGTGCTCTAACCAAACACGATCATTTTGTTTATTCACATACTGTTGAATGGTGAAAATTTTCTCATCAGAAAAGACAATTTTTGGAATCTCATCACGTTCGGCCAAGGCCTTCAATACTCGTGTTCTTTCAAGCCTAAGTTTTTTTTATGCCTCCGTAAGATCTTGAACTTTTTGTATCTTGTAGGGCTTCAAGTGTAGTTCATTTTTCAATATGGTTTGAATGTTGTATCGTGAAACATGTAGACGTGCGGCTAATTGATTGGCACTTTGACGAGGATTTCGTTGGATTCGTTTCTTCACCTTTCGTATCATTTCTTTTGATGTTGCTGTCTTTTTAGGACCGCCTCTGTTGCGTTTAGCGATGCTACCAGTTTCGTTGTATCGAGTATACACAAACATTTTATTCACATTCAAATGCTGGAGCTGACGAACTATTGCTGTTTGTGAATTTCCACCCAAATACAGTACAATTACACTATTACGTTTGAATTCCATTACGATTTTTTTATTAAGATATTAATTTAGAACAATTATTTATTGACCACATATAAACAACTAACCAAACTTCAATCTGTCAAAAAATTGACGCGCGAAAATGACAACTACACAAATGACAGCAGAGTGAAGTTAGTAACATTTGGTCTCAGCCACCCTGTAATCAGTTTTGTTTCAGATTAATGATGAATGATTGGTCCATTGAATCCTAGCCAGTTTCCAGGGCTGCTGGATAAGGCATACATACTGGCATGCCGGGGGGAGATTTCGTTCCATTCCATTATATACTGCTTTTCTTCTATGATGTTCCCAAGCGGTCACCCAAATTTTTACTAACCCAAGCAATGGTTGCTTGACGTTGATGGTGAAGTTGTTGTTGTTTTGTCTGTCTCTGCCACTCGACCCCTGTATCTAACTAATCGTTGGCAATATATTATGTTAATTGATAATAAGAAATCTAATGTTATTATAGTGGCATCTTGTTGAAATTAATCGCATTCGCTTTCACTTTCGCTGCTCCTTTCACATTTCTCCTCTATGATTTTGGTTCACGCATTGCTTATTACGCCTTTGAAACTCATCGCATTAACCTCGGTCGCCAACTCAAATAAATATCCATCAACGAAACAACAATTGTCTTGGTGAGGATCGAACCAGCGATGTCACCATACTATGTTCTATAGCTGCGCCTCTGGCATAATTTTCACAATATCTCAATTATTTAAACCAAATTTGAGTAATTTGCTGTTTATGAACAGCAGATATAACTTAATTTTTTGTTAGATAAGTAATGCAGTTTTTGATTTTCGACTTAAGAAAATTCAACAAACAACTAAAATTGAATTAAATTCGAATTTCCCAATTTGCTTTGGCCGTCAAAATAAAACAAAATCCTTTCTACCTAAAAATCTGTATTGGCCCATTTTTACCTTTACTTTACCTTTACCATAGTGAATTTTGAACAGATTTTAGCGCAATTTTAAAAAATAATTTGAACTCAAGTTAATAAAACGATCATATACTTCACAAACACTACTCAAGTTTTTTATTTATTTATTAGTTTTACATTAATCGATATGGCCGTCAGGTTTCAGGAACATAATTTCATGCATTGTCTCATGAGTTTGTAACATTTTAACTGTATTTGGTGGAGCATTGATGATAACTTCAGTTTGTGGTTTACGACACCAATATTGCATTTCCTTATTAGATGAGTTGTTTTCAAGAATATATTTATATGCAATGGTATACGTAAAATCAGGCCGCACACGAATAGATGATCCCAAACTTACGAGAGTGGGATTGTTCAAAAACCTGTTATTATGTTTAACTAATTTTATATTTATAGGTGTTTCGGTTTTAGTTAATTTAGAATTTTGCCACGAAATTGTGATACAAATTATTGCTGTATTATAGCAACAACACGTGGCTAAAATAAATCCACCCAGAATCATTTCAGTAGCAACGGTAAACTTTGTTTCAGATTGGTTATCATCTGGAATCACCTTGAATTCATAGGGCCGTTCAATCTTCATTCTGGGTGCATCATTCCACATTCGGTCTTCACATTTAACACCGAAAACTTTTTGGCTCCCGATACTCATTAAATCATTTTTTGTTAATAAATCAGGATATTTAGTTTTAACATCAACCAGCACTTCATTGGACAGCGTTGGAAATCGGATTAGACAAATTAATTTTTTAAATTTGTTGCAACACTCGGCAAATTGAATTTTGGTTTGAATGCAATGTTGTTTCATCCAACGTATCAATGCATCGAATATATCCAATTCGGATATTTCGGCTTGATCAAATTTTAAAATTTCTTCTACGGTTTGTGCGTGAATCGATAAAAATTCATTATTCTTCATATAGCCTTCTAAAAATAAAGCCACTCTGGTTTTAAGATAATTTAAGGCAATTTGATGATTTTCCACAATACAAAAGTCTAGCAACGTTAACTCGCTAAAACATGTGGCATTTTGCACAACATTAATTAATCTTATCACTTTATACTGTTTCGCCAATTTCAATAATTCATAACAATTTTCTTTACTGATAAGACACTCGTCTGTGTATATAAATCGAATAAACTGATAAAAAACGTCAAATCCATAATCAGTAATTGGAATGAGCATTTTTTCGCCCATCGTAGGTTCTAACTGATTTTGAAATACCACACACACTTCGTTTCATTAATTCTAGTGAATGCGCGTAAATCGGTTTGCCTTCGATGACAAACGTAATGTCCGACAGGAATTGTAAATTGAAGAGTTTGGGCGAAATTTCGGCCATTTCGAATGGTACGTCATTGATTTCAAATTCCATATTTTTGATACTAAAAGCGCACGAACACTACACTACTTAAACACTTGTGTATACAGTTTGAAGATATAAGTTGTACTAAAAGTGTACTTTTTATTTTAATTCTCAATGTTTTCTTATCTAACGAAAAAAAAATTGATAACGGTCATAATGATTTAAATTTTAAATAGAAGTACAGACAGAAATTTGATTCATGATTGCGATGTAGTTTACTTAGCAAAGAGAACTGTCAATATGTTATTGGTTTTGATGAATAATCTAGGTTAAACTAAAGTCTGTGAGATTAATGAACTTTGGAATATTTTAAAAGTAGTTTTTGGGGTGCTGGATACACTCAAGCAGCGTACATAACATCGGGAGAATTTACCATAGTATTGAGTTGAAGTTAGGAGCTGTTGTTTTCGCTCAAAATGTAGTCCATTTTGTTAGATTTGCTAAACATTTCATTATCAATTTGAGATTGGCTGTGTCAATACCAAATTTTTTATTATTGTGCGTTTTGAGATAACATGTCTTATTTTAGATTTTTTAATTTATTATTTCTAGCGGTGATTTTAAATAACAGATAAATTCAATGTAATGGAGTAAAATATACAAATCGCCATATATGGACTGATTTACCGACTAAACAACAAAACACAATTCCAAATTAAACGGAGACATTTTGGAACTATATTGTACTTTTTACTGACAAAGAATCAACATTAATAATTAATTTTAATCAAATGACGACAGGTGATTTGTGGTAGATCGGTATACCGTCATACAAAACGATTCTCATCTCTATGACGGATTATTATCTCTGCTACGGTTTATTTCGGATATTCACAAATGAACAATACCTACTGAAAATCATTTATTTTAATTGACATTATGTATTAATTATATTATATTTTATAATTTTATAATTTTATAATAAACTTAAATATCTACACGAAATATAATTAAAACAATATACACAAAAATTATCGGTGACACGGAATCGAAAAATCAAATCAAATAAGACGTCAAAATTCAAAAAGAGCAAACTATAATATGCAGTACATATATGTTACACTGCGTATTACAGTTTGCTCTTTTGTCAATATTCCAAAAATTGCTCATAATTTAAAAAATAATTATGTTTCAGTAGGATGGGCTTATATCATTTTAAGCGATTTGATTGATCGACCGGGAATTATACTATGGTTTATTCTCCCGATGTCATGTACGCTGCTTAAGTCTGTACCAAAATCAATTTTTCCAGTTTTCATTTATACCCGAAGCATACCGGGTGTTTCTTTTAAACTGAGACGATCAAATATCTCGAAAAATAGCCACTCTACGGAAAAAATGTCCATAATCAAAATTTAATCATACCGCGGGGGAAATACATTAGTGCAAAAAAAATAGTCCCTCACCCCCGTTTTGTAGATGGGGCGGGGTAACTTTTAAACTAAGATAGGAAGCCATATTTTTTATTGCAGATACGGATTCTACGACTAAAAGTACGTATGATTTGAATGAAATATTTTGTTCGGTTCATGATAGATGGCGTTGTAATCGACGAAATTTTTTTCAATTTCTCCTTCTTAGAACACACGCATTCGATTCTGCAATACGTTTGAAATAAAAAACATCACGTTTTCATTGGAAATACTCGAAATTCGTCATCAAAACAATTTATTCAGTTTTGTAAATCACATTTAACGGTTGTGTTATTTCTTATCTTCATGTTTTTCGTAATTGCAAAATAAACGACAAAATACTTTAGAATGGAGCGTTTAACTGTGCCAGAGAAAATTGAAATGGTTCTGGTTTATGGAGAAGCTATGGCAGAAATCTTGAAAATGCTGTTGCTATTTACGCTCAACGTTTTCCGGATAGGATTCGTTCACGTGCTTCATTTGGCCGTACTATCAAACAATTTATTACTGATGGAAATGTTCAACCGAAAAAGAGGACCCGTAGAGCAACAGTCACTGCAACAGAAAATAATGAAATTGCTGTATTCGCAGCAGTGGCTCATAATCATCATATTAGTATACGAGAAATAGTTCGCGATTCCGGATTGCCCCTCATCAGTGTTTGGAGAATTTTAAAACGGCACAAGTATCATCCATATCATGTGTCTTTACACCATGATCTGCATGGCGTTGATTTCCAAAATCGGGTAACTTTTTGTCAATGGACCATGGAACGGTTAATCGACACAACATGCATTATTGGAGTGTTACAAATCCGCACTGGTTTCGTCAAGTTGAACATCAGCGTCCTTGGACTGTCAAAGTGTGGTGACCCCCACATTATTGAAGGCAACTTGAATGGTCAGATGTACCGAAACATTTTGGAAAATGAACTGACAATATTACTTGAAAATTTGAGCTTAGAAGTGAGACGGAACATGTGGTTTCAACATGATGGTTGTCCTGCACACTATTCGTTGATGGCACGTGAAATACTTGATCGTGATTTCAATGGTCGCTGGATCGGTAGAGCTGGTCCGATAAATTGGCCCGCCAGATCACCAGATCTTACTGCGCCAGATTTTTTTTTTGTGGGGCTACCTCGAAAACAAAGTTTACACACAAAAACCAACAACACGTGAGAACATGATTGAGCGAATCAGAAATGCGTGTGCTGAAATTCAACCAGACACACTTCTCAGTTGTGTACAATCAATTGAAATGCTGATTAATAAGTGCATTGAAGTCGCAGGCCATCATTTTGAACACTTATTTTAGATTTACAAAACTGAATGAATTGTTTTGATGACGAATATCGAGTATTTCCAATGAAAACGTGATGTTTTTTTATTTCAAACGTATTGCAGAATCGAATTGGTGTGTTCTAAGAAGGAGAAATTGAAAAAATTGAATTTCGTCGATTACAACGCCATCTATCATGAACCGAACAAAATATTTGGCTTCCTATCTTAGTTTAAAAGTTACCCCCGCCCCACCTACTAAGCGGGGGTGGGGGACTATTTTTTTTGCACTAATGTATTTCCCCCGCGGTATGATTAAATTTTGATTATGGACATTTTTCCCGTAGAGTGGCTATTTTTCGAGATATTTGATCGTCTCAGTTTAAAAGAAACACCCGGTATAGCATAAATCTAGTAGGCTCCAGCTCTAAATGGATAAAGCACTGACTGACATGCACAAGCATTAAGATTTTGTGGCGATATTTAACACTTATACTAATATCTAGCCCAGTGATGTATATGCGTCAAGATTTTATTGTACATAGTTACTCTCCTTGCCAGTTTTATTACCTCGCCATAATCTAACAATTCATCGGGATGGATGGAATGATAGTCAATGCAAGACTATCTCTGAATCTGTTTTACATAGGAATTTTTTTTGAGTGAACGGTTTTGTGTTGCAGTACAGTTGGAAAAAATTTGGCTTGTGCCGCAATTGCTGAAACGTACGTTTGAGAGAGCCATCTGAGAGCCGAAGTGTTGTTATTACTAACATCGCCATCATGAATCTAAATGTTCATTGAGTAAACGTTATTCTTTACAACCGAGATCAACCTGCATATAGGAAGTTAGCTTCTTATGAAATGAAAAGGCTGCTTCCCTAATCTTACAAATTTTTTCTTAATCTAGGAACCTTATCTTATTCATGATGCGGTTATATAAACGACAATTCCAGGAGTCTGATCCCCAAAATGATGTCGTTCATCTACAAATAACTGGTTTTACCTTAACTGTACGGTAGCCGGTTGTGAAACTAACGACCGTATCGTTCAACAATTCTATGCGAACTATCAAACTATCAAATACATTTCTATATTTAACTTCATCTTTCAAATTAATTCAACTCAGGTTCTGTTAAAATTTCCATTTGTCTCTACACAAATGGAGTCATTGGCTATCATTTCGTGGACCCGAGATCAAGTCTCGGTAAATTAAATTTTTGTTTGTTTTGGTATAACAGGCAACAAGAATTCAACGGAGGTGACCTATTTGACATAAAATAAATAAAAATGATTTGACTTTACCGAGGCTTGAACTCAGGTCTATGAAACGAATTCCAATGACTCTGCCTAGTCGACCACTGTCGCTATTATGAATTTCCGTCCATATACAGATATTGGCGGTAATTTTGTACAATTGTCGACTAGCGAAACCTATTGGCAGATTACCTCTGTTAACTTTTGACTAAGTACGGCATGGAGGCTGTATTCGCTTGCATCGATCGTATGAGTATGAAACAATTTTTTAGTGAAACCTGGGTAAGTTAAAATTGGAGAAGATGTTAGTTTTATCTTAAGGATTTGAATGTCGTTTTCATATTTTCCTGTCAGATTCTATAATAATTCGCGAGGCTTAAAAATGACATCATTTCTTTTTTATTTCTGGGAATTCAACGTAAGTATACGAAGCATTTTTGGTCCTCTGAAACCTGGTAGAATGTGGTTCTATGTGCTCGCACCTTACAGTTTTCGAGATCAGAGAGGCTCTGGCTGAATTTACTGATATATTTATGTCTTTTGTGTGCCAAAGCTGGGCATGAGCAAAGGAGGTGGACTACCGTCTCTTCTTCCTCCTCGTCCATACAGCTTCGGCAGAAATCATTTGCTTCTAGACCTAGCCTCCACGTATGTTCTCCAAGTAGGCAGTATCCTGTGGGTATCCCCACGATCGTTTTTAGTTCACGTCTACGTAGGGAGATCAGTGCCTTTGAGCGTTTCAAGCCCAGCTTTGGCCGCACTTGCCCTGCTACACTACATGACAGAGTGTTGGTCCACCTTTCATTCGCTGATGGCTAGTTTGGAGCCATCCGTAAAGAACTGCAGGTAGTTCGAACCTTTTTTTGAAGCATACTGTTGGTGTGACGTAGTCTAGATTCGCCAGTTCCTTCCTTAGCGATCTAATTATCGTCGAGTGTCCTGTCTGAAGATATTTCCACTGAGATATGGCTGATAGTCGGGTGGCCGTAATCGCCGCCATCTGCTTACTATAAATATCGACGTGGAGAAGGTGAAACATAACCTCCAAGGCACGTGTTGGTGTTGTCCTCAGCGCCCCGCTTATAAGCATGCAGGCCGTTCTTTGCACCTTCTCGATCTCCTTCTTGCAGTTTACCTTATCAAGAGCTGGCCACCACACGCTCACCCCATAGATAAGTACAAGTCTTACTACGGCAATGAATAGCCAGTGTACTAGCTCCGGCTTCAGGCCCCATCTCTTTCCGATGGCGTAGCCATATTAGCCTTGTTTACGCTTTCCAAAATGTTGTGCTTCCAACTAAGCTAAGTCCAAGATTACGCCCAGAAATCTTGCCTTATCAGTAAATGCTATTCTCCTGCCATTTAAGAGAAGTGGATCTACTACCGGGATTTTATATTTCCTAGTAAATAGTACCAATTCAGATTTGGACGAGCTTATTGCCAGTCCACATCTGATGGCCCACTTCGTAATGTTTAGGAGGGCATTTTGGATTACCTCCTTCACCGTGCTTAAATATTTACCAGAAACAGGTATCGCTACGTCAGCTGCAAACGCAATCACTCCGATACCCTCTCTATCCAGAGACAGGACACCTCTCTGCGGGGTTCTCTTAGCCACGCGCCTCTTAATAGTGGATTCCTCCAGCTCCGAGTTAACCATCCTGTTCCCCAGTATATGATTGATTAACCCACTTACATGGTAGTCCACCACAAGGACGATAATCCCTCCAGAATTGCCTCCGTCTTTACATTATTAAAGGCGCCCTCAATATCAAGTAACGCCACCGTTCAAAACTCTTTCTAGAATATTGATTTCTCAATTGTACTTACCAGGGCGTGCAGAGATGTGTTCAGGATGACTATGAGTGTTATCCAGTTAATAAAAATCCAAATCGTTGAGATAACCAACGCTTGTTCGATAAAATATATGTGCCAGGCTGATGACAAAATTTTCACAAAATTTAGTGGATGTGTTTTGATGGATGACGAGTCATCCTGCAAATAGTCTTGCATAAAGTAGTGTCATTCCACAGAATGTTACAAATTTATGCAAAATTATGTGTTGGTGTTATACCATTGTATGGTATCTAACTCGTGACGTGTCTTGTATCTGATGTTTCCACACATGGCTAAACCATTATCACTAGGTTCCATTAGTTGCCACACGACTATTGTTTCTAAAAATGTGGCTCCACACTAAAGACAGAAATGACGCTTTTAATAAAGCTATGCTAGGTGTAGGTCCTCTTATTTGGCCTTTTGGACTAGCCCAAAATGCACAAGATTTTCAAAAATGCTGAGAAACTAAAATTTGCTGGGGATTGTATTGCGACAAATAAGTCCCCAAAGCACACGAATTAAGAGGTGCCAGACCAAGAGCTTTGAGGCTCTACTGTTGTAAATTACAAGTTCATAGCTAGAATACTACTTTTCAGTCCTTCTATCCCTAGTTATCTGCAACAACCATATGGATATGGAATCTCCGGAACTACTCTTAGAAATGCACTTTCTGGAGTGCTCGGTCCTGGTTCTAGAGTCTCCTAAAATAAATTGGGCTTTATGCCCAGCAATTCCAACGACTATAAAAATCGGGCCTTTAAGCCATTTAAGTCGGCGGGCCATTTTTATAACCTAAAATTTGAAAAGGATGGAAATCTTCTCTCTGCAATCGCAGCGACCAATAGCTTAATGTAAAGAAAGATAGGTGGAAACAGTCTTCCACACTCTAATTGGTCCTATTGAGAAATTTCTTGAATACAAGGAACACTCTATGGTATGTTTCCTGGATGTAGAGGGGACTATTAGCAGCTGGAGGTAGGCTAAATGAAATTTATGGAAGCCCCAATATGGACAACCAGACGAATCTTAGTGAGATCGATGTCAAAGATATTAAACACATTGTGGAAAGCTCAATATGGTTTCATGAGTATAGGGAAGGAGACAGCTGGCTGGAGATTATTTAGGCATAACTTCCAAAATTGCACCAATAACATATGTATCATAACCATAGGTTGAACTTTATGGCGCTATACCACTATACCTTATCTGATAAAATTCGTTCAATCTGAATTATCCAATATGAAATTTATGATATCATTGCCTGCGGTGAGATTCAAAAATAGTCCCTCTGAGGTAAAGTGTATGGTTAAGAGCAAAAAGTGATATTTTGTGTGTTATCATGCACTCGTCTCATACAGTTTTAATAATTCAGCTTGACCAAAGTTCTTGTATTGAGGTCGAATATTGCAAATAAAGTTCTTCTTCCATCTTATTTTCTGTCGCAACATTGAGAGGTAACTTTAGGACTGAGTATGCTGTTCGTCATCCATCGACTCTAAATATATTTGTGAACAGTTGGTGAACAGTTCAACTCCATTGGAGAGTGACGAATGATATTCTCAACTCTGATCATATAGGGGCATCTCTTTTACTATAAACTTTAAAAGACCACCAATTAAGCCATATCGCAATGGAGACTTACAAATTGAGATTAAGGTTCCTCTGTGATCGTTTCATTACTAGATTTGTCTAATCAGATTAAATCTATCGCAGATCTCGATTTGCAGGCAACTGTACTAGCGAAAGCAATTTCGACTGCTTTTGAAAAGTGCTTCCGTCTTATTTACAACCAGAAGAAGCTTAAAAACCCTTTTGGTTTTCTGAACTTAAAAACTTAGCAAGAGTGGGCGTAAAATTAAAAATAAAGCCAAAAATACAAATCTCATTTCTGCAGATTGGAATCGATTTTTGGTAGCTCAAAAAGCCTATAAAAAAGTCTAAGATCGGCGCAGAGGGCAGAGTGGGAAAACTTCTGTGAGGAAATTGATAGCTTATTATCTGTTCTAGCCAGACTTAACAAATCTCTGGCTAAGAATGATACTTGCAAATTTGATAGCCTTCGCCTACCTTGTGTGAAACTCACCTCTTGCAGATGTGACACTGTCGATTCGGGTGTGGTTGCCCCCGAGTATTCTGACATTTTGTGGGAACTTAGACTGATCACTATACTGCTCTTCTACGTTGGAGTGTTTTTTCGTTATTGCGCGTTTCAAATCGAGTGGTCCTGACGGCGTTTTCCCTGCTGAATTGCAGCATGGTTTTCTACCCATCCGTACTCATCTGCTCAATCTTCCAGGCGTGCATTGCTTTTAGAACTGTACCACGATCCTGCAGCAGGAGTAGTGTAGTTTTCATACCTAAAGCTGGCAAGTCGGATTATACTGACCCTAAAGCTTTTAGGCCCATTAGTCTAACCTCTACCTTTTTTAAAGCTTTAGATCATCGACAGATTTATTAGGGAGGACTATTTAACTACTGGCAAGTCCCGCCAAACTGTTCTACATGAACTCGTAACTAGAATCGAAAGATTATTTAATTACAAAGAGTTTCTTGTAGATACCTTCCTGGACATTGCGTGTACCAATTTTAATATTAATCAAACATTTGTTGGATTCATCGATTCGATGCTCAAGTCCCGTATAATTGAGACTGAGCTAGATGGCTCATCAGTGTCTGTCAAAGTAGCTAAAGGCTGCCCGCAAGGATTAATACTCTCACCCTTGCTGTGGCTCACGGTTATCGATGAGTTACTATTGTTAATGATCTCGTTTTGACAGTTTTTGGTAAATACCGGCTCGTCTTATCTGATCTGACGCAGAACGCTCTTAATATAGTGGAAATTTGGTGTCTTAAAAAAAGGTTGCACGACAATCCCTCGAAATCTGATCTGGTTGTCTTTTCCAGACGCAGAAACAGTGCTAATATATCTGTTCCCACTCTATTTGGTAGAGTAGTTACAAGGACAGAGCACGTCAAACACCTAGGCGTTATTCTAGATAGTAAACTCTCCAAGGAAATTTCACCTTGATCATAAACTACAAAAGGCCATTGCTATCTTTTCGCAATGCAGAAGGGCCTTTGGCAATTTCTGGGGTCTGACCCCCAAAATGATGTTATTCATCTACAAATCACTGGTTTTACCTTTATTGTCGTATGCATCAGTTGTATGGTCGCCAGTTGTTAAACTGACGTCTTCTGTAGCACGGCTGGATGTACGGCGTGCTCTGCTGCGGGCGACTGAGGTGCATGGAATGCCTTCGGTACTTTTACGAGGCATAGATAAATTCTTAATAAGTTTTAATCACATATTCCGGAGGTTGAAATAGTGAATCACAGGCTATTGCCCGCGAATTTAACTTCACAAATTCATTCTCCGTCGTTTTCCTCTCGAGAATTCTGTGGCTCTCTCAGGATTTCTATAGACAGTTGTCCTCACGTTCAGAAATCAGTGTAGGGTTTGATTTTTTTTGTCCAAACTATGGGCTCAGATTCTCGGATAGTCTGGGTAAACACTGCTCGGGTTTTCAAGCAAAATCTAAAGTAAGGATGCTATTAGAAAGTTCACTTTACTTGAACTGGGACTGAAGTGGTGTTCTACTCCTAGCTTTCGAAAGGCAAAACGGTTCATCATTGAACCCAACGTTTCAAAATTCATCTCCAACGCATGGGACTTGCTGAGTATGATCCTTGTGACGACTGTCTGGTGGAAGTGGACGACTGTCTATAGGATAAATTCTCAAGTTTTGCACCATGGGCCTATTGTGACATTTGAGGTCAGAATCTCTGTAGGTATTGTTGAGATGGATCGTATACATGCGTGCTAATCCACCCATTTGATAGCCTGCGATTTTATGAAGCAATATGGATTTTAATGAATTATAGTGCTCGACGTGGATGACACCATCTACTTGTTGTCTACATCCAACGGTGGAGAGCTCGCCATTTTATTATCTACCACCGCACTGTCTGCTCTATTACATACATTCCAATACATTCTATGCCACGCGTTGTACAAAGTTTCTATAGAACATTCCTGTGTCCACAAGCTATGCCATTCTTTGAACTTCACCAACCGTACATATTTCTATAAGTATGTTCCCTATCTACCTATACAAAATTTTCTAAACAAAAAAGAAAAACAAATTACTTCTACGATCAGAATATCTACCGTCGTACCACATTCTCCAATGCACACATGGATCTCTGTTAAACGTGCGCATATACTTATCAACTATATACAGTGAAGGTTGTGGTTCTATATTTGTTATCAGAAACACAACCACATTACTAAGAAATTATAGCACATAAAAGTTGAATGAAGTTAGATTCATGCAGCAACATCCTACACAAGAACCATTCCACTAGAGCTAGATGATATAAGAAAACAATCGTGAGAGTAGAGTTTTAGGTATACGACACGCTTTAATGTTTTAACATTTCGAAATTATTTTTATACCTATCTAGGTACATGCTATATGGCGTGGGTACAACAGTATATAGCAACTAAGTTTGAAGTTAAAACAACAAAAACGTATCCAAATTCAATTTTATATTTTTCTATGCGTTGGATGTTTTTCAAACCTACATAATGTATGTACTGTACTTAACTATAATTTAATGCGAAATTTGGTGTATTAATTGTAGCTTCGAGGTTCAGTTACCATACACTATATATACACAAAGGTTAAAGTTAAATAAGAATGGTTGTAAATTATGTACGAGTTCGTGTCTTGCAGTCAAAAACCGATTTTATTGGCTTCAGGTTCGCAGAAATCTATAAATAAATAATTATAAATAATTTGAGTATCTCGATGCCTATAAAGTTCACAGAATTCGATAAAGTATTTGCAAACTCGATTATTCAAAACTAGCTGACCCGGCGAACTTCGGACCGCCTCAGAATCAACAAAATGCTTCGTTCAATAAAGTTTATATGAATCGACAGTGTCGTACGACACATTACGTTTTGTTGTCAGGTGTGAGAACGAGCAAAGGGGATAGCTCTTGCCGACTCTCGTGAACATGCTACGTACAAATGACCATGAGAGAAACATTCATTTTCTAGATTCAGGCCACTAATCGTCATGGCGAAATCGGAAATTGAATTCGTTTAAACTTGAATGACATATTGGTTGCGATTCTCGGAATTCTCGGAATGAAAACTTCCTCCCCGTGGAACTTTTCCTTGATTATTGTCGCGTGAACCACATTGCCCATGAGTTATCTCACCACAGTTTTGATTGGTTAAGATTTCACAGCATGATGACTACCAATCTAAATTGTGATCCAATGTAGCCAATTGTGATCCAATTCGTATTCGCTTGTTACACAGTCGACTATTCGTTCACTCAACCAATTGTGATTGGGAATACTTTGTCAGGGCACACACCCATCAGGGCTCGTCTTTCGTTGAGACGGAATTGCAAAAATTTGGGAGAAACGAAATCAATCCCTTCGATTCGTTTTAAATTTTTTTTGAGGGACTGGGGAAACTCTCATGGGCATTACTTCAGTCAAAGCATATCTGTAATTTACGTTGTATTCCCGGAGCGTCGGTTGCTCATGTCGTCGTCTCTTCTTTTATTTTTTGATTCAAAATGGTCTTTTTCATTTTGGTTATGATGTTCCAAGATTTCTCTTCAACCAGCATCTTCACGATTATATTGTTTGTGGTTAGTTCCCCCACATGATTAACACACTCTTGCCACTCATGCACCTTGCACCTTATGCAGTGCATTATAGTGTGCTCTGCTGGGTTTTCCTCTTTGCAGTGGGAACAGTTAGGTGACTCCCTAATATATAAACAACCATGTCCCGATAAGAACTGTGCTAAGTGAAAACAAGTATCTCCATTCTTACGCGCCACACACTTCTCTAGAGTGGGAATGAGTTGCCTTGCCCAAGTGCCACTATCCGCTTCGTCCCACCGGGTCTGCCATTGTTGCATCAGTTGTTTCTTCGCAGTTTCTTTAGAGGTACCACTAAAAATAGCTATTCGTTCATTAGCCGTAAGAGTTAGAGGGGGCATACTAGCTATTACAAAGAAAGCCTCTTTCGAGACTGTCCTGATCGCGCTGCAGGCACGGAGTGCGATCGTCCGTTGAACCCGTTTACTAGCTCCAGTAGGCCTTATAATGACCCCTTTTACGCGGAAGGTCTTCGGAGTGAAGACTCTTCTACCCTCCTTTACTATGTCTTCTCTGGAGCTAGCTGAATACGATGATTGTGAAGCCATCTAGAGATGGCTTCAACCGCAGTTTCCACTCGTTCTACTGCCTGGTGTTCGTGGATATAATAATACAATAAGTGCTAGGTTATCCGCGTAACCCGCAATAATTTAGCACCGGTTAGTAGCAAGTCCCCCTATTTTATCTATTACTTGCGCCAGACGACGGAATAGTAAGTGGTCCGCAAAAGATTCCCGAACCTATCAAGTAAGCAATGTGGTGGGTCTGATGCGGGTATCTTAACACAGTCTAGTTTCTCACCGAAGAAGAACCAGTCTATAGCAGCTTTCCTGTTGTAGGGGAATTTCCCTTTTTCCAGCTCATTCTTCATTCATAGTGGCCAGTACTTGTTTTGGTTAATTTCCGAACAAACCTTACAGCTTCTGGTGGAATCCCATCTGGCCCGGCACTCTTCTTTGTCCTAAATTGTTCTAAAGTGCACCAATAAACACTTCTACTTCCTTTCCGACTTCGTTTCGGTAGAGTTTCCTTGCATGGTTTCTACTACCTGTGATGTTGATGTAATGCTAGAGGAGTTCAGGTATCAAAAAATTACGCTGCGAAGATGTTCTTGTTTTGTTGCTCCTATACATACCAGTTATTGCAAGTAGTATCGATCTGTAATGATCGCATGCGTTAATCCTGTTCGTATTCACTTCGAACATAATATAGCGATGGTCGCCAAGGCTTTCGTCTTCCAAAACTTGCCAACTCTTATGTTGTTAGGTTATTCTTGTGGAGCTGAATGTCACATCCAGAAAGGAACGATAGTTGTCCCTATCAAAGGTTGGAATCTGCCCTGTGTTAAGACTCGAGAGATAACCTGATGCAGCCTAATCTGCTAAGAGTTGTCCTCTGTTGTCTAGTATTTTTCCAAATAATCAGACTGAGTTCGTCCAGTCTTTGTGCGAAATCGCCTAGAAATTTGTTTGGCGAGAAATAACAGCTTATGATTACAATATACTGCAGTTCCACCCAGACAATTCTTTTTCCTGCACCTGTTCGTATTGTTACGAACATTGTTCTTTTGACACTACACTTATAGCGGCGTCTCTATCTAAATCTGGTATCTCTTCCTCTTTTCAGCTTCGATCGATTCCGCTCGCTCATCAGGACCACATCTACATGCCTTCTACGGGTAGTAGCAACAAGGAGAACCTGGGCTGGCCTACTGCGATGTGTGTTAAGTTGAAGGAGGCGCATTATGAGCGACTACCTCTCCTGTACTTTGGTCTGAACTATTTTCCCTCTCAGTTCTGCTTCGCCTAAGATGTACTCTGCACGATACCCAACCGATTCTAATACGCCTTCTATCCACTATCAATTTTCCCCATTCCTTGGGCAGTTTTACTGTTGCATTCTTAGTATTTGCATAAGCAGGCCTTACTGATGTTACAAAAATTTGGTCGGTATCTGCCTTCCCCAAAGCTTCCCGGACTCCCTCTCGTATATCGAACTCAGTACTACTTTCTTCAAGATCGCGTATGTGGATAACAGCCATTTCTTTTTGATGCACGGCCTCTACACCGGTTACCCTTCCAATAGTCAGCAATTGCTTGGAGAAATCTTCGGCAGATTTATCGTTGGAGCCGATGATTTGAGGCAAGGGATAGGGAGAATCCAGGTGCCCCATCATGAGGGGGAATTCGGGTTCTGCTCCGTCCTGCCGACACGGAGGGCGGCACCGGGTTCAGGTTAACCTGACTGCCTTGTGACCCTCTTTGTGACCTTCTATAAAAAGGTTATCGGCAGCCTGGGTGAAGTCTGGCCGGGGGCCAAATTAGAAAACATTATTCCTGGACTTGGAGATGTCGAGATCATGGTCGACTCGTTGTCAGAGGTGGAGTCTGATTCAACAGTGGTGGAGGTAAGCACTATCTAATGCTGATGATCCTTCAGATCAACCTCCATCACTGTAAAGTCGCCTCGGCGGCCATTCTGCTCAAAATGGAATAGGAGTCCATTACTGTGGTACTGGTCCAGCAACCTTGGGTCAGTGGTGACCGGGTGCTGGGACCCAGAACTCCCAAATATAAAATACTACATGAGAAGAATGAATGGTGGGCAAAATCTCTAGCTTATATCGCCCTGCTTATATCGCTCTACCTGGTAGAATAGGTTGGGTAGTGCAGTAACGGAGGCTCAAAGACGAAAAGTATCACCCAATTTGGGGAAGTACAAAAATCAACAGGCGAGGTGAGTTACTCCTTGATTTTATTTTAAGTACTAACCTAAATATACGTAATATCGGGTGCAAGCCAACTTTTATTACTAAAACTAGACAGGAAGTGTTGGACATCACACTTGTCTCGGATTTTATTAAGGAGAGGGTATTGAACTGGATAGTGTCCGAAGACCATTCCTTTTCTGACCATTGTTATCTCCAGTACGAAGTGGATACAAAACCCACTAGCAAACCATCCTTCAGGAATAGGAGGAAAACTGATTGGGATGGCTTTAGAACCATTCTGGGTAATTCATTATCGGTATCGGTTCCAAACCCTACTGCATCTACACATGAGCTTGATGTTCTAGTATTAGAATTTCCCCATGTTAGGGGCATGTCCTATCAGTAGGCCCTTGGGTAAATCTCGGCCACCCTGGTGGTCGAGGAACACAAATGCTGCTGCAGATTGGGACTGTCATAAAGAAGGTTTCAAAACGACCGGATGGTCCATGACTACGTGAAGTCAGGAATCCCTGGAGCTATTACTAGAAACGCATGTCTCAGAGAGCTCTGAAGAGACCCATGATAAATTGGGATGTAGATTCCGAAAGTTATATAGTAAATAGGCGAAATATCGTATGGGCAATAAACAGTTTTAAACCATACAAGTCGGCAGGACCTGATGGCATTATCCCTGCAGATATCCAGCGAACTATTGACTTAACCCTACGCTGGCTGGAAGGTATCTTCAAAAGCAGCCTAGAACTCTGTCACATTTCTAGCAAATTGGCTGAAGTAAAAGTAATATTTATACCTAAGGCGGGAAAAACCTCTCAAGGGAAGTAAGGGACGATCGGTGCAAGCTCTCCACTCTCTTATAGGCCCGATTGAGAAATCACTTGAATACAAGGAATATTCAATGGTAACGTTCCTGGATATAGAGGTGGCCTTTAGCAACGTCAGACCGAGTGCAATCTCTCGGGCCCTTGCGTGCCTGGGGGTAGACGGGTCTCTCAGAGGCTGGATAGATCCAATGCTTAGAGGGAGGACCGTGACAGTTTATGTGGGTGGCATGTCTGCCGGCAGATACGTGAACGGAGTGACTCCTCATGGTGGGGTTTTATCCGCACTTTTTTGGAACTTGGTGATTAATGACCTATTACTAAACCCGGATGATGTTAGGCATTAGGCGGTCTTCGGTAAATATCCTTATACGCTAACTGAGCGCATGCTATGTGCATACGGCTACCTCTCTAAGCGGCCACGCAGTTGCGGACAGAACGCAAACCCACAAAGAAAGGACCTGGTCCTCTTCTGGTCCTTGTGAGCTGCCAATATTAAATGGTCGCTTGATCTTTAGGGATAGAGCGAAATACCTCGGACTTCTTTTGGACAGCAAACTAAGCTGGAACCCTTACATCCTAGAGAGAGTAAAGAAAGCTACGAGTACTATAGCGCTCTACTCCTGCAAAAATGCTATTGGAAAGAGATGGGGTATGGTCTCTCAGTGGTCAAACCTATACTACTGTATGGGGTTGTCGTTTGGTGGCTTGCGTTAAAAATTATGGCCAAACTTAAACTATTGATGAAAGTCCAAAGTGGGGCTCTCAGGAGCACATTTCTCAAAATCTGTGGATTCTCGTTCATCTCACTCCCTTGGATATTGCAACTTGCATCTGGCACAGTCATTCGGCTCAAATTCATATTTATGTGGACTTGTAGCAATATAGGGCACTTATTTATCCTATGCAACAGTCGTATTCCGGAAACTACCGACTACTACCGAGCTTCTTATGCCAGACAGGGATGGGCAATTATGCGTCATCTAATATTTTCTACGTCGCCGCGTCGACAATACGTAGACAATGTCGACAACGCGTCGACAATGTCGACAACACGTCGACAATGTCGACAACACGTCGACAATGTCGACAACACGTCGACAATGTCGACAACACGTCGACAATGTAAAAAAATAACTAGTAGTGATTTAGTACATTAACTTTTAACTACATAGTGATTAGTTCTGAAGCTGTTTCACGATGTGATTATAAAGTTCTGTAGAATCATATTTAATATGTATTATGTACATATGTTATAAGCTATTTGTATTTCCTATTATTTATATATTCAAAAATTTTCGGCCAAATACATACAATAACTTGTTCGCTCTTTCCATATACGTATGTATCTTTATTATGTATTGTGGATTTGTGGAGAGAACAATTTCATTATATACATCATATAAATATGAAGATAAATAATTATAACAATTCAAAGAAAATATAACTTTTATATATGTAAAATAAGAATCCAAAAATCTATATATCTAAGAATCTATAAATTTTAATCAAAATAAGAATCTAAAAACAGTTCAACCAAAATCAAACATAAGACCTTTTTAATTATAACATATGAAATATAATCATTAAACATATATCATTGTATATGACCATCATTTCAGAAATTCATCGTTTTTAAATAATTAATTTAATTTAAAACCAAAATTCGATTTTTATGAACAACCAAAACTTATTTATATGATTAATATAAATTGAAACAAAGCAATTCGACATAAACCTATGTACTTTCAATGGTCACCCTAAGATGGCAATAAATGTGATGTAAAATAAAACATTGGTCGATTTTGAACACTCAATTTAATTTATAAATACCCATGGGTTTATATAAATTGGTCTTTTAAACCAAGCTTATTTCACACACAATTACAAATTTATTAACTAAGTTTTCCCACAAAAAAATACAAATTTATTTATTTTAACGGATATTTTCGTTAGTTAAAGAGACACCTATAGCATATTTTATAAAATAATAGTAAAATCTAGAACTTTTTTTTTCCTTTTACTGTAATCGGAATGCAATCTAATGTATTTCATCATTGTAATATAATTATGTAATTTTTGATATAATTAAAACAAAACCTAAATATATCTTTCTTATTAAAAGTTTTTTATCTTGATTAAACTATTGAAAAAACTTACTTTTACCTTAATCAACGTTAATATAAATTTTTAATTAAATGTGTTTTAAAACATAAGAGAAAAAAGTGCTGACAATTTCGGGTGGTCCCAATATGCAATTTGTCATAAATGCGACAAAAGCGCTATATTTCCGTACTACTTTCCGTCCTAAAAATTTAGCATAAATAAATTAGACTATGAGTGTATTATACTTTAAGTTTAAGCTGCAGGACAAACTGTCAATAATATATTCTATGCATTTTGGTATTTATTGGTTTGTTTTGTTAGAAGATGAGTATTGGAGTTGGGAGCCAACATAATTTATTTTTTGTGAGACATCGCAATTCACGGATCTTTTTGTTACTATTCGTTCGTTATGAATAAATTAAATACACAATTGATTTAATTTACACTTACATGTTGAAAATAAAACCATTTCTTTAGTTTAAAGCAAATCGATCCCTTTAGGACAACTATAGATTAATTGGTAATTCGCGCGGATTATTACATAAATTTAGACAGGAAATAATGAAAAGTGGCATAAACAACTACACATTTGCTGAAAATTTGTTCTCTATAAGATATGTGGTAAAAGATAGTACACAATTTGTGTATTTATAACTCAAAAATTATGAGTTAAAAACTACAATTTTTATATTAGTTCATATGGAAAATATTAAAAAGTTGACCCTTATTTATTCGATCAAAAAATATGGCTAGATTTTAAGGTTCTGTATATGTATATATATATACATAATAGGTGGCTCTGCTTTACTGAAACAGCAGGCTGAGATGTTGTAACATCACAGTTTTCCACTCTCAAACGATATATTATGTTGTAAAATTTTTTAAATTATTCTTTAAAATATTGTATATATTTTGTACTATATTTTAAATAATAATTTAAATAATTGTATTTCATTTGTTCAATTACGTTTTTTGTATTGCGATCTCAGCCTGTTAGAATAAATTTGAACAATTTCCCTTATTCCTCATTTCGCTAATGTCTCGATACAAAAATAAGTGATGATAACGAGCGGATCGAACGAATATATGTATATAGAATGATGTTTTACTCGAAGAACCGTTTTACTATGATCACAATAAAAAAGCGATATTGAATAATGTACTAATTTATTATTAGAAAAAAGGGATTACCTTTACCATATAGCATCAGTCTACCGAATATCAAAAATTGTGGTATTCCGAAATCGTAGCCTCGTTGGACCAATTTATATATATATATATATATATATATATATATATATATATATATATATATATATATATATATATATATATATATATATATATATATATATATATATATATATATATATATATATATATATATATATATATATATATATATATATATATATATATATATATATATATATATATATATATATATATATATATATTATATATAAGTATATATATATATATATATATATATATATATATATATATATATATATATTATATACATATATATGTATATATATATATATATATATATATATATATATATATATATATATATATATATATATATATATATATATATATATATATATATATATATATATATTTATGGTTTTCTATAAGCTCATTTTCTAATCTTAGGACTCTGGTTATGTGGCTATAGGATTACACGTAAATATTTAAATTATACATAAAAAAATTATACATAAATGGATACACAAATTCAAGAGAGTATAGAATTTTAAGTATGGTACAACTGGTCCACTCGTGCAAAATGTGATTCCTACCACACAATTCGTTGCGTGTGGTCTCCTTATCCTGAATGTCAAATTAAATTATATAACCTTAAAAAATTTATGCGTGATTTACAATTTTATTTGCAGTTTTGTAGTGATTATGTGTAGTGAAAAAATGCTGAAAATTCGTGGTGGGCGCCCAAAAAACATTAATTTCGAAGAATTAAAGTTCATATTAACAAAAAATAAAGGAAAATATGAAGCATTCTGCGAAATTTGCAAAAAATCCTTGAAAAACACAGCTGCTAAAAGACTTAGCGCATAGGTAGAATTTTTATTATTCATTTTATTTGTCTTATATTAATCACATTTTGTATTACAGAAATATTTGTACATTGGAAGAAACTGGAAATTTGATAACGTACTCTGGTTTTTCTAATTATTCAACAAATCTTTCAGATATAGAAATTGAATTCATAGACGACAGTGCAATTCCAAATAATGGCCAAATGGTAAATCAATATAAATTGTTATTTATCAAACGATATTCATTTAGAGTTATTTTTGTGATTACATTGATTTAATATACTAAGTAGTCGTATATAGATAAGCTATTATATAGATGGATTTCACTTAAATCAAAGTGAATTGTAGCCTCAGATTTTTACTAAAATTTTTACTAAATTACTAAATTGAGTATTCGGAAACTTTTACTGAACAAGATTAATAATTAAAATTTAGAACTGTCGAAGAAAAAAATCACCAAATTTCATTTAAAGCAAAAATCATGAGACCAAATAAATAAATTATCAAAATTTAATAAAATCCATCATCAACCAATAATATTTGTAGATGCTGATTCCATTGGGCATGCTTATACCTACCCCATCGGGCGAGCTTATGGCTACTCCATCTGTTTCATCATCATTAACAATTACACCTGAAAAGGTAATATATAATATACGAGTACCAATAATAATTCTTAATTGTATTTCTAATAAAAAAAAATATTTTTAGAGGCCGACACCGTCTGCAAAAATTAAAACTGTTTCGAAAACAAAAAATATGACAAATTTTATTGATACAGTAAGCGGTAAAGAACAAGAAGGCATAAATAACGCTCTAGCGGATTTTTTTTATGGTTGCAACATATCGCTATCAATAGTTGAATCGGAACATTTTAAAATGATGATAAAAAAATTACGACCAGCATACTCATCATGCATTCCTTCCCGCAAACTTTTATCAACGTCTTTACTTGATAAATCATACGAGAGGTGTTTATTAGTTACACGGGAACAGATGTCTGATGAAAATGAATCAGTTATTTTAATAGATGGTTGGAAAAACTCATCAACTAATTGCAAAACTATAGTTAGTATGCTTCATATTGCCAATGGAAATAGAGCATTTATAAATGCTTGGGATTTATCGGGTATATCTGAAAATGCCGACAAACTAGCAGATATAATTTACGAATCAATGGATCTTGCAGAGAAATTATATAAAACCAAAACTTATGCAATGCCAGTGTTATGATAAAAATGGGGAAAAACGTTAGCCATGTACAACTTGTAATAGCCATATTGGTAATTTACTTGCAAAGGATCTAGCGGATCAAAATTTAATTGAAAAAGCCAATAATGTATTGAAAGAATTCAAACATTGTAATTTTGAAAAAATTATTATTTCAAAAGGGGGTAAACGAATTCAATTAGCGTGTGAAACTCGATGGAAATCTTATCGTGACGCTTTCGTAAGTTTGTTGGCAAATCTTCAATATATGAAAGAAATTCATGTGGATGAAACGCAATCTTTTAAAAAAGTAAAACCAAATATAGTTAAGATGATATTTGATGACCCGTATTTGACCCGTATTTACATCCTCACTATGATAACTCGAAACTAAATAAAGCTCAGTTAGATGACATCAAAAAAATTTTATTCAAAAACCTTAACAACGAAGGAATTGAAGAGTGGTATTTATACAGAAAAAGAAGTGGAATATTTACTGTATTGTATAAAAAACAAATAACAAAACCTCTACTTTTTTGGAGTATGGCTGAGCACAAAAATTTGGCAAACCTAGCTATTAAGCTTTTAAAAATACCGGCGTCTTCAGCACAAATCGAAAGGCTATTTTCTAATTGGTCTTTTATACAACCCCCCATTAGAAATAGATTAACTTTTGATAGATCGAAGAAACTTGTACACGTATATTACTCCTTAAAAAATATGCAAAGCATAAACTTTAATGACTCAGTCTTAGAAGATACTGTTTAATTTTTTTTTCATATGTACAAAGGTTTTTATTTTTAATTGAACTGTATTTTTTTGGTAATTTCTGTTTATACATATTATAATTTTGTTTGATTAAATTTTTATATACTTGGTACATACCTAATATGTAGATGGATTGTGCAATAGGTATAACTATATAGTGAATATATTTTAATACATATGATGGACATGTGTATGTATGTTTAGTTAATTTTATATAATAAAAATATTTTGTTAAAAACAATTATTAAATGATTTTATTTATTTAAATTACTCATTAAAATGAATATATAAACATTACATGCAAAAACTTTATATGTACTGGTATGACCGAAGCATTAAAGATTATTATAACTTTGGTAATTTTGAAATATCCCGAACCTTATAATCCATTTCACACAGAATTAAAATTTCCATACAAGAAGTGTGATACAAATTTATTTTTATTTTTTAAATATTTTGAATTAATCACTTAATGAAAAGAATATTAAAATGTAAGTATGTTATTGAAATCACTTTATTTGATATTTTATCTTTACCTGAGCTGAGCTAAGCATATGTATGTATCCAATGTGCATTCGTTGTTTATAGTCAATAATATAACTTTATGTCCTTCTATCCATGATCAGGATTTCGGATAAACAAGTCTTACAGTTTTTATTTAGCATGAATCGTAGTTTATAACACATAATCCTCGATGATCTTTATACTGGTTTTGTAAAATTTGGCAAATTATTACAAGAAATAGATTATAAAAATAATTTTAAAATCGAGCCAAAAATCCAGTACAAATAATATTAATAATACATGTATAAGAAATAACTTATGTAGCTAACCAAAAAGTATATCTCTTTTCATTCTACTTGCGTTGGGAATTACGTGAAATTATCGTAGGTTGTCGACGTTGTCTTAATTGTCGACGTTGCCAACAAATCTCGTCGAGTAATCTACGTAATACTTTACGTGTCGACAACCGAGTAGATTACTTTGCGTAGTCTACCTCGCCCATCCCTGATGCCAGAGAAGACTGGGTGAACGAAAGAGTTATGGACAATGAGGCGGTAAGCTTCTTCACGGATGGCTCAAAATGGTTGGCTTCGGGGTTTTCTGTGTGCTAGTAACGGCCAACCTCTCTTTTCGTCTTCCCGACATTTGCAGTGTTTTTGAAGCTGAACTTATCGCGATAATTGAAGGTAGCCCAGAACTGTTTGGCATGTTTAAATGAGATGGCTGATCAGTTCAACATCCGCTTGACGTGGGTGCCAAGGTACTTCAATATCGCAGGGAATATAAAGACACCGCGTGCTTCATGTAAACCGCTGCTTCAAGAAGAAGCCATAAAAGAAACGAACGTCAGATGGTCTAAAGCTAGTTCGTGTGTAATAACCAGGCAGATCTGGCCTAGAATTGACTGATATCGCTTCGACGGCACTATATTGGTTTAACGAGTGAAGAGGAGGCAGCTCGAATGTGGTATAGCTACGGACCAACCATGTGTCTATGCTAGTACTTTAGGATGGCCACCCTTACCTAACCTAACCTTTGCAGCCTTTTTATTAATGAGTGCACGAAGAAGTCAAATATCAAAAGAAAATAATCGATCAAAAACTATACTCAAGTCATTAATTTTAATAGAATGTTCCAATCAACATTATTATTATGTACATACGAGTATATAGAAAGTTTTCCAGTTCACCTTCGCTTTTCCCACATTACAACTGCTATCGCTCATAAAAATGAAAATGAAAAAAAAAAAAAAAAAATTGAAATATAATTTCATTTAGTTCCAGCGATGCCATTAGCACGTGTCCACATTAAAATCGTACATTGAATGTTTTTTTGTAGTTGTTGCCATAATACAGCACAAAGCAATACACAGAGAGACCCCCATATGTAGGTATAACTGAAGATAACGTACTGTAAGAACCTGCCATCCTGTGTTATTACAATTATACACACACACAATGCTTAATTTTTATTTGGTGGAGCTTCTTAAAATTTCGTTTTATTTAATAAACATTATTACATTTATTATTGTTATTACTATTTTTTTTTTTTATTATTTTGCTACGTGAAGCAATAAAAAGTATCTATGTACAAAGTTTTTCTCCATAATATTCTTCGTCGTCGACAACGTCGTCTACATAACCGTAACGATATCGCGAATTTTTACGTAAGATGAGAACATATAAAAGTCATTTTTATATATTTTTATTAATTTTTAAAGTTAAATCAAAATTTATATTAATACACTGCGAATATTAACTTTAAACGAAATCGTATAATCTACTCAAAAAAAAAAAAGTTTTCATATCAAAAACTCGAGCTTTTCAAAAATATGCATCCAAACTTGCTTACGTACAGAAATGAAAAGTTTCAGGTACATTTTAATTGTTATATTAATCGATTTAAAATTCGTTCAGTTGAAGAAGAAGAAATTTTAAATTTGAATCATACGAAACCCTAATGCAAGAAGTGCCTCAGTCACTATATAAGTGTTTACAGCTTGATACAAAATTACGGTCATATGCGAAATATTAAAGCATTAGGTAAAAAGCTAAATGGAACCATTCAAGTGTGTCAATATTTTAATTTGTTATAAAATGTTGTTAAAATTTTTAAAACCAGCCGAATGATTCTTGCCCACTGAACTTCATTCTTTATATTTAAACACTGTTAAATCCCTCTTTTAATGTTCAAGTCTTAAATTTGGACTAGTGAAGATTTAAATTATAGACTAATTATCAGGGATGGGCGTAGATAACGTCAACAACGTAGACCACGTCGATAATGTAGACAATACCTAGAATGGTACTGTCAATTAGTTTCAGAACCAAATTTCTTTACGAACAATGCGTGATAGTTTTATAGAATTACTGTCAACGCATTTAAATCTCCATTGTCATGTTTATCCATTACAAAATTATTAAATTGGCACAAAACAACGATATATAGCGTTATATAGAGTGGGCCCCTCTTTAACTAACCCCCTTGAAGTTATCCCAGGATTTCATCCCATGATTTTTTTAAATTACCTCTGGCAACACTAGTGTAAATAATCCATCCCATACTTTTTAAAAATACATATAAAATTTGTATAGTTGTTTCATACCAGGATTTTTACACTTTTTCGTCTACAAAAAAAATATGTATGTATATACAGTTAGTACCAAAATACTCATCCCAGACTTTTATAATATGTAAAATTGATTTGGTGGAATATAAATTGTTATGTGCAAGTCTTTTTAAGGACGGCTAATTTCTCTTTGCGATAAGGTTCAACACCCTGTTAGTAACCATTACGCCAGCTTTAATTATTTTGTGACCGTTGGAATTTCCGCAATATAAATATATGTGGTGCCTTTGCCAACTTTTAAAAGTCGCCACATTTATTTATATTGCTGAAATTCCAATGGTCAAACAATCATCAACGCTGGCACAGTGTTGGCCAGTAAGGTCTCAAACTCAATCGATATGAGAGAAAAGCCGACCCTATAAAAGCTTGGCCATACGAATTTTTTTTCGATTTTGCTTTACTTTGAAAAGTTGGCAAAGGCGTCACATTTATTTATATTCCGGAAATTCCAACGGTCAAAAAATCATTAACGCTGGCCCAGTGGTGGCCAGTAAGGTCTCAAACTCAATCGATATGAGAGAAAACCCGACCCTATAAAAGCTTGGCCATACGAATTTTTTTTCGATTTTGCTTTACTTTGAAAAGTTGGCAAAGGCGTCACATTTATTTATATTCCGGAAATTCCAACGGTCAAAAAGTCATCAACGCTGGCACAATGGTGGTCAACAAGGTTCCAAACTCAATCAATATCAGAAAAAAGCCGACCCTATAAAAGCTTGGCCAAACGTTTTTTTCGGTTGTAGCTTTCTTAATAAAGTTGGCAAAGGCGTCACATTTATTTATATTCCGGAAATTCCAACGGTCAAAAAAATATCAACGCCGGCACAATGGTGGCCAGCAAGGTCTCAAACTCAATCAATTTTACAAAAAAACCGACCCTATAAAAGTTTGGCCATACGATTTTTTTCGGTTGTAACTTTCTTAGAAAAGTTGGCAAAGGCGCCACATTTATTTATATTGCGGGAATTCCAACGGTTCACCAAATCAATTTTACATATTAAAAAAGTATGGGATGAGTATTTTGGTACTAACTGTATATACATACATATTTTTTTTGTAGACGAAAAAGTGTGGGATAGCATAAATGCAAAAAATCCTGTGATGAAACAACTATACAAACTTTATATGTATTTTTAAAAAGTATGGGATGGATTATTTATACTAGTGTTGCCAGAGGTGATTTTAAAAAATCCTGGGATAACTTCAAGGGGGTTTTAACTATGTCCCTATGGAACGGTATAGAACAGCTCGCAGAAAAACCGGACAAAAAGGTTATAACTTTCATTAAAAGTAATCCGGGGAACTTTAACTATGACCATAAAATTTAACACTCTCCACTCCATGGTAAAATGAATTCGAGTTCAGGAAGGCCATAAGTGCTACCGAGTTATTAAAATGCCAAATCGTTTAGATAACCAGCCCTTGTTCATGTATACCGGGTGTTTCTTTTAAACTGAGACGATCAAATATCTCGAAAAATAGCCACTCTACGGAAAAAATGTCCATAATCAAAATTTAATCATACCGCAGGGGAAATACATTAGTGCAAAAAAAATAGTCCCCCACCCCTGCTTTGTAAGTGGGGCGGGGGTAACTTTTAAACTAAGATAGGAAGCCATATTTTTTATTGCAGATACGGATTCTACGACTAAAAGTACGTATGATTTGAATGAAATATTTTGTTCAGTTCATGATAGATGGCGTTGTAATCGACGAAATTCAACTTTTTCAATTTCTCCTTCTTAGACTGTGTCCGAAACCTGTGATAAATTTTTTTAGTACAGAATTTTGACATTATTTGAGAATTATTCCCCTACATTCACAAATTTTTATTATGCCGTCCGAAATGTATAATAAATCTCCCCACCTCAAATGCCTCACCACGTTTAAACGTCAATTTTTTGTGAAAATGAACGCCATTATTCAGTCGTGTTTTTCTTGTAATAATAAATTCGTGTCGATATTTTTATAAAATAAAAACTAATTTAAATAATAATTTTTATTAATATTTATTATTATTTTTATTATAATAATTATTTTTATTAATACAAAATTTGTTGTGTTCTGTGTAAAATTGTGTTTGTGATAAATAAAAAAATAAATTTGAAAGTGACATTGAATTTTTTTTACAATAAAATGAATCCAGAAATAGCAATGCAAAACCAAGCATCAAAATATTTATATACAATTAAAACCTATATTAATTAGTTTAAAAAAATGGCTAATGCTGAAACAGCCCATGTAATAGCACTACCATTACCTCCGGCCCAGTATGTGAATTTATTTATTTATCACAGAGGAAAATATACGTAAAAATTGTGCCACGCGACCTCCACCACCCATCCATGAAACATACTCTATGTTAGGCAATTCGTTTAACAACGATGACACTATAATCAAACCACTTGAAAGTCAAGAGTTCAAGCGATTAAATCCACAGCATTGTGATCGACGGAAAGAATTAAAGAAGCCGAATCATTCGTTATTTGTAAATTTCTTGGACCTTACCAAACCTACTCATTCACTACCCGGACAGCCCGAGGCGAACAGAAAAGGTATGAAGGACTCCTTTAGTTTATATAAATCATGATCATATTTCTAAAAGTATATTTAATTTAGATTGAAGATTTAAATCTTCTATTCGTCTACATCCACCACCACCTGCTAAATGAATTTCGGCCACATCAGGCGCGTGAAACCTTTCGCGTCATTATGGAGATGCAAAAGAGTCAACGAGTTGAGACTGCTGAACGATTCCAAAGACATTTAGAGAAGGTGAGAGAGATTGTCAAAAATCCATTCGCAGCATTACCAGACAATATACATTTGGACAATAAACTCATGTTGCCTGATAATTTTCTCGATATGGATAACGATTCACAGAATAATGGGGCGGGTGAAGTTGGGATTTATCCTCACGACAGGCTTATGTGCAGTATTGTAGATGATTTACTCTTATAATTAAATTAATAACATTAAATATATTAATTGTAAAGTTTTATTTATTAAAAAAATCATTTTTGTATATTCGAACTTTTATTTATTTTTATTTATCTTTTAATCATTTCATTTTATAATTATTCAGTGTTTGTGTTCATATAAATTATATATATGCTCGTATGTATATAAATAGTATCATCCCGCCAAAAACATCATAAAATTTCGATCCATCCGCCATTTTATATGTATACAAATTTTTTTCTATTGCTCGGCCTACAACACAATGATATAAATTATTCGTACGGATCTGTCAAAAATTATGATAGCGATAGACTATAATAATTTGGGTGTCTTGGGTTTTTGCATGCAAAAGTCAAAATTCTGTACTAAAAAATATTTATCACAGGTTTCGGACACAGTCTTAGAACACACGCATTCGATTCTGCAATACGTTTGAAATAAAAAACATCACGTTTTAATACTTGTGCCGTTTTAAAATTCTCCAAACACCGGTGAGGGGCAATCCGAAATCGCAAACTATTTCTCGTGTACTATAATATGATGATTATGAGCCACTGCTGCCAATACAGCAATTTCATTATTTTCTCCAGTGACTCTTGCTCTACGGGTCCTCTTTTTCGGTTGAACATTTCCATCAGTAATAAATTGTTTGATAGTACGGCCAAATGAAGCACGTGAACGAATCCTATCCGGAAAACGTTGAGCGTAAATAGCAACAGCATTTTCAAGATTTCTGCCAGCTTCTCCATAAACCAGAACCATTTCAATTTTCTCTGGCACAGTTAAACGCTCCATTCTAAAGTATTTTGTCGTTTATTTTGCAATTACGAAAAACATGAAGATTAGAAATAACACAAACGTTAAATGTGATTTACAAAACTGAATAAATTGTTTTGATGACGAATTTCGAGTATTTCCAATGAAAACGTGATGTTTTTTATTTCAAACGTATTGCAGAATCGAATGCGTGTGTTCTAAGAAGAAGAAATTGAAAAAATTGAATTTCGTCGATTACAACGCCATCTATCATGAACCGAACAAAATATTTGGCTTCCTATCTTAGTTTAAAAGTTACCCCCGCCCCACCTACAAAGCGAGGGTGGGGGACTATTTTTTTTGCACTAATGTATTTCCCCCGAGGTATGATTAAATTTTGATTATGGACATTTTTTCCGTAGAGTGGCTATTTTTCGAGATATTTGATCGTCTCAGTTTAAAAGAAACACCCGGTATAAAAACCAACAAGTTTCCTATTGTTGTGGCAAAATTGTACTGTCCACCAAGACGTTCTATTAAAAACAAACAATACGCAGAGTTCTTCAAAGGTGTGGGAAAAAGGTTCATAATAGGTGATGACTTCAATGCGAAGAATACTCACAACAACTATTACAACTAAAGAATTACTAAAATGGATGTGACTCCATTTCAATTGGAAAACCAACACATTCGCCAACTGACGCAAGTAAAATATCTTACCGATTGTTTTATAACCAAAAGTATTTTTGGACTCTGGTTATTTGACCATCGCCGTATGTTTTTGAATATTTTATTAGAACTGAGTTGAACTAATTTGTAAGATGAAATTATATTAAAAAAACCTTAGCCTGAATGTAGCTCAAACTCACGTCCACTAATCAAACGCCCATTACTTTGCTTACTTGACCACTGCCGTACAATTTCATTACTGATAAATCCATCTTTTATACTGACCATTTGAATAGAGAAAAATGAAGATTTAACAGAATCTGAATTGAATTAATTTGTAAGAAATTAAAGTTTCAATCGAGACTTAAACTCAGCTATACCTATTTGTTACACTTTCAGTTTGTATGTATAGGGAAATTTTTTATTTGGACGTTATTCATGTACTGACTTACAATTTAAAATTTGTATGGTAGTGGTCAATATTGTGGCCCGCCTAGAAAATCGCATCAAGCATTATTGACTGGAACGCAAGTTTTATAATTTTAGAGAACATAAGAAGGAATAGCTTGTCAGATTTTCAACTTTTTCGAAAAACACTGCATCGCATTAAATGTTGCACCTGGCACTATGCAGTTTAGTTATGTTTCAAACGATATAAATGTTTGGAGATTTTTGGATCAGCTTCTGTTAAAAAATTTCCCAAGTTACTCAATTCAACTGGAAAGTATAAAAGATTTGCATAGCATCAAATATATACTAGCGGGCTACGCCCGCTACGCAGCGCGACGCCTCCAGGGACATTTAGTAAAGTGTTGAAATCGTCATTTTGTGTTAATATACAAAATAGCGAACCCCGATGCTCTTCGTTGCAACCAACCAAAAAAAGAAATGAAATATTCTAGATTTTTTTTTAATGAAATGAATGCATTGTATTTCAAAATTATTAATGTCAATCCAAAATATTTGGATATACAATATTTTTCGTTTGTCCATTTGAAGCGAGCACAAACAAACAATTTGGAGTTCCCTCCTCCACATCTAATCCGCATATTTGAAGCATTTGTCCCAAATGATAGACGTACTGGGAATTGCAAAAGCTTAAATTCAAATGGCATGTCTGTTGGAATCAGTGGAATACGTGGTATGAGCACAATTTCATCTTTCGCTGTTCCGGTCAATATTGTGGTTTCAATTAAATTCGGCATCAATTTATTTACTGCCAATCTTGTGCCATTGCACAGTTTTGGTGCATTTAAATTCAAACACTGCATCATCTGCATTGCGCTATCAGCAGATTTATATGATGTCACTTCACCTGGTAATTTTGGTGCCAGTATTGCGCGTTCTCTCAACCAATTGTGATTCCTGTAATTTTGAACAATATTTGAGAACACACTTTCAATCAACTGTTCTGTTGATTGGAGAATGGTACAAAAATTGTTCGGCAATGTAATTAATCCATTTATGTTTGTATCGTCCACCATCCAATAGAGTAGCAGCGATTCCCGACGAAGCAAGTGCCAATGCAATTTTCCGTTGCGATTGAATGGCTACCCATATAAGTGATATCACAAATGTTTTTCCCGTACCACCAGGCGCATCCAAGAAATATAATCCACCGACTTCATTTTGTACAGCTTGCATGATGGTATCATAGACATGTTTTTGATGGTCATTTAATTTGGGAACATTCAAATTCACAAATGTTTGCAATTCATTGGGATCATAGTGTTGTTCACGTTGCAATTCTCGGTGAATTAAATCATGCATTGGACGATTGGGTGGTGACAAACCTATTTGCCCTAATACTTTATTTGCAATCGTTAGGCACATATCTTTAATCGCTATCAATGCCTCATTATACGTTTCCAATGAAATCACCAAATCAGCGTTTCTTGTGTGATGACGCATTCCAATCAAATAGTCTTCTGCCATAAAATTCTTTTATTTATTCCACAATTCCACAAATGTCAAGTGGATTTGAAGGAAAACATGTTGATATGATTATGGCATATAACATACGTATTTGATGTGGAGAAGAAGCAATCGATGCATCATGAAGCGTTAAATACCAATGCGCATCATTTTCAAGTAAACCTAATTGCTCACATGCTTCACGATACGTCACACATAAATGAGCATTTACTCTTCGTAAATGTTGAAATGAACGTAGTCCAACAACATTTACTAACAACAACAGCAAATAATAACATTCTGCATTGTTTGGATGAACTGTGTATAATCTTCCCATGGTATCTGCAAAAACAACACCCGGATGGCCATCAACAGGTGTTCCTTGTTTACGTCGTTGTCATTCCATTGCAGTCCAAGTGAAATAATGGGTTACATCTGAATACAGCAACGTTCTGGCAGATTCTCTGCTGTACAGACACTGGTCATTTTTATGATGAATAGCCAATTGAACAACAACAGGATATCGCTCATGAATTGGAAATGAATAAATTCTCCAAAGAGCTTCATTAGTGCTAATGTCGCACCCCATTTGATATTGGGCGATTTCATCATTGCTATTGTCACCAGCTTCTCCAAAAACAGCCATATCACTGCCTTTATTCACATATTTGCAAATATTCACATATTGGGAGGAGTATAAATGAATAAACTTGACGGTTTTCCAACGCGAGAACACGCCACATATAATTGGCCATGTGAAAAGACCGGATTTTCTAGATCCAACCCACAAATCGACGTTGTTTGACCTTGTGCCTTATTAACAGTCATGGCAAATGCCAAGCGAATTGGAAATTGCAGACGTCTAAATGGAATGGGTGAGTCTGAAGTGATCATTGGGATTCGTGGCAGGAGAACAACTTCTCCTTCAAATTTGCCGTTCAAAATTGTAGCTTCAAGAACATTGCCCATAATTTTTTTTATGACTAATCTGGTACCGTTGCATAGCTTAGGTGCATTTAAATTCTGAAGCAAAATGATAGGTGACCCAATTTTTAATCGCAAGTTATGTGGTGGCATTCCTGGTAAATTCAGAGAATTCAAAAATTCAACAGGATAGTTGACTGCTTCGTCAGGATCGGTAAAAGTGTCGGTCGATTTGAATAATATCTCATTGCCGGGCAATGACTGTTGTATTTTGAAGTTAATAGCGTCAACATCGATATTTTTTGCAGCTTGTAAATCTCAAAATTTGCTTTCAATCACAGCATCTTTCGTATTTACAATGTTGCAGAAATTGTTTGGCAATTTGATGCATTGTGTGTCTCCATGCAATGGTACTGTTCCATTTCCAATGTTGAGCAATTGCCGGACAGCAGCAGTAAAGCACCACCGAAAAGCCTGGTGTTGTTATTTAGATCTTTCATCATTCTATCGAGAGCTTCAAGTGATTAATAGTGCATAAAAATAAAATATTAGCTAATGACATGTGTAGATTGTATACCTGTTGCTGGATTTCTTTGTTTGATATTTAAATGATATCCATCTTCTCCTTCCCAAAATATCAATGGATATTGCAAAGCGTCATAACAGCGATGACTGTCTTCAATCGAATGCACTGTGTTATCTCTGCATTTGATTCGTATATCTCGACGTTCAAATGCGTCGCCAACCATAACATTGTTGTTGTTGGACGTTTTTTCGCTTTAGAATGGCACCCAGGCTGTGCCTATATCCAATTCTAAGCCGTCGTGCTATATCTGTGTGTCAGTACTGTTTGGTATGCTTAGCCAGGTACTAGACCTGTTACCATCCCTGCCGCGTGGAGGCGCATACTTTTCTACTTTAGCTTATGTTTGATTAAAAATTACTTGGATATAGTATATCCAGCGTCAGTCGTTAAAATACTTAGTATAAGCTTCATTTCGCTTTGTGTTCCGTAGGCCAAAGACTGATTCAATTATTTAAAATCTTTAGGTTTGCACCTAGTGTTAGTTTTTAAAACCCTTATAACTAAAATAAAATCTTTTGGTTTACACCTAGTGTCATTACTTTTAAAAACTCCTTATAACTAAGATAAAATTGTTAGTACCTTAAAAATGAATCATCGATCTTTAGCCTACCTCCCTCAAAGCACAGTATCACAGAATCTTTTGAGATGTGCGATATTAGTAAGCATCATTAGCACTAGCTTACTAGCCGGCCAATCTGCGTTAATTGCGTCAATCATGTGTTCTCTAGCTTCAGTGGCCAGAGCGCAGTCGTAAAGAATGTGGTCAACTGTCTCAGCAGCTTGTCCACATTCACACATGTTGGAGTCCTCCAGATTAAGTCTAAACATATAATCTGCGAACTTTCCATGACCGGCTAGCATTTGCGCAAAAGAGGCGCTTATGGATAGGCGTTTCTCTAATCTACCTTCAATACTCGGTAAGTAACTGAAGGTAGTACTGCCCTTTTCTGAGTTGCCCCATCTGTCTTGCCAGATTTTTATAGATTCTTTGCGAATTCCTTTTTTAAGGGATGTCTTATTTGAAAGGTCACCTAATATGCCTTGCCACTGGATGTTGCCATAAGTGAACTCTTGATTTTTCCTTAATTTGTACTTAATTAACCTTTCGTTAAGTACTATGTCCATGGGAATAACGCCGGCCATTACAGCCACGGCATCCACCGAAACCGTACGGTATGCTTTCCTTATCCCAAGAAGAATTAACCTTTGAGCGCTTAAAATAGTCCTGCGATGGTGACAGTTCATCCTGTCAGCCCATCCCGCACAAGCGTAAGTCATGGTCGCAACCACTAGGCCTTCGTATATTGTTGCGAATGTGCTTTGTTTCAGGCCCCACGTCTCTTTAGCAACCCTTCTTAGTGCGTAAGTTTCTGAAATACCTACTTGCGTAGAAAACTTTTTTGCTATTTTCTGCCACCCTTTTAACATGAGTAGTGACGCCCAGTCTTTCATCGAACTCCCAACCATTTTACAGAATTCACCATTTTTATTCTTTCGGTTCCGACATACACTAGGGGTGGTCTCCTTATGTCGAGTGAACCTTTCAATTGGATCATCACTGTTTTGGTGGAAGATAACTCCATCTTATTTGTATCACACCACTTTACCATTCTGTCAATGCCGCGCTGAGCAGCCTCCTGAATTGCCTGTTTTGAATTTCCAGTAAAGATCATAACTTTATCATCCGCGAACGCTACTTCTTGGATCTCGTCATGCATGCTACACTACATCTCTGGACTCTAGTTGAACACTAGATTCCAGAGATGCGGACCCAAAATGGAGCCCTGTGGACAACCTTTGTTTACACTCTTATAGAGTGTGCCATGGTTAGATATTACAGTTGCGGTTCTATCAGAAAAGTAGCTGTACAACAAGGAGTAAAGAGTCGCTGGGCAACTCATTTGCTTCAGCTCACTCATTATACTTGGCCACCACAGATTATCAAAAACACCAGATACGTCTAGGAATACACCTAGGGCGTACTTGTTGCTCGATCCTTTAACTATGTTGACCATCTCAACCATAGCGTCCTCTGTGGATCGTCCTCTTCTGAAACCGAACTGCTTCTCACTATATCTTCCGCTACTCTGAAAGATGTCCATCAGACAGCCAGTAACCAATTTCTCAAGTAATTTACCTAAGACTGGTAGCAACATGATCGGTCTATAGGCTTTAGGGTCGGTCGGATCTCGATCGCCGCCCTTCCTTATAATTATGACTTTACCATTTTTCCAAGCTCTAGGAAAAACTCCTTTATTCAGAGAAGCATTCATGAGGTCGGTAATGCTAGGTCCTATAATAGGCCACGCTCTTTGTACCACCTCGACCTCGACATTGTCAAGGCCGGGTGCTTTACCTCTTTTCATTGACATGATTGCGGAGGTGGTTTCATCATTGCTGAAGGAAACCTCCTCACCACCGGTTGGTGTGATTAGACTATCAGCACGAATCACCCTTTGATCAGTTGTGTCACTTTCCACACTGTCATCGGGTAGCAAAACATTTAGCAGATGTTTGGTAGTGTCCTCCCAACATGTAGTTGTTTGGCCACCACTGCTAATTAGAGTACTAAGTACCTCTGGAGTTTTAAGTTTTCCAGCACTATATTTGTATACGAAACCCCATGGTTCTGCGTTACCATGTTCCGTAATGAATTTCTCCAAGCTTTTACGGCTTGTTTTATTTATGTCACGTATGTATTCATTACGGTGTGCGGCGTAATTAAGCTTTTTGCTCAGACGAATTTGCGGATTCGTTTCTCTTTGGTAACACTTCCTTAGTTTGTGAACCGTTACTCTCTTCTTTGAGAGTTCAGGCGTCCACCAGGACAGTTTCACTTTGGCAGCACGTTTACGTGGTATGCTCTTGTTGCAGGCACTTATGAGTGAGGCCGTGATGTTGTTCTCAACTCTATTTACATCTTCTTGAGATGAAATACTTAGTTTAGCTTTCTGATCTTGCCATATTTTCTCCAGTGTGCTATGGAATTTATCCCAATTTGCGTGTTTAAGAGCGTATCGTGGATTTTTGTCAGCAGCTCTTACCTCATTATGTAAGGCTGATTCGTTCAATTTAAATGAAATGGCTCTGTGATCACTAGAAGTCCAGTTTTCTTTAACTGACCAGTTAGAGACTCTTCTCAACAGTCCCCCCGTGACTAAGGTTAAGTCAATATTCGATTCCCCATTGTGCATATATGTACTTGGCTGTCCTACTTCGTTTAGCAAGTAGAGACCGCTCTTTGTCGCCAACCATAACAGTTGCAACTTCATTAATGGTTGGTGCATTATATCGGCCCGCGTGCTGACCAGATGGTACTTTGTCTGCTTTGAACCATCCAGGGCGCCACCTAAACGCATATCAAAAAAATTCATTCAAATCGGTCCAGCCGTTTAGGAGGAGTTCAGTGACATTCATGCGTACAGTAGAATTATATATATATAGATATATATACGGTGGTGGGCGAGGTTGTACAGTGATTGACTTTGGATTTGTGGACCTAGGTTCGACACCCATTAGTGACGTTATTATTTTAATTTAATTTTTTCTGTATTCTAATTGGTTCAACACACAGCTTCTATTAATCATTTTCATATTTTTCAAGTAGGGGCATGTATACAAGATGGGTATATAGCGATGGTGAAACAAACGAAGAGTCCATTGCCTTTGCGCTAAAATTTTCAATATTTTCTATTCAAATGACAGATATAAAAGTTTTCTGTAGCATGTAATATATATGAGGTGGTGGTTCAGTAAGCAAAGTCAGTGACTTTGGATTTATGGATCTAAGTTGAGATTCTCGATCGAGCCAACAATTTTTTGATTTAATTTCTCCTGTCAAATTGGTGATGGTTAAATAAAAATAATCCAACTCCGCTTTTGTTCAATACTTCAATATTCTCCATGAAAAACTGTCAAGTATAAAAGATGGGTATGGGTATAGAGCGGTAATGATTGTAGGCGATGGCCAAATAAGCAGAGGAATATCACTATTTATGTATGGCGGTGGATCGGTGTTTAGAGAAGCTGTGTGATTGAATTATAATCATGACTATAGTTTAAGGCGCAAAATATATTTTTAATTTAATGAGAAATGTGTGAATGCCCGCTAAATTTTTTTACCCTTAATCCAGGTTCGAACACTGCACAACATCCACGATTCCAAATCCTATGACACCGCTTGATTTACCACCTCACCATTTCCATATATAGATTTGCCGCTATACTCATCCTTCATATTTGCCAATTGAAGAGAGAAATTAAATAAATCAAATTAAAAATTATTGAATGCCAAACCGAGGTTTGAACTGAAGTGCTGTATAAAACTCTTTTATGTTTGCTAATTCAATAAAGAAAATTGAAAATGTTTGCAACAGGAATGGACGATTCATAACGGTCATACGGTATTTGCCGAAGAAATAAAATTAAAAAAGAATTGGCGCTGTTTATGTGAAATTAATTTCTCGCCAACATGATTTTTCAATAAGTACATTGTTTCTCGCGCTATATGGCAAATAGCGACGACTTCTTGGAACCAAATGTCGCCGAGGTCGAGGCTTTAATTTCAGGCAGCAAATATTCCGTTATCATGGCGCAATAACGAGTACTATTCACAGGTACGTCTCGGCCGTCTTCTTTTTTAAAGAAATATAGACAAATTATTTCACAGGCGCTTAAACCACACCAAACCGTTGCGTATCATCCAATACGCTAAACTGGGATTAAATCTTTTCAATAGTATTCCAAACAGGGATGGCCATTTCCGCGTCATCTATTATTTTCTACGTCGACATGTCGACAACGTCAACAACTTAGACAACGTCAAAACGTAGACAACATCAACAACGTAGACAAAGTCGATTGTGTAGATTATTCCTAGAAAGAATTTATAAATTAATTCTGAACTACGGTGACCAAATATTATTGCGGTTTTTGAGTTATCCAAAAATATTCGGCAGTGGTGAGAAGTATGTATAGAAGTATATATGCTTTGCAAGTGGAATATTGCTACCATAGTATCAGCTGTAATTGTGCGGAATCTCACGTTTGAGATTTTAAATGTAATAACTGAATTTGAGATTTAGACCCATTCGAACGTTTAGTGCAATAAATCTTCTTTAATCGAATCTATTGTTTGTTTGTATTTTCAAATATATAGAATGTTATGGGATTCCCAATTTAACTTGAACATTTCATTAATTTCTTCATATACGACTTAACAGAATTGCCCTTTTACAAAATACAGCTGCAAGCTAGCGCATTTTTTCAAATCGTAGAAATATTGTAGACATTGTCTTAATTGACTTTGGCGTAATCTACCTCGCCCATCCCTGATTCCAAATAGGGATCTCGACAGGCCGATTATGTCAACCGTAACATGGTCTAAGCGAACGAAACACATTCCTCCCGGGCCTCGAAGTGGAACATTTCGTACTGTTTGATCATTGCCTTGATGTATTTCTACTACCCGTCCTATTCTTTGATGAGGACTAAATCACCAAATTCAACGTTTCATTGCTCAACGCTATTGTTGCAACATTGAATTTACCATCTATTGATATTACTTCGTACGTGATACCTAAGATAATATCGAATTTGCCATCCAAACCAATCAACCGTAATCACTAACCGTATTTGAGTCAGTTGCAATTAGGTCATCCTATAAGTTCCAAATGCATGCCCCTATAATAGCTCTTCCACGAACATGTAAGAATTGGAAATTCTGGCAAATTTATAGTTCCCCATTGTTCAAGCCCGTATTAGGAGATTCATTCACACACACAAGCACTTAGGCAATTTAGCTCACTAGAGTAGAAATTGATGAAAACCCAGAACTTTGTGAATCCAACTCTAAATTCATGGCAGAATACGAATCACTTGGACACATGAACATCATACCACGGGAAAAAACTAACCTATTTCTTGACCAACACCCACAATACTGCATCAAGTTGGTCTTTCATAAAATTGGGATAATTACATCTAAAAACGTCAAGGATGACGTCATGTCTGTGACACCGACAATCGAAGAAGCGGTTTCAATACATCCCAAATTAAATATCTCGTTACAACTCGGCTTATATCGCCTCTGTAAACGGGCCACAAACGATATAAAATTACTGGTAGACGAACCGGAAGATGACCGAAAAATATCCATTAAACAAATAACCGAAGGTACCAAGATAATTTTTGTTTTAGGAAATAAATTGTATCCACAAGCCAATAATTTTTCTATAAGCGCAATCATTCTTGCGTGGCTGACAAAGCCATCGAGCAAACGGAATATATTCGCTCTCAATCGCAAACCCAAAATGTAGAATGGTGACAAGGGCCAGACTGGCTATACGACAAGAACTGATTCGAACTCCAATAAGCCAGGAAAACACCAAAACCAATACAATTTCGATAATCCCAGAACATCTAGAGTGAAGGTTTGGCTAAAACATCCCGCGGGGTTCAACGAGTTCAACAATGAAAGAAGCGGAACTGTCAACGTTCTCTGGTGAAATAAACAGTTTACGCAACAATCTATACCATTAAAAATATCTAATAATGTTTGTCTTTTGTGGTGGAATCAACGTTGTCGGAAGTCATCCAACCTTAATGATGACAGTCATCAGGCAAAAGTACAACATTCCTCCGCTGTAGGGATTTGATTCGAACCGTGATATACAATTGCAGCAAGTGATTCTGGCAATGGAGTAACGCAATAACAATTAATGAGGAAATTATCACCACCTCGAGTAAATCTTACCGACCATTCCTGCAGCCTATTCATACATCCTCATAAATACCAAAACAAAAACATTACCACCTACAATGGATACCTCGCAATATTTACATGTATGGCGACCAAGGCAGTACACTTGGAGTTGGTATCTGATATGACATTGGATTTTAGAATCGAGGGGGAATCTGTCTCGACGTAATTCGACGTACCACAAATAAAATAAAGTATTTTCACCAACAGTTATCGAGCGAAGAGCAACACACTGTAAGATTAAAATAACTAAGTTTGTTCACAGTATATGTATGTAATGTCTGGTCTGCAAAGAGAAGACAAGAACAATAAGCTCCCTATTTTTTCACGGTATGGACCCTTAATAGAAGTACCTTCTTCATTGTTCATATCTTTAGTTAGTCCTAGTATAAGGGCCGCCTTACAGTCTTGCATACGTCTTAAAGAGTTTGGTAATACATATTTCTTGTTTAACATAGATATCCCCAAACGATTTAGAAATTTATTTATAACGGACACAATTTTCTAAAAAATTCCGTCAAAGCTGTTAAAGTAAAGTAAAAAGCTCAATAACCACTACATTAACTATGGTGCTTCCATTATGCAACAATTATAATGTCAATAAAAGCTTTCTGGCTAAACTGAATGTTTTTAACATAGAAGTTTTAGATATTCCAATTAAAACATATAAAAGCTCACTCAAAAAGCTTTCATAATAAAATGCTTCCAACGATAAGGGACGCTAGAATATTCTGTTTTCGAATTTCATTTTATCAGCAGTAAGGCAATATACAACTTTTTCAACTTGGAAAAATTTTAGGAATTTAAAATCTTAAAGCTTTCAAACTAATCTCATCAATATGTTGTGGTTGCAATTAAAATACACTTTAATTTAATTGAAAGTTTAATAAATATATGCTTTGATGGTAATTTACGAAATTACACCTGAAAGCCCATAATCATTGAATACAGTTTATTAAAAGCAGTTTATGTTATAAAAAGCTTTATGCTTTAAGCGCAATAAATACAAAAGCTCAACAAATAAAATAATTTTTTGCAGTTACTGAAATATAATTATTAAGATATTTGTTAAAGAAAAAAGCTTGCATGTGTAGTTTGTGAACAAAAAGTTACTCCAGTTATTGCAGAATTAGATTATTCTACTTTCTAAATTTTATTTTGCCAGCATAAAGGCAACTAAAAAATTTGGCAAATAAAGTCGTTACAAAAAAGTGGCCCTTACTGGTAGTATCGCGAGCTTTTCTCAAACGATTTTTATTAAAAGTAGGAATCTTTCGAGAAAACTCTCTATAGTCAATAACCATCCAAAAAAACCTGTTCGTTCGTCTATCCCAGAATACTTGCATGTACATCAAGATAAACGTACATATAGATATGATATAACGTGAAAAACAATGTCACCAACAACAACAAAATAATATCGGAAAAATCGTATATACGGTGGAAATAAGTGGAAAGCTCAAATCTGTATACATATATAGAAAAAAAAATCCTTTTAAAGTAATTGAATAACATTGAAAGTATCCGGTTCATTCGAAGTATAAAACGGTTACACCTAGTTTTTTTTTATCGAATTCCAGTATTTATCTCATGCTGTACCATATAATAGTATTGATCGGAAATTCAATTTTGAAAAAAAATCAAAAAAAAATTCTCGCTAGGTATTGATAGATTTATACAAACTGGGTATGTATGTAGGTCTAGTTTTTTTTGTTGATTGTATAAAAGCGATACAAATGTATCCATTTGTTATCAGTTTTGTGATTGGTATTGTCTTATCACGTTATCTAATCCAAAAAACACAAAAATTGTAAATACATTTTGTGTGTGTGTTTGAGAGTAGTGTGCAAATTTGCTAAGTTCCCGCGAAAAATGATTGGAAAACAATTTTTACTTATTTTTGGAGTTTTCATGGTGTTCGCATTGGAAGTGATACATTGTAATCCACAGCTAGGTAAATGATTACGTTTTATCGCGTATTATTTGAAATTAAACTTTTAAATCAATTGTTATTTAAAATTTATATAGACATGTTGGGCGGATACGATATTATCGGGATTTGCATCCGCAATTGTGCCCAATGCCAAACAATGCTTGGAAATTATTTCAATGGTCAACTGTGTGCCGAGTCGTGCATGAATTTTAAAGGGAAAATGATACCGGACTGTGAGGATATTCAATCGATTGCACCATTCTTGAAAATTGAGTAAATTGAACTTTGCAAATTGGTTTGTGTGTACCATGCGTCTGCATGCTTAAATGCATATATTATTTATGTTTGTTAGCAAATAAATTATATTATAAAAAAATAAAATGTAGTTAGTTCTTTATTGTATCGCAAGTTATTTATGAAAGTATAACCGAGAATACAAAATTATCTGCAAAAATACACGACAAGCGGAGGAAAGCTCTAGCTCATTGATATATATTTTGGTTGACAGTATAGGACGCAAATAGGTAAACTGAGAAATAGTTGGGAGTGCTTTGAGCACCAGAACATGTATATGGAGAGCAAACTAAAAAAATTCTCGAGTTCACTCTGTTTAATGCTTTGGTAAATGTATAGAAGTATAGATAATAACATGGTTACAACATCGATTATGTGACTTTTAGGTTCAAACGAAGATTAATTAACTCGTTAAATCTTCTTATTTGTTTTTTAATGTATTTAAAAATATAAAACAACTTAAATTTTTATGATGAATTATTTGAGAGTTTTTAAATATGCAGATAGCTGATTCCGGATTAGCTGAACTTCTATTTTTTAGTTGTTTTAAAGTAATTTTTAGTTTTTAAAATTAGTTTTCTCCAAAATTAAAGAAAAAATAGAACAAATAAAAATCGTTTATAAATATTTTAAAATTCAGAAATAAAATATTAAAATTATTTTTAAAAATTATATAAAGAATATTTAAAGAAAAAATCATTTGTTTTCATTTAAAAATATTTTAAATTATTATTGAGTTTTAAAGGCATTAATTACAAGCCTCTTAAAAACTATATAAATTCTACAAATTTAAAAATGATTTTTTTTTTCAAATGTTTTTAATATTTTCAAATATTTCTAATTAGTTAAACTTTTCAAAATCTATTAAACAATTAATTTGCTTAACAATTAAAATGTTTAGAACGCCGATAACTTTTTGTTATCAAAAACATTAAAATTTAAAAATAAAAAGAAAATAAATATTTAAAGTTTTATATACATATTTTTAATACAATAAATAAATTGAAACATTTTTAAATTTTGGTCCAAATTTATTTTAAATTCTAGACGTATAAATTCTAGCTGCATTTTAATTTTTTTGATGTTATAAAATAATTCTCATTTTTTAAATTGCAATTCTTTCCAAAATTAAAAAAAAATATAACAAATAAAAATCTTTTTTAAAAAGTTCTAAAAATATCTTTTAAAATAACTAAAAAGAACACTAAAATTATTTTTTTAAATTGGAAAATATTTCAATAGATTTTAAAAATAAAACAAAGTAATTTGTTTACCATCAAAATATTTTTAATTTTTAATTATTATTGAGTTTTTACAAGACATAGTTTTTTAATTTTTTCAAATATATTTAATATTTTCAAAATAACTAATCAGTTAAATTTTTCAGGGTGTATTACAAAAACTAATTTGACGATAACTTTTTGTTATTAAAAATATTAGAATTTTAAAATTAAAACGCAAATAAAAATTTCGATTTAAATATATATTTTATTAAAACATAACATTGAAACATTTTAAAGCTTTGTTCCAAATTTATTCGAAAATTCTAGAAGTATAAATTTACATACGATTAGAAATCTCTTAAAAATATTTTAAAATATTAAAAATAATATTTTAAAACACTAAAAAATATTTTTTTTAAATTGTGAAAATATTTCAATTTTAATATAAAAAAAAGTAATTTGTTAACCATTAAAAATATTTTTAATTTTAATTTATTGTTGAGTTTTTAAACTACATTACAAAATGCCTCTTAAACTGTATATGAATTGAAAATATATTTTTATTTTTTCAAATTTATTTAATATTTTCAAAAGTTTCTAATTAGTTGAATTACAAAAACTAATTTATTACAAACTTTAAAATTTTTTAAATGTTTGGAACGACAATAACTTTTTGTTATTAGAAAAATATTAAAATTAAAAAATTAAAATGCAAATAAATATTAAAAATATTATTTGTTTAAAACGCCGATAACTTTTGTTATTAAAATTGTAAAATATTATAAAATTTTAATGAATTTTAAAACTTTAAAAAAAAAAGATTGTAATATATTTTAGATATTTTAATTTTGGTAATTGTTTAAAATGTATACAATCAAACGTTGAAAACGTTTAAACAAATAAAAATAAAATAAACTATTTTAAAAATATTATAAAAGAATGTGATACTAAAAAACTAGAATAGAATTTTTATATTTAAAAAAATTAAAATTTAAAAATTATGTATAGCTATTTAAAGTTTTTTTTTATTTTTCATATTTTCCAAAAAAACAAATGTCAAATTAAAAAATTAATAAATCATAATAAGTTCATATTATTTTTTAAATTAAATTTCGAACAATTGAAAAATTAATTATAAAATTTCAAAAACTTAAAAGGATAAAAAGCAAACAGAAGTGTACAATTATTTATAAATTTATTTAATGTTTTTCTTAAAATAAGTTTAAAGAAAATTTTTTGTTCTAAGATTTAAAAAAAAATTTATTATACAATAAAATTATAATTTTCTAAACATTTTAGTCATTTTAAATTTTTAATACATTTAAATAAAATCTATTTAAGAAATATTAAATTTGATTATAATATCGTAAGTGGTTCAAGTTATTTTTCAAATTAAATTAAAAAATAATAATAATTAACTAATATATTTTTTATTAATATAAGAAATAATTGTAAAATTATCGAAAATGTTCAAAAAAATCACAAGTAAAGCAAAGAGATCAATGTTAAACTATACATAAATCAGTTTTTAATTCTTTCTTAAATTCAATATTTCTTAAAATGTTTTTTGCTGAGCATTAATTTAAAATGCCTATATTTTATATAATGTTATTGTTGTAATATGAAGCTGGTTTCTTCCGTATGAATTGAAATATGTTTAATAAATAAAAGTCTCGTTAAATATTATAAAAGTTTTAAAAACATTTTTTGAATGATTAAAAGTATTTCGAACCAGTAGAAAAACGATAATCTAACAGATTTTAAAATTATTAAAAAATTTTAAAAGTTAAATCGAAAAGTTTATAATTAGTATAATATCTATTTAAAAACAATATGCAAATAAAAATTTACAATTGTAAAAGAAATTGTTTAAAACAATTGAATGTAATAAAAATGTGTAATTTACATTTAAAAATAATTAAGTATTTTAAAGATGTCAACATTTTAAATTATCAAAAAAATAAGTAGTATAAAGGCAATGTTTATAATTTATTTTAGATTTTATTTTTAAACAGGATAATTTCATTAAAAGTTCAATTTATTTTTTAAAATACAATAAATTTCTAATTACTAAAAATAAATTGAAAATTTAAATAATTTTGAAATATTTAAAAAATTTTATCAAATGTTTAAAAATTAAAAAGCAAATAAATATTTAAAATTTCAACATTTTTAAGTTTTGTTCCAAATATATTTTTAAACACTTTCTAAAATTTAAAATAAATATAACGAGTAAAAATCGTTTATAAATATTTGAAAATACATAAATATAACAGTAACAAATAATTTTAAAATATTGTGAAACTTCTATATCTTTTCAATATTTTATGAAAAAATTATTTGCTTTCCATTAAAAATATTGTATATTTTATATAGCTAATTAATGACAATTTTTAAAGGTTATTACTGGACCTTTAAAATATATACAAATTCTAAACATTTATTAAATATTTTCAAATATTTTTAATATGTTTAATTTTTCAGGATGTATTAAAAAAATAATTTGTTTAAAACTTTTAAAAAATTAAATGTATAGAACACCAATAGCTTTTTTTTATTATAAATAACTACTTTAAAATAAAATATATTCAACAATTAATACTTACTTAAAAATAAAAAATATTTAACAAACAAAAACTGTTTAAAACATTAAAATCTAAATGTTTTAAAGTTAAGAACCAAAAATTGAAATTTAAAAAATTGTTAAATACTAAAAGTTCCTATAATGAAAAAATTTAATAATATTTAAAGAAAAATTAACTATTTAAATATTATAAAAAATTATTATAAATTAAAATTATGCTTTTTAATCATTTTTTATTAAAATAATAAATTATCAAACATATTGAAAAATTTCAAATATTCAGAAGCAAAGGAAAGAGATAAAATTATGTACCTAATAAATTTAAAATTGGATAATAATCTAACAGATTTTAGAATTAACATAAATTCTAAAATTAAATCATATAGTTTATAATTTGTATAATATCTATTTAATTGTAAAAAAGATTGTTTAAAATTTGTATAAATACTAGAAGTTTAATAACAACTTAAATCTCGTGTGTTAAAAAAAAATTAAAATGTTTTTTAAACTATTTATTGTGAAAGACCAAAAGTATTAAAATCTAAAAATTTATAATTTATATTTAAATTTTTTTTTGACGATTTGAACATTTTTAAACATAAAAAAAAAAAATATTTAAAAAGCAAATAAAAATTTAAAATTTGATATAAAAAATTTTTTTATTTATAAAATTGAAATATTTTTAAATTTTGATTCAAATTTATTTGAAAATTCTAGAAGTAGAATTGAACAAGTTATATTCATTTTTTAAATATTAATTAATTCCAAAATTCGTATTTAAGAAATTAAACAACTAAAATTCGTTTATAAATATTTTCATATACTTAAAAAATAAATCATTAAAAAATATTTTTAAGAAATTGTAAAAATATTTCAATAGTTTTTTTCTAGATAAAACAATAATTAAAAAAATTAAATTTCTTTTATTTATTCAAATGTTTATAATAAGTTGAAATTTTCCGGATGTTTTAAAAAAACTGAGTTGCTTAAAACTTTTAAATTCTCTTAATGTTTGTTTTATTAAAACATTAAAAATGAATTCTTAAGATTTTAAAAACCAAAGTTTATAATTTTGTAATTGTTTTAAATGCATTTATTTATTTTAAATGCCAATCTTTAAATAAACAATTACAATTATTTGCAAAATTTAACATACAAAATATCGATTAAATTATTATGTATCTAAACATGCTGAAAAAGTTTCAATTAATAAAAATGAAATCAAAAGGTTGAAAATTATTTTAAAAGAATTGTGAAACTATACAACAAGAATACATTTTTAAAAATTTATCATTTTGTTCCAAATTTATATTAAAATTCTAAAAGTACCTAGCAGTATATTTTAATTTTTCATATATTTTAATGAAATTTTCTATTTTCAAATAGCAATTCTTTCTTATATTTCAGAAAAAAATATAACGAATAAAAATTGTTTATAAATATAAAAATATATTTTTAAATTTATTTTATTTATTATTATTGGCAATTTTTAAAGTTCATTACTGGCATCTAAAAATATATAAAAATTCTACAAATTTATTGAATATTTTTGAATATTTCTAATTAGTTAAATTTTTCACGATGCTTTTAAAAAAATAATTTGAATGTTTAAATTTAGAAATTTAAATGTTTAGAACGTCGATAACATTTTTTTATTATAAATAATAAAGTCTTAAAATTTAAAAACAAAAACTTCTGAAATTATTTTGTAAATTTTAAAATAAGTATTAGCAATTTTTTCCAAAAATTAACAAACTAAATATTGTTTTTAATTATGTTGAAAAAGTTTCAAAGATTTGTATAACTAGAATAATAAAATAAAAAAAACTAGAATACTTTTATATATTTAAAAAAATTTAAATTTATAAATTATGGATCAGCATTTAAAGTATTTTATTATTTTTAAAATATTTTCAAAAAAAAACAAAATTAAGTTTTCAAATGAATTTGAAAACTAATAAATAAGATGATAATATCATAATAAGTACAAGTTATTTTTTGATTTACATTTCGAACAATTGAAAAATTAATGAGGGATTAACGTAATACTAAATTATTAAGTACGTTGAAAAAAATTAAAAAGATAAAAAGCCAACAGAAATATAAAATTTTAATATATAAATTTAATGTTTTTTATAAAATAATTTTGAATGTTTTTTAAATCTTTTAAAATAGTTATATTGTTCCACATATATTTTAAAAAATTTCAAAATCAAATAAACAAATAAAAAGTAAATAAATAAATATAAAACTTATGAAAGGTGTTGAAAAGATTTTAAAAATTAAAAACCAAAAATGGAATCTAAAATTTTTTCAAATATTTAAAGATAAACTAACTATTGTTGTACATAAAAAAAAATCCAAATTAATTATACAATAAAATTATACTTTTTCTTAAACATTTTAGTTATTTAAAATTTTTATATATTTTTCAAATAATACACGATGGGGGGGGGGGGGGGGGGGGGTAACGAAAAGTCATGTCGACTAGACGTGCGTTTTTGTTCTCCACATTATTAATAAATTAAAAATAGTTGTGAGCAGGAAAATTTAGTTAGGTTGGTGTTAATATATTTTTAAAGTGTAGTGCTTTTGGTGTGTGTAATTAAATTGTTTAGAAACATAAAAAAAATGGGTCTAAACAAAAAAAACAATTGCATGAACGATAAGTGTGAAGATATGATGGTGCGTTGATGACGGCAGAGACTGCATTACCATTAAGATGGATAAGGATAAAGAAGGCGAATGTAATGGCGGAATGTCAAGTTTGTGGTTGGTCGTTGTATTGCCGTTTTTTTACAGGAGATTTTTGCTTTTTTACTGTTATTATGTTTGTGTTTCATGTTGTAATAGTGTTTTGTATACATAGTTTAGTATTATTATCAATAAATGAAAAAAAAAATAGCGAAAATTGGTATGATTTGTGCATCAAATCATTAAAAAGTGAGGTTAGAATTACTCTGTATATGTAGAGAGTTGAACTCGATAAGTGCGTTCACACGGATGTTTTGGTCGTTGTTTTGTGTTATGCGTGTCGTAATTCAACACAATTCAGAAACTTGAATTTTATTTTTGTGGGTAGTAATTGTAGTAAATTTGAATTATTATTTTTGAATATTTTTTTTTTTCTAGGACAATCAAAGATTGCTATAATTGACATATTTTGGTTGATTGTCGGTTGTTATTGCTATAGTGGTTATAAATATATACATATGTATTGTATGCAAGTTTTAGTGATTGAGGTGATGCTCTTGATGGGTTATTTTATATATTTTAAATGTTTACTATGTTTTATTTAATTTTTAAACTTTTAATCTTACTTTATGATACTAGAACGGTGCGGTGGCGAAAACAACTTCGGATTATTATAGTCGACGTATTTTAGTTATTTTTTGGTTATTTTTAATATTTTTATTTATTGTGTGGCTATATATTTTACAAAATTTATAGTAGCTGTGGTGCAAGAGCTTTGTTTCTTTATGTTGTAATTTTTGGGAAATATGTAGTTTTATAATATTAATTTTATTTATTTACATAATTTATTAATTCATTAAATATGTTTTATTTATATACTTGATATATGCATGTATGTATTTTATTTGTGAATTTTTTTTTTTTTTTTAAGAGGTGACTTGAAAGGTGTTACAATTTTTAAATGTAAATTAAATTATATTGCATTACTATTTATTATTTGGTGATGTTCTAAACTGGTTGGTTTGCTAACCAAGAACGATTCGATCTTTTAGCTCATTAGCCGGGTTATTTTAACTCGGTCTTTTAACCAGCTCGTTTTGAACCAAATCGTATAAATTTGATCGAATAAGAGAGGCATAATTTGAAATATGTTTTTGTTCTTTTTGCCAGATTATTATTTGAAAATATAATTTTTCATGATCATGTCATAATATAATAATATCTCAATTGAGAATTTAAACCTATTGTTGAGATATATTACAGCAATTTTCTTCTTCGTCCATGTAAAATAAAAAAAAAAAAAAGAATTCTCTCTAAAATGCACCCATATAGCAAGTATATTGTACTACTCAAAAATTTAAAGAGCGAACGACGAATAATGCAGAAGATAAACGAGAAATAGAAATTTGTAGATATGAGAATTGATACTATTTTTCCAATCGATCTTTTATAATCAATTGATATTTTTTAACCAGCTGATCATTTTTAAGGAACTGGGGCTGTTATTATTTATCATCCATAACAGAATCTATCACAGCTCAAATAAAGGGAATTAATAATTACAAAATGATCTAAATTTCAGAATCTAGGCTAGTTAATCTTAAAAGTAAAATAATTAATTAAATATGGGATTACAGAATAAAATAATTCGCAACTAATTTAAATTGAATTTTCAGGAATAAATCTCATAAGTATGATCCAGCAAACTAATAAACTAATAAATTTTATTTCAGATTCCAATGTAAAAAAAAAAAAAAATTATAACAGAAGAGCGGGTTGGGAAAAGAGGTACTAATCTAATAATCATTCATTACAGGGCCTCTCACAGCTCCAATATATGGAATTAATATTAGCAAATTGATCTAAATTACAGGATCTCTGCCAGTTAAACTTAATAGTAAATTAACAAATTAAATATTGGATTGCAGAACAAAATAAATCACAACTAATTTGAATTGAATTTTCAGGAGTATCTAATAAGCGTGACCCGCCAGCAAACTAATAAATTTGATTTCAGAGCCCAGCGATGCTGAAAAATTATATAAGTAGATTAGAATTGTATTGTCCTGTGTTACTAACTATTGGCTATACCAGGTGTCTGTAACCGAGTCAATTTCTATCATTCTAACTGAACCTATCCAAATCCTCTTTATGTTATGTGTAAACGGGTGTTCGGTGAGGCCCGGCCATCTCCGGGAGATCCTGCTTAATGCTTGGTCGAACATTCCAATCAAATCAAATCAAATCAAATTTTTCAAATAATACACGATGTTATGTCACATCTATATAATTTTTTAAAAGTATGTAAGAAATGAAAAAATATTAAATATGATCAAGTTATTTTTCAAATTTAATTTAAAATATTCTTTACTAATTATTATATTATTTATAATAAAAATTAGAAATATTTATAAAATTATCAATGATGTTGAAAAAATTCAAAAATTCACAAGCATAGCAAAGGCGACAAATATATACAAATTAATTTTTAGTTTTTTTTTCTCAATTTGAACATTTTTTAAGGAATTTGTTGCTTTATTCTTCCGTTTGAATTGAAATAAGTATGTTTAACAAAGAAAAGTCGCGTTAAATTATTATAGAAATTTTAAAATATATTTTGAATAATTAAAAAAAACTCAAACAAAATAACTATAAATGTTATGAAAGGTGATAACAAGTTTTGTCAAGAACACATAGTGTTATATTGTGGCCCCTAAATATTACGTGCTAAATTTTTAAATTTCATAATTTAATATAAATACTATATATTCGACGTAATAACCGATTATGCAAGATTTTAATCAATTATGTTGTTACTTCATAAGTCGCATAATGTGGCATAATTTTAAAATGAAAATTGTTTACAATTTTCCTATAAAGATTTTAAAAGATTTGTATAATTTCTATTTAAAAACAATCTGCAAATAAAATTAATCATTTTAAAAATAAAACTTTGTTTTAATTCATAAAAATATAATAATATATTTTAAACAATTAAGAAATACATATATACTTATAAAACTTATGAACGGTGTTGATAAGATTTTACAAATTAACAGATAATGTTAGAATTTTAAAATTCAATTATGAAAATATTAAAAGAAAAATTAACTATTTTAATTAAATTAAAATTATACTTTCTTTAAACAATTTAGTTATGTTAAATTTTTAAATTATTTAATTTATAATTTGTATAATATCTATTTAAAAACAATATGCAAATAAAATTCTACAATTGTAAAAGATTGTTTAATTTAATTTAAAAATTTATTTTAAAATTCTAAACATTTTAAATATTGTAACTGAATTATAAATTTTTTCATATTTTAAAATGGTTTTCATTTTACATAGTATAGCAATATTTAAAAAGTATGTGGTTGCAATTGCAAAATATACAATTTATAGTTAAAATATGGCCATCGTAATAGCATAAAAACAAATTTAACAAGAAAAAATCGAATTAAATATTATGTCAAACATTCATAGAAAAATTATCAATAAATAAAAATAAAAAACAAATATTTTTAAAGAATTTGAATATTTTTTGGAATTTTTATAAATTTAAATTAATTCTACAAAATTTAAAATGATTTTTGTTTGTTGATTTTTTTTTAGTATTTATTAATAAAATAGGCAGCGCTTGTTTGAGTGATTATTAATATGTAAAAGTTAAATGACGATGAGAGCATCACTTCGCCTGAACCAAAGTCAGAAAATGAAGTTCTTGACGAAGAAAACTCGCGTTTGACCATGGAAGAAAAATTCGCAAAAGACATCAAAACTAAAACAAATCCAAACCGTTCCTAATAAAAACCGAACAATGTTACAAAAATAATCAGTTAGCAATTTTTGAAGTTGTAGGTAGCCGTGGAGCTAATCTCGAAAGATGCTTTGACAACTTAAATTCAACACCATCTGTCATGGTGGAATCCAAACGAGTATTTTCTGGAAGTGTAAAAATCGCTTCAAAGATCAGATCTTCGCTAAACTATATGCATGTTTGAACAATTTTTGTATTTTACGATCGTACTTTAAGAAGACCGATAGGCAATTACATAAGATTTCACCCTAATGTGTGTACATATATAAATTTTTTACTTGTATTTTTATAAAAATGGATTATACATTGAGTTTCTATCATACATTTTTTTTATTTCTTAGAAATTTCAAAATTTTCTCCGAACCGGACAAGAATCGGGTACCCACCCGGTTTTCCAAACATCCAGCACTTAAATTCCGGTTACGGTAACTGCATATGGTTTTGCATGCACTAGTTTTCACATTTATAGTGTGGGTTAATTCGGTTTAATATGAAATTCAACTAAATAGTTTATTTTCCCAAAACTATACGGGGTAAAATCTAGCGAGACAAAAAACAAAATTATAACCGCAATTCTGTTTCTAAGCGCATCGCCACATTAAATGCCAACAAGTTTTTATGTAAAATATGACAATGACATTGTTTTTAAAACATATACAACTACACCACTATACAGAATTATCCCAAAACTATAATAGAATCTTTAAATTATCACCCTCAAAACTGTATAGCGCATGAAAGTTTCCCAAAATCTTGTATATACGAGATTTTACGTTTCGAAAACTCATGCACCAAAATACATTAAACAAACGTATTCATTTTCAGTTTAAAACACTTTCAATGTTTAAGTTAAACAACAAAAAACTTTTCATCACAAAAAATTTGTGTAATAAAAATGAAAAGTTGGAAAACACAAAATACTCGTTCATATTATAATGACAACAACAACAAAAAACAAAAAAAACGATGAATCGGAAAAACCGAGTGTGAGGAGTGGTAACAATAGTTAAAAAAAATAAACTTTTTATTATTTAAAATTAATGGCCAAAGTTTTGGTTTTTTAAAAATTTCTATTATTTTACTTCTTTATGTATATTTTTCTTAAGGCAATTATCAAAATTAAAACAGCTGCGATTTTTTAATTTTCCAATAATAAATGGTGCGGGTTTTATACTAAACTTCTACTTTATGACTTTTCATTTTTTGTTGTTGATAGTATAGTTTGCTCGAAATCGTGGATGATTTCATCCGGGTGCACGCACAACTACATAAATCGTGTAACATAAAAAAAAACAAAAATTTCCCTGAACGTAAAATGATGATCATGCTGGAAAAATTTTCCCTTTTCTTTAACACATACACACGGTATATACTTTGTATGTACATTTATACTGGTGTGTAATGTGTATATAGAGATGAGCTGTGTGTGTACCATAAAATTATGTACTTAAAATGGTGTAAGAATATAGAAAATTCAATTTTTTTCTCATCACTATCAACCATAAAAATAATATTTGATTTTTCGTTTTAAGCTTTTTAGCTTTTTATTTTGTTCACTATTATGGGTTGTTGAAGTATATAGAACTCTGAGCATACAAGATTTAAAAAATGGTACAAAATGTTACAATAGAAATATTATCCTCGTTAAAAGAATAAAAAATAAAAATAAAAAAATCTCCAACTCTATAACAACATTATAGCTTAAGTAGATAAATTTCTTATTCTTCTGTATGTTCTTTTCTTACAACAATTTGTAGGGATACGGAATATCCACTATATACATACATACATTATATACTGACTCACAGAGTGTGATAGTTACAAAAGGATTATAGAATGGAAAATCGTTTTCAATGTTTATGGATAAAAAATTTAGATGACAAATTTTTTTTTGTAATAAGTTTCTAAATCAAGGATAAAATTGTGTTTGAAGGGGGAGGCGGAGGCAACTTAAAAATGGGATCGTAAAATTGTTATTTGTATGTTACATTATGATATATGTTATAATAGGGATACGATTTTATCGATCATAAATTTGGTAAATTTGACAACTAACTACATATACTGCCGTTTACATGGACGATTTGGTGATATAAATGATTATTGTTTATATGTAAATTTGATAAATTGAGATATATGTACAAACATATTTGAATTTCATTACAGACGATTAGAGGTTCGGGAAATATCTGAACTACATATATTTAAAAGTCTGTCAATAATATATATTATGTATAAAACAAAATTAAAAACTCATCAAAAAACTTTCATAAAATAATTCAACAAATTTGTAAAAAGTTTAAAAAAATTTAAAATACAAGACCAGACACTTTTAAATGTTTATCTGGATCCGGGATCCATAACGCATTGATTTGCTTCACAACGACGGCTCATTATTTGTTCCAATGGTAAATTTTTATTTGCACCAGATGTTGGGCTGTACACTTTGTACACTTTTCAATAATTCTTTATTATGGTAGGTTTTTATGAAATGATACAAATGTCAAAAAACCTATCAAATGTCGAATTAATTGTCTCATGCAAATGTATTAAATAGTTTCGAACAAAACAAATTATGTAATACAAATTTTATATTTTATAACCAAAAAAAATAACTAATAAATAGAGAAGTTTTTAAAATAAACATCTAAAGTTGTGTAATAAGAACATAATTTGGAAATTTTTAGAAACTATAAAATAGTAGGATTACACTTTACTTTATTGGAAATGACCAAAAGGCTATAGTCGACCCGAAAAATGATAAAGTAGTTAAAAATATAGCAAAATATGTATCGACCCACACGAGTTTTATCCTTTTCCAAAAATTTCGTAAACTTATTAAATTAATGTAATAAAAAATTACTAAATTAGATAATTAGGATTTTAATAAATTAAGAAAATTTGTTTTAAATAGTACATAAATTAATAAATTAAAAATTTAATTGTTAAATTAGTAATATAATAATTTAATTAACAAACAAATTAGTATATTTATGATCTAATAAACTAATAAACAACTATATTTTTAAATTATTAAACAATTAAATATCAAACTACCGACTTGTCAATTACTAAATTAATTAATTAACAAAAAAATACTTTGAAAAATAAATAAATGACCTAATTAACAAATTAAAAATATAATAATATAATAATTCAATAAATTTACCAATTAATAAATTAAAATATTAATCAATTAAAAACTAACAAATATATTAATAAATTAAATAACAATAAATAAATAAATCAATTAAAATATTAAAATATTATAACACAATAAATAACTTAACAATTTAATAAATTATAATCTTTCTAAATCGTTATAAATTAAACTAATTTATTTATTAAATAACTAAACTACATAATAACAAAAATTAAATGATGAATAAATTAATCAGCTAAAAAATTCAAAATTTAATATCGTACTAAAATGAATAAATTAATATATAAAATAATTACTACATTAATATAATAAAAAATAACAATAATATTAATAAATTAAATAAGAAATGTAATAATTAATAAATTAAAATATTATAACGAATAAATAATTAAAAAAAATAATGAAATCATATATTAAGAAATAATGAAATAATAAACAAATTAATAAACTAATTAACTGATAAATTAATAAACACCTACGTTAATCAATTGCAAAATAACAAATAATAAATAAACCAATAATTAAATAAATTAGTAAATACCTTTTCATATAATCAATATAAAAATAACAAATATATTAATAAAGTAAATAATAAATAATAAAATGATTAACTATGAAATTAAAATATTATAAAACAATAAATAGTTAAAAAACTATATATTAATAAATTACTGGGTTTAATACCCAGTAATTTATTAATATATAGTTTTTTAATTATTTAATTACTTAATTTACAATAAATTGCTTTAAAAATAAATTAACTTATAAATTAATAAATTGAAAATATATTAATGTAACAAATAATAAATACAAATAAAAACAATAAATTAATAAAATTATAAATTAATAAATAACAAATTAATAAAATCATAAACTACTTAATTAACAAACTGATATTTTACAAAATATAAAATAAATAAATTAACAAATTAACTGATGAATAAATTAACAAATTATTATAATTATGATATAATAAATAAACTAATAATTAAATAAATTAGTAAATACCTTTACATATAATCAATATGAAAATAACAAATATATAATAAAGTAAATAATAAATAATACAATTATTAACTATTAAATTAAAATATTATGGAACGATAAATAGTTAAAAAACTATATATTAATAAATTACTGGCTATGAAATTACTAAATTACTTAATTTAAAAAAAATTGCTTTAAACATAAATAAACGTATAAATTAATAAAATTAAAATATATTAAAGTAACAAACCAATAAATTAATTATAAATTAATAAATTAAAAAAAAACAAATTAATAAAATCATAAATTACTTGATTAACAAACTGATATTTTACAAAATATATAATAAACTAATTAAAAAATTAAAAATATTATAATATAATAAGACCATAAATTAATCAACTACTACATTAATCAATAAAAAAAATAAAAAATATAGGAGTAAATTATTAAATTAAGTAAGAAATAATAAATTAATTAATAATAAAATAAAATATTATAAAATAATAAATAAACCAATAATTAAATAAATTAGTAAATACCATAATCAATATAAAAATAACAAATATATTAATAAAGTAAATAATAAATAATAAAATGATTAACTATGAAATTAAAATATTATAAAATAATAAATAGTTAAAAAACTATATATTAATAAATTACTGGGTTTAATACCCAGTAATTTATTAATATATAGTTTTTTAATTACTTAATTACTTAATTTACAATAAATTGCATTAAAAATAAATTAAATTATAAATTAATAAATTGAAAATATATTAATGTAACAAACCAATAAATTAATAAAATTATAAATTAATAAATTAATAAATAACAAATTAATAAAATCATAAATTACTTAATTAACAAACTGATATTTTACAAAATATAAAATAAACAATTAACAAATTAACTGATGAATAAATTAACAAATTATTATAATTATGATATAATAAATAAACCAATAATTAAATAAATTAGTAAATATACCTTTACATATAATCAATATAAAAATAACAAATTTATAATAAAGTAAATAATAAATAATACAATTATTAACTATTAAATTAAAATATTATGGAACGATAAATAGTTAAAAAACTATATATTAATAAATTACTGGCTATTAAATTACTAAATTAGTTAATTTACAAAAAATTGCTTAATTTACAAAAAATTGCTTTAAACATAAATAAACGTATAAATCAATAAATTTAAAATATATTATTGTAACAAACCAATAAATTAATTATAAATTAATAAATTAAAAAAAAACAAATTAATAAAATCATAAATTACTTGGTTAACAAACTGATATTTTACAAAATATATAATAAACTAATTAACAAATTAAAAATATAATAATATAATAAGCCAATAAATTAATAAACTACTACATTAATCAATAAAAAAATACAAAATATAGGAGTAAATTATTAAATTAAGTAACAAATAATAAATTAATAAATTAATAAATAAAATCTTATAAAATAATAAATAAATTAAAAGTATAATAATGTAAATAACCAATAAATTAATAAATTATTAAATTAACAAATTAATATAGTTATGATATAATAAATAAACCAATAAATAAATAAATTAGTAAATACCTTTACATATAATCAATATAAAAATAATAAATATATTAATAAAGTAAATATTAAATAATAAAATGATTAACCATGAAATTAAAATATTATAAAACAATAAAACGTTAAAAAACTATATATTAATAAATGACTGGGTTTAATACCCAATAATTTATTAATATATAGTTTTTTAATTACTTAATTACTTAATTTACAATATATTGCATTAAAAATAAATTAAATTATAAATTAATAAATTGAAAATATATTAATGTAACAAACCAATAAATTAATAAAATTATAAATTAATAAATTAATAAATAACAAATTAAAAAATTATAATAATTATGATATAATAAATAAACCAATAATTAAATCAATTAGTAAATACCTTTACATATAATCAATATAAAAATAACAAATATATAATAAAGTAAATAATAAATAATACAATTATTAACTATTAAATTAAAATATTATGGAACGATAAATACTTAAAAAACTATATATTAATAAATTACTGGCTATTAAATTACTAAATTACTTAATTTACAAAAAATTGCTTTAAAAATAAATAAACGTATATATTAATAAATTTAAAATATATTAATGTAACAAACCAATAAATTAATAAAATTATAAATTAAAAAGAAACAACTGATATTTTACAAAATATATAATAAACTAATTAACAAATTAAATATATAATAATATAATAAACCAATAAATGAATAAATTAATAAATTATTATAATTATGATATAATAAATAAACCAATAATTAAATAAACTAGTAAATAACTTTTTAATCAATATAAAAATAATAAATATATTAATAAAGTTAATAAAATATAATAAAATTATTAACTATTAAATTAAAAAATTAAAAAATAAATAAAAAAAATTAATTACCTTATAAATTAACAAATTAAAAATATATTAATGTAACAAACCAATTAATTAGTATAATTATAAATTAATAAACAAAAAAATAACAAATTAATAAAATCATAAATAACTTAACCAACAAACTGATATTTTACAAAATATTTAATAAACTAATTAACAAATTAGAAATATAACAATATAATAAACCAATAATCCAATAAATAAATAAATTAGTAAATACCTTTATTATCAATATAAATATTACAAATATATTAATAAAATAAATAATGATTAATAAAATTATTAACAATTAACTTAAAATATTATAAAACAATAAATAGTTTAACATTAAAACATTACTTGCTATTAAATTACTAAATTACTTAATTAAAAAAAAAAAAAAATTAAAAACATTAATTACCTTATAAATTAACAAATTAAAAATATATTAATGTAACAAACCAATAAATAATTATAATTATAAATTAATAAATTAAAAAATAATAAATTAATAAAATCATAAATTACTTAATTAATAAACTAATATTTTATAAAATATTTAATAAACCAATTAAAAATGTAATAATATAATAAACCAATAGATGAATAAATTAAAAAATTAACAAATTATTATAATTATGATATAATAAAAAAACTAATAATTAAATAAATTAGTGAATACTTTTATAATTAATATAAAAATAACAAATATATTTATAAAGTTAATAATAAAATTATTAACTATTAACTTAAAATATTATAAAACAATAAATAATTTAAAAAACTATATATTAATAAATTACTGGCTATTAAACTACAAAACTACTTAATTAACAAATTGATATTTTACAAAATATATATAATAAACTAATTAATAAATTAAAAATATATTAATATAATAAACCAAAAAATGAATAAATGAACAAATTATTATAATTATGATATAATAACTAAACCAATAATTAAATAAATTAGTAAATACCTTTTTAATCAATATAAAAATAACAAATATATTAATAAAGTTGATAATAAATAATAAAATTATTAACTATTAATTTAAAATATTATAAAACAATAAATAGTTTAAAAAACTATATATTAAAAAATTACTTGCTATTAAATTACTAAATTACTTAATTTAAAAAAAAATATATAACATTAATTAACTTATAAATTAACAAATTAAAAATATATTTATGTAACAGGCCAATAAATTAATATAATTATAAATTAATAAATTTAAAAATAACAAATTAATAAACCGATAAATGAATAAATTAATAAATTAACTATATATTAAAAAATTACTGGCTATTAAACTACTACTACTATAATAAACCAATAAATTAATAAACTACTACATTAATCAATAAAAAAATAAAAATATAGGATTAAATTATTAAATTAAGTAACAAATAATAAATTAATTAATTAATAAATAAAATATTATAAAATAATAAATAAATTAAAAAGTTAATATATTAATAAATTATTATATTTTTAAATCATTAAAAAAATAAATTACTAAATTAATTAATCATTTAAACAATTAAAAATATAATAATGTAATAATTAGCCAACACCACCTCGTATAGGGACACCATTCAGGTGCGCACACCTCCGTTCGTTTGATGAGTTTGACGAAATTACATTGGTGTTCAAATGGGTTTCAGCTTGAGATGTTTCTTAATGGAACTGGTAGTGAATTCTCGTCTGCTCACAAACCATTTCTTCAAATGTTACCTTAAATTTTCAGTTCTCGTAAAGTATGGTTGACTGCTTTTGGACACGTTGGTTGAGAGAATATCTTTTTGATTTAGCGAGAACAACTAAGTAGGTTCGAAACGTCCAAAATCTCGAAAACGGCGGCCTAGTAGTTATCGTACACAAGAAAAATCGGAAGTCATGGAAGAAGGGTTACATAATAGATGTGGTGTTGAGAGTGGTGCTCAGGTAACCAATTAGCTATTAAACCAATCGATAGAATAAATCTACGGCCAGCGACGAAAGTAAAGAAGGATGTTAACCTGAACCGATAAAATTGATTCACCTTACCAGAGGGTAGGGAGTATATTGGGTAGCGTTAAATATTCATTATTAACACTCAGCTCATCAAAGGGAAATTTATAACAGAAAAAATACGGTAACCAGAAACAGATGAATGATCGAATTCCTTAGAACGTTTTAAACTGTCCACATTTTTGTCGGCGATGATAAAGGCGGTTAAGTTAAAATTTAGTTAGAATTTTTTCTAGTAAGAATTTTGAAAATTCTGAATTTTTTACTTGAAAATTTAAAATATCTTAAATTCCAGCGAATTTGAATAAATTGAACGATAAAAATAACGAAAATCCAAAAATTCAACTTAAATTCAGTTTTATAAAAATACGAAATTCGAAATTTCGTAAAATTTCCAATTTCAAATTCTGCATTTTGTTCCGTAAACTGAAAAATAAAAATTAAAAAATTACAATTTGAATATAAATTATAAAATTTGTCTGGATATTTGCAAATGACAAGATTTTTTAAAATTGAACAAAAACTTTAGAATTTGAATATATTAAATAATTTTGAAATTCGATAATTCTAAATGAATGTATATGAAATTGTAGAAACCGGCAAGATTCTCTGCCGAAATATTATTTTCAAAAATGTGATATAAATAGCAATTAGAGTCAATTGGATTAATAGTTTTAAATCCTTAAAGCTAAATAAATCATAAATTGAAAAAGGAAAAATTAATTAACTTAATTTTCCAAAAAAAAACTTTTAAGCTTATTAAAGTGAAACCAATTTTTGTGTGTGTCAAGAAACTACCTTTTCCCCCCCGACCAATATTTTTATTTTTTTATATTTACTTTTATTGATTCAGTTCATTACATTTAATATCCGATTTAACTTAATCTCAATTAGAGAGTCCATGTATATGTATGTAGTACCTACGATAAAGTAAACTTCCAAAAATTGGAACTATCAAATATGTACCAAAATAATAATAACAATAACAACAACAAAAATTAGAATGTTAAAAAACCAACCACAAATATCCCTTTTTCTAGAACTATAGAGAATCAAACAAGAAAGTTGAAAATCAATTTTCTAGGAACTAAATTAAACCATAAACGAAGGGAGAATAATCCCAATCCCTAACACACACACACACATACAATAGAACAAAACGGTATACAATTTATATATACAATACGTATACATACATTTTGATATCCATAAGAAAGGACAGTGGCAAGAGTATGGAAAATCCTTTCTTGCTGTTGTTGTTGTTGTTGTGTGCGTTTTTTTTTAAATTACAAATGATTTGTGGTTTTTTGTTTTTGTTTTTTTGTAAAGCGGAAATTACATTTTTTGTTTCTCATTTTCTTACACTTTGGGATCCTTTCCTTGATGTCTTTTATATATACATACATACATATACGGAATTTTGTTTGTATACTGTCTTAAAAGAAAAGCACAAGAAAACATGAAAAATTATTTAAGGTTATGATGATGATAATGATAGAAAACCAGAAAAAACAACAACAACAACAAAACAACAAGATTTTGTATTTTAATGGTTAAATGGATCTTTTAAATAATTAAAAATGTATGAAGGAAAAAAACAACGGAAACAAACAAAAACAAAAAAAAAATGTAATGTGGAAGAAACCAGGAGATACTCAAAATTAAGAAAGCTTAAAACAAAACCATAACCCTGGTGTGTGCGTCACATGACTTTCTCATGCTTGCGTCTACTTTTATTTGATAATATTGGGCTCAGGCGACATCGAGGCCAGTGCAAAAAACCAAAGACAGAGCAACAATTTTTGTTTTTTTTCGAATATATACAATACGTTATCCGTAGCACGTAAGTATGGTTTAGTAACAACAATTCTAATTATAAATTAAGGTCTTTCGGTTCATCTTTAATGAATATCAATCATATTTTTGATATTTTGTATACACAATATGTTTTTTGTTGGCCGGGGTTTATCTTGTGTGCGGCAAAGATGCATGCAAAAAAAAAACAATGTTGTGTGCGACCAATTTTCGTAATTATCATTATTCTGATGTTAATGGTGCGGTCGGCTGATCTTTCTTTTAAAATGCGTGTTTTTATCATGAATAATAAATAGGATCAGCGATCCAAGTTTTCCAACTGATAACTGGAAGAGTAAGGCAAAAGGATGGCAAGAGGGCTCTAGATTATCCGATATGGTAATCAACAAGGAGTCCCTGGGTCCTCTTGCTGTGATTAAGGGAGTAATTGACTTCGGTTTCGGGTCAATTACTGTCAGAGTCAGGGGAACCTGGAGAAGAAGGTAACCTGTCCAAAAAAGAGGGAGATGTACCAAGAGGGGAGGCAATCCGACCAATGGAGGTTTCCGATGTAGCTGCCGCCGAGATGAGCAGCCGCCTTACCCTGGTGTCGGACGAGGATGACCTGTCAGACTCGTGAGAGGAGAGTGCTGCCAGCATCTCGGAACATCCAAGCAGTAAAAGTGGCGATACAGGTGACACCGGCGAATCCACTGGAACCAACAAACATTACCCTGCGGCAGCCGGAAATTAAAAGTGGTAAGTAAGTTCAACATGATAATATGCAAAATATCATTAAATCAACCTGCACCATACAAAGGGAGCGTCGGTTAAATTACTCCTTAGACTGACTTGATTAGGAGAGAACGCGTTTCTAATTTAAGAACTTTGGATAAACAGTAACAGGATCTGTGGCCCTAGAATAAAGGAGTATAACCTAATATACTCAAGCAATTCTTCAATGGTAACATAACTGCTGTTAGCCTAGAGGTTGGCGGCACCATAATCTGGCTGGTCTCACCCTATATGGACCGGGACCAACATGTTCCGCCGGAAAACCTGGGGGACCTAGTTCTCGAAGCTGAAAAAAAGAAGTTTCGTGTGGTTTTTGGATGTGGTTCTAATGCCCATCACACAGACATCAACAAAAGGGTTGAGTTATTTTTTGAGTACTTCTTAAATACTTACATTCAAGTTTGTAATATTGGACAAGAGCCCACATTTATTGCTAAAAATCGGCAAGAGGTTCTATTAATTTAGGAGAATTAATTCTTTGAGAAGTTACTGGGCGTATGTCAATCGCATCTAGCTTGCGTGAATTGACATTATCTTTGCAGTTTATCTTGGTAGTGATTGACGGTTGCCTGGAGGTACTCCGCAAACAGATCTGCCTTCTCTTTGGGACCTGGAGATTGATTTTTTTCATCCATTAATTCACGCAAGTGTTTCTTTCCAATTTGTTTTTGTATTGGTTAATCTAGGTGCACTTTTCCTTCAAATTACCGTTTCACTGGCTGTTATGTTAACCAGTGAGTGATCCGATACTAAAGAATTGCTATTTTCATTTTGGCTGTACTTCTGAGATGTACCTCTTGCTACATAAAAGTTTATTAGGTCCAGAATCATCTTAACTCCGTCATTGGGCCAGTATGTTTGGGAACCGGCTGAGTTAAATTCACATTTTGATGTCTGCCCGGCTTGAAACTATACTTTACTTTTTGATATCGTAAGAAACATCTCAAACTCATCATTTGGTTTGCATTAAGGCGAATAGAGGCTTCAAGAAATTTCATTACGTATTGCACCAAACTCTTTCATCAGGTGGGTTGAAAACTCTTTTAATTTCGAAAACTACGTTTTGGATTCATCTAGCTTCAAACAATGGTAAAGACGTCTCAGGTCGTTGCAACCCTCCCGAAAATTAGTACCAGGTCCTAATCTGAATCGGTGTCCTAATCCCCCAACCCTGGCGACAAAAATTTCGGATTGCCATCATGCATAAATAGCCCGAACGGTTAGACAAGTAAAGAGCACGCGATCCATCGTTTCTCTACTCTGCGACCATTAACAATTTGAACTGGTTCAAATTAGTCGTTGCCAACCTACGAGAAGGGCAACCGTCGAATAGCAAAATTCTATCGAATCTCATTCATAACGGTTTCATGGTTAAAATGATGGTACTTTGAATAATAATTGCCAATGACTGGCTTTGTTACTGCGTCGTTCTTCAAACCTGCTATTCGATTTGCCCGTCCTTCAACTCGCAGAATCGATTTATACTTGTATAAGCAATCAGTTTTCTCTATAAAGTATCATTCATATTTGCTTTCAGATAGCTCACAGTCGACGAATACCGTTCCATCTGAATCATCCGATAGATTTTGAATTCTGCACATAAGCAAATATTTTGTATATCTATCTCCAATCCTTTTCATGTGTGCACTCTCCAGAATTTTACTTACACAAAATGCGACAAACTTGGCTGTATCTTTTATGTTGAGAAACATTCCATGCCAAAATATCGGTGAAGTCGGACCAAAATATTCCGTGAGCTGGTTGTAAGTTATGAGCTTTACAGATCAACAGCGCCAGACGACTGGCGAATACCCAATACGACCGCTTGCAGTTCGAGTCTAAGAATGGTCATTGAACTCGGTGGAGCCACCTTTGTTTTGGCTCCATGCATACTTCACCTTCGGAGTTATCGGTCGTGATATTATGCTATGGCCGCATTCTCGCTGGCATATACTAGTACATGTAGTTTCATCGCACCTTTTCCAGTCGTCTTATACCATTTGATAATGTTAACATGGCCCACTTCATCTATCTTTTATTTAGCTCTTCACTGATTTTTTGAGCCCAGCTTACGCCCGATGACAAAATAAATAAGCATCTTAGACAACAATAGATAACAATATGAGTGATCAGACACAAAGGATCGAAACAATCATGACAACTCAAAGTACTTTACGTTAGAATGTCGGAGTCTATAGACGATGACTATATTCAGTTGAAAATAAAATGTATCAGCTGTTGTGGACCACCACATGCCTAACACTTTAGCTTTCTTTCCATCTCGATATTCACCGCACATGTTAAGACCTTTCAAATCCGTGAAGCCACCCGCCAACGTTTTCATTGTAGCGTATAGCACAATACGATCGAAGATAATTACTTTCAAATATTTTGGGCATTTAAACAGGTTGCTCCAATCTGATCATTACAGCGACCAACTTTTAATTTTTGTTGTCAAGTTACAGAAAATGCTGAGATGACTGACCTTTCTCTATATATGCGATAGGATGTTCACGAAATATCGATAAAGAGTGTCGGAAAGTCCTAATAAATTAGGACTCTTCAATAAGACTGAATTCATTTGAACCCTATCATTGATTTCCGCGATAGCATCCCACGTAATTCTTGTCTTTCCGGGCTTATTTTAATTGGTCACGGAGAATATAGGTAAAAACCATGTGCGCAAGTTCATCGTGATAGCGTATGAACATATATTTTCTCTACATAATGTTGGATTGGCTTTTTAATTCTCCAGATAGCCTTATATGTCCATTTACCGTTCAGGCAAAGTTTCACATTATCATAACGCCAGTAACGTACTTATTCCCAATTATGATATGAAAGGTAGGTCAAGGAATGTAACAGTTCGAACATCATCAATTCGTTGTTTCTATGGGGTTTTCACATTACCCCTGGTACTTCAAGAGAAACTGTCTTGCTAGATTTCGCTAATCGTTTCGAGGCTTCGGTTAATATACGAATAGTTCAACCATAAAGGACGACTGGTACAAATTTAAACAATAGCTTCCTAGTCTTTGTTGCGTGGTTTATTATCGCAATTCGACGGGGGGAACGATAATCTTAGAGCAAGTCATAATGTGTTCCTGGCGAAGTATTGGGTTGCCCAGGTAAAAGGACATTGAAAGTTCGACGATAGTCCCCAATTTTTCCTGATTTACTGCCGGGTGTTTGCTTATTTCGTCTATCAACATGTACAGAACGAGCTATATGGTCGGCCAAAGGGTATCCTCAGACTCCCTAGTACGTGGCGTACTGTTTTAGAATAGATAAACTTTCTTCTTATATACGGTTGCTAATTGCAGGTTGTATAGATTGTGTTGAAAAACTAAATATGTGTCAGGAATTTTTCATTGCTCTCTTGATATCTGTGCCCTAGCTCATTGCGATTCCAGCAAATTAGATTCGTCACACATTTATTTTTGTACATACCATAGACAATTCTGAGTTCTTCAAGTGAGACAAGTGATATTTGGTTTAGTAAGCTAACGATTTTCAGTGCCGAATGCATGTTTTGACACCGCCTGTAAATCAGTTCAAGCGGAATAACCACCCGCGAATTCTTTTCCTTCAAAATCACAATAACTAAAATCAGACAGCCTTGCCGAAATCATATAGTGATATGAAAAATACTCCAATTAGAGGGCAAACTAGTTCGCTCTTTTTGAACTGGGATTGACCCCAACTTAATGTGTAGTAAATATGTGTTATCGGTGAAAATCAACAAAATCTTGTCGCACTTATTACGGGCTAAGGACGCTTCAAGTTTCATGTCCAATGCACGGGACTAGCTCAAGATGCTTGTTGTGGCGATTGACTGGAGGAAATAAACAACATCTTTTCCGGATTTTTCGATATAGATCAGTTTTGATTAATCTTTTGAACCTCAGTAGGTTCCAGCCTTTTTAATAAAAACATTCCACCCTCAACTGTATGACGAATGGTGAAGCAGATGCAATTTATCATAAAATAAAAGCGATGAGTCTAAAACATTTATTTAGCATTTGTAGATAAATTCTTTCCAATTGATAATAAATTTGAAAGCGCCAGCCCCTTCGTGCATGTTAATCTTCCAAAAATTTATTTACTGCAAGTTTATCAAAACTTATTTCTCGTCTATATACCAAATACTACATCTATTGTATATAGTTTTTAATTATAAGAACTTGTGTCTAGACTTTAATCCAAAGTATCATAATATATGGAATTATAGTTATCCAAATGAAAATAAATTATTTATAAGATCTCCATAAGAAAAATAATTGCTTTTCGGTTGTCTTAACCCACAGTTAGTAGATATACAAGTATAAAAATAGGTGTGTGGTAGTAGAAAAATAAATTATACGAGAATGGTGGTGTATATAGCTATTCCCAACAATAAATTGATTTTTGATAAAATTGTATGCCTTGCGGTGAAATTTTGGCGCGCGATATCTACAAGTTAAATATTGTTATCTTAATTTATTACACCCGAGTTAATTTAAATGTATTATTATAAATATAATAATGAAACGTATTCTTTTTTTTTTTTTGTTAGGAACAACCGCACGAGCAATAAAATTACCAACAAAAGTATCCTCTTAACATAGGAATTTCTGTTTTACGTGTCAAGCATCTTAAAAAAAAATGAAAAAAATATTTTACTTAAAGCTAAAATTTTATTATGTTTTAATTATTTTAAACTTTTAAGTTTTATATTTTTCGTGCTTCAGCATTTCTTGTTCTCTATATGTACGTACGTTAAGGTTAAACTTGTATATGAAAACGAACACAAAGACCGGCTTTGTATATCTTCGAAATGGTTGAATTTCAAGTCCTGATAAACTTAATTTTGGTAGCTTCCACTCGCTGTTGTACTTTCCTCTCGATGTAAGTCACCTCTCCTGTATGTATTGTGGCTACAGGTATTGATGTCGTCAGAGGATTGTCTCTCTGTATTTCAACGTCTAGATTAGAACATGGTGCTGATCAAATACTTCTGCCGATGACACATAACAGCTAACGAGACCGAAAAGCCGCCACCTATTTATTCAAGAGAGGCATCAAATAATGAACTCGTCAATATAATCGACAAGTTAACTGACTCAAAATTGTATATTGTCCCGCTTGAAAGGGATCATATCAATGAAACGAACATCCAACCTTTGGAAATTGATGGTTTCAGAACGCTTGTTAACTATTTCGATTAAACCGGAAGTCGATATTACAATTAACAGCTGAAAAGTCAAAAGGGGTTGACTGTTGTTTTAAAAGGAATGGAGACCAGCGAAGAGGTGATCGACATTCATGCGGCGACCACCCTCGTTGGCACAGTAAGTAGCGTCCATGCTTTGTTATTTTAGTGTCTCGGGTTCGATTTCCGATGGTGACCAAAAATCACGGTTGGGTGTTTTTAATTTGTAAGTATATATGTGTTTGTTCGAACACATATACTCACACAAAAGCTTATTCCACGAGAAATGATCCATCAGTAAAACGCTTTACTAATTGTGGCGAAAATTACAAAGCAAACTAGTATATCTGAATTTGAAGCGTATAAAACCAATCCAATTGCGATCTGAGCAACTTATGCTTAAGTCACGTTACAATCAAAGCAATATAACTTGAAGACGTACAATTGCCCAACAAGCGAATACACAATCAACCACACAAAATAACCTGGAGAATGTTTTACAACAAGCAGTTTTGCACAACCATGACTTTATTATGCTAACATCCTAAAAGGTTTCGCCTCAAAAGCGAAAGATCATTTCAACGAGGACGAATTAAATAGGCACGCAACCTTAAACAAACTGACCGATACGATCCAAAGTTACATGATGATGATGGAAAGACAAATGAGCATTATCAAACGGTTCACAGTACAAAGCGGAGGTTCAAACATCATCTAAAATCAGAAACAAACTTTACAAAAAATACCTTTTTTTAATATCAACGGATATTCAGAATATGATACCAAACATCCAGATGGAAGAGCACACGGCGGCACTGCGGTCTTCATCAAACGAAGAATAAAGCATTACGAACTCAACAAATATGATCAAGATCACACATACAAGCAACTATTATCTGCTTAGAGGAATGGTCTGTAAATTATGTAATATCGGGTGTTTACTGCCCACCGAAACACGCAATCAAAAAGCAGCAATTTATCAAATAATTTAATCAGTTGGGCTAAACTATATGTAGCAATGAACTAAAAAATCTAGATTATTTATCTTCTGGACACCCAACTTACTGGCCATCAGATAGAAATAAAAGGAATTGCATAGTCCAAGAAAAACGAACAATACGCCGGCTATGGCAGCAGCAAAAATCTCCATTACTTAAATGGAAATTGAATAGGGCTATTAAAGCACATAAGCGAGCATTGAGAGAAAAAGTAGACTCAGGAATCCAGAGTTATCTTACTGAACTCTCGATGACCGAGAAGACAGATTATTCACTATGCAGAAGTCAACAAAAAAACTAAAGAGGCCAACGTTATCGAATGCAACAATTAGCAACTAAATAGACATTGGGCCAGAAGTGACGAAGAAAAGGCTACTGCTTTCTCTAACCACTTGAAAAAGGTATTCGCACCAAACGAAAAAACTAACAACAGTGAAAGACCCTTCGAAACCACTTCCTTTAAAATTTAATTGGAAAAAGTTCAAAATACCATTAAAAATTGTATAAACCCGAAGAATGCTCCAGGACACGATATTGCCGGACAAATGATCAGAGAACTACCTGATAAATGCATAAAACTCATAACTTATATCTTTAATGCGATTATGAGATGTGGAATTTCCTCTAAAAAAGGGAAAATATTGCTAATTACAATGACTCCAAAGCCTGAAAAAGGCGAAACACAAGTCACATCGTACAGGCCAATTAGTATACTTCCGAAGATTTCTAAACTTTTTGAAAAAATGGTATTACAAAAATTAAAACCAATATTATCTGGAGAATAGATTAACCAATTTGAGTTTCGAGACCAACATGGTACTATAGAGCAGGTGCACAGAGTTGTTAACACAGTTAAATTTGCATTTGCAGAAAAGAAATATTGTTCGGCAATTTTTCTAGACATTGCGCAAGCTTTTGAAAAAGTATGGCATGAGAGCCTTATATATAAAATTAAAACTTTTCTGCCAAAACATTTTCTTGCGTCCTTGAAAGGTACTTGTTTCAAGCAAAATAAAGACAATTCAGCCATTACTGAACTAAATGACATAAACGCATTATAGTTCCGAAAGACAGCATGGGCCAGTATTGTATTTTCTTTAAAATGCCGATCTACCAACGAACCATAAGCCTGTCACAGCCAACCAACTCTTCGAATGAATGTTCTGCACTGAACCAGGAATAAGTTATTAGCCGATCATGCAGCACTCCTCTGGCTAATCTACAACAACGCGCTAGTTCGGCATTAAACATAATGTTGATGTTGATTCTTTGTTTCCAAAACTCTTTGACTCCGAATCAAAATTGATAATTCTTCTTTAGTATGATCATAAGTTAAGCTTTCCTCCAAAGCTCATTCTGCACTCCAACAGGGGTTGAAAATTCAATTAAATTTAAAGTTGATCTGAAATTGAAAATGAATGAACAACTAAATTCTCTAAATACTGTAAATGAATTCAATTTTTAACTTTCTATTGCGATTTTGCAAAACATTTTAAATTATCATTAATTTGGAATTTGACCAAAATGCATAACATTTAACGAAACTTAAATTTGAACTCTCTGTATATTCTCTGAATTAAATAAATTCGAACTTCCTAAGCTTCCGGAGCTTAAAACCAAATCAAGAAGATAATCTAAATGTGAGCTTTTGTATATAAAATCTAAAAACTTTAGCATTTAGAAGGTTAAACAGCTTGACACGAACGGTTCTTAAATTATCTTTTCTTATCTTTCTTCTAACTAGAAGCTTCTTGCTACAATGTTTGCAAACATAATAGAGCTTTTAAGCTATTAAATTGTAAATTGGGTAAACGATTATTGGGTAGATGATTTTTAAAATGCTTTTATAGTATTTCTCTATCATCCTTGTCTTCTTCACTTTTTATCTAACATTTTCCAAGTTAGCTTACGTAATGAGCTTAATCCTACATTAACACGTTTGTAATGTATTTTACAATGTTGGTCAGCTTTCCATAGTTGAACAGTTTGTAAAAGTTTAAAAGATTTTTTGGTTCAAGGATTTTTGTTTCTTCGAGCATAACTTGATTTATAAGTAACTTTCAGCTTCTTTAAGATATTTTAAAGTTTTTTTCCTACTTCTCGACCATTCAAATATCGAAAAATTATTGCAAAATCATTCAAACTATAAAGCAAAATGAATTTTTCCTTTTGCACAACCAAAAATACTCTTCATTCTTCTCAAATTTATCGTTCAAATTCTCATCAAACACTTTCAAACACCCTCAAACCAATTCAAATGTCGATCAGATTCATTCCCTTCAATTATGTTTAGTGTAACTCATTGTTCCACAGTTAAATGGTTCAAATCAGACCAATTTGTCAATAAAATGAATAAATATGTTAATTGTGTTATTCTTGTTGTCAAACCTTCTTCAAATTCCATTCAAATCAAAATCTAAAAAATTGATTGAATTAAAAAATTTATTATTTAAATGTAATAGATGCAAAATCATGATTCAAACTTCAATCAAATTCGCCCAAATTTCAAATTAATTAAATCAAATATTATGCGATTCAACTCTTCAATTTAAAATTTCTTGTAAAATGCAGCTCGTTGTCTTGATGATACTATTCAGCATTAGTTTCTTACATATTTACAAATGACACAGCTATCACTGACTGAAAACACATTGAATCAAAGCGCAACCAAATAAAAATAAAATTCTCAAAAATGTACTGGCTGATTGGAAGAAAATCAATTCTTTCCCTAGAATGCAAGGTACTATAAATTAAACTGTGAGTTAAATATTTTTATTTTATTTTTATTTGGCTGGAACCCATTAAGGTTCCGCACTCAATGCCACAAAGGGCCCATTGTGCAAACTTTGGATTCTATCAAATCACACACACGCGTTCCGCATCCTTATCAAATTAGACCAGTTTGAACCAAGGCAGAGAGGGTAGTAGATGTACAGTAATTGTCCTGGAATTATACACATGAGACCTAATACAATCGAAAGCAGGCAGCAACCGATGAAGTTTATGCTATTATCATCATTTCCAAGGCATTCGTCGCATACGTCATTGCTAGCTAATCCTCTGCGATGGAGATGGCCCTTGAAACGGCCATGGCTAGTAAGGATCGATACCAGTTTTCTTAAGTTATCCTTTTTTAATGAAAGAGCGTAATTAGTCAGCTCCGAGTTGAGCTCACTAATAAAGTATTTCACCTTACGGCAGGTGGGGGCGGTTGACCAGGCTTGCCTTAAGTGAAATAAAGCAGCAGTTTAGATTATTTTTTTGCAAATGTAAAAAGGCAACGGAGCAGCAGGTTCGGCTTCAATGAAACATGAACTTGAGAACATTTTTGCCAAATGGTTTGCGATTTGTTTACCTTCAAAGTCACAATGCGCAAGTACCCAAAAAACCGTAGTTCACCAGTTCTGAGTTGGTCGAAGGATTATTTAAGGAGTTGAGGACACATTAACTGTCAGTACAGTACATAATATCTTAACCACTCTTCTGCATTGCCAAAAAATCGCTGTGGATTTTTGTAGTTTGTAATCCAGATGATACTTCCAAGAGAGTTTATTACCTTAAATAATACCAAAGTGTTTGACGTAGGCTGAGCTATTAATCTTACACCCAAGAAGAGATGGCACAGAAAATGCATCAGTATTCCTACATCTAGTGAATACAACTCAGTTGTGAAGTCAGTTTTAGAGGGGTTCACATGTAAACCTCTATCAAGGCACCACTGTTCTACAATAAGAAGAGCGTGTTGCGTTAAAACAGATAAAACATTAAAATGCTTACCAGAAACTGTCAAGACCAGGACATCAGCGTAACCTTGAGTGATGAGACCGGATTCCTGAAGTATTACAAGAAGCTCGTCCATGACCAAAAGTCACAACAGAAGAGAAAGCACCCTTCCTTGTGGACAACTCCTGGTAACGATGCGAGATTTAATTCAATGCATTTGGTACAGGCACTAGTAATCGAATTGAATGATGTACTATCGAAGGCTGCTGCAATATCCAGGAAAGTATCCACAAGAAACTCACTATTACACAGTGATCTTTCAAGCCTAGTAACAAGTTCGTTACTTAGGGTTAGGCAACCCTGTAAGCATGTTGCATGTTAATCAGCGGAGTGGTAAATATATAGTGAAAAAGAATTGAGAAAGATTGATGACTAGCAAATAGGCCAAAAAAACTTTTTTTACTTAATACTTAAAAATAACTCTACTCTTGCTCCAATATTGTAGAACAAAGCTAAAAGTAATGCAAGTCTGGAACAGAAGCAGTATAGATGTTCCCTTATAAGGGGAAATCCATGTTGTTTTTCAGCAAGACAAATACCATCAGGACTGGCAGATTTGTAAGGTGCAAGGGGGAATATAATCCAACGCAAAACCTCATGATCTATTTATCTGCAAACAATTCCAATCAGGAGTTTCAACAATAACGTTAGCTGTTTCGACAATATTGCCGTCGGAATTTAGAGTGCTAAAACCCGGAAAATTAGTTGGAAAAAGTAGTTTACCTACTTCCTGTTTAGAGGACGTAAGCTCACCATTGGTAAGTCGAAGTTAATCGAGTCTACACGTATTACTTCTGCCCAAGGTTTTTTTTAGTCTAGCTACAGACGGTAATTTCCTCACAGAAATTAATCCAAGATGACCTCTGTGCAGATCTTAACGCTTTTTTAAATACCTTTTGTGTGTCTATAGGAAGCTGTCCCAGTCACCCTGAAGATTAGATCTACTGGCTTTATTCTTCAGCCTTCTAGTGGTTTTCCTTAACCTTTTAAAATTAGAACACCAAAAAGGTTTGTTTCGAGTTTCATGATTAAGTTGAGGCGAATTCTCGAATGCAGTTGAAACTGCTTTTGACAGTGCAGCCTGCAACTCGATACCCACAGTTCAACAAATTTCCTTACGTGATTCAAGTATGGAGTCAAGCTCAAGAGAGAATGAATCCCAATCGGTTAACTTCATATTACGGTAAGGTTTAAGCGGTGGTTTTTTAAGGTTGATATTAAAAGAAATACACCTGTGATCAGAGGTGAGAATGTCATTCGTCACTTTCCAGGTTAAAATTAACTCAGTAATGGACATGGAGCACAAACTGATGTCAATCACTTCACTACGAGCTGAGTTAACAAAAGTTGTCTGACACCCAACATTGAGAATATCAAGATCCGAGGAACTTATATAGTTAAACAGAGCAGCATTATTGTTGTTAACATTTGTACTTCCCCATAGAGTGTGATGGGCATTAGCATCACAACCCATTAGTAAAGGAATATTTTTATTCTTACTCGAGATCAGCCAAGCTGCACTCTTCAATGAGAGAAGCGTGAACATTATTTGAGATATAAATGAGCGTTCTGGTTTTCCCCGTAGAATTTTTAGAACTAACTCTACCACCAGAGGTGTGGAGTCCAGAAACAGAAACATCATAACGATAGGCTGAATTTTTCATATATCTGTATGCTGTGTATCAAGCAACTTCCTTCCTCATATCTGTATACTGTGTAACAAGCGACTTCCTTAATCTAAAAGAAGATTCTCTCAAGTACGTACTGCAGAGACGATCTAGACCCAGCCATGTAGTCAAAGGACGTCAGATCGACCCGGAACCAATATTTAAAAGAAAGTTAAATATTAGTTTAATTATGGATTTTAAATATTTTTGTTGAATATATAATTCACCAATATCTGGTGCAAATAAGAATTTGACCAGGAACAAACAGTTCACTTAGTTTCGAGAATGAGCTGCCAATGTGAAGCAAATCAATAATAGAGGCAAAAATATACTCGTTGTTGATCTCGACGGATGCTTTAAAGTTGCAGAGTATAGTATAGGCTTTATTGATTACGGTAGTAATTCAACGACATTTAGAATATTTTGAATATTTGGTAAACTCGATTAATTATTTAAAATAATCTGGATTAATATCACCATCCGGAAGTTTAATTAATGATATGATGCCTTTTAAAAGTTCAAGCTTATATTTATCATTTTCGCTCCACTTGTTTAGTGAACATCAACCTCTCATATACTTTGGCAGAATAAAATAAGCTGAAAAACATAAAACAGTAACAACAATACAAACATACTTACGCATGCTCCAGTTTTCCGTAAAAGAATTAGTGATCTGAAAAGCTCCAGTCTCGTGACACAAACTCATCTCCCTGCCTCCGACTTTTGCTGCCATATAATATGCAAACACAAGTAAACCCTCAGTGCTGTGGCATGCCATTATACGAGTATGTTTGAGTTTAAAGTGAATATATAATTTGGATTATATTCTGATCTAAATATGGCAGAGCTAATCAAATGCCATATCAATGAAATTATGCCATTATACTCATATACGAGTATATGTTTAAAATTAAAATAAATTAAAATACAACAAAAATGCTGTTATATAAGCCCGCCTAAAGGTATCCATCCGACAATGATACGAGTATACAAAAGATATAACCACAATCTTTTTATGCACAAAAAATTATTAAATCAAAATTAGAAAATGAAAATATGTACTCAACTTCATTAAATTAACCTTTTATTTATTCAGATATTTCTGAAAGCCAGCAACAACAAAATTCCATATAAAACCAACAGCATCTCTACTATAAGGTAGCCTCGAGACTTTCCGTTAATGAATTATACGATTTGGTATGCTCTTTTTGTTCCTTGCGTATGTATCGACTTACTTTTGTACGTAAAAGATTTTCCTGGATATATGTCTACATATACATATACATGTTCATTTCAGTATAATCTTAAAGATATTGATACATATTTTCATCTTATTTAAATTGATTGCAATCTATGATTGAGATAATATATACCAACAACAACAAAAATAGAAGAATTTTAAATTAACTTTGCACAAAAAAAAATAAAAATACTTTGGATGGTTTGGCTTAGTACCGCACACAATATTTCTAATCCCCCTACGTATATCTCACACTACCCGACACATGATGTGACATATACAACCAACAAACAAAAAATAAAATAAAATTGAGACCAAAAGACAATACTGTATGTATATGGGATAAACCGATTCGTGACTAGATTCATAGAGTAAAAAAAAATATTTTGTTGGTGGTTGGTACTGTATGGTTCTTTCTATATGTACGGCAAAAAACCCATTCTAATATTTTGCTATATACATACACATAGAATAGTCTGCTGCTGTTGCAATGGACGTGATAGATTTAAATGGATTAATTATATGATTTTAAATGTTGGGAATAAATCATATAATCATAAATATAGATCATTTTTATATGGAAGGGAAGTGGTTGGATTTTTATTTATTTTATTTTTATGAGGACGAGCGCTATATATAGTATGGTCACGTTTGACCACCAGACTTTGGGGTTGTATTTAAATAGGACGAATTGAAACAAATTTGAACTCATAATAATAGAAATATACAGAGATCTGAATACTTTAAAATTATGATGGATAAGCTAATATAATGCTATTATAAACCGTCGCCAAATAAACAGTTGCGTTCATCCACTCAAATAGCATAATCACGAATAAAATTATAATTTGAACTATAACGACAATAAAATTTTTGTTAAAGTAAAAATAAATTATTGCACAGCTCAATTTTAATTCAAAAATCGCATGACTATTATTTTACCTTAACCCAATTTGGCTCTAACAAATTTAACCGAAAAACATCCAATCCTTAACAAGTTCGATTTCACCAAAAAGCGGAATCCGCATATCAATTAAGAAGTTAAGAAGTTAAGAAATTAAGAAATTAAGAAATCAAGAAATTAAGAAATTAAGAAATTAAGAAATTAAGAAATAAAGACATTAAGAAATTAAGAAATCAAGAAATTTAGAAATTAATAAATTAAGAAATTAAGAAATTAAGAAATTAAGAAATTAAGAAATTAAGAAATTAAGAAATTAAGAAATTAAGAAATTAAGAAATTAAGAAATTAAGAAATTAAGAAATTAAGAAATTAAGAAATTAAGAAATTAAGAAATTAAGAAATTAAGAAATTAAGAAATTAAGAAATTAAGAAATTAAGAAATTAAGAAATTAAGAAATTAAGAAATTAAGAAATTAAGAAATTAAGAAATTAAGAAATTAAGAAATTAAGAAATTAAGAAATTAAGAAATTAAGAAATCAAGAAATTAGGAAATTAGGAAATTAAGAAATTAAGAAATTAAGAAATTAAGAAATTAAGAAATTAAGAAATTAAGAAATTAAGAAATCAAGAAATATAGAAATTAAAAAATTGAAAAATTGAAAAATTAAGAAATTGAAAAATTTTGCAATTAAGGAATTAGGTAATTATATTATTAAGAAATTAAGAAATTAGGAAATTAAGAAATTAATAAATTAAGAAATTAAGTAATTAATAAATTAAGAAATTAATAAATTAATAAATTAAGAAATGAAGAAATGACGAAATTAAGAAATTAAGAAATTAAGTAATTAAGAAATTAGGATATTAAAAAATTAAGAAATTAAGAAATTAGGAAAATAAGAAATTAAGAAATTAAGACATTAAGACATTAAGAAATTAAAAAACCAAGAAATTTACAAATTATAAAATTAAAGAAATTAGTAAATCAAGAAATTAAGAATTAAAAAAATTAAGAAATTAAGGAATTAAGTAATTAAAAAATAAGGAAATCAAGAAATTAAGAAATTTAAGAAATTAAAAAATTGAAAAATTTTACGATTAAGTAATTAAAAAATTAAGAAATTAACATGTGGTGTAATTAAGAAATTAGGACATTAAGAAATTTATAAATTAAGAAATTAAGAAATCAAGAAATTTAGAAATTGAGAAATTAAAAAATTAAGAAATTCGGAAATTAAGAAATTACGAAATTAAGAAATTAAGAAATTTAGAAATTTAGAAATTAAGAAATTTACATATTTAGAAGTTTTGAAATTTAGAAATTTAGAAATTTAGAATTTTAGAAATTTAAAAATTTAGAAATTTAGTATTTTAGAATTTTAGAAATTTAAAAATTTAGATATTTAGAAATTTAGAAATTTAGAAATTAAGAAATTAAGAAATTAAGAAATTTTGAAATATGGAAATTAAGAAATTAAAAAATTTAGATATTTAGAAGTTTTGAAATTTAGAAATTTAGAACATTAGAAATTTAGAAATTTAGAAATTTTCATTTTTAGAATTATAATTTAATAAAATTATAGAATTATAGAATTTTAGAATTTTAGTAATTTAGAAATTTACAAATTTATAAATTAAGAAATTTAGAAATATGGAAATTAAGAAATTAAAAAATTTAGATATTTAGAAGTTTAGAAATTTAGAAATTCACAAAGTTTAGAAATTTAGAAATTTAGAAAATTAGAAATTTAAAAATTTAGAAATTTAAAAATTAAGAAATTAAAAAATGTAGAAATTTAGAAATTAAAAAATTTAAAAATTTAGACATTTGGAAATTTAGAAATTAAGAAATTACTAAATCAACAAATTTAGAAACTAACAAAATACAAAATTAAGAAATTAAGTTTGCAATTAGAATTTGGCATCTTTAAATTTTAATGACTGTCTTGTTGCTATCAACAACTGACTTGTTTTTATCAACAACTGTCATGTTGCTATCCAGATTTCCCGATAAGGTTATTTAAACACTTTTTATGGACCTGAAATCAAAAATTTTATAAGATTTTATTTTTCATAGCCTCTAAATTTTAAGTTTCATACTACTGAAAAATATTCTACTCCTGGATGTATAGATGTTAAATCTTATGCACTATGGGTACTCAACCGACCGAGCAAATAGCGCAGTGGTTAAACCTGCGATGTTTAGATCGGGAGGTACCGGGTTCGAATCTCAACAACATGTTGGCAAGATGTAAAAGGGATTTTTCATCTCCAGATTACGATAGGTGATTAAATTGAAAACATCTATGACCCCCTGTTGGAATGTAGAACCCATGGACCCACTGTACAGGGTGACATGGAGCTATGCAATGCGCAGGTGGTATACTTACTGTACTTGTGTGAATGGGATGAATGAATGGATTTCACTAATAAATTTGAATAATTTGATATTTAAAAACTATGAAATTCCGGAACCGAGTAATTCGATGTTGGTTTCACTTGGTATTTCGATGTTGGTTTTTTTATCATCGAACTGTAACTTGATCGATAAATCATCACCGTTTTGAGCATCAAGTTTTCTGTAAGCTTTCATAAGTAGGGTAATAAATACATAAACACAAACATATTTTTTTAATTCTATTTGTAAATATCAAAAATTTTAACATTGTAAATTTTTAAATTCCTTAAACTAATAAATTTTAATTCATTTTTCTATGTGAGTTATTCTCATTTTCTAATTATTGAAGTTTCTTAAGATTTCTAAATTTCGAAGTATTTATAATTATCTTATGATTGAGTTCCTAAATTTTTAACTAATAAATTTCTCAGTCACCAAATTTTTAAATTTCTTGATATCGAAAATTTTTAATTATTAATTTTGGAATATCTTCATTCCTATTTTAAACATTTTTTTATTAGACAAATAAAAAAATTTGTTGTTTTCTTGATTAATGGTCAAAACTTTTTAAATTTTTCTTTAAATGACATTAAATTTTAAAATATATTTGTTAATACATATTAAGAAATTTGTAAAACTCAGAACTTGTCATAATTTCTAATATAAAATCGTCCTAATTTCTAAATAATTGAAACTTGTTTCTTTTTAAATTTAATGATTTAATATTTAAATTTATTAAACTTATAAATAGTTTTAAAATTTCTAAAATAGTAAATTAGTAAATTTTCTCTATTCTAAATTTCAAAGTATTTAGGCTATTTCTTAATTTTCAAATTTCTCGTAATTTACTGTATTTCTACGTTTGGAAATGTCTTCATTTCTTAATTATGTATGTATTATTCTATCTTTCGAAATTGCCCGAAACCAAGAAATTCAGATTTTTAGATATGTAAATGAAATTTAGTATTTTTTATTAATTAATTTTTTATTTATAAATCTTGATTTTTAGAAATTTGGATATTAATTGATTCACAATTTTACAAATAAACAGAAACTTTGATATGTAGTTGAAAATATCGAGACTCAAAAATTCGGTGATTCATTTAAGAAATTTTAAATTTTTGGATCTGAATATAAATTCGATTATTTTTATTTTTGCCCGATTTATATAATGGGTGAAAGAATTACCCTACCCGGTTATTTTAACCTCACATACTTTAAAAAATTATTAAATTTAAATAAATAATTTAAGTAAATATATTATTATACATAATTTATCGTTTTAGGCCTACGGCATAATTTTAAAGCGCATGTAGTGTTGGAGACATTTGTTTTGGGTCAAGTTCGCATTTGGTTAAGAAGTAAAAAAAATTAATTGCCAAATTTAAATCAAAATTCCGTCCCGACATTTTTTAAACTAGGAAATTACTTCCTTTATTTGATAAAAAGGTGAAATAAAAAAAAATTATTACTTTAACGAATTTAAATCCACCTCATTTCTCAAAATCATAAAATTTTGAAATTTTCAATGTACGTACAGACAAACATAAGAAATATAATATCACTAAATTCACAAAAATCCTTTTCTTCTCGCGTGTATCGACTAACAAAAAAAATTACTATTCAATAGAAAATTTTCTGTTACAATCACGAATCTTTCGCCTCCAAAATTTCATTTAAAATTTCAAGATGTAGGTATAATGAATTATCTAAATCGTTATTCCATTTTCGTATATTAACATGCTTATATGTTTATATACATATAGCATATAGATACATATATTACGCTACGACATTACGTTATGTTTATAAATTTTAGCAAAACGAATAATGTGCGAGTGGCAAAATAAATTTAGCCTATCCTCTTTCTAAACTCTAAGATGAGGAACCATTTCGCTGTTCGAGGTTATCGTCGAATATGTTCTATATAATATCGTATTCTGTTCGATGGATAAATAATTGTATTTCGTTTATAGCTATATACTGTATGTATGTATATACATTGTTTTCGTTGCTGTTTTGCCATCTCCTAAAGTAGGTAATACTTCAAATGTCACGTAATTGTTATGAAAAAAGGGTCAATTTGTTTTAATAAAAATAAAAATCAACAATGTTGGATGGTTTGCTGTTTTATCGATGTGAAAATAACAACAACAAATATGAAAATGGTTTAGATAAATACTCGCGTATAAGACAAGACAATTTCAGGAATACGGAATACATTTCCTTTTGTTGTATGTCTTATGTAAGTATGTGTATGTACTCGTAGGTTTAAAGTAACTTTATTTGCGCTCTGCCTACGAAATTCGTGAGAAATTGACTATGTAAATTTTTTTAAAGGTATATTTTAAAGGGACTGGATTGATGTGAAACGAAAAAAATTAAAGAATTAAATTTGTGGTTTTTATGGGGGTGTATTCGGTTAATAAAATATTTTATTGTTGATGGATAAGGGATGGGACATTGCCGAGTACCAAAGTCGTTGATTAGGATTATTGCATATTTAAAATGGAAAACCTTTGTATCCTTAAACTGCAACATGATCGATATATCATGGTTGTTTTGAGTATTAGCTTCTCTGTAAACTTTCATAAGTGTGAATATATATTAGCTTTTAATAAATCAACACAAACATATTTTTTTAATTTTCTAAATTGAAAATTTTTCTGAATAGATAAAATTCTAAAGCTCACAAATTGTTGATTTCCAAAATTTATATGTTCTACATTTCTAACAATGTTGTAAGTTTCTAATTTTTTTGAGTAAAGTTTTAAACATTTCTGAATTTCTGGATATGTATTTTTAAATTTCTAACTACATATTACAGAGACTTTCTAAAATGTAAATTTAAAAATTAGTTTAATTCAACATTTCATCCCTGTTTCTAAATTTGTTGTCTTCTAAAAAATTCTTTATTTTTTTATTTCATTAATTTCTAAATTGGGATATTACAATGTGTTTCTAAATTTTTAAATTTTATATTTAAAAAAAAAATCTAAATTTTCAATTTATAAATCTGTATCTATCTTTGATTTTTCAAATTACTAAAATTCTAAATTTTGTAATTTTAATTAAATGCAGTTAAATTTAATTTATATTTAAACATCGTTTTCAATACTTTTTTCGGTTATAACTCTAAATAGTTTTTTAAATATCTTAAGCTCTAAAATTGTAAACCAATTTTCTACAATATGTGACTTATTCTTATTTTCTAATTATTGAAGTTCTTAAATTTAATGTAATTTTCAATATATTTAAATTTGTAAATTTTTTAATTTTTTAAATAAGATATGTTAATTTCGAAATATTTGTAATTGTCTTTAGTATGAGTTAAATAAAGTTTTAAACTAACAAATTTCTCAATTACCAAATTTTTAAATATGGAAAATTTTTAATTTAAACATTTTTGCAATTCTTCATTAAATTCAATAAATTTGTTCATACATATTACAAAAATTTGTAAATCTCAGAACTTGTCATATTTTCTGAATATACAACTAGGAATTAATTTTATTTCTAAATTTGGAAATTTCTACATTTCTAAAATATGTATGTTATATTCTATCTTCCGAAATTTTCAATTTTCTTAAGTTTCAATTCTCTAATTTGTGAACTTTAAAATTTAAATAACCCCGAATTTATCAACATTTTAAAATTTTAAAATAGAGAAAAAAAATGTATTTCCAAATATCTGATTTTTATGATTTCTTTCTAAATTTTCCAATTATTCAATTAAACATTTTAAATACTAAATTTTAAATCTATTCAACTTCATAAAATTCAATTTGAAAATTATCAAATTTTTTATTTTGAATATCTAAATTTGGATATTTTTAAATTGTTATATTTATATATATAATAATAGCTGTTCAAAATTTTAGTAACCTCTTAATTTTAAATGAATGTCTCAAATTTCCAAAGTTTTAGTGTTCTATAACTATCTCTAAATTTTGAAATTTTTTAAATTACACATTTATTAATTTGAGAAATAAATGAAGGTTAATTTAATTTAATTTTAAACTGTATTTTGAAACCCTTAACTTTATAATAAATATTATCAAATTTCTCATTCATTAATATATCGAAATTCTCAAATTTCTACAACTATAAAGTGTAAAATTTATCTAAATTGTTTAAATTTCGAAAACTATAAATTAGTAAATTTTCTATATTAGTAATTCTAAATTTGTAAATTTTGACCGTTTTTAATTTTTTGTAATTTTCCAATTTAATTTCTAAATTTATTCATTTTTAAATTTAGTATGTATACTTCCAAATTTCGAATTTTATGTTTTTCGAAATTTATCAGGTTCGACATTTTTTAAAAATTCGATAAGTTTAATGTTATAACATCGACATTTCTTATTTTAAAAATTTTCTATATTTCAATTTCAATTTTTAAGTCAAAATTTTCCATTTTATAAAATTTAGAAATGGTCAATTTATAATTTTCTAATTTTCCAATTACTGAATTTCTAAATTTGTATACATATTTTTGAAATTTCACATTTCTTAAGACCTATAGTTTCTTAAATTCTACATTTCTTTATCAGAAATTCAAATTTCGGAATTTATTTTGTTTCTAAATATAAATTTTTTTAAATAAGTTTATATAATAATATATAGGTTTGTTAATTTCTAAAGCTCAGAAATAAGTTTTTAATTTCGAAAATTATAAAATAATAATTTTTCTAAATGTAATTCTCTATAAAGCAGTTATTAAATTTTCCTAAATAACTTTTATTTCTTAATTTGTAAATTTTCCCACCCGTATATGTCTTAATCCCAAAATTTCTAATTTACAGTTTCTAAATTTTTAAGCTATTAGATTTCTAAATTCTAGAATTCAGTGGTTTGGAAATTTGAATTTTTAGATTAATTAAAATTTTTATTTTCATTTATAAATTTTTAATTTTCAAAATGCATATTTTGAGCCCATCTAATCAGAATTGATTCTTAATGTCTAAATTAATATTTTTAATTTCGAAATATTTTTAAAATTTTTAAAAAGTTAAATTTATAAATTTGTATAAAAACAAATTTATAAATTTTGAAAATTCAAAATTATCAAATATCAAATTTTGAAATTTCGGATTTTGTAAGTTTCCAATATTTTTAATTTAAAAATTTTCAAAACTTTCAAGTTCAAATTTACTTTTAAAATTTTTAAAACTTTAATATACAAAATTATAATTTTTAAAATTTGTTAGGTTTCTCAGACATTCTAAAAGCGTAAAATTCAAAAAAATTACTGAATCAGATTTGGATTTTAAAATCAAATTAAAACTTTTAATATTCCGAATACTTGAAATTTTAAAATGGAAAATTTTTATCAATTTAATTAAATTAAGTTACAGTTAATTGAATTTTAAATGTGTAGATACATATATAGACTTATTTAGTAAACTATCAAATTTGTTAATCTCAGAATTTTTGGAACTTTAATATATAAAAATATTGTGAATTTCGAAATTAGTTATTTTTTATTTATGTGCAAGTGTCCAAATTTATAAAATTCATAATATCTAAATAATTCTTAAAATTAAATTTAAATTATAAATTTATGGATTTTGAATATTTGTAAATTTTCTCTATGAGACATTCCAAACATCGACGCAGTACTGGAATAGATACTTCACCGACCTTCTTGGTCTTCATCATGCGTCACAGACGACTGTTGAGTCGTCTCAAATACAGACTGCGGAGATTTGTTTTGAGGATCCATTCCATGAGGAGTTCACTAGAGCCATGCAGATACTAAAACGAAACCGCTCACTTGGACTGTATTAATTCGGATCTCTTGATATTCGGAGGGGATTCTTTAAGAAATGGTTTTTTCGATTTTATTCGATTAGTATGGCGAAACGAAGTTATGCCTGATGAATGGAAAGTGGCCCCGATATGCCCCATCTTCAAGAAGGGAACCGTGTGAAGTGTGAGACTTTTCGCGGTATAGATTTCCTTTGTATAGTATATAAGTTACTGTCCTACACTATATTGGATAGAATCACCCTCAGATCTCATGGAGTACGCTGGCTCGGTCACGTTTCGTGTTCTGTTCCGGAACGAATTGTGCAGCGATCTCTGAAAATAGAGCCACCAAATGGTAGGCGCAGAGATGGCTCCACGGTGTAGAAAGCGACTTGGCTTCTTTAGATTGTCTAAGACAGTATAAAGACCAAGACCAGGATCGAAACCGTTGGAGCCAGATTGTTGACATAGTAAGGGGCCTTAGAACACTGTTTTTATATTATGTATATGTACTTCTTAATTTCAAATTTCCTTATTTTCTTGAGTTTTAGTTGATAAATTTTTTAACTATCAATTTTTAAATTTCGGCATTTCTCAAGTTTGACATTAGTAAATGTTTAAATATCGAGTTCTCTTATAAAAATTTTCAAATTCGTTACTTTCTAATTTCAAAAATTTCTAAATTAAAAATTGTAAATTTCTAATAATATTCTGACCTACTTAAATTTGAAAATTATCAAATTTCAAACTTTTATAATTTCACAGGTTATTTTTAAAATTCTAATATCGAAATATTTTGATTTCAAAATTTTTTCATTTAAATTTTTAACAAAATTTTTATTTTATTTTAAACTATCCAAATTATGCACTTACATTTTTTAATTATTCTACTCAAAATTTGTAACACTTTAATATTCAAAATTTCAAATTTCTTCATTCCTATGCTTCTAAAACTCCAAAAAGTATTTAATAAATTTCTAAATTTCCGAATTTTTTTTTGTTTTCGTATTACAAACATTTTAAGTTTATTAATTTCGAAATTTGTTAATTTTAAATTTTAAAAGTGCCCAAATTAAAAAAATTTTAAGTTTCGTTAATTAAGTATTTAAGTATTTCTTAAATTAACTAAATTATGAAATGGTAAATTTTCTATATTTAACTCTAAATTTCTTTCATTTAATGCAGTTTTTAAATTTTCTTTATAAATTTCTCCTGATTTAAACTGTATATTATGTAAATTTTTAAATTTCAAATTTTCTTATTGTTTATCGAAATTTCAAATTTTCTTATTGTTTAGGATATCGAAGTTTTTAATTTCAAAATATTTGTAAGTTTGATTTCAGTTTTTAAATTTTCCAAATTGACGTGTCCTTAAACTTTTAATTTGGACATTTCAAATGTTGAAATCTTAGTTTGTATATTTTTTAATTTCCTATAGCTCAATAATTGTTTCAATCTTAATTTCTATATTTATTTTCTTAAATTCTTAATGACTAAAATTTCTACATATTCAAATTTGTTTAATTACAAATTTATACATTTTTAAAATTTGTAAATTTTATTTAATTAAGCTAAATCTAATTATCTTAAATGAAATTTTGAAATTTATAAACCATGAAATTTTTAAAACTTAGTTCGAAATTTCATTATTTGTGAATTTGTTAATTTGAAACTTTTTAAATTCTAAAATTTCAAGCTCCAAGTTTCAATTTTATTATCTTTAAGTTTCTAAAATTACAAATGTCCTATTTATCGAAGTTTTTAAATTTCAAATTTTCAAAATTTTGAGATCATAAATTTGTGAACAATCAATCTTCTTAACTCCAAAATTTATAATATTCCAAATTTCGAAATTTCTTAATACAAATAATTACTTAATTTCTAAAATGCTAAATTTCTCCATTTCATAAAATTCACAATTCATAAATTTTTAATTTCCAGTTTTGTAATTTTCTGAATTTGAAAATATCTGCAATTCCTTAAATTCCTAATTATTCGAAAATTTAAAAAATTTGGAATTTTCGTTAATTAACTCTAAATTTTTAAAATTTCAAAAATTATAAATTTTCAAAATTTTGTAAATTAAATTAATTTAATTAATTTTGAATTTTTTTATAGAATTTAAAACGTAATTTTTTTGGTAAAAATACCTTAACTGGTAAATTCGAGTATTTCTTAGTCCCGAAATTATGTCTGTGAAGTTAGCACGAAGAGTTAGCACGAAAAACACACTGGGAGCTCTAGTGGTTTGAGTCATGGATATTATACATCCTGTACTAAAGTTAGCACGAAAAATGAATTGTTCAAATAAGATAATTTTTAAGCTAACACGAAATCAAAACAATAATTAATTAAGTTTGAAAATTTTTATTCTATAATATTTTATACATAAATAAACAATTATAAAATTGAGTTAAATATTGTATTTCACAACAAACATTGAATCAATAATATTCTATGGGTAATAATGTGAAAGTTCTAAAAGTTCAGGTTGGCCTTAATCTTTAAAATGTCAAGGCTAGTTTTGATTTCAGGTTGAAGAACAATCCTTTGAAATTTTCCATGCCTGTGGTCAGAATTTTTGTATGACGCGTTTTTGAGTACTGAATTCAAATTTACATCAAATTGAAAAATTTACTATGGGAAATAATGTGAAAGTTCCAAAAGTTCAGGTTGGCCTTAATCTTTAAAATGTCAAGGCTAGTTTTGATTCCAGGTTGAAGAACAACCCTTTGACATTTTCCATGCCTGTGGTCAGAATTTTTGTATGACGCATTTTCGAGTACTGAATTATTCAAATTTACATCAAATTAAAAATGAGTATGGGAATTATTCAATAGCTCAATTCGGTATAATCTTTAAAATGTCAAGGCTAGTTTTGATTTCAGGTTGAAGAACAACCCTTTGACATTTTCCGTGCATGTGGTCAGAATTTTTGTATGACGCATTTTCGAGTACTGAATTATTCAAATTTACATCAAATTGAAAAATTTACTATGGGAAATAATGTGAAAGTACTAAAAGTCCAGGTTGGCCTTAATCTTTCAAATGTCAAGGCTAGTTTTGATTCCAGGTTGAAGAACAACCCTTTGACATTTTCCATGCCTGTGGTTAGAATTTTTGTATGACGCGTTTTTGAGTACTGAATTCAAATTTACATCAAATTGAAAAATTTACTATGGGAAATAATGTGAAAGTTCCAAAAGTTCAGGTTGGCCTTAATCTTTAAAATGTCAAGGCTAGTTTTGATTCCAGGTTGAAGGACAACCCTTTGACATTTTCCATGCCTGTGGTTAGAATTTTTGTATGACGCGTTTTTGAGTACTGAATTCAAATTTACATTAAATTGAAAAATTTACTTTGGGAAATAATGTGAAAGTTCCAAAAGTTCAGGTTGGCCTTAATCTTTAAAATGTCAAGGCTAGTTTTGATTCCAGGTTGAAGAACAACCCTTTGACATTTTCCATGCCTGTGGTCAGAATTTTTGTATGACGCATTTTCGAGTACTGAATTATTCAAATTTACATCAAATTAAAAATGAGTATGGGAATTATTCAATAGCTCAATTCGGTATAATCTTTAAAATGTCAAGGCTAGTTTTGATTTCAGGTTGAAGAACAACCCTTTGACATTTTCCGTGCATGTGGTCAGAATTTTTGTATGACGCATTTTCGAGTACTGAATTATTCAAATTTACATCAAATTGAAAAATTTACTATGGGAAATAATGTGAAAGTACTAAAAGTCCAGGTTGGCCTTATTCTTTAAAATGTCAAGGCTAGTTTTGATTCCAGGTTGAAGAACAACCCTTTGACATTTTCCATGCCTGTGGTCAGAATTTTTGTATGACGCATTTTCGAGTACTGAATTATTCAAATTTACATCAAATTAAAAATGAGTATGGGAATTATTCAATAGCTCAATTCGGTATAATCTTTAAAATGTCAAGGCTAGTTTTGATTTCAGGTTGAAGAACAACCCTTTGACATTTTCCGTGCATGTGGTCAGAATTTTTGTATGACGCATTTTCGAGTACTGAATTATTCAAATTTACATCAAATTGAAAAATTTACTATGGGAAATAATGTGAAAGTACTAAAAGTCCAGGTTGGCCTTAATCTTTCAAATGTCAAGGCTAGTTTTGATTCCAGGTTGAAGAACAACCCTTTGACATTTTCCATGCCTGTGGTTAGAATTTTTGTATGACGCGTTTTTGAGTACTGAATTCAAATTTACATCAAATTGAAAAATTTACTATGGGAAATAATGTGAAAGTTCCAAAAGTTCAGGTTGGCCTTAATCTTTAAAATGTCAAGGCTAGTTTTGATTCCAGGTTGAAGGACAACCCTTTGACATTTTCCATGCCTGTGGTTAGAATTTTTGTATGACGCGTTTTTGAGTACTGAATTCAAATTTACATTAAATTGAAAAATTTACTTTGGGAAATAATGTGAAAGTTCCAAAAGTTCAGGTTGGCCTTAATCTTTAAAATGTCAAGGCTAGTTTTGATTCCAGGTTGAAGAACAACCCTTTGACATTTTCCATGCCTGTGGTCAGAATTTTTGTATGACGCATTTTCGAGTACTGAATTATTCAAATTTACATCAAATTAAAAATGAGTATGGGAATTATTCAATAGCTCAATTCGGTATAATCTTTAAAATGTCAAGGCTAGTTTTGATTTCAGGTTGAAGAACAACCCTTTGACATTTTCCGTGCATGTGGTCAGAATTTTTGTATGACGCATTTTCGAGTACTGAATTATTCAAATTTACATCAAATTGAAAAACTACAATGTGATATACATATATTAAAGTACTAATAGCTTGAATCATTCAGTACTCGAAAATGCGTCATACAAAAATTCTGACCACAGGCATGGAAAATGTCAAAGGATTGTTCTTCAACCTGAAATCAAAACTAGCCTTGACATTTTAAAGAATAAGGCCAACCTGGACTTTTAGTACTTTCACATTATTTCCCATAGTAAATTTTTCAATTTGATGTAAATTTGAATAATTCAGTACTCGAAAATGCGTCATACAAAAATTCTGACCACATGCACGGAAAATGTCAAAGGGTTGTTCTTCAACCTGAAATCAAAACTAGCCTTGACATTTTAAAGATTATACCGAATTGAGCTATTGAATAATTCCCATACTCATTTTTAATTTGATGTAAATTTGAATAATTCAGTACTCGAAAATGCGTCATACAAAAATTCTGACCACAGGCATAGAAAATGTCAAAGGGTTGTTCTTCAACCTGGAATCAAAACTAGCCTTGACATTTTAAAGATTAAGGCCAACCTGGACTTATAGTGCTTTTACATTATTTCCCATAGTAAAATTTTCAATTTGATGTAAATTTGAATAATTCAGTACCTGAAAATGCGTCATACAAAAATTCTGACCACAGGCATGGAAAATGTCAAAGGGTTGTTCTTCAACCTGAAATCAAAACTAGCCTTGACATTTTAAAGATTATACCGAATTGAGCTATTGAATAATTCCCATACTCATTTTTAATTTGATGTAAATTTGAATAATTCAGTACTCGAAAATGCGTCATACAAAAATTCTGACCACGGGCATGGAAAATGTCAAAGGGTTGTTCTTCAACCTGGAATCAAAACTAGCCTTGACATTTTAAAGAATAAGGCCAACCTGGACTTTTAGTACTTTCACATTATTTCCCATAGTAAATTTTTCAATTTGATGTAAATTTGAATAATTCAGTACTCGAAAATGCGTCATACAAAAATTCTGACCACATGCACGGAAAATGTCAAAGGGTTGTTCTTCAACCTGAAATCAAAACTAGCCTTGACATTTTAAAGATTATACCGAATTGAGCTATTGAATAATTCCCATACTCATTTTTAATTTGATGTAAATTTGAATAATTCAGTACTCGAAAATGCGTCATACAAAAATTCTGACCACAGGCATGGAAAATGTCAAAGGGTTGTTCTTCAACCTGGAATCAAAACTAGCCTTGACATTTTAAAGATTAAGGCCAACCTGAACTTTTGGAACTTTCACATTATTTCCCATAGTAAATTTTTCAATTTGATGTAAATTTGAATTCAGTACTCAAAAACGCGTCATACAAAAATTCTAACCACAGGCATGGAAAATGTCAAAGGGTTGTTCTTCAACCTGGAATCAAAACTAGCCTTGACATTTTAAAGATTAAGGCCAACCTGGACTTTTAGTACTTTCACATTATTTCCCATAGTAAAATTTTCAATTAGATTTAAATTTGAATAATTCAGTACTCGAAAATGCGTCATACAAAAATTCTGACCACGGGCATGGAAAATATCAAAGGGTTGTTCTTCAACCTGAAATCAAAACTAGCCTTGACATTTTAAAGATTATACCGAATTGAGCTATTGAATAATTCCCATACTCATTTTTAATTTGATGTAAATTTGAATAATTCAGTACTCGAAAATGCGTCATACAAAAATTCTGACCACGGGCATGAAAAATATCAAAGGGTTGTTCTTCAACCTGAAATCAAAACTAGCCTTGACATTTTAAAGATTATACCGAATTGAGCTATTGAATAATTCCCATACTCATTTTTAATTTGATGTAAATTTGAATAATTCAGTACTCGAAAATGCGTCATACAAAAATTCTGACCACAGGCATGGAAAATGTCAAAGGGTTGTTCTTCAACCTGGAATCAAAACTAGCCTTGACATTTTAAAGATTAAGGCCAACCTGAACTTTTGGAACTTTCACATTATTTCCCATAGTAAATTTTTCAATTTGATGTAAATTTGAATTCAGTACTCAAAAACGCGTCATACAAAAATTCTAACCACAGGCATGGAAAATGTCAAAGGGTTGTTCTTCAACCTGGAATCAAAACTAGCCTTGACATTTTAAAGATTAAGGCCAACCTGGACTTTTAGTACTTTCACATTATTTCCCATAGTAAATTTTTCAATTTGATGTAAATTTGAATTCAGTACTCAAAAACGCGTCATACAAAAATTCTAACCACAGGCATGGAAAATGTCAAAGGGTTGTTCTTCAACCTGGAATCAAAACTAGCCTTGACATTTTAAAGATTAAGGCCAACCTGAACTTTTGGAACTTTCACATTATTTCCCATAGTAAATTTTTCAAATTTGAATTCAGTACTCAAAAACGCGTCATACAAAAATTCTAACCACAGGCATGGAAAATGTCAAAGGGTTGTTCTTCAACCTGGAATCAAAACTAGCCTTGACATTTTAAAGATTAAGGCCAACCTGAACTTTTGGAACTTTCACATTATTTCCCATAGTAAATTTTTCAATTTGATGTAAATTTGAAATCAGTACTCAAAAACGCGTCATACAAAAATTCTAACCACAGGCATGGAAAATGTCAAAGGGTTGTTCTTCAACCTGGAATCAAAACTAGCCTTGACATTTTAAAGATTAAGGCCAACCTGAACTTTTGGAACTTTTACATTATTTCCCATAGTAAATTTTTCAATTTGATGTAAATTTGAATTCAGTACTCAAAAACGCGTCATACAAAAATTCTAACCACAGGCATGGAAAATGTCAAAGGGTTGTTCTTCAACCTGGAATCAAAACTAGCCTTGACATTTTAAAGATTAAGGCCAACCTGGACTTTTAGTACTTTCACATTATTTCCCATAGTAAAATTTTCAATTTTATGTAAATTTGAATAATTCAGTACTCGAAAATGCGTCATACAAAAATTCTGACCACGGGCATGGAAAATATCAAAGGGTTGTTCTTCAACCTGAAATCAAAACTAGCCTTGACATTTTAAAGATTATACCGAATTGAGCTATTGAATAATTCCCATACTCATTTTTAATTTGATGTAAATTTGAATAATTCAGTACTCGAAAATGCGTCATACAAAAATTCTGACCACGGGCATGGAAAATGTCAAAGGGTTGTTCTTCAACCTGGAATTAAAACTAGCCTTGACATTTTAAAGATTATACCGAATTGAGCTATTGAATAATTCCCATACTCATTTTTAATTTGATGTAAATTTGAATAATTCAGTACTCGAAAATGCGTCATACAAAAATTCTGACCACGGGCATGGAAAATGTCAAAGGGTTGTACTTCAACCTGGAATCAAAACTAGCCTTGACATTTTAAAGAATAAGGCCAACCTGGACTTTTAGTACATTCACATTATTTCCCATAGTAAATTTTTCAATTTGATGTAAATTTGAATAATTCAGTACTCGAAAATGCGTCATACAAAAATTCTGACCACATGCACGGAAAATGTCAAAGGGTTGTTCTTCAACCTGGAATCAAAACTAGCCTTGACATTTTAAAGAATAAGGCCAACCTGGACTTTTAGTACTTTCACATTATTTCCCATAGTAAATTTTTCAATTTGATGTAAATTTGAATAATTCAGTACTCGAAAATGCGTCATACAAAAATTCTGACCACATGCACGGAAAATGTCAAAGGGTTGTTCTTCAACCTGAAATCAAAACTAGCCTTGACATTTTAAAGATTATACCGAATTGAGCTATTGAATAATTCCCATACTCATTTTTAATTTGATGTAAATTTGAATAATTCAGTACTCGAAAATGCGTCATACAAAAATTCTGACCACAGGCATGGAAAATGTCAAAGGGTTGTTCTTCAACCTGGAATCAAAACTAGCCTTGACATTTTAAAGATTAAGGCCAACCTGAACTTTTGGAACTTTCACATTATTTCCCATAGTAAATTTTTCAATTTGATGTAAATTTGAATTCAGTACTCAAAAACGCGTCATACAAAAATTCTAACCACAGGCATGGAAAATGTCAAAGGGTTGTTCTTCAACCTGGAATCAAAACTAGCCTTGACATTTTAAAGATTAAGGCCAACCTGAACTTTTGGAACTTTCACATTATTTCCCATAGTAAATTTTTCAATTTGATGTAAATTTGAATTCAGTACTCAAAAATGCGTCATACAAAAATTCTAACCACAGGCATGGAAAATGTCAAAGGGTTGTTCTTCAACCTGGAATCAAAACTAGCCTTGACATTTTAAAGATTAAGGCCAACCTGAACTTTTGGAACTTTCACATTATTTCCCATAGTAAATTTTTCAATTTGATTTAAATTTGAATTCAGTACTCAAAAACGCGTCATACAAAAATTCTAACCACAGGCATGGAAAATGTCAAAGGGTTGTTCTTCAACCTGGAATCAAAACTAGCCTTGACATTTTAAAGATTAAGGCCAACCTGGACTTTTAGTACTTTCACATTATTTCCCATAGTAAAATTTTCAATTTGATGTAAATTTGAATAATTCAGTACTCGAAAATGCGTCATACAAAAATTCTAACCACAGGCATGGAAAATGTCAAAGGGTTGTTCTTCAACCTGGAATCAAAACTAGCCTTGACATTTTAAAGATTAAGGCCAACCTGAACTTTTGGAACTTTCACATTATTTCCCATAGTAAATTTTTCAATTTGATTTAAATTTGAATTCAGTACTCAAAAACGCGTCATACAAAAATTCTAACCACAGGCATGGAAAATGTCAAAGGGTTGTTCTTCAACCTGGAATCAAAACTAGCCTTGACATTTTAAAGATTAAGGCCAACCTGGACTTTTAGTACTTTCACATTATTTCCCATAGTAAAATTTTCAATTTGATGTAAATTTGAATAATTCAGTACTCGAAAATGCGTCATACAAAAATTCTGACCACGGGCATGGAAAATGTCAAAGGGTTGTTCTTCAACCTGGAATTAAAACTAGCCTTGACATTTTAAAGATTATACCGAATTGAGCTATTGAATAATTCCCATACTCATTTTTAATTTGATGTAAATTTGAATAATTCAGTACTCGAAAATGCGTCATACAAAAATTCTGACCACATGCACGGAAAATGTCAAAGGGTTGTTCTTCAACCTGGAATCAAAACTAGCCTTGACATTTTAAAGAATAAGGCCAACCTGGACTTTTAGTACTTTCACATTATTTCCCATAGTAAATTTTTCAATTTGATGTAAATTTGAATAATTCAGTACTCGAAAATGCGTCATACAAAAATTCTGACCACATGCACGGAAAATGTCAAAGGGTTGTTCTTCAACCTGAAATCAAAACTAGCCTTGACATTTTAAAGATTATACCGAATTGAGCTATTGAATAATTCCCATACTCATTTTTAATTTGATGTAAATTTGAATAATTCAGTACTCGAAAATGCGTCATACAAAAATTCTGACCACAGGCATGGAAAATGTCAAAGGGTTGTTCTTTAACCTGGAATCAAAACTAGCCTTGACATTTTAAAGATTAAGGCCAACCTGAACTTTTGGAACTTTCACATTATTTCCCATAGTAAATTTTTCAATTTGATGTAAATTTGAATTCAGTACTCAAAAACGCGTCATACAAAAATTCTAACCACAGGCATGGAAAATGTCAAAGGGTTGTTCTTCAACCTGGAATCAAAACTAGCCTTGACATTTTAAAGATTAAGGCCAACCTGAACTTTTGGAACTTTCACATTATTTCCCATAGTAAATTTTTCAATTTGATGTAAATTTGAATTCAGTACTCAAAAACGCGTCATACAAAAATTCTAACCACAGGCATGGAAAATGTCAAAGGGTTGTTCTTCAACCTGGAATCAAAACTAGCCTTGACATTTGAAAGATTAAGGCCAACCTGGACTTTTAGTACTTTCACATTATTTCCCATAGTAAAATTTTCAATTTGATGTAAATTTGAATAATTCAGTACTCGAAAATGCGTCATACAAAAATTCTGACCACGGGCATGGAAAATGTCAAAGGGTTGTTCTTCAACCTGGAATTAAAACTAGCCTTGACATTTTAAAGATTATACCGAATTGAGCTATTGAATAATTCCCATACTCATTTTTAATTTGATGTAAATTTGAATAATTCAGTACTCGAAAATGCGTCATACAAAAATTCTGACCACGGGCATGGAAAATGTCAAAGGGTTGTTCTTTAACCTGGAATCAAAACTAGCCTTGACATTTTAAAGATTATACCGAATTGAGCTATTGAATAATTCCCATACTCATTTTTAATTTGATGTAAATTTGAATAATTCAGTACTCGAAAATGCGTCATACAAAAATTCTGACCACATGCACGGAAAATGTCAAAGGGTTGTTCTTCAACCTGGAATCAAAACTAGCCTTGACGTTTTAAAGAATAAGGCCAACCTGGACTTTTAGTACTTTCACATTATTTCCCAAAGTAAATTTTTCAATTTGATGTAAATTTGAATAATTCAGTACTCGAAAATGCGTCATACAAAAATTCTGACCACATGCACGGAAAATGTCAAAGGGTTGTTCTTCAACCTGAAATCAAAACTAGCCTTGACATTTTAAAGATTATACCGAATTGAGCTATTGAATAATTCCCATACTCATTTTTAATTTGATGTAAATTTGAATAATTCAGTACTCGAAAATGCGTCATACAAAAATTCTGACCACAGGCATGGAAAATGTCAAAGGGTTGTTCTTCAACCTGGAATCAAAACTAGCCTTGACATTTTAAAGATTAAGGCCAACCTGAACTTTTGGAACTTTCACATTATTTCCCATAGTAAATTTTTCAATTTGATGTAAATTTGAATTCAGTACTCAAAAACGCGTCATACAAAAATTCTAACCACAGGCATGGAAAATGTCAAAGGGTTGTTCTTCAACCTGGAATCAAAACTAGCCTTGACATTTTAAAGATTAAGGCCAACCTGAACTTTTGGAACTTTCACATTATTTCCCATAGTAAATTTTTCAATTTGATGTAAATTTGAATTCAGTACTCAAAAACGCGTCATACAAAAATTCTGACCACAGGCATGGAAAATGTCAAAGGGTTGTTCTTCAACCTGGAATCAAAACTAGCCTTGACATTTGAAAGATTAAGGCCAACCTGGACTTTTAGTACTTTCACATTATTTCCCATAGTAAAATTTTCAATTTGATGTAAATTTGAATAATTCAGTACTCGAAAATGCGTCATACAAAAATTCTGACCACGGGCATGGAAAATGTCAAAGGGTTGTTCTTCAACCTGGAATTAAAACTAGCCTTGACATTTTAAAGATTATACCGAATTGAGCTATTGAATAATTCCCATACTCATTTTTAATTTGATGTAAATTTGAATAATTCAGTACTCGAAAATGCGTCATACAAAAATTCTGACCACAGGCATGGAAAATGTCAAAGGATTGTTCTTCAACCTGAAATCAAAACTAGCCTTGACATTTTAAAGATTAAGGCCAACCTGAACTTTTAGAACTTTCACATTATTTCCCATAGTAAATTTTTCTATTTGATGTAAATTTGAATAATTCAGTACTCGAAAATGCGTCATACAAAAATTCTGACCACGGGCATGGAAAATGTCAAAGGGTTGTTCTTCAACCTGGAATTAAAACTAGCCTTGACATTTTAAAGATTATACCGAACTGAGCTATTGAATAATTCCCATACTCATTTTTAATTTGATGTAAATTTGAATAATTCAGTACTCGAAAATGCGTCATACAAAAATTCTGACCACAGGCATGGAAAATGTCAAAGGATTGTTCTTCAACCTGAAATCAAAACTAGCCTTGACATTTTAAAGATTAAGGCCAACCTGAACTTTTAGAACTTTCACATTATTTCCCATAGTAAATTTTTCTATTTGATGTAAATTTGAATAATTCAGTACTCGAAAATGCGTCATACAAAAATTCTGACCACAGGCATGGAAAATGTCAAAGGGTTGTTCTTCAACCTGGAATCAAAACTAGCCTTGACATTTTAAAGATTAAGGCCAACCTGAACTTTTGGAACTTTCACATTATTTCCCATAGTAAATTTTTCAATTTGATGTAAATTTGAATTCAGTACTCAAAAACGCGTCATACAAAAATTCTAACCACAGGCATGGAAAATGTCAAAGGGTTGTTCTTCAACCTGGAATCAAAACTAGCCTTGACATTTGAAAGATTAAGGCCAACCTGGACTTTTAGTACTTTCACATTATTTCCCATAGTAAATTTTTCAATTTGATGTAAATTTGAATTCAGTACTCAAAAACGCGTCATACAAAAATTCTAACCACAGGCATGGAAAATGTCAAAGGGTTGTTCTTCAACCTGGAATCAAAACTAGCCTTGACATTTTAAAGATTAAGGCCAACCTGAACTTTTGGAACTTTCACATTATTTCCCATAGTAAATTTTTCAAATTTGAATTCAGTACTCAAAAACGCGTCATACAAAAATTCTAACCACAGGCATGGAAAATGTCAAAGGGTTGTTCTTCAACCTGGAATCAAAACTAGCCTTGACATTTTAAAGATTAAGGCCAACCTGAACTTTTGGAACTTTCACATTATTTCCCATAGTAAATTTTTCAATTTGATGTAAATTTGAAATCAGTACTCAAAAACGCGTCATACAAAAATTCTAACCACAGGCATGGAAAATGTCAAAGGGTTGTTCTTCAACCTGGAATCAAAACTAGCCTTGACATTTTAAAGATTAAGGCCAACCTGAACTTTTGGAACTTTTACATTATTTCCCATAGTAAATTTTTCAATTTGATGTAAATTTGAATTCAGTACTCAAAAACGCGTCATACAAAAATTCTAACCACAGGCATGGAAAATGTCAAAGGGTTGTTCTTCAACCTGGAATCAAAACTAGCCTTGACATTTTAAAGATTAAGGCCAACCTGGACTTTTAGTACTTTCACATTATTTCCCATAGTAAAATTTTCAATTTGATGTAAATTTGAATAATTCAGTACTCGAAAATGCGTCATACAAAAATTCTGACCACGGGCATGGAAAATATCAAAGGGTTGTTCTTCAACCTGAAATCAAAACTAGCCTTGACATTTTAAAGATTATACCGAATTGAGCTATTGAATAATTCCCATACTCATTTTTAATTTGATGTAAATTTGAATAATTCAGTACTCGAAAATGCGTCATACAAAAATTCTGACCACATGCACGGAAAATGTCAAAGGGTTGTTCTTCAACCTGGAATCAAAACTAGCCTTGACATTTTAAAGAATAAGGCCAACCTGGACTTTTAGTACTTTCACATTATTTCCCATAGTAAATTTTTCAATTTGATGTAAATTTGAATAATTCAGTACTCGAAAATGCGTCATACAAAAATTCTGACCACATGCACGGAAAATGTCAAAGGGTTGTTCTTCAACCTGAAATCAAAACTAGCCTTGACATTTTAAAGATTATACCGAATTGAGCTATTGAATAATTCCCATACTCATTTTTAATTTGATGTAAATTTGAATAATTCAGTACTCGAAAATGCGTCATACAAAAATTCTGACCACAGGCATGGAAAATGTCAAAGGGTTGTTCTTCAACCTGGAATCAAAACTAGCCTTGACATTTTAAAGATTAAGGCCAACCTGAACTTTTGGAACTTTCACATTATTTCCCATAGTAAATTTTTCAATTTGATGTAAATTTGAATTCAGTACTCAAAAACGCGTCATACAAAAATTCTAACCACAGGCATGGAAAATGTCAAAGGGTTGTTCTTCAACCTGGAATCAAAACTAGCCTTGACATTTTAAAGATTAAGGCCAACCTGAACTTTTGGAACTTTCACATTATTTCCCATAGTAAATTTTTCAATTTGATGTAAATTTGAATTCAGTACTCAAAAACGCGTCATACAAAAATTCTAACCACAGGCATGGAAAATGTCAAAGGGTTGTTCTTCAACCTGGAATCAAAACTAGCCTTGACATTTGAAAGATTAAGGCCAACCTGGACTTTTAGTACTTTCACATTATTTCCCATAGTAAAATTTTCAATTTGATGTAAATTTGAATAATTCAGTACTCGAAAATGCGTCATACAAAAATTCTGACCACGGGCATGGAAAATGTCAAAGGGTTGTTCTTCAACCTGGAATTAAAACTAGCCTTGACATTTTAAAGATTATACCGAATTGAGCTATTGAATAATTCCCATACTCATTTTTAATTTGATGTAAATTTGAATAATTCAGTACTCGAAAATGCGTCATACAAAAATTCTGACCACAGGCATGGAAAATGTCAAAGGATTGTTCTTCAACCTGAAATCAAAACTAGCCTTGACATTTTAAAGATTAAGGCCAACCTGAACTTTTAGAACTTTCACATTATTTCCCATAGTAAATTTTTCTATTTGATGTAAATTTGCATAATTCAGTACTCGAAAATGCGTCATACAAAAATTCTGACCACGGGCATGGAAAATGTCAAAGGGTTGTTCTTTAACCTGGAATCAAAACTAGCCTTGACATTTTAAAGATTATACCGAATTGAGCTATTGAATAATTCCCATACTCATTTTTAATTTGATGTAAATTTGAATAATTCAGTACTCGAAAATGCGTCATACAAAAATTCTGACCACAGGCATGGAAAATGTCAAAGGGTTGTTCTTCAACCTGGAATCAAAACTAGCCTTGACATTTTAAAGATTAAGGCCAACCTGAACTTTTGGAACTTTCACATTATTTCCCATAGTAAATTTTTCAATTTGATGTAAATTTGAATTCAGTACTCAAAAACGCGTCATACAAAAATTCTAACCACAGGCATGGAAAATGTCAAAGGGTTGTTCTTCAACCTGGAATCAAAACTAGCCTTGACATTTTAAAGATTAAGGCCAACCTGAACTTTTGGAACTTTCACATTATTTCCCATAGTAAATTTTTCAATTTGATGTAAATTTGAATTCAGTACTCAAAAACGCGTCATACAAAAATTCTGACCACAGGCATGGAAAATGTCAAAGGGTTGTTCTTCAACCTGGAATCAAAACTAGCCTTGACATTTGAAAGATTAAGGCCAACCTGGACTTTTAGTACTTTCACATTATTTCCCATAGTAAAATTTTCAATTTGATGTAAATTTGAATAATTCAGTACTCGAAAATGCGTCATACAAAAATTCTGACCACGGGCATGGAAAATATCAAAGGGTTGTTCTTCAACCTGAAATCAAAACTAGCCTTGACATTTTAAAGATTATACCGAATTGAGCTATTGAATAATTCCCATACTCATTTTTAATTTGATGTAAATTTGAATAATTCAGTACTCGAAAATGCGTCATACAAAAATTCTGACCACATGCACGGAAAATGTCAAAGGGTTGTTCTTCAACCTGGAATCAAAACTAGCCTTGACATTTTAAAGAATAAGGCCAACCTGGACTTTTAGTACTTTCACATTATTTCCCATAGTAAATTTTTCAATTTGATGTAAATTTGAATTCAGTACTCAAAAACGCGTCATACAAAAATTCTAACCACAGGCATGGAAAATGTCAAAGGGTTGTTCTTCAACCTGGAATCAAAACTAGCCTTGACATTTTAAAGATTAAGGCCAACCTGAACTTTTGGAACTTTCACATTATTTCCCATAGTAAATTTTTCAATTTGATGTAAATTTGAATTCAGTACTCAAAAACGCGTCATACAAAAATTCTAACCACAGGCATGGAAAATGTCAAAGGGTTGTTCTTCAACCTGGAATCAAAACTAGCCTTGACATTTTAAAGATTATACCGAATTGAGCTATTGAATAATTCCCATACTCATTTTTAATTTGATGTAAATTTGAATAATTCAGTACTCGAAAATGCGTCATATAAAAATTCTGACCACATGCACGGAAAATGTCAAAGGGTTGTTCTTCAACCTGAAATCAAAACTAGCCTTGACATTTTAAAGATTATACCGAATTGAGCTATTGAATAATTCCCATACTCATTTTTAATTTGATGTAAATTTGAATAATTCAGTACTCGAAAATGCGTCATACAAAAATTCTGACCACAGGCATGGAAAATGTCAAAGGGTTGTTCTTCAACCTGGAATCAAAACTAGCCTTGACATTTTAAAGATTAAGGCCAACCTGAACTTTTGGAACTTTCACATTATTTCCCATAGTAAATTTTTCAATTTGATGTAAATTTGAATTCAGTACTCAAAAACGCGTCATACAAAAATTCTAACCACAGGCATGGAAAATGTCAAAGGGTTGTTCTTCAACCTGGAATCAAAACTAGCCTTGACATTTTAAAGATTAAGGCCAACCTGAACTTTTGGAACTTTCACATTATTTCCCATAGTAAATTTTTCAATTTGATGTAAATTTGAATTCAGTACTCAAAAACGCGTCATACAAAAATTCTAACCACAGGCATGGAAAATGTCAAAGGGTTGTTCTTCAACCTGGAATCAAAACTAGCCTTGACATTTGAAAGATTAAGGCCAACCTGGACTTTTAGTACTTTCACATTATTTCCCATAGTAAAATTTTCAATTTGATGTAAATTTGAATAATTCAGTACTCGAAAATGCGTCATACAAAAATTCTGACCACGGGCATGGAAAATGTCAAAGGGTTGTTCTTCAACCTGGAATTAAAACTAGCCTTGACATTTTAAAGATTATACCGAATTGAGCTATTGAATAATTCCCATACTCATTTTTAATTTGATGTAAATTTGAATAATTCAGTACTCGAAAATGCGTCATACAAAAATTCTGACCACAGGTATGGAAAATGTCAAAGGATTGTTCTTCAACCTGGAATCAAAACTAGCCTTGACATTTGAAAGATTAAGGCCAACCTGAACTTTTAGAACTTTCACATTATTTCCCATAGTAAATTTTTCTATTTGATGTAAATTTGAATAATTCAGTACTCGAAAATGCGTCATACAAAAATTCTGACCACGGGCATGGAAAATGTCAAAGGGTTGTTCTTTAACCTGGAATCAAAACTAGCCTTGACATTTTAAAGATTATACCGAATTGAGCTATTGAATAATTCCCATACTCATTTTTAAATTGATGTAAATTTGAATAATTCAGTACTCGAAAATTTTATATACTATGATTATTACAATATTTTAATTTTAATTTTAATTTAAAATAAATATTATGAAATATTTTGAATTTTTTTTTTATTTCATGATTTGTTTATTGTTGTCTAATACACAATTCATTGTTTTAGTACAAAAAACAAATTATCCAAGATACAAACCACTAGAGCTCCCAGTGTCAATTTCGTGCTAACTTTTCGTGCTAACTTCCCACCGGTCCGAAATTTCCAAATTACTAATTATCAAAACTCTTGAATTTCTGTATTTAAATTTTCTAGATTTTCAAAACTTTAAATTCGAAATTTCCAAAATTTATAAAACTTTTTGAATCTACATTTGACAATTTTCGTATCTTCCAATATCGGTTTCAAAATTTCTTGGCTTCTTTCTATTTAAGATCGATTCACGATCTTGTAACAATATGCTACGAACGCCTCACACTTAAACCAATGCCATCGATATTCTCGAGTATAAACCATTTGATAGTGAAAAATTAAAAGGTATTCCTTTGCTTCTTCTGTCTCAGCCATAAATCATCTACCTGCAAATTTAAATATTACAAAAGTACTGACATTTATATTTCAATTGTAATTGTTACAAAAGTATTGACATTTATATTTCAATTTAAACTGAACATTTAACTAATATACGCGAATTTTAATGATTTAATTGCCAATACGAGCCGGTATTACAGGTTTCTATCCTTTTGACAAAATCTATCATCACATAAATAAATACACATAGGCACAAAGAAGTACAGCCAATGCTGTCAAATAGTACGAGTTGGCTGACCAATTAAGTCGAATCTAAAAGCAATGGTTATTAGTGTCCCAACAGTTGCACTATATTCAATCATGCTTCCAAACTTCAAATTGGATGTCCTACCTTCATTCCGGTTTGTAGCACATCTATATCAATTTTATTATGAGTCATACATTGAAAATCTGATGACCGACTACATTATGAATAACGGAGTGTATGTATTTCGTTAGTATCTGGTTCTTGAGGTTGAAAGTGGAGAAAAACTATAAAACTATAAACTAAAACTACATCCGATGGAGGGATTTGGCCGCCTTAACCATTCTCCTCCAAACAGTTCAATCCACTGCAAGAGAACGCCAGGCACGATGACCGAGTGTTATTAGGTCCCTCTCGACGTCGTCCATCCACCGGGTAGGTGGTCTCCCGCGAGGCCCTACTTTCGTTGGTGCCGACTCTAAGTTTGGTGGTCCGATTTTGCGAACGATGAACGTGTCCGAGCCATCTAATCCTTGCCGATTTCATGAATCCGATGATGTCAACTTTATCGAGATCATTTCTGATCTCGTGATTCATACGCATCCTGTAGGTGGCTCTTGGGACCGAGATTTTTACGAATTATTTTACGCTCAGTAACAGCAAGTGTTTTGATGTTTTACGCTGTTAGTGTCCAAGACTTGCAACCACAGGTGATAGATAACTGGCCTTATCAGCGTTTTGTAGATGTCCTGTTTTACTTTGCACGATGTATTTTTCTAGCACCATCCTCAGAGTGAAAATTTGATCGATATAACCTTGTGGTTAAGCCAAAACTTTGTGGCTAGTACTTAACAGAGCTATAATGCGGTAGTTGTTGCAGTATAACCGGTCTCCCTTTTTATGAAGCGGACAGATAAAAGCTGTCTTCCACTCTTGGGGATGTCTTCCGTAGAAAAAAAATTATTGATATGAGCTCAAAGTTAAGTTGACGTGGTCGCTTTTTTACGGCACACTTAGACCAGTGTTGGTCCGTTGTGATACCACCTCCATTCACACACACATTCATTCAACTCATTCATTCATTCAACTCATTCACCCTCATTCACACATTTTTTACAGTGAACCACCTGCGCAATGCATAGCTCCATGTCACCCTGTACAGTGACATATGGAAGGTGGGTCGGCCCTTGGGTTCTAAATTCCAACTGCGGTTTAGATGTATAGTTTCGATTAGTCATCCCCCCGTTCGTCAGCGAGATGAAAAATCCCTTAAAACACATCCCCGTCTTTGTTGGGATTCGAACCCGGTACCTCCCGATCCAAACGTCGCAGCTTTAACCACTGCGCTATTTGCTCGGTTGATATGAGCTCAAATATGCGGTAAAACCAATAGTATCCGCCATGCGTTGCAGATACCATCCTCACCAGGTCTCTTGTCATTTTTCATCTGAGCTATCACGTTCCGTAGGTTGTTGCTCGGAAGGTAGTGCCTCATTGTTTAGAAGTGATGAAAAATACGTCCGCCATACTTCGAGGACGGTTTTAGTGTCCATCAATAATTCACGAATAGCGCTGCTACGCGGATGAAAGTCGGTAGCTATAGTTGTTTTATGCAGCGATATCTATCTCTCATGCCATTCTCGTTTCTTTTGTCTGCATAGCTGATTGGAAATTTTCCTTGCAGTCATGTAGGCGTTGTGAGATTGTTTGGTTCTTTGAGATAGATTTCGTTGACAAGCGCGATTTTTCTCCCTTATGCCATCTAGACAATCATCGTCCAACCAAAGATTTTTAGGTCTGGATGGAGTTCGGCCTATGGTGGACGTTGAGGCATCGCTAACCGCCGGTTTGATGATGTCCCACTGTTCTTGAACGGAGTCAGGAAGTGGATTATCTTTCAAGATTCCCGATAAAGTAGTCTCGAAGGCGCTCCTGGTAACTTTGTTGTTCAATGTCGCTGTGTTCCAACGAGTGATACCCTGAAAACAATGATTGTAGTGGTGGAGAAACGAAATTTTATTTCAGCAACTATACCAGTTCTAATGTCATTGAGGCATATGAGGCTAGCAAAATGACTTTTGGACAAGAGGACGTGGTCGATTTGGTTCAAAGTTGTCCCGTCGTTAGATTTCCATGTGGCTTTATGGCTGAGTTTATGTGAGAAGTATGTGTTGGCGACCGCCAAGTTTTAGAGCAGAGTTAGCTCTGTGATGCTCGTCTCATTGTTGTTTGAGGTAGGGTGCAAGGAGTTTGGGTCCGATGGTGCTACGATAAGTGCTGCCCGCATGTAATGTTAACGTGACGCCCTTGAAACTTGAGTGCACAAATCCGATTGTTGACAGGGATAAAATCAGTCACGAATTGCCGACATCGGTTGCAAATCAAGAAACCAACGCCGAATTCATGTTTATTCATGTTATTGCTACGGCAAAGTGTTAGTCCGTAGGGACTGTAATCGACGGTATCGTTGACAAATAGTCTTGTTTCCTGCAGCCCTATGAGTTCGAGCTCATAGTTAGATACTTGTTGGAAGAGTTACCTACTCCTGTAACAGAGTAGTTTCTAGCAACTCAAAAAGTGTTGGAATAAAAATAATTTGCCAGCTACCACTTACGGATACAGCCAAGTTTATATGCGGGAAGTGGGAACAGATTTTCAGGAACAGTGTATGTCATTATGCATATAAATATTTATGAGTAAAAGGAACTTAAGAAAGTTATTTTATGTTATGGCTTTCAGATGAAAACTATGCGCTTATAAGACTATAAATTGTCATCAGGTTCACTAAATTAATGCACAAGCCAAACAAATTTCCGGCCAATCGATTTTAATATATTTAAATAACAACAACCGTGTTCAGAATACTGCTTCTTCTATAAATGGAATTTATTTTTTTTGATGTTTTTGTAAATAATTTGTGTTTACAAGTAGGATTTTCGAAGTATTTTCATTTATAGAAAAAAAAACACTTAACTGTAAAATGAAGGATGCTTTTAGGTTTCCAAGAAAATTTAAACGCCCATATACACATATTACATGATATTTTGAGCCAGCAACCAATTTATCATATAATAAATTCAATATGCTAAATCGAAATGTACCCCGCAACAAAGTCAAATACATTAAATACTTTACCAGCGAGATTTTAATACGTCATATGGACCTACGTCCTACATATGATGTGATGTAAATTAAGTTGAAAACTTTTCTATATATCCTTAATTGAACTGTGACATTCGCATATACTCGCCTATACGCAGTATATAAAGGGACGAGAGGTACGCGGTACAAATTCGTTTGTCTTATTTAACGCACATCTCTATATATTCACCACCTACCTAATATTTTCCTTATTGCTTTCCTTTCGAAATAGTTCCGTTTTTTTTTACATTTTTGTGAGCTTCTTTTGGTTTTTATTTTATTTACGATACACCGTATACCTGCACAAGCTTAGTCATAACAACGCGTGATGCGCATGACTCGGAAAATTTCCCTGTATTTTTCTCCATCCCAAATCGGTCTCCTCGATTTTCATACCAAACACGAATTTAAATTTGGATATTTCGGGAAATCCGCACTAAATAAAATATGAAAGAGAGTGAGTGAGAAATATATGATTTTGGCCAACAAGTGTTTTCCGTACAAAAACCCACCAACCTACATTCATATTTGGTTTTTGGCTGCATATACTCGTATATTTTCATGTATATGCGGAAATGCAACAATTTACCAGAACTACAACATAAAACGAAAAATTACGCTCTATAATTATTACATCCAATTTGGCTTTCGTTCAAAAAAAAAAAATTCTTGAGCTTTGCAAAATAATGTCACAAACACAAAAGTTTTTCGGGAGGCTTTTTTATGTCGTTCGATATAAATAATATTGTAGGAGGTTAGTTTCATGTATAAAACATTAGTTTTTATGAGTGTTGGAATTTATTTAGAGCAACAAGTTTTTTTTTCATTTTGTTTTTCGTCTATAGTGGTTTTTAAAGCTTTTACGCCGATAATTGTGTTTTTTATCGTCTCAATTTCAATATGTACATAATGTAATTGTTCGGCGTAATGGAACTTAAATTTATTCGACAATAAATAATGTAATCGAAATAAATCAAAAAATTAATTGATTTTCCAATTTTTATTGGTGGTTTAATGAGCTTAAAGCTTATTAATTATCGTGAAATCGATAATATATTGTGTCATGTTATGCTTGAATTCATTCATTTGATTATTGATTTTATGTATATCAAACCAACATATTTTTTTTTTTTTTTGTTGATTTAAAATATTTTTATGTTTTATGCTTCAAGATCAGTGAACTTTTGAAATATAATTTAATCGTTTTTGTTTGTTTTTTTTTTTTTTCATTTTGAATGAAAATAAAATTAAATTTGAATTAATTTTTGGAAAATAAATTTGTTTTTCCGTGGAAAGGTGCAGGGGGTGTGGAAGAATAATTTAATGCGAATTATTATTGAGATGTTTGTGTATATACGTAATTTTGTGATGAGAAATTATGTTGTGTGTGATTACGTGAATTATTAATTTTTTATGGTGTAATTGATTTGTTATGAACATTATTTGGTTAAGCTGTAAGCTTAAAATTGTTGACCGCGTGGTGCTTTCACGTTTGATATTGGCAGGTGGCCTGTTTGGCCCTTCTCACGGTTACAATTATTTTTTATGGAGTATTTCTCATCGGTGAGTTTAGGCAGTGAAGTTCTTATACATTTATCCGCACTGGGTTAAAAATGATGAAATGGGAAAATAATTTCTCGTATACAGTACTATATTATTGTGATCTTTGCATTGCCCCAAAATTAACGCAAGATTTGAATTAAATAGAAAACACAGTTTTTAGTCTTCCAGATTGAGATTTTTTTTATTGAATCATAAAATACATAGGATAGGGTTATTTATGGAATATCACATCGGGCAAATGGCCTCCACAGCTTTGCTGGCACATACGCACTCTTTTATCGAAATTCTCCATGACCTTTTTACATAAATGTGGCTGAATTTCGTTAATGCGGTGTTTAATTTCTTCCTGTAATGCACGAGTGGTTGTGGGCTTGTTGACATAGCCCTTTGACTTCAAATAACCCCATAAAATGAAATTTAATGGTGTTAAATCGAGAAATGAGAGAGTACACGACTAGGAAATGTCTCATGCAGTAATTAAATTGTTTCACGGGCTGTATCGTATGTGGCACCATCTTGTTGAACCCACATTTCGTCTATGTCAATATCATTGGACCTCCAGCCCAAAATCCGCACCAAAGAGTGACACGCTGTGGATGTATTTGTTTTTCGACAATCACTTGTGGTTTCTCCGTACCACAAATGCGGCAATTTTGACGATTAACAAAGCCATCAAGGTGAAAATGTGCTTCATCGCTTAGGATGATTTTGCTCGAAAAATCAGCATCCACTTGTTGATGGTCAATAATCCATTCACCGAACTCTCTTCGCTGTGCATGGTCATTAGGCTTCAGTTGTTGTTATAATTGAATTTTGTAAGCGTGAAGACACAGATCTTTAGTGAGTATACGCTGCAGAGTGCTTCTTGAAATTTGCTATTCTGGTCCACGACGCCGAATTTATGTTTCTGGATTTTCACCAACATTCTTAAGCACTGTTTCAATATTGACATTTAAACGGCTTGTTTTTGGACAACCGGTGTTTTAAGCGTCTTCAACTGATCCGATCTTCTTGAATTTTTCAATTAATCTCTTAACAGTTGTGGCTGCCAAACTTTCATTATTTTTGAGATATTCTTCAATAATGAAAATACGTTGTTCTATCGTGTAACGCCACATTTTTATTGACCCTAACTTCTCAGCTGTGAAATTTTATTTTTTTTGGGGTTGCCAACACTTTACTGCACAAATGGCGGCAAATTCAAATGTTGCGTTAATTTTGAGACACCCTTTACAACCAGTATATACGACACCATGAAATTCTCTAAAAATGTAAGTACCCAACTAACTACTTTATTCTAAGTCATTTTTTTGGAACCATCCAGCGATGATGGTCATTAGGATCTCAGTTTGGTTTCTTTATAAAATTTAAATTCGAATAAATTCAAAATAGAATTATATACTGTCTGCCTGGAATCAAATTTGTTGACTAAACTACATACTATGCACTACCACGCGATTAACGAAATTTTTTTTCGCGATGTTATATTCAGTAAAGGCCCCTGTGCCTGAGGGGCACTTACATGTTTCGTAAATCTAAATTGCACGAACATGCTTTCCTAGAATACCTCCACCGTATCCTTTGCTTATTGTAGGAGGCGACTAAACGGTTGGATGGCTGGGGTGACGAGAAACTACAAGAAAATCGGATGCCGCCAAGAAAACACCAAACTGATGAACCCGGTCCACAAAAGTTAGCCAGCAGCTAGGTCCGTACTCCCGACACGAAACTGCGACCAATACATCTGAGACATGGACACATCCTCGCGGAACTTCCCGCAGCCAAATTTACCATGTGTTAGTTTCTAAAGGGTGGGCTCAGATTGTGCGAAGATATGATAGCCTATCGGTCAGCAACCAAATACGAAAGCAACGCTAATCGCTTGGTCGCAACAAAGCTACGATGGAAGTTTTCGTACAAGTCTGCGTTAATTTTAGCGATTGAACTCGAATGAACCAGTTAAAATAGGTCATCCAGATTACATTGAATTATGAAAATTATATATTTTTAATTATGGAAATATAATAATTTAAAACTTTTCGAACCTTACTAAATTTTTTGAGAATATAAGTTAGATTAAAATACATTGAATAATATTTTAAAACTGTCGCCGTCCATATCGTATTGTTCTCATTAAGTAATCTGGTCAACGTTTAGAATTAATTTAGAAAATCACACTATGAATTGTCTACATTATTGACGTTGACTATACGTTGTCGATATTGTCTATGTTGTCTATACGAGTTAGAGAATCAGATTTGACAAACAAATAATGCAGTACATAAAAACAAATTCTGTTGAATTGTAATTTCCCGCGAGCCCTTTAGCAAAACAACATTCGATTTTCTTTCCTGTCCTATGCAGAGAAAAACCAATAGCTCTGCTTGGCATACTATTAAAATAATCTTACAGGTAATAGGTATTTATACCATTCCAAGTGATAAAATTTTGAAATCGTTACCAATTACCTCAACATAAAATATGCTCAAGCTATTCTTCTCGAATGATGAAAGCATTATTACCTACTTTGGTTGTCATGATTGTTGTTAGCAGGCCATCGAAGAGAAGGCATTTTGATGCGGTACCTGTTCGAATTTGTATAGAACATGCAAATTTGGGTCACGTCACTCGCCAAACCGTTATTTCGTATTATAAGCATTATACGGGAGACAGCGGCGACACTGCCATCGAAATCAAAGATTATATCTTCAAATTCAACTCATTGCTTGAGTTCAAACAGTTGCGTAACAAATCTACTCGAAATACTTTTAAAATTATAACTAAAGTGTGATTCAACTAGAACTTATCTGGAATTTTACTTAAAAAATCCACTCAACATAATTCATTAGTTATTCAAATACAAACACGATTAAACGTAATTTAAAACGCACTCAACTTTTGTTCATCTTCAGCTGAAATATTAATTTATATTTAACTCTAAATTGAAATTAAAACTTTACTCAAACTCATATACCCGAAATTATAATTCAAAATCTATACGCAAACTCATAAATAACACAAAGTATTTTTTTCAACCAATGTTTGATTTTTAACTCAATTTAAAATTTAAAGTGCACTCAAATTTTGTTGATAACTTTCTTTATTTTCACTAATACAATTCAAATAAAAAACCATTAAAGATTTTGGCTCAAATTCATAATAGAATTCTATTCTGGAATTTCGACTCAAAATATAGATACTTCAAAGCGTCTGCAAATTCAAATTTATGATTTAAATTGAACTCAAATAATCTATAAATCGCGTTTTAAAATTTTACTCAACTGCAGGTACAAAATGTACACTAAATTTACCTAAAAAATTCCACTCAAAATATATAATTTAACACCTACAAAAATTCAAAAAAATTTGAACAGCAGACTATTTTCCTCTACCCATGATTTCAAGGAGTGATTTTCGTTTTCTAATTTCTCCTCGGTAACTCTTTTTACGTGCTCGGTAATCTGGGCAACCGTTATAGAGCAAATCTATAGCCGCATGTAGATCTAGGCCTTGACACGATACCTAACGCCGTTTCTTAGGGGATGCTATTTTAATTATGAATTTTTCTCACTCTATATGTTGGCTTGGGTTACGGTGGCAATCCAAGAAGAAATGTACAGTCATAAACTAGTCCATAGTCATACCACAATTTTTATTTTCTATTAATTGAAATTATTTTGAGCTGTGCCAAACTGTTGGGAACTTCTGACGTCCTACTGTAGGAAGTCAGGTCATTTGAAAGGAGAACTCATAGAATTAATTTTAGTCAGTTTTAAACCAGGCGGTACAATGAAGTTAGAGTACTGTATCTTCCTTCCCTTCGTATTCACACCTGTGCAAGTGCAAGTGTTCATATAAGAAGAAACCAAGTCTATTCGGATGCCTACCTATATGAGACAATGTCCCGTATTAACTTCGACAACCATTCTGACCTGATTTGAAACGAAGTCCAGTTAAAGATCCCTATGAAGATCTTAGTTGTTTACGTACCAGATGCACCAACGACATTCCTTAATACTTTATTCTGAAATTTTTGGATAATATCTAAGTTGGTGGCCAAAGTTGATTACTGTAATTCCAAATCGGATGTGAAATTTCATTATGGAATAGACGCTGGTTGTATGATGAATGTTGATAGAACAGGATTCTGTACTACCAACCGGTACATGCTTTTGTCTTTAAGTCCTAATTCTTCTCTTTTCTTTTTAATGTGAGCCTTCCATCGTAGTTGAGCATTTAAGATGATGCCAAGATGATGCAATAACCGGACTATTGTTCGATTTAGTTTATTTTACCATATTTTTGTCCAATTATGTACTTGAATAGCAACTGATTGCAACTTCTGCGTTGATTCTTCATTGTATCTCTAATAGCTAAAAAGCAGCGACATTATTTTTTTATCAATGGTATACAATAGGTACAGGACTGAACCGAGTACATTGGCCTGTGGTGTATCTGCTTTGATCTCTTTCAGTTTAGAGTAAGTATCGCCTAGTTTATACCTTTAAAGTATAATAAGTATAACACCAATTCATTCTAGTAAATTTGGTAGAACAGTTCTTAAGTTATGGTTATTGACAAGGAATTTTTCAAAGAGCGTTCGGAAACATTCCAATTTATTTTATTGTTTGTATATCTAGGCAAGTTTTCTTTCTTGATTTTGGTTGCACTGAATGTCAAAATAACTGGTGTGTAGGCTGAACATATTCCTTTCATTGTTTTCAAACAGTATACGTAGTCTTCGGATACTCCTTTTGTTACAAAGAAGTCTATTAAGTCTGGTATTTTGTTATGATCGGTAGGCCAATATGTTTGTTTACCCCCAGAATAAAACTCACAGTTTTATTCTTGCCCTGCTGCAAACCGGTCTTTACCCTTACGTGTTGATAGTCTCGATCCCCAGTATGTATATTCTTAGCATTGAAGTCTTCCCCCAATTATGAAGTTGGTTCCAGCCAATTTAAGCAGCGCGACATAATTTTCTTTAGTCAGTTGGTAACGTGGTGGACAGTAAATAGATAAACATCGAACGTTAATGGTTGATACTTGCGTAATTTCCTTTTCTGTTTTAACTCCTTCGCAGTATTTGATATTTTCCCTTACAAATAAAAGACCTTCCTCTCGCTTTCTCTGCTGGATGGACGACATGGTAGCAGCGGTATCCATGAATTCTGATATTAGGCATATGTTTATCTTTTCCATGTGTATAAAAATTTCTAGCTCCGGAATTTGGGGCAGTAGCCCATTTGCATTCCAGTTGGCAACTCTTAATGTTTTGCTGTTATGCATATTACTAAATCATAGAAGTACGGCTTCTATGTTCCTATCAGTTTTCGCTATACGCGTTTCTAAAGTTTCTATAATCCTAATTATTTTTTCAAGAATTGCAAGTATGTCTTTGGGCCCGCTGCTGCATAGGGTTGTTAGTTAGATTTCGCTGAGTTTTTCGGTGGTATTCAGTCGAATGGAATTTCACGATTTTGCTTAAACTGAGTTTCTCTATTCCTCAGTTTTTGCAGTTCTTTAGCTATCTCGGATCCTCTGTAGTTGGCCGGATGATCTCCTATGCAGTTTACACATTTAGTGATGGTAGTTTTCCCCAGTTGGCTCTCTGTTACAATATTTCTGGGTATGTTTAAAGCTTTGGCATTATCCACATTGGGGTATTAAACCAGTGGTCTGTCTTAATGCTTCAATTCAAACCCCCATATTGGGAATAGCTTTAATGATAAAGATGTTTTCTATATTTTTTCTTTATTATTAAAAGTAAGCATGAATAATGGGAGTTCTCTCCAGTTGAGTTACACCCGGTGATCAGTTTCCTGTTTTTCTTTTTTAATTATGTTTGCGGCGTTTTCTATCTTCAACCCCTTGCCCTTTAAATCGTCTATTATATCTGCTATTTTACAGGTAGGATGAAGACCTCTACCCATCACTTTTATCGGTCGGTCATTTTTGTCTTCAAGTTGTGTTGATTTTCCAGATATTATTGTTCAGAGACACGATTCTGTATTCTTTATTAGTAATTGATTTCATAAGAGACTGAATAGTGCCATATTCAGTTATTCCCATTATAGCGCAGGGAATGTATAGGCAGATGAGCTGACTGGTGATGGCACAGCACGCTCGCTTCATGTAAACTGCTGCTTCAGGAAGAAGCCATAACAGAAAGGAACGTCAGTTGGTCTAACGCCAGTTCGTATGTACTAACCAGGCAGATGTGGCCTAGACTTGACCGGTCCAGATCAGGCCAACTAATACGGCATCATATTGGTATGGTCGTGGGAGCTATAACGGGATCTTGTGTCAGTATTGAATACATGCGAGCGGACTGGGTGTCCCTGCCCATTACTTCTGCGCAGCTGCGGTGATGAGAAGGAGCAGGAAAGTGTGCTCCACCTGCTCTGCACCTGTTCTAGTCTAGCGTAGGACTTTAAACGCTTCTTGGTAGGCTCAGGTTGGTTTAACCTCACCTATTCTCAGTCTTTTGTTGAATTTCAATCACGTCATTTGATTTTGGGGTTGGCTTGAACCTACAGTTTCAGGGGAAGATTGAGTTTTTCTTTTTACAAGGTCGCTTCTTTCTGTTTTTTTTAAGGATCCAGTCCGTTTCGTTTCGTAATTTCGTCATCTTCATTAGTGCAGAATTCTGATGCAGCTTGGTGGTGTATTTCTTTGGCTTGAAGTGATTTTTCAGCTAACCATTTTCATTCTTAAGTATGTTAATCTCTATACTAAGTTGAGATGTGATCTTTTCTATTTTACTTAATTGTTTACGAAGTTCTTCGTTTTCCTTTTCATTGAGGATGTTGGTGATCTCGGTACTTTGGAGCTACGTCAAAAAGGGATATCATTATTTGACTTTGACAAGTCATTGTGGTTGCTGGATATCGACGACTCGGAACCCGCGATCACACTCCACCATGTCGCTGGTACCCTGCACCATAAGTTTTGCTCCTTCTTCACCACCAATGCTGGTTTTTTGTCGGGTAGCCTTCCTCTAGCATTTTAAACCTACTACCAGGTATTAATAACCGCCGCTCCCAACTTGGAGGACAGACGCTGACCAAGAAGCCTACCAATGTGAGTCCGTTGCTCTTAGATTTCTTGTTCACTAGTTTTGGTTTTGGCCACCCGAGGACGGGCCTGATCTCGAGTTTTCTTATGTTGATTTTCTACCAAAAATCTATCACACCTGCATTTTAACACAAAGACGATAAAAAATAAAAATAATTTAGTCGTTTGAGTAGTTTTGGTTCGCATAGAGAAAGAAATCCCTTAGACTGTTTCCAAACTCGTCAAGGAATGCAAATATTTCACGAACCTTCTTCGTTTTAGCAATATAGTGATATGGGTACCGGCTCAGGTCAACGAAGTATGCTTTATCTATAAAAAATAACCAGTTAAGAATCTTGGTAGTGTTTCTTACTGGACATGGCCGTTTTAAAGATCACCTACCTCGTATATGTGCTAAGCTCATTATGTTATTTGCGAACACCATCTTGAGGAAGCAGTGTTGTCCAGCTTACAGTTCTATTCCGCTTCAGGTATTCAACTATATAGGTCTTTCAATTTAGATGTTTCTCTGCTTCGGTCAAAATTTACTCAGTTTGCAAAGGCCGCGTTTGCGAATTGCGATAGAATTCTGGGTCTGCACCATGGGCTTTTGTGGCATTGAGTGTGGAGTCCTCGTCGGTTCAGAAATAACAATCACGTGCACACACGGACATGCATTTATCAAAAATGATCTATTTGGATGTAAATAATAAAATAAATTCTGAGAAACACATTTTTGTCAATTACAATAAAACGTAAATAGTTTCGAATATTTCTTTTGAACAAAACTGATTGGGTTTACAACAGAAATATACCATTCCATGAAATGGCCTGATTATACGGTTTCGGCCGGACTATAAGGTTTCCACCCTCGAAAATCGTCTATTTTTGCAAACTGCGTTTATTGGGAATGTCCTTCTTGACCATCAAAATTTTTAAAAACTTCTCAATTCATGTTCAACAAATTAGCTATTTTGAAAGAATTTTTTTTTGACCCAGATAAAGTTAATTCGGTAAGTATTAAGCACTTGTTAAATTGTAAGGACTTGCTTCCTCCCCCTAGTCGATTTTAAAAATGAATTCACAATTAGTTGCCCATATACACAAACTAATTAGCACAGATTATTCATATATTCACAGTAGCTTCTCTATTATGAATTTACATAAATATGCATATATAGATAAATTCAATAAAAATGACATAAATTTTCCACTTCACCTGTATAATTTATGCTAAATGCTTTGAGCTTATATGCAAATAGAAACATAACGTACATACTCGTATTGTTGTGCATAAAAAAAACATAACATTCATTCTATATATGGGCACATAACGTTATTGAAGCGTTTTTATCGATGAGGTTGTTTGTTGGTAGGTTATAGTGATATATTTTTTTTTTATACTCGACTGATTTATAATATGTTAATCGCATATCGGTACCATAACCACATGAGTTATTAGCCCAATTGGTTTCATAAAAATACAAATAAAATGTAATGCGGTTAATCTATGTCGTTATAAGTGTAAATGGATCGTTTTATGTGGCGGGAAATAAACGTGCACGGTTTATGTTTCTGTTCTGAGCTTAATGAAAATATCGCCTATGCATGTCACACGAAGTTTGTTTTATAACAAAACATCTTTTTAAGTTATTTAAGTATACAACTCAGACTGTGACCGCCAACAACAAAGAGCCTGCCTTTAGTATTTTCCTGTATATGTCATTCTGGAAAATTGGTACATCAAAACTAAATTCTGTTTAAACCACGTTTCTTTTTGTTCTCCTATAATGCATAAAATCGGTGCCTTCCATCTGTAGAATTTTCAATTTAACTTTTGGAAACATAGCATTTGCAAGTAATCTCACCAAACCAATTGAACTGTAAATTTTCATATTTCTTAAATATTTTTCCAATGTACTGAGGACGGCATCAACTTCTTGCAGAAGAGAGTGCCCTAGTTCTGAGTACTTGTGCTCTATAACGTTAATACCTTAATTTTCCATCATTAAGTTCAAAAGGCTTAAAGACAAAATCGATTTGCGATTCTGAGGAGCACAAGCATCAGCCCAAATAATAAATTTTTCAGTTTGCGGAAAATCAGTTATGACTGCTCTCAAAATTCTTACGAAAGCTAACTTAGGGATGTTTCGTTCCAGATAGAGCAATCGGTGCTTCTGTTATCCTTACAATACCATGTTAGGTTAAAACACAAAAGTTTACGCTTGTAATAGAAAGATCAATTACCATAACACGGGTCTTGTCAGTATTTTTTTCCGCTTTCGCTACCAATTTGTTTTGAATGTGGGTCGTGTAATCGTTCTGCTCATCGTGAGTTAATATTTCACCATATTTAGCTTTTCTTTTGTGCTCCTCACACTTGTTACACAAATCTTTCTTTGGGATAATGAAACCCAAGTTAAGTCGTGTTTCAAATATGTGTTCATACGACCAAAACTTTACTGTTAAAAAAATTTAGCTGTGGTTCGAAAAATTTTTTATAACTGAATTTGTTTTTATGGTGTTTTCCTTTAGCTGGGGATTTGGATGTTGTGGTTGTTTTCTTTGTATGCCCAAATCATCTCCGCGTTGACACTTAATTTTTCGTTTATTTTTATTACAATTTTCAAGGTGTCTAATCCGTTTGCTGGTCAAAGTTTTTGACCAACATGGAACATCTATGTTAAATAAAATTATTAATATTAATACAAGTGCCCCATATAATTTGATAAAATATTCAAAGTGGTTATCTTCCCGCAACAAATCGATCATCCCATCATGAGCAAATAAAATATATTTTGGGGGTCGGCTAAATTATTTTCATTTAATGGAGTGGGTGGAATTATGGCACATGGACTATCATCCAACGTTAAATCATCTTACTTGAGTTCTTCTTCATCAAATTCAGGTACAGGTGAATTATGATCACGTTCTATTATTTGATTTAAGGTTGAGTCTTTCATTTTACTTTTTTAAACCTTAAACGTTAATAAACTTTATTTAAAGTTCTTTTTCTACCAAATTCTTCCCATAGACTAATTTGTTCGAATCGATTTAATAAAATAATCAACAAGAAATGTAGTGTAACTTAATTTTATCTATCGCTAAGGGAGTTAAAGGGTTTAGGACAACCAAGATTCGTATGACCTCGCATGCATGTCTATTGTATGATTTAACAACCACGACGTATACACCAATAAGAAGTCTTTGGGTCTATACATTAAAACCTACGTCAGATTGGTGTTAGCTTTTTAATTTTTGAGGTCATATACCAAACTTGGTCCTAAATCCTTTAATCTCTTTATTTCTCAAAATTGAAATATTTTTTGGATAGCTTAGCCCTAATGACGTCAATTATAATTTAATTAATAATATTAATAATTTTTTCCCCAGCTGATCGTGTTAAAAGTGTTTGGGCCGATTTTAAATATTCTTTGATAAATTTTTTGTTTTCGTAATCTGTATATTCCGAGAACTTTTTTTTTACTCCCATCATGATGATATATAGAATTTCATTGAAAGGAAGGAACGGTTTTTTTAAATTAGTTCCACCCCAGGAATATTGTACAAGTACATTATCCGTAATTAACTGCCTCATAATATTACGAGCACATCCACTTTCATTAGGTCCCCCAAATGTTGACATGTACGATTTCTAATAAAAAGAAAAGAATTAGTTGTTTATAAAACATATTAACTATAAGTTCAATATTTCATAAGTTCAAAATCACTGTAGAATGAATTTACTTATAATCAATATTTTATTAAAACTTGTCATAGTCATTTAAATTAATACCGACCAATATATGTATGTCTATTTATGAATTCTATACTATTTTAGGTTTATTTTCATTGACAATAATAATATAATTAACCTCTATTTTCTCTGACGTTTAAAAATTTATTTAAATCAATTAAGTGATTTTAGGTTATAGGTCCATTGAAATTAGTATTTCATATTGCTAGTGTATCCAATTTTGTTAGAAACGGATATAAAACGGTAAGTTTTCAAAAGATTCAAGTTGTAGGCCTATCAAACTGAATCCTACCAAAAACCTTTACACTTACGCATTTATGTAAAATAAAACATAAAACTTCTACTTGTTGAATAGTGGTACTAATAATCCACTCAGAATCACAGTAAACTAGTTTTTTTTACAATATTGTAAAATCGGCCAATTCAAATTATTTGTTATAAGTAGCAAAATATAACTAAAATATTATTATGAAAAAAACATATTGCTCAATTCGAGTAACAGATTCATTTAAATAACAACAAAAAGTACTGTTCAAAACATACCATTCGACGTTTAAATTCTGGATCAGCTTTTAATTTATGCTCGCAATTTTCTAGTTCCTGTATGGAACCAATTGGAAAATTCATTTCGGTGGGTTTATCGGAGCTAGCTGTAATTAAATTTACGGAAGGGATTTTTTCTGCAATTACGTCGATAGCAGCCTTTAAATCGGATTGATTTTTAATAATCCTTTCAGTCTGTTCTTGAAAATTTTTTAATGTTTGTTCCAGTTTAACACTTAAATGATGGTACCCATCAAACATATATGAAGGATTATAATAAATACAATCGTCTATAAATAAAATGAACCAAGTTAAGTTAACGGATTTTAGTAAATTCATTTTTAATTAATTGAAAATAATACCTGAAGGTTCCACAAAATTGGGATAAGTATTTACTTGGCGCCGTGTATTTGTGTGAAGCGATGAGTGATTCTGATTTAATAAATTTTCAGAAGTTTCACATCTAGTTGGTGCATCATTAGCGATTATTGTAATATCGCTTGTGTTGTCTGTAGCAAGGTTCGAAATGTCTTGTAATTTATGAGGTGATATTTCGTGTTGTGTGGGCACAAATATTGAATTAAGATTAAATCCAGAATTTACCGGTTGGCTTGTTAAACCATTTTCTGATTCACTACAAGAAACCAAAACCAACTCCCGCTCTTGTTCTAGAGCATTTTTTAGTGTTTCTATAAATATATATTAAAATTAGTTCAAATACGTTTTTACAAAATATGTAGTTCTCACCTATATTATCCCTTAATATTTTACAGGGCATCTTAAACCAATCAGAGCCAGGTGTGGTGCATTTTTTTCGCGCAAAACATTTTGCACTTAACATTTTCGATTGGTAACAAATAAGGAGAATCGAATATTAACTTAGCTTTATATATATTAAGAAGCGATGATTTCAATGGTTTTTCATAATAATCACACTTATCAACTAATTTTTGTGCAAAGATATACAATTGGTTGTTGGTTGAGGTAGCATATTCCATTGCAAAAATTTCCTGCTCAACGGATAAAAACCGTTTGTTGGCAAATAAATTGTTTAAAGTAAAATCTTTCAAGACAATTTCATTGTAATTATTACTCTAATAAATTTTATTTTTTAATAACATGGATGGCGACTGTTTTAATTGGTTTAGGATATAATTAGGTGATTCTATTTGCTCTGAAATTCTTTTAGCCAATTGTTCTAGGGGTTTGTACCCTGATCTTAATAGCCGTTTTAAAACTCCTAGTTTACTTTCAAATGTAAAGGCACTAAAATTGTCGAGTGGACCAAACTGAACAACGTCGTCATGTAAATGTAGTAAGTTGTGAATGTTGTGGGAAACAGCATCTGCACCGTAAATTAAGGAATATTGTTCTACAAAATGTTGGAGCAAAAGTTTGGCTAAATGCCAATTTTTTGAATATTTTTCACTTAAAAGTAAAATTGTGGCACAATGAAAGGAAAGCATGTGCTCGTAAACTATATCACTAACTATATCCTTAAGAGCGAAAGGGACAGTATATAATAGGAATGTTCGAAATTCGGTCGCTTTCCAATTACTAACTTCGTCCAACGATCTAAATTTTCGGTTAAATTCTTTAGATTGAGTGGTTTTATAATTTAATAATCGATCAGATATCATACATATTTTTGCAGCTGGAAGTCTATTTCGAAAGTTGAATCGATCTCTTATCCAACTTAATATGGTTTTTTTACACCACCAAGACATATACCATGCATATAGTCTTGCGGAAAACTTCTCACCTCTTCTTGCAAACGATTTCTAAATGAATCATTTGTTCTTAATCGAGCAGAATGAGTTGGATACCCCATACGATGGTTTTTATGGCAATATTCGCCTTCAACTTCACAAAACTCACAGCCAAAGTAAGCGTTATGACCTTTAGAGAAAGTGACGTATGCTTTTGCTGGTACATCGCAGACAAATGCTGCTCGTTTTATTTGATATTTTGTACTATTAATTATAAGACCTTCTGCCATCAATCTATCTAGTTCATTTACAAAATCATGTAAATAAAGATGGCAATCTTTCGGTTTAGTCGTACCTCTATACACTCCTATAACAAACGGTATCTTACAAGCAACGGGAACTAATCCTAAAATCGGCCAAAACTGACTTTTTGAGCTATTGCTAATTGGGAGGCCATCAATATTGATAAACATAGTCAAATCTTTTGGCCAATCACTGGAGTATAAATATTTCAAGGCCTTTTCGATACCAAAATGCCAATAGTGCCCTGGGTCAACAGTTTTTATTGATCCTATGACTCTAGATGTTTTCAAAACAGTTCTAGAATCAATAGGAAGTTCTGAGTGTCCATTTGATTTGAGTAATTTCAACAGGTCATTAAGGGCACAATGTGTTATTTTGTGTTCAATGGCCCATTGTTGGATATTTTCTGTGAAAGAAAAGGAAGGTGCATCAAGGTCATTATCGAGAACTTCTTCGGTAAACGAAACTGAGGGAATATCTTCTGCACTTTTAGAATTACGCACAATATTTTCACTGACAGTTAAAATATTTTCATCGGGAACTTGATTAGCAAACTCTAATTCGGACAAGTTTAAAGTTTGTAAAGGGGCTTGTTCTATATTATTAGACAAAATGTTTTCTCTATCATTCACCGTTAAGGTAGTAACCGAAACAGATTCAGTATAATTCATATATTGATTGAATGCGGCACGAGCTCTACGCCTGTAAGTGCGTGGATTAATATGTTTAAATATAGAACGCTTTGGCATTTTTCAAAACTAAATTCTTTTGTAACACTAAAATTTTGTACAACCGCACTATTTTAAAATGTATATAACCTTAAATTTTTGTTTATATTTACTGCAATTTCAATCACCGCAATGGTAAAAAAATCGAAAAATTAAAATAATTAAAGTTGAATTCTCACACAAAATATTAACGCAAATATATTTAAATTTTATTTACACAAAAATACTTTTTTTATGCACACAAGAATAACACAACGAAAATATTACAATTGCAACTCCAACTATAACTGTAACTATGTATATGAACCGAATTGGAACCGAATAATCTTTTACATTTATCTTCGTTTCCTTTTTACTTTTACCCAATCGACACACAATAACAAATGCGTATAGTTCGTATTTTAGTTTAAAAACAAATATGTAGTAACCACAAACAGAACACAATTTTAAACTATAAACTGAACAATTATTCCATAAATATTTTTATTTTTTTGAATATGTAGTAATTTAAGCTTATATTCCATTGTGAAAAAAATTGTGAAGTAAAATTATTAATTTTTACAATAGAATATAGGCTTTTTACTTATCAATTGGCGTTAATTTTTTTATTTTTAAGGTGAAGCCAAAGTTTACAATCCCATCGTCTTCGGTTTTCACTACCAGTTTACTATCATATACATAATTGTAAATATTGGCCCATTAATTTAAATTCTAAAATGTAAGTAGAATTTCTTAATTTCAATATCATAGTATGACATACTATTCACCATTTTAATTTTGTCGCAAAACGGGAAATATTCAGCGCCACCAGCACGTTATAATGCTGTTTTATGGGAACAATTTTAATTTTTTTAGTTTGATAATTTTTTTTAAACAGAAATATAATTTTTATAATAATTGAATAAACTGTAAACTAAAGTTTAATTTTGAATTATACATGATTTTCAATATGCCCGTTTGCTAGAAATTGACAATATCTAATTGGAAATTAATATTACATTGATTTTGATTTCTCACTATATACATCGGTGAATTGAATTCCGCGCCAATTGCCTATAGGACAATTTAAAATAATTGTGTACATTGAATGTTAATATATTTTTAAGCACTGAAGTGGTACACTCCTATTATACGTACATAGAGCAAGCGCGTGTATGCAGATATATAAAATAAATAAATAGATTTATTCTAATTGGTTTTACTGTACATATTAAAAATGCACCATCATAATGAATGATTTTTATGCCCCCATTCCAATTTTAATTTAAAAGTTTACAGCTACATATACAAACATATCAAGTACAGTACATTAAATTTTATTTAAAATATAGCAATTCTTTTCATATGTTGCATAAAATCTAATTTTATGCCATTGTGGATTAGATAAAAAAACTAATTAGCTATAATTTGGTTGCATAAAAACCGTATGACACGTTTAAAGTAATCCAAATTAAATATATATTTAGTCCAAAAAACTGGTTACATTAAAACTTAAATATATACAATAAATTTTTTTATGACATAATACATTTTTATGGGTTTCATAAAATCCAATTTTATGCTGTTTGAAAAGAACTCAATAGTTTTAAAGAACCATTTCTGATTCCGATAAGATACCTCTTATAAAAACTATCTGGTTATAATTTGGTTACATTAAAACTTTTTGTAACGTTTTAAATAATCCAATTTAAAACCATTTAGGAACAGTTGACATAATAAATTTTATGGTTTTCATAAAATCCAATTTTATGCTGTTTGAAAAGAACTCAATAGTTTTAAAGAACCTTTTCTGATTCCGATAAGATACCTCTTACAAAAACTATCTGGGTATAATTTGGTTACATTAAAACTGTTTGTAACGTTTTAAATAATCCAATTTAAAACGATTTAGGAACAGTTTCAAAAAAACGAAACTGCGACCGATAATGGTGAGAGAATGATGTACTTTGCAATTGCTCATGATCTTAGAGTAGCAAGCACATTCTTCCCTCACAAACAGATACACCTAGAGACATGGACACATCCTCGCAAAACATCCCGGAGCCAAATTGACCACGTGTTAATTTCAAAAGGGCGAGCTCGGGTTGTGCAGGATGTGAGAACTTATCGGTCAGCAACCAAATACGTAGGCAGCGATCATTATTTGGTCGCTGCAAAGCTACGGTGGAAGTTTTCGTACAGGTCGGGGAACACAGCGAAACGGATGGAACGTTTCGACTGTGAAGGTCTGATAAATGAAGATCAAAAGAAACGATATCAGGATCTTGTCAGCGACAACATTGAGGGAGCTAATTACCAGTCTGACTGCGTGAACTCTGTCTGGGAGGTACTGAAAACTTCGGTTGTCAGTGCTGCTCAACAGACTTTAGGTATAGTGAAAGTCAGACCCAAGAATGATTGGTTTGATGACGAGTGTCGTCTTGCAGTTGAGCAACAAAATATAGCCCATAATGAAGTGCAACAACGTCTCACAATCGCAAGGAAAAACAAGGCAGCTCTTGCAAGAAGGGCAGCTAAGCGGATTTGTAGACGGAAGAAGCGAGAATGGTGGAAGGCCGAGGTTCTGAAAGTACAACAACTCAGCAATGAGCGTAGTTCACGTAATTTCTTTAAAAGAATTACTGGATTGCACCATACTTTCAGGCCTTCGTCAACCGCCATTCGGGACCGGGATGGAAACCTCTGTGTCAACATCGACGCAGTACTTGACGCATGGAGTGGACATTTTACTGAGCTGCTTGATGTTCATCATGCATCACAGACTGTTGTTGAGCCACCTCTAGAACAGTCTGCGGAGATTTGCACTGAGGAGCCATCCCATGAGGAATTCACTAAGGCCATGCAGAGAATGAAACGAAACCGCTCACCTGGAGTGGACTGCATTAATTCGGAGCTCTTGATATTCGGAGGGGATACTTTGTGGAACTGTCTTTTCGACCTTATTCGATTAGTATGGCGAACCGAAGTTATGCCTGATGAATGGAAAGTGGCCGCGATATGCCCCATCTTCAAGAAGGGAGACCGCTTGAAGTGTGAGAATTATCGCGGTATAGCTCTCCTTTGCACAGCATACAAGTTACTGTCATACATTTTATTGGATAGAATCACTCCTCTGGCGGAGGGCTTGGTTGGTGACTATCAGGGAGGATTTCGTCCGAATCGATCAGTCACTGATCAGGTCTTTTCGCTGCGGATGATTCTATCTAAATATTATGAGACATCCATCTCCGTACATCAGGTTTTCCTGGATTTCCGGCAGGCCTACGACTCGATCAATCGAGAGAGTTTGTGGTCTGCCCTGGAATACCTAGGAATGCCAACAAAATTGGTACGACTGTGTAGGATGACAGTGACGCAGTCTCAATGCTGTGTTAAAGTTGAGAACAGGCTATCGACAATTTTTGCAGTTAACTCGGGTGTTCGGCAGGGAGATGCTCTGTCCCCGATACTCTTTAATCTCATGTTGGAGTACATCTTTCGTAAGACTGAAACACCTCAGCGTAACATCTTATATCGCCAGTCCAATCAAGTGCTTGCATATGCAGATGACATATGCGTGATTGGACTGAATAACAACGGAGTGAAAGAAATACTTGATCCGCTTGTAGAGTTTTCAGCTTCTGTTGGACTCCAGATCAATGAGTCCAAAACGAAATACCTGATCTCTGGTTTTAGAGACAATGGCACACCAGATTTTAGTAGTGGCCACCACACGTTTGAGGGAGTGAGGAGGTTCAAATATTTGGGCTCTCTTATCACTCACGATAACAGTGTGGGTGAGGATATTAAAGTGCGGCTGGCAGCTGGCAGTCGTTCTTTGTATCCTCTAAGGCCACTGCTAAAATCTAAACACTTATCAAGTGCCGTGAAGCTGAAGCTTTACAAAGCGTTGATCAGGCCCGTTGTTATGTTTGGATGTGAAAGTTGGGCGCTGACGGATGAGTACGAGAGATGGCTCCTTACATTTGAGAGAAGAATCATGCGTGTGATTTACGGCCCTAAACGCGAAATAGATGGTACATACCGAGCTCTGTACAATTTCGAGATCAGAGATCTGATGAAGATCCCCGATATTGTACATGAAGTTAGATCTCAGCGAGTACGCTGGCTCGGTCACGTTCTGCGTGCTGATCCGGAACGAATTGTGCAGCGATCTCTGAAAGGAGAGCCACCATATGGTAGGCGCAGAGGTCGTTGCAGGCGACGATGGCTCCACGATGTAGAGAACGACTTGGCCTCTTCAGATTGTCTAAGACAGTATGAAGACCAAGCTCAGGATCGAAACCGTTGGAGCCAGATTGTTGATTCAGTAAGGGGCCAGTAATGGCCTTTAACACTGTTATTATTATTCAAAAAAACTGGTTAAAATTAAACTAATATGAAACCATTATGATGGTTTTTTCAAAACTGTGGTTTCAGATTGATAAATTCATCAATATGGTGTTTGCTTCCTGGGATGTACCCACGAAATTTTGAAAAAATCAGTTAATTGACGTACATAACAAACTGGTTGTTTCTAACCTCTTGATCCGATTTCTTAATCCGATAGCTTAAACCTAATAACATCTTGGTATATGCGTCATTATGGTGTTAGCTTCCTGGATTTTCCCAAGAAAATTTGGAAATTAATTTGTTGGACATGCATGATTTATAAGAAATGCCACATAATCAGTTAATTTGGAACGTTTATCGGTTTATCCAAATAAAATATGATATTCTCACTTACACATGGATCGAATAATTTGCATATTCATTTTTAAATTTGATGTAAACTTGAACAATTGCGTACTCGAAAATGCGTCAGAGAAAAATTCTAATCACAGGCATGGAAAAGACATAATTAAAGGGTTTAGGACAACCAAGATTGGTATATCCTCATGCATGTCGATTATATGATTTTTCCGAAGTTTCTTGGGTAAATTCTGGGAAAGTACCAAGAAGTCTGTAGATCTATATATATAAGCCTACGTCAGATTGGTTTTTGAGGTCATACCAAACTTGATTGTCCTAAATCCTTTAATCTCCTTATTTCTCAAAATTGAAATATTTTTCAGATAGCTTAGCTGTAATGACATCTGTGTTTACTTCCTGGGAGTTTACTTCCTGGGATTTCTCCACGAAATTTCGAAAAAATCAGATAATCGATGTATGTACATAACAAACTAGTTGTCTTTAACCTCCTAATCCGTTATTTTTTCAAAATGGAAACAATTTGCGAATATAGCTTAAGCCTAATGACATCTCGTCATTATTGTGTTATAGATTTCTAGGCTTTTCCCAAGAAATTTCAGAAAAGTTAAATAATCGGCATACATGAAGTCATACCAAACTTATAGTTGTCCTGAACCCCTTAATCCTCTATTTTACCCAAAAATATTTTTTTCAGATAGCTCCGATCTAATGCCACCTGCGTCATTATGATATTTCGGAAAAATCAGCTAATCGACATACATCAGGTCATACCAAACTTGGTTGTCCCTAATCTTCCCTAATATCCCCTATTTCTCCAAAATTGAAATAACTTTCCAAATACTTAGACCTAATGCCATCTTGGTATTTACGTCATTAAGAAGTTTACTTCCTAGGATTTCCCCACGAAATTTCGGAAAAAACAGTAAATCGACATACATGGAGTCATACCAAACTTGGTCGTCCCTAACCTCTTAATTCTCGTTTTTCCCTAAATTAAAATAATTTGCATATAGCTTAAACCTAATTACATCTTGTTACATGGGCCATTAAGGTGTTAGCTTTCTAGGATGTTCACACGAACATTTAGAAATTAATTTGTTCGACATGCATAAGTTATAAGAAATGCCACATAGACGGTTAATTTGGAACGTTTATCGGGGTATTCAAATAAAATATGATATCCTCACTTACACATGGATTCATTTTTAGGATTTAGGACAAAATTCAAGTTAAGTGGTAAGAAAACGTTAAGCACTTCGTAAATAATTTTTTTAATATCATCTTGGATGGACTTAGGCACTTTCTGATGTGTCACCTCTAAAAATGACGTCCTGTACGGTTTAAATTACAATCCTGCAACGTTGTCAAAGCTTGGCTTGCTTCGTTTTGGTTAACGTGCATATGGCATGGCAAGTTCTTGGTACAATTGTGGAGCATAGCCTGATTCTCAATAACCATAACGCTATAATTGCGTCTATATAGATGATATGGCGAATGAATGGCAGACATCTTAACGGATTAAACCAATTCAGAAGTTGTTCCAATTGCACGATCATCTGCTTCATTCTTGACTATCCAGAAAATATCATTCAAATCACTCTGTGTATTTACAGACAACTTCTTCTTTCCTTCGTAATTATTGGTTCGTTTTAGCCTATTATTGTTCCATCTGATAATTCCGGCCTCATAACTTTTCCATAACTATTGTCGATCGTTGGGACCCTTACTATAGTAAGAGTGTGTAGACTTCTTAAACGAACCAGCATATTTGTCCCTTTATGATCCATGGAACAATTGATGGCCGTTACGCAGTACTTTCAGCAGCATTAAGCATCAACAATACTCTTTGGTACACTACAATAAAAATAACTTGTTGGTGACACATCTAGCATTTCAAATTCCTATTTTGGAATCTAGAACCACCATACTAGGATGCGACGGTGCCTCCTCCTTTATTTCAGTAATCCCCATCGTTATTACACCGTGTCGCATCTTGGAAATTGGAAATTCTCGAATATTAATATTGGCTTTCATTGAGTCGTTTGCAGAGTTAAAACATTCAACTAAACCAAATAAGTCTGGGTATTCACTGTTAACGGGAATAAAAATAATAAACAGTATTAAAAGCCATTACTGAACCCTTACTGAGTCAACTATCTGGCTCCAACTTGTACAGAGCTCGGAATGTACCATCTATTTCGCGTTTTGGGCCGTAAATCACACGCATGATTCTTCTCTCAAATGTAAAATGTATGGAGCCATCTCTTGTACTCATCCGTCGGCGCCCAACTTTCACATCCAAACATAACAACGTGCCTGATCAATGCTTTGTAAAGCTTCAGCTACACGGCACTTGATAAGTGTTTAGATTTTAGCAGTGGCCTTAGAGGATACAAAGAACGACTACCACCTGTCAGCCGCGTTATAATATCCTCACCCACACTGTTATCACGAGTGATAAAAGAACCTCTTCACTCTCTCAAACGTGTGGTGGCCACTACTAAAATCTGGTGTGCCATTGTCCCTAAAACCAGATATCAGGTATTTCGTTTTGGACTCATTGATCTGAAGTGCAACTGAAGCTGAAAATGCTGTGTCACTGTCCATCCTACACAGCCGTACCACATTTGTTGGCATTCCTAGTTATTCTAGGGCAGACCAGAAACTTTCTTGATTGATCGAGTCATACACCCAGAGAAATCATTGCATTCATTATTCCTATTTCACCACTATCTATGCAAAAGTTAACCATAAAATACAACTTGTCCGATTGCAGGAATAAGTTATTCATAATATCTTTGTGTATTTATATATAGAGTGATTACCATAATAAAATAAAAGTTACAATGTTACCTCGCTCGAATTGTAGAGCGCGACAATCGACTATAGAATTGTACATAGAATGAAACGAGAAAAACAAAAGCAAAATAACCTTACAAAGGTACAAACATACAAACAAAGTTTTTATCTTTTGTTTTTTAAATTTTGTTTTTATTTCAGTTTTTATTAATATTTTTTTATTATGTACCAATTTTTTATTCCGTCTAAGGTGAGCGATTGCGTTGCTTCGAAACCAAAATTTCGTTAGGAATATTTGAGTAAATTGCGCTGGTTGAATAACATACATATTTTGTATTTAACAAACAAAATTATATACACAAATCTGCAAGAGTTTAAAGCCTCAAATCTGTTATAATGAACAATACTTCAGAATTTTGGTGAAGTTTAGAATGGTGGAACTGTTGGCACTGTATGTAGTAAAACTTTGTTTTGAGATCTGCGCAGATTTTATCAATCGAAATATTTACAAGAAATTAATTTCGATTTTATTAAAAAAAATATGCAAAATCCAAAAAAATATATGCCAAATTTTAATAAAATTTGGATACAAATTTTGAGAATTCATCTCACCGCAAAATAATTAAAATAAACCGAAAATGTTGAAATTCACACACAGATTTTGTGCAGAAGGATCTAATTTATTAAATTTATTTAAGAAAAATTTCCTCCATAATTTTTATTTCATCCATTGCTGTTGTACTGTTTGTGTTTTCGGTCCCACAAAGAGCGCCTTTCTTCCACAAATTTTATTTTTCAAAATCCATTTTTTACTGTAAATAATTTGGCTAGCCTTTGCAGTCATGTCTCCCTCGAAAAAAAACATAGCTTTTAAAATTTGAAATTAGCCCTTTTTCAGAATGCACAGTACATAGTCGATTTTGAATCGGAGACGTCTGCCAAAAGTGTTCCGATAATTCAAACGACAACTGATCAAAAAACAAAATGTATTGTTGCTATTGAAATTCAGTTCAAATTCAGAGGGTTCGTTCGAATTAGACGAGCTTTTAGTTTACTTAATTCATAAAAAGAATTTTTCTTAAGAATTCATATCAAATGTAACCCCAGCCTAATTCTAAAAGGTATGTACTATGGAAAGGGTATTTGGGCACACTTGAGAAATCCTATGACCTCTTTTAAACTACAGCGTTTAATGCAAATGATTATTTTAATTATGTATAAATATGTACATTTTTAATAGATGACTATAGCTAGAGTTTCGTTTTAATAGATGACGCTTTCGAAATGTCGTTTGACGAGTAGGATATACCAAACTTTTTCGAAATAAATTCATTTAGAAAGCAGGAAAATAAGAAAACAGCATGCATTTTATTATTCCAGAATCGATCTCTATATATTTGCTTCTAAGTTCCAACGAAGCGCAGCAAGCAGTAATATAATGAAAATATCAAGAAATATAATTTTAATGACTGTGAATTGAAATAAGGAAACTTACTAAACAATTAAGACGGGTACATGTTTTTTATTCTAATAAAAGAGCCTCTTTTTCTTTTTACCTGGAATGTCCAACCAAGCCGACTTCGCTTTACTTTCTTATTATAAACACGGTCTATAAAAGGTTTTTTCAATTGAGTTCAACATGAAAGAGTACGGTGGTAGATACTAGAAACCTTAAATGACTTCCTGCGGTTTTTATTTTATTCATGAAATGCGCAGTTTTATAGATTTGGGCATTATCCGTTCCAAAATAAATCAAACTCCTCTACCTCTATAATTCAAACTCTAATTCAAATAAATTTTGCAAATTTATTGAAGAACTCGCTGCAAAATTAATGAACTGAGTTCTATTTTGTAATGGATGACGCACAAATCCACAAAACTGCGCAGATCAAGGATAATAGAAACCTCAGGAAACGGCTTAAGGTTCTTACCGCCGTACTCTTCCATGTTGAACGTTGAACCCAATTGAATAAGCCTTTTCAAAAATAAAAGCAATGGCCAGAAATTTATTGGGTTCAACGAGAGAACAGAATTGGGGTATTGTGAATTCAGTGCCATCTACGGACTCTTCGAGTTTCATAATGAACCTTTATGTTTAACACTTACCGGTCGGTACGGTTTTATAGATAGTATTTGCAATAAGTCGATGAAGGAACTGGGTAATTTCTTACCCGATTATGATGAAATTCATCATGTATATACGATGCAATTGGGATTATAATAATTAAATAATATAATTTGTATACATGAAGTTCTGGAATATCACCAAACACTTAAGAGCAGTGCAATTTCTTAGTTGATTTTTGGGAAATTCGAAATGTGCACTGCTAAAAGGAATCTAAATGATTTTCACATGGAGTTCTGGAATATGGGCAGTCAAAAAGGAACTTATTTATTTCATAACCGATTATGATGAAATTCGAAATGTGAAATGAAAATGGGTTTCTAAAATGATATTTAGCAGAAGATGTGAAATTAACCGCGCCGATTACGATGAAGACGATGTGAAATCTTTTAAGAAACACCTGAGTACTTTTGAACATGCCGAATTTTATTATAACCGGTTAAGAATTCTATTATAACCGGTTAACAAAGTTCTTTCTAACTGGCCATATTCCAGAACTTGTAAAAATAATTTTAGAATTCCACTTACATCGTACATGCTAAGCGCCGTCAGAATCGTTTAAGAAATAACAAAGTTCCTTCCTAATTGGCCATATTCCAGAACTTCATATGTCAAAATTATTTTAGAATCCCGTTTTCATCATTCTTGATGAATTTTATCTCTATCGGTTAGCTCGTTTTGCCCGATTGAAAATTGTCCCCTGCATTTTGTAAACAGTTCAAGTTGCAAAAACAAAAACAATGATAACAAAATAATCAAAATTACAATAGACAACAGTTTGATTGTGTTTTTAATTACGAAAAAGTCTTGGTGTTTATACATTTTTATGGTAAAAACCATCAGCAACTGAAAATCTGCAAATAGCGAAAAACAAATAAAAAAATGAGTCCTCCTATCATATCGATAAGGATTAATCTTGTATTGTTAATACCAATTAAAAATTAATTTTGTCGAATTTTAAATTATTGAAAACAGCTATGTTACTGTTTATTACAGAATAATCTTCATAAATCTCAAGTGTTAGATTCAAAGGCGATCAACTTAATAAACGTTAAAGAACGTACATTTAAATGTATATTCCGAAAATCCTAGATAGTTCCGAAGTTAAATTTCCAAAGATTTTAAAATCAAAATCGGGTCCTGTCTGTGTGATAAAAAAAAACAAAATCTAATTCGTCTAAATTAGTTTTTAAATTGTTTTGTTGTTGTTTTGGTGTATATAAGAGCGAAAAGAAATAAAGTTCGAATGATACTCAAAACAAAATATTTCAGCAAAAAATCTTACTGTAAAGTTCGATACATTGCAACCTAAATATACTCGTGTATGTAACCCTATCTATTGAGGTAACATTGTAATTGCTCATGATTTCTCTATTTATATATACTCAAAGATAATATACATGATTAATCCATAATATTTTTTTCATATTGTATTCCTTCTTCGTAATAATTTATACAAACACTCGGAATGCTTTTATGAATAAAGTCGCATGATTTAACCAATCTATTTAATGATGTATCCATTCCAGGCGCAAGCACATTATGCATATTATTGTACGATATATGCTTTTTTTTAAATGACTTATCCAGTGTAGTAGCATTACTATTATGCATATTATTTATATTCCAGAATGTTTGAACTCCATATTCAATAAATAGGAATAATAATTCCTCTCATTTCTATTCCTTATTATGGAATAATTTTCATGGTTTAAAGGGTTAATATAAGTTTCAATTGAATTTTACTTGAAATAAAAATTGCACTTTTGAGAATAATTGTTAAATATAAATAAAACAGTATCATCATTTATATTTTAAGTCTTTATTTTTTATAAATTAAATTAATAGAATTTTAACTATGTATATAATATATACAATTTATTATTTCACTAAATCTTTTACAATAAATTTGGTTGTCTTTATTAAATTAAATATAAATATGTAGGTCAAAAGAATTCGATGTAAAAAATATTTCTGTCCAGTGGGAAGACCATGAATTTCAAAAGGTTTTTTTGTATTTAAATCATTAATTTTTTTTTAAATAAAGTTTATTTATTTGTTCACTTAAGTATCTTATATATCTTCAAATTGGTATCAAAATTTGAATTCCTATGAGAATTAAGAATAATGAACAGTTGTCAAATACCATTTCTTCAATTAAAAATAATTTATTATCTTCATATTTATAATATTTTTTCTTAAAACTTGTCTCTTTATAGCGAATCGAAGTAATAATTATAGCTGACTTTAAGTTAACAATTGCAATTTTACTTTCCATAGTTTACCCTGAGCAAAATTTTATATTTTATTATCCCCAGAAACAACTAAACTATTTGTATTATTTATTGTCTCATCCAAGACATTAGGAATTTCAAAAAAATCTTTTAATCATATAAATTATGGGTAATAGAACACAGTTGTAATCAACACTTTTCAAAAGCGGTTGTCCATTTTTATATACATGTTTAATTTCATCATGAATTTTGACAACTCAGGTATTGCGTCAATAATGTCAGAAGTTAAATGATCGTGCTTCGTTTGTATTTTTAAAAGAGATTTTGGATAAATAACCAAATCTTATAAGATTGTTTAGGATAATAAAAATGTTTTAAATCAAACATCTAAGGCAACTAAAACATTATTAAAACTATATTAAAAAACTACCGCCATATACCACACAAAACTGTGAAATAGTAAATAGTAGTTTTAAATGTTTTGATATACAAAACTCTTTTACCAAAATAATTTTTTTCGGTACGTGTGCAATGAGTCCAACACTTCGACTAAAAATGACTCGATTGAGTCACTAATGGACATCTTCCAAAAATTTCCTTGGCGAGCTTCACCTTATTTCCAGTTTGTTTGAAATAATGAAATAATAGTCCTGTAAATATATTTATATATGTGTATTATATCTGTCTATTTATCTAAATGAATATATATTTATATTCAATAATATATATATATATTTATATTTATATATACATGGCTTACAAAATCAATATGACTTACACAGTTTTCTTAGGAAAATAAAAGTTTTATTTGTTGAATAATATCTCGATAAGAATCCGGGTTCATAAATCTCTGTTGTCAGGTGCAGTAAACGAAGGTGGAATGCTTTCGTTGTATACATTTTTAATTCGAGCACCATTAGTCGATGATAAAAATGAGCTGAACTCCTATAGATATACGAAAAGTATGATAATTAAATTGATGTACTGCACCCATATTAAAACGTTTTTCAAAATTAAATTTTGATGAAAAAGAACTGTAAGTTGATAGTGAATTACTTCTATTATTTGACTGCTCGTCCAACCAAGGAAGTAAACTACTGCCAGAAGTATTGGATACAGTGCTGATTTAGCTTGGGTATTCAACTATGTTCTGAAAATTATTTACAATTCAATATTATACAAGTTTATGTACATATATATGTATATACATAAATATATATATATATATATATATATATATATATATATATATATATATATATATATATATATATATATATATATATATATATATATATATATATATATATATATATATATATATATATATATATATATATATATTGAGGCATAAAAACTGTTAAAAAAATTAAATACCGATTTTCCTTCCATCGAGTGTGACGCGCACGAAGTTTTGCTCGATTTCCCAAATCCTTGTTAAATATTTCGCACAGTTCTGATTCAGTACAAACTAATTTTATATTCTTTAAAATCACAAAAAAAAATTAGCTTCACTTTAACACAAGTAATATTTAAAATGGTATATACCCAGCAATTTCAATTAAACGGGTTCCATCGCTCAATGTTTAAGTATTATATGTAATCTTCATCTATACATATATTACAGACGTCGGATCAAATTCGAAATTGTTTGAGTCATTAGATGGTCTGATCTCGATTCCAATAGTCTGATCTTCTTATCCATAGCTAAGCTCTTAAGTTTTAACAAGGGAACAAACAAAAAATTATACTGTATGCTTTCAAATACACGCTGTAGAAAATGTATACGTATAACTTACCTTTTCAATCAAACTATGTATCTTTTAACTCACGATAATTTATTAATCACCTCACGGCTAAGCACTTACAATAAATTAATTTAGTTACAGTGAGCAACACTAGATTAAATTTATTTTCAATAAAATTTTATAAATGAAGTAAGCGTTTGCAATTTACTTCTAAACAGCACTAAATATTCGCGAAGAATGAAAAAAAATTAAATGATTTTTAAGCCTGCTTAGATAGGAAAGTGATAAATGATTTATATTGATCTATGCGGAAAAGGAATAATTTACACATTTAAGGCGGCTGCTCGTATGCAGATAATCTATCCCAACAAATCATCCACACTCTCAACCAATTAAATCACTAGAAAGCGAATTTCCCCTATGTATTTCGCCTATTAATTTCTCCTCCTGAGTTGAAATATTTTTATCTTTGGGCAAATTATCTGCATGCGACCAACCTAATAATACAAAAAAATAATAATAATGAGCAATCGTTGTGCCCATAATATTTTTACTTTTTTCAATTTTTTTTTTTGAATGACATAAATGTCATAATTTCGTTTTTGTGAACAGTTTGTTTTTTGTGTATAAATTCCATTTTATTGAAAGTTTATAAAATAAAAATTTGAAATAAATATAAAATTATCTATATAATATAGAGCTTAGAGTAAGTATTAATATATAGAATAAAATTTGAATAATACACGTAGTTGTTTTAAAGTAAAAGCAAAAGTGAGGTTATAACTCTAATGTTTTCATTTTCATATATAATTTTAGTTTGTGATTTATGAAAATATTAAATATGTGATATGTGAAATTATTAATTACGTATTTATATTTGTAATATAATAATTTATTATTTTAGGAATGAATCGCGAAATTCATCTTCAAATCATAGAAGAACTGCGTAAAGAAGGGAGAGAGTTCTTATACCAATTGCGCCATATTAACTACAGGAATAATCCACTGAAGAGGGTAGTATGGGCAGAGATTGCAGAGAGTATTGGCCAAACGGTAACGGAATGCATGAGACGGTGGAAACTCATCCGAGCAAGGTATGTTCGGCAATTAAGACCGCAACTAATTGAAGAGTAAGAAACTTTTATTTATAAAACTAATATTTATACTCGTATTTCATATAACTTCATATTATGTACATTTTTTTTTATACAAACAACTTGATTATGAGCTCAAAAACGTAACAATTTAAATACAATCTCTTGAGCTCATAATTAACGCCTCTTCAATGGATACATATAAAACCACGCAAATTTTTCGTACAAGAACCCCATTTCTCGATTCTTCAATATTTTATGACTTGCTCTAAGCAAGTTATTAATTTATAACTAGACAATTTTAAGGGCCGCTTCGGACTTTATGCTTGGTATGTAATAAAATAAAATATTAATAAAATTGTATGTCGAGTTTATTAGATATATTTATTTAATCGTACATTACAATATTACAGTATTTTATATTTATATATAGCAATACACACCACCATTGGATTACATGTAAAGTAGGAAATGATATTTTAATCATGCTTGTTCTTAATCCGATCATATTGTTATAATTAAACTAATGGAATATTTTTATTTTAGCCCAACTGTAAGCAGTTACGAAACGACCGCAACGAAACCAGTATGCTGGGAACAATTGGACGATATCAATAACAATGTTGAAGTATCAGATTTCTCTGAACTAATGGAAACCAACCCATCAGAGAACCAACCCCTTAGCGAACCAACACCAGGACCATCAAACGAGCCAACATCTCGAAAGAAATCCAGGAGAGAAGCCAGCCAAGTGGAATGTTTGCTAAAGGAGGCTTTAGAAAACATAAAGGAAAATCGTGAGTTCTTCAAGGATCAAATGAGGAAAGTGGTATCTGAGCTCACCATATTTGCGGAGTCGGTGAACCCGAGTTTCTTGAAGTGGCCAAAAACAGCGCAAACTAAATTTTTGCATCGGATTAGCCTTATGTTTGCTCAACAGGAGGAGGAACTAAAAGGCAAAAATTTATTTTAAATCTAATGTTTTATTTATTTTTATTAACATACTGTACATACACATTTTTATTTTTTCATATTGAATTTAATTTACCTATTGTTATGTTATTGTTTACCTAATTTACCTAACATTGTTATGTTTAGTATAATTATGAAATTTTTGATTTTATTATGAAATGAATGAATTTATTTTATGAATTACGCATACGACTGATAATATACAATTTATTAATTTATTTAGATTCTATAACTATAATAAAAAGACTTTTAACAAATTGCTATATATATGTTTTAATGCATTGTTGTATTCTGCCAAGGAAGTATATCAACCTCATTTAAATAAGCTTTAAATTGATCTCTGATTTCGACAGCATTTCTATTGGGATTATTTGACCCTACTCGATGGATTAGTTGCATTCCTCCGTTCTGTTCATTACGCCATCTTGCTGGACGATGCGTGCCACCAACATAGCCATCCACTAAATCGGCACTCATATATTCACGCATCTTTTTAGTCCTTAGCCAATTATGAAGAACCACGGTTCCTTTTATTATAGCTAACACGGTAGCTTTACTGGCTAAAATGGGCCTTCTGTAAATGCGCCACCTACTTGATATTATCCCAAAAGAATTCTCGACAACTCTTCGGGCTCGAGATAGACGGTAATTTAACACGTTTTTATCCAAAGGCAGCACCGTTGTGTTCCGACCAGGATATGGGCGCATGAGGTTGGGAAGCAAAGGAAATGCTTCATCTCCAACAAAAACAAAAGGATATTCCTTATTGTCTCTAAGCATGTCTGGTGGTGGCAAGTTTAATTCAGCACCACCACTGTACACTGCTCTCCCAAAGCTGCTCTGCCTAAATATGGTACTGTCTCCGGTATGACCGGGTGCTCCAATTTCCACCATTGTAAATTTATAATTCGCGTCGGCTATCGCAAAAAGAACAACACTGTGGCTGTGTTTATAATTGTAGTAAGTAGAACCGGAATTTCCAAATGCCTAAATATAAATTTATATATAAGTAAAATGTAAAATATGTAAATTAAAATCTATAAAATAACTCACTTGTATGATCACGTGTTTTCCGTTCATTGCTCCAATACAATGAGGAAAGTTCCACTGCTCTTCGAAATTCCTTGCAATTTCCTTCCACATATTAAAGGAGAGTTTAGGAAAAACGGTCCTCTTTAACGCGTCCCACAACTTTAAGCAGGTTTCTCTTATAATTTGTGAAGTTGTGCTTTGTCCGACACGATATCCGTATCTCCCAATGGAAATCATGCTATCACCACTAGAGAGATAACTAAAAAATATCATAAATATGGTTAATTATAAATATAACGATTACAATATATGATAATTGTGATGATATTTACCGAAGGGTTAATGAAAGACGTTGACCTGCAGTGATGGACCTTTCTCCCACATCTAACCGTTGAATTAGAGGCCCAACGATTGAGAGTAACTCATCGAAGGCTGCAGGTGTCATGCGATGATAATTAATAAAGGTCTCATCGTCGTTGAGCCTCATTTCAGCGACAAGGTTTTGAAAGTATCCTTGCCGCCGTCTATTGCGATTCACCGGATTGACGCCAAATCTTCTAACACTACGACGCCGATTTTCTGCCAAATATGCCGTAAGTAACAATATTTAAATCACGCGCCACAACATTTATTACACTTTGTCTTGATAAAGACATTTTTAAATAATTAAAACCCCGATAAATTAATTAAACAAAAATCCGAAATTTAATTTACAAGAAGAAAAATGCAGAAATACTAAAATAACCCGTCAAAAATTTAAACTACTAAAAAAATTCAAAATGGAACCGAATTTACTACAAAAATATTTCTTTCTACTACTACTAAAATTTAAAACACGAATCGAAATTAAAAAACCACAAGAAATCACAAATCAAATTAATAGAAAACTTTAAAATCGCACAATATATTTTTTATTCACGGATAAGAATTTGGTGTGTTCACAGCCAAGTACAAATCTAAATGAAGAAAAACAAGAAATAGAATGACAAGCAAAATAGACGAATTTTTGAGCAAAAGCCAACCAAATCTAACTTCATATTCTGAGTAACGAAATCAGCGGATATCATCTGCATACGAGCAGCAGCCTTTACTCACATGATTAATAATTTTAATTACATAAAATATTCGGACATTTGCATGAATTGCACATTTCTTTGACCAATTTGTATATATGCAATTACTGTACGAACATTTTCAAGTTTGTATGTGGGCCTTTATAGTAATGTGTGTTCGAACGCATGTTTTTATTTTTACTTTTTTGATTATTTGATAGAATCTGTGTGACTGAAAATCAAATTCTAATTCAATTTCAAAATCATTTAAATAAAATAATGCTTATTATATTTTTTGGTTAGGTTCATTAGGTAGCAAAAACAGAAGATGAATTTATAATATTATTAATTTATACATGGTTTATGCATTAATATGAATTATTTCTTATGCATAGAATAATCAAACATCAGCATGTTTCGTAAAATCTTAGGGACAAAATATTCTATTTATGAATAATATATGGTTAATAGGAATAATTACAATTTTATGTTATTCCTGAAGGATTATTCCAACTATAATCATAATACGTGCATATTCTTTCCTCTGGATATAGGCCTGCCGGAAATCCAGGAACACCTGATGTACGGAGATGGATGTATCATAATATTTAGATAGAATTTAGAAGTAGACTGATCGATTCGGACGAAATCCTCCTTGATATTCAGCAACCCAGCCCTCCGCCAAAGGGGTGATTCTATCCAATACAATGTATGACAGTAACTTGTATGCTGTGCAAAGGAGAGCTATACCGCAATAATTCTCACACATCAAGCGGTCTCCCTTCTTGAAGATGTGGCATATCACGGCCACTTTCCATTCGTCAGGCATAACTTCGGTATGCGATACTAATACGGATACGGTCGAAAAGACAGTTCCACAAAGTTTCCCCTCCGAATATCAAGAGCTCCGAATTAATGCAGTCCACTCCAGGTGAGCGGCTTCGTTTCAATCTCTGTATGGCCTTAGTGATTTCCTCATGGGATGGCTTGTCAGTGCAAATCTCCGCAGTCTGTATTAGAGGTGGCTCAACAACAGTCTGTGACGCCACTCCATGCGTCAAGTACTGCGTCGATGTTTAATTTTTGTTAGTTTTTGTTAGAAGATTGGTCCTGTTGCAACTCAAGATTCTGGAATAAAACGACGGTAACTATTGTCAATAAGCCCCCTTATCCGTGGTGTTGAGAAATACAAAATACCAGTAATGTTCCCATAGTCGACTCGAGATTTATTCTCATCTATAAAATGTACGCATGGTTTTTTATTTTCATCAAACAGAACCGTGACGCATCCTAGCTTTTCGAATGACGTTTTGATTTTTTAATATAGTGCTTTTCAAACGATAAACTCTCGATAAACCGCGTCAAAGAGCTTGACTTGCATTACAAAACGCAACGGTATCCTGCTAGATTGGATCAAGCTATCTCTTTCCGTTTACCGTTACTCAAATTATTCCTAGATATATCATAACGAATGGAATAACGAATTGGTGAACTTCTATCACTGTAACCTTAAGCATTTTATATCACTTCCATATTCATTGATGATGGATGCGAGTGCCAAAATCGAGAGCTATAATCAAAGTTCTCACTACTTCATATGCACTATCATAAAAACATTTGCATAAAATCAGATTTCAGTTTGATTTGTGTGGAGATTGGCTGCATTGGACTGGTTTGCTCATACTTCTATGATGCGAAAAATTTCAGGTTAAGTTTGATAAGGGGACCCCCATAAAAGTAATTTTAGCTAAAAATAATATTTTGTTGTCGACATTAGGCGTTAAAGTGGTGTCTCGAATAGAGTGATTTAGTCATCTGTATGATTTTAATGTACATGGATTATGTTACAGTTACAATTTGAAGCGATTTGTCGCTGTCAATTAAATCAACATACACATATCACTTCACTTCCCCCTTCAAACACTAAATTTTCTTAGAATATTCATGATTCTCTTGATTCTTTTAAACAACTTTCGTTTTGTTTCTCTGCGGTAAGTATATATATACACATACACACACACACTCACATACAGTTATATCACATCAATCAAATTAAAATATTTATTCAAATTTAATCAATTATCAAATTAAAAACAAAACACGCAAAAGGGGAAATTAATTGAAACAAATGAAAATGATTTTTCCTTCCCTCTGTATATAGATTACATCCCGAAATTTATACAAAATCAAAATTTAATTGTGTGTATGTGTGGGTTTGTACACATACACCACACGTATGGCCTCTTTGTCATCACTTCATATTGTGATACATACTCTGTTCTTGTCGTCTTATATAAACAAAAAGTTAAAAAGTGTCTTAAGAAGTTAACTAGAAGAACGGTAAATTATGTGTGTGTGTGTGTGTGTGTGTTTATGCGTATATACTCGTAAGGAAAACGAATACGATAATAAGTCTGATTAATTATCTTTTTATCAGGAATTTAATTTGACATATTGATAACGACAGTGATTTTCGGTTTATCGTTTATTTTTCCTCGAATGACATTTCTTATGTATTTGATAGCGTATGTACAGGAAGGAATTGGTATGACTTTTTTTGGGGGGGGTTTCTGTTCGATTTTCCAATTTTCATTTCACGAATAGTAATTATCATGACAGATAAGCGCAAATATAAGATTTAGGTTAGTCATTTGAATTATGTTTTATATAAATGGAATATTTATACGTGTGTGTGTGTCTGTGTGTGTGTGGCCTGCAGAATAAATTATTAATTTTTTTATCTAAAGAGATGGTTGATCAAAAAATTGGAACAAACCTATGCTTATTTGACATAAAACAGCGCCTGTTGTTAACGTAAACTATTAAGTGAAGCCTGGATACCTCAATATTGGTTCAAATATCAATAATTGTTTACATGTTTCCAGACGATATTCATGATGTTTTGAACGGTTTAATTGCCTCGATTTTTTAGTATCGGGTTTTATCCCCTCAGAAGTTATAATATACCCCAAGAAACAGATGACATTAGATAATTTCTGAAATACTTGGTTCAAGTTATAAGGAAATGTTCTTGCAAGCTGGTGCTGAAGATGATAATGTCGTACATATATAGCACAAGATGTTTTTACCTTGCAAGTCGCCGAGAATATTGTCCATTACATGTTCGAACGTGCTAGGGGCTTTTTTTAAAATTATGGCATACTAAATAGTAGACTCGAAATGTTCATTAAGTATGGAGAAGCAAGCTTTGGAAATATCTGAGTTCTTAACCCGGGGTCTACACTATGCAAAATTGCTGATAGTTTCTCTCATGAAATTAAATTTATCAATGTGTGTGTATGTATATTATACAAATTTTGGCATTCTCAGCAAATTATCAGGAGGCTATTTCACGAAAAAATTATCATGAAATTTGTACGAAATGTCAAATTAAAATGCACTTTAAGGTTATGTTTTTCATTTTTTTTCCGAGTGTTGAGACGGAACCTACTAATTTTTTGACAGTATTCACCGAATTTTAGGTGACATTTTTGAAGAAATTATCATGAGAGTAAAATGCACAGTTATGATAATTTTTTAACAAATATTTATCAATACATTGAAAAAAACATACACATACATAATATTTCATGAGAGAAAATCTCAGCAATTTTGCATAGTGTAGACCCCGGGTAATTTCAATTTTATGAAAATCGGCAGCCAAATCTACTGCAGTAGATTTTTCAAGAATATCCTCTGTATTAGGTAGAGGTACTTATCATCGATGGTTAGAACATTTAGTTGTTAAAATCAAATGTTTACCTCTATTTGTTGTTCCCATTTGCGTCAGTATTTTTTGCCACCATCCAAATGGGCTAATACCATGAACTAAATGAGAGCCGAATAATTTTTTCTAACAATTTGTCTGCTTAGATTTTAATTTCCGGCTTTTGGTGTTCCGGGTGACGATATTGTTTCTCAAAGTACGGTTTTTCTTTTGTGGAAGTTAGTTTTTATAATTCTTAAAGTTTGGATTTCCGTCCCTTAAACTCCTCCTAGATGGAGCGTGCTAGGAAGGTGTACTTGGATATTTTGGAAAGGTCTTCCGATTTCTAGGTCAACGCAACTATTTTCAAGTTGAGTCCTAAGGAGTTACGGACATTTAAATTGTCTAAGAATATTATGGAATTTTGACAAGTATTTATAATTTTTAAAGTTATTCTTCGTATTAGGTATAGCTTGCGCTTTTTAAAAAAAACAAAAAGTTACTAGGATACGGTGAACGGAAATGTCTGTTCTTGTTTGACATAAATTTTCAAATGCAATTCACATTTTAGTGAAGCAGTAAATAGTCAAATCATTAAAAATAAAATAAAATAAAAAATAAAAATGCCCAGAAGGCAATGTACCGTATTTAATTCAACCCTCAATACGAAAAAGTAAAAAGTATTTCTCGAAAATGCTTCAGAAGCTCTGAAAGAAAAAGAGCTTGAAGCAGACGCAGACGTAGAAAACAAACCTCATTTCAAAACGAAACTGTTGAAGAAAAGTTCAACCGTCTTGAAGCAAATAGACAAAGGAACATCAAGTCACGACAAATCGAATCACCTCATGTCCGCCTACAAATACAAAAAGAGCGACAAAAAAAATTGAGAGCTTACAACTGGCTTTACCTGAAACAAGAAGCATTTCATTATGATCCGTTATTGGAATACTTGAATTTTTTCAAGTTCTTATTGGTACAAGGCCAAAACGGCTCACTTCCTCCGATGCCTCACGAAGATACAAAATTCCTACAGCCTTATACCGCCCAGTCCAGGTACTTGCATATTCAGATGACATATGCGTGATTGGACTGAATAGCAACAGAGTGAAAGAAATACTTGATCCGCTTGTAGAGTTTTGAGCTTCTATTGGACTCCAGATCAATGAGTCCGATCAACGAAATACATGATATCTGGTTATAGGGAATGGCACACCAGCCGTGCAGCCGTGGCAGCCGTGCTTTGTATCCTCTAAGACCCCTACTAAAATCTAAAAACCTAGTGAAGCTAAAGTTTTACAAAGCGTTAATCAGGCCCGCTGTTATGTTTGGATGTGAAAGTTGGGCGCTGACGGCTGAGTACGAAAAATGTCTCCTAACATATGAGAGAAGAATCAGGCGTGTGATTTAAAGCTCAAAACGCGAAATAGATGGCACATACCGAGCTCTGTACAATATCGAGATCAGAGATCTGATGAAGATCCCCGATATATTGTGCATGAAATAAGGTCTCAGCGAGTACGCTGGCTCGATCACGTTTTGTGTGCTGATCCGGAACGAATTGTGCAGCGATTTCTGAAAGTCGAGCCACCATATGGTAGGCACTGAGGTCAGGCAGTCGTTGCAGGCCACGGTGTAGAGAATGACTTGGCTTCCTCAGGTTGTCTAAGACAGTATGAAGACCATGCCAAGGATTGTTGATTCAGTAAGGGACGAGTAATGGCTTTTAAACGCTTTTTTATTATTATTATTTAAGTGGGCTTCGACTCTCACTTAACACGGATATACTTGCAGAACTACACTTCTTAGAAATAAAACGTCCTTCTTTTATTGCAACCCCCGGTTTTTACAAAGTTTGAGAAGTTATAATATCGCAATTATATTTTTTCATTGCGTCTTACTCAAAGAATAGACAATATTGCTGAAAAGAAAGTTTGACTTAGAAACTTCAAATCACGAGAAAATGTAGCTTTCCGGTTGGAATTGAACACCGAGCTTTAAGTTTAAATGGCTTAAGAATGTTAAGTCTGAAATTTTCATTTAGCTTTCTACCACATTTTACACAATGCATTTTCCCTGTGCAGAGTTATACTCAAAGTTTATTGTTCACGGAGGGAATTTTGACTTTCTGAAACTTTGTGCGTGGAATCAAGCGAAAGTTTTGAAATGAGCTGGGAACCTTTGAAAATAGAATGCCATGAAAGCCAGGAGTTTTTATTAATCGTTTACAATATTAGTAGAAGAGGCTGAAGATTCTAACGTTCAACCAGTATTTCAAACAAAAATATAATCTTGCCAAAAATCTATTTCCAGAATAATAGTTTTCACAAAGCTTTTTATTTTATTTGTGCTTTATACAATAACGAGTCGGAACCAACAATTTTTGCTATAGAATAAAGTGAGTATATGGAATGTCGTTAGAATACAAATAATTACTTAATTCAATAAGCTTCGGAGTTAAAAGCATTTAACCATAATTTTCATTGTGCTTTTAATAAGAATATTTGTTATTAATCAAAGCTTTTATATTTTAATAGCCTTTAAGAGTGTTGAAGAAATGAGAAGTTGAACTTTTATTAAGGTTTTAATAAAGATTGAAGTTAAATCTGATGAAGTCGAAATGGTCATTAGCGACATATCATCGATGTAACCCTTAAGTATATAGTTAAAGAGATTTTTTTTGGTGGTGATTTTGTGGGAACGACCCACAATTCAGTTATCTCACTACTTTGGCCAGTTATTGTGTCACCAATTCCCTTTATCAAGACTCGTCTGTGATGACGATTATCAACGCCGATTTTTAATGACGAAAAAGTCTGGGATGAACCAGCTGTATAAATAAAATATTTTTAAAGTTTCTGTGCTGGAAAGTCTGGAATTTTGGAACCTTTGAATGAATATCTTAAAATAGTATTAATGTAAATTACTGCAATCATCTATTAGCAAAAAATTAACTCCTTTATTAACACATCGCAAAAAAGCTACATATACACGCAGACAACCTTTATAACTTTTCCAGACATATATTTAATAAATGTTATGTATTCCGGAATACTGATAAAATAATTTGCACATAACAAACGAGATACTTTATTTTTGTTCACTCGCGTAATTCTGTTTCCAGACCACTGAACCCATTACGTTGTATATACATAGTTATAGTTATGGTGTTTCGCTTCATCATAATTTAAGCATCAAATTCAATTAACTTAACCAATTCTAGTTGTAATAAAGCTTTATTATATTCTGAATAACAAGAGTGTAACAAAAAAATAACGAACTGTTTCGAGAAAATTTACTTTGTGCACATGAGCTTTTCCATAAATATGAGGTATTCAAAGGAGCGAAAAGGTGAGGTTTTGGTACAAAACAAGCGCTAAAAATTTAATTTTTGCATGCCAATGAAACAATATACGTAGAACTGAGTTACATACACACACATATACTCAAATTTTTGCATTTTAGCGTTGTAAATTTAATTACATTTACTGTACTGAACACAATAAAGTGAAATGTTTAATGAGCTTTTATATGAAAATGGAAATTTAATTGAGTTATTGTTTCAAGGGTTATTTAACTTTGCGCACAAAAAGCTTAATGACGCATTTTGATGTTTCTAACTATACAAGCTAAGAGGAATATTAAAAAAATCGAATAACTTTTATGTGTCTGGGAATATATTGAACAGCGTATGGGCGTGTGCATAATATGCACTGTCTTGAATTTATACGCACATTAATAGAAACTTATCGGTTTTTTGTCTAGCCGCATATATATAAATAGACCAAGATGCCAGTTAATTTATGGTCGTATGTATATATTGTGTCCAAAACTACCGATCTAGTGTGTATATACACGAAAAATGTGTGTCTTATTGAATTGTTTCTAACATTAATCATTTCTATAAAGCTCTGAATTTATTTCACATCACGTACATGCGGAAAGGTTCATTTAGCTTCGAAACAATGAAAACCCAAACACAAATTTTGTATAAAATTGAATTATATATATATTCAATTATGGGAATGGGGTCTATAATCTGAATGATACATTTTGGCTAATTACTGTTTTGACCTAAAAATATCTTCTTAGAATGGGCATATAGGTATGCCAACTTAAAGTTAGAATTGGTTTTGTGATTTTCTGGGTCACATTATTAAAGATTAAACGTTTTTATTTTAAATTTAAGCTTATATATTATGATGCCAACTAAAGGTCACCTGGCGCAGTGGGTATTTTTGAGGAATTGTAAATTATCAAAATTTTCAGGATTGGGTTAAAATTTATTAGAAATTTCGCTTGTATGCTGATAAGCGCAGCAGACCAAAATACCCTTCAATTTTGCTATATAACGGTCGTCTTCCTGCTCATTTTATCGTCTCGGTCTCTCGTCTCAAAATATTACAATTTCTCCGATTGACTTGTGGACCTCTACAACATTCATACATTTTAAAATTATTACTAAATTTATTATTTTTAATTATTAATTTTTTATTTTAATTATTAATTTTTATTTTGCGAAATTCGATTTAACTTTCTTATAAATTTTTAAAATTTACAGCTTCACATATTTCTACCTACTTCTTGAGAATTTAAAACACCTCGTCATATTTTTAAAATTATATTTGATTCTTAATTTGTGAATTTCATAGGGTTTTTAAATATTTAAAGAAATGTTAAATTTAACATTTCATAAATAATATTGTCTTCTTAAAAATTTTAGACTTCTTAATTTTTTTAGATTGTTAGGATTGTTTTTTGTTTAAAAACTATAACAATTATTATAGTTTTTTTAACATTTTATGTAATTTTTTTAAATTTAAAATTTATAAAATTCTTAAAACTCTAAAATTGATCAAATTTTTGGAATTTAAATTCAATTTAATAGAAAAAAGAACAAATAAATTTAATTTTGTAGGTTCTTAAAAATTCCTTTAAAAATGTAAAGGTGAATAGTTCATTATAAACTTAATTGTTAAATTAATAGATAAAATAAGTAAAAATATACGAAATTAAAATTTCGTATTATTAAATTATATTATAATAATTATAATGTAAGTATTTTAAATTATTTAAAAATTCAATTAAAATTTTCATCTCAATACTTGTAAATTTCAATAAAATTGTAAAAATTAATAAAAAGTTCTGCAAATCAAAAGAAGAAACCAAATTATTATCACTTTTAACACTACGATTTGATGAATTTATTAAAATTGTGTTTTTGCTATATAAAGTTAAAAATATTTTAAATTATATTGAAATTTGTATAAATTTAATGTATTAAAATTTATCCCGTTTACATAAGCTAATTAATAAAAACATTTTTGGTGTCCGGTGAATTTATAATCTGGCATAAATAACATTTAAATAAATAAGGTCTATATTCTATGCTAATAAATATTGGTTTAAACTGTAACGTAAATGAACGTTAAAACTCTCAGTATATAAAACAACCATATAAATCGAATAATTAATTGGACACTGAGGAAATGTGCATTGAGCATCGAATGGCGCAACTATTAAGATAAGACTTCAAATTAATTTAATTAATCAATTAAAAGTGGAGCCTTGTCTGGTTCCAGCGCATATTAGCCAGGCCTCATACACATTACTATTAGCTTAATTTCGTCTTTATTTTCCTTTTAGCGGTCTAACAAGATTCAGTCAAGCTTTGCAAAACCCCACCCCAATACTCGAGCTCTAGCCAGCCAAAGATGACCGTTTCAATTTTTACTAACTTCAAAGCATCTGAGTGAGTAAAAATCCTGTTAACAGCCGATATTAATTTTTCGGTATTGTCAAAAATTTTTTATAAAATTGTAATACAAAAAATAATTCGTATAAATAAAAATTAATGACATTTAGTACAACTCGTAAATTATTTAAAAAATCAAACGATTCTTCAAAGAACAAAATTGTTTTTAAAAAATTGTTAAATAAAATATAAAATTCTGAATATATTCTTAAATTTTCAAACTAGTCTCTTAATTTTAATTAGTTTAAAAAATTTTGTTATACTAAATTTTAAAAACTTATGAAAATTTAAAATTAAAACAAACAAAAAATTGAAATTTAGCACAAATTTTAAAATTTAAAATTTAAAATTTTTTTAATTTATTTATAAAAATTTAAAAAAAATTTTTTTTTTAAATTAAAATAATAAATTTTTAAAAAAACATTAAAATTGCTTTAAAATTATAATTTTTTGTTAATAATTAAAACCAAAATTTAATCGTTCTCAAAATTTTTAAAACCAAAAATATATTGTAATATTGTAAAAATTCTAAAAACATATTATATAAGAATCTATACATTTTTTAAATTATGTTCTAACTTCATATAATTCTTAAAAAGTAGGTAAAAAACCAAAATTTCTGAAAAATCTTTTTAATTTGTAGTTTTAAATTCCTACCAAATATAAAATTTAAAATAACATTAAAAATAAATAGATTTGATGATATTCGAAAAAAAAAATCATACCTTTGCGAGTCTGTATAAATGGAAAACTAAATTAAGGATTTCTCATTATTTCATTAATTCGAAATATTCTGATGGTACGAGAGCCCAAAGTCATGGATTATTTCATCAATTAATAATAACAATTGTTATAGTTTCTTAACATTTTATAAAATTATTAAAATTGTAAAAATCAATAAAAATTTAAATATCGAAATTTTATAAAACTATAAAATTTATCTAATTTTGAGCGTACAATTTTTTTTGAAAATTCCAATTAAATAGAAAAATTTTAAATAAATTATAATTTGCAGGTTTTAAACATTTCAATATCAATTTATTAAATTGTGAAAATTCGAAAATTTTTGGTTCACTAATTCTTATAAATGTTTTTTAATAAAAATGTACAAATTTTTGCAAAATAAGTATTATTTTTAATAGTTTGCCTAATAAATATTATGATTAGTATTATGATAGTTTGCCTAATAAAATAACTATAAACCTCAAAATTAGCATATTACATAATTTTAAAATTCCACAATTCTAAAATTTTTTAAAATTCTGAAATTGTTTTTTTTTACATTTTATAAATTTCCAACAGTCTCTTATTTATAAAAAAATAATTCAGAACATTTCTTAAATATAAAAAAAATATTGACAATTTTTATTATTATTTAGGTAATTATTTAATTACAATACTCGTAAAATTTTTAAAAAGTTCTGTTTTCAAGTACCAAATTTTTTTCATTAAATTGTTAAATAAAAATTGAAATTTTGAAAATGTGCTTAAATTTTTAAATAAATTTATTAATTTTTATTAATTAATTTATAATTAATTAATTTTTAAAATTTATTATTCATTAAATTTTAAATTTGCAGAATTTTGTAAAAAATTTAAAATTCTATAAAAATTGCAACGTGCCAAACAATATAACTATTTTGAAAATTCACAGACACTAGAAAATGAAAAATATTTATTGAAAATAATTATTAATAATATTAAGCTTTGGTCGAAAATTTTTCAAAAATTATTTTTATTTAAACATCTTTTAAATTTTAACGAAAATTATGTCCAAATTTATTCATACATTTTCAGAATAAGTTATAAAATTTAAAACAAATATTTTAAACACTTTTTTTAATTCCAATAAATATGAAATATCAAAATTCTATAAAATTAATAAGTTATTAAAGCTTCGCAAAATTTAAAAAGGTGTATGTTTACGCAATGCCTAAAATTAAATATGTACATAATATAAGAAACATTCACAGAAGCTTTAAACCATATAGACAATGTATATGCATTTAGAAATCACTAAAATACAAACTTTAGAGATCTGCATTATTATTTCAACCACGTCATAATATAACATAATATGCTTTAGTAACGTTGTTTTTGTACCAACTTAAAAATATATATCTGGTTTGAAGGTACTGTGAAAAATAAATAAATTAAAATAGTCTTATTCGAACATTTGTGATTAATAAAAATATTCTAAAATAAAATAAATATTAAATAAATAAAAATAGACAAATAAATAAGAATTAATAAAGTGCAGTTTCACTATAATTAAAGATTATTAAACATACAGTGCAGTTTCACTAATTAAAAATCTTCGCAGACTAAGTAAACGGGTTCAATCGTCGAAACTTAATTGACCCAATAGTTTACATTTTGGTCCTTCGAGCTGGATAGTTGAAACCACTTGCGGATAAATACAGCAATTGAACATAATAATCGATGAACGGAGCTTGTTATTCGATCCAGTTAGATCGCCTGTTTAAGACCGTAATCGTTTTCATCACATGTTCAATTTCATGGTTCAACATCTTAATATAAATTATTTGTTATAATAAAATCCATATACAGTGAGCTGAAAACAATATTGTTCATCTAATTAACCATCGAATCATAAATTTTCAAGTGAACATTTCAAGTAATAAAGTAATCGGCATAATTGTGTAATCGCAGTACATTTATACTTCGATCGATACAAATATGTACCATTAGCAAAAGAGCTTCATTACTGTGTATGTGATCAAATTGAACGTGTTTAACAGTATTATAACAAAATCCTGTTATCTTATCAACTGTTAAGAAATTCAACATTGACTTCAGTTTAAAACAGTCAAGTTCAACATATGTCTATATTTATCATATAAAAACAACTCAGCAGCTTTAATATATGCTGTTTACATTGCAGACTCATTATTGTGTTGTGCTGCTTAGTTATTAAACTGTATTATCACAACTTTCATCACCTCGTGCAAAATTTCATCACGACCTTCAACATATGTTACTACGGTATTACCACGAGAGTTTATACCATCATCAATTTGTAAGAGGAACCCATTCAAGATCGACTTCAACTTAAAATTGGATATGTTCTGCAATTATAAACATACAACATATAGATGATTAATCCATGCTGACTTATTGAATCAATCATAATATTCGGAACCTGCAGTGTGGCATCATATAACCATTGGACACCTTCAAGTCAATACTACTTATTGGATTAAGTACTCATGTAAGTGAATTTATTAAAAGATAACTAATTTAAGTTGAGTAACATTTTCATATAAAACTTTAAGTTGATTCAATTGAACCTAGTTTGATAAATTTAAGTTTAAGTTATTAGTTCAGTTTATGTAAATTAAAATCATTGAAATTCAAGAATATCGTACACTAGAATATACATAGTACTCGTGCTATTGAGATTTCCACGCGTTAACTCTGTTAAGTTTGATTGTTATTTTTTCCCAAAATATCGCTTACACAACAAGATCTCAAGATCAATACTGCATAGAATACGTATACTGTATATGAAAAATATAGCGACATTCAGTCAAAAATTGTGTTGTTGGATGCTTCTGCACTTAATGATAGAGAATTATTTCAGGACGAGTATGGGAGCCTTGAAAGTGACATTCTAAATAATATTCACGGAATTAAAACACAGGAAACCAATAATGTGTCTTTTCAAAATAGTTCTGTATTAGATATTCCAAATCCTTCTACGGCATCATTAGAAATGCGGTTGCCTGAAATAAAACTTCCGACGTTTAGTGGTTTGGAGACTGATTGGCTACGTTTTCGCGATATTTTTAAAGAATTAGTTCATAAACGAAATTTTGATCAAACTATAAAATTTCACTATCTAATTTCTCACATAAGTGGTGGTACTGCTTACTCATTGATAGAAGGAATACCAGTAACATCTGAGAATTATAATCTTGCTTGGGATACTATATACAACAAATACAATAACGAGAATAGAATACAAAAGATGTACCTTAAACAACTGTACGATATTAGATCAACGGTACCAAACTCTTCCGAATCTCTGCAAGTATTTATAGATCAAGCAATCAAGCATTATAATTCATTAAAATCATTGCAAGTCCCAGTTGAAAGTTGGAATTTACTCTAAGTACATCACTTATCAGAAAAGATAGACAATTCTTCGCGTGCAGATGTAATTAAGGGTTCCAATGATCAAACTTTGCTTACATTTGACAATTTCATAAAAATATTACAATGACGTGTTCGCTTATTAGCGGCTCTTGAGCATTCTAGTCCATCAAATTTAATGTCGAAACTCAATTCAACTACTTTTCAAAAACATAAACGGGCTTCCACATTGGTCGCGGGTGTTCATCTTGTCTCTATTGCAACGGTAATCATATGATAAACTCTTGTCCAGATTTTGGTGATACCAAGCTTACGCCTAAAATGAGATATGAATATAGTTACATTATCATAGTCACACAGATCAAACAACATTCCAATATCATGTTCGCACTGTTCCCACACTTTAAAGCATACATTATCATAAAATAAGAACCGTCGGGAAACCTGAACCGCAGTTAGTTACAAGTATAAGAAAACACATTTTTATTATTTAGCAAAGTAAGCAATATGTAGAACATAAAGAATAGAATTAAGATTAAAGAAAAGTTCAGTTGTAATTTAGAAATTAAACGTGTAACATTAAAATTTAAATAAAAGATTGAAAATAAAATATTTTTTTATGTTCGCGTAAAGACACAACCCATAATTGGCGCAGCCGCAGTGTTAAAGTGAAGTTTAGTGTAAAAGTAAAAAGTGCAGTAATAAGTGAATAAAAGCTTATTTTTAGAGAATCCGTAACACTTGTCTTAAAAATTAACAGTTTTAACGAAGTTTTAGTGAAAAATTAACAGTTTCAACGAAATCTTAGTGAAAAACTACAATAATTCGTGACGAATAAGTGAAACATCTCTAACTGAAGGTGTATACCGTTAGCAGACTCGAGATTCCGCCACTTTTTCACCGCAACTGATCTTGAACCAGCTTCCATCGACTGTAAAAGTAAGGTAAGATTTTCTTTTTAATTTTTTCGCGTATTGGTTTGTGGCATACACTACTAGATAGGCATGACCAAAACCAAATTCCTAATTTAAATTTAAAACGAAATTTTACCAAATAAGCTAATCCGCGCACTACAAGATAGACGCGAAAAGCACAAAATTCTGTTTTCTGGAAATCCAAGCTTCTTTTGTGAATCCAATCACGTGCACTACAAGATAGACACATAAAGTGAAGAAATCAGAATAATTAAACCCATGGTACGTTACCTTCGCATACTACGAGATAGGTGCGAAAAAAACAAACTAATAATAGCAAACTATAATCCTTCCTAATTGCATTAAATTGAAATAATTTAGCAAGTTCATAGTAATTCGAACAAAACGAGTTCTATAAAGGGAAAGAAAAACATAAATACATTTATTGCTAATAGAAATATAGAGGCAATATTTGAAGAAACCCGCCAAGAAATGACGGAAGAACTAAACGCCCAATTGGCCGCAATAACGGTACAATTAACCAACTTAGTTCAAAAACAAAATGAACAAGACGAGATACTGAGGTACCTCGGACAAAAGGTGGAGGTTCAACCACCACCACCCATAGAAGAAGTCAAAGTCAACCAACCAGTTGTCGACCTCTTCCGAATCCCAGACCCTATAAAGTCGATACCGACATTTGACGGGAATAAAAAACAAGTCACAGCATGGCTTAGAACGGCAGAGGACACATTAAGGATGTTCGAACCGTTAGTCCAACCAGAACAGCTCAAAATGTACTGGAGAGCCGTAAAGAACAAAATAGAAGGGAAAGCTAGGGACATAGTTTGTCTAGCTGGTGACCCAGAATCCTTCACGGAAGTAAAACAAATTCTTCTTGATACCCTAGGGGACAAGCAAGAATTATCCTTCTATAAGTCCCAACTTTGGGCAAATAAACAGACTGATACCACGTCAATACACAATTTCTACAATAAAACAAAAGAAATTGTACAAAATATTAAGACGCTGGCGAAGCAGAAAGAAATTTACAACAAATCATGGCAAGCCATCTGCACCTTCATCGATGAAGATGCACTGGCAGCCTTCTTATCAGGCTTAAGGAAGCCATACTTTGGCTATGCCCAAGCCGCAAGGCCCAAGGACATAGAAGAAGCTTACGCTTTTCTATGTAAATTTAATTCGAATGAAATCATATCTAGTAATTCGAGGAAACAATATGTTACTCAAACTAAACCTAATATTCCAAATGCATTCGAAAGACCAAAATTATTCAACAGTGTTTCAAATTCGAAGCAGAATCATTGGAAACAAAAAGAGATGCCAACCCCAATGGAAGTCGACCCGTCCCTAAGAACAAAACAAACATATAATAAGAAGTTAATTTACAATCACGAACTGTGTTCAAATGAAGAGGACACAGAAAGACCGGAGAATTCGGAAGAACCAACTTCGGAAGAAATAAATTTTCAGAAGGACCACGAATCCGACACAGAAGATTAAATTTTCTTCCTTTTCTCATTCTAAATAACTCCATAAAAATCCTTATAGATACTGGCGCCAACAAGAATATCATTAGGCCAGGTATCATACCAAAACACCTACTAGAACCACATGAAATGAATGTGAAAAATATTCTAGGCACCCATAAGTCAAATAAAAAATGTAGAATAAATTTATTAGGTACAGGAATACCAAAACAAACTTTTCACGAACTAGAATTCCACAAGTTTTTTGACGGAATCCTAGGCTCACAATATATGGCAGAAACAGACGCTAAAATAAACTACAAAACAAATACAATTTCGTTTAAAGATAAAACATTTAAATTTTTCAAATATTATCCAAATGATAACTTCTACAATCACACAGTCACATTTGACACCCATCAAAACGGTGATTGGCTAGTTTCAGACTTCAATAAACTAGATGACAAAATAACGATCAAACCAGGACTATATAGAGCTAGTCAAAACAAAACAGCTGTCAACATTCTTACCAATGAGCCAGAACCCCCAAAATTATTACCAAAATTAAAATTAAAATGCAATAATTTCGAAACACTAAACCCAATACCTATTTCTGGAAATTCCCACCTTAGCAAGGAAGAAATCAAAAGTTTAATAAGGACGAATCACCTGAGTGACATAGAGACAGCAACTCTCATCGACCTTATTCATAAAAATCAATCAGTTTTGTTACGCTTGGACGAAAAACTGTCAGCAACGTCAATCATTAAACACAAAATTCAAACAGTAGACGAAAACCCAATCTATACCAAAACCTATAGATATCCACACAAATTTAAAAGCGACGTCGAAAATCAAATACAAGAAATGCTCGACAGCGGAATAATAAAAAATTCAAGTAGCCCGTATTCCTCACCCATCTGGGTTGTTCCAAAAAAAGAAGACGCATCTGGAATACGCAAAATAAGAGTCGTTATCGACTATAGGAAACTCAATGAGAAAACGATAAACGACAAGTTCCCTATCCCTCAAATTGAGGAGATATTGGACAACTTGGGAAAATCGGTATATTTCACCACCCTTGACCTAAAATCTGGATTCCACCAGATACCAATGGAAACCCAGTCGCAAGAGAAAACAGCATTCTCATCCGACAAGGGGCATTCCGAATTTTGTCGAATGCCGTTCGGGCTAAAAAATGCACCAGCGACTTTCCAACGGGCAATGAACAACGTTTTACATGGTCTAATTGGTAGAATATGTCATGTTTACTTAGATGACATCATCATAGTGGGAGAAAACCTAGACACCCACATAAAGAACCTTAATACGGTTTTGAGAAGACTTTCGCAATTCAATTTAAAAATTCAACTGAATAAGTGTGAATTTTTAAAAAAAGAAACGCAGTTTTTAGGACACACTATTACACAAAATGGTGTAAAGCCTAATAAGGATAAAGTCCAAAAAATATTAGAATGGCCACTACCAAAGACGCCAAAACAAATTAAGCAATTCCTCGGACTGTCTGGATATTATAGACGGTTTATCAAAGATTATTCAAAAATAACCAAAAATATGACAAAATTCTTAAAAAAAGACATACCACTAAATCTCAAAGATCAGGAATACATCAAGTCCTTCGAGACGCTAAAACAATTAATCACGACAGACCAAATATTAACATACCCAGACTTCACGAAACCCTTTACTCTAACTACCGACGCGTCAGATTACGCACTGGGAGCGGTTTTGTCACAAATACAAAACGGTATAGAAAGACCAATAGCTTTCGCGTCAAGAACTTTGAACAAAACGGAAATTAACTATGCGACATACGAAAAAGAAGCACTCGCGATAATCTGGGCCGTAAAGAAATACCACCCTTACCTGTATGGTAACAGATTTACATTGATAACAGATCACAAACCACTCACTTTTCTAAAATCATCCGAAAAGAACTCAAAAATCCTAAGATGGAGATTAGAATTAGGAAACTATGATTATGACGTAGTGTATAAAGAGGGAAAAGCAAACGTGGTCGCAGATGCATTAAGCAGAATGCCCACCACAGAAGAAATAAATAACAACGAAGTACCTGAAATCACTCCACGTGAATCAACAAGTATCTTAGTAGAACAATTAAACGACCCTAGCGAGCTAAGCACAATCCACTCAGCTAACACCTCAGACGACTACTTTATACATTTCTCTGACCGTCCAATAAACTATTATAGAAACCAATTAATATTCAGGGTTTCTGCCACACTTGATACCACGATCACTGAAGAGATATTCTCAAATTATAACAGAACAATAATTGCAAAAGAGAATTTCACGAAGGCGGCTATTACAAATTACCTAAAAAACCTCCACAATGGTAAACAGACAGCAATACTAGCCCCTGAAATATTATACGGTATAATACAAGAAAGCTTTCGAGAAAATTTTTCTCAAAATGGCCACTTCGTTTTCGCCACCAAAATGGTCGAAGACGTAACCAGTGAAAATAGGCAGAGTGCTATTATCAGTAAAGAACACGAGAGAGCCCATAGAGGAATACAGGAAGTAGAAAAACAAATTAAGCGAGCCTACTTCTTCCCAAATATGGTGAAAAAGATAAAGAACCTCATAAATGCATGCAATACCTGCAATACACACAAGTACGAACGGAAGCCGTACAACATCAAAATCTCTCCAAGGCCTATTACGACAAAGCCACTAGAGAGAGTACATATTGATATATTCAATATCAACCACACCAATTTCCTTTCCATAATAGACTCCTTTTCTAAACATCTACAAATGATCCAAATTCCTACAAAAAACATAATTGACACAACTAATGCATTAACTAAATATTTCACAATATTCGGAATTCCTAACACAATAGTCTCAGATCACGAGACTACATTCCAATCTCTCCAATTTAAGGAATATCTAAAAAAACTTAACGTCAAATTAGAATACGCGTCATCGTCCGAATCAAACGGACAGATAGAAAAAACTCATTCAACAATAATCGAAATCCTTAACACTAACAAGTACAAACTCCCTAACTCCTACACCCCAACTGGCATAGAGTTGTCGATAGCACTATACAATAATACAGTTCACTCTTCTACTGGCTTCACGCCAAATGAAATTATTTTCAACCAAAATAATATGGTTGACCCAAATGAAATCCAAAAACAAGCGAACGAAATATTTAACAGCGTAAACTTAAAATTAGAAAAAACTATCCAAAAAATGGAAAAACAAAATATTAGAAAAGAGGAACCACCAACACTGGTAGAAAACCAAACAGTGTTCCTTAAGCCAAATATTCGAACCAAAATGCAACCTAGAGGAGTTAAACATAACATAACAAACGTAGCCTTTAAGACATTTGAAACACAAAGAAAAATAAAACGAAATAAGAATAAGATCAAGAGAGTTAAGACATTATAATTACAAATTTCTTTTATTATTTTTCAGAAGAACCAAACAAAATTCCAACAAATTATACTTCATACAATAAGAACCTAAATTAATATTGTAAAAATAAAGTAAAATTTTTTATCTCAAACAATTAAAATGTTCAAGAAAATCCTAAATTTAATACTCATAATCAGTTTAACTCTCCTCGGTTATGCACAAAAACTAGAAATCAGGAATCTATATGAAGATCCTATCTTACTAATTAAAACAAAACCATGTAAAATTCAAACAGGAAGCATAAAGATTGTACACCCTATTAACATAAGTAATTTAGAATTAACTATAAAATCACTTAATAAAATTGTTAAGAATAAACTAAATGATAAGTTAGAATTACATAATACAATAGAACATAAGTACATAAAATTAGTCAACAACCTTCATCAAATAAAGCCAACCCAAAGGACAAGGCACAAACGTTGGGACGAATTGGGCTCAGCCTGGAAATGGTTAGCAGGCAACCCAGACGCTCAAGATCTTCATATAATTAACAGAACAATGAACGATTTAATAAACGAAAATAACCAACAATTTAAGATAAACGAGCAGATCAATAGACGAATTCAACTTATCACAGATACAGTGAACAGAGCATTGATCAACACCACTATAGCCAACAGAGTTATCCTAACCGAAATCGAGATGATGGCAACAATAATAAATCTGGACATGATTAATACGATACTAGAAGACATTCAAGATGCAATTATCAAAACAAAATTAGAACTCCCGAGCAACAAAATCCTAATACTCAAAGAAATCATTATGATCAAAGATATTTTAACCAGCCAAGGCATCAATATCACTTTGCCAGATGAAGCACTCCAATACGTAATCCCAAAGATTGCTACAAACAAAGATACACTTCTCTACATACTACAAATACCTAAGCTAGAAGAGGAAGAGTCAACAATAATGACTATCATGCCATTAGTTATAAATAATACAGTCATCAGAAACTACCCACAACATCTTGTGAAATCTAACCAAAAACTATTCATAACTTCGGACCATAATAGTTTTGTTCAAAAACATTCAAATATAAAAGAATTTCGAGACCAATGTATAAAACCGCTAATAATGGGGACCAATAGCATTTGTAATGTCACCACAGAAACGGAAACAACAATACAATACATTGCCGAAGACAAAATCCTGATTAACAACGCCAAGAACGAAAAGTTATATTCAGACTGTGGGCCAAATAACCGAACAATAACAGGCAACTTCATAATCAATTTTTGGAATTGTACAATAACCTTTAACAACAAAAAATTTCACTCCTATGAGATAAGAAGCGAGATAGAAGTCATGCAAGATGCACTACACAATGTAGAAGCAACTCGTAGGCTAATTCCCGAATTAAACATCGATGTGATCCAACAGGAAAACATAGAGAATAGGAAGAAAATAGAACACGTATATATGAGACAGGCAAGTCATCAAACCTGGATCTGGACACTGACAGGAGGAATATCCACATCATCAATTGGCATCATATTGTTAATAATCTTTATCGGCATTCAAAAAAGAAGGACACAATTAACGATACAAAACTCACCAGTAGCAAAACCAAACCCAGAGCAAACTACAAGTTGTTCAGAGATATTAAGGAAATATGGGATCAAACCGAAGACCGAGGACGCCCTTTCTTCACCCCTGGGAGGAGTTACATTATCATAGTCACACAGATCAAACAACATTCCAATATCATGTTCGCACTGTTCCCACACTTTAAAGCATACATCATCATAAAATAAGAACCGTCGGGAAACCTGAACCGCAGTTAGTTACAAGTATAAGAAAACACATTTTTATTATTTAGCAAAGTAAGCAATATGTAGAACATAAAGAATAGAATTAAGATTAAAGAAAAGTTCAGTTGTAATTTAGAAATTAAACGTGTAACATTAAAATTTAAATAAAAGATTGAAAATAAAATATTTTTTTATGTTCGCGTAAAGACACAACCCATAATTATATATTAGAAGTAAACGAGTATGCACAAATTGTTTGTCCTCGTCACATAATGTTCGCAATCGCACCAGCCAAAGTTGCAATAAATGTTCGTTGAAGCATCACAGTCTGTTACATTTTAATTTTAATCGTAAACCATATACATCAGCTTATATATCTCAATCTGACAGCACAACAAAAAATGCTAATAATACTAATGAATTGCCATGCTTAGAACAGTCGTCGGTAACGAACACAAATCCAGGGTTGATATCTGATCAACATGTAATGTTGGGTACTCTTGATGAAGTCCCACATGGCAGTAGCTTATACGCCTCAAGTGACAGATGCAACTCACTAAACTTATCTTCACATAGAAGTCAAATAATGATTGGAACTGCTGTAGTTAAGGCATTTTCTAGTAATGGTGATCATATCTTCGCACGAGTCTTACTTGATAGTGGCTCGCACTTAAATTTCATCACAGATAAAACTTGTCCTTTATTAAATCTAAAAATGCACCCTACTTCGAAACAAGTGAATGGGCAGTAAAATTACTTCGCTAAACCGTAAGGTGTTTTTATCAATAGCATCGCGAACTTCGGATCATAATATTAGCATAAAATGTTATGTAATACCAAAAATCACTGGCGATTTACCATTGATGCCCATTAATTTCAATAAAGATCTCATTCCCACTCACGTAGAACTTGCAGATCCTCATTTTAATACAGTGAAACCCGCTTTTAACGTACCCTGTTTACAACATACACCCCCTCAATAAAGTACAATTTCTTATCCCGTCTAAAAATTCATGTATTTATATGAAACTTTAGCTGGATTTAACGTACTCCGTTTATAAGGTTATAACGTACGTCGATTTAGCCCCTCTAGGACAATTGTATGTTAACTCACTATGGCTATAACGTACGCATAATTTTTATCGTACGTATATATTATGTATGTACACCGTAATTTAAATGTCCTGATAAATTTTTGTGTTCATCTCGTTAATAAAAATAGAAAAACTGTGAGATAAACTGGAATCATTCTGTACCTCAGTTTTTATAAAAAAAAATTTTTATAATTTCCACAGTTCTTATAATTTAATAATGAATAATTTTTAAGTCTTGGAACTTGAGTTCCTTTTTTTGTGATTTTATTTATGTATTATAACTATTTTATACCTAACAATTTGAAATTATACACTAATTTACCATTAAAAAATATGTCCATACTTATGTATACAACTTTTTTTCAATGTCACCATGAGAATAACGTACACTAGGTCTAAAGCGTACCATTATCATAGTCCCTTGGGTGTACTTTATAAACGGGTTTCACTGTACACCAAATCGCATCGATATTTTAATCGGAGCAGAACTATATCACGAGGTGTTTACCGGTAAATCTTTAAAGTTAATACAGATGAACTGCCCATGTTCTATGATAGTATCTTTGGCTACGTCGTCAGTGGGAAAACAAACATAAATCCTCCACCAAATGTATTACGACAATATGAAAATTCGTTATGTTCGGTTGAAGTACTGGATTCGCAGATTAAACAATTTTGGGAATTGGAAACCATCGTCTCTAAAACTAATTATTCAATTGAAGAAAAACTATGCGAAGACCATTTTCTAAAGAATTTCAAACGATTACCTTCTGGAAGATATTTGGTCGCTTTACCATTAAATTCAAAAATTGTTGACCTTGGTTCTTCAAGCGAAAGTGCTCGACGACAATTCTTCAATGTTGAAAAGCGATTAATTAAAAATCCAACAATATATCAACAATACAAGGATTTTATGGCAGAGTATATTCAATTAAACCATATGGAACTTGTTGATAATCCTAACATTAATGAATGTATGTACAATCAAACTTATTATCTGCCACATCACTTCGTCCAAAAGGAATCTAGCTCAACTACTAAATTACGCGTTGTTTTTAACGCTTCAAACAAGTCATCCTCGCTAATATCACTGAATGACTGTATGATGGTTGGCCCTGTGGTTCAAACAGATCTATTTTCTTTGGTACTTTGGTTTCGTAAATATAAAGTGGCGTTTTCAACTGATATAACAAAAATGTATCGCCAAATACTATTACACGATGATCATCGAGACCTTCATTGTATTTGGTGGCGTATGTCTCAGTTTGAACCTCTTCAATGCTACAAACTTCGCACTGTTACATACGGCACTGCAAGTGCTCCTTACCTTGCGACTAGAGCTCTGAATCAATTGGCCACTGACGAAACATCTTTTCCCGAAGCATCTAAAGTATTAAAAGATGATTTCTACGTTGATGACGTATTAACTGGTGCTGACAATATTCAAGACGCACTGGCATTAAAACAAAATTTGATTGAATTATTAAAACGCGGTGGCTTCGATCTCAGAAAATTTGTTTCGAATATTCCTGAGCTTGCTGATGACAATTCAACTAATAATCTGTCCTTAATATTAGGGCTTTTGTGGAATACGAATGCAGATAAACTAGAGATGTCTTTCGAAAAACTAAATTTAAATACACCAAGTAAGACAAAAAGAAATATACTTTCTGAAATATGTCAATTATTTGATCCACTAGGACTATGTGCACCGTTAATTTTAACGGCCAAACTCTTCATGCAAGAATTATGGAATATACCAGAGCTTAAATGGGATAATCAACTCCCAGACACATTTCTTAATAGGTGGTCAGAATTTAAAGCGCAATTAGTTCAACTCAAACAAATTTCCATTCCTCGATGCATCATATTCCATCAACATAATACCATTGAACTTCACGGTTTTGGAGATGCGAGTGAATCAGGCTTTGGATGCGTATTTTATATTAGAACGACTGATCATTTTTAAAACCATCACGTTAGCTTAGTGTGCTCTAAATCGAGAGTCGCTCCTTTAAAAAAGCAAACGATTCCTCGATTGGAATTGTGCGCAGCGTTGCTTCTAGCTCAAATCAGTCATAAACTTCTGTCAATTCTAAAAATAAACTTTGATTTCATCTATTTGTGGTCCGATTCTGAAATAATACACTGTTTCGAATAAAATCCGAACCCCATCGGTATGCAACATTTATTGCTAACAGAATCACACAAATACAAGAATTAACTTCAATTAACAGCTGGAATTATGTCCCTACTTCTATGAATCCTGCTGATTATGTGTCAAGAGGGTTATATAGAGGGTTAACGATAAATCAAAATGGCCGCAAAGTGAAAAAAAACATTAAGCTTGGATCTAATTAATTTAGACCTTCGAAAAATGAATCCAGCTTGCACTACAACTGTCTCAACTGAATTTAATTTAATTAAAAAATTTTCTTCATCGAAAAAATTAATTAATGTGACGGCATACTTATTTCGATTCTACAATAATTGTAAAAACGAACAAGTGAATCGAATAGCTGGAGAATTAACCTCTAACGAAACTGGTAATGCTCTTAAAACAATTCTGAAAATTGTGCAATATCAAGAATTTGGTGAAGAGGACATGTCTCTACAAAACAACAATTTTGTAAATAACAAGAGTTCATTAAAATCCCTAGCACCTTTCTTGGATTCTGATGGGCTGATTCGCGTAGGAGGTCGCTTAAAAAATGCAGATATGATAGAATCTCAAAAACATCCAATTTTACTTCCATCAAAACATTATTTCACTGTTTTAGTAGTCCGTGAAACACAGACAAACTTATTACATGCTGCCCCTCACGCACTTCTATATAATCTCAGATTAAAGTATTGGATCATTTCTGGTCGAAATGTATGTAGGAAAATATATAATACTTGTGTTCGATGTACCCGTGTTCGACCTACATTCATTAATCCAGTTATGGGTGATCTGCCACGAGATAAGGTACAAGATACAAGGCCATTTTCGATTGTGGGTATTGATTTTTGTGGTCCTTTTTTAATGAAACATGTAGTTCGATCAAAGGTTAAATATAAAATATACATTTGTGTATTCGTTTGTTTTGCTGTGAAGGCAGTACATTTTGAAATAGTTCCAGACTTAACAACCCAAGCATTTTTGCCATGCCTTCGTCGTTTTATATCACGTCGCGGCATATGTACAAAAATTTATTCCGCCAATGCCACCAACTTTGTAGGAGCACATTCAGAACTAAAGGAACTAAGAGACATTTTTTTGTCACAGATTTGTCAAAACGAAACAATGAAATTTTGTTCCAATCACAATATTGAATGGTTAACCATACCACCTCGCTCTCCCCACTTCGGAGGCCTGTGGGAAGCCGCAGTTAAGAGTGCGAAATATCACTTACGTCGAGCAGCTGGAACGCATTGTTTAACTTTGGATGAGTATAATACCTTAATCGCACAAATAGAGGCATGCCTTAATTCGCGTCCAATTACTCCCATGTCAAATAATCCTTTGGATATGACGGCTGTGTCTTCCGGACATTTTTTGATTGGAGCTCCTTTGACTGCACTACCTGATCCTGATGTTACCGATTTAAAATTGAATAGGTTATCAAGGTATCAAATGCTACAACAAATTTTACAACAATTTTGGAAAAGATGGCATCGCGAATATTTATCGGAGTTACAAACCCGGCATAAATGGAATAACGTTTCCAAAAATTGTAAAATTAATGATTTGTTTATATTACATGATGAAAATCTTCCACCCATGCATTGGCCTTTAGGAAGAATAATAGAACTACATTGCGGCACTGATAATCGAGTTCGTGTTGTTACTGTGAAAACTGCACATTCCGTTTTTAAACGAGCTATAAATAAAATTAGTATACTACCAATTGAAACTAATGGCAATCAAATTGCAACAGACTAACATAGAATCATAATCACGCTCTAGTCATGTAACTTGAATTTGAATGATATTAATGTGTAGTTAGTTATCTTCTTAAAATGTATAAAAGTAACAATTTAAAAAAATTAATCTATATAATAAATAGAAAATTTTCTATATGTAAAAATAGGTATAAATAATATTGTTCAATTGAAAATGTTTAGATATTTCAAGGTCGCGGGAATGTTTACGCAATGCCTAAAATTAAATATGTACATAATATAAGAAACATTCACAGAAGCTTTAAACCATATAGACAATGTATATGCATTTAGAAATCACTAAAATACAAACTTTAGAGATCTGCATTATTATTTTAACCACGTCATAATATAACATAATATGCTTTAGTAACGTTGTTTTTGTACCAACTTAAAAATATATATCTGGTTTGAAGCTACTGTGAAAAATAAATAAATTAAAATAGTCTTATTCGAACATTGTAATTAGCAACACAACACATAACAAATAATTGTATTTAAATGTTTAGTATTTAATTGTTGTACAAAATTCATGTAAAATTTGTGATTAATAAAAATATTCTAAAATAAAATAAATATTAAATAAATAAAAATAGACAAATAAATAAGAATTAATAAAGTGCAGTTTCACTATAATTAAAGATTATTAAACATACAGTGCAGTTTCACTAATTAAAAATCTTCGCAAACTAAGTAAACGGGTTCAATCGTCGAAACTTAATTGACCCAATAGTTTACAGTGTAGAATACAAATTTAATTCTAAAATAAATTACTTAAATCCTAAAATACGTAAAAAACTTCGTTCCTTTAAAATTATAATTTTTTGTTAATATAATTAACCAAAGTTCTTTAAAACCATAAATTTAGTTAAAATATTGTAAAAATTTTGAGAACATTTATAAGATTCTGTATATTTCTTAAATAATGTTCTAATTTCGTAAAGTTCTTAAAAAGTTTGTAAAAATCTTAAAATTCGGTACCTATAAATGTTAAATTTTTTTTTCATAATTCGTTACTTTAAATTTCAACCAAATATTAAATTTTAAATAAATTAAAAATTAAATGTGACGATATTCCAAAAAAATTTTTAATTCATACCTTTGCGAATCTGTATAAATGCAAAACAAAATTAAGGATTTCTCATTTATTGGCTAATCATCATAAACTGTTAAATATTTTAAAATTCCTTTAATGCGTAAATGATTGAGCTTTTGACATTTTTTGATAATTTATAATTTCAATGGAAATGCAAAATAAAACTATAGGCAGTTATCTAATGTTTCTAAATTATAAAATAAATAAATAATACAATCGTCATATCACAAATAATTGCATTTGATGTCAACATTTTCCAATCTTTGTAGTTTGGAAAACGTTTTGGTGCAATGATAATACATTAAACCTTTCGCAATCTGGTTACCTCCGACTTTTCGATATGCGTTAGTTCTTCTTCTACGATACTATGGCCATTGGCATCTGAAACTAAATATAGTAGGAGATATAATTTAATTAAGAGTGGTGTTTTATTCTCACATTCATATGCTTCTTTGAATACTTCCATTTGAGCAATCTGATCGTTAATGTCAGTTTCCAAGACCAAAAAAGATGTCAGTTTCCAAGTAAGAAAAACAATATTGTGCTTCAACCTACATTGGGGAAGTGATCACAAATTACTTTGTTTGTTTTATAATTTCTATTCCAACTTTTACTGGTGTTGGCCAATCTAAATCCTATAGAGGCAGTTGGATATCATATTGTTCGTAAATTTGAGACATAAAAGTTTTAGTTCTTCCCCAAGAGTAATTACAACATTCTAGCTAATTGTGTATTCGGTGAAATTTTGTGGTGATTTTGGATCACCCAACCCATTGAAAATGTTCTCATCAGGGATTGGCGTTTACTCGTCATCTATTATTTTCTACATTGACGTGTCGACAACCCGTATATAACGTCAACAACGTAGACAACGTTAGTAATGTAGACAATTCCTAGAGTGGTTTTGTCAATTAGTTCTAAACTAAAGGGTGACCAATTTTCTTTAGGAACAATACGTTATTGGTGATAGTTTTATATAGAATGTCCGTCAATTCATTTAAATCTCTTTTCTAAAATATACCATGAATCTTGGTACTTTAGCGTCATTTTAGCATTACAAAATTATTAAATTGACCCAAATTGACCCAAAACAACGATAGAAAGCATTATATGGAGTGGGCCCCTCATTTATTACGATGGAATAGAATAGAAAAGCTCGCAGAAAAATCGGATAAAACGGCTCACAAAAATACAGAAACATGGCACAACTGCTAGAAATCTTTAAAAAAAAGTTATAATTTTCATTAAAAACAATCCGGGGAGTTTTAACTATGACCGTGCCATAAAATTTAAAACACCACACACCAACGAATTTAAGTTCAGAAAGGCTATAAGTGCTACCGAGTTATAAAGCGAAATCGTTGAGATAACCAACACTAGTTCGCTAAAAAATGTGCCAGACTGATACAAGATTTAGTGGATGTCTTTTGATGGATGACGAAACGTACATGAAATTAGTTTTGAAACAATTAATTAGGTGAAAAATTGGATCTTACCAAAAACCGAGGCAATGCTCCTGCTAAGTACTTCAAGCACTTCAAGTAGTATAAGCACTTCAAGTTAGAGACATTTGCAAAAAATGTATGATTTGTCCAGCAATTTGCAGTTGTGGAGCTGGGTTTTTGTAACTTTTTTCATAACGACGTATTAACGACGATTCAGCAGTAAAGTTTTGCGATATAACTCGTTTACACGACTCTAATTCCAACAGAAGCAATAAATTAGCGCGAGATTAATAAAATCAATGTTATCTCAAAGAGTCCACAGGTTTTTGAAGTATCGATATTTTTTTGGTTATAGTGGAAAGAGTGATGAAGTGCAAAAGTCACACCGCCAGTTATTCCAGGAACAGGGAGCATCAAACTTAATAACGAAATCTATAACGGTGATTTGTCTGGCGAATTATACACGAGTAATGTTGGCTTCCAATGCCTCAAATTTAGCTGGTTTATTCACATAGACTTTAGACTTTGCGTAGCCCCAAAGAATAATGTTTATAGAGGTATCACACGATCTAATTAGCCAATTCAACGATCCGAACCGTGAAATGAATTGGTCGCCAGCATGAATTTTCCAGCAATAACGAGCACTATATTCACCTTCTTTTTTGAAGAAATATGGAACGATATTTCACCGCTCCATCAACCACTCCAAACGGTGTATTTAGTCGCATAACATCCAATACTGTAACCTGGGATTAAAACTTTTCGATGGTATTCTAAATAGTAGTCTCGACAGGCCGATTATGTCAAACGTAATTTGGTCAACAAATGAAACAATCACCTCTAGATGAGCTCTTTTACAAAATACTCCCGCGAACTGGCCAATTCGATTTCAAATCGCTAAAATATCGTAAGTTGTTGACACTATTTTAAATGTCGACGTTGACAGGAAACACAACGAAGTAATCTTCGTTATATTCTACGAGTCGACAACCGCGTAGATTACATGGCGTAATCTACCTCGCCCATCCCTGGTTCTCATCAACATAAACGAAATCGTTTATTTCATTAATATTAAATGTTGTTGTGCCCTGAGTCACTTTGTTTGTTATATTAATGTTTTCACAACTCTGATAGTTAATTGACTCCACTTGTGTAGCGACTTAAAATTTTCGTCGTACTGCGTTACCGTTTCCAGATTTTGTAAAACATCTTCAAAGGATTTTATTTTTAAATCACCAAAAATTTCGGAAAATTTTACATAATTAATGGAACCATCTAATGGAATTGTGTTAGGAACAAAGTTAGTTAGTTATTTGCCTAGAAAAATTCGACTTCGAAAAATCAATGGCGGTAAAAATCACACGGAAACAAACCACATGCCTTGAATCCATTTTCAATTATTTGTAGGGTTGTGCAGCTATTAAAGCGTTTAACAATTATGGAGCAAATTTTTCTCTTGTACGTTGAGCACCTGGGTATAAGGCAATAATTATTATACCCAACCGCATACACAATTCACTTACCTTTAGAGCCATTTGTTTGCTCTGACCATCGACGAAATAAATTAGTTCTGAAATTGCTAATGCCCAACTTTTAGGTACAGATTTACGGAAATGATCACCGGTGGAACAGTTTTACCACTGGTAATAAATGTGCACCCCGGCCAACTTCGTTAATATTTCGTGATCCTTTGGCAGCCAGTACAGATCGAGCTTGCGGGTACAATAAACCATTTGGTTCGTCGCCGTAAAATACTCGTTCTGGTGATTCCAGAATATTTAATTTATTACTTCCGTTTAAATATCGGTCAACGGAATTAAACCATCGTTGAATGTACACGAATCAACACTTATTCTGACACTTGCTGCTTTCACGGGATCTGGAACCCTGATTGCCACATGCGGATAACGTTTAAGAAAATCATCCCCTTCCAGGTGCGTTATTCTTAAATGGGGTTGATCTTTGGTCTGCGTCGTTTCCTTAACACACTCGAAAACGTCCTTCGATTTAGAAAATTTTCCTTTTTGAGACTTTTTTTTCGAAAAATAACATGTTTCTCTAATTTTCAATAACGCTCTTTGAAGAATCTCTTCGTTATACGTCCCTCCATTGAAAACTGTATATTGATTCTGAACGAAAATACGTCTCTGCTTGGGCTCCAGCACAAACTGAGAGTTTTGACCGTCATTGCCACATCAACAATTTCTAGTATAAAAGGTTCGTATCAGAAATTTTCTTCAAAACTTGCGGAGAATTTGACTTCAACTTTCTCAAGTGACATCCAGCCCCAGATAAAACTATCGTTAGCTCTTTAAAACATCGAACGGTTCCCTCAGGTCTATCACTGCCAGAAAGCAAGTCGTCTACGTAAAAATCTCGGTTAATAATTGCAGCGGCCTCAGGAGACTGGAAGCTATTGTCTTCTGCGATGCGATGGAGAGTGCGAACTGCTAAAAACGGGGCGCTGGATGTGCCGTCCGTTACAGTTTTCAGACTATAGGATTTGATCTATATTCTGATTAATTTGTACCTGCCGTAACATTTTCTCCACATCGGTGAAGTAAATGATCACATGTTGTCGAAAACGAGTGAGGATTGTAACGATGTTATTTTGTATATGGTCGGTCCAACCAACAATGTGTCATTCACGTGCAATAGCCATCAAAGACAACTCGCAATTTTGTTGTTGCTATCAGCATTGACAATCCTTTGATGATTTTGTTGTTGCTATCAGCATTGAACACCCTTTGATGAGGCTCGATTTCTCCAGCCTTGTCATAGTAGGGATTAGCGGACTTCAGGCCAGATAAAATGCTCTTTTCTTCATTAACAGAGTCTGCAGGGTTCGTAGCTGCATATATGTTGAGTTGAATCTAGATAATATTTTGATGTGGACTAGACATTAAATGGTCGCAAAGATGCAATCAGCCAAGCCATTGATAGTGACTGAACAATGGATTCGAACAAGTGGTTAAGGTGGTTAAAACGCTTCCTTGCGGTAACGTTTTGGATTGTGAGTTCGGTTGTTGCGAAACCAATTGATAATGCTGCGTGGCAGCTGCAGATGTCATCGGCGTCTTCTTATTTATCAGTGTACTACTCAGATGGTTGAACCGTCTTCATATTTTATTTGATTGGCATAAATTGGCCTCATGGCCGTATTTGAGACAGTTTTGGTAAACAGACAATTGTATTACGATATTGATAATTTCAAGGACAACACACCTTATTTCGATATCAGCAATTCCAAAACTATTCGAATAGACTATCCATCATAAATTGTGGTTTGCAAACATTTATTGTTGAATTTCTCTCAGGCAGATCGACTGCATGCAATTCCCTTGGTTTGTACAGTATTCGATACATTCAATTGCACATATAAGGTTTTCAAGTTCAACTATTGGCAATTATTTTATGTACCATTTCAGAATGTCGTTTGTCCACACTTGAAATTATTTCTCTTTACGTAAACTCTGCCATCTATCGTAAACTAGATGAACTTAACGAGCTTAGCTCAGACACAATTTGAGCAAAATTTTTGTTCATAAGTAAATTAAAAAGTCGAATATTTTTTTTAAAATTTAATTTATTTATTTAAATTTCTAATTAAAATAAATACACTTAATTATTTTGTACAAAATTTCTAAATTTTATATTTATATAGAGTTCGTAATTTTTTAAAATTATATGTTTTCAGTTTTATTGTATATATAGATAGTAGTAGTGGGTAGTAGTGGTGAAGTTTATAAAACTAGATTCGTTCTACGGTATTTAGGTCAGTTTAACAACGTTCAGATAAAATTCATAGAATTTTTCAATAATATATCATATAATTTAAAATAATTATTTTCACTTAAAAATATAGTTTTGTATTATATGTCATAATTTTATAGTTTATTGGGTTTATTTATCACGAGTTTCACGGGAACATATTATAACATGATTTTTGATTAAAAAATTTGCATTGGAATGTACATTTAATAAATTTCGATAATTTTTAGAATTTCGGTTCAAGACGACCTCTATATATAGCGCATACATATATAGTCTTTAAATAGTATTAGTACATAAATCAATCATCAGATTTTGTGTCAATAGCTGCCGGTTTCATCAGTAGCGTTTCCATGCTCGTACATTCGTCACGACTATTTGACGGAAGTACAACTTTTAAAATTTTATTATCTATTGAACTACAATTATTATTATTTAATAAATTAGCGCTATTACTAGAAATACTTCGTTCACTAACTGTTGATGAATTAGAAAATGTTCTATTTACTAATTTACTATTACTATTATTATTATTATTACTTAGACTAATATTATTATTATTATGATTTATAACAAATAAATCATGATTTGGCATTTCATAACCATCGCCAACGACAACACAATTACTTGTTAATTTATTACTCGGCGGTGCTATTATGGTACTGGTATTATTGTGCTGTAACTCTTCGTCCTCGCCGCATGGCAAAAGTTCCAGATATTTAGGAATTATTGAGGTTGGTGTACTATTCGATGAGGTGGGGGTGACCAACACTGATTGATTGTCCGATAAATCGGTATTGGTGAATTTTAGAACGCCTGGAAAAATAAAATGATTTATAATTGCGATTAAATTATATTTATATATAGGAATGAAGTTAGTGATTATTAAGCCTCAATATTGTTAATATATGGTGTGATATCTAAAATAATAATGACATGCTGCTCGACTGTACTACAAATAAAAAATATCTATCTAAAAACACTAATTACTATTACAGTAGACCCCCGCACATTACCGAGCTCGTTTCGAGACTATAGTTGCATTTTGGGTGGAGTTTGATTGGAGTTTGAAAATAATGTAAATTGCGTTCAAGCCATTCAAGTTACTGATTTAATTTAAAATGCAAGAAAATCAAAGTTGCATTTAGTAAGAATTTAATTTCAAAACGTCTTAAAATTTGATTGTACTTTGGGTAGATAAAAATTAAATTTGATTGAAATAAATATTTTTATTTTTTTTATCAATTCATGAAATTTGACTGTAATTTGAATGTAATATGACTAAACATAATTTTATGAAATTTATATTTATGTTTGAATGTGATATTCAATTTCATAATATCTATTTAAATCAGTTTGAACTAAACTTGATTAGAATTTGCAATGTGTTGAATTCTTCACACAAACAGATTAATTCAGTTCGAGTTTCAAATTTTAATATGTTTTCAGTTCTTAAACTAATTTAATGGTTTTTGCATAATTAATTTTGAATTAAAATCAATTTCAAATTCGAGTTAATCATCGCTAAAATTATAAATATTTTTTAAATATTAAAAAAAAAATAAGTTTGTTTAAAAACTATTAAGAATTAATTACCAATTAATTTAATAATTTCACTAAAATTACGAAAGTTTTAAAATGTTTAAATTCAATAAAAGATTTTTTTAATTAAATTAATTGAATTTATCCAATTATATATTTTTTGTGAAATTATTGTTAGTTTATAAAACCACTGGATTTTATAAATATTAATTTTATAATGGTTTCGGAATTATTTTTTAATTATATAAAAATTTATAAATTTAAACGGGTTAGCTATTTAAAACAACACAAATCTAGTTAAAATCAGGATATTTTTAAAATTTGTGATTGATTTGTTTAAAATGGTTAAAATTTTAAAAATATTTCGGAATTTTAAAAAACTGGAACAAGTTAAGGTTTTCTTTAAAACTAATAAAAAAATAAAAATTAGTTTAAAACATTTTACAAATAAATTCTCCAGCTCTATGAGAAATTTATTGTAATTCACTAAGTTCAGATTTGCAGAAAATTTTTTAAAAATTTAAATTATAACGCATTTTATAATCTTATAAATCTTAGGAATTATAAAAATATTTAAGATATTTCTTTAAATATGTTCCGAATTGTATAATAATTTTAAAAATTTAGATTTATGAAAGAAATATGCTTAATATTTTCATAAATAGAAAATTTTCAAAGTTTTATGAAAATGTTTGAAATTATTTTAAGAATTTAGAAAATTTAGAGAAATTTGAAAAATATTCAGAATTGTTAAATTTACATTTTTGTTGTATAATTTTAAAAAAGTCTGAAATTTTTATTGATTTAAATTTAATAAAAATTAATATATGTATATTTAAAATTTTAGTTTTTCAAGTTAAATCATTTTTTTATTATTTTTTATCATTATTGGGATTCGAACCCGGTACCTCACGAAGTCACGATCCAAATTAATCTCATGCGCTATTTGCTCGGTCAGTTTGTAGAGTTAGTCAAAATTTTAAAAATAAACTGAAATCTTAGAATTGTTTAAATATTTTTAATTTTTCTAATAATTAATTATTAGATTTAAATCGCTTAAATTTTGTGTATAATTTTAGGAATATTTTAAAAATTTCACACGATTCACGAAGTTTAATATTTTTAACGAAATATTAAACATATAAACAATTTTAATTATAATTAATTAAGAAAGCTTCTAATTTAATTAGAATTTTTCAAATAAATATTTAAATTTTAAAAATTTTAAATATTCTCGAATAGCTTACAACAAATTTGATCAATTTTATAGAATTTCGATTTTTTTAAGTATTTTTACAACTTGAAAATTTAAAATTGTCTTAAAATTTTACAAATTTAAAAATTGTACAATATAAATTTGTTGAATTAATAATAAAATTTGGGATTCGTTTAAGAATTTTAAATTAATCAGGAATGTTAAATTTGTATGACTAGTTTTTATGCCGAATTTTAAGAATATTTTAAAAAATGAACGTGATTTATGAAATTTAAAATTTTTTAAAGAAATATTTAAAAATTAAATATTCAAAACATTTTTTGTTTAATTATTATTAAGTATGAATTTGCATATAAATACATTTAAAATTTTGTATCATAACTTTTGAATGATTTTAAAAATTGTAACAAATTTAAGACTTGTTGATGATTTTTGGTAAATCTTACAAAATTCGAAAAACATTTTAAATTTGTTTAATGTAAATTAAATTAGATGCAATAATTTTTAAAAATTGTTTCATTAACTATGGTTAGTAATTTTCAATTGAATTTTCAGAAACTAGCATAATTCTTTAAATATCCAAAAGAACGGGTGTTATTAAATTTAACAATAAATAAGAATGCTACGATTTTATTAAAAATTGATTGCAAATTAACAAATTTGATTGAAAATAATGGAATTTAAAAATTTCAATTTTTATGAAATTTATGTGTTGGTCAAAAACAAATTAAAAATTGAATAAATGATACCTATTACGATTTAATAATTTTTAATATTAAAATATTGCTTGATTTTAGAATTTATTATATATTTACGAAATTAGCAAATTTACAAAAGAGTTAATTTCCTTTGCAAATATTAGAAACAATTAATATTTTAAATTAGTTAACGAGCTCTTAAAAATACCTAGCTATTTGTATATTTAAATTTTAATTTATTTTATGCTTATTTTTTTAAGAAGACTGCGATTTTACATGAATTTTTATATTTTCTAGAAATATAAAAAAATTTGTAACTTTCAGGTTTAATTTTACCATTTAGGAATTTGCTTGCAAACTTTTTCTTAAAGTTTTAAAAATAAACTTAAATCTGAGAAATGTGAGATTTGTTTTTTTTAATTGATATATTTTTAAATTTTTTTAATAATTTATTATTTTGTTTTAAATTTAAATCGATTTATTATTTTTATATTAAAATATTTTAGATATGTTTAAATTCCAGAAAATTTATAAAATTGTAAGTAATATTTTAAATTTTAAATTGATTACGAGGAATATTTTAAAAAATGCTTTTTAATTTTTTTTTTTAATTTGAGAAAAAACTTAGAATCTCTTAAATTTATTTTTTAATGTTAAAAATTCAGAGATGTTTAAATTTAAAGAGTTTGTTAAAGAAAAATCTAAATTTTTTAGAATTTAAAGAACTGTTTAAACTGTCTACGAAAATTTAATATTAAATTGCTTAAGAGTTAATTTCCTATCATAATATTAAAAACATTTAAGAATTTAAAATAAAGCCTTCTAACTATTTTAAATAATTTTATAACTAAAAATATTCAAAATTGTAGAGGTTTAATTTAATAATTTAGGAATTTGCTTTTAACTTTCACATTCTATGTATAATGGTTAAAATTTTAAAATGTCAAATCAAATGTACATAAAATGTTGGATTTTATAAACTGATCAACCTAATTTTTTAGTGTTTTGAGAGTTAGAATTCATAAAATACGAATTAATTTTTTTAAATTTGTTTAAAATTAAATTAAATTTTAATTTAATTTTTTAGAAACTCGAAATTAGAACATAATTTGAGAATTTTATAGAATTGTATAAACGTTCCCAAGATTTTTACAATATTACGTTAAATATAAAAGTTTTAAAAAAGTTTTAAAAAATTTCAAAATTATAATTTTAAACCAGCGATCTTATTGACATTTTAAGATTAAATCAAACTCGACGATTTTTTTTAAAAATAAAATTTGAATTTTGCAAATTTCTAAATTGGACATTTAATATTTCAAAATTTACGAAATTATAAAAAAAAAATTTATGATTTAAATAATATAAATATTTGTTTGAAATTTATAGAAACTGGATATTTAAAAAAAAAATAATGAAATATGTTCCACCAGTAGGTTTTCAAAATAATTTTGAATCTTTACGAAATTAAATTTTAACTTTTTAAACCCATTCTTAATATTTTCCAGAATTTGTAAAATTTAACTATATATTTAACATGTTGCGATTTCACTAGATATATGAAATTCTGGAAATTTAAAATATTTAATTGTTATGAAATTTTATTAAAACTTTAATTTTTCAGAATTTTTTAAAATTTAATGAACTCAAATTTTAAGACTTGATCGAAATTTAGAGATATGTTTGAAAATTTCAATTTTGATTTAACAATTTTTAAAATATAATCTTTTTTAAAAGCGTTAAGATTTTTTACTAATAAATGACTAATAAATTAAAAATAAATAATTAAATCAAAAAAGTAATTATTTATTTTTAAATAAAAGGAATGTTAATACATTAAATTTATATAAATTTAAATATTTATTTAATTTAAATTATTCACATTTTGGGTCCATTTAATTTCTGAAATAATAAATTAATAAGAAATCAAAATAATGAATTGTCTAACAACCACTTTGCTATTTTAAATATTAAATTATAAATAGTAAAGTGGTTAGACAATTTTTTCTTATTAATTTTCAGAATTTTTTTTATTATTTGAAAAAAAATTAGAATTTAACAAATTTAATGAAATGTACACGAACCTTTGGATCTTTTTACTTTATAGAATAGAGATTTAAATTTGAATAGCATTAAAAAAAATCAAAATGCTAATTACATCAAAAAGAAATTTATTAATTTTCTCAAAATATTTATAAATATGTATTTCATAAAATTGTTCAGATACCTGAAATTATTAATAAATTTCCAAACTAAAATACCTGAAATTATTAATAAATGTCCAAATTAAAAAACTGTTATAATTGTTTATAATGTGGGATTCACTAAGAACTTTAAAAATTAAAAAATTATAAAATTTTTAAGAATTGTTTATTCGATCAAATATTAAATTTAACATTTTTTAAAATATAAACCCATTTGCAATTCTCAAAAAGCAGATATATTTTAAAATATTTATATCTCAGGAACTAGGTAGAGAATTTGTGATATTGTAAAGGAGTTAATTTTAAAAATTTGTAAGAATGTTGAAATTATATCCGCAACAATTAATTTCAATAATTTCAATTTCAATTCTTTTGAAATTTAAAAAAAAACAAATACTAAAGATTTTAAACATTTTTTAGAAAACTAATTTCAGAATTAATTTTAAATTTTAAAATAAATGATTTAGAATTTTAAGAAAAAGTTGAAAATTTTAAATTTAAGAAATTTTAAGAATTTATATAATTTAATTTTTTTTAAATTTATATTATCATGGAATTGCAAAGTTTAAAGATATAATTTAGATTTTAAAATCAGTGACATTTCTTTAAGTCTGTTTAAAACACACCGTGGTGGATTTTAAACTGATTTCGTATAACAAATGAATTATAAGTATTTATTGAAATTTGAAAAAAAAATAATTTTTTAAAAATTCTTAAAATTATTTATTAAATAAAAAATTTTCGAAATTAACAGAATTCGTGAAGATTTATAGGTATATAGAAATGACAAAAAATTAATAAATTTGTTTTTAATTTCAAAATTAATCACGAATGATAAATTCCTTATTTTGATTCCAATTTCATAATTTTTAATTATTTTTGCAGAATTTTAAGACTATTTTAAATATTTTACAGTATTCAAGAAGTTTAAAATTTTTAAAGAAATTGAGTATTTTTCAAATATTTAAGCCCAAATTCACAAAATTCAACAAAACAACCGTGGGTAATGTAACGATTTTCGGAATTTCTTTAAAAATCCTGTGATTTCACTAACTGCAGACGTTTCGTAATTTTATCCCATTTCTTAGAATTTGCTATGATTTTTAAAATTGTATGAATGTTTTAGAGTTTACAAGGTCCTTCGAATAAATTTCCATTTGTTAAGTAAAAATAGACACACACAAAAAAAGAAAAATGATCGATTGTTGGAGAGTAAAACGGAAGGGTGTTTTGTAGTTGGAGCGGTCGTAACTGGGGGGTCTGCTGTGCATTGAAAACGTTATTAATAAGCAAAATGACTATATTACCTCCAGAATGTTGATTATGATTTTCATCAGCCAATAAATATGTTCGGTTAAATATCCCACCTAGAAATGTGGAAAAACGGGAAACATACAAGCATGAACTATGTTAGGCTTATCGAAATGACCATTCATACAATTAAAAAAGGCATGCAAAGATATATGTCTGAGCCACTAAATTATGTAAATACGAATATAAGTATTTGGAATAGGACTTACCATTTGGTTCCCATTCCGAATATTGCATTGTTATAACGGTTTCACTATTTGAACATTCTCTTAGCTCGTTAAGCGTGTCTAAACAATGGCGGAATGTTGGTCGTGCATCCGCCTCATGATTCCAACAACGTAACATAATTTGATATCTACAAAAAATGATTTAAATAAATTTTAAAAAATCCTGCAAGATTTTTTTACACAAACTTACAATTCTTCTGGACACCCGGTCGGACGTTTGGGTCGCCCACCGCGCTTTACATAATTTAAAACTTCAACATTATGTCGGGCAGGATACGGCTGCTGACCCAGCGTCATAATTTCCCAACATAGTACACCAAACGACCATATATCTGACTGCGATGAAAATACGCCATCGATCAAGCTCTCGGGCGCCATCCAGCGCACGGGCAGCAGTCCACCATTATTTCGGTAGTAATCATTTTTATAAATATCCCGGGCCAATCCAAAATCACCAATTTTGACGACACGATTGGCGGGATCTGTCGACGAGACCAGACAATTCCGGCACGCCAAGTCACGATGCACAAAATGCATTTCTTCCAGGTAACGACATCCGGACGCTACATCGACGCACATTGAAATTAAATCCAGTAGTGTTAGTGATGATGACATATCTAGCGTTGGACGACATTGCCGTAAATAGCTCAGTAGATCTCCACCTTGCATTAGCTCCATAATAATGTAGGGCGTGTCGTTATTGAGGCACACACCGATCAATCGTAAAATGTGCTCGTGCCTGAAATTACTCATCAGTTGAGCCTCCTTCAAGAAATCCGATTTCTCTTGGTCGGTCGCACCTTTTCGTAATGTTTTTATTGCAACCCGCAGCTCAGAGTCAAAACCAACATTTGTCACACTACCTTCGTACACTTCGCCGAATGCCCCACTTCCTAGAAAATCTTTAATCGTAATTTGTTCGCGCTTAATCTGAGGCAGCGCCGCAATATCGTCCTCGTTTAGCGGGCCAGCACTATACAACATATTGGAAGTCTCAATAAAATTATTATTACGCGGCATGTTCCGCAATGTAGCCAGCTCAACGTCGGGTATGTGACCAGCACCTTTATAGAAACGTTGTTTGTGCGTCATGCGACAATGTACGATAACAAAACATAAAATTGTCGTTATGATTAAAAAACCAAAGACGGCAAATAAAATTATCGTCGGCGAATCGAATATAAATTTAGCTTGCCCGACCACGTACGGTTCAACGATCGGATCATTTTCCGAACTATATCCGCTCCAACCGTACGCATTTCGAGATTTTACACGAAACGTATACAAATTTATCACGTTCAATTCTTTGATTAGATAGTTCGTGTCCGAACCGTTATAAAAAACTTTCCACGGTGATGGTATTGGTTCCGGTTCATCGACGATTTGGAGTCCAACATGCGTTGTATTCAACAAACTATTAGCCGAACGTGTTATACGATTATGGCTTAATTCATGTTGCAGCTGTAGTCGTCCCTCGAGACAATATTCTTCGATTGTGGCCCCATTTTCTTTGGACGGCTCCCACGACACTTGATACACATCGCCGCTCACGTGCTTCACTAGCGGTTTTCCCGGTGACGTCGGACGATCCCCTTTAGTTTCGTAAATAAATTTCGAATGAATCGGCCACACATAGGGCAATTCACGTTTTGGATAGTAAATGTGGGCGAAAAATTTATAACTCGTTTTCGGTTCCAAATTATCGATCCAAAATTCTTTGATGGCCGCTTGTTGATCATCTTGATCGATCATATCGTATACAACCGTAGCGTTATTGTTATTTGGCACATCGATATACTGTAATATATATCGCGATACATTGGCCGGAGGTTTCCAACTAATGTTTAGGCTGTACGATGTTCGATTGGTCATCGTTATATTATCGGGCTCTGAGAACGTTAGAATCGATACGGACTTACTTTCGGAAAATGTTTCGTTTGTTGTGAACGCTTTTACCCAAATCGTGTAATTCTCGCAGGCGAATAAATTCGTTAGGTTTCGTGTTATGATCGAAATTTCATTATTATTTCGGATACTGGTATCCGTAACCAGCTGGTGTTGATGATTGACAAAATCATTTTGTTTGTTCACATTCTGCCAGTGCACTTCATACCAAACAGTTTCAGCATTTATTTCGTCTGGCGGTGTCCATTTGACGACTGCCTCGGTGGGACTAATTGCTTCAGCAGTAACATTGTTCAATTTTGATGGGGCTCCAGGTGCAGTTCGAAACACTACAACGGGCCCAAAATCGGTTCTATAATGCATCATTTCGCCATAAAACGTACTGACCCCAACCGAGAACTGATAATTTTTGTATGGCACTAAACGCTCTATGACAAGGGTACTATTGTACGTTTCAGTAATATCACAAAGGGTCCAATTACAACGTTCATCGTCGGGCTGGTACAGTTTGTAGAGCACGGTATATTTGACTGTCCACGGCCGATATGTGCAACTCGAATGAATTTCAGGCACCGGCAGTTTAAGGATTAATTTCTTTTGTTCCCGTTTCACCAATCCCACGGTATAATTTCGACCTTTTGGTTTCTGTATCGGATACAAGCACTTCAAATTTGGATAGTATTGTTGCGAATAGGCCGTTATAATTTTAAGCCCGGTCACATTCACATGATACTCGAGACCATCACGAAAACTGTACGCCCAAATTGTGTCGTTTGTGGTCCAATATAATCGGCCGCTATCCTTACCAAAACTCTCGGTGGACTGTGGCAATACTAAATTGGTCGGTGTGCACGTTTTGTGTTGCAAATCGAATGAGAATATGCCGGCTGTTTGTTCGGTCCACAATAGTCGCTGGTGATTCGTATACGAAAATTCGATAGACATTTGACGGCCAATCGAGATCGTCGATTGATTTAGGCATAGGTCGCGTGATTTTGTATCGAAAAATTTCTCAACCCGTTCCGTTACAAGACTGTACGTTTTTAATTCACCTTGATACGCATTCAGTTTTTTGGTCTCGATCCAATAAAACTTTTTATCGTGTGGCGTGATTTGCAGACTGTAAATGTAACCGGTGGTTTTAAGAATTTCATCATGATTGATCTGCAATTTATTATTCTCGGTGATCTCGTTAATGTTTAGGCTGTACAACGAACTTCCTGTTTTGGTGGCCTGTGACCAATAAATAATTCGTTCAATCCAATCCACCGACAGCGATAGCGGTTTCGAAGTGAGCGTAATTAATTTAAAGAGCTGCGTCTCGTTATATGAACGACCCCGAATCAGCTGGTACAGTTCGTGATTTTCGTTTATCCAGAAGACCCGTTTCTCACGATTTATGAATGTCACATGCGTAGCCGGCACCTTACCGGTCCACAATATCGTTTCCTCGTTCAAATCTAGATCCAGCTCAATGATTTGATTCTCTTTGGCCACCAATAGTTTGGGCACCGGAGTCTCAACCGTCGTGTGAATACTCACCGGATCGGTCATTTCACCGCTGCCAACTCCAGTTCGTGCTTGCAGCCGAAACCAATACGTAACATTTTGTACCAAATTCGGAATCATAAATTGATGGGCACTCGACACAATTTCGAACCCATCGTAAACGGTTTTATTCACTTTTTCCTCCTCGTACCAGCAAAACACTTTATAGCTGATAATCGGACCGTTTGGTTCAATTGGCACCGCCCAACGAAGCGTTGCCTCAATATTTAAATTGTCCCGGAATGGTTCGTGTATGTGATTTATGAAGACCCGGAATTTTGATGGTTCGGAGGGTGCGGCGGCTGGAGAATATAGTAGTATTTTAACCGATGGCGACGAACCCCAATACGTAAATGCCCGAATTGTTACTTCGAGTGGTGTGTACGGGTGCAAATCTCGTATGGAAAAGTGATAAAAATTATGTTCGGTCTCGATCGTTTCCTCTTTCATGTCGCGATTTATCCGAATCAGAATTTCGTAAAATACTTTGACACGGTTTAGATTTCGTACCGGTTCCCAAGTAATATTAAATGATCGCCACGTTCCCCGAACTACTATTGATGAATGTTTGATCGCGTCAGGTATAACGCTCCACTGGATCTGGGTGTGATCCTTTGACCGCCGGTGAATTGGATCAATCACGCCAATCGTATGCAGCCCGCTAAGTTTGGTATTCTGAATTACGGCTAAATTTCGTCCGGTTAGATCGCCTATAATCGCGGTTCGATCGTTTTGCAGCCACAGCAGCCGATTACTAAAATGAATCAAAGGACCTTCAAGCGATAATTCCTGTAGTATTGTTTCCTTGATGTTCGACACACCGTCCCACTTTCGTGACATGGGAGCGCTCAGCAGACTGGATTGTTCGTACCCGCGGACAATCCAATAAACTATTTCGTGTTCAGAATCAAGAGTTAAGCCACTGACTTGTTTCCCCGAATACAGCTGCTTACAATAGTATGTACGACAATGACGTCCATTTAATCGGCACGTCTCAACCGCTAGACCCGTCGAATAGTAGAAATCAGCGTTGAGCGAGTCGATTTTTAATTCTATAATGCGTGACGTTGAATACATTATGTTCAGCTCAAATCCGTCACCGTTAAGACTACCGCGACTCAGATAGGCCGGCGCTTTATTCGACCAATACAGCCGTTTGCCGATCCAGTCAATCGCAATACTGTCGACTTTCACCTCCGAATCACCAAATTGCTCAAGTGACTTAGTCATTTGATTATATTTTTTAATCGAGGAATTCGACACAACAAATATCGTGTCGTCAAACCACGCCATATCGGTGACATTTCCGCCTAGATCAATTGGTGAGATGAGCACCTCAATATGCTCGCCGATTATATCGCTTTTTAGTAGACCCTCGTTCGACGACCAAATAAGCGAACGATTATGTGACGATTTCAGTGTGACGGCCCTAAATTCAATACTTTTCGGGCCTTTACCCTCTGACGTGTAGGCAGCTGCACGAAACGTATAATTTGTATTTTCACGTAAATTACGTACGGTGTGCGTGGTAAAACGAATATGGTTTTCCGTTACGGTCGTCTTTTTCTCGTCATCCGTAATTTCTAGTTCATACAGCCATTCTTGCCATGCCCCTTTTCCCTGATTACCAATTAAGTGTGGAATTTTCCAGGAAACTTTTCCCTTGTTGGAACTTAGCAAGACTTGTATGTTGTGGGGTGGGTTTAACGGGATGGGGATGGGCTGAGCAGATGGTAAAATAACAGCAACGGCGACGAAAGTACGATTCGATAAGTCGGGAAATGCATTATGGTAATACGTACCCTGTGTCCTGTGATATTCTTCCGTTAAAACTTCGGCCCCGTTTGTCCAGTAAAATAATCCATTGGCCTGTGACAACGATTTGACCTCATGGAATCGAGGTTTTTGCGTATTTTTACGGAAATTTTCTTCGTCCTTGCCGTCCAAGGACACAGCCAGCACAGTATTTTCCTCGTTAATCGGCTCATACGGTAACAGTATACGAAATTTTGTGTGGTCCACAGTGAATGCGCCATAATTGTTACCCTTTTTTAGGTGCAGCGGCACTACTTCGTGTTTGACTCCATTCGAAATGTCACCCAAATCGAGACGATACAGGCCACTATCTAACATATCGGTTATCAGCCAAAATAGATACCCGTTATACGGATCGACTTCGATGTGCTTGGGGCAACTGTGTAGGCCAGCAATTGCGATCATTAAACTGTGGCCATGAAGATCGCAACGAGAGATTTGCCACACCTTTGTGTTTCCTGAGTGTACAACTTCGGCAAGAATATAGAGATGGTTATTCAACCAATCGGTCGAGAGCAGGAGCGGTTTAAAATTTTCACCAGAATTAGGAGACATTATTGCATGTTTCTCGGGTTTGCCCTCCAGTGACGTACTAGATAAATATAAAATCATGGTTAGTGTTTCGTTGAACGCCCGATAGGTGAACAAAAAAACTACTTACCGAAACACGTATCCAGCTTCATCCGCAACAAATAATAATTTCTTGCTAATATGTATGGACATTCCAGTTATTCTATGTTCACTCTTATAAATATCTTGTGGCGATTCAGCTAAAAAATCAAATCCTTGCCGAAGTATTGTGTATTCGGCTGCAAGCAGCAATGTGGGTTGCGTTTCATCATCTTTAACTAAATACCAATACAATATTATAAACGTTGTTTGAGAATATCTAGAGAGAATACAACAACAAAAAAACTTACTTTCTGGTTGCATCAATGTACTAACAACAGTCGACGCTGGTGGACCTTGCCCAATTTCATTACGCATTTGCACCGAAACATTATAGCTACGTGCCGGCCGAAGTTTTCCAAATATGTAATACTTGTTATTGTCGTTGGCTGGTATTTCCTTTAGATTGAAGAATATATATATACGAAATTGTTACAGGTATTTTCCAACGAATTACCAACGTGCAATTTATAAATTATAGTGCGGTTAGTAGTAAATTATGTAATTGAGTGCAACATAAAGTTTGAAAGGAAAAATGATCAAACCCAAACTTAGTTCATAGTTCAAATACGTGGCAACTAAAATATAAATTAAATTAAATTCATATGCGCATAGTTTGATGGAAGTTCGAATACAGTTTGAAACTAGTTTGAATGATATATCGATAACATTAAACACGATTTTATACAAGAAAACTTAAATTGCAAACAAAATATTTAGTTTGACCCAAATTTAAAACGAATTATATTTAAAATAACATGTCGAATTCAAACTTAATTTAAATAAAAGATTTTTAAAATTTGATGATAAATTGAATTGAATTGAATCAGATGGACACAGAGTCAAGTGCACTGTGGTCCATACAAATCGTTAACACTATTCAAACGCAAAACAAATTTAAAACCAATGTTAAAATTGATAATGGTTTGAATATAAGTTGAGTTGAGTTTGATTCAAATTTAACTAGTATTAATTTATAAATTAGAGGCGACCTCAATTCGGAGTAGAAATTTTTGTGAATTTTAAAAGTTTCTCTTTTAAATTAATGTTCAATTAAGAATCAAATTTTGATTCAACTTTCATTCAAACTAGACATAAGATAAACATTTGAATAAGCTGCTATTAATTTGAAATATATTACGAATACAGTGACAGATTAACTCGAATGGACTAATCAAACTAAAATACTAAAGTTTAATTTATTTGAATAGTGCTTTTCATATATTTGAAACAATATTGATCATAGGCAAGTCAAGTAGTGAGCTATATGAAACCGTTTTGATTAATTTGTTGAATAAATTCGATGACCCTTTGAATAACAGCTAAGTACACAAAATCTCATTGATTTCAGAAGAGTAGATCACGTTGAATTATTTTGCAAGAATATGGGTCGCATGACGAAAGTTGTTAGAAGATCGAGACAGACAAGATTCTAGATCCAAACTGTAGGCCAGAATTAATTCAATAAGACTCGGATTGGCTTGTCTCTTTACCAATCAGGTTTCGGACGTGATCGTAACCACCATCAATAATGAATTAATCATGACGGCACAAGGTGTAATATAACCTACTGTTTGTTACGTATTTCTTGAACATTAAAGAAACGAGAGTATCCTTTTTCAGATATTGAAATGCAAACTACGAAAGGGTTTGATAACAGGTAAAATGTTGTATGGTACTGGCTCAAGGAACGCAACAAACTCTATAAAAATCGGAAGGTACAATACCTACACAATAAACTGGGATATTTTGAAGGGAGAAATTGTTGAGTAAACTGCTCGATTAAGAAGAACCTTGACGTGAAGATATTCCTGATTTGAGGAAAGTTCCGCAGGAGGTATGGCTTATAGGACAAGTTGTAATGAGGCTAAACAAATTAAAATTTCTGGACGTTTTTATGCATAAAGTAATACAATCTAAACCTTGCTTTTTGAAAACATCAGGCTGAACAATAATTTTTAATCAGATCAAAGTAACAAATTTTTTAAAAGCCAAAAAATTGAATGAAGGTTATAACGTGCTGAGTTCCGGAAACCTATAGTATGAGTGCTAAGGATGAGAAAATGGTCGATTTAATCAACCTGCGACAAGATGAACATTATTTGTTAAGAAAGGTTAACGGGCAAATTTTCACAGCTTCAATAATTGACGAGCACACATTGGGGACTAAGGAAAAACAGTTAGGTTGTTTTACGTACGTACCGGTTGTGATGTATTGGGCACCTGTGTAAAATTGAAAGATAGTTCTAATTTTGGTTCAACTAGTTTTGGATATTGTCGGAAAAAATTTAATGTAAGCGGTTCGAAACAAGGTGTATCAGTAGAATAAGGAAACACGAAAATCTAATTTTGGGTAGTCTGGAAATCGAAATGCAAAATTGAACGGTAAGGATTAAGGTACGAGTTACCTATAAATGTATATCAGGCGTTTTACTCGCAGGGACTAAAAGACGATTAAAGGATGACTACAAGTTCAGTTATAGTGTCCGGAGTGTTGGAAACGATTGGAAGAAGTGATTGAATCCCATAATTTTTCTAACCAGAAACATTTCTCAATTCTGATGTACTCAATCATTGTGAAATCGTTTACCAGAAACTCTGTTACGAATAAGCCAATTTAATTTATTTACAATTCAAATGCGTATACTGGCCAAAAAATTTCTCATCATCGCTGGAACTACCACCGTTGGGCTGTCCTGCAACCAAGTTAGAAAAAGTTTGGGATTGGCAATACCATAGAGAAATTTTCGGGGTATAGCCAAAATGTTGGGGCCAGAAGATGGGCATTGATCGTTACGGCGGAAAAAATTGACTTTTAAAAGTTCAAAACTTAAATTTAAAGGTGAAATTCAAGCGCAATTTGATCAGAACCTTAAATTGGTCGAATACATTGCCCGAATTACAAACAAAATTTTCAAGCTAATTTAAAATTTAGTAACTTATGAATTTATGATGAAAACTTGAAACTAGTTTGAATCAAAATTGAATAAAATTTGAATGGGATTTTACTATATACAAGATGTATGCCATAAAATGCGATAAAAATCATGAAGAAGGTAAGTAGTAAGAGGAAATTATTTTAAATTATACTCGTAACCAACCTATCAAGCTAATTTAAATGAAGTTTGAATGGTCTTTACAATACAAGTCAGTTAATTGTTTACACCTATAAGAGTATACAATTAATTCACCTCTTTTTATTTTTACCACAATCGAGATTAATTTGAACAAAATTTAAAGTAGTTTGAATCAAACTTGATTGAATTTTGATTGGCATTTTATTGTATTCAAAATTGATTCTATGTAAAGTTTATATCGGTAGCACCACCACTGTATAACAAACCGCAATTTCATAACTCAACGAAAATTGTGCAGACATATGTTGGTTTCAAATCAAACTTTGTATCTTTACCAATTGGGCTTCGGACGGTTTATGTGTTCTATTCACGAACGATTAATTGATGATTGTACCATAAAGACCATCAATAATGAATTAATTATGACTGCACACAATGATAAATATTTCCTGAACTTTAAAGGAACGATTTCAGACACTGAATTGGAAATTGCGAAAGGGTTTGACAAACATACATTACTGAGTAAAAGATGCAGGTAAAATTTTCAAGTGACGCAACAAACTCCATATAGTTCGTAAGGTACAATAAAAACGCATTAAGCTGGGGTATGTTGATGGAAGAAATTGGGGTGTAAACTGCTCGATTAAAAGGCAGCTTAAACGGAAGAACTGGAGAAGTTTAAGAATATAAAGCAACTTATAATGAGGCTGAACAAATTAAAAATTTGAACGATCTAATAAGAAGGTTAATAGGTTGCTCGTGGCACAAATAAGTACAATCTAAAGCTTACTCTTTGAAAAATCAGATCAAAGTAACAAAATTAGTAAAAGCCAAAAAGATTGAAAGAAGGCTCTAGGTTGAACAGGACTGCAAGAAAACGTTTTGCGGAGAGATTAATGTGGAGAGAGTTCCGGAAGCCTATAATATGACAGAGCATATTGGAAGATAATTGTAATGAGAGCTTTATGGTTGGAGCCAGCAATGGCAGGTCTTGTTGGAGAAAAGCGGTTCAAAACAAGGTGTATCAGTAAACAAGGTGTGTCAAGTAAACTACACGGAAATATAATGCTGGATGGTCTTGAAATCTGTTAATTGAAATCTATTAATGTATATTATGTGTTTTATCCGCAGGGACTAAAGGAGGATTAAATGATGACTACTAGTAGCTATGGTGTCCGGAGTGTTGGAAACGATTGGAAGAAGTGATTGAACCTTTATACATTTTCTAACAGAGAAACGTTTTTCAATTTGGATAACAACAAACTGTTATGAATAAGCCAATTTAGAAAATTACTTATCATTGCTGTAACTCCCCCGAGATTTATATACATACACTTTGTTCTGCAGGTATACCAAAAACAAATCGTCTCACCAAGCTTTAAACCGGCCTTGGGCCATCGTGTAACCTAGTAAGAAAAAGTTTTGGCAGTATCAAAGAGAATAATTTTCAGTCTATAGACAAAATTTTAGGCCAAAAGATGGGCTTTGATCGTTACGCAGGCAAAAAGAGAAATATTTTGATTAAAATTTAGATAAAAATTGACTTAAGTTTGATTGAATATGACAACAATTTATAGGTTAAATTCACGAGCAACTTGATCAGGACGTTAAATTGATTACATTTTCAAAATTATGAACAAACCTCCCAAGCTAATTTCAATGGAGTTTGAATACGCTTAATGTCAATAAATTGATAATTAGTTTGAAAAATATTGAATACAGTTTGAAAGGGAATTTGTTTCTATATTCTTGATTTTTGAAATATTTGTTTTGTTAGCCACTGTATAGTAACAGGAAATGATTTTAAATCACAAACAAAATTTAATATGAGTGAAGCTTGAATGGGCTACGCTTCATATTGTATCAGTAAAACGTTTTCAAATCAAGTACCCAAATAATTCACATCTAATAACTTCAGCCGAGAAATTAATTTGAACATGTTTTAAAACTAGTTTGAATCAAATTTGATTAAAATTTGAATGGAATTTTGTACCAGCGAATTATTTTAAACTAAATTGATTGATGTTTGAATGACCTCTGTAAATCTCAATTTACCACAGCCGAGATTAATTTCGGCAAAATTAAAGTCTAGTTTGAATCAAAACTGATTAACATTTTAAGGGGATTTTGTTGTATTTAAAATTTATTCCACTAAATATTCGTGTCGTTAAACTCACAACTGTTTACCATAAAGAAGATAAGTTATTACAGGAGATTATTTTAAATTATAAACCAAACCATCAAGCTAATTTGAATTAAGTTTGAATGTCCCATACGCTACATGTCAGTTAATTGCTTACACCTATAAGAGTATACAATTAATTCACCTCTATTTACCACAATCGAGTTTAATTTGAATAAAATTTAAAACTAGTTTGATTCAAAATTGATAGAAGTTTGATTGGGATTTGTTCATATTCAAAATTGATTCCACGTATTATTCGTACCGTTACCACCATCTATACAGTGCAAAAAAAATATAAAATTAATAAAAATAATTTGAAAAAAAATTAAAGCTAGCTTGATTAAAGTTTGAATGGAATTTGGTTGTACATACAAAATGTATTCCACAAAATATTCGTTTCGTTAGCACTGTATACACAAAATGCGATAAAAACCTTCAAGAAGATGGTAACAGAGAATTATATTAAATTGTAAAACAAACTATCAAACTAATTTGAATGAAGTTTGAATGAACTAAGCTACACGTCAATACATTTAAATAAAAGAGTACAAGAATAATTCACCTCTATTTACCACAGCCCAGATTAATTTAAACAAAATTTAAAACTAGTTTGAATCAAAATTGATTTAAGTTTGAATGGTGTTTTCTTGAATATACAAAATATTATCCCACGCAATGTTCGAATGGTTAGCTTCTCTACTGTTACACAAAATTGCGATACAAATCTTGAAAAAGTTAAGTAGTAACAGGAAATTATTTTAAATTATTAACAAAACCATCAAGCTAATTTGAATGAAGTCTGAATGGCCTACGCTACATGTCAGTAAATTGTGTTCAAATGACAGAGTTGACAATTAATTCACCTCTCTTTACCACATCCGAGCTATATTTGAACAAAACTTAAAACTAGTTTGAATCAAAATTGATTAAAATTTGAATGGAATTTTATTGTATATGCAAAAGTGGTTCCACGAAATATTCGTTTCGTTGGCATCTTCATTGTATACACAAAATGATATAAGAATCATGAAGAAGATAAGTAGTAAAAGGAAATTATTTTAAATTAGAAACAAAATCAAGCTAATTTGAATAAAGTTTGAATGGCCTAGACTAAATATTATTAAACTATTTTTTAACATAACAGTACACTATTAATTAACTTCTATTTACCACAGCCTAAATAGTTATGAACAAAATTTAAAACTAATTTGAATCAAATTTGATTAAAGTTTGAATGGGATTTTACAAAATATTTTTCCACAAAATGTTCGAATAGTTAGCATCAATACTGTTACACAATATCCGCTAAAAATCTTGAAGCAGATTAGTTTTAACAGGAAATTATTTAAACTATAAACAAAACTTTCAAGCTAATTTGAATGATGTTTGAATGGCCTACACTACATCTTGACATATTGTTTTAAAATATAAGAGTAGACAGTTAATTCACCTCTGAGAGATTAATTTGAATATTACGTAAACCTAGTTTGAATCAAAACTGATTAAAATCTGAATGGGATTTTGTTATATATAAAATGTAATCCTCGAAATACTCAATTCGTTAGCATCACAACTGTTAACCATAAAGAGAACTGGATTTAACAGGAAATTATTGTATGTATTATAAACAAAAATATCAAGCTAATTTGAATGAAGTTTGAATGTCTTACGCTTCATCTCGGTGTATTGTTTTAAAACATAAACAGTTAGTTCATCTCTATTGACCACGGCCGGAAGATTAATTTGAACAAAATTTAAAACTACTTTGAGTCAAAATTGAATAAAGTTTGAATGGGATTTTGATGTATATTCGAAATTTATTCCACTAAATATTCGTATCGCTAGCGTCACTACTGTATACACGGAATACGACAAAAATCATGAAGAAGACTAGACTTTAACAGGCAATTATTTTAAACTACAAACAAAACTATCAACCTAATTTGAATGAAGTTTAATTGGCCTACACTACATGACTGTAGATTGGGTTTAAATATAAGAGTAGACAATTTATTCACCTTCAATGATGAAGAAGATTAAAAGTAATAGGAAATTATTTTAAATTAGACACAAAATCAAGCTAATTTGAATGAAGTTTGAATGGCCTACACTACATATTACTAAACTAATTTTTAACATAACAGTACACAATTAATTCACCTCTATTAACAAGAGCCGAAATAATTTTGAATAAAATTTAAAACTAGTTTGAATCAAAATTGATTAAAATTTGAATGGGATTTTGATGTTTATACAAAATATATTCCATGAAATATTTGTATCGTTGACATCTTCTTTGTATACACAAATTGCGATAGAAATCATGAAAAAGATAAGTGATGCCATGAAGAATTATTTTAAACTATGTATAAACAACACTATCAAGCTAATTTGAATTAAGTTTGAATAGCCTTCGCAATATGTAAGTTAATGTTTTATAAAAATAACAAAAAATGCATGTCTTTTTACCAGAGCCGAGATTAATTTGGACAAAATTTAGAACTGGTTTGAAACAAAATTGAATCAAACTTGAACAGCATTTTGATTCTTGATTCATGATTTTTGAAATATTCATATCGTTAGCATCACCACTATATACTCAAAATATGATAAAAATTATAAAGAAGATTAGTAGTAACTGGAAATTATTTTAAATTAGAAACAAAACTATCAAGCCAATTTGAGTGAAGTTTGAATGGCCTGCGTTACTTGTCACCTTTTTTTTCAAATATAAGAATATACAAGTAATTTACTTCCATTCATAATCATCACAACTGTTTCCCATAAAGAAGATTTGTTTTAACAGGACATTATTTCAAATTATAAACAAAACTGTCAAGCTAATTTGAATGAAATTTGAAAGATCTACGCTACATCTCAGCATATTATTTTAAATATAAACGATGACAGTCAATGTACCTTAATTTACTACAGCCGAGAGAATAATTTGAACCAAACTTAAACCTAGTTTGAATCAAAACTGATTAAAATTTGAATTTGTTATATACAAAAAAATTTCCACGAAATACTCATATCGGTGCTTCACAACTGTTTACCATAAAGAGGATTAGACTTAACAGGAAATTATTTTAAATTATAAATAAAAATATCAAGCTAATTTGAATGAAGTTTGAATGGCTTACGATACATCTCGGTGTATTATTTTAAAACATAAACAGTTAGTGCAACTCTCTTGACCACAGCCGAGAGATTAATTTCAACCAAATTTAAAACTAGTTTGAGTCAAAATTGAATAAAGTTTGAATTGGATTTTGTTGTATATACGAAATTGATTCCACTAAATATTCGTATCGCTAGCTTCACTACTGTATACATAGAATACGAAAAAAATCATTAAGAATATTAGTTTTTACAGGAAATTATTTTAAACTATAAACAAAACTATCAAGCTAATTTGAATGAAGTTTGATTGGCGTACACTACATGACTGTAGATTGGGTTCAAATATAGAAGTAGACAATTTATTCACCTCCAATGGTGAAGAAGATTAAGAGTAACAGGAAATTATTTTAAATTAGAAACAAAATCAAGCTAATTTGAATGAAGTTTGAATTGCCTACACTATATATTACTAAACTATTTTTTAACTAAACAGTACACAATTAATTGACCTCTATTTACCACAGCTGAAATAGTTTTGAATAAAATTTAAAACTAGTTTGAATCGAAATTGATTAAAATTTGAATGCGATTTTCTTATATACAAAATTTTTTCCACCACAAAACTGTCAAGTTAATTTGAATGAAATTTGAATGGCCAACGCTACATCTCGGTATATTATTTTAAAATATAAACGCAGACAGTTAATGTACCTCTATTTACTACAGCCGGGAGATTAATTTTAACAAAACTTAAACCTAGTTTGAATAAAAACTGATTAAAATTTGAATGGGGTTTTGCTATACACAAAATTTTACACCACGAAATATTTGATTCGTTAGCTAACCATAAAGAAAATTAGTTTTAACTGGAAATTATTGTAAATTATAAAAAAAAGTATCAAGCTAATTTGAATGAAGTTTGAAAGGCCTACGCTACAACTCGGTGTATTGTTTTAAAATATAAGAGTAGATAGTTAATTCAGCTCTATTTACCACAGCCGAGAGATTAATTTGATTTTGATTTAAAACTAGTTTGAGTCAAAATTGAATAAAGTTTGAATGAGATTTTGTTGTATATACGCAATGTATTTTACGAAATATTCGTACCGCTATAGCATCACTACTGTATATACACAGAATGCGATAAAATTCATGTAGAAGATTAGTAGTAACAGGAAATTATTTTAAATTGAAAGTAGGAAGAACAGTTTGGTTGATCAACTTTGTACATACATAAATGTTTAGTTGTTAGTAATCACGATTATGATGTTGATGATGATGACGAGTTAGTTTATATATTTTAATTTGTGATTCTGATACACATACGATTAAATTACATTAGACATATGTACAGTTAAATCATGCAGAACATATATAGTTTGGTGCATTGATCCATATAAAATCCACTTGTTGTTTTGTTGTTGATCAATATTCGATCATCAATTTTATTTATGTTTTTGATACCGACATAACACATATATGATACATACACTGTACACCAGATATAACAGATAATGAATGACTTATGTATATATAAATGTAAAACTATAATACCAATTATAATGGAGTGCCATTGCAGATCAATTGCTCGCAATAAAAAATCAATTAATTTATTGCTGTGTATATAATAGAGGTGTGCAGTTCAAATATATGTCGGTCTTTTATTTATAGATGATGAGGTTGCACCCGCATGTATGTTTGTATGTTATAAATTCATGCATTAACTAAACAAATGGCTAATTACATTTATATGTATGTACATATATATAGAAATAGAACTACACACATCTATATAAATATTTGCGTGATTAGATTAGAGACATAGAATAATAATTAGAAAGAGATAGAAAGAAAATCACACGAGAAATTAGAAAAAAATATTTTATGAACCTTTAACGCGACATGATCTTCTAATAAGTCTGTGATCTGCAGCACATATGACACTATTGGACCATTCGGAAATGGACCCGGTTCCCATGAAACTGATATTCTTGTATGATCGATTGCAACAGCTCTTACAATTGCGGGTGGTGAATGTGGTGGACCCTCCGGTTTTGTACCCATCACAACACTTTCGGCCGATACCAATTGCTCGTCATGGGTGGATGATAGTAGCAGCGCTATTCGAAACTGTGTATATATACAAAAAATATTGAAAAGAGTACGTCGATTTAGTGCGCGGCCGGCTAATCACTTACCCTATACCGTGTGTATGGTTGTAAATTTTCGACGCGTATCGTTGAATTATTGCCCATACTCTCGTTACGAAAATACTTCCAGCTGTTTGCGCCCTCTTCGTACCGCCACTGAACTAAATAGCTTCGATGTTTATATGGTTTGCCGCGTGACAACTCAACAAATTTTGGTGGCACCTCCCATTCGAGCGACAATGAGGTGGAATTTAGGGAATCGGCTACAAGTGCGGGCGCTGCTGGTACTCCAATTTCGTCTAAAATACATAATACACCAAAACCATATTATAGCAACTATCTAAACATAAATTATAACATTTTGTGCAAACACACTCACTTCGTATCCATTTAAAGTAATTTTGTATACCATCGTTACATCCCATGACACAAAATAGTTCGCGTGGTTTTATTATGTCTGGCACGTTCTGGTATGATTCGAAAAGAGGAATAAAATTTAGTATTATGTTCAGCCAAAAGCCAAATTTTCAATTAATGCGTATAAATATATATATACTTACACAGACGGATTCACATGTTGCGTCAACAGCTTTCTCCCATGATTCGCATCCCGCAGAACACTGTAACAAAACAATAATTTAATAATAGATTTGTCAGATATAATTTTTTGTTATAAAAAAAATTCCCACAACATAGCATTTTCAATTGACCCACAAAATGTTTTAAATCAAAAGTTAATTTTTGCGATCAAAATATTTACACAGCGCGCACACACATGTATTTTGTGTTTGTCAGCTTATTAATGGCAATTAAATTTGTAGTTTTAAAATGAAATAACAAAACTGTAATTTGATACACCGACATCTGACTGATGTTTGTTATCGTGTTTGTATGTACATAATATTGCAAAACTTCCTATATCGTGATAACATGAAAATCGACCTTCAAAGTAATATGTTACATCAGTTTACATCGAAGTCTTAAGTTCGAACTTAGAACATATTTCCAAATCATCTTCTTGGTGTAATACGTATAAATTATCATTTAAAAAATAAAACCTTTCAAACTTCTTTCAAGTTTGAGTCAAAACACATTTCGATTTAGTTCAAAAACGATTTAACTTCAAGAATCCAAATAACCATATGGAACCAAAAACGGTGGAGATAATCGCACAAACACTAACCGACATTCGAAGCATATCACTAAAAGAAGTCCAACTCAGTTTCTTGGTGTACTACGTATAATTTATCATTTCAAAAAAATACCTTTCAAACTACATTCAAGTTTGAGTCAAACCATTGTCCGATTTAGTTCAAAAACGGTTTAATTTAAACAAAAGTTGTTAACTTTAAAGATTTTCGAATAAAAGTTTGTTTCAAACTTCAATCAAACTTCAAGAGTCTAAATAACCATATGGTACCAAAAACGATGGAGGCAATCGGACAAACACTAACAGACATTCAAAGCATGTCCAACTCAGTTTCCTGGTGTACTACGTTTACATTTTCATTTCAAAAAAATAAATTTCAAACTTCATTCAAGTTTCAGTCAAATCAGTGTCTGAACTAGTTCAAAAACGGTTTAACTTAAACTTGACTGCTTTGAAGTTGTAATCCTTAAATATTTTCGAATAAACGTTTGTTTTAAACTTCAAGAGTCCAAATAACCATATGGTACCAAAAACGGTGCAGATAATCGAACAAACACTAATCGACATTCAAAACATGTCAATGAAAGAGGTCCAACTCAGTTTCTTGGTGTTGTTGTATACTACGAATACATTTTCATTTCAAAAAAATAAATTTCAAACTTGATTTAAGTTTGAGTCAAATCAAAGTCAAATTTGGTTCAAAAACGGTTTAAATTAAACTTCAGCGATTTGAAATTGTGAACTTTAATGATATTGTAATAAACGTTTTCGTATGGCGGTGGTTCGTACATGTTATGGGTAGGCATGCCACTGGAGGTACAATCTTAATGACCTCTATGGTAAGGTGGTTCGGATTCGTAGAACCGAAAAAGGCGATCTTCGACTAAATTTGGAGAAATTTGTACGAACTTGGATTTCAAAGAGCAATAGAAAACGCTCTTGGTAGTGATGCACAAATCCAAACACGAACGCAAATTGTCAAGTTTGTAGTCGAAATTAAAGATATTGATGAGGCCACAACAAAGGAGGTACATTATTCGATTACATTCAAGTTTCAGGGCGCGAAAGACCTCCCGATAAAATGTATCAAATCACTGAGAGCTGCCCATAGAGGCAACAAAAACAGCAGTGGTGGCTGTAAGTATTTCGACAGCCAAAATGATGAAAAATGCAGGGAAGGTAAAAATTGGATTGGTGATCTGACGTATACGTGAAAAAACGTTGCCCTTAAGATGTTTTAAATGCTGAAAGTATGGACATACGGCCATGAAGTTGCACAAGAACTATTAGTCCAAACTGTGCAGAAACAAGAGCAGATGTCGCCATTTCGCGCGAACAGTATAAAAATATGGAGGGATGCAATTGTGCAACCGATCAAACTGGTAAAGCTGCCATATGGACCTATAGCAGACGGACAATGCAGGATAACAACAATAATCCACCTAGAGTGCTACAATTGAGGAGATTTAATACTTCCCAGACCAACTGGTGATATCCGAACGCGAAGGGCTATCATCATTGCCGGTGATTTAAATACCTGGTCAACTGAATGGGGCAGCAAAGAAACGGATAGAAGGGGAACAGCACTGCAACACTGGTGACACACCGACCTTTCGTAAAGATGGCTGCGCATCTGTAATTGATCTTACATTTAGTAGAAGCTGCTTGATGAGAGTGTTCACCAAATGGGAAGTCAGTGAGCACTATACCCATAGTCACCACCAAGTCATACTCTTCGAAATAAAACTGGCTAGGAGAAGTAAACGGAAAAACATATAAGGAAATCGGCGGGCTGGAAAGCAAATACGTTTGAGGATTACCTATTTATGCTTTAATTGGAGAAACCGAGCCTCCCGTAGTGTACCTATGCAAAAGCGGTCCAGATTATGAATACGATCATCAACGCCTGCAGTGCATCTACGGTAGAAAGGCTGCTAGACAAACGTCTACCCGCATACTGATGGACTGAGCAGATTGCACAATTGCGACGGAAATGTCTTAATGCAAGGAGGAAACATCAACGTGCTTGGGGTACGGAGACCTATTCTAGCCTGCACCATAATTATCTGGATGTTCGGAATAAATTTAAGCAGGCCATTAAAGTAAGGAAACGCCTATGCTGGAAAGAACTATGCCAAGAAGTGGATGGGGGAGACCCTACAGAATCGTCATGAAACGGATTAAAAAGGCTAATAAATCGCCTCCCACCAGCCCAGTGATTACGTAGAATTATAACTGCTCTGTATCCGCAGCAAGATGATGTGATTCCTGTCTGAGACGATGGAAGAGATAACATCCGGTCCTGTTGGAAAAACGGAACCAACCGGGTGAACCATCCTCCTACCGACCATGTTGCATGCCGGATACGGCTGGCAAAGTGCTGCTAAGAATCATATACAACCGACTGGAGGAAGCTGTGAAAAACGCTGGAGATCTCGCTGAGGCTCAAAAAAGTACTGTGCTATTGTCACCCTGGATGTTAAGAACGCATTCAACTCAGTCAAATGGAGCTGTATTCTAAATGCACTGAAGAAGTATCATCAAAGACTATTTTAATGATAGAGTGCTGACATTTGATACATTTGTATATTGCTAGAGTATGACACTCATTGGGAGCACACTCTCAAAGATGCTGTGAGATGTGTGTATTACATCAGATGCGAGTTAGATTATCGAATGCAAATTTACAACTGAACGAAGAAATTCACAATGAAGCATTAACGCAATTAGGAATGACAACGCCCCATCGTCAAATGCACGACGCTTTTAATCAAGAGTTGAGACGCGAAATCCAATACGACTCCGAAGCATTGAGAGAAACCGTTCAAAGAAACGTTCCCCTTTTAAAACAGCTACAAAAATATGCCTACGATACGCTCATGAAAGTAGTGAACGATGAAACTGGCAAAAGTACATGAGGTATTGCAACATGCAAACTAATGAATTTTGCGATGGCAAGGCGGATCGGGCTAGTATGTTATGAATATTCAATTATAAGTACTGTACTGTAAAAAAATTCTGCTCGTTTTGTGGTTCGATATTTTCTCTCCACTCCAATTTACAAATTTGTATAATTATGTAAAACATAATCGAGGTTATAGTTGGGCAGACGTATAAACATACCAAAAATGTTATTCAATTATTTAGTCTCATGTTTACATTTCCAAAAAAAAAATCAAAACCATTCCAAATACTTGACTGTCTTCATTCCGTCAACAGGTTTGGTTAATATATTATGTACATGCACGTAAATGTAACGTCTATAAATAATTTTCAGCATGTCAAGTGGATTTACGTATATGTAATTATGGTGGGAAATTAATTTAAAAACTTTTGTGTTTACATAATCCCATAAACCTTCTGGATTATATCTCATCAGTTTTCTTAATTTCTATACACGAGTATTTAGCGGGAATATTTTTATTTCGCGCCTTTTTACATTACATAAAGCAATTCGATCAAAAAAATTAAAAATAAAATAAATTATAACGAATCCACTTACTTAATGCGCTCTTAAGTATATATCTACATAATATATCTTAATAAGACACTTCAAACAAGTACATCATTAAATTAATGATTGTCTTACTTTAATTCGACTACATTATATAAGTTTTGGTATATAACTCGTGCGCTATCAACACCCAAACCAATTTATAGTTTTATACAAAAAAAAATAAAAATAAAAAACGAAAATCAAAATTACACACATAGTTACGTAATATACGGAAAAAGGGGTCAGCCTGTAAAAATTTTAAAATACGTTAGATAGTTTTGTTATGCTTGAAGAATTTCTAAGATGCATTTATGTATGTATATTCAGTTATTCAATTGCATTCTTGTATATATGTACGTACATGGCGTATAATTTAATTTTGGTTACGGTTGGATGAGTTTTTGAGTGAGTGCGACGCGGAACTTGTAGAAAATGACCGTTACATATTAGTACAAAATCGAGTATTGTATTTTTACAAAATGACCACTACAACCATTTCATATATAAATACATACATATACAAATATAAAGGATGTTACTAATTACGAGTAATTAAAATATTTCATGCTGCAATTATACACATAGCTCGGAGCTCATAATTATATTTTAACATTTAAACATCAGATCATCATCATCATCATTCTGATGATTAACAACATCATAATCCAGAAATAAATTATATTTGAGACATATATTTTGTTTTTGTTTGGGTGGATTAATTAAAATTTTTAATTTTTAATTATTAATTAACATGCAATAGATATCGCATTATAATACGAGCACTAATGGACTTCCAAGAATTTATTTATTTTATTTTTTATTTTTTTTCAAATCAACACATGTCCAATTCGCAATATTTGGTCTTGTATAGAAATAAGATCCAAACATTGCTTTGATCATAATCTTAGTTCGACCTAATTCTACATATTATTGAAGTCCGAAAATTTGAATACTCTAGCAATCTAATTAGCGATTTGTAGCAAGCTAACTGTACAAGTTTGAACCAAGGTATGGAGGACAACTGATCTATATTAATAGACAGCTGAAAACATGAAACCGAATAATATTGAGAGCTGTACAACTGCACACAAAGTGCAGGCAGTCATCATCTGCCTCAAGACTGTCCTCACAAATAACATCCTGAGATAAACCCATACGAAAGCCTCCATAACATAACACGTATAGGTCAGCGCTATTATTTTTGCTGGGAAAACAGTGCATAGCGAACCTAGATTCCAAATCAAGTACTGAGGCTAGAGCGAGAGCCATCTGAGAAAGAGACCATGGATTTGTCTAATTTAGTGGAGATAATTCTTCGAAAACCCCAAATCCCTTGATGGATTCACCGTGAATAAGTTGGAGAAGTTATATTCAGGTAATGATGTTTCATTAACCATATCGATTTTTGGTAAAAATTAAGTGTAATTTTTAAAAATTCGCCTATGTCCCACGATAGAACCGAGAACATTCCAGGCCCCAATGCGCCTCAAGCGAAACGCTGTAGAACAAGCAGTGTAAAAATTGGAACGGATAAATCCCGACCACTCCTACGTCTGTAGTAAATACAAAAAAATCTGTCTAAGACGATTTGACGTGCAGACCCTTCTCAATGCACCATGCCTCCACAATAATTCAGGCATGCTGCATTAAATCGGATAAGATATATTCATCAGCATAACTCTGTCTAATGAAGCCAGATTTTGGCAGCTTAGTAATCCATCAATGACCAAAAGCCACAGCAGGGAAGAGGAAAGTACCTACAAGAAACTATTTATTAATGAGTGATCTTGCAATCCTAGCTACAAGTTCATGTAGGGCAGTTTCACAGGCCTTACCAACTCTGTAAGCATGTTGTATGTTACTTAGTGGGAAGGTAATTAGGTGCCTGTCTCTAATAAATCTGTCGACGATTCTTTCTAAACCATTAAGAAAATTTGAAACTAATAAGTCGAAAAGCTTGGGATCCGTGTAATCGGATTTGCCAGCTTCCGGAATAAAAACGACCCTACTCCTCCAGGATTTTGAAACAGCGCAAACAGCAATACATGCCTGTAATTCAGCCGGGAAAAGATTGTCAGGCCCACCAGCCAATTAGGAGCCTCAGAAGGACCTTTAGTGATTTCGGTAGTAACATCATCTGAATTGATAATGGCACAACCAGGGAAATGAACAGATAGGAGCACATGACCAACTTCTCTATGACAGGAGGTAAGCTCACCGACTTCATTTATATTCGCTTTTCCCACTAAGAAATTATCTCAATCAATCTGGCGATTGAAGTGTTTTGCTTTATTTTTTAGTTCCCAGCGGATTTTCTTAATCTTTTAAGATCAGAGTTTCAAAAGGATTTGTTATTAGTCATTTGGTTGGTAACAGGGCAAACATTTTCAAAAGCAGTCGTACCTCAATGTCGTTACTCGACCGGATTATTCAAGGTGCAGTAAGTAAAGAAGCTAGCTCGAGAGCAAAGAGTCTCCAAACTTTCTGTTACGATATGGTTAGTTAGTTGGTCTTTCAAGGTTAATATTAAACGAGATACAATTGTGATCAGAGGTGAGAATATCATCCGTCACCCTCCAATCAAAAATTAAATCATTGATCGTCATGGAGCATAAACTGATGTCAATCACCTCATGTCGAATGGAATTAACAAAAGTTGGCTCGCCGCCTATATTAAGAACTTCATGCTCAAAAGAGGATATAAAGTTGAATAAAGAACATCCCCTCTGATTAATATTCGTACTACCCCAAATCGAGTGATAAGCTTTAGCAGCACATCCGATTACAAGAGGGATGTGCTAATGCTTGCTCCATGATACAAGGTTAGCCAGCTTCTCTGATTGCGAGCGCCTACTTAGTGCAGGAATTATTAGATATTAAAGTGATGAGCACTGCCGAAATATCAGCCGAGCTACACTCATGAATGAGGGAAGCATTATGTTGTACCAATAAAAATGCACGCCCTAGTTTTATCGACAGAATTCTTATTAAAAAATCTGCCTTTATTACAATTCAATCCAGAAACAGCACCATCAAGAAGGTACAGTTCCTGACGAATCTGACTTATTATGTTGCAAATTAATCTGTTTTATTCTGAGCATGGCCATCATTTGAAGCCCAGCAAGAAGAAAAATAAAAAAAGTAAAACATTTACGCACCAAAGATGATCTTAAAAGAGATCCTCTCTAGAACGTATTGTAACGATAAACCGGGAGCCGTAATTTTCTCGAAGGAATTTTGGTCACCGGACAATCTTCCATCCCTCATTTGAAATGATCGGATTCATCAGCTTAAGGTTGGTTGTTACGACTCGGGGATTCTCTGGCGGACTAGGGAGGCAATATGTTTTTATAAAATGCTGTTACGGTTTTTCAATTTTTAAAATTTTTCTAATATATTGGAAATATATTGGTATTCATATCCAAACCAGGTGTTATCACGATATGATTTATTTAGAATTATTTTGTTTAAGTTTGGTTTTAATTTATAGAATTTTAAAAAAAAATTGCAATTTAGTAAAATCTAAAATTATTGAAAATTCAAATTTTTTTTCGATGAAATTGAAAGAATATCCATTTTGTTTAAAATTATGGTGGATATTGGTTTTCTTTTCCGAACCTGCGGTTTTTCGATTCAAATGACGGCAATTTGTTTGAAAATTAAATTTTATTTATTTCTATTACAAAATTTTAAATCTTCAGACGATTTGCATTTAGAATCTAATATTTTAAAATATTGGGACAATTTTTATGAAGTTTTTAAAGTTTTAACGAATTTTTAAACTAGTTAATGTTTTAAAAATGTTAAGATGGAGCAAAAACAATAAATTATATGGCTTCCCACCAAAATTGGGAATTATTGGTTTTCATTTAAGAACTGATCTATGTCCGCCACAAAATATTTTCTGAATCGTCAAATTACCTTATCTGGGCCTTCTGATAAAGCGAACTCACATCCAGCTTTTCTGGAATGAATATATCGTTTCTCAAAACATGTTGTTGAGCAGCTGGAATAAGATTGTGCATAGTGTTTCGTAGATTTTTAATAACCTGATCGGAGTCTGCTGGTTGTTGATCTGGTGCTTCCATAAAAAAAAATCCATAAACTAGTTCTGCTAGAGAATTTTTGATATTATCAGCTTCACTCCGTTAAATTGCGGGTGCCTTAAAGTTTCGTTAATTCTGAGAACAGCTTAGATTGGAATTGGATTCCTTGATCTGTAATATTGCTTACAGGTACCCAAAATTCTGATAAATCAATTTCCACAAAAATTTTTGCAACACTTCCGGCAGTAACTTCCTTCATAAGGTAACCTTCTGACCATTTTTGAAATAATCTACAGCAGTTAAAATGCAAGCATATCCATTTCATAGCGAAAGTGGTCCAACGATATCCAAATAAATGTTCAAAACGATGAAAAGGCTTTTTAAATTGTCTTAACTCCGGTTTCGTGTGCCTTTTAGTTTTAGAACTTTGCCACGAAAGTTCCTCGCCAGGCTTCTGTAATTCCGAAATAGATTTGAGATCCAGTATTTTTTCAGAGACAACATTATCTTTGCCTATATAATATATTGAATTCCCGTTGAAAATCCAAATGACGAGCTTGTCGTGAAGTTCATTTGGTTTTGGAGGTAATGAAGGCTTGGTGCAAATCGTAAATTCTCAATTTTCAACAAAATATCAAAAATCTTTATCCGCTAAATATATGGCGTGTAATTTTCGTTTCGGCTGGTTCCTCTTCTGCCCAAACAAAATTTCTTGCAGTTTTTGGCTTTCCCAGTAACAAAACAAGATGCGCATGAATAGGCGACAACAATTCAGCTAGTTTTTATACAAACCGATAGTAATAATTAGCCATGCCAATAAATTGTTGAATTTGCCGATGGATGGAGGCACTAGAAATTCCGATACAGAAAAAATTTGTTTCATCGGATGGGAATATTTCCTTAGGGTTAATTTTGGAACTTTGGAAAATTAAGAGTATTAACGCCAAAAACGGTTTTTGAAATTTTGATATTGATATCCAATCGGCAAGCCTTTTAAACAGTAGTTGCAAATGCGAATTGTGCTCTTCTTCTGATTTCGAAGCTATAAGAATATCACCTATATGTATGCAAACACATTTAGACATTTCAAAAGCTTATGAACACCTTGTTCATGAGCTTTTGAAATGTCTGAACAGCGTTGCGTAAACTAAAAGGCATTCACCAGGAATGGTAATTGCTGTCGTAGCAACGCAGGTACTAAATGATATGCCCTTACTAGGTCAACTTTAGAGAGTATAGTAATTAATTAAATTCATAGAGGAAGGTTGTATGTGGGGTATAGATTAACGGTCAGGAAGAGTTAGACCATCTCACGTTCGTTTCTTTTATGGTTTCTTCCTGAAGCAGCAGTTTACATGAAGGATGCGGTATCTTTATGTTCAGCCTACTTTGGGATATAAGACGTCTTGTGTCGGGCCAGCTCATCCACCTTTACAAATTTTTATAATTGTTCAGAATTATCAATTTGAATTTAGAAATGATTTTTTAAAAATTCTTTAACAATTTTTAAGAAATTATTTTATATAAAAGTGTTTGTACTTTAGAACTTCACAAATCTTCTATTCAAATTTCATTTTATATAAAATAATTCAAATCTTGAAATTTTGAGTTAAATGTTCGACGAAATTAAATGAATTTTAATTTTAATAAATAATTCTAAAATTCTTTTTAATTTGTACGAATTTCTTTTATATTTCTACTCTATAACAGTGAAGGGAAAATATTGAATTACACTCCCGAACTTACCATCGCGATTTAATCGCCAAATTATTACCTTTATGATTTGATTGGAATATAACAGGTTTTCTTAATTTTCTTTCAAAATAAAGATTCAAAATTTATAGAAATTGGAAAAATCTAATGTTTTGGGAATTTTTTTACTTTTTACAGAAAATTTGAAGAGTTTCACGTATAATTAAAAGCATTTTAATATTATTACGTTCAGAATTTCCGTTTAGAATTTAACATTCCTTAATTTTGTTACGATTCATATACATTTTTAAATTTTATAAATTTATTTTTGATATTTTTAAAAAATTTCAGAGTATCTAAAATATTTTAAAAATTTTTAGTATTTTTTTAAATCAACAAGATTTGAGAATTTGAAGATTGAAGATTTGAAGATTTTGAGAATTTTATTTTATTTTTAAATTGAAGATTCTGATGAAATTAATAATATTTTAGTTTTATATCAAAACTTAAAAAGTGTTCAAAATTTTGACTTATTCAGAATTTACTATTTTAAAAATCTGTTAGGAATTTTATACATTTTTAAAATAACCTCCCTAACAGGGAACAGGAATTATTGATTGAAAAAAATATTGAAAATTTTAAAAATTTAGTTAAATCTAAAAATTTTGAAAATTGATTTCGTTGCTGTCTAGAATTAAAAAATTGTTGATGAATGAAATATAATCAATAAATATTTATTATTGGCCCACGGTGCCAATTTATTTCTGTTGAACGACGAATTTAATGATCTAATTCAGTTACTATCGGAACCTTAATCCAAGTCTCTGGCAAAAATTGTTAATGGCTATTTATCAGTTTCGGCCAAACTCGAACTTTTTAGGAAAAAATTGGGGGCCTATGTATTTCTTTGGATAATGGATTGCTTTAAGGCTAGTTGAACGAATAATTCAATGAGCTGTTTCATGTACTATCGGAACCTGAGTCCAAATCTCTAAACAAGAGATTAACACCTCTTGCCAGAGATTTGGATACAGGTTATGATAGTACATGAAATAACTGATAAAGTTCTTTGTCCAATAAGTTAAAAGAGAATCCAGTATTCCCTTCTGGAAAGTTCGAGTTTGGTCGAACCTGACTTAATTTATCGTTCAACTTGCTTAAAAGGTATCTAATTTTCTTCTGTGTATTTTGACTGTGGTTGAGGTTTTTAAACTTTAGTACTAAGTATTTTAGTACTAAATATTTTAAACTTTAAATTTCAATAGGTATCATATTTTTTTCTTATTGGAATTTAACTTAATAGGGTGGTACTAACACATATATAGCTATAAAATCTGTGAATTTATTATAAATTTCACAAACATGCTCAACATATGATTTATAATCTCCAATAGAGAGCGATTTTCGATCCTGAAAATTTTGAAAATTGTTCAGGTCTAGAAATTAACTCGATGAAGTTAAAAGAGTTCAAAATTATACGTTTTACGATTTAAATTAATTTTTAAAAATTTTAAAAACTTTTTTGTAAACATTTTTATTTTATGAATTTCGAATTAGTTCTGCTCCCAGGGCAATAGTGGGAAATATTGGATTTCATCATCGATTAGGGGTGGATTTAAATTAGGTTAACTGAGATAACTATGAACGTCTACCATTATTTAAAAGTTACCTCACGAAAATATTTTTGAATCTATGCGTTAAGTAGTTTTTCTGGGCCGAGTGTTTCAAACCGGTTTAACGGCCCAGAAATATATCTAATATTGTTAAAATTCATAATTTAATTGCAGGCAGCAGTAGATGAATAAACCTTTAATTAAATAACTCCATAATAGAGTACAAAATGTCTTACGTACTATATATACCACAACAACATATCAAAAAATCACTTAACTCCCTGGTTTTAATATTTCAAATCGTAAATGTCTCGAATTTCAATCATACGAAAAAAATATTTGTGATGTGATGCACAATCTGATAACAATAAAATTGTTTAGTTCAAAAAACTCATAAATCAAAATTACTGTCAAAAACCTTAAAATAGATAAAAATTATCGAATTTTAAAAATTATTTTACAGTTTTTATTAACTTTAACCCCTTTTTCGTTTTTTTTTAAATAATAAAGTATATTTTAACTGCATTTTGGGTGTCGGAATTTGTTACGCCCTCTAAACGAGATTTTTATAGTTATCTAAAAAAAATTATAGTTTTTGAAGGGAGGTTTATTGAATTGCTTACATATACATATACATGTGCGAGTACGCAATTGACCTTAACAAAATAAATAAGAAAAAAACAAAAATATTTTTAAAAGGCGCCATTAAGAGTTCACTTGAAATGAATGTATGCATATCATGTTGTTTTATAAACTGTTACTGATAATCCAATGTCTTTATGTATACATAATACTTAATATATTCTTCACAGACTCATCACAGATATTTTTTTTTGTTTTTACTATACTCGGTATATACTCGTAAATACATATATAAACAGACTATCAATAAGAGCACAACTATAAAAGAAGGTTGTGACCCTATTGGGTGTATTATCGATAAATACGTTGATAGAGATTACTGCTGAATACGTCGTTTGTATTATATACCCGTACATATATAGTATATACAGTTGAGGGTGTGAGAACACATATTATTAGTGCATTATTTGAAGACAGCTATAAATTTAAATCAATAATTTTCCCATGGAAATTCATCACAATCGAAAATGACATCTCTTAACAAAACCACAAAATGTCATAAAAAATTTGTTTAACTCTTTTTTCTTTTTTATTTTTGATGTGAAATAAAACAGAATGAAAATTTTCAGTTCACATGCCATCATGATCATGATCACCAAACCACATATACATATACATTATATTGAGTTGATGATCATCATATTTACATTTCAGAATTACAATAATTGTGTATATAAGTTGAAATAAATAAATACAAGATCGCATCGTTTGCTGTCGAATGGCTTATAAATTTTTTTTAATTTTTATACTTGTTTATCCGACTTCCTCATTATCGGATATATCTGGACTTTGTTTTTGTTGTTGTCGCTGCTGCTGGTTTGTTTTCTATACGTCATATACATACTACATACTTTACATTATTTATGCTGGACGTTGATGATTATTTTTAAGATCGCGTGACTTTTTTAATTTTGGTTTTTTGTTTATGTTTGCAAATTAGTTTTTCTTTTTTTTAATATTACGTTTGATGTCTTTGTTTTGTTGGACAAAGTAAAATTCCTATTTAAAGCTAATCAAAATTATTTAACCTTTCATTCATTGATCCGCATTAAAAAACACCATAACCTCATCGAATTACCACAAATATAATATATCCTGCGGTGGTAATGAACAATTCAAAAGGTTACGAGTTGATTTGAGGCAGTGCCATAGAAGGAACCAAAGCAAGTTGTCTAATTATTTTATATACAGATTATTTTTGCCGTTCTTCACCATAATTCAACAAAAGCAACTTGAAACTCGAACTTGCTTCTGTAAAGCTGCAACTAAAGTTAAACTTGAGCCTAGAGCCGTTGAGATTTTGGATTACAAAGTTGTAAAATTACCTTAAAAAATAGGCAATTAAAGGCAAGCTAAAACATTAAATACGGTTTTTTGAGATGCAAAAATTGAATCAATTTTCTTATGGCCTTGAATTAGAAAAATAATAAACGTTAACTTCTCGAATGTTATTTTGACATATGGTCTTGAATCATACAGGTAGTTTTAATGAAATATTCAAGCCACAATACTCGTCATTGAGCGGAATTTCATAGTTGATTAAAAAACCAGCCATTGACCCAAAAATATTTAGGAAATTGTTCAATTCTATGAACTTATAATTAAATACTTATTTAGGCCGACAATGACTTGTTTTCCAAACACCTCTCTTACCGCTTTCATTATCTGCTCCTCCTCTTCACTTTAGGTATCGGTGAAGGGTATCATCTATATTATGGCTAGTCAGGTTTTATAAAGCGTGTTTCAGTTTATACAATCAACTATCCGTAGATGCGCTAAAGAGTAGCATTTAATTAAACAATTGTCTGCACGCCTCAAAATGTATGTAGACATTTAAAATAATGATATCGACATTATTAACAATGCTAATTGTACTAGATGTCTGAAGTTCATGGGTGCCGGTTGAACTTTACTGTAATGTGAACACTATCATTTATAAAATTTTTGATGGATTTGACACATCACAGTCAAATCGATCGCACTTTCATGTAGGGAGTACGGTCCTATGTTTTCACACAAGTCGGTTCGATTTCTGCCAGCTCTATCATTAAAGTCCCCAATTACCATTCTAACATCATGTTCGGGATAGAATTCCGCTGATAAATATTGACAATTTGACAAGAATTAAGCAAATCGTATATACACGTTTTACTCAAGCACAAAAATCTCAGAGTTTTTGACAAATGGTTCCTCGAATTTCTGATTGGTGGACACTTGGACCTTTCCAACACTTTTTATAGTAAAATTTTGTATAAACTTGGAAAGGCCAAGTGCTCACTTTTCAAAAAACTATATGGCAAAAGCTCTGTTTTTTGTACTTTTGGGAAACGTGCAAATACGATTTGCATTATTCTTCTTAAATTGTTGAGCAAGGTTATGTTATGTTATGTAGTGTACATACGGCAAAAAAAAGATTTCTGAGATTTTTGTGCTAGAGTAAAACGTGTATTTTGTTAAACTATCAATATTTACCACCGCGAAGCTCAATCCTTTTTAGAGAAATGTATTGAGTCCAAGTGTCCAATAATTTGAAATACTTGTGTGGTAAAAGCTCTGGGATTATTGTGCTTGAGTGAACCTGCCATAGTACTATCGATGATGATTTTGGCTTTCTCGTCAGGACGCTTTTTGAATAGGAAACGTGACACCAATTTTTTTTTTTTGTATAGTTGTCATTATTGAATATCTTTTAAACTGATTTATAAATTATCACTCCATCGACCAACATCCTTTTTAACTTAGAAAAATTATTTTCGTCTACTTTTTTGTCAAAAAGTTCGTTTCCTGATAAGTTGAAATTTTCGAGTTACCACGTTTTTCCCTGCAATGATCAATTTCAAGTTTAGATCAAATGTAGAATGCTGAAAGTTTGTCTTATCTCAGGTGAAAATACTATCTCTATTGAAATTTTATAGTGGTCGGATTTCGGGTTCATGGGGTTCCCATACAATTATTTTGTAAACAAATGTGAAAATGAATACAAAAATTTAACACAATCAAATTAAAAACCCATTTTTATAGTATTTGATTCCTCGTTGATTTTGATAACATTTTTTGTTCTCCAACACACTCATCGAACCGTGTTTGTACTGTTTCTAGGAAATCAATTTTCTCGAAAACAATTTTGTTAATTGGATAATGCGATTTTTTTTAAAATATATTAAACTTAACGTATTAAATAATTGGTTCAATCAATTTTCTTGAATCTTCTATATATTGTACAAATGTGTAAACCCAAAATCCACCCAAATTTCAATTTTTATTTTCAAAGTTTTGAGAATGCAATAAATCTTATCAAGTGTCAACTTCAATATGGTCCATCAAGCAAATCTGTTGCACAACAAATTGTCGAAGCAATCTGTATTCTTGTAGTGTATGCATACCAAAAGTAATAATTTTAATTCTGTATAATTCTCGGGATCTCAAATTTAATTTTCCAAAATTAAAACTTCCAAAAAAATATATATAAATTTACAAACAATTGTTAAAACTCGGCTAATCTTAAAAATTTGAGTTACTCTCTAAAGAAACGTAAGATGTTGCCAACTCTACGCTTACCGTTAATATCACAAAAATTCAATTCTATTCAGTCGATTTCCATACAAAGCCAAAGAAAATGTAGCAGACACATACAGACTTATCATAATATTAGTATTATCGTACTCAGCCTGCGGACCAATTCACGGGTAAAAGTCCTATCTAAAAGTAGGGTAAATCGAAGTACACAAAAGTAAATGTTTAACGTTTAGATTGTTAATTTTTTAGTGATCTACGGTTTAAGTAAGCTGAAAATAAACAAAAGCACGTATTTCAATAAAACAAAAATACTAAAAATCGACTTTTACCGAAGTAAATGATTTACCCGACAATTGGTCCGCAGTCTCAGAAGCATTTTAAACGCGTACTTCAGTTGAAAACCGAACATTAACATTTTTCACTAATCGATTCTCCCCTTTTTAGTGACATCTAATGCTCTCGAAAGAGTTCGTCATTATCAAAAAATACAGAATGGAATGTGGTATAGTTGTGGCGTTTTGTTTGGACGGTACTACCGCAATGCACGTACGATGGAATAGGTTGAGATAAAATGTCGCTAAAATTTGTGGAACAGTTTCCTGGTTTTCAATACATTAAGAATTGACGGTTTTTATTAACGTCCAAAGCGGGTGTTATCTTAAATGAATGTTACTGAGTATAATTGTTATTCCGAATAGATTTCCCTGTTCTGATCAAGATAATATGATAAATAATAAGCAGTTTCTGTCTGTTCCTGAAAACGCCTGCCCAGAAATTTCTCAGAATATATTAATTTTATTTTAATATTTCTACTTCCTGAGATGGCTGCGTTTTGTTGGAAGTCCTGTGACATCCATGATCCAAACCCTTTTAAGTGCAAAAACCGAGTTTGTAACCTCTCAGGATACATTACCAAAATTGGATGGACGATGGCCTCCTTCTTTCATTGCATGCACTCTTTTGTACCCAGTATGACATTATGAGTGTAAGCGAGTTGGGATCCCATACACTCTAGTTTCAGAAAATTCCATTGTCTTCATACAAAAGTGCTTTCAGCCATCGACTCAGTCAATTATAATTTAATTTATTTACATATCCCTACAAAAATATCCCTATAAAAATATTCGCAGGGATGGGCGATTACGCATCATCTATTATCTATGATAAAATTCTTAACAAAAACATTATAACTTACATTAAAATTAATTCGGAGATATCTGACTGTATGACCGTACTTTAAAATTGAGTATAATTGAGTAAGGCGAAATCGAGCTCAGGAAAGCATATAAACTCGGTAGCTAAGAAAACTTTCGCTTTTGATGGATGTCAAAAAGTATATGAAACCGGATTTCAAATAGGTACCAGATCCAAAATTGTGTCTAGCAAAAATTGCAATGCCCCGCAACATACTCGTATAGGCACTTCAAGTTCGATAAATTTTTAAAAATAGTCACATCCTCCACAGTAACGTCAAATGTGTACGTACGAGAATGACTACAGAAACGAATTTTGCCTCTAATTCGTTGACAAGATTCAGCCGTAATGTTTTGGTAACCGGCCAATTTATTGTACGAAATTCATCATAAGCAATTCATCGCCATCAATTCAACAATTCATCGCGATAGTAATTCATCGCGATTACAATTCATATCGTGGTAAGTAATTATCAAATTTGACATGTTGGATGGAAACTAGGCCACGGAGCTAGGCCATTTCTTAACTAGAATGGAACTCGAAATGTTGAACAAAAATAAGATTTAAAAATTAATTTTGGATATTGTTCTGGAAAATGACCAGCGTCGAGTTGACATGTTGGATCAAAATGAATGAAACAAGATAAAAAAATGAATTTTGAGATTATTCGTTAACCGATTATGATGTAATTCGACAGGTTCGATTTAATTGAAAATTCTAACGCACGAATATTTAGGTTAGTTTTGGCGTTTGACCTCATGCCTTAACTAATTAAGATTCAATTTCTTGACTTTAAACAATTTTCCTTCACTTAATGAACAAAATGGATTCCTATAGTTCTAGTCGGATCTCATCATAATCGGTTAAAAATAACTCATTAAAGTCTTAGTAGTACTGGCAAGGCAGAACATCATATAACCATCATTTTATAATCCCATTGCCATTGCCATTCAACATGTTGATACAAAAATACCCTAAGCTTCATCTCTTCGCCTAAATTTCAAAACTTTATCGTGATAATCGGCGCTGCTTGGCTATATGGTGTGTTTTGGAACTATAAATGGTAACGATAAATTGCTTGTGACGATTTATAGGCGATGAAATCAAAGTTTTAGACTGAATATTTTACACTACTTCATAGACACAATAAATTGGTACGAGACTAAAAATCAAATCAATGTTATCGCAACACTGAAGAAAAATGGAATCATTCATTAATTTCTTCTTACGACTTAACTGAATCGAAATTTTACAAAATTTAACTGCGGATTAGCGCATTTTATTTCAAATCGCTAAGATTTGATAGGTTGTTGACATTGTCTTAACTGTCGGCGTTGACAAAAAATATTGCCAAGTAATCTACGTAATATTTTACGAGTCGACGACCGGGTAGATTAAGCGGGCTAATCCACCTCGACCATCCCAGTCTATTCGCCGCCAAGAAAATCATGGCGACTAGATGGTCACACATTTGATTTTTAGGCGGTTAAGCATTTTGAATGATAATCTTTTGAATTCTATACTAAAACCATGGAAAGTTTTAATGTAATATCGTCAAAACCTAAATCTTGAACAATATTAATTATTTTTTTATCAATCTTAATTTATTTATAATTTATTACAAGTAACAATTAATTATGAAATTTAAAATATCTTACAAATTTATTACAAACGGAAATAATTAAAATTAAAAATATATTTCCAATTTGAATCTCTATTTACATATTCTTGTACTACATATGTATATATGAATGCATGTTTGTATGTGTAGGGAGACGAATAGACAATAATGTTGTTTAATCTTAAACTGAACATCTGTATACTATTCTAAGTAGTTCATGTGTAATTCTATATCGTCTATCTAATGCTCTATTTAATTAAAAATTGCAATGATTAAATTAAATTTGACATTTGATGGACAAAATCATGGGTAATATATGTACATACATATATTTTCGAAGCCCGCATTATTTATATCGAATTCGACATGGTGCAGCTTCCCAATATAATTACAATATTTTGTTTTAAGGTTTTTAATTAAATAAATTATTATTTAAATATTTAATAGAAATTATAATCTAATTAAGATGTTTATTTATTTGGTTTTGTTTTGTTGTCTTGAAAACATATTAAAAAGGGGACTGTAAAATAAAAATTAAAATTTAATTAATTTCGATTTTAATGTTTTTCAAAAAAAAAAATATAAAATTTAAATTATAACGTCGAGGAAACAAAGAAATTTATGATTAAAATTTGTTCCATTAAATTGGATTAATTTTTTTTATTGGTGCTGGAGACTACGATGTATCCGGTTACCAGGCATACCTTTTCGTAAATAGTCGTGAGATTCTGTAGTAATATATATATAGCTTATCTTCGGTTGAAATCAAGTTAAGTTAAATACAATGCGTACATTTAAAGGTTAGTTCCAATAAGAGTATTGATAAAAATCAGACGCCACTCAAATTTCAGTAGTTTCTCTAATATTTAAAACTAAACAATAACTTGTGCCTAAGATTAATGCATAAAACAGAAATATAATAATTAATTTGTAAAAATTTGTTTTAGTTATGAATTTTTTAAATATTGTAAGTACAATAAATTTTTGCAAAATCACAAAAGGTAATTTCAAAAAATATTATTATAAATATTTACTGTTAAAGTTATCAGTTTTTAAAACCATTTTTAAAACCCAAAAACTGCTCTAATGTACAAAAAAATACTATAATAATAAAAAATTAAATAAAATGTCTCGATACCTATAGTTTTAGTTGACCTTATGTGAGCGCTTGCCACATAGTAATGTGCAAGAAAAATTATTTTAAACTAGTGCTCGACAACCTTTCGTGTATTTTACTATGAGAGTGCTGCACAAGATCGAACAGAATTTGGTTCGAAATTTTATTTTTTTATAAATTTCCAATTATAAATAATAATTCACAATATTAAATTTTGGGCAACCTTTCCTTGCACTCACCTAGAAAATAATACACACAAAAAATTGCCTTGCATCAGAACTACTTGATTTTTTGTGTGTTTCACTATCAGAGTCCTTGAAAAGAACGGTCAAAGTTTCATAAACATTTTGTAACACAATCATTGAAGTCTCCAATCAGAACCAGTTTCGAGTTCGTAGATATTAAGATGCCTTCCGGCTGTAGAAACGTATAGTACTGTTTAGAACACACAAAGCTTTTAGCATAGCAAACGTACGGTAATATCTGATATATCGAAATGACTGGCAATTTGGCGTGGACAATTTTATAAAAGACTCGACGTTATTTTACAGGTCAAAATATGACGCGGAGTTATAGTCGTAGGGCTATAAACTTAAGGTTGTAAGAATTAATATTTGATACATGTTAATTAAGTAAATTTAAAAGTCTGTCTAATAAATAATGGGCGAGAAAGTGCCGTCTCGCTGCTTTGATGGTCACAGGTATATCTGGCCAAGTATACCGATTAGAAAATAAACACACATGAGTAGCGTAACGTCTTGCAAATGTATAAAAAATGGTATTCTTTGTACACCATTTTTTTACGTATAAACCATCAAAATAACCTGAACTGAATTGAATGAGCCATTGCAAAATTATTTTGTTTAATTTTAAATTTTAAATAAATATATATATATATAAATGATTTCCGTCTAATTTCGTTGGCATGCCAACACTTTCTTGAACCCATAAAAAATTTGGGATGAAAACAAATTAGCAAAATTTCTCACTTCAACTAAATTTCTTAAGGACGTCATATCGCGAAAAAGCAAAATTACCCAAATGCTGAAACCATTAACAGCCAATTTCTTCAAAATGGTTTTGAAACTATCCAAAGGCACAAAATTATAACAGAAACATTATAAACATGGATCGCCTTCCGTGAGATTATGAAGCACAAGAAATGGTAATCATTTCAAAAGCGAATATCATCTTCATCTATAATTTTTGAAACCAATTTTTATCATTATCAATTTCAAATTATAATTCTCCCTATCGAAGTTTTGAAAAATTAAATTTTGACGTAGTCTGAAAATTTAAAATGTTAAATATTGTTGTAGTAAGCTTCCCAGAATTTTAAGTTTCACATCGAAATTTTTGAAAATTTTAAATTTTAAGAAAATTTTAAATTTTGAAATTTAATTTAATGAATCGAAATTTGTTTTTCAAATACATAATAAATTTTTACGGAATTTGATAATTTAATTGTTATATATTAAAGGATTCGTTTCAGCATTTTAAATTTCAGTTCGAAATTTTTGAATATTATAAAACGTTTGAAATTTCGAATTTCATAAATTTTAATTCTTAATTTAAGTGAAGTTCAATAGAATTTTACATTTTGAAATAAAAAATTTTAATCGAATTTTACAATTCTGAATTCCAAATTTTTGAATTTTCTGAATTTCCAAAAATTGTTAAATTAATAAAAAATTAAATTTTGACGTAGTTTTATAATTTGAAATGTTAAATATTGAATCGTGGAGTTTTAAAGTGGAGTTCAACAAGAATTCTGAAAGTTTATTTTTTGTTATTTTTCAATTATTTAAATTTATTAAAATTTGAAATTTTAACAAACCTAATTTGTCAATGTTGAATTCCAAATTTTAATTCACACTATCGGAATTTTAAAAATGTTGGCTTTTTTGAAATATTAAATGTTTACGTAGTTTGATAATTTGAAATATTGTAATAATCTTTCCAGAAATTAAAATTTTTGTTCAAAATTTTTGAAAATTATAAATCGTTCGAAATGACGTATTTCATAAATTTTATAATTCTGAGTTGAACCAAAATTCCCGATTTTAATCTTTTTTTGTTCATAATTTTTTAAGGTGTCAATTAGTTAAACAAATTGATAAAAAGTAAAATTTTCACAGAAAACTCAAATTTATTTTTGTTTGTTCACCATAAAATGAACAAATAAAATTAAAAATTTGATTTTCCTAACAAAATTTTAATTTTTAACTATTTCATAAATAATTGACACACGCCCCATTAATATCATTTTTTTCCAAACCGAATTTTTAAATGCCGAATTCTAAACATTTAATTTTACTGTCTGAATTTTGAAAATGTTTGATAATTTAAAATGTTAAATATTGTTGTTGCGATCTTATCAGAATTTTTATTATCAAGTCGGAATTTTTGGAAATAATGAGTCGTCTACACTATCGAATTTCATAAATTTATTATTTTGAATTTAAAGTATATTTCAACAAAAATCCTGAATTTTAATCTCATTTTATTCTCCAATTTATTATAATTATGAAAATTAAAATTTTTATTAAATTTTGACTAATTCTGATAATTTAAAATGTTCAAAATTAATGTAGTAATGTTCTTAAAATTTAAAATTTCGGTAGGGAGTTTTTGATTATCATAAATCATAAATCACAACAAAAATTCTGGATTTAAATTTTTTTAATTTATTAGTTTTAAGAAAATTTTAAATTTTTTAATCATATTTTCCAACCCGAATTTTTTAATGCTAAATTCTTAATTCTTTAAATATTGACGTAGTTTGATAATCTTAATTGTTAAATGGTTTTAAAAATCAGAACGAAATTTTTGAAAACTATAAAACGTTTGAAATTTAAAAATTTATAAATTCTGAATTTAAAGTTCAACAAAAATTGTGAATTGTAGTTGTTGTTTAATTTTGAATTATTAAAAATTACTGAAAACCTTAAATTTTGGAATCAAATTTATTCCACCCGAATTTTACCATTCTGGAATTCTTTATTTTAATTTTTATTATGGAAATTTTGAAATTCCTATGTAAGTTGTTAATTCAAAATGTTAAATATAGTTGCAGTATTCTTCTCAAAGTTTGAAATTTCAGTTCGGAATTTTTGAGAATTATAAATCGATGGAAATGGCGAATTTCATTAATTTATAATTTTGAATTTAAGGTGGAATTTAACAAAATTTCTGAATGTTATTTTTTTTTATTTCTCAATTATTAAATTTACAGAAATTTTAAATTTTGTTATCAAATTTTTCAAAGTTGAATTCTTAATTTAAGTTCTCTAAATTTACGATGTAATTTGTAAAAAAAATAAATTTTCTCATAGTGTGATAATTTGAAATGTTAAATATTGTTGTAATAATCTTCTCAAAATTTTAAATTTGAGTTCAGAATTTTTGGAAATTATAGTTCGTTCGGAATTATTATTTTTTGTTCATAATTTATTAAAACCGTAATTTTCAATGCCGAACTTGAAATTTTTATTTTTATTGCCTGAATTTTGAAAATGTTGGATAATATAAAATGTTAAATTTTGATAAGGTAATATTTTCAGAATTTTAAATTTCAGGTCGGAATTTTTCGAAAATTTGAAATCGTCTAAAATATTGAATTTCATAAGTTTATGCTTTAAGCATGGTTCAACAGAAATTCTGGACTTGAAAATGAAAATTTTAAATTTTTAAATACATTTTTTTCAAAATTCTTAATTTTAATTTTAAAATTTTGATAATTTTGGATTTTTCTAAAATATTAAATTTTGACATAGTATGATAATTTGAAATGCAAATATGGTTATAAAAATCTTTTCAGAATTTTAAACATCAAATCGGATGTTTTAAAAATAATAAATCATTTGAAATGTCGAATTTCATAAATTTATAATTTTGTTAAATGTTAAATTTTTTTAATCAAATTTTTCAATGGTGAATTTCTAATTTTAGTTAAATTTTGTTTAAAAAATCTTTTCAGAATTTTAATTTTTTAGTTTTTATTTTTGAAAATTATAATTCGTCTAAAATATTCAATTTAAAAATTTTTAAATTTTGGAATTGAAGTGTAGTTAATAAAAAATTCTGTACATACATGTTTTATATTTTCCCATTTATCGAATTTACGAAAATTTAAATTTGGTTTTAAATTTAAAATTTCGGGTTTGTGTAAATAATAAATTTTTAAGTAGTTTGATAAGTTAAAATGTTAAATACTGTTGTAATAGTTTTTTCAGAATTTCAAAATTTAATTCGGAATTTTCCTAAATAGTTCAACGGAAATTTTGAATTTTAATTCTTTTTAATTTTTAAAATCAAATCCAGTAATCAAATGTTTTGAACCCGAGTTTTACTATTCTGAATTTCATTTTTTTTTAAATCGGAATTTTAAAATTTTTTTTATTTTCTCTAAATAAATTTTGACGCAGGTTGATAATTTTAAATAATAAATCGTTTAATTGTTTTAACAGAAATTCTGGAGTTTAATTCTTTTTTTTTTTAAATTCAATTAAATTTTGTAAACAAATTATTTGAAACCGGATTTTACAATGCCAAATTTTTACTTCTATTAACGGAATTTTTAGAATGTTGGATTTTGGCAAATATGAAATTGGACGATAACCTTGAATTGGCAAATTTGATTAAAAATTAAATGAATGATGAGCGGTAAAATTACTCAACGATAGTTATTTAGTTTAGTCTTATATGTTGCGTATTCATCCGAAATGTCTATATAACATATATGTATGTACATAACCCTCCTAAAATATATATTTTTTCAAAAAATACTATTGACGCAACTATTTAAATTAATTTGAATACTCAAATTTCGGTAAGTACATGATATTTAGCTCCACAACAAATTAAAATGTAGCGCATCTTCTTCAAACATAATTCTCTTTGTATATAAACATACTGTCCAATTTTTATGACGTTGATGTTTTTTTTGTAGATCCATAGTTTTGAAACATATGGATGTCCAAGTACTTTCTTATTATAAAATTATGAAATTGCAACCAAATTGCTTTATTATGACACAAATAATAGTTAGTATTAGAGATGCAAGCTGAACAATAAAAAAAATCATTTATTTATACACAAAGATCAGCTGCATCTTTTGTTTATTGTCTTGTTGTTATTATGGGAAGAAAGATTTGATATATTTAAATGGCTTAATGTAGTGTTTTATTTTGTTCAGCGCCGGCCAAGCAGTGTTTTATTTTGTTCAGCGCCGCACGTTTATTTCACATGCGCACATACATATCGTAAAGGTTAACGTTTTTCAATTTATTTAATTTCTTTTTTATTTTGAACGCGATAAGTTATCAATTATATTTTAATTTTTTTAATATAACTATGTATGTAGTATTTAATTTTAGAATATATATGAATATAGTAAACGACATAAGATGAACATAATCTTAGATAGTAAAAATTTAATATATTTTGGTTGTTGTTGTTCTGTATGTACATATGTACGTTAGATGTTAGAAGGTCAGCGTTATATTTTAAAATGTGTATAACCCTATACCATATGTATTATTATCATAATATATTTATTATATGATGAATTTTAAAATGTGTATACAAATGTATTATTGTAGTTGGCATATATATAGAGTGACTATATATTAAGCTTAGTATTATATTATGTGTATGTCACCCTGTAAGCAGTTCATTAGAAATTAGATTAAGATGTCATAAAACTAAAAAATTAGTTAATTAATATTCTTAGAAAAAAATTAGGATTAGTTAAAAATAAATTATTAAAAAATTGCGTATTTGACGAGACAATTAAAATTCTTATCGTTAATCTAACACATTTTAAAATATAAATCAAAACCAAGCCACATTATAAATTTAAATCAATGGTCAAGAGTTCATTTATCCATATAATAATAATTTCTTATTGAATTAAATTTAAAAACATAAATTAATTTAACACGAGTCACCGTCTCTTTAAAAAAAAAAACATTATCTCTATTACGTTACACACATGCAGAATCCATCATGGCGAGTGTTTTGAAAGTAAGAAAATAACTTGAATGTACTGGCATTATAACCACAAAATATTTAAGTTTTATTTATAATATTAAGAAGAAACAATAAAAAACCGCCTTCGCCATCCGGAATTAAAAAAGAAAAAACACTATAAATTCGTTTTAATTGAATTTAATGTATGTAATGATAGCGCGCGCACACACACACACACACAAAGTACAATAATAATAATGATTATGATAATTTGTGATAACAACATATTACATATTATAGTCTTATATATAGTTATAGCAAAGTAATGGTTTCTATGATGTCTGTAGGGATAAAATAAATTATGTTGATTGTGAGGACAACATAAGGTTAAGACAATAAATAAAATTTTATTTAAAATTCTGGACAAAGTTATAAATAATAATTTTTTTCAAATTATTATTTATAGAATTTTATAGAAAAAAAAAAATTCCGACACCAAATTTTAGTCGACGCTACCAAGCGTTGTCTAGAGCTAATCCAACACAATTTTTCGTGTGGTTTACTAGGTAAGTGTTACTTTAAATTTTAGCCGACCATGCCAAGAATTTATTTAGTAAAACGCATGAAAAATTGTCTAGCACTGCTATAAGGCAATTGTTCGTGTATTTTACTCTACGAGTGCTGGAGGGGTCGGCTAAAATTGTTATTGACGAATTTTAAATGGTAATGCGTTTTGGTGGCAAAATTTTAATAATACATTTCCGCTAAAGCATTTTCAGTCGTCTCGTAAGTACATATAACAACAAATCCATTTTACCCGTCACAAATTAAAATTACATAAATTAATTAATAAATTTATTAATAATAAATTTTTGGAAGTCATGTTTTAATTTTGTGATTTTTATTTCTTGAATCTGTAGTACTAGGTAAAAAAATTTTTTTGTAGAACTGGATTTTTGTTGTTGTTGTTGCTTAAGATACAGAGGGTGAAATATTTGTTAATTTGTTGAAAATGGTGATGCATTTATGCAAATATAAAAAAAAGTATTTATCCGAAAAATACGAAATATGGCTCGTCTTAAAGATAAAGAAATAAGAGTTAAGAAATTATTACAAAAGTAGTACCGTCTTTAAGTTTCCCACTTTCAAAATGGCCGCCAAAATAGTTTTTTTCATTTTCCCGGAAATCGGATTTTTTTTTTAGTTTTTTTGCCATTCAATTCTATAAAATATAATATCAGAAAACAAAATTGGTATTAAATTGGTATATTAACCACGACCTACTCCATTTCTGCATATAAAAATTAAATTTTAAACTTTATTTAATTTTAAATTTTGTTTTTATCAAAACAAATTTATTCTTGGTGTTTCCCAATTTTATTTTCACTTCAAAATATTATCTTGTAAAATATGACAAAATAAGTCCATCCCCTGTTTGTATTTAGGCAAAATTAAGATTAAAACAAAAATTAATGGAAAAAAAAAATTAATTAAAAATTAAATTACTAATTTAAATAATTACATTAAGCTGGGAAACGAATCAGCGATGAATTAAAACAATCAGTGGTAGATTATTTTAACGATGATGAAGTCAGTAGGATAATGCCTGGAAATACCAATTACGTAACTATTAAAATACTTAATGTTCTGAAACGTCTAATATGTGTAGATTAGAGGAATCCTACGAGGGCTACAAGAATCTTTATCAGGACGACGAGTCGAAAAAAATCGTAGTTTCCATATTTCGCTTGCTCGTCCTAAAGACTGTGTGCAACCAAGAAGCAGTGGAATGCATGCAATGTGTATTGTACAATACATGAAAATGTAAAATTAATCAATTATGGAACCAAAATAGAATCTGTTACAAACGGAGAGATATCGAAATACCAAGATTGCATTTCATCTAGATTATGTCCAGAACCTAAGGCGACATGTTATCTTCTAAAATGCAACAATTGTTAAGGATTAAATTTATTACGAGAATATTTGAGAAACGCGTTTCTGGAAAAGGACTACAAGGATGATGATTTATCATTCAGTCAATGGATTTCAACTGACAGATGCAATTTGGGAATGTATTCAAAACCGTCACAAGAATTTTTGGATTACTTCATAAAGAAGTTGAAAAATCTGATTCCTTATTACTACATTTCACTTCAACAAACTACCTATACGTAAAAAATATTCTGAAAGGCTACATAAGCACTTGTATCATGTGACTTTGCAGAAAATTATTCATTTATAAAGCAAAAACAAAGCAACTATTCATCCATTTTTAATTTACAGAACTGTGAAAGGGGAATGTGAATTGCGGCACTACAGCTTCACTGTTATATCGGATTGTCTAAGTCATGTCACAGTGGCAGTTCATTTATTCATCGAGAAAATGATTCAGTTCTTAAAAACTGAAATGCCAAGTTTCACCAAAATCCGATTTCCGGGAAAATGAGAAAAAACTATTTTGGCGGCCATTTTGAAAGTGAGAAACTTAAAGACCATACTACTTTTGTAAAAATTTCTTAAGTCTTATTTCTTCATCTGTAAAACGAGCAATATTTCGTATTTTTTGGATAAATACTTTTTTTTATATTTGCATAAATGCACCACCATTTTCAACAAATTAACAAATATTTCACCCCCTGTATCTTAAGCAACAACAACAACAACAAAAAATCCAGTTCTAAATAAAAAAAAATTTAACTAGTACTACACATAGAAAACATAAAAATCGCAAAATTAAAACATGACTTCCGGTTCCATATGTTGAATTTGCGATTTCACGTATTTTTCACCACATAGAAAAGGTTATAAATAGCAAAGCTGGAATTCAGCACGAGTTAAAAATCTGTCTTCTTACCATATACATACAGCCATCAACCATTCAACGTGATCATTCAAATAATTCCAACTGGTTGCTGCGGCAATTTCCAGTTTTTCAACCGATTAATAGATTCAATGTTCTGAGGCAAGATGGATATTGCACAGATGAGGAAAAACTGGAAAAAGAAGTTGGCAGTGCTGATAACATAAATACCAAAAAACGTAGTCGCACAAAAACGAAAACGCTTCCAAAACATACTACACAAAGTGTAAACAATAGCACTGAACAGAAAAACAAAAAACACCATTGCCTCCACCCATTACCGTGAGCACCATCAACTTACTTTAAGGCGCTTTCAAACAGCAACATTAAAATTACCGTTTAAAATGAAAATGACTACAGAAATGTCAAAAAACTATTGGAAGAATTAAAAAATGAACCCAGCAACCAACTAGAAAACATCGAATATCACACCTATCAGCTGAAGAGTGAAAAGGCTTATAGAGTGGTTATCAGAGGCCCACCATCATCCATTAGTCATGATGTAATTAAAGCAGACTTAAAAAAAATATAACATAAAGTCGCAGGTGTTACCAACATATTCGAAATGGTTACAATTGATGGTGTAAAAGTCAGGAAACACTTTCCATGGTTTTTCATCGATTTAAAACAAAAAGACAACAATAAAGAAGTATTCAACATCAAGAAACTTGCATACTGTACAGTTAAAATTGAGTCATCTAACAACACTAAGCACGAATTGTCAACAACTCGGACATACCAAAAGTTTTTGCTATCGTCAAACCAAATTCGTGAAATGTGCTGATGATCATCCACACAACAAAATGCATAAACAACCAGAAAGCGCATCTTCATGTGCTCTTTGTCATCAAGAAGGACAAACTGCAATTTATAAAGGATGTCCTGTATATCTGAACAAAATTTAAAGTCAACAGATGAGTAATAGTACAAGCATAGTACAGCGATTACAAACCAAAGCAGCTAAACCTCAAACTCCAATTACACCATCCACAGTTGGATTATCTTATGCGCAAATCACCAAATCAGCTGATGAATTAAACCATCACAGCAATCACACAGAAGTCAGTAACGAGTCTAATAACATTGAAATCATTAAAATGCTCAGTCAAATTCAACAGACACTTGGTCACTTAGCAGAAAGGGTGGCAAAAAAGTACAGAAACGCACTTCTCCAACACTAGTTTTATTAGAATAAAGGAATTCAATTCCTACTGGACAACCCTTCCTAATGAAAGAGCTGGAGGTGGTTCAGCTGTACTAATTAAAAATAATATCAAACATAATCAACAAGAAGATATTCGGGAAAGCTACATGCAAGCAACGGTTATCTCAATCCAATATAATGGCGCAGATCTAAATATTGCGGCAGTATACTGTCCTCCACGGCATACACCAACGAAGTTACAATTTAATAACGTCTTCAATAAACTCGGCTCCAGGCTAATTCAATAAACTCGGCTCCAGGCTGAGCGTCAGAAACATAATCATGATTGATAACATTGCATCTAGGGAAATGAAGGGTAAGTAGTAGTTTGACAATTTTCTTCCTGGAACAGGTTAATCTGCCATCAGAAGCTAATCCAAGAAGTCCTACGAGTGGATCTCAGCATTCTCTTATATTCTTTTTGAGCTGCAAAAAAGTTATCCCAATCAATCATTGTTTAATATCTTCATACGGCTTAACTGCGAATCACCCTTTTACAAAATACAACTGCAAACTGCATTTTATTTTTAATCGGTAATATATCGGTAGGTTGAATTGACATACTCTAATTCTCCACGCATAATAAATAATATTGCCAAGTAACCTACGTAAAGTAACAAGGGCCTGGAGGCTTTACTGTGGTAATATACAGTAGTCCTCGGTGGCGGCCAGGCTACGCAAATTACTATTTTCAAATCCATTAATTTCGAGTTATCGACAACGACCGGATGGTTCATGGACAACGTGTAGTGATAAATCCCTGGAGCTATTACTAGAAACGCATTTCCCGGAGTGCTCGGTACTAGCTCCGGAGAGACCCATGATAAATAAGGGTGTAAATTCCGTAAGTCATATAGTAAATAGGTGGCATATCCTATGGGCAATAAAATGTTTTAAGCGAACTATTGACTTAACCTTACCCTGGCTGGAAGTTATCTTGAAAGGCAGTCTAGAACTCCGTCTCCTAGAAATTGGACTGAACTAAACCTAAGGCAGTAATATTTAAACCTAAGGCAGGAGAAAGCTCTCACTGCTATCCCAAAGACTTAAGCCCTATAAACTTATCCTTTTCTCTAATCAAATCGCTGTAAACCAAACCCCTTCGAGAAAAAAAAAAAAAAAGAGATGGGGTATGGAGCTCCACATAGTACTTTGGGTCTACGTCTCAGTGGTCAAACCTATACTGTTGCATGGGATTGTTGTGTGGTGGTCAGCGTTAATAATTATGGCCAACCTTAAACTATTGATGAAAGACTAAAGAACGGCCTGCTTGTGTATATAAGTGGGGCTCTCAGGAGCACACCTACTCAAGCTCTGGAGGTTTATTTTCATCTCACTCACTTGGATCTGGCGGCCGAGTAGCTTGCATTTTGCACTGCCATTCGGCTCAAATCCATATCTATATGTGGATCTGTAACAATATACGGCTTAGCCGTAAATATATAACGTATATATAATATATATTTAGTAGGGATGCTACTAATTTTATGTATGTCCGATTCGGACCACCAATAAATAAATACACTTGATTATGACTTGTGTTTTTAATTTTATTTATTTATTATTTATTTATTGATTTATGTTTTACGATATTATTATTTATTTATTGGTTTAATATATAATTATTTAATTTTGTGTTTATTAATTAAATTTATTTGTAATTAATTTTATTATAATTTATTTGTAATTAATTTTATTATAATTTTCACCACCATAAAATAACGCACTTGAACTTGTTAAGGTAAAAATCGCAATGGACGATAATATTGTATTGTGTTGTTTTTGTTTTGTGACGTCGCCTTCGTCTTCGTTTTGTGTTTTTACAACACATGCGCCGGCGACGGTGAACATTGCACTTATGTGGTGCAGTGGGTATTTATTGCATCACCGAACATTGTTAGTTCGTGGTGATGTTGGTTGGATGGCGATGGTTTTACTATAAATGTTTTATAGTAATGGTTCGGTTATTGGATAGTGTTGGTTGGATAGATTGATATGTGATGGGGTTAGTGAACGCTTAATTCAAATAAGTTGGATTATATTTGAATTTCACTAATTGTTTTGTTTGTGGCAGAATCGAATATCGGTGAGTCGAATATTCGAGCTGCTACAGTACCCCCTCTCCAGATGAGAAACCGTTGGTTTTGAGACGTTATACGGTGAACCGGACGGTTTTATATCGTTTGCTGGCTGATATTTGATCAGCCGTGTTGAGAATACCGTACGCCGGTTTCAATCTGTCGATTGAGATTGAGTGGTGTTTGTCTTTGATTGAGACAATGAATTGCTTGCGTAAGCGGCGTATAACTTTGTATGGCCCATCGTATGGAGATTGTAATCCAGTTCGAACCTTATCAACCCGGACAAAGACATAATCGCAATTGTTGAGCGATTTTGGAACGAATATGTTGTTTTCGTTCGTTGGTCTTGTTGCCGTGGGGATAATATTTTGCATGGTGGTGCGGAGTTGGTCGATGACTGTGTCGGTTGTGGATGGAGACGGTAGAGGATGTTCGATGAAGAACTCACCGGGTAGCTTGATGGTTTGACCGTAAACCATTTCAGCTGGTGAGCACTTCAAATCTTCTTTAACCGTTGCTCGAATACCAAGTAGAACGATTGGTACTTCGGAGCTCCAGTGCATTGTGTTGCCTCGGGCCTTGAGAGCAGCTTTGAGCTGGCGGTGGAAGCGTTCGACCATGCCATTGGCTTGTGGGTGGTAAGCCGTTGTACGTATCCGATGTGAGCCGAGGAGTTTCGTTAACTCCGAGAAGAGCTTCGACTCGAATTGGGTTCCTTGATCAGTGGTGATGTCAAGTGGAACGCCAAATCGTGATACGTAGTTTTGTACGAATGTGGTGGCAATGGTTGCTGCAGACATGTCGCTCATGCAGTACGCTTCTGGCCATCGAGTGAAACGATCGACACAGGTGAGTAGATATGAGTATCCATTGGATGGAGGAAGTGGTCCTACGACATCCAAATGAATATGCTCGAATCGACCAGGTGGAATTGCGAATTGTCCAAGAGGCGATTTTGTGTGTCGCTGGACTTTCGATTTTTGGCAGGATAAACAGGATTGTGCCCAATGGGTCACGTCTTTGTTTATGCTGGGCCAAAAGTATCGAGCAGTAATCAATTTACGAGTTGCGCGGACACCAGGATGTGAGATACCGTGTAGTGTGTCGAAGATGGTTCGACGTAGTTGCTCTGCGATGTACGGGCGATTTGCACCCGTAGATGTTTCGCAGTAGAGTTCGAGGCCAGGTAGTTTGAAAAGCTCCAGTTGCAGTGATGAACTGGCGTGACGTGTGGAACCAGAAAGTATATTCTGAAGTTCCAAGTCTGCTTTTTGTGCTTGTGCGATCTTGTTGCAGTCGAAGTGAGTCTCGACTGTGGCCGTTTCGTTTGATGTTGTGCGCGAAAGTGTATCCGCGACAACGTTTTCGGTACCTTGAACATGCTGGATGTCCGTGGTAAATTGACTAATGTAATCCAAGTGGCGTGCTTGCCTTGGATTGCGTTCAGTTTTAGACTGAATTGCTCGAGTGAGAGGCTTGTGGTCGGTGTAAATTGTGAAGTCCCGACCCTCGACAAAATATCTGAAGTGTTTGATTGCTAGATATATTGCGAGTAATTCCCGATCGAATGCAGAGTATTTCTTTTCGGCATCCGAGAGCTTCTTTGAGAAGAATCCCAGGGGCTCCCAACACTTGTCGTTGTACTGTTGCATGACTGCTCCAACAGCAGTGTTTGATGCATCAGTAGTTATGCTGAGCTTTGAGTCGCTCAGTGGATGTGACAAGAGTGTTGTGCGTGCCAATTCAGCCTTGAGTGACGTGAATGCGTGTTGACATTCGTCAGGCCAAGAGAAGTTCTTGGCGGTTTTGGGCTTACGTAGAAGTACTGCCAGGTGGCTGTGAATTGGGTTGAGTATTTCAGCGAGCTTTTGTATAAATCGGTGGTAATAGTTGACCATGCCGATGAATCGCTGAATACTTTTGATTGAGGTTGGAGCTGGGAATTCTTTAATGGCATTGATTCGTTCTTGTGAAGGAAGGATGCCATTAGCGGTAATCTTGTGGCTGAGGAAATCAAGAGTGGATGCGCCGAAGACGCATTTTGAGCTCTTGATGTGAACATCAAACTCGACAAGTCGTTGGAAAAGTGTTTCCAGATGGAGTTTGTGTTGTTCCTCAGTTTGAGATGCCACAAGAATGTCGTCTATGTAGACGAAAACGAAGTCGAGATCTCGAACGACTTCGTTCATGAAGCGCTGAAACGTTTGTGCGGCATTGCGTAATCCAAATGGCATTCGGGTGTATTCGAAGAGGCCAAATGGTGTGGTGATTGCCGTTTTGAAAACGTCTTCAGGTGCCACGGGAATGTGGTGATAACCTCTGATGAGATCAAGTTTGGAGAAAACTTTGCAGCCATGCAAGTGCATGGTGAAGTTTTGAATGTGGGGTATCGGGTAGCGATCCGGTATCGTAACCGTGTTTAAACGCCGATAGTCCCCACATGGCCTCCAGTCTTGATCTTTCTTCTTGACCATGTGTAATGGACAAGAAACGGAAGATGTCGATGTTCGACAAATTCCTAATTCCACCATGTGTTGAAATTCTGCTTGTGCAGCTTTGTGTCGCACCGAATCTAGTCTGCGTGGTCTCGACACGGGAAGATGGCCTTCTGTGACGATGTGATGTACCACGTTGTGTCGGACTGGCATTTTGTAGTTCGGCTCTGCTGTAAGTAGTGGGTACTTTTTGAGCAGAGTGCCGTAGCCGTTGTCGATGTTGAAATGGATCGGTGTTGGTGTGTTAACACGAACCATTGTGGCGTTTATTGACAGCTTTGTAGCTGGGTCAATCAGCCGTTTGTGTTTGACATCGACAAGAAGTCCGAATTTGCTTAGAAAATCGGCGCCAATGATCGGACGATTCACTGCAGCTAGTATGAAAGCGTGCGTGAAAGTTCGTTTGAGTCCGATATCCACGTTAAGCAATTTTGTGCCGTACGTGTGGATGATTGAACCATTGGCAGCCGATAAGACTAGATTTGAATTTCGATTAGCTAATGTGTAATTCATTTTGAAATTCATTGCTGGAATAACCGAAAGGTCAGCGCCAGTGTCGACTAAGTAGGTGAGTTTGTTGTGTTTATCGTACACAAACAAACGTGACGTATAGGGTGTGTTTGTGGTCAGGGGAGGCATGTTGCTCTCAACCCGTGACTCTAGCAGTTTTTTCGGTTGTCAATGTCCATCTTTACGGCGGCCGCGTACGTCGATGGTTGCGACGTGGTGAAATTGCACGGTGGCGTGCATTTTCTGGCGGCTTTACCAAACTTTGTGTGGAACCAGCATTTACCATGTTGGTAAGTGTTGTTGCTGGGACTGCGGGTTCGGTTGCGTGAGGGAGCTCGTCGTCCACGCGAACGGCTTCGACCTCTGAGTAACCCGTCGAGTCTGGACTCGATTCTCGACAGTCTTTGTTCGAGTGTGTTTGGTGCTGTTGCTGAACGGGGAGTTCTGTCTCCACTGCGTTCTCTTGATTGCCGGTATGGTGCATTGACTTGACTGACGCTTTGTGATGTGATGTTTATGACATCATACATCTTGTCGGCTATCTTGGCTAACGTTTGTGTGGTGGAGGATTCGGGCTGTGCTACCAGCGCTATGCGAATCAACTCCGGCATTTTACGTATCCACAAAGATTTAATGATATTTTCATTAAAACTGTTGTCAGCTAGTGTTTGTATGTGCCGTAAAGCGTCAGATGGTTTTTGGTCGCCTAATTGCTGGCCTGAAAGCAATTGTTCCAACTGACGTTCGCCCGATGGTGCTAGTCGTTCTAGCAGCGTTTGCTTTAATGTGTTGTATTGGTTGGTTGTCGGCGGATTGAGGAGGAGATCCGAGATCACATCGCACGTTTCTGGTTGCAAGGCTGATAATGTTTGCAGGTACTTTGTTTTATCAGCTGTTATACCTTGCAGTCCGAATTGTATTTCGGCGAGCTGAAACCATGTGTTTGCTCTTTGTGGCCAGAAAGGTTGTATTGCGATTCGTTGATGTGATGCCGCGATCTCTATTTGTGGACTAGCGCCTTGAGGCGTGGTGTCCATTTTTTGTGGTTGATCTTGTTCATCGTCCGACATTTTTGCACAAACCAATAAAACAAATTAAAATACAACAATACAATATTTTAAAGCGGAATGGTTACCGTGTAATGAATGGTTTGAAGGCCGGGATGCTCCTTCTTTTTAACGCCCGATGCGAGATACCCCCGAATATGGAGTCCCTTGCGTCCTACCTTATATTGGGGGGGCTCGTTGAAATTTAAAAAAATAGATGTAAAAAAATTAATTTAATTCATGCGAGGTGAATTATTGCAGCGAGAAAACGACCAGGGTGTGAGACTATGGATGGGTGTGCACGTGGTGGTGAAAAAATATATATAAAATTGTACAGTAATAATGATTCTACGTTAAAAATTTTAATTAAAAGTGATTCTACGTTAATGTTTTTGAAAAGAGAAAAAAAATGATGTTACGTTAAATTTTGGAACAAAAAAAATGATTCTACGTTAAATTGTTTTATTTGAAAATTTTAATTGTTTTGAGAAAAAAAAATGTAAAGTTATAATTCCAAAATTGCAAGAGCAAAAAAAATATTATCTAATAAAAAAAAAAACTTGCTTTTTATGCTGTTGTTGTTTCTGCTGCCGTTGTTCCTGCGGTTGTGTTGCGGTGAGGGTGGATCGCTTCACCGTTGTAAATTGTCCCGTCGTTGCGGTGAGGGTGGATCGCTTCACCGTTTAATTGTCCCGTCGTTGCGGTGAGGGTGGATCGCTTCACCGTGTCCCGCGTTGCGTGGATGGGTCGTCCCCTACACCACGTTTTTTTTAATTTTTTTTTTGTTTTCTTCCCACGCGGTTGCGTGGTTGGTTTTTATTTTATGTTATGCGTGTTTTTTATTTTTTTTTGTTATTTGGCGATAAAAACCGCCGTCGATGGTCACCAATTTAGTAGGGATGCTACTAATTTTATGTATGTCCGATTCGGACCACCAATAAATAAATACACTTGATTATGACTTGTGTTTTTAATTTTATTTATTTATTATTTATTTATTGATTTATGTTTTACGATATTATTATTTATTTATTGGTTTAATATATAATTATTTAATTTTGTGTTTATTAATTAAATTTATTTGTAATTAATTTTATTATAATTTATTTGTAATTAATTTTATTATAATTTTCACCACCATAAAATAACGCACTTGAACTTGTTAAGGTAAAAATCGCAATGGACGATAATATTGTATTGTGTTGTTTTTGTTTTGTGACGTCGCCTTCGTCTTCGTTTTGTGTTTTTACAACACATGCGCCGGCGACGGTGAACATTGCACTTATGTGGTGCAGTGGGTATTTATTGCATCACCGAACATTGTTAGTTCGTGGTGATGTTGGTTGGATGGCGATGGTTTTACTATAAATGTTTTATAGTAATGGTTCGGTTATTGGATAGTGTTGGTTGGATAGATTGATATGTGATGGGGTTAGTGAACGCTTAATTCAAATAAGTTGGATTATATTTGAATTTCACTAATTGTTTTGTTTGTGGCAGAATCGAATATCGGTGAGTCGAATATTCGAGCTGCTACATATATATATAAATATATATGTAACTGGTTATATAAATACGATTATTTATATAACCAGTTACAAATACACTAATAATGCACCAACATTTGTTTTAGTTGTTTGCGTTAGGTATAGTTTATTAGAATATCAGAAATAATAAATAGAAAAGGAAGCGAGTTCCTTTTGGTTTCTCCGACAATCCACAATGTATTCGTAAAATGAAAAAGAAATGAATAATGCATTCCTCAGACTATGTATTCGTCATTTTATTAGAGTATTCGCTCTGTAATATAGAATACTGGATAGGAAAAAAAATTGAAATACGAGTAGTACGAATTTAAATCCTTTTTGTGTATTTTAGTTATGAACGAACACATTAATTAATTATTAACAAATAAATTATAAATCAATTATTTCATAAAATTATATTTGAGTAAGAATTTGTTTAGTGTATTAGAAGGATAAACTGGGTATAGAGAGAGGGCTATCCATGATTCGATTAGTGTATACATATTAAATAGACTGATAGAACTGAAAATATGGAATAGATCAGATGCTCAGGATGTACTAGATGAGCTGGTTGGTAATCAACTGGTTCACTGAATGTGTTTGACCTCCATATAGAGATTATGGACTGAATAGGATGAATAAACAATCGAATTTGCTGAATAAAATTTGTTGACGGATTGAGTAATAGAATGCATCGGATGATGAGTTAAATAGTCGATATGATGATAGATAGCATTATGGATGGTATAAGATAAAGGATGATATGGATTGGACAATGGATTGGATGATGGACTGTATGATCCAATGTACAATGGATTCGATAATGGGTTAAACAATGATTTGAATAAAGGGAGGAATTTTGTTGATGGATTATAAGGCGGATGCAACGTGCAGTGGCATACTCATTCCAGGCATCAAAAGAGGAAACACAAATTTCAGGCAACAATATATTTTTATTATATATTAACGGTAGTTCCGTAGACATTACTATTTTAATTTAGTAGTCGTGACTGTTTTGCTGGTTCGACTAAAACGAAGTCAACAGTGTTACCAACTATTATTTATATTTATTATATTTCCATTGATAAATGAAACATGTTTGCTTTTATAAAGATTAGTAAGACCAATGGAGGAGAATATGGTTGGTGCCTCGTCATAATCGTCCTCCCTTCAATATGCCACGGTTGGGTGATGGGTTAAATGAATTAGATTTCTGGAATGGCTTGTGGATTCGATGAGGAATTGTGTAACGATGCGTCTTTGTCGAGAGGATTAAGTTTATCAAAATCATTGTTTAATAGAATAATATTTCGATCAACTAATTTGATGTGATCGTTTTCGGTGGATGGGGAGGCATAAATTGTTGTGTAAGACTACAAATTTTAGCAACAACATTTTTCTGAGTTTATTTCAAAAATCCAAAGAGGTAAACTCGGTACAAATATAGTTCTTTTTTTTTAAATAAATATGTTGTTCGGAAAGTGAACAAAATAAATCACATATATACTATTACTCTTTAGTACTTCGCTGAGTTTGGAAATAATACCAGACACCAATATGTTACAGTACTCTAATACATTCAATAATAAATAAGTTTTCTTTCTTATACTTGGTTTCCCGTTAACGGTAAATATAAAAAAAATTATGCGTATTTAAACAATAGTGTGAAATGAAGAGAAGTTTTGACAAAAAAATACTTATGTAATAGTAAAAAAAATTTACAACAGCAACGACATATAGCTAAAACCTTTAAATTAATTTGTTCAAGTTTTTATCAATAAATAAAATTTTAAAATAATATTATTTTTTCTTTTGTTTAAACTGTAACATTGTACTTGAATTTAAAAATTCGAATGACTATACATTTGACGTAAATTTGTCAATGATGCGTAATCTTAGAGAAGTCAACGCAAAAGTGAGTAGTATGCCATACTGTTGTAAACCCATCAATGATTATTTATGCCAACCGGCATTTTAACGCGACCCTCATGGAAAGAGTTCTCAATTGTTCATCAAAAACTCCTTTATGATTTAGTAGGGATTAGAGAAACCAAAATATGCATATAGTAATAATAATAATAAAAATAAGACAAGGTCATAAAACAAAACAATCTCAGTCATATGTATATTCCTTTGAATGAATAAAAAAAAGGAAGTGAAATTTTGGGTAAAGTTCTTTAATAAATATGGCCTGAACCGGTACTAGGGTATTTCTGTACCGATTATGACGCAATTTGACGTGTAATATCCTTTGTATGTTTAATTTCAAACAAGTTATATATAGTTATATAGATTGCATATTAAATTTTATTGTAAAATAAATTAAAAACGAGTAAAGTGTAAAATCCGGTGTAATTTTATCAATCCTCAATTTCTAGGTACCGGACAATTTCATCAATATGGTTTAGGTTATGATTCACGACCATTAAACCATTTACTAAACTTCCACTTAGCTGTGATCGTTTTTCGATAATTAAATTTCTTGCACGGGAAAATACACGTTCGGATGGCGCACTGCTTGCCGGTATAGCAAATATACGTTTGCGTAGGTTATATAGCAAAGGAAATTGCTGCTTATTTAATTCCCACCAGTTCAAAACATCGTCAGATAATGGGATGACTAAGTTCTCGTAAACCATAATTTCGCTCTCAACGCGATCAAACATTGTTGAAACTGGTTGATTTATAAAATTTTCAAATAGCTCAGATAATTCTAATGATACTGTTGGGATATCATTTATTAAATTTTGCTCTGAAGAAACGTTTATTAGTTGATTGCATTTTTCTTTAATTTCGATTCGTTTTATCAAACTAAAATATTTTAATTTATTTGTCGGTGGAAATAGAAATGTAGCTACTTCGTGTAATTGTGAAATATTTTTACTCCAAATTAGGTTGATGTAGTTAGTTACTTTTAATTTCAAATCACATACAATTTCTGAATCTTGATCATTCCTGGAACAGCATTTTTTTAAGAATTCAATACTTGGTATTATAAAATGTATGGTTGGATATGATGAACCTTCTATTTTTGTTGATATTTTCTCAAAATTTTTTAAAAAAGTCACATTTTCGTTAATTATATTATAATTTGAATTTAAAAAAGTAATTCTGTTAATTTCGTTTTTTTGTTGTAAAATGTTGTTAATTTCACTAAATTTTTTTAATATCGATTCTAACATATAGTACACTGTATTCCATCTGGTTGAACATAAACTTTTTAATGTGGTTTGTAACTGATGGTTAATACTCGCTTTTTTAAAATATTTCACCAAATTTTTGCTCTCTTTAATAATTTTCTGAATTGCATGAACATCTTTGAACGATTTTTCTATTACGTTATGTAATAGGTGATTTGAACAGCGAACATGATTGTGGTGTTCAAATGCCTTAATCATGTTACTTCCTCTATCAGTTACCACTGTAACATTTTCGGACAAAGGCAGCTTGTATTCCGCAAGAATTTGAATTGTTTTATTTTCTATTATATCAGCTGTACTTCTTTCATTATCCATAGATTTTAAGCCCAACAGTAATTCATTTAATTTGCCGTTCTGTACAAAATGGCTTGTCACTGATATGTATGTTCTTCTTATAAAATTGTCTGTCCACAAATCTGTTGTAATAGCAAATCCCTCTTTATTCATATAATCCAAATTTGGTATTAAACTATTCATTAAATTTAATTTAATTTTCGATACATTTCTAGAAATTGTGGTCGAATGAGGTAAGACATCGTTTACATCAACATTCCCATATCTGTTTCCTATTTCTATTAAATGTTTTGCAAATGTTTTAAATCCACTTCCGTCAATTGTCTGGAAGGGTCGACAATCTTCCACTATCCACATTGTCGCTTTTGAAATTGTTTCAGTTTTTAATTTTTTCGTCACAGGTACAATTGGCTGAGCTTCATTTCGCATATTATTTAATAAGTAGCTTATGCTTTAATAAATTGGATGTACTTTTTGAATTATATTTGTACACGTTTTTACATTTTGTACAAACAACGTAATTATTTACAATTGTACCATCATCTTTTTGTATTTGCCCGAATACTTCCCAAACCTTGCTAAAAGTTCGTCCTTTTTTATTTACACTGCTATATACACCATTTTTTATTTTTTGAGAAAGATCTGTAACAATATCTCCATCCACGTTAGCATCAACATTTTGACCATTATTTTCTATCATTTTTATAATAACATAAACTTTAATGTATAGCAAAATCAAGTATTACACAACGAGTATACTAATTAATCAATTGATAATTTGACATACGATTTTTTTTATTTGTTTATACGTAACAAGTATTCTATATTGAGAGAGAGTATTTGCTTATGCAAAGGAAATACTGCTTTCAAATAATGCGGTATTCGTTAGTGCAAATACATAGAAAAGTAAATCGAATAGAAACAATGCATTCAGTCTAAAAATAATTGTATTTGCTACAACTCTCTTTTTCCGCTCATACAAAACTAGGTATCTAGTTTGTTTACGATTTCGCATTGTTTGCTTTGACTTAATTTGATATTTATACGATTGATAATAAATATACTTGCGCAGGTTATTTATTATCAATTGCTGAATTACGGCACTCATCCATTCTAGTGCAACAGGGGTATTCCAGAAACTACCGTCTACGGTATCCCTTTGCCATCTGTTGAGGTGAGATTCCAAACTGAGTTTCCCACCAGAGAGCACTGGGCGAACGAAACGGAACAGAACTGTCTAGCATCTATAAATGAGATGGCTGATCAGTTCTACGTCCGCTTGACGTGGGTGCCAGGGCACTTTAATATCGCAGCGAAAGTAAAAGCAACTGAGCTGGCCCGCAAGGGCACAGTACGCTTTATATCCCAAAGTAGGCGAGATATAAAGATACCGCTTGCTTCATGTAAACTGCTGCTTCAGGAAGAAGCCATTGGAGAAACGAACGTCAGATGAATCTGACAGGTCCAGGCCATATCTGCAGATCTGGAGAAGGAAGAAACTGTGCTCCATCTGCTCTGCACCTGTCCTAGTCTAGTGTACAGCAGAACAAAATTTATGGGAACTTCCTCTTTGGACGACCTCACGGATCATAGTAAGATTGAGGTCCGTAACTTTCCACGGTTCTTAGTAAGCTCAGTATGGTTTAACGAGTGAAGAGGAGGTAGCTCGAATGTGGTACAACTATACGGACTAATTTTGTATCTATGTTAATCTTTTAGGACGGCCACCCTTACCATACCCAATTTCGACAGCCACGTAGATTTCACGACGTATTCTACCCCGCCCATCCCAGCTGGTATGTCAAGGTAAAAATTTATCGAATCAAAGATGTATGGTTTTAAGATGAGCATAATATAGCAACAAATTACTTTAAAAATTGGTTTTTTGAAAATCGTACAGTGGCAATGCGCCTAAAAATTGCTTGAGCCAGAGCTTCCTTCAACCGTATATTTAGTTTGAAAGCGTTATTTAATTCATAGCTCAAAACTAGAACGAATCTTCAAAAAACTTTATGATAACCCTAAGAATATTATCTTATAGGATTATCACAAAGTTCATTCTCAACCGAGAATCCGTTGAATTCCAAGAGTATTTCTAAAAGAATATATATAAGTCTTCTACAAACCTCAACATGTACTTTATGTCCATTGTGTATATATCCCATTATGCAAAAACAATAATGTTTATTCTATTTTTCTTCAAACAGTAATCTAAACATAACTTGTGTGTGGCACTTGAAACATTCCGATTTTATGTTTATGTTTGAAAATTAAACCCAAGAAGTGTACATTTCAATATATAATCAGCAGTATCGAAATTATTGTTTATAGCATGTACAGAACAATATACGAAATAAATTATACCAATTACAATATTCATAGTCGAGTATTTGATTTGATCTTTCACATCTCAGCATAATTATCCGGAACTAATTGCAATATGCACCAACATTTTCTAATCGATGATTATTTCCTTTTCCAAACGCACGCACGCACATAAACTATAATCAAACATAAACTATACTCGTACATCCAGAGATCATTGATCGAGTGCAACAATTGTTGCAACAATATAAGCATTCATGATTCAATAACCTATTTTAATGCAATTTTTTACAACATATTCGCGGATAGTTTCCAGAATAGATACATAAATCTAAAATATAATTTTACATTTCGATGGATGGATTGCTGTACAAATTATAAATCAGAATGAATGATGCTGTGTATGGTGTTCTACACACTAACATACAAAATACAAATCATTTTTCTATTGTATTCCGCGAAAAGGAATCACGGTTCGATAATTTCTCCATACTACTATGTACATCTACATTTCATGTGAATAGAATAAAATACCAACAACAACCTCAACAAACATATAATTTATATTTAGTTGGAAAAACTATTTTATATCAAAATGTGATAAGACTAAAATATGTATACTTACACGTTCAATGAAACAGTCCATTCCGCATTCACCCTCCAGTTGTTCCGATGTTCGCATGAATGTACGTATCTGGAATAAAATATTTTAAATAAAAATTAAATTTAATAAACAATAAAATAAAAATAGACGCGACCGTGACAGGACTCGAACCTGCAATCTTCGGATTCGAAGTCCGACGCCTTATCCATTAGGCCACACGGTCTTATTGATACGCAGTAAAATTTCCCTTATAAATCACAAAATCGATTGCTGACTGGCTTTTTAGACTCTGGTACGCATGTGCCGGGTGGGGAAAATCGACCTGTTTTCACTTGACGGAAAAAATTATATATTTTTTTTTTCTAATTTCTCGTACGAGTTATGTGTACATAAAGTTATGTTTTGTCATGTCATGCAACAGGTGGATTAATAATAAATTATTGATGATGGGTTTTACTTTTCAATTTAAAGAGGATACATGTTTATCGCATGTAGTGAGTTAATAATCGAGGTCATTTAGTTTGAAAATATTTGTATTAAGATGACAGTAAGTACATAAGTGACGACATAATATGAAATATTTTCAATACATTATATTTGGGATGGTAGTGAGGCTAAAAAAGCGATATAACATTCAAGTTTACCATAATTTAAATCATTATCAAACTGGTTCGATACTTGTGATTTGGCTCCGACAAAGGCGGGACAGCTTCAGGGGTAGTATATGCAGTCGTCCACTTCCTCTAGGCAGTCGTCACAAAGAGCATCCTGTGCTAGCCCCATGCGTTGGAGATGAACAATGAAACGTCCAGCTGGTGATACATACATAGTCTTTACCACCATTGAAGGATAGAAGAATTGCTGGTTCAGGGCCAACAAATTTACTACGCAAACCAGCTTTCGCTGAAAATTCGGCAACCTCATTTCCCTCAACGCCACAATGAGCAGGTACCCACATGATCGTTTCTCTCGTATTAGAGCAAAGGAGAGTAATGTAGTGCTTGCAATTTTTGACTAGTTTGGACACAGTCAAAGGATTAATGAGGGTATTAAGCATGGCTTTACTCTCTAATAATATCTAATAATATCCCTCGATAAATCGTTAAACTTAAATCTCTCAATCGCACTATGGGTAAGTGCAATTAATTCAGCTTGAAAAACCGTGCAGTGTTTGCCTAGATTACACGAGAATCTTAGCTCATACTTAGGACAGTGAAATCCAAACCCTGCACTGACTTCCAAACGAGAGCCATCTGCAAAAAAAAAACTATCTTTCTCAAAGAGAAAACGACGGAGAAAGAATTGGTAAAGTTAAATTCAGGCAATAGCCTGTCATTCACTATTTCAGAATCTGTCTATGCCGCGTACAAGTCCCGAAGACATTCCATACCCCAATGGAATTTAGTCGATACGCTGCAGAACACGCTGTACCAAGAATGTAGGACTGCAATTTGGGCATATGTAGAATAGACTCCATAGCAAGAAGAGGGGCAGACGTCATAGCCCCGGTTAAAGCCTTACAGGCTGTCATCTGTAATTCATCCAGCCTTGCTACCGAAGAAACTCTTTGTATAATGGTTAAGCGATCTTTCGATCCTAGTTACGAGTTCATGTAGATCAGTTTTGTAGGTCTTACAAGCTCTGTAAGCATGCTGCATGTTACTGAGAGGGGAGTTAGTTAAATAATAATCCTCTCTAAAGCTTTAAGAAAAGAAGAGGTCAGACTAATGGGCCTAAAAGCGATTTGGTCAGTATAATCCGACTTGCCAGCTTTAGGAATACTAATCTACTCCAGATCCAGGCGCGCGGTATAGTGCTAAAAGCAATGGAGTCCTGGAACAGATTGAACAGGTAAATGTTGATGTGTAGAAACCCATGTTGTAATTCGGCATTGAAAACACCGTTCCGACCACTCCATTTGAAAGGTGCAAACGAGAAAACACTCCAGCGTAAAACATCAGTAGTGACAAGCCTACGGGCTAAGTTCCAATCTGGAGTACCGAAAAAAAGGCAGTAGCTCACCGACTTCTCGCCTTCACGAGGTTAGTTTGCCGGAAGGTAGACGGAGATTTTCGAGTCTGCACGTTCGATCATTCTTAGCCAGAGTTTTGTTAAGTCTGGCGATAACAGATAAGCTGTCAATTCCTTCACAGAAGTTTTTCCACGCAGTCCTGTGCGCGGATCTTAAGCTTTTCTTATAAGCCTTTTGAGCTAATAAAAATTTATTTTTAATTTTACGCTCACTCTTCCTTAACTGATTAGGTTAAAAACATAAGAAGAGTTTGTTGCGCTTCTTATGGTTGTTAATAAGAGGGCATGACTTTTCGAAAGCAGTCGAGATCGCTTTCGTTAGTACAGTTGCCTGCAAATCCATGATCTGCGATAGACCTAATCTGGTTCGGAAAATCTAGTAGTGAAACGAGCTCATATAGGAAAAAGTATCCCAATTCGTAAGTTTCCTATTGCGAAATGGTTTAACCGGTGGTCTTTTAAAGTTAATATTAAAAGAGATGCACCTATGATCAGAGGTGAAAATATCATCCGCACTTTTTAATTTCGAATCAGGTCAACGATGGACATAGAGCACAAACTATTATCAATCACTTCTTCAGGATACATTTTAATGTTTAATGTATCTGAATAAAAGCATCTTGTACACTAAATATACCAGAAGCTCTTGATGTTATGTTGAAATTGACTGACCTCTAGATTTCTCGATTCAACAACGAGTATCGATGCCAAATTTCAGCTCTTAAAATCGCAAACGTATTTATGCGCACATATCCAACCATTTGTCAGGTTTTCAAATTTTATTACCATATCGTTCATATCACACCGGACGTTTTAGCCCTAAATGTTAATCTCTCAATCCGAGCTCTCGGCATTGTATAAAATATAATAAGTTTAGCAATGTAATTCAAGTCACAAGGACTGTTGTCGAGGAAAAATGTTTTGTTCTGCCATTCCACGCGAAATCAGACACCCATCCGGAGGCAAGGTGTCCAATTATTTTGAAATTCGGGGAGATGCTAAGTCTAGATTTAAAAAAAATATAATTTGAGTTAGCACTCGGTGGGGTCAAAATACGCCGAGTTTCGTTATAATTTTTTTTTTGTGGGAAACTCAAACGTTCACATCTTTAAATTCGTGTACCTTAAGTATCCCTTGTCCAATTTTCACGTGTAATAGCTAGAAAGACAATTTTACATACTGATGGCTTTTACTGAATAAAATTTTTTTGCTAGTGTTCGTGCCATCCTTCTGTACTCGTGATTTGTACAAAATCTAAAAGTAATGTTTGATTCACTTTTTGTAGCCCAATCGAAAAGTTGTTGTGCTGTTGTTATTTGATCAGCGTATGGTTACTGAAGGCTTGCTTTCGTGGCAATTCGTTTCGATTTTTAACTTCTTAGTAATAAAATAGCGGAGGGACGGCATTTTATGCATAGTCAAACTTGATCGACAAACACCTTAATGTATAAGGTTGTTAAAAACTTTAAATTACGTTAAGTATGGTTCTATAAAAAAAAATATTTTTGTTTGGTATAACTTGCGGAAAAGCAAGCAAATGTCTTAAGCAAACAAATTTGTCTGACAAGAAATCTTATGTACGTTCACAATTATTCAAAGAACAAAGTATACAGTTCCTTAACGTTAAATGTGAATAAAAGCTTTTTCACTCTTTTTCACGATTGTTACCAATCGACTCTATAGTAATCCAATAATTATTATAGAAATAAAATTATTTATAAAAACAATAACTTACCTAACACAAACGAAAAATTATTTATTCCAAACTGCTAAAGAGTGTTGGTAAATGAGGTTTTATCTTATAGATCATTACCAAGAATAGAATTCAACATCGGCGTTACCAATACATGAAATGCAAATTTTACATAGGGACAGGATTGGGGATGCCTACACTCAAAATGCCACGAAAGCCAGCCTTCAGCGACTAAAAAAAAGAATCAAACATAACTTTTAGATTTTGTACAAATCAAGAGTACAGAAGAGTGGCACGATCACTAGCAAACAAATTTGATTCAGTAAAAGCCATCAGAGGAACTCATGATTATCATTGCTTTGATCCGAATGGTAACATCACAGATTCACAGCGCATTGATTTTCCAATTCTGATAATTTTTATAATTTTAGAATTAATAATTGTACTGAAATGTTAAATTTTACCCTAACTTATTATGACGTTTTGTTCTATAAAACTCGAACGTGAGTCTCCGTCGTGTATGATGGCTTGTTGGAAATGAATTTTCAAGTGCTTTACGATAAAAAATAAAAAATAAAAATAAAAAGGGGAGTAGTTCAACTTTTCAGCAAAAGCCTCTTAAAATCTGAAATTTTTTTATCCAGACTTCAACCATCTCCCCGAATTTCAAAATAATTGGACACCTTGCCTCCCCAAACGTCGTTTTTTGTTTTATGTCGCATAGAATGGTTGTATATACATGTAAACGTTGACTTCACAGCGTTATTAAAAACACTCTGGTTGGGTGTCTTCTGATGGTACGATACAAAGTGGCAATTATTAACAATACAGTGTGTGCAATAAAGACGAATCAGGATCATCCTCTAAATCAAAGCCCAGTTTAAATGAAGTAAATATTTCACTCGCATCGAAATATTAACCGATCTAAATGTAGAAAGCGCAGTTAAGATTGGCTGTGCTGGTATATATGTGCGGTGAGCGCAAACATCAAACTATTAAATGGTCAAGTGGTTACGAGATCAATAACCGATGTTTTAGCAAAAATTCGATTTGGTTGTCCACTTAAAATGCGATCGTATTCTCGAATTCACTTGAATTTTGTCCAAGATCTATCCAAAATGAAAAAAAATATTTACATGTGTTAGTGAGAATGTCATATTGTATCCGGATAAACCGATAAATCCTATAATTTAACCGTATTATGTCGATTAAATAAAATACCAATTTTTCTTTGGAAAACGCTAGGATGCTAATAGTTCAAAATGATATTGGGTGTCAGCTATCCGAAAAGTATTTCAATTTATGGAAAACGTAGGGGATTAGGGGGTTAAGAACAACCAAGTTTGATATGACCTCGCATGTATGCTCATTATATGGTTTTTACGACAATTCACAGAAAAACAATTGACCGAAAACGACAGTTCACCGAAAAGTAATTCACCGAAAATTCAATTCACCGAAAAACTCATTTCACCGAAAACAGCAATTCACCAAAAAACTTAATTCACCGAAAAGGTCAATACACCGAAAACCACAATTTCCCGGAAACGACCAACCACCGAAAACGACAACGAATTCATCGACAACGACAATTCACCAAAATTGCGTGAATTGTCAGTTTCGGTGAAATGTCGTTTTCGGTGAATTGTCGTTTTCGGTGAATTGTTTTTCGGTAAATTGTCGTTTTCTGTGTTAGCTAGGATTGGGCCAAGAAATATATTGGCATACAAGAGGTCATACCGTATTTGGTTGTCCTAAACCATCCAATCCCTTACTTTTTTTTTACAAATTCGTTATATCGCTACATGCTGCCTTGCGCAAACAAAAAGGAAATTGTTTTTGTTACTTTTACGGACAGATTAAGGACAAATCTCACATATACGTTATTCTCGACACAAGTATTATCTTATCTATTCTGAGAGTATTTGCTACGGAAAGCCTACATTGCAACCTACATAGTCGATATCCGAGCCTAACACAGGAACCTGGCTATGATATTTCTTATGTATACACAATGTAAAGTTCACCACTGTAAGTTGTTTATCAGATTCACGACCAACAAGACTAGTGGATCTCGCTTCGATTTTTTCATTCCACCTCAGAAATTGCAACGTTTTCACAATAAAGAAGATATGGTGTGAGCGAACCAATCCCTGTTAACAATTTAACCAATCCCTGCTGACAATTTAAAAAAGGCACAGATTGCGTCTATGTCTATATCGACGACATATTAATGGCAGTTAGAGGAGTACGGTTGAATAATTAAATCATCAATTTGATGCAGCTTTTATCAATTTTCTCAGCCAAAATATTATCAAAGTGATATCACACCATCTGCGGATCAAATCGTGGCAACCCGATCCTTTCCTCAAACCGCTTCTCTTATCGTGAGCATGGTTAACTATTACTAGATATGCGGGAGGCTAAGTAATAAAAATTAATTTATTTGTCCACCTGACTATATAAAGCGGCTTTAGTTGCTAATAAAATGGGTTCGTATAGGAATAACTGCATTCGAGGTAAAAGTTTATATTTGTACCGACCAGAAACCATACAGACTATCGCGATCGCATCCAAAATCGAAAGAAATCCACGACAGAGGTGAAAGAATCGTTGTAGCAGATCCTGTATCTCATTCGAAAGAGTCTATTTGTCGTAATTGATTTAGACAACTATAATTGTTTGGCAAGAACTGGATGATGGGCTTAAACCGCTGGTATGTGTGACGATTGAAACTGTAGCTCAAAAGTTAAAACTAATCCCGAATTTTACCGCAAGATTATATATCTAGTGTGAAACATCCCGCGTACAACGTTCATACATTCGTAAAGAAAATCATTATGGTTTTTCTCGTTTAAGAGGGTTTAATTCGAATGTCAACATACTCATTCGGTACCCGCTTTGACATCCTTTTTTTGACAGGTTAATGCATACACAACGGTTTTGCCGCCCCATTATATCCAGGCTAATGTATTTAGAATTTTGGTGTTTCACTCGACATCACGACTCATTCAATGGCACTCAATTCGAAAGTAACATTTAAATGGAATTTAAAAATTTATTAGATTTCCACAAAGTACGAATAAGGGCATATTACTAGCAGACAAGTCGTTTAGTCGTTTTCATCTTCATCTAAAAGTCAGATGATATGCTAAATCGATTATTTTTAATTTGAGCAAACAACTCCCATTTCTTCTTTGAATAAAAACCTTGATCAATGCTGATCTCGTTTAAGATCAGCCGCTGAATTTCTCAGTGCAAGAGAACAAAAACTGAATTCAATCCGCGTAGTATCGATTAAAATGATTTATTTGGGTTGATATAAAATCAGTATTGACACTACCATATGGAGAGCCATTTTCAGATCATCAAGGAGTACACAAATATTTAATGGAATACAAGAGAACTAAAAAAAATGAAGCTTTCAAGTCATCTCCATCTAAACTTCCAACGATATCTCAAGTACAACCCACAAAACCGCCAGTGGCCTTTTGCTGGAACTGTCGACGTATCGGACATTTTTATATAAACTGTGACCTAGTTCAACAACAAATATTTTGTTACGGATTTGAAACCACATTGTACCTTTTGTAACAGGCAAGGTTCCTCTTTAAATCGTTACAAGGAGACGACTACCAGTGGACCGGGTCGCTCTTCCATACAAATTGCTCAACGATCCCCGCCTCAGAACTTGCACCCGTCGTTCATTCGACGACAAAAGCAGGAACACATAAATTCTTTCACATCGCCTATTCAATACCCAACATACCGCCATATTAAATATTTTCAAAACCGTCGACAAATGTATCGGAATATCTCTAAGACCATATTCTGCAATGAAATTGATTACCTAAAAGACAATCGCCCTTACGCGCCCTTTCATCTTTGCAAGCTATACCTTCATCAGTACCTGATTCCCAGAGTCAAACAACAACCTCTGCAGACAACAACCAACATGAGTTTTCCGCTGATCAGCGTCGCAGATTGCAAGCCGTGGTGGAACTGTTGCCTAATTCTGAGTGTTTGGGGCTGGGTCGAACTCATATTTTGGATCACACGATCGACGTTGGGGATGCTCCACCCATTAAACAGCGACATTATGCCGTATCCCCAGCAAAACAGCAACAAATCTATGAAGAAATAGATCGAATGATTGCACTGGATGTCATCGAGGAGAGTCATAGTGCTTGGAGCTCCCCATTGGCAGTTGTGCCGAGGAAAAGTGGTGGTGTTCGACTTTACCTTGACGCTCGAAAACTAAACAGCGTAACTAAAAAGGAAGCCGGTTGGATCGTACCCATTATATTTCGAGTCTGGATTTAATGGATGCTTTTTGGCAGGTACCTTTGGATCCAGCCTCGAAAGAAAAGACAGCGTTTACCATTCCGGGACGACCATTGCATCATTTTAAGGTTATGCCTTTCGGACTTTGTAATGCGCCTCAGACCTTGTGTCGATTAATGTCCAACGTGATTCCTCATCAATTGCATGACCGGGTATTCGTTTATCTGGACGACCTCTTGATAACCACTGCTGACTTTGATGAGCGTTTGTCGTTACTCCAGGATGTCGCTGAGAAATTAGCTGCTGCTGGGTTGACGATAAACGTTCGAAAAAGAAAGTTTCTTCTAACAGAGATCGGATACCTGGGTTATGTAGTTGGTAAGCGAGGATTGAGACCTAATCCAGAAAAGGTCGAGGCCATTCTCAAATTCCCAAGGCCGAAAAACATTCGGCAAATGAGAAGGAAGGTTCCTTGGCGTTACGGGATGGTACCGTCGTTTTATAAACGGGTACTCCACGTTGTGCGCTCCTCTTTCCGCTCTTCTTAAAAAGAATAGTAAATTCGTGTGGTCTGATGAAGCTGAATATGCATTTTCTACACTAAAGCAAGCTCTCTCTACGGCTCCTGTTTTGGTAACGCCGAATTTTACCTCCCGATTTTACATTCAGTGTGCCGCAAGCTCAACAGGTATAGGAGCGGTACTATTTCAAAGAGATGAGGAAGGAAACGACAACATGTCCAAAAAGCTTAATTCGGCCCAACGGAATTATTCAGTGACGGAACAAGAATGTTAAGCCGCGCTAGAAGCAATAAAAAAATTCCGGCTGTAATTAGAGGGTCTGCCAGGGTTTTTATTTTGACATCGAATTCCGAAAAGGATCCCAAAATGCAGTCCCGCATGCCTTATCCCGAATTGAAATTGAATCTCTCGATGTCGTTCAACACCCATCAACGGATTCTCCCTTACACGTGGAAAAATCGTCCAACCGTCTAAACGAAAAATAAATCTATTTACAGTGCATCAGTTGATATACATTAAGCCGTACTCAAACAAAGCCAGTTTACCGGATATTCCGTCGTATAAACTACTCATTCCAGAACCCATGCGAATTTCTGTAATTACAGCTGCGCATTGCCCTCCAACTGCGGCACATTTGGGTATCAGCAAAACTACAGAAGTTATTCAACGGTATTATTATTGGCCCACTATTCAATCCGATGTCATCAAGTTTGTTAACACTTGTGAAGATTGTAAAACTAATAAGGCTACAAACCAAACATGCAAACCCCCACATGCGGTCATATTTTAAACATTGGAGCCAGATAACACCCTAAGTGTTCTGCATTTTATTATTTTAGTGCTGCGAATTAACTACTTTAAGTTAAGGTCAGCCAACGAAAAATAATCGAAATATTAATTACGATTTAAAGTCAGTTGATCCAATATCGATAATTTTTATTTTAAATAAAATTGTAATCGTCTTAACTAACGTTTCAAGCTTCCACTAAGATTCAGTATGCAGACAAAACAAAATATTGTTAATAGCTCTGATGTCTGATAAAACCACAACAATATTGTCTGTTGGTTTATATATGTATATACATACGAGTATGTTTTATACATACTGTCGTCAAAAACAAAACAAAAAATCAAATCAATTGAATTAAATGTACAAAGGACATAAATTAAACTTCCATCAACATCCGCCATGAAACTACAAAAAATCAAAATGCACCCTTTTCTAACGTACATACATGCTCGTATGTATCAGATGTATGTACATACGAGTGACAAAAATAAACCCAAACAGAAATGTTCTTCGCGCGCTGTTTGTAATATTTTTTTTTATTTTTATTTTTTTAATTGACCCTTAACTGAATCTTCCGGCCGCACACACAGATACAAAAAACTGTGTGCTTCATGCGATGATCATAATGGTAATAGAAATTGATCTAACGATAGTGGTTATAACACGTACACGTACACACAGTATAACACGTACTCGTATATAGGCATTCCGCGCAATTGAAATAATTAATTTCCGTATTGTACACGCGTTCAACACGTCATAATCAAAAAACTACATAATTATAGTAATTATAAAATACGATTTCATTGTATGTTATCTTAAAATAGACGGATCAAGTGGGATAGACAGAGTGACGACCGTACACACACATTGTGTGTAATTTATTTATAAAATCATCAAAATCAATCAAAAAATATTGAATTTCATCCACAAAGTCGAGAAAGATATGAAATAATTGAGAGATAAATTCCTAAGACGTATCTACACACAACACAGACAACGCAGATAAGAAAGCGCATAAAAGAAAATCATTTACAAAAGATTAAATTTCAATTTTGGTTTTTATTTTTAACATACTCGTATATACGTCACTTATGTATATGTATACATAATATATGAACTGATTGACATGAATTCAAACCAGAATTACCACTTGAGTGAATTTTAACATGTTTTTTTTTGGTTTCAACATTCGTATACATAAATCATAAAAAATAAAATGACCAACCTGTTGTATAGTAAAAAATCTCAACATTATTTGGAGTACTCGACTACATATGCGTATTGATTTTTTTTATTTGTATTTACCTGTCGCGTTTCACCGGAAAGTCAGTTCCGGTGATGATTTTTGTTGTTTTCCATTGAAATATGATAATTTTTCATAATTTTTTGGTTTCATTCTAACGACGACATAATTTGAACTGGTTTTTCACTTTCATTGTACATACAAATAAATTAAAGGAAATTAGATTTGAAGAATATTGATATGAGTGTCACCTGCAAGTAGATGGATAATATGGGACACAACGTGATATGTTTAGTAAAATTGTTTGTATCGGCTATTTTAATATTGAAATATTATGTTAGGTTATGGATATCGAAGCCAGTTTACCTTTAAATCGCTCCCTTAATAATAATACAGTGTTTAAATACCATTACTGGCCCCTATGCGCCTACTATATGATGGCTCTCCCCTCAGAGAGCGCTGCATAATTCGCTCTGGATCAGAGCCACCGTACTCGCTGAGATCTTATTTCATGTTCAATATCGGGGATCTTCATCAAATCTCTGATCTCGATATTGTACAGAGCTCTTCTCTCAAATGTAAGGAACCATTTCTCGCACTTATCCGTCAGCGTCAAACTTTCACATTCAAACATAACAACGGGTCTGACTAATGCTTTGCAAAACTTCAGCTTCACGGCACTTGATAGGTGTTCAGATTTTAACAGTGGCCTTAGAGGACACAGAGCACGGCTACCAGCTGCCAGCCGCACTTTAATATCCTCACCCACACTGTTATCGTAGTAGTGGCCACAAATTCTTATCGTTCGAAAGTGGTTGGTGTATTAAGAATTCTTGTGTTGTTTTGTAAGTAAATGTTAATTATTTTATTAAAACAGTTCTTTCAAATGCAATAAAATAAAAATGTGTGACGCTTTAGATTTGTCTAACATTTCTACAGCAACAAATCAAAGCTGGCACAGGATTCGTTGATATTGAAAAACTGTAAAGTTTTAAGACCCTGCAGAACTAATCGAGCGAAACAAGGTTCCCGAAAGGCATTTTTTGTTGAATACTATATACCGACTCACTCCAAAACGTTATTAAAAGTTTGTCAAACTGCGTTTATAAATTTACTAGGAGTAACAAAAAGTCGGATACATAACGTTTGTAAACAATATTTTAATTCGGGTGGTATTCCAACTGAAAAACGTGGCGGTGATAGAAAAGCCAGTACCTATATGAAGGAAAACAATTGGCAGTTATCGAATACATAAAAAAATACCGTATAATTGAGATGCACTACTGTCGTAGCATAAATTCGAAACGGCAGTATTTACCTGCTGATTTATGTATCAACAAAATGTGGAGACAATTTAAGTTGGAATACCCTGATACGGAAATAAAATCAAGTTATTTTAGAACGATTTTTAACACAAAGTTTAATTTGGGATTCAAAACCCCGTCCACCGATATGTGTTCCACCTGCATTCAATTCAAGGAGCAATTAAAAATTGAGAAAACCCCTCAGAAAAAGCAGGACAGAAGGAAAAGCTCAGGAGTAAAGCTTTCTTCGAGCTCCTAAATGAGGAGAATGAAGGCTTAATTACTATAAGTTTTGACTGCCAAAAAAATATGCCGCTACCCAAGGTAGCTGATCAAGCCGCCTATTTTAGTCGGCAGGCAACTGTACCTTTATTTGTTGGGAATGGTGATAGGCTAAAGAGGGTAGCCGACCGAAAGGTTCAAATGAAATAGCTTCGGCTGGTGGATGCGGGGGACAAAACAAAAACTCAATCATGGTTGGGATGTGCGAATACTGGTTACTTAAATGTGCGCTACTCAATGTATCTACAGTTCATTTGGTTTTTTCAGTACCGGGCCATTCGTACATCCCACCTGATCGAGTTTTTGCTCAAATCGAGAAAAAGTCAAATTGAGAGAAACTTTTGTAGACGTCAATGATTATCTCGATATTTATAGAGAACATGGCACAATAATAAATCTTGGCAGCAATGCGTGCCCTGTTCTAGATTTTAAGGCCGAAGTTGCTAAAATTATAAAACCTCCATCTAATTGGCACTTCAAATTCAACCAATGTAAGCGATTCATACTTACCAAAAATAAAAACAGGACAGCGATTCAAATACGAGGTGAGACGTTTTATAAATCAGATATTGGATGTGCAAAATCAAATATTAAACGTGGTGAAAATCTTTCGACAATGGAACTAACAAGACTGAATAATGGGAGCAAAGTAAAGGAAGCAAAAATAAAAGACGTCGACAAATTGCTGCAGAAGCATTTTGGAATCGAATGGCAATTAATTGAGGGCCTACAGTATTATAAAAACAAAGTGGATAATAATCATCTTTACATGGAAGGGAATGATGACATTATATGCACCAGTCACGAAAAAGAAGATGCCTTAAGAGTTTAATTTTTAATTTATATTGTGATTGCAATTGAATTGCTTATCTATTTTTTATGTGATTTTTATTGAATTATCTTTATGTTTTATTTATTTATTTTTTATGAATTATATTTTACATTTATTTTGTTTTATATTTTATTTCATGAGATTCGAAATATAATTATATTTATACTACAAATTACTTTCAAAACCTTTCTAATCCGTTAATAAGAATTTCAAAATGGATCTATTCCACTTCTTAATTTTCAAAATAAATTTTAAAATTTTTTTTTGGCATACCTTGATACTCCAGCGCAGATTACAAACTCTTCCGATTGATCGAGTCATAGGCCTGCCGGAAATCCAGGAACACCTGATGTACGGAGATGGATGTATCATAATATTAAGATAGAATCATTCGCAGCGAAAAGACCTGATCAGTGACTGATCGATTTGGACGAAATCCTCCTTGATAGTCACCAACCAGGCCGCTAGAGGAGTTATTCTATCCTATACAATGTACGACAGTAACTTTTATGCTGTGCTTCAAGCGGTCTTCCTTCTTGAACATGGGGCCTATCACGGCCACTTTCCATTCGTCATGTATTATATCGGTTCGCCATCAGGGATGGGCAAGGTAGACCACACCGTGTAATTTACGCGGCTGTCGACACATATAACATTACGTAGATTACTTGGCAAGGTTATTGGTCAACGTCGACAATTATGGCAATGTCAACGACACCAATATAACTTATTTGCTAGTGCCTTTATTTAGCGGGACCATTGCTTAAATGGTAATATACCATTTTTCAACTGCCAACTGTTTCAAATTCACGTACGTTTTGTCAAACGCACCCACTGAATATTGTTAAAACTTGGTCATAGGGCAGTGTGGCTTAGTTTTTAGCGGATAAGTTTTGGTTGAACTGAACGATTTGGCTTTTTAATAACACGGTAGCTCGTATTAAAATGTTAGGTCTTATAGTTATGACAAGAGGGCTTAGACAAATTAGACATGCGCGAGGTTATCGATCACCAAACTGAAAATTACCTAGAAAATACAATAATTGACGTCATACACTCGTTTAACATAAAATTAAGCCAAATTTATATAGGGACATCCGACAACGGGCGTTAATATGTTAAAAGCAGTGAAACTGCGAAAAAACGAATTGGGTATGCCTGAAGTGGATCAAGATGAAGACGAAAATAATAATTCCGATCTTAGACAAGACAATGGAGAGGAAGGGCTAACAATGCTGACTAATTTACATTCAAATATGAAGCATTTTAAATGCGTGGCTCATAATTGTTAGGTGGCAGTATATCGAATAGTCTTAGTTCAGTTCCGCATTCATAAAAAAGTCAATATATAAATGCAGAATTGTAAAAAAAGCTATGCTTGGCCTGAATATATCTAGATGCCACATTTAGCTTAATATTGAGCAACGGGAGTTGCAAGTAAATAATTTGGACTGCCATAGTAGATTTCAATTAAGTGTGAAACAGCAGTTTGCGATTTATAAAACACTTGCACGAATCCCTAAGGTATAAGCAATATTTTGGAGTGGTGTTATATTTTATTAAATTGTCACCATCCATGTTGCCGACGTTGTCGACGGGTTGTCGACACGTCAATTTAGAAAATATTAGATGACGCATAAACGACCATCCTTGTTCGCCATACTAATCGAATAAGGTCGAAAAGATAGTTCCACAATATCAAGAAATCCGAATTAATGCAGTCCACTCGAGTAAAGTGTTGAGCAAGTTTTCAGTGCCTCCCAGAGTTTTCAGTGCCGCCCAAACAGAGTTCACACAGTCAGGCTGGTAATTAGCTCCCTCAATCTTGTCGCTGACAAGGTCCTGATATCGGTTCTTTTGATCTTAATTTATCAGACCTTCACAGTCACGCATGGAACGGCGTTTCGCTGTGTTCCCGGATCTGTACGAAAACTTCCATCTTGTGCAGTTGTTAAATACATCATTCTCTCACCATAATTTTCCCACAAGTTGGTTTTATTTCGCCCAGTTCTAGCATTAAAGTCCCCAATTAGCATTCTAACATCGTGTTCGGGTATAGATCCCATCAGATCGTCCAAGTCATTGTAAAATGAGTCCCTATTTTGGGGCTGGCTGACTTCTGTGGGTGCATGAACACAAATTATCGACAGGTTAGCTAACTTCATACGCAATCGGTTATTGACTGCTTGGAATGGAAATCCAAAACAGCCTTCTTTACCTGCGGTCCAAGAAGAAATCCAGCTCCAAGATCTCCACTGTACAACAACGGATAGTCCTGCTCCCTTACTTGAATTAATTTGTATATTTGTGAAGACCGATTGTTATTTGACAGGTTTGGGGAAAGTTACATATATTTATGTACATAGGTAATAAATCAACAGATAATAAAATTCGAAATTTCAGTTAGCTACCTGTAAATTGGTAATTTGATTGACATACGAAAATTGACCATAAGTAACTATGTATGTATGTGTGAGTGGTGATTTTCAAAACTAAGAAATTCAAACATTACATCATTCTGAATGAACCCATATAAACCTATCAACCAAACATTTACAACCAAATTTTATTCTTGTAATTGCCGGTTAGCAGATCCTAGAATATTTCCAAAAAATTTCTAAAATTTACGATTTTTAAAATTCAATTATCCAAATTGATTTTTAAAAATTTTTCCAATTCTAAAAATTAAAAACTTTTAAAATTCTATAAAATTTGGATTGGGATATTGTGGAAAAATGTAAACTTATTTGGATGATGCGGTCCGTGGCATGTGCTAGAAAAATTGTCGGTTGCAACAGGTCAGGCAACCATACGGAAACCCCTCACAAGATATACACAACACTAAATTATTGTAACGCTATGCAATTCAAGAAGATGGAAGAAAACCTAGCTACTCTTGATAAAACAGAGAGAGTAATCGGCTTTGGTTTCGAGCTGATCAATCTCAAAATTTATAAAAAAGACGAGGTTCACAGAGAATTCTGTGAATGATGGCAACATGTCCGCACAAGGCACAGTACATAAAGAGAGGAGGAACACCGGCTGAGAGGAAATGGGGGAAGGAGATGCCAATATATCACAAAATGACACCACCGGGAGCAACATAGGAAATGCTAGCGAAACAACGGCTATCAGTCAACAACATTATCCTGGGGATACCGAAGGGGTGAATTATTTTTCGACTACTACGAGTCAAAAACGAGAGAAAAGAGGGAGGACATATATAAAAAGGAATTAAGGAAGCTCCAAAGGGAATTTTTGAGACTCACCTCGCCCTAAAATGATTGTGTCTTCTAACCCAACCAGTCTCAATTATTTAACTAAACCGGACGGTTTCCCGACTGCTTCTAGTGAGGAATCTAATTGAAACCCTCTTCCTATGGATCCTATGGACACCAGGGTAAGCCTGGAGCGGCCTGGAGCTTAAGAAAGAGACAGTGGCCTTCGCGAATGAAAAGTAAATAACCACCCTCACATTTAGCGTAGCAAGGCAAGTTTGGCCAAAACTGGACTATGGAGTTCGGTTGTGGGAGAGTTCAGAATCCGTTTTTGATATTTGGTGTTAACAATGAGTATATAAAATATGGCTAAATCACGATTAGCGCCACCACATATTGCCTACATGTGATATTAAAAATTAGAAAGAGTTAATTGGTTTTAAAATAATTAGAAGTAGACATTTGTGTAATTACACCCTATGTGCAGCACATTGCTTGTCCAAGCCCATGGATATTGTAAATTGATAATTTTTGTGACCAATACTTTTGGACTTAAATAATCCCGTGTCATCAGTTAGAACTAAAATAATTAAGTCGTTACATCGTCGCAATTGATTCTCATTAAAGATTGCAGTCACAAATCTCCCAGACAAATAACTTTAAAGCAGCAATGACATTATCGGAAACTTGACGAACACCATAAACTTATAGGAGGAAAACTCATTCAAGTTAAACATACTAAAACCTAGATGACGGTTAAAAATCAAATCGCACCTAGGAATGGAACAGAACCTTTTTCATGTTATTTTGAAATAAACTGCCAGCAAGAATCGGGCATACGCTCAAGCAAAACTTACGAAATCATTTTTCTAATTTTTCTGCAACTTCCAAAAAATTAATATTGGCGGCACACGTTAACACGTGATCAATTTACCTTCGATAAATGTAATGTTGGAAGATCGATTTTACTATCTGAGAAGAATGTCGTTACCATCTATAATAAGTCGTAACTACTTATCGGGCGTATGAACCCATGTTTTTAATTATTAATCTAACGTTGTGCTCTGTTATAGATGCGACCAGATTATTCAAATTATTGTAAAATTAGTTTCTATTTGGTGCTGGCTAATTTCCTACAATTCATTATCAGATTGACTAATCACTTGACTAATCCTCTGAACTAAATGCTCGAGAATATCACTTTATCACTAAACACAGCTCTCCACTTCTGAATGAGCTTTTGTTTAGTAGATTAAAATGGTTTGGTAGATTTTCAAAAAATGCCATCCTTTTTGTGTAAGTTTATGAACTGGTATTGCCGGACAAATAGAATGAAAAATTGAAGCATTCACAAACAATGTTTTTTTTTCTTAGTTGCAAATATTTTGTCTCAATTGATTAAGTCTCATTTATAAAAATATAATCAAAATTAATTGCTTTGATGTGGATTTTAAGCTTGTTCGGTAGAGGTTTACTACATATTTGCAAAGGCTTAACATGAGCTGTCATTATATATTTCGAGCATTCTATGATTCAAACACCATATAGGATGAGTTTGGTATTACCTGAATAAGCTTTGTAAACCTGCATGAGCTTTCGGATATTTTTAGAGCTTTAAAATTTATGGGCCAACATTTTTCAATTATCTTCATTTTTTTAACAGTCATCCAAATATTCTGAAACAGGTTTCAGTCATTTAAATCTTTAACATGCTTAAAGGTCTAAATAATGAACAGCAACACTTTGATTGGCAAAAAAAATTTTTTTTTTTTTTTTTGATTGGCAAGTTTTCTTTTGATAGTTTCGTTTAAAAAAATCTAAGTTTACACTGAACCTTTATCGCCGTAAAGCTTTAATTAAGCTTGCCTGTGTTTAACAATTACAATGAGTGTCTAAATTTTTAAAATCTCATATACACAAAAAGTATTTTAATTAAATAAATAACTTTGTAAAAATTTAAAATATTCTTTCAGGTTATTGCAAAGCTTGAATTAAAAATTATAGTAAGACCTTACCAAACAAATATTTTCTGTCAAAAAGGTAAATACAATGAACTGATGAATTTACGTTTAGATTTAGTATAGGATTATACCGGATATAGCTTGAACATTTATTTTTTACTTGCCAAAACTAGTGAATTCGGTTTCTATCATTTTAATTGCTTTAATGATGATTTGCTAATTCATAAAATGTTTTAATTATAATAGTGACGAGCCCCGATATTACAACATACTACCAACAAAAAGGAGTTAATAGCTTGTGAAGTTCATAAATGTAAAACTAAAATATTTCTAAAGTTCAAAAGATTTTGAAAGCTCTGAAACATGTTTAAACCATAATTTTTACAAAAATTTAATTTAATGGTCAAAAAGCTTGACTGCCGATAGTTGTGGTAAGGTCTCATAAATAAAAAAACGTATTAAACTTGCGTTAAAATAATGTTAGTATTTAAATCTAAATCAGGCATCTAAAATGATTACAGTTTGCCAAACTACTATTTTGTTGCAAAAAGCTCTACACTTTTAAATTTGTGTTCAGAATTCTTAACATTAATTGGATTTCACGTCCATCCCAATTAGGTAATTAAGATAAACTTATTTTGAGATTTACGATCTATGATGTGTAGACTATGGAGGTACATATACAAGTACTCATCAAAAGCTCAATTCAAGCTTTCATTGTAAATTTCGTTCATTCTTCCCTGTTTATTAAGTTTATAGTATTTACACAACCTTTGTTGCGCTGAATAAGCTTTAAGCCATTTGTAGAGCTTAATGTTAAAAATTATCATACGACAGATTTCTAAAACACTATACCGATTGAAAAGTCAACATAAAACTAATGGCGATATAACAAATACATATTTAATGTATTTAAAAAAAACAAGTTCTGATATGCTCACAAACTGTTAATGTTATAGTTTAAATTAATTTTCATTGCCAAAATCCATGACGCAGTAAATTAATTATCTCAATTCATCATTCCATACGAAACGAGCATTTCATCTGGATCTTGTTTGTTTTGTTGCTGTATACTTCGGTCTCATTTATTGGTTTGGTTTATTCCGCGCGCACCCAACAATATATACACGCAGCCGCATTTTGATTAAAATTAAGCAAAATATTATTTAAGTAATTAATTAGTAAGCGGGCCACATCTATCAAATTATATTAATTCAACGAACCATACATATATATGTACATATTTGGTAATGTGAATAAACGGTTTAATCAATGATTTATTTATGAACAGTTTATTTACATTTGCCCTCTTCAATCATCGCCTTGCGGGGTACTCGAAATAATCGATTGATAACTTCTTTATATAAAATTATTCATAAATACAAGACAAACGTTTAATTTACATATTTAAATCAAATTTGTTAAATAAAAAAACTATTTTTAGATAATATAGAGTTGCGAGTTGTCCATTCATAAACTACATATCATACAAAATAATGATATATGGTAAAGGTTATTTTATAAATTTATCATATTTATGTACACACACACACACACTCGTAGAGAGCATCAATTGGTCAAATGAAACAAAAAAATTGTGCTATATCCGTATTAAGTATCCAGTTGAGCGCAAAAACTAAAAATATTTTATGTCAAAACTATTAAACAATTAGATTAAGAGGAATATGGCGAAAATTTTAACTAATTGATAAATAAGTTGTATTATTATGCGATAGATAACACGTGCCTCAGTATTTCAATTTCCTGGAATTTTATAAAAAAAAATGTTCTATCAAAATATATGTACATGCTGGCATTGACAAATTAAGATCTAAAATTTGTACGCGATACGACACCTATTCTAGATCAACCCAATATATAAATATACGCGAGTACAACAATTTTATATATAATATGTCTTAATTGTTATTTACAAAAAAAAAACTGAGGCCATCACAGGTCATGTAACAATCTTTTAATAAATTCATTTTCGTCGAAGCAAATGAGTTTTTTTATTTTTTGTAAATGTTTTTCCAAAAAAATTATCTCGTGTTTCTTGGCAAGAATTTGTTGATATTTTTTTTTTGGAGATTTTATGTTCATAGATAAGATATTTTAGCGCCATTTCGTTCCAACGACTGAAGAAATGTGTTTAGGTTAGTCGTAAAATTAAAAAAAATTTTTTTTCTATATATGCGTTAAAAATCTGTCTCGCGGTTTGCGTTTATCGAACACCCGAACAAACATTTCTTGCTGCTTTTTAATCTTTATTTGGCGGTCGTCAAGAACTTAGATAAAAATGACTATTGTCCTATATACATACATTGTAACAAAACTCATTTACTTTTTTAATGCTACACTCATTGTGGTTTTGCATGCTGTGTTTCTCATGCGTATTTTTTTGTATGCAGCATTTAAAATTACAAAATTTCGAAAAATTTAAAATCATTCCTGATAATTCCTGACTGAACCTCATACATTTTTCAAACCCTACAAAATCATTACAAATTTTAGAATTTCTATATATTTGTGTGGCAGCTATAATGTTTTTAAATTTTGAGGGATTTGAAATTCATTAGATTTTAAAATTTTTAAAATTTATAAATTATTTAAAATTTTAAAAATAGAACTTAAAAACCTTTATAAAATTGTAAAATTCTACGCCTTCAATATTCATTGATTTCTTTCGAAATAATTAAGCCGAAATTTGTTAAAATTTTAAAATTTCTAAATTTTTAAGTTTTACCAAAAGTTTGAAGTTATTAAATTATTAAGTTGTAAGATAGATAATAAAAATTAAATTTTAAAAGACCGCGTAATTTTCAAACAATTACAGGATTTTTAAAAATTCTTGAAATTCGGAATATTCATAAATTATTTAAAATTACCAAAATTAATTATTAAAATTTTACAAAGTTCTGACTAATGTACTTGAATTTTATAAATCGTGAGTAATGTTTTTAAATGTTATAAGCAGTTTATAATTGTTTTGACCAATTATTAAAATTACTGAAATTTGAAAAATTCATAAATGATTAAAACTCTTAGAAATAAGTTAGGGTTTTGTATTTTTAATAATCATAAAGTTTGATTAATTTGTGAGCAGGGATGGACGGAGTAGATTACGCCATGTAATTTACGCGTTTTCGACACGTAGAATATTAAGTAGATTTTTTTTTTTTTTTTTTTAAGAAAGACGTGGCATAGACACTTTTATAGTCCATATAGCCTTACCTTACATTCACACAACATTCATTCATACCATTCACTGAAGTACAATATACCACCTGCGCATTGCATAGCTCCATGTCACCCTGTACAGTGACATGGAAGATGGGTCGGCCCATGAGTTCTACATTCCAACAGAGGGTCATAGATGTTTTCAATTTAATCACCGATCGTAATCGGGAGATGAAAAATCCTTTTTGCATCCCGCCTCTATTGGGATTAGAACCCTTTAACCACTGCGCTATTTGCTCGGTATAAAGTAGATTACTTGGCAATATTTTTTATCAAAGTTAACAATTAAGACAACGTCAGCAAGTTACGATATTTTTGCATGTTGAAATTACAAATAGAAGACAGCTCGGCGGTCGTTGATAATTGATTAAAAGTGATCGTTAAAAATTGTTCGCAATTGGTTTTCGTGAAAGCGATGAATTAATCAAATCACGGATATTGGCCGAAAACACTGGCCAAGCTTTTGTGTTGCTCTGCGTAATATATTGAATTTTGGACTTTATGATTAGAGTTTCTGCTTGAGACGTCACGTTAGACGTTCTAATCTACAGAATATCGAGTTTTAGCAAGATCATTCGATTCTAATAGACTTAATATTCCGACCTAAAATTAAGGCGAAATTACACTCATTCAAGGCCACATATATGATTTGCAAAAATGTGCTGTTTCGTTTAATCTTTTTTTAAATTTTTGTAGCAGTATCAGATATGTGGATACCCAAGATAATCCTACGCACTGTGATCGAGAGTGATGGACCCAGAACAGTTACAAAACTATAGCTTATGCTGGAATGGCCCCAAATGGTTGACCAGCTGGGAAAATTGGCCAACAAATAAACAGAGTCAACCAAACTCATTAGAAGAATCGCGCGTCTGTTCGTTACCGGCACAAACACTTTGACCAAACACGTTAGACGATCTAGTCGACAGAATATCGAGTTTTAACAAGTACATTCGAATTCTAGACTTAATATTCCGCTTCATTGATCTAAAATTAAGGCGAAATTCTACTCATTCATGGTTTCATATATGTAGGATCGAGTGCCGCACAAGTAGCAACGCGTCTCACGGCATCATCTAGACATTGCTGTATCACCCTGTACTATGATACTTATAATATTGTATTTTGCATGTATATAAAATGAACAGTTGCAGTTATATATTAGTCGATGTATTTGTTATATAATTATGGCTATGTATACTATCTGTAATAAATATAGGATCATTCTCGATTATATTTTTGAACCGAAAAGCACGAAAATAAAGACGCATCTTTTTTGTGGGAATATTTATTGCATCCAAAATACTACAAATTTGGGGGCTCAACCAGGATTTGGTATATCTATGCTGTATTGAAAAAAAAAAAAAAAAAAAAGTAATATTGGCTGCCGTCGATTAGGAACAAACAACAGTACGTAAGTTAAAGAAAAAATACGAAAAAAAAAAAAATGTTTTTTTTTCTCACGTACATGTGATTAACGGCCAAAGACATTGACCGTAAACGAGTGACAAACTAGTGTAGTGCGCTTACGTTATTTTGTTCCAAAAAGTTTAGTAATTAGTGTGGTTATAGTATCTATTTTATAAAAGAAAATGGCTCATCGAAAAAAGAGAAATAAGCAAAATAGTAGTGATACCATAAGTTCATTAAACGAATCCGAATTCTTACAAAGCTTTCAAGCGGGTTTACAGCAAATTACTGAGCCAATGATAAATCGTGGTTCACCAGAACGTTCTTCTAGTGAGAACAAGGTCGAAAATAAGGCGACTAATCCAGGCGAGGTGACGATGGATCAGGCAAAAAATAGCCACTTTACAACCAACTTTTCGCTGCGAGATTTGGACGGATGCGTACCAGATTTTGACGGTATTGGCTCGTACTCGGTCGAGAATTGGTTGGATGATTTCGAGAATGCTGCAACAATATGTAATTGGAATCCGCTGCAAAAACTTATTTATGGCCGACAATGTTTAAAAGGTGCGGCCAAAACATCATTGAGAACGGGTATAAGATTAACTTGTTTTGAAGAATTGAAAGCACACCTATTAAGCGAATTCAAACGTAATGAAAATAGCGCTGATATTCACGGGTTATTAATGCAACGGCACAAGGGGAAAACGGAAACGTTATACGAATATTTTCTCGAGATGAGAGAATTAGCAGCTCGTGGTCGGGTTGACGTACCAGCTATTATTCAATACACAATTGATGGAATTGATGACCTTGCAACAAATAAAGCTATATTGTATGGAGCAAGAACTATCGCAGAATTTTGGGAAAAGCTAGATATTTATTCATCGTTTAAAATGAGAAGCGGTACCCCAAGTACAAATTTTTTAGCAGCGCCACAATTGAAGAAAAACACAAAATGTTATAATTGCGGACAGAGTGGTCACATATCGAAAAACTGCAGACGACGTACAGATGGACTGAAATGTTTCAATTGTAACGAGTTTGGGCACATTTCAGCAAAATGTCCAAAAAATACTAAAACCACCGGATGCGCAAGTGAGCAGAGAGAATTATCTGCAGGATGCTACAAACAAATTAGGATTGGCGAACACTCGGTGCAAGCTCTGATAGATACAGGGAGTGAAGTAACATTACTAAGGGAAGATGAATGGAAAGTTATAGGTTCGCCAAAGCTCGGAAGTAAAATCATTAAAATCAGCGGTATAGCAAATGGTCATGCAAATACTATGGGATATTTTGACTCTAAAATATACATAGACGACAGTGAATTTGATGCTAAAGTTCAAGTGGTTCCGGCTACTGTATTACATGCCAAGATGATAGTCGGTAAGGATGTGTTAACTGGTACAGAAATTTCTGTCGGACGTGAAGAAATCCGAATCAAGAAAGTGACAGCAGTAGAATCAAATATCGATAATAGTCTAAATATTGGCGATCCTAAATATGTAGCCGCAATCGAGACTCTGGTAAGCAATTATCATCCTAAGAGCAATAATGCCTCCCCTGTGAAAATGAAGATTATTTTAAAAAACGAAACACCAGTATACCAATCACCACGACGTCTCTCACCAGGAGAAAAAACTGAAGTTGAAAGACAAATAAATGAGTGGCTCAAAGCCGATATTATTAGACCAAGCAATTCGGAGTTTGCTAGTCCCATAGTATTGGCAAATAAAAAAGATAATTCAAAACGACTTTGCGTTGATTACCGACGTCTTAACAAACAAATTATCATGGATCGTTACCCGCTGCCTATAATAGAGGATCACATCGACCAACTATACGATTCTTCAGTTTTTACGACGCTAGATTTAGAAAATGGATTTTTTCACGTGCCTATTGAAGAAAGTAGTATAAAATACACCTCTTTTGTTACGCATTATGGTCAGTTCGAGTTTAAAAAAGTTCCATTTGGCTTATGCACCGCCCCAGCAGTGTTTCAACGATATATCAACTGTGTTTTTCGTCCTTTGATCGTAAAAGCGTACATATTGGTATATATGGACGATATAATCATACCTGCAAAATCTGCGGAGGAATCAATTGGAAAGCTTAAAGAAGTTTTGAAATTGGGTGAATCATATGGACTACAAATTAAATGGCAGAAATGTTCTTTCCTCCACAGTAACATCGAGTATTTGGGATATGAAATTTCCAAAGGCGTTATTAAACCCTCATTATCAAAAACCAAGTGTGTAAGGTCATTCCCGGAACTAAATAACATAAAAAAGGTACAGAGTTTCTTAGGCCTTACTGGCTATTTTAGAAAGTTCATCCCAAATTATTCAGTAATTGCCAAGCCTCTAAGCGATTTGTTGCGTAAGGACTGTGAGTTTATCGTGGGAGAGAATCAAAAACAAGCATTCGAACGACTAAAGGAATTGCTAGTAGATCAACCAGTTTTAGCAATTTACAAACCAACAGCGGAGACGCAGCTTCATACCGATGCTTCAAAGTTTGGATTTGGTGCCGTACTTCTACAGAAAGGTGACGATTCGAAGTTTCACCCAACTTATTATTATAGCCGCAAGACACCCCCAACACAAGAAAGATACTCTTCATATGAATTGGAGGTGCTTGCAATAGTTTATACACTTAAAAAACTACGCGTTTACTTGCTTGGGATAAGTTTTACAATCGTCACTGACTGTAGCGCCTTTAAATATACGATGGAGAAAAAAGAAATTTCAGCACGCATTGCAGGGTGGGCTCTTCAGCTACAGGAATTTCAATATACATTAGAGCACAGACGCGGCGATCAAATGAAGCATGCCGATGCACTTAGTCGTAATCCTGTGGTGATGGTGATTGAATTGAGTTTTTTAGAAAAATTAAAATGTGCACAAAAGAAAGATACAAATTTGCAATTAGTTGCACAACTATTAGAGCACGGACCCTATGAGGACTATACCATTGAACGAGGTGTAATATTCAAAGAACAATCTGATGGGAGAAAACTATTTTGCATACCGAAATCAATGCAAAGTGAGGTACGGAAGGTTCATGAAAATGGTCACTTTGCCGCAAGAAAAATGGAAGAAATCATTCGACGAGACTACTACTTCCCTAAACTTCGTGAAGTATGCGAATCATGCAGGAATAACTGTATAAAGTGTATTTTAGCCGAAAGAAAAGTAGGGAAACAAGAGGGGTTTCTTAACCCATTGCCAATAGGAAATAGACCATTATCAACCATTCATATCGATCACTTGGGCCCACTGGTAAGCACTAAAAAGCAATATAACCATATCCTTTCTATTGTAGATAGCTTTTCGAAGTACACTTGGCTCTTTCCTGTTAAATCAACGACTTCTGCCGAAGTGCTTCAGAAAATGGAGCAGTACAGAACCAACTTCGGAAATCCAACCACAATAATCTCGGATCGTGGAACTTCGTTCACATCGAACAATTTCCAAGACTTCTGTAGAGAGCAAGGAATTCATCATACACTAATAACGACCGGAGTCCCGCGTGCAAATGGACAAGTTGAAAGAATTCATCGAGTTATAATACCGGCACTCACTAAGCTGTCTATTGAATGTCCGGAAAACTGGTTTAAATATGTGAACCCTCTGCAACGCTTCCTTAATTCTACCTTCCAAAGAAGTATTAATCGCACCCCATTCGAGGTTATGTTTGGTACGAAGATGAGGAATCCTGAAGACCTACGTCTGGCAGAAACAATTCAAGAAGAAATTACTACGGAATTTATGGACGAGAGAGAGACCATTCAAGATCAAGCACGAGAAAGCATATTTAAAGTTCAACAAGAAAACCGTAGAACATTTAATAACAAACGAAAGAGAGCTACAAAATATAACGTTGGAGATATGGTCGCCATCAAGAAGTGTCAATTCGCCACAGGAGAAAAATTATATCCAAAGTTTCTGGGACCATATAAGGTTATACGGGTCGGTTATAATGATCGCTATGATGTAGAACGTATTGGTACCCATCGTGGTCCAAAATTAACAATGGCAAGTGTTGACAACATAAAGCCCTGGACACCTTATGAAGACAGTGAAGACAGCGAGGACGACGATTATGTATACGAAAGAACAACGCCTCTTGATACCAGTCAAGCTTCAAAATGAACGACGAAACCAACGACGAAATTAACGACGATATATTAACGACGAAACCGACGACGAAATTAACGACGATATATTAACGACGAAACCGACGACGAAATTAACGACGAAACCAACTATGATAAATTTACGATGTTCTCAACGACGAGTGATCTATCCAGCAAAATTCCTTAGCTACTTTTAAAACAGTTTGATCGGGTCGCTCAAACATCAGGATGGCCGATTGTAGGATCGAGTGCCGCACAAGTAGCAACGCGTCTCACGGCATCATCTAGACATTGCTGTATCACCCTGTACTATGATACTTATAATATTGTATTTTGCATGTATATAAAATGAACAGTTGCAGTTATATATTAGTCGATGTATTTGTTATATAATTATGGCTATGTATACTATCTGTAATAAATATAGGATCATTCTCGATTATATTTTTGAACCGAAAGTGAAGCACGAAAATAAAGACGCATCTTTTTTGTGGGAATATTTATTGCATCCAAAATACTACATATATGATTTGCAAAAATGTGCTGTTGCGTCTAATATGTTTTTAAATTTATAAGCAGTATCAGAGATGTGGATACCCAAGATAATTCTACGGACTGTGATCGAGAGTGATGAACCCAGAACAGTTACAAAACTTTAACTTAAATTTAGAATGGCCCAAAATGGCTGTCCAGGTGGGAAAATTGGCCAACAAATAAACAGAGTCAACCAAACACATTAGAAGAATGGTGCATCTGACCGTTACCAGCACAAAAACTTTAACCAAACACGTTAGACGATCTAATCGACAGAATATCTAGTTTTAGTAAGATCATTCGAATTCTAACTTAATATTCCACTTCATTGACCTGAAATTAAGGCGAAATTCCACTCATTCAAGGCCTCATATATGATTTGCAAAAATGTGCTGTCGCGTCCAACATTTTTTTAAATTTTTAAGCGGTATCAGAGGAAACAGTCAACACAATTTTTTTCTGAAAAATAAAATCTAACCAAACAATAGGAGGAATCATTTGAACTGTGTTTATTTAAAGGGCTAAAATCTAATATCGTATCAGCGTATTTAAAAAATAAACCAATTAATTTAAAAATTCCATTCCAAACTCCTGTTTTGTATTACCACCGTTTTTAAATTAAAATTGTTAGATGGAATACAAAAACAGTTTAAAAAAAACAAAAATATGAATGCATTAAAGTAAAAATGATAATTTTAAATTTATGATTATTATTTTATTGTTAATTCAACAACCCTAACCCTATTTAAAACCATACACAGTGACAACATTTTTAATTGAAATTTTATTTTTACAAACAACAACATCTCGTTTAGATTAAACGTGAGAATCTCGAGAAAATTTTCAAATTTTTTACTCTCGAAATTTCGAGAAATACAAATTTAAAATTTTCGAAATTCCCATTTTTCGAGAAATTTAAACCAATTGTCAATATTTTTTTATTAAGAATTAAAATAAAAACTACAAAAATTTTGTTGCTAATGCTCAAGATTCAATTAATGCAATAAGTTAAAGTTCATTTATCGGAAAAAGTTTATAACTATACAAGGATTTTCATTGCAGAAAAATCCATCAGATGTGACGAATTTAATATTTAAATTTCACGATACTGTCAAAAATCAAATTATTTCCAAGATCAATCAAATGAAAGCGGCAAATAAAAAATTTAGTATATCTATTGATGAATGGACGAGTTTCCGTAATCGTCGTTATTTTAAAGTGCATTTATAGTTTTCCAATAGAATAGAAGGTTCATGCCCTGCTGATAGGGCCATAGAAATGATTATTAGAAAAATTCGATCGTTTGATTTGAATTACGAAACAGATATTGTTTCTACCACAAGTGATGGAGCCAGTATAATGTTGAGATATCGTAGGTCGCCGGGTTTTCAACAACTGTGCTATAATCACGCAATTCACTTGGGGGTTATGAACGTTTTCTACGAAAAAAAAGTTTCTTCGTGTAACAACGTAAGCGAAGAGGTTGAGAATGAGGAATCAGATGATTTTGAGTCAGATGATTTAATTGAAAATGAATTTGTTGCAGATAACATTAAAATTAATTGTAGTATGTAGATTAAAAAAACAATAATACAAATAAGGGGTATTATAAATTTATTCAAAAATTTCTGGCGCGCACGAATTACAGTTGTTGTTAGATTGTAAGACCAGATGGAATACAATCGAAAGTATAATTGAACGTTTTTTGAAACTTAAACCAGCTATTTTAAAAACGTTAAGTGATCTCAATCTTGGGCGTCTATGGGATCCCAAAACTGATGATGTCGTAGCCTTTAATATATTTAATAGTCTGACGCCAAATTAGTATTAGAATTAATTTATTGTTAGAATATTTTTCATTTCTCGAGGGTAAAATTAGTATTCCAATATTCTCGAGAATCTCAAGAAATTTTTTTGGAATTCTCGAAGATTCGAGAATCTCGAATTTTCTAACAATTTTAATTCGAACCGAAATGATATTTCTCGGTCGCCAAATGCGATAAAATATCGGTTGCTGGCTTAACAATTATTGCTAGAAGATTTAAATTTAAGAGGATGTGAAGCTGTTAATTAAGTTATGTGTGAGTGATTCAGATAAGCTGTAGGACAAATAATAATATGATAATTATGCGAAATTTGTCGAAAATCTATCCTCTAAAGCCATAAAAATAATTTCCAAACTAACACCATAATCCTCGTTGGTTCCCACCAATTTTTAGTTATGACACCATAATGACATACATACCACGATGTCATTGTTTCTAATTATCCGAAAATTAATTAGTAGGGGATTAGTAGGGCAATAATTCGGAAAAGTCATTCAATCAACATATATGATCATATTTTGGTGCCCTAAACCTCCCAATCTCGTGTTTTTCAAAATTGAAATATTTTTCGATTAGCTACGACCCATAATGATATATTGGAATATTTGGCATTATGATGTTAGCTTCCTAGGGATTTTCCAAAAAAATTTGTAAATTTATTTAATTGACATACGAATGAGTTGTATAGAATTCACATAATCGGTTAAATTATAAGATTTATGGGTTTACCCGAATAAAATCCGTACTTTTTTAGACACATTTAAAACCAAATTCAAGGGTATTAATTTGACTGGTTTAGTTTTAATTTAATTTCGATAGTTGAAATTAATGTCAAAAATTTAAAAAATAAAATCTAATTTTGTGAACATTCTAAATGTCTAATGTCCTTCTAAATTTCTAGAGATAGATTATAAAAATATTTTAATTAAAATGCATCGAAAGGCATTATAAAACTTTTTCCATAATTCGGCTTGCGAGTCTTTGATAAATTTTAAACGCCATTAGTTTTAAAATAGTCCACATTTAGAGGTAATACAGAGTACTGTACTAAATTTACAATACAATTTGGTGGCTCCACTGCATTATCAGCAAAATATCTGGCTCTAGTAACGCCATAACTACTAATACGAATAATCTACGTTGTCTACATTGTCTACGAGTGGTCGACACGTCGACGTAGAAAATAATACATAACGCGTAAATGCCCATCCTTGTTTGTGAGTCTCATACAGTATTTTTTATAAATTTTAGAACAGTTAAAATATTCAAAAATAATTAGGTCGTTTTTAAAAACGTTTGCAAATATTTTGGCAAATTATTACAAGTATTTTAAATATTTAAAAATGAAACATTAGACATTTTTAAAGTCAGTTAACCAAGAACAAGGAAATGTTAATATTTTAAGCCCTAATAAATTGCGGCGAATATAAAAGCCATTGAGGTTGCCTGTCAAGGCACAAATTACCTCATCTCAGTAAACAGGTATGATATTAAAATACCTCTCATTTTATGAAGCAGGTAATAACAAATTTTAATATTTATAAAGTTCGCTAAAAATTGTATGTAGTAAATATTCAAAAAATCGTAAAATTGGTTAACTTTTTAATTTTAGGTCATAATAGTTCATCAAGTCATAATTGATTCCTACGTTTAGAAATAAATGATTTAGCTATTTTTTAATAAATATCAAGTATTATGTCTTAAAAATTCGTTGAAAATTTTAAAGCTGAAATTTGCTTAATAATTTTCTAATGATTTCGTAGTATTTCTTAATTCTTAATGTTTGAAAATTAGATTTTATCACATCGTTAAAATTAACTAATAATTTAAATATTTAAAAATAAACATCATTTCAACATAAATTTAATTTTCAAAGGTTTCTAAAAAATCATTTAAATTTTTAAGTTGTTAACAATAAAAACATTGACAGCCAACATTTTTAAAATTGAAAGGATTTTTAAATATTTCTTACATTCTTAAAATAAATATTATTTAAATTCATAAATAAGTTATAGTTCAATAAAATTATTAAATTCCTTGGAAATATATAATTTGAAATTCATTAAAATTACTTAAAAGTTTAGCAATGTTTAAAACTCGAAATTCGTTATAACTTTTAAATGAAAATCAATTTTAACATTTCACCGATGTTTTTTAAATTTTAAATTTTAAAACGTTAGAAATGTTAAAATTTGCAATGATTTAATATCGTTAAATTTTTAAATTATTATAGATTTTTAAAAAATTCGGACTAACATTTTGAATGAATAAATACTAGAAACCCGGATATTTATGAATCGTTCAACTGTTAATAAACAATTTGATTTCGTAATATTTGTAAGTTTTTCAAATGTTCTGACTAATTATTAAAATTCGTATGTATTTAAGAAAATTCAGCAACATTTTAAATTTACAAAAATAATTGTTTGAAACCTTAAAAAGTGATGAGAAAATTTTAAAATGTCTAAAATTAGAAATTACTTTAAATTTTGTTAAATAGTCAAGTTTCTGAAAGATTTAGAAAAGTATTAATTAATTAATTATTAAAATTTCTAAAGTTTTTTATTTAAAAAAAATTTAAAATTTAAATTTAAAAAAATTGTAAATAGTCAAAAAAAAAAATAAAATTCGGGTGAAATGCAAATTTTCTAAGCATAAATTTACAAATGACATTCTTAAAAGTTTCCATAGATTTGACCATATTAAAAAATTTAATTAGCGCAATTTATTAAATTCCTGAATATTTAAAATCCCCTGAAAAATTACTACAAATTAAAAAATATATTTCTAAATAGTGTTAAATATGAAAAAGTCGTAAATGGTTAAAACAATGTTTTTCGAAAGACTCTAAAAATATATATTTTTAAACTTTTTCAAATATTGTAAATAATTATTAAAATTCTTCAAAATCGAATAATCGTTTAATGCATTTACAAATTCTTGAAATTCGGAATATTCATAAATTATTTATAAATATCAAAATTAATTATTAAATTAATAATTTTACAAAATTCTGAATATTTAAAATAGATACTAAAAATTTATAAATCGTTTGTATTGTGTTTAAATGTTTTAAGCAATTTAAAATTATTTTGACTAGTTATTAAAATTCTTGAAATTCGGAAAATTCATAAATGATTAAAAATTTGATGAACATTTTAAAGCTGAAATTTGTTTTACAATTTTCTATTGATTTAACTAACGATTCTCCAGTTAATGTTAACCAAATTATTTTTTCGAGTTAATTATTCACTATTTTTATTTTTTATTGTTTCGATAGAAAAAATTTATATCATGTATGTACAAAAAAAACCTAAAATTGAATTGAATTTCGGTTGTGAAATGAAAATCAATTTTAGCATTAAATAGTTTTTTTTTAAATTTTTAAATTTTAAAACGGCATTAGAAATATTAAAATTTGTTTACAAATTGAATGACTTAAGATCGTTAAATTTTTAAATTAGGTATAGGTTTTTAAAAAATTCGGACTAGATTATCAGACAAATCATTGGAATTCGAAAAATTCAAAAATCAATTATCATAAATTTAAATTTTTTTTTAAACTTTCAAAACTGTTTCAAAATAAATTATTAATTTTAAAGCTATGAGTTTTCGGAAAATTCCTTGAAATATTTAAAGCTGAAATGAATAACTATTTTTAAAGATTTCCTTATAATAAATTTAAGAAAATTCGGTAACTTTTAAAATATTTAAAAATAAATTTTCAAAACCTCAAAAATTTATTCAAAATTTTAAAATGTCTAAAAATAGTAATTAATTTAAATTTTGTGAAATGGCCAAGTTTCTGAAAGATTTATAAAAGTATTCAGATTAATTATTAAAGTTTTTATTTAAAAGAAATTTAAGTTGTACATAGTCAAAATAATTAAAATTCGGATGGAAGCGCAGTTCTCTAAGCTAAAATTCATGATGATTTTAAAGATGAAGACATTCTTAAAATGTTCTAAAGATTTGACCTATTAAAAAAAATAAATTAGCAAAATTTAGGTAATAAACGTTTTTAAGGCTGTATTTGATTATAAATCGGAATTAAATTCCTAGAAATTTCTTAAGCTGAAATTCTTAAATTTTTTTAAATTCTTAAAATTGATTAAATTCATGAATATTATAAATTTCTGTAAATTATCATTTTAGTCAACAATTGCTTATCCGATGACATCGAACGATATTATGGAGGCAAGTACTTCCTTTATTACTCTACATAGAGATTGCTTTATATTCTGCATGGAAACTGTGTGTTTCGCGGTTATACCTATTCCCAATAAGCAGAATACATCTTGTCTATTAGATTTTCTACATACATAATTCAAAGTTTACTCAAAATCATAAATTAATTATCTCAGTGCTTATTTCTTATTTTATTATTTTATTACTGAACAATACAAATATTACGTTTTTAAATTTAAACCGATAGGAAGGTAACACGAAATTTTAAAACTTATAAAATTCATGAAATTATTAAGTTTGGCAACATGGTACAGTAGAAATTGATGAATTTCCTTACATTAATAATCGAACTAAAGGAACGTATTTGCTTAACAAAGCATTATTAGCAACAATATTTCTAACAATTTCTTGATTTCTCACAGCGCTAATATATCGGTTTATTAAGGTTTAACTGTACTGATTTTCAACAATTATCAGTTTAAATGTATTTCTTATGTACATCCCCTCTGTAACTATTTAAAACTTCTGTCGATTTTGGTACTTAAATTTAATTTCGAATTGTTGTTAAAATTGCTCTGGAGAACTTTATAGTGACATTCTCACAGAACTTTAAAACACTTCGGCCATATGTAGTGCTCGTTCCATTCCATTTATGTATCCTAATTTTTTACTCAATGTCGATCGAAGATAGATTGGGTAAGCTGTTACAATTGATATGATTTTTTAAGTTTAAATTTAGTTTTTAATTCAAAATTTTGATGGTACGAGGGGACTTCAAAACGTTCGGTAAATCTATATGAAATAACGGTAATGACGGAAAATATTGAACATCGTGCTATGGTTAAATTCCTTGTAAAGGAAAATAATGCTTCTAAGAATATCAAAAGAAGAATGTAAAATGTTAACGGAGAATCTAGTCCGTCTTATAAAACAATAACGAAGTGGGTCCGTTTATTCAAACAATGTAGAGAGTACCCCCGCAGCAGAAGACCGACAGACGCTGTTACTCACGAAATCGTCAAAAGTTAGTGCAAGATGGGATCCACGAATGTTGCCAATGGGTCAAAAACATATCGATTGGAGACTTCTAAAGTAATTTTAAAAATGAATGAAGATGATCCGGTTAAATTAATAAATCAAATAGTCACCGGTGATGATACGTGGATTCATCACTATGATCCAGAGTCGAAACAGGAATCCATGCAATGAAGAGCGCAGGAAAGTCCACTTCCGAAAAAGTTTAAGGTTGGAAACATTTTAGGTTGCTGATGGAATTTTGATGGTTGTTACTTACCTCATAAGACCACATTAACAGGGGTTTATTAAAAGAGGCTTTTGAATAAATTGAATGGTGCTATCAGGGGAAAACGATGAGGTCAAATCAGTTCATAAGGCGAATGTTGCACAACAAGCAGGGATGGGCGAGGTAAATTACGCCATGTAATCTTCATTCTTCACGGATGTCAACACGTAAAATTTAACGTAGATTACTTGGCAGTGTTTTGTGTCAACGTCGACTGTTAAGACAACGTCAACAACCTGCGATATTTTAGCGTTTAACTCAAATGAACCAGTTCACAGTATCTGTAAAGAATTTTATATAAGGAGAAACTATATCATAAGAACTAGTTTACTAGTTGATTGAAGTTCTAAATTTCTAGATACATATGAATTATGGAAATATAATAATTTAAAACTTTTTCAACCTAATCTAATTTTGTGAGAGGATAAGTTAGGTTAAACTGAAAAATTTCATAGATTGTTATTCTTAAGAAATTTGGTCACAGTTGTTTAGAACTAGTTTACAGAATCCCACACCAAATAAAGGATTTCAATTTCAAATTAAACCATTAAAAGCTCAATTGAAACTTTTTCAAAAACAATCAAAACATTTTCCAATTAAAACGAAATGTTTATTTGACCAATTCAACCTTTTAAAATTTCAAATTAAACTTTAAAAACATTAATTAAAACTAAATATTTCAAATTTAAAATAAAATTTAAAATTCTTGGTCAAAAAGTTTCATGCAACATGCATACTCAGATTTGCCTATAAACTCGTACATATTTACGATTGCCTGTTATTGGCCATCGAATATTCATCTACAGTTGTTCGTGTATGTTAGTTTTGTATGACCGATAGAAAACCAATTTTACCGAAAAAATAGCACACTGGCTAAAGTTATGACGTTTGGATCGGGATGTACCGGTTTCGATTGATAATAGAAGCGGGATGCAAAGGAGGTTCTTCATTATTGATTTCGATCGGGATGAAGTTAAACATATCTATGGTCTTCTGTTGAGAGTGCCAAATCGATAGGCCGAACCATTGTTCATGTCAGGGCAGGCTGGCATGGAGCTATACAAGGTGCAGGTGATCAATTAAATCAAACCTGTGGCCGTGTGTTCTCGATTTGACTGGCAACGGTGAATGGTAAGACGCAAATAAGCAAACTAAGTAAGAGTCTGGTAGTGAAAGAAACAAAAAGCTTTTTGACCGGTCGCGCAAAAATGTTCTGTTGAACATAAATCATGTAAGGTATTTATGTACCTTTGGCAACATACTTATAGATTTTCGTTTCTGTAATAGACAGAGATAAACCAATTTCACTAGTTAACTGGTCTTGGCCAATCGATCTTCTGCCTTGGATAATATTAAAAACTATATAAAAAAACAACATTAAGATGATTAGTAAAAAAGCATTCTTTAATTTAGAAGACCTAGGACAGAGGTGTTTTACTACCTTGTATGCTAATACAAAATTGAAAATATGTATTGAAAATTGAATTAAACGATGGTGAACGAACTCTCGATGAAGGTTCGATATATCAATCCATAAAATTTGAATTATTGAGATTTATCAGAAACTTATGAGTGAAACCATTTTTGCAAGATTGGTGAAATTTTAAAAGAAGCAAGCTTATTTGGTAAAATTTATAGACATGCCTTGTAAAATCCTTTCGAAAAGTCCGTGTTAATACAGTCTAACTAGCCATTACCATCCCAGCGGTAAAGGCTATATCACAATATCTAGCTAAGCTAGAAAAAGTACAACACAATATTGTACACTATTTTAAAAATATTTTAGCAAGATTTCAATATTTCCTAAATCCCCACTCCTGCGATGATACGTTTTCTACCACAGTGCAGAATTGATTGTAGTGTAACATTTTTAACAACAGTTGTCAAAGGCAAATATTAAACTGGAGATGCTTTCTGCCGCAGATATCTGACATCTTTTCAAATTAATGCAATTGTCAGACTAGGATTAAACGTTTCCAAAGATCTTTCAGGTCCCGAACAACTGAAGATGAAAAAAAACGGATAGTATAAAATGGATAATAGTGTTTCAAAAAAAAGAGGATTTCCCAAAGTAAGGAAAACGTTCTTCATCCTGTTCAAGCGTTTTTGAACGAAAGTAATAAACCACATCTATTTGGAGCGGAAAATATCCCAGGCAAAGGCTGCTTCCAATATATTTTAAAACGGCACCCATATTTAACATTTCGTTCGACTGATCAAGTTTCAGCGGCCAGTTCCACAGTCGTGGCATCGGATATATACTCCTGGTTTGATGGAATTGAACGATTTTTGACAGATAATAATTATTGTGAAATATTGAATAATATGCACGAATATATTTAAGGGCGACGAAACCAATTTTCTTGTATGCCCGGAACGGAAATCCTTGCCCAAAGGTTAGGGAATGGGGGTTAGCGATAATGGATATCAAAGAGATATTTTATGAGTATATCTCAAGCCTTCTCGTTGGTGCAGTTGGGAACAATATTCCTTATTATTTATTTTGTCGATGGACAAATGAGTGGCACATTTGCGGAAACTATCAAAAATGTGTTTCGAGCGTGTGGAGTTTTTTTTTCTAATAAATTGGAAATTAATTTTACTGAATGCTTAGGAAGCTCATCCAAGAATTCTAATGTGAATGTTAATCCTGCTTACCAAATCAGTGCATTCGAAATACTTTGTTCCATTGTGGGTGAGAAAAGACTGGGCATTTTTAAGAAAATTGGGAACCGAGAAATCCAACTAAGCAATTTTAATGAAGATTTCCACGTTTTATATGATTTATATCAAAAACTAAAATATAAAACTAAACCAAACCAACGCTTTTCGGATCAATTCACGCAAACGGATATGGAGTGCCAAATTAAAAAAAAGTTCAAAATTTGACATTAATTCAATTAATGGAATTTTTATCATTAATAATCATGGAAGTACACTAAATCATAATGAAATAATTAATATTTTAGATGTTATTCCGATTATTTCATTTCAGGTGTCGCTTCAATACGAACAATGTGTTCCCAGGTGGTCGTGCCTTAACATATCCAACGCGGACTCACAGTTCCTTAAAATATTACTACTATATCTACTATGTCCCTGCCAATGAGGAGGCGCATATTCGTCTACTAATTCTAGCTGTTAAAAATTATTCTTAAGATAAAAATCTTGTGTACTGATACCTACCGCTCAAAACAGTAACACAAAATTTCTTGAAAGAGTTGAGGTTGTTTGGCAGCATTAAAGTAAGTTTACTTGCTGGCCACTGAACTCTTGAGACTATAATAAGTTGAACTTCTTGAGCTAGATCACAGTCATAGAAGAATTCCACATTCTCTTTGTCCACGACTCCAGTTCTCTTTAACAACTCATTCAACATAGCGAAAACCTTCTTAATATTGTCCGCGACTCTTTTGATATATTAAGTTACTCCAAGTCAATCATCGAAGTCAACTTCCAGCCATTTAACAGTGAAGATAACATTTAGGAAAACTCCAAGATTGTACTTTTGGTCCGACTCTTTGATCATATTGATGAATTTGATCATTGGGTCCTGTGTGGACCTATTTTCTCTAAAGCCAAACTGTTTGTCAGTATAGGTGCCACTTTTTGAAATATGCCCATTAACCTGACGGCAATTAATTTTTCAAATAATTTACCTAGAACAGGCAACAGCATAATAGGTTCATAGATTTGACATCAATCTCCAGGTTTCCTAATGATAGCTAATTTACCATTTTTCTAAGCTTTGGGAAATACTCCCTTGCTAAGGCAAGTGTAGCGTAGTTGGTACAGAATTACGATCGGCGCGAATTTCTCTTTGCCTCTCAGAGTTGGGTTGCCCCCAACAAATTGTTCTTTGCCCACCACTGCTCATCAGGGTACTAAGTACCTCATTCGTTATCAATTTACGTGTGCTGAACTTGTAGACAAAGCCCCACAGGTCAGCATCACTATGCTCCGTGAAGAACTCTCTTAAGCTCATTTGGATTTTGTCTCTAATACTTTTAAAATACGCTTTGCGGTGTACCACATAGTTATTTACTCGAGTTTCGGGATTTTTGTCTGTTTGTTATAACTATTATTTATTATTTGTTCAATTTGATCGATATCGCTATCGATCGCGATACCTTCAGGTCTTTAGCCAGGCTTTGCCAGATGTTACTTAGTTGGCTGTATAAACACTTCCTCAATTGGCATGCCTTAAGGCATACCGAGGAAATTTCTTTAGTGCTTGGGAATCATTTTGTTTGTTCTCCGAACCCAAGATCGAGACAATAGCTCTGTGGTCACGTGAGCTTGCAGGTGACGTGCTTGATGGTTGCAGGCGACGATGGCCCCACGGTGTAGAGGACGAATTGCCCTCTATCCAGCTTAATTAGAAAAAGTACAACACACTATGCATGTTACAATCATTTTTTAAAATATTTAAGTTTTCAATATTTTATTTTAAATGCGATTTCCCAAAAATACTGTTTTTGAAGTTAACTAGTTTTAAAAAAATAATCTGAGTTTGAAAAATCCTAATATACTCGTACATGGCAGTTCAAGCCATCTAGTTTAACATGAGGGCACCCCACCCATCTCGTTTTATATGATACCCAAAGTTTCGATCTTTCCTAAGAAAATCATTGAATCTTGGATCAAATAACTCTGCAGAATTAAAAGATTGAATAGTTTTGTGTTCAGTTTGGCACACGGCACAAAACCATATATTTCTTTTAACCGCAAGATAAAATCATGCAAAAATTGTTTCGAGAAAATTAATGCGTAAACCATTTCCGAATTTCATTTCCTTTCTTCTTTTTCTTTTTCGTGCCATTTTCCAACATTTATAATGAACTGTCGTTGTTGTTGGTACAGCCGCACACAACTGATTGATTGTTTTGTTATTTTTTTTTTTTTTTGATATATTTTTTTAACTAATCCATATATACATAAATAGTCAACACATGTAATAAAACTATTATTTTATTTACATAATACATTGATTCGTCAGCACCACGATACACATAGGTACATATGTGTGTATACGAGTATGAATATGTAAAAAAATATTTTTATAGATGGATTAAAACTTATTGTCATTTCATATTAAATTCTTTAAATTTAAAATTTGCAACATCCTCATTTAAATATCGCTCTCGGACAAAAACACAACAACAGAATCGAATTTTGTATCATAATTTGTATATTGTGCGGTCGGAGCCAGCTAATATACGCGGTTGGTTGTGTTTATGTTTTAAGTGTGTGCGCGCCGGTCGGATAAATTGTACCTGTCATTAAAATCAATCGGGATTTTATGAAAAGATAAGTGTTTTCGTGTCTACAGTAGGTCGTAAATTGTCTTGACCTAATTTTAATTTTTAAATTGTGATATATAGAGATTTAATATGTATATACGCGTATACAGTGTAGCATACAGTCATAATTCATAAATTACCAAACAATTTATACATACTTGCCCTCAATTCAATTTTAATACAACAACAATAATATTGTTCATAATTCATTTGCAATTGCAATTGATGTAATTGATAAAATATACGCAGCTAAGATGACATATATATAAATTCTTCATTCACATCCTATCATCATCACGATGTTCGCGATCTCAAATTTGATGAAAAGAAAATGTGATTTGGCGTACAATAAAGTCTAGGTGGTGCGACTCGCACTAACTATACTTTAGATAATATATGAATTTACATTATGATGAGTCTATATAGGATTTGATCAATTGCAATCATGTTCATAATGGAACTAATCAAAAACTTTAACAAACCAATTTAATATTTTTTTTTGTAATATTCATTCATGGTTTTTGTGTCGCTGTTATATTTTTATGAATGGATGCATGCGACATTTGATGCGCTTAATATATTATGTTTTATGCGTAATATTTTCATAGGCTGTATAAATTTTATGCTACAAGTTTGTATGTACATAATAAAACGATTAATTGTTATGACTGATGATGAGACTTTAATTACGATGACTCAGTTTATCATTGAATTAAAAAAACCGTGGAATGTTATTTTTATTTTTATTATAATGGTTGGAACCGTTTCGCACTCAATACCACAATGGGCCCATGGTGCAAACCTTGCGGATCTATCCTAACTCGCTTAAGTTTGAACCAAGAGATGCATAATAACTGATCTACGTTCAAAGATCCGTACGAGAACACTTATGGGTTCTGGTTTCGACAAGGGCCAGACAGCTGCAAAGGTAAAATAGACAGTTGTCCACTTCCTTCAGACAGTGAGCTCCCATGCCTTGAAGATGAACCTTGAAACGTCCATGGCCCGTAATAAGTGCAACTAGAATTCTGAGTTGGCTCTTTTTTAAGGATAACACATATTTTGTGACCCTCACGTTGGGTTCAATGATTTTCAAAAACCGTTTTGCCTTTCGACAGCTAGGAGTAGAATGCCACTTCAGTCCCAGTTCAAGTGAAGCAAACTTCTTAATAACATCTTTACCACCGTTGAAGGATACAGGAATTGCTGGCTCAGGACCACAAAATTTACTGCGCGATTTAGCTTTCGCTAAAAAATCAGCAACCTCATTTCCCTCAACGCTACAATTAGCAGGCACCCACATAATCCTTACTCTCTTAGTAGAGCAAAGGCAATTAATGTAGAGCCCATACTTTGGACAAAGCAAACCAAACCCTGCACTGGATTCTGAACGAGACACATCCTCAAAAAAAACTATCGACTCGGACAACTGTCTATAGCAATCCTGAGAGAGCCGCCGTTCTCTTTAAGGGAAAACGACGTAGAATGAAATTCGGGCAATAGCCTGTCATTCACCATATCAACCTCCGGAATATGTGACTTCTATGATCAGTCTATGCCACCCGTACAAGTCCCGAAAGCATTCCATGCCACAATGCACTCAGTCGAAACGCAGCAGAGCACGCCGCATACCAAGAATGCAAGACTGCAATTCGGGCAAGCATATAATAGACTTCATAGCAAGAAGGGGACTACACGACTAAGCTCCGGTGGTAGCCCCATCCAGCCTTTCTACATAAAATGTCAGTTTAGCAACTGGCCACCATATTTTGGGGGTCACACCCTAGGAATTGCCAAAAGATAGCAATGGCCTTTTGCAGGTTATAAAGGAAAAATTTCCTAGGTATTTTACGTGCACTGCCCTTGTAATGGCTCTACCAAATAGAGAACCGATATATAACCGATAGCACTATCTCTTCGTCTGGAAAACACAACCAGATCAGCTTTCGAGAGATTGACGTGCAACCCCTGTTCAAGACATCAAACTTCCACTATATTAAGGAATCTGATCAGTTCTGAATCAGATCAGATAAGACGTTGAGGTATTTCCCAGAAACTATCTTTACGGAAAAGACGCAGAGTATCCTCATTAAAAGTAATGGCTGCGTTCATTTCCCGAACGCAGAATTTTTTAACAGCTGCATCGGCTACTGTTTCCGCTTATGTTCACGGTTTATTGGAATGCCTTAAAAATTATTTTGTTGAATTAATTAGCTGGTTGAAAATACCAAGTGTGTTGAAGTTTTGAGACCAAATTGAGCAATAAGGATATTCCTTCAGTCCTACAATGTGCTCCGGAACCTATACATAACACTATCTTTATTGAAAAAAAGAACTTTCACAGCTCCATGAAATAGAGGCGCAAAACAAAAACATTAATTTTGTAGTGATGGCAAGATTAGTTAAATGCTCTTCTAGATATTTCCAAAACTCTCGAAATTTTTACCATCGTAGCACCAAAGTGTTTGATATACTCTGACTTATCATAATCGTCATTTCACCAATATACGATTATTGACACTGTTGAACTCTTCATCCATTAAGGCATAGAGTTCAAAGAGTTTTAACCTATCACTGGCGCAAAATCAAGACGATGAAGAGTGGACGTCCAGATGGGATCCCACCAGAGACTGTTATAACTGCTTCAAAAACCCATCCAAATAGGGTGTTGGATGTGATGACTCTCACTTAAGAATGGAAAATTCCTCGGCAACTGGAGTTATTTTTCGATTGGTCTTACAAGGGAGAGAAACCAGTAGGCATATGGCAAGATCGTATATAGACCACTCTGCCTGCTGCACAATTTCGGAAAACTACTAACTACAGACTGGTGTGAGAAAGTGAAAGAGCAGGTCGACTTGCCGTTAATAAGTTTGGAGTTCGAACATTTATTAACGCTTCCTGGATGCGTGCCCATAACTTAGAAAAATACTTCAATACTTCTATTTTTTGACAATGTAGAAGAGGTTTTGGGAAATAAAATAATAAATCACTGATCCTTCCGCTTTTATCGTACGCTTCTATTATATGGTGGCCAGTAGTCTAAGGTGCATTGGGGCATGGAATGTTTTTGGTTCTATCGTGCGAAATGGACAAATTTTTAAAAATCATTCCTCATGTTTACCAGAAATCGTAATGGTTAATGGCAGACTACTACCCGAATTCCATTTCTCAAATCTTTTCTCCTTCGAGAGATTTGTGGACTTCGCAGGATTTTCTTAACAAATTAGATGAATCCATAGTCTTTTTTTCTGATGGCTCTCGTTCTAACCTCAGTGCAGGTTTTGAACTCTACAAAATTGACTTTAGTTGGTACTGAACCAGCGGTTCCTGTATCTGTCAACTATACGGGAAGAAAGTTATAAAAGACTACGCTTTGAAAGACTTAAGGTCTTAGTGGCTTGATTCTTTTAGTTGTCGTAAAGCGAAGTAATTCATTCAGGAGCCCAATTTGAGGTCAACGAAGTATGCTTTATCTTTAAAAAAGAACCCGTTGGTAGAATATTGGTAGCGGTTCTTACGGGACACATAAGTTTTAAAGATCATCTACATCGTATGTGTTTAACTCATGATTTGCGTGGACTGCCTTGAGGAAGATGATGACGGCCTTCATTTCGTGAGTTTATCCGAATTCAGGTATTCAACTTGGGGTCTTTAAATTTAGTTCAGTTGTCCTCTCTGCCGTGGTCTTAACTTGTTCAGTTTGAGAAGGCAGCAGTGCGCGTTTGCGAATTGAGGTAGAATCCTGGGTTTGCACCATAGGCCTTTGTGGCATTGAGTGCGGAATCCTTGTGGGTTCCAGCCAATTTTAATAATAACTTCAATGCTACCTCAGTGAGCGGGAAATTGTTATGGAAATTTATTACCTAAGTTACATAGTGGGAGAAAAATGGCCTAAAGCCAGATCAAACTAAAGCCATTATTATGTTTCTTAGGCATGACTGGATGGTATAGGAGGATTATCATCAACTATTCCCATATTACAGCTCCGGTAACCAACTGCCTAAAGAAAAGAAAATTTCTGTGGACCTCCGAGGCACATGAAGCATTTGAAATCTTCATAAAAACCTGTTAACATCATCCGGTTTTAGTTAATCTTATAACAAGCCATTTTATATTCGTTGTGAGGCGAGTTCTGAAGGGTCAGCGCGGTTTTATTTTAAAAGGATGAGGACGAAAATGAACGACCGATCTCGTTCATGTCACAAAAATTAAACAAAGCTCAACGCAATTATCCTATCACTGAACTAGAATGTTTGGCTGCAATTCTTGCAGTTAAGAAATTTAACACGTATATTATGTATAGAAGGACATGATTTTACAATCATCACAGACCATGCTAGTCTCAAGTGGCTCATGATCCAACGAGATCTTAATGGGAATCTTGCGAGATGGAGTTTAAAACTCCAGGGTTTTAGGTTTCAAATAGAGCACCAAAAAGGCAAGGAAAATGTTGTACCAGATGCCCTATCACGAGTGTACTGTGATTCGTTTGAGGAGTTTGACGACGGTACTAAATTATTCAACTTTAGTAAATTTGAATCCTGTAATTTTGAAGACCCAGAGAATGTCCAGCTCAGGAATAATATCATAAATTATCCAAACAACTATCCAGCGTTCATGGTTGCAATATATTTTTATTAGATTAGAACCCAAAATAGCAAGTATTTTGTCCAATCTCTTTATTTGGATGGTGCGGATTCCGAGTTCATTTCGCCATGCGTTAATCCAGAAACACCATGATGACCCATTATCTTCACATGGAGGCGTTGCAAAGACGTTAGAAAAGTTAAGGAGATATTATTATTGGCCCTCCATGGTAAAGCAAGTGCAGGAATATGTTTCGAAATGCGAGATCTGAAAACAACCAAGCCCTGTTACTGACAGTTGCGATTTATATGATGTGAGTAGACCTTGGCAGCGTGTATACCTGGATTTATTAGGCCCATTTCCAAGATCTATCACTTGTAAAACAATTGGGTTAATTATCGTTGACCACCTAACAAAATTTGTGTTGTTAAAAGCTTTATCCAAGGGCACTGCACAACACATAACCAATTTTTAAAAGAGGAAATTTTTAGTGTACGAGTATATGGAGTACCCGAAATAATGCATTTAAACATGGAAGTCAATTATAAAGATCAGAATACAAGTCGCTGCTAAACGAATTTGGAGTACGCATGACTCAAAGACGGCAAAATACTCACCGCAATATAATGCATCCGCGAATAAATCGATCTGTCATTTATGCCATTAGAATATTTATTTCTCAAAAGCATACAACATGAGATCGTCATTTATCAGAAATTGCCACTGTTCTTATAGAAATGAAATTTATGAGTCTGTTAAAAATTCTCCGCATTTTTAGTATTTGGCTATAACAAAAAATAAATCACGCGCAAGACTATACCAACTGCTGCGAAGACTACCTAATGATTAACCTGCCCTGTTACGCTTGGCGGTATAATGAGTTTAATACGTTTTTTTATTCCACTGTATAACGCCGAATTTCAGATTACCATAAGCTAAATAAAAAAATAAAAATTAAAAAAAATATAAAATAAAAAGTGGGGGCACAGTCAATCAAATGGAAGTCGCGAGCGATGAACCCCAAGGCATGTCTCTGGGCCCATGTTCTGGAACATTCTATACAATGGCGTAATCCGAATTCTGTTAACATGATGGCGCTAATAAGGTAGATTACGCTGATGCTCTGACACTGGTCGTTTCTGTGTAAGACACGAACAACAGCTAGTGGCGTGAGTAGAAGCCTCAGTGGTGGTAATGTTCAAACCACCGGTTTGGATTTATAACCATCGTATGCAATTGGCCTCGGACAAATGTTTTTAATGTTTTAATGGCAGATATTAGAGCCTTCGACACGATGAATTTTAATGTCGAATTAATCAGAATAACACCTACGACATGAATTAAGTATCTTGCTGTATGGCTTGATTATCGAGGCTGCTTTCATTATAGACAACAGTAATAAAGGCGACAAAAAATGAACTCTAAACAATTGGAGCAGGTGCAACATACATCGCACTTCGTGTGTGCATTGCATATAGAATGGTCTCGGAAGAGCAAAACAAAGGACGACGGTACTGGGTGCGACCGCAAAGAAGGAGGCCAAACAAGAACTAATGTAGCTGTGGCAGCATGATGAGGACCCTATTTGGTTTCAACAGCTATTTCTTTAGAATGCACATCAAGGAGACACCAAACTGTGAAAATTGTAATAAAAAGGAAACACTATAGAATCATACCAAATTAGACTTACACGGTGCGACAAGCATGCGTTGATAATCTCGGGCAGCATACATCAAAAAACATCATCTCAAATAAGGAATAATATTAATAAAACGATCAAGGGAATACTAGTGCACAAGATGAGAGATGTGCAACAGATGTGTTACTCAAACTGATCAGATCAACCATATACAATATGGACATTCAGCGGCTAAAGTAATGCAAATATTGCGATTCCAGTTGGTGTGAATAGAGGAGAGTAAGATTTTAGTCGGTAAGAGTCCGGCACAGAAATCATGAAGGCTTTCTAGATTCAAATCATACAACAGTGATTTGTTCAATGCCAAAATAGAAACAGTTTTTAGTAATTGATGAAATTCAAGTTTTAATAAAATTGTCGACAATGCTTTCAATCTGAGTATCAACAGTATAATTCTATATACTCTTACTCCAAAATTGAGGAACAGTATCGAACGCAATGAACGCTTGGTACAGTTGAAGCAAATGGTCGCGGATAAAAAGTGATGCTGAAACTCAGAAAGAATAATCTCTATACTACTCGCCATTCTAAAACGGATAAAAGAATAACACGACCATAAGGCAGATGGCAGAAAGCGGTTGCGGTTAGGATAACATATTAAGATTTTTTAATTGAAAAGGAAACCAGATAGAATAATTTCAACGGAATTTATGAGAAGATCCAATCTAATTTTTTTTGACAAGAACTCTATAAGGTGAAGTTTGATGGGGAACATAATTCTTGATATAGAATGAGCAAAACAAATCAGACCCGTTTCATGGGGTTCTACGACTAGGCGGTTCTATCATAATCGGTCATGCAATGGCCTAATTCCGCCCCTATTGGCCATATTCCACAACTTTGGCAAAAATCAACTTATAATCCCATTTACATCCTCAAAACCGAGTTTCATCGTAATCGGTCAAGAAATGGCTATAAATTTTCAGTGAATTATTGTTTTCAGTGAATTGTAGAGATTTATAGATTTTTTCGTTTTCAACTTATCTTCGACGATTTTTGTCTTGGGAACAAAGTAAACTAAATGTTGCCCGCAGATGACAGTTTGACAATTATTTTGAATGTGTACAGGTATTAAAGTTCCGTCAATACAATTTTAATTATTAATTGTCGACGAGTTTTCAATTATTCTTCTTCAAATCGTCATTTGAATTTGAACGAATCTGAATTCAATTGAATTTGAATATGTTTAAAATATAATGCTATTAAATAATTAAACTGAATTAACTCTTGGGCTTAAAAAGTTACAAGAAATCATTTATAAGGACTAAATATTAGACTATATTGCACTGTAAATTTTTCACATTCATTTTTTAGATGCACTTTTCGGATTTGAATTCCATTTACATGGAATTATTAAATATGAAATGCAAATAATTTAGGCTTTGGGAATTTAACCCTTTGTCCGACAATTAATAATTTTTTTAAATTATAATTCATAACTTATAAAAAATCGAATTTAATGTAAAATTAAAATTTCGATACCAAATTTTAGTCGGCCTTACCAAGCACTCACATAGTAAAACACACGGAAATTTGTCTATCACTAATGCAAGACAATTTTCCGTGTATTTTAATATGGGAGTGGTTGGAAAAGTCGACTAAAATTTGACAACGATAAATGTTTAATATTTTTGGCTACACTATTTCTTGATTTGAATCGAAAGCAAATAAAACTTGAATTGGAAACTAATGCTTAACAGCATCCAAAACTATTTGCTCTTAAAATGTTTGATTTATACACGCGAATTTGTATTCTTCTATTCTCTTCCAATTTTTGTGATTGGTTCCGTGATGCGGTTAGAACATAAGAAATTAATTTTCTCCAACATAATATGTACCATCATTAAAATTTAACGACCTTCGACTTTGATTTCGATTAGAACTGAAAAAAAAATAATTGCCGACTATCACTCTCATCAAATCGTTATTGTTTAATTTTCAAATAATAAAAATTATTCAATCATTAATTAATTAAATAATTTTTTTTAATCACAATTAAACTTTAGAAAAGAACTATCAATCTTACATAGATTATGTATATTCTAATGTGAGTGTCTCTAACGCTCATCATATATACATATACATAAGCCACAATTATTTTGTCTTGTGTTTGCCCTTTTTTGTATATACAACACAAAATTAATTTATTCAATTAAGAGAAAAAAAATGGTTTTCAAAGAAATTCATGATGCGTCCTATAACCTTGCGCATATAACATACTCATAGCATAATTTAAACATTAGAAATTGTACTGTCAATTAATCGTATGCATGCGCGCGGTTTAAATTTTTTTTTCGTAACAACGATTTGATTGATTGAATTACTTGTGGACTTTTTGTTATTTACTTTAGACCAGCAAGGTCAAAAGTCAGTTGAGATAATTTGGCTCGGGCTTGCATAAAATATACAAAATTGTCGTAACGGAAATTCCAATATAAAATTGGGCTTCTGAGAAATGATTTTGCTCAATTGAACTGATTGAGATTACAGCATTTTTGGTTATCTAGAAAATTTGTGACGCATGAATCTAATTAAAAGTTTTAGTTAATTGTTATAAAAAACTGTTGGATATAGACGCGTACGTCTAATCAAATATATTCTGTATATCCATGTCCGTCTACCATAATAATAATAAAACAACTGTTTAATCAACGCTTTGTAAAGCATCAGCTTCACGGCACTTAATATAGATGTTTAGATTTTAGCAGTGGCTGCAAAGTAGCTGCCAGTTGCCAGCCGCACTTTAATATCCTCACCCACACTGTCATCGTCAGTGATAAGAGAGCCCAAATATTTGAACCTCCTCACTCCCTCAAACGTATAGTTGCCACTTAGTGTCCGTCTAACATAATCCTGTAATAAAAGTATGCAATTTTGCATCCGCCATCTTGAATCTCTAAAAACTGATTCCTATTTGATTATTTAAAAGTGATATCAGGTCCTTACAGTCAAGGTCCTTATAACTGTCGGATTACTATACCTGGTAAAAAAAACTTCGGCACTTTAAAATAGTTAAAATCTCGGTTCAAATTTAATAAAAGCCCAGTAGCTGAAAATTCTTGCCAATTCTCAAGTCCCTCGCAATCCATGGGAATTATTAATTTAATAAAAATTTGATATTCCGATTTTTGGAATTATTTCGGAATAATCGGGTTGGGCAGGATCGAGCTTATCGGTCAGCAACCAAATAAGTAGGCAGCGATCATCATTTAGTCGCTGCAAAGCTACGATGGAAGTTTTGATAATTATCAGTCTGACTGCGTGACCTCTGTCTGGGAGGCAGAAAACTTCGGTTGTCGTCTTGCAGTCGAGCAACAAAATATAGACTATAGTGAAGTGCAACAAGTGCGCTCTTGCCAGGAGGGTAGCTAAGCGGATTTGTATACGGAAGGAACAATAATGGTGGAAGCCCAAGGTTCTGACAATTTCTTTCAAGGAATTACTGGATTGCATCATATTTTCAGGGCTGTATCAACCGCCATTCGGGACCGATATGGAAACCTATGTGTCAACATCGACACACGGAGTGGACACTTTACCGACTTGCTTGGTGTTCATCCTGCATCACAGACTATTGTTGAGCCACCTCACGTACCGCTGGGAGATTTGCTCTGAGGATCCATCCCATGAGGAATTCACTAAGGCCATGCAGAGTTTATTTAGAGGGGATACTTTGTGGAAAATTGTCTTTTCAACCTTATTCGATTAGTATGGCTAACCGAAATGTTGCCTAAATTGATAGGAAATTATCTCAGAGTTGAAAATTATTTAAATTTAAGTATCTGAGAATTAAAACAAAATTAATTTTTTTTAATTTTCTGATATATTTTCTTAAACATTTAGTGAATGAAATCAAGTATTTACTTATCAGAAGGTGATTAAACTAAAGTAATAACTTGGTGAAGTAGTCGAATGCTTATCTCTAAGAATACACTGATCTCTTTCCAGTAAATTCTTTAAAATCTGTGAATAAAAACTTATACTTCTTTCGGAAATATTTCTAGATTTACAAGGTTTCATACACGTCGACTTGAGTGTTCGTATCGATATATTTTCATTTGAAAATCAAAAATTTATTGTAAGCGTTACGAAATAGATTCAACCAAAAGCTTTATCAACTTGAATTGAAAGATGAGATTGTTGAAATTTCAGTATTTTTTGGAGGATCTTTTCTAATTTACGGCTTTAATTATTCTTTAAAATTCTATAAATAATATAACTAGTTTATCAATGCTCGCCAATGAGCCAATGTGCTCATCAATAATACATGTTGGGACGCATGACTGTTTTTGAGATTTAGATAAAAGTAGGTAAGTTCTTATAAGCATTAAATTTTGCAGTAAACACTAATATTCTATTATTAAAAATAAATAAAATTAGGCAAAAAAAATTTCGATACAAATTTGAGTCAACCTTACCAAGCACTCACATAGTAAAACACACGAAAAATCATCTAGTACTGATTCAAGACAAATTTTCGCGATTTTACTATGTGGGTGCGTGGAAAAGTGGACTAAAATTTGGTATTTAGAAATTTTTTTATTTTTATTTTTTGTTAATTATTGAATGCATTTTTGTGTATCGTTTTGGCTGATGTATTTCTACTACTCAGGCATTAGTATACAGTCATAGTAAATCAGCTTTCCATTTTTATGGATAATTTTAACAGCATAGTTGTTTTGATTTATTTTTGAAAGTTAATTTCTCTGGTTCCATACACGTCGACTTGAGTGTTCGTATCGAAATATTTTCATTTGAAAATCAAAAATTTATTGTGAGCGTTACGAAATAGATTCAACCAAAAGCTTTGTCAACTTCAATTGAAAGATGAGATTTTTGAAATTTCAGTATTTTTTGGAGGATTTTTTCTAATTTAAAGCTTTAATTATTCTTTAAAATTCTATAATTAATAATAAATTATTATTAATAATTAATAAAATTAGGCAAAAAAAATTTCGATACCAAATTTGAATCAACCTTGCCAAGCACTCACGTAGTAAAACACACGAAAAATCATCTAGCACTGATTCAAGACAAATTTTCGCGATTTTACTATGTGGGTGCGTGGAAAAGTGGACTAAAATTTGGAATTTAGAAATTTTTTTATTTTTATTTTTTTGTATATTATTAATTGCATTTTTGTGTATCGTTTTGGCTGATGTATTTCTACTCTCAGGCATTAGTATACAGTCATAGTAAATCAGCTTTCCATTTTTATATAACTATGCTGATAAAATGGATAATTTTAACAGCATAGTTTTTTTGATTTATTTTTGAAAGTTAATTTCTCTGGTAAATGACATTGTGTTTAAAATATTTAAGAAATGTCCACTAAAACTTTTTTAGGCGTTCCGTTAGTGCGGGCTCGCAAAAAATTCACTTTACCTGTTATCAATTGAAGTGTCAATTGAATTCAAAGATCTGACGTTCAAAAATAAGAAACGTTTTCAATATTGGCGAAAACTAAATTTTATAACTCAAAATTATGAATTTGCACAGACTGTAAAATTTAATAATGTTGAAGGAATCTAAAAAACATTGAATATTTAAGAAATAGAACTTTAAAGTTTTGGTATATACCTTACGTAAATATGTCCCATAAATAATATGCTTTTTTTATTATATCAAACACATAACATTGAACATTACATCTAAATAGCATTAAGATTAAGGAATTTATTCTAAAAATATATTTAAAAAAACCAAATATGTGGTCCACATGTCATGATTAGAGAGCTAGATAAATAACTTTTTTGTCTATACACATAACATACATAGTCATACATGTAGTAAGAGATCATTTGATCATTATTATGTAATTTGTGCCGTTGTTTATAAAATATAAATTATGTTTTATGATTAACATCCATTATCTATAGAATTATGGGAATAAAATTAGAAAAATATTTTTACATTTCTGTTTGACTAACAAGTGGAAAATTATTTTGGTTTTTAGTGCGATTTTATTTATTTAAAATTTGCAAAGTGGTTTTTTCTCGCATGATGTGTATTTTAAAAAAATTAAAAAATATGCCACATGTTTGATTCCAGATCTATGTATGTTAAATCACAAAATTTAAATTATGTATTAGGAAATGATTAAAATTCTTTAAGATGATAGTATTACACACAAATGAACCGACGAATTGTTTAATATTATGTCGAAAGTCAATTGAACGTATAAATAATAGCATCATTATTTTCAAAAAATACCTGTTCGTATAACGATCATATTATTTGCTTACGCGATCGAATATGATGATATAATAATTCAGCATTCTCAAAATCTTTGGTACATAGGTATCAAGACCAAATTTATGAAATTGGCGATCATTATACTGTATTTCTTATGATGATCGAACAGAAAGAAACGTTTATATGATCGAAATATTTTGGACCTTATCGAAGTAATGATAATAGTTTAGATTCTTGTACTGATCGTGGGATATATAATTGAGTGATCGTTTCGTAGCTCTGCATACTGAATGATAGGTCACCACTTAGATTATTTGGCCAAATGAATGAAATAGGCGTCCATAATACAAAATCGCATGATATTAAAAAATTGATCTCTGTTACGATCATTAATATTGGCGATCACTAAAAATCATTCTTAGTTAAATTATTGAAATCGGCGATCGTTATAAGTTCGTATATCGAGAACTAAACATCACGTATCTCGAGCTGCTGAAAAGCAAATAACAGTTCTGTTATTTGTTCATTCAATCTGTCAATCTGAGATGTTAATAGAAGAAATTTACAATTTTAAGTTAGGGGTTCACACTTCTTCAAATAGTCACACTTCTTCAAATATTAATTCAATTTCAAATCAAACTAGCAATTTTTTTTTAAAATTTATATTAAAGATTTCAAGTTTTCGATTGTTTTTTTTTTGCAATCCAATATTTTCGATAATTGGAAATTTCATATTTACTATTTTCATCCAAATTCCAAATTTTACTTTTAACTATTGTTGAAATTGTAGATGCTCTAATTATGTAATTTCAAATTAGCCTGAATATAAATCAAATGTATTTAAAAAAAAATGTTCGGATTTGATGGAGATTGATTGAATTCTGTAAAATTGTTTCTAAACTAGTTTGAAAAATAAATCAAATTTATTGAAAATTTTCTTTTGGCCTTGCTGGTATAAAATAAATTTGAAAACAAATTTCAGTCAAATTTGCAATTGATTTTCACCGTGTTCACATTAAACTCAAATTTCAGTTCACATTAAACTCAAATTTGAATCAAACTTATAAAATATTTATTTCAATTAAGACTTAGAAATTTTGTTGAAATTCAATAATAATTTTTCAAAATGACAAATTTCAATTCAACTTTATTTCAAATTAATTATAAACCGCAAAGCAAAGTTTCCATCAGATTTTGATAAAACTGATTTCAAAGACCTAAAATTGTATTCAAATTATATGTATATTCAAACTAAGTTATAAGTTTAATTTGTTCAATAATTTCTTGCGGCCCAGGTGACAACTGATTTTTAAAACATATGGTGATGTGATTCAGTCAAATCCGAATAAAGAAATTGCAATTGGTTCACATTTCACTCAAATATCAATTCAATTTTGAATCAAACTAGTAATTTGACCTTGATTTCAAGTTTTTGACCATTTTGTTACAATCCACATATTTGCGATTATTGCAAAGTTAACTTTTCTTTAAAGTTCTTAAATATTTGTGTGCTTATAGATCGACTGATAATTTTGTAACTCAGCATATTCAAATTTGAAATATTGAAAAATCGTTCGGTATGATCGTTAATTCGATGTTCACCAATAGTATTATTTGGCTAAATGAACGAAATCGGCGATCACAATCAAAAATCGCACGAAACAAATTGATCACAATATGATCATTATAATATTGGCGATCACTAAAAATCTTTCTTACTTAGGTAAATTTATGAAATTGGCGATCGATATAAAGTGTACCACTAAATAACTTAAAAATATCTTACAGAACCGATCTAATTGATCGCGATTATACTCAGCATAGGTACTCAAACTTGAAATATTGAAAAACGTTGGCTATGCTTGTTAATTCGAAGGTCACCAATTATATTATTTGGTCAAATGAATGAAATAGGTGATCACAATACAAAATTGCTCGATATCAACAAATCACTTTTATGATAATTAATAATGGTGATCACTAAAACTCATTTTTAGTAAAATTATAACAATTGGCGATCGTTATATTATTTTTGCTATGATGATCAAAGTGTATCGCTAAATAACTCTTAAAAATATCATACCAAATAGTTTTGCGCCGATCTAATTGATCGCGAATATAAGTTCATAAAACGGTTCTCTATTTATACATAATGACAATCTTCGGTATTCTGTAATTGAAACGAATATTGAAATGATTGAAAATTATTTCAGCTCAACGAAACAATGCTAATCATTTAGTTTGAATTTTATAATGATCTATACATATTTGTGTGCTTATAGATCGAATGATCATTTCGTAACTCGACATACTCAAATTTGAAATATTCATTAATCGTTGGCTATGATCGTTAATTTGATGGTCACCAACTATATTATTTAGACAAATGAATGGAATAGACGATCACAATACAAAATCGCACGATCAATAAAGTGGTCGATATTATGATCATTAATATTGGCGATCACTAAAAATCTTACTTAGCTAAATTATAGAAATTGGCGATTGTTATATTATTTTTGTTATGATGATCGAAGGGTTTCACTAAATAACTCTTAAAAATATCACACGAAATATTTTTACGCTGATCTAATTGATCGCGAGTATAAGTTCAAAAAAAGCTCCATTTATATATAATGACAATACTTAATATTTTGTAATTGAAATGTAAAACTCGTTCAGCTCACAATGTTAATAATTTAGTTGGAATTTTATAAAGATCGATACATACTTGTGTGATACAATGGACACCAATAATATTATTCGGCCAAATGAATGAAATAGGCGATCACAACACAAAATCGAACGATATCAACAAATTGATCGCTAATATGATCATTAATATTGGCGATCATTATATTATTTTTGTTATGATGATCAAAGTGTATCGTTAAATAACTTTTAAAAATACCCTACCTCCCTGCTAAAAGGCATCCCCATTTATAAATAATAGCAATATTCGGTATTTTGTGATTGAAATATATATTTAAATAATCAAAAACTCGTCCAGGTCACATCCTAATAATTTAGTTTAGTGCTGATAGATCGAGTGATCATTTCGTAAGTCAGCATACCCAAATTTGAAATATTGAAAAATCGTTGGTTATGATCGTTAGTTTGATGGTCACCAATAATATTATTTGGCCAAATGAATGAATAATATAATAAATTGATCGCTGTTATGATCATTATAATATTGGCGATTACTAAAAATCTTAGTTAGGTAAATTTATGAAATTGGCGATCGATATAAAGTGTACTGCTAAATAACGGCTCTAATGACCATCTTCGGTATTCTGTAATTGAAAGGTATATTTAAATGATCGAAAATTCTTCCAACTCAACGAAACAATGCTAATCATTTAGTTTGAATTTTATAATGATCGATACATATTTGTGTGATTATAGATCGAATGATCTTTTCGTAACTCAACATACTCAAATTTGAAATATTTAAAATCGTACGATCAATAAATTGGTCGCTATTATGATCATTAATATTGGCGATCACTAAAAATCTTACTTAGCTAAATTTATGAAATCGGCAATCGTTATATTATTTTTGTTATGATGATGCATTGGTAAATAACTTTATCAAACATTTTTTCGCCGAAATGATCATTTTGTAACTCATCATACTCAAATTTGAAATATTGAAAAATCGTTGGGTATCATTAACTCGATGGTCACCAATTATATATGTTTTGGCCAAATGAATGAAATTGGCGATCACAATACAAAATCGCATGAAACAAATTGATCACAATATGATCATTATAATATTGGCGATCACTATATATTTTATTATGCGATGATCACGATTCTTAAAATCGTGTCACGATCACTAAATATTGTAGTTAAAGCTCTATGCGATCACAAAGAAATTGTAATAATTGTTAACCCCACGTTGGGTGCCAATTTTACAACATTTTTATAAACACAACAAACCGTCGCTGATCATCAATGTGAATGTCTTTATTTATATACATATTTTATTTTAATCAATGCTGCGAGGTGTTCAGAGCTCCAATTATACGTATATATAAATAAGTTGATCTATATGCGAGTAAAAATAACACATTAATTAACGTAACTTTGACCTTTTCAGCCAAGATAACGTGTATATATTTCAATCGACCGAGAAAACAGCATTTTTCACACATTTTAAATAAAAACAAATATAAAGAGTTTTAAAAACTTTTTCACAAAATAAGATAACTTGCACTGCAGACAAAATAGAATTTTCACTAACAAAAGAAAATCATTTTCCATATAGACGCGTGCATTTATAATTAAATGACCGTGAAAATGAATATGGAAAATAAAATATACAATCCCTACCTGCTCAGGACATTTTTGTACACAAATCCCTTCAATAGTATTTGACGTTGTTGTTGTTAAACTGTTATCACTAGTATCACTATACATTTCAGTACAATTTCCAATATTTGCAATTCGCACAACAATTAGCACGAAAATTAATAATTTTTCCAACTGTGAAAATAATTCACTAGTACTACAATAGAAAACCACCATTTTATTTATTATTTAAATTTAAAAATTAAAAAAATTAAAAACAACTTTCGAGCGCAAATTAAAAAAAATAATAATTTTTTTTTTTTTTTTTTTTTTAAACTGAAACACACTTTGAACTGATAACACAAATCGCCACGAAAACACAAAATATTAAAATTATTTTAAAATTAACATTTTTCTTATGTAATTTTTTAATTAGAAATTATGCTAATTATTTTAAATTTAATTTTATATTTGGAAATATCCATTTTTGTGTTGAGTTTTTTTTTTACTCAATTTTGCAGACGAGATAAATTTGTATTGTTGTTTGCGCACATATTTATTATATTAATTGTTAAATGCCAATTAATTAATTAATTAATTATTAAAAAAAAAAAAACACAACATATATGCGTATTTAAAATACATACATACATATATACAAAACAAAAATAATAACAACAATATTAGTAACCGAAACGATCGACGGTCAAATTTAAACTGACTGAAATGATCTTAGTTTTTGTTTATGAATTAATATCATAAAGTCAAGTAGAGTTGATTGTACAGTGAAACGCTTGAAATTCGTAACTGGCGTATAATACATGTATACATTATTAAAAATTACGTTTTTTGTTAGTTTTTTTTTTAAAAAGAGGGTTAGAATGAAAATTAAATTTGAAAAAAAAAAAAAACACAACAACTCTTTATCTGAATATTGGAGGGAAATGATCAGGTTGATGAATGAAATATATGTACATTTAAAAATGTATGAATATTATAAGTGATCGTAATCATTTTTGTTATGGTTGATGGGTTTTAGAATTTTTTTTTTTGTGTACATGCATATTTTGTGTATATATAATTGAGTTAATTGTTTGGGTTAGTTGAATAGTTTTAGTAACTAACATTTTTTTTTTAAATAATTCCAATACAACAACTCACTAGGTGGTGGATTTTCGACAATACATATTTTGTAAATTTGTATAATTTTTTAGTAGTTTAAAACCGACTTTTACCCAGTCAATATCAATGTTTATATTATTTTGTTTATAATTGCTTCAATTTTCTGTGGATCGGGTCTTAAACCTTTTTCTCCTACCAAAAAGCCTAACTAGCGAATCTCTCGCATTTCAAAATGACTTTTGTTAACGTTAAACGGCCCCCAGCTGTCAATAGAAGGTTCGCTACCAACTCTAACAACTCAAAGTACCGTCGAGATAAACGATCGGCAGTCTTATCATGTGAGGCTTCTGCTAGAGGTATTTGCCAAAATGTATCTTTGAGGTCCAGTCTTGTATTTTATTTAGTCTCCGACAGTCGTCTCAACAAACCGTCAATGATAGGAAAGGAATACGCATCCTTCTCCAGTGGCCGAATTTAATTTCTTTGCGTGTAAACATATTCGACTCTCGTTATCATTGTGATGGGTGAACTCCAAGCACTTGACTTACTTCTATTATCGTTCCATTTATTTCAGTATATAACTTCTTCTGTTTAGCCAGCGATATGGGATAATATCACGGCCTGATTGGTTTACAGTCTTTTATTACTTCGATCTCGTGTTGATGAAGAGTAGTTTTACTTAGTCCGTTTCTTTCGAATTGTATCTAGCTCTAAGTTTTCAGGTGAGGTTAAGTCATGAACTTTATCATTTATTGGCGTCATTGGTTCGGAAATTTCGTCTAACTCAACTTTGGGAAGAACATTTAATTTTTGACAGATATAGGCATGATTGTAATGTTGGCACTAAACTAAATTTGAAGTTTTGAGTTTTATTTCCGAATGTGACTGGATGAAACGCAGGGTGTTAGAAAACAACGTATATCTTTGAAATATGTTACAGAACGATTTACTATGTATTTTGCTGTCTCATTTGATGTCATACCAGGTGTATGTTGATCGGTTGAGCTTCTAACTGATCTAGCTTCTCGATGGAAGATTTGATTCCAGAACATGGTTTGCGTTGGAAATAGAGAGTGGATCCTTGAAAACTATCACACTCGATCTCAAGTTTTTTGCTGAATTAACCTTACCATTCTGGCAGAAAGGTTTTCTTACATTGGCAGTTCCACATCTAAAACAAAATATATTTACAAATTCTTCCCCACAATAACATCAATTGCAGAAGGAATTTCGGAGAAGTTCATATTGCTCATGTCTGTTTCTAGTTCATTTATAATGGTTCTTCGTCCCCGTGGATCATTTCCGGTCTGATCCCATATCCTTTCATATCTCTGACAGAGAATTACGTTCTTCTATGCAGGGTTCATATTCTGGCATAAGCGACGCAAACGGAGCTTTCTCAGAAAATTTGTGTTGAAGCCTTGAATTTAATTTCTGCATACCAAATAATTAATATGAGAATGATTTCTTTGGATATTGATATTTATGTAGAACTTTTCGCATGTTTCTTCTTCCACATCGTATGATCTTAAAAATGATGACAATCTTCTGCTCGCTGAGACAGAAATAAATGAAGTATCTTTGTTATACTTTGATCTTAGGAATGTAATCATCGCGGGCTATTTGCTCCAATCGAAAAATAAAATTTTTACATTCATTGACATTCGTTGAATCAGTTCCATCAAACCATAGATTCCATCTTTGTTTTATTCTATGTTCAATCTGAAATTGTGTATGAGAATAAGAAGTAGGCTTAAAAGATATTTCCGGATTTGAATTCAAATAAATTATGGGAATATTTATGAGTCTAGATGTAAATGAATATGGTTCGGTTTGCTTAAATGACACATATGCAAAAATAGCACTTTGGGGTGTAGTAGGTACAGTTCCTGTTGCAATCAAATTTTGTTTTGTAGTCCCATAATTTTGAGCATTACTTAACTCTATTCCATCTGTTTAATGTTTAAATATCAATTATAAACACGGCGCAGGTTACTATAGATAAGCCTGCTAGACACGTTCTTTGTAATGAATTGCTCTGGCGAGTGCCATGGTGACAAACTCTTTATCCAAATTGGTTGTGGAGGTTTGAATTTGGTTATGTATAGCTCATTTTGATTTAATACGACTTGATTCCGCTTCCATCAATACCGAATTCTGATGCAGATTCTAAAAAAGCAGTAAGGTGTGTCTCTTGCATCTTTTAAGATCCGTGTTCATAGCATTTATTGCACTTGTTTGTAATGAAAATGGTTTCTTTTAAATTTTTAGAAATAAGTTTATCATTTGCCGCTTAACATCTAGTCATACGCAATGCATATACAGCCTATGGGGAATCTAGTAACACATCCAATTTCACATCGAAACGATTATGGTGCTCCTTATTTGCATCTTATCTTTGAAATGTTCATCTTTTCGGAGAGGATTACTGGGTGTCCAGGTAAACATACACGATTTTTTATGTAAATTCATTGGCTGCGAATTGGCTGCTTACTGTTACTCCATTCGGCAATACCACTTGAAATATTTTGAATGGAAAATCCACGTCGCATCCATCACTAAAATTATTAGCACTTATTTCCACCAGCCTTTCGTTTACGAAATTATCGCCATTATTTGATGATGAAGTCAATATATTCTGTAAACTTAAACTTTCGTTTATTTCAAGATTACCAATTGCAGTAACACCTCTTCTTTTTGTTCGATTAAATATTTCGCGAATCTCTTTATTTGCTTCACACTACCGATCCCACGGACCGATCATTTAATAATTTGTACTCAAAGTTTATGCTTTAGGTATTCCAGAAAACTGGGCTATATATGGTCTCTTGAACTTTGTTGAAGCCAATTTTTCATTAAAAAAAAAATAAAATGCAACCTACATTGTGTATGAAGTTTATGTTGTTCATATGGCTGAACCTAGGTCACTTGATAGTTTTTCCAGAAACTCCATGCTATGGTCAATCCAGAAAAAATGACTTTTATATGGACCTTTTGATTTTTTTCAGGAAAATTTAATTCGAGAAAGAAATTTCCGCCAGAATCAACGCTCTATTTTTGTAAATTCGCATATACATACATGCATATTTTTTGTCAGTTACTACGCCCAAATCAAAATATCGGAAGCTGCCTGGTTCAATTCGTTACCTAATCGTTGGTGGTCCGTTTATCTTATCTGCACTTGATCGTAAGCTCGTATAAAAAAATACTACAAAATTTCAAAAACCACCGCAACATCATTGCAACATCTAACATTAGATAGCTCTGGAATATTGAACTGCCAAAGATTGGAACCTCATCAGCAGTTCAATAATTGTCAATACTTTTAACATATATCTTCACCTAAGCTTGGTACATAGTTGGCTGATACATCAAAATCTCAATCACTGATGCATCGTAAATCTACGAATTAAATCACGAAAACCCTGGTATAAAACATTATTCGAGCATCTGGATGAATTCATTGGGAAACAAATTTAAACAACTAGTTTTCACAAGAAAACAATAAATCACACTCAATTTAGGACCAACTTAGACCATAACGTCATGCATAGTTATATCTCCAAATAGAATGAGTTACCAAAAGCAATGACATCTGTGGAAGAAGTGTACCAACCACAAGACAAGATCAGATATTGATGCAACTTTAAAAGGTCGTTTCGCCCATTTTATTTTTATCAACTGAAGGACAATTTAGAATCGAGGACTATTGCCTCAAAGATGTGAGAATGAATTTACTAAAAATTACAAATAGTCCATAGAAAATGTCCATTTTCTGCAGGATTTCAACAACGAGTATTCAAAAAATAAATTTTCTCCCGATTTTCGAGGCCCCTAAAGTTATACGAAAGATTTACATAAGCGTTCAACTGAATCTAATGAAAATCAATTTTGTTGATTTCAACCCAAAGCGAAATGAGTTGCCAATCCTTTTTTCGCCCAGAAAATGGAAAACAACATTTTTCTGAATTTCTAGATAATTTTTATGTTTTGCGCTTACAATATGATCGCATTGGTTTCAAGTGATAAGTTCTCTGGACTTTGTGGTTCCTATACAATTGCGAGAGTATTTACGGCAAAGTAGAACTCAATCCAAAACAATTTCATTTTGGCATTTGGTCTCAGTATATTAAACCAGTATGACTTAAATCATGAAAACCATTAGATAACACGTTCCCCAACGGAATCCAATGTGCTAGCTAACGAATTTGGTCTCAAAATAAACATCAGGAAAACTAAGACGATGAGTCGGACTCAACAGAAATATAACCACACCGATGCACATCAATCAGGAATAAACCAAAGAGGTACACGAATTCGTATAACTTGGTTGCACAATAGCAAAAACAGATGGAACAGAAATACGTAGCCAGGTATACAATATTTTTTGTTATTTGGTAAGTATTTCACGTCAGAATTTTAAGCGAATGTATTCGTTTTTGAGTTACAATGCCCAAATCAAAATATCGAGAACCGCCAAGTTGAACTACGTTACCGCCGGTGCTCCGTTCTTATCTTATCTGCACTCGAATAATAACACGTAACATTAGGTAGCTGTGGAATGTTGAACTGCCAAAGTTTGAAACCATATCAGCAGTCCAATGATTACCAGTAGGATTTACACTTCTTGGACAAACGATGGATTTGGGAAGTTTTGGAGTCAACTGCCACATATAAGTATTAATTTAGTGAAACTCGGAACCTCATCTTAAGGGATCCCATCATTTTTTTTCGTTTGTACCGGTGTATTACCGAGACCTTATCGAATCTAACGCTGCCAACTAATCAAGTAATTTTCTAAAAATAAAATGGTTTTTACAAATATACAGAACCTTGCAGAGCCATGTAGACACCTATTGCCTCAAAGTTGCAATAAATTTACTTGCATATTCACTTAAATCCACAAAAAAAATCCATTTTCCATCACCTCGGAAATCTTGTAGTTGGATTTCTTCTTGGGCCGCAGGTATAGAATGTTATTTTATATTTTCGAGCAGTCAATAGCCAATTGTGTAAGCTTCGCTTACAGCTCCACGGTAAAGACTTATTTTACAATGACTTGCACGGTCTGATGGGATCTATATGAACGCGATGTTAGAATGGTAATTGGCGACATTAATGCTAGAGCTGGCAGAAAATGGTGAAAGAATGATGTACTTTGCAACTGCTTACGATTTTAAAGCAGCAACCACATTCTTCTTTCATAAATAGGTACATCTAGAAACACATGGACCCTTCCTCGCCTTCCTAATTGACCACGTCTTTGTTTCTTAAAGGCGAGATCGGTTTGTGCTGAATATGAAAAGTTATCGGTCAGCAACCAAATTCGTAGGAAGCGATCGTTATTTGGTTGCTGCAATGCTACGATGGAAGTTTTCGTACAGGTCTGGGAACACAGCGAATCGCAGGGGACGTTTTGACTGTGCAGGTCTGATAAATCATTTGGTCGCTGCAATGCTACGATGAAACCTTTAAACGTTATCTGAATCTTTACAGCCACCATTTGAGGATTCTTATTCTTAGTCTGCGTGAACTCTAACTGGGAGGTACTGAAAACTTCGGTCGTCTTGCAGTTGAGCAACAAAATATAACCCATTAAAGTGCCACAACGTCTTACAATCGCGAGGAAAACAAAGCTACTCTTACTAGGAGGGCAGCTAAGCCCTGAATGGTGGAAGGCCGAGTTTCTGAAAATAGAAAAACTAGGCAATGAGAACAATAAGTACAAACAGCCATTCGGGACCGGTATGGAAACCTATGTGTGTCAACATCGACGCAGTACTCGAAGAATGGAGTGGAAACTTTACCGACCAACATGTTGTTCATCATGCCATCAAGTTTTCAGCTTCCGTTATACTCTGTCCTATACTACTCGTTGTACTTGGTCCTATAACAGAACCAGCTTCCCAAAACATAAAATTTTCATATCTGTAGCGCAAAATAAATAAGTTGATTTTTTGTCAAAAAATTTGAACTTCATCCCAGCATTGTTCGATTAAAAAATTTCTTAGATATTTTTTGTCCAGTATCAAAGTCCAAAACAAATTACAATTTGGCTCAGTATATAGAATAATAGGTAGGAACCTCAGGCAAAAAGCATATAGCTCAAATTTATAAATTTCAATCGGATATATAGTTTCTAGTGAATTGTTCATTTCAGATTTAATAATTTCTCTATAAACGTGTCACCTGATCTATTCTTAAAGTTTATTCTAACTAAAACAACCTCTGGTTAAGGATAATTGGTTAGATAATATGTTACAGGTTTTTCCAAAAATTCTACATCAGTAACATGTTTTTGCAGAAATCTTAATATCACAAATCAGATTGTGAGGCATGATGCATTATTATGCTGGAAATAAACATCATTCAAGTCAAATGACATATGTGACAATAATAATGCAAATGACTTATGTCTGATCACACACAGACACTTCGACAAGTAGCAAAAAGTACAAGAGCTATCAGATCTAGCTAACGAAGTTGGTCTCAAAATAAGCATCAGGAAACCCAAGACGTTGAGACTCAACACAAATATAACCACACCCATGCATATCAATCAGGAACAAACCACAGATGTAAACGAATTCGTGTACCTTAGTTGCATAGTAGCAAAAACAGATGGAAAATAAATTCAAAGCCAGATATACATTCAAAATGCTACTTAAAATCTGGAATACTTCTGTCCTATCACACAAGACCTAGAAACTTGTGTGTAAAATCGGTACTACTCGGTATGGGTGCCAGACGTGGAAACACATTGAGCGAATTACAAGAAAGTTAGAGGTGTTCGTTAACAAATGCCCCACAGTAGAATACTGAGATGCTTCTGGCAGTACATCATAACCAAGACAGAACTGGATTTCCGAGAGCGAAAATCGATCTGAAATGGAGTCAAACACAGTTTTATGAAATAACACAGACAGATAGAATAAGCATGATTTACCCTCTTTCCCAGTGATATAGTCACTTTATAGTGAAATTTCTGATATTGTTAATGGGTAATGTACGTACAGGCATTTCCAGACTAACAGTCCCAACATAATAGTTTTTTGAAAATTTATCATCTGAGCCAAAACTTTTTTTATAAAATAGCATGGACCGATTTGAAAAGTATGATTTATCCTCTTTCCGGGTAATATAGTCACTGATAATGAAGCGGAGCGTTTTCCGTTTCGTAGAAAAAGATGAATGTAGATATTTGGTTGCGCTATGAATGCGATTTTATAATGATGAGTGATGAATAATTCGCTCTTGTCGCGATCTCAACATATGGACTATTTCAGCAAGGTAAATAAAACAGCGTGATGGCTACCACTTTTTCTGATGAATATTGTAAGACTATACTGAATTTTAAATGTATGCTTGATGAGCAATGATTAATGCTGCTCATTATCATTCTCCCCCATCTTGAACACTCTGTAGTTCAACATTTACTGGAAGTGGACAGAGATTGACGATGGCTCGCTTGATTGTTCCAGTGGAAGTTTTTATCGAGGCGACTCGTACTAATCCATCTCGGCCAGTATGAAGATCAGTTATTTTCCTAAATTTCCATTTGAGAGGTGGTAAATTTGGATCCTTGATGATAACAATTGTTCCTTCTGCGATGTTTCTATGCTTGTTCTTCCAATAATATCGGTGTTGTAGTTGCTGCAAATAATCAGTTGACCATCCTTGACCAGAATACAAACGTATAAGAGATTTACTAATTCCCAGCGTTTAGCATACTTTATATTATCATAGTTGATTATGTTTGGCTCAGGTATAGCAGTTAATGGTCGACCTACCAGGAAATGACCAGGCGTTAATATTTCCAAACTATCATCTGTAGTAAGAGGGGTGATGGGACGCGAATTTGGTACAGCTTCAACTTGTTTTATCAATGTGTTAAGCTCCTCATAAGTTAAGTTAGCATTTCCCATGGTGCGTCGAATATGATGAAATCCTGTTGAAAATCTGCATCTTGAAGCATCTTAAGCAAATCGTGTAAATCAGATTTGGCGGCTACAAAGTTGGTCCCATTATCTGAGAACACATTTTTGCATAGTCCTCTTGTAGCTATAAAACGACGAAATGCGCCAATGATGAAGCAGAAGTAAGATCTGAGGCCAATTACAGATGCACGGCTCTTGTAGCAAGACATACAAAAACTGCCAAATATGTCTTAGTCGGAATCTTTCCGCGTATGCGATAATGGATGAACAAGGATCCTGCATAATCTATACCAACGTTATAAAATGATGGTGCTGGACTGACTCGTTCTGGTGGTAAATCTGCCATAAGTTGTTCTGGAAATTTTGGTTTTACACGGCAACACATTACACATAACCTGTAAACTTTTTTCGCAAGCTGTTTTCCGTTTATCGGCCAGTAAGATTGTCGTACGGCTGCTAAAAGTGCTTGTGGACCAACGTGTAAGTGCTTTCTGTGGATGAAACTCATTAGTGTGGTGGTAAAATAATGATTGCTTGGTAGTAATGCTGGATGCCGCGATGTATAAGAAATTGCGGCGAATTTTAAGCGACCACCAACCCTAATTATGTATTGTTGATCCATAAATAATGAAAGTGATTTTAGTAATGGATGTTGAACTTGAAAACCAGGTTCTAGTAATCCCTTATATTCTGTTGGAAAGCTGGTGGATTGAACCAGGCGTAGAACTGCATTCAAACTATTTTGTATTACTTCCGCATTCAGAGGTCCAATTGATATTGAATTTTTGAAACGGCAATTGTGGATGAAGCGAAGTGCATAACCCATTGCATTTTGTATTGTCACCAAAGAATTTTTGCCATGTATTCGATCCAAAATATCATGGCCAAGTTCAGCGCTTGCAGTCACAACAGTAACGTGTTTTTCTTCGATGACCTCAGTTAATTCTGTAAGTTGTTTTGAATTATTCCAAGCCTGAATTGATGAATGAAGAAAATTAGGCCCAAACCACCAAAGCTCAGAATTCATTATTAATTTTCATTATTAATTTTTCATTATTATTTAATTTGTAACCTTCCTGACCTATAAAACGTACATAGATGGGGGCACTGCAAGCCTTTTCGCTGCCATCAGCGAAACCATGCAATTGAATTCCTGGATACTTCTCGCTACCATTAAATAAATGACGTGGAATCACCTAGAATATTCGCCCAATAAGTATGGTATGCCATTGGAAGAGCTTCATCCCAGCTAACCTTCAATGACCATAACTTTTGTAATAATAATTTACCCACTACCACTATTGGAGACACTAATCCAAGAGGATCAAAAATCTTTGCAACTTGGGAGGGATATGATTTTTCGTTTAGTTGCAGTTGAGGTAATTGCACAATCTAAATTGATGTTTACACGAAAATGGTCGGAAATTGGATGCCAGTACATCCCTAAAGTTTTTATACTAGTTTTACCAGTTATTAGATATTGTGATTCACGATCGTCTTCTAGAATATCACTAAGAAGCTCCTGATTATTGGAACACCATTTAAGCAAAGGTAAATTGGCACCATGCAAAATAGAAGTAATAGCAGTTTTCAACATTGCTGCTTCTATACCGGTATCAGAACCAGTCAACCAGTCGTCCACATAAAAATCATCACGAATACCTGAACTGGCTGTCGGCTGATCAGCTAGATTGATATTTGAAGGAATTGACCATCTAGATGAATCAATTGGAACTGATGGCTGCATATCTGAAATTCTACTGAGTATATGAACGTCAAGCCTTGCAGAAAATTGATTTATACGTGAGTGTATTGTAATTGTTGAAGCCCTTGATGATGAAGTAGAAGCATAAGCAATGCCCTTAATGTTCACATGTGAAGATCGAGTTGTAACTCCTAAACGCTTAATTAATGAATGAGTAATAAAGTTCAAATGTGAACCTGAATCGAGTAATGCTCGAGCTATAATTGAATGGCCATCTTCATGACGAATCTCAACCAATGCCGTAGCTAGAAATATAAATTTTGGTGCAGAGGAACCTATTGAAGTTGTCGAATTCTGGTTGTTGTTAAGTGATATTGTACTGGTCAATGTAGATGATCCAGAATTTGGTTGAGATAATGTAGTACTTTTATGAGAAATTTGACTAGTACTTGCTGATGCTGTGCAAGAGAGTGTGATGTTTTATCTTACAAATGCGACATACATCAGTGATGTTACATTGATCAATAAGATGTGATGATCTCAAACAGTTTCATCAACAGACATTGCGATAAATTTATGACATCGAGTTATAGAATGCCCTGTTTGAATACAAACAACACAGTTGTAGCCTTTGAATACAGAAAACGCCATTCGTTTATATGGTTTTGATTGCAATTGATTAGATTTTGTAATATTTACTTCCCGTGACACGGTTGATGCAGATGAAGATGGTAAGTCAGTTTTATGTTCACTGATCTTATGACAACGAACATTAATGAATTTTACAACATCCTCGAAAGGTTATAAGGCGATGTACGTGGAGGCATCTCCAGACTAATAATCCCAAAATAATAATTTTTTTGAAATTTGTGATCGGAGCCAAACCCTGTTTTATAAAATAACACGGACAGATTTCAAAAGCATGATTTACTCTCTTTCCAAGTAATATAGTGACGTTATGGTGACATTTCAGAAATTCGCGTTAGTGTTCGATGTACGTGCAGGCATTTCCAGACTAATAGTCCCAAAATACAAATTTTTTGAAAATGTGTCATCGGAGCCTAGCCCTGTTTTATAAAATAGCCAGAATAGATTTAAGTGGCATGATTTATCCCCTTTCCGAGTAATTTAGTCACTTTATGGCAAAATTCCTGACATTCGTGTTAGTGGGCAATGTACGTGGAGGCATTTTCAAACTAATAATCCCAAAATACAAATTTTTTGAATATTTGTGATCGGAGTCAAACCCCGTTTTAGAAAATAAAACGAACCGATTTGGAAAGCATCATTTATCCTCTTTCCGAGTGCTTTAGTCACTTTATGCCAAAATTTTTGACATTCGTGTTAGTGGACAATGTACTTATCGACATTTCCAGACAAATAGTCCCAAAATAATAATTTTTTGAAAATTTCTTATCGGAGGCAAACCCTGTTTTATAAAATTAAACGGACAGATTTCAAAAGCATGGTTTATCCCCTTTCCGAGTAATATAGTCACCTAATGGTAAAATCTCAAACATTTTTGTTATATGGCAATGTAATTGTTTACATTCTAATTTCGATAAATATTTTTTTATATTTTTGGTACTTTTGGTCGACGTTTATTTAGAATTTAAATTATCAAATATATCGTAAAATTTTAATCCGCCATTTTTTTGTGTAACGAAATTTGTTTCTGTAAATGTCAAAAACTTCACACCGATCCCACTTACCACAATTAGCTATGGTTATTGAAAAGATTCTGTTAAAACAGCATAACGATATGGGTATTAAAACATAAAAAGGATCATAAAACCAAAAAGTGACATTCGAATTTCAATTTCAATCTAAACAATCAACCGATTCTATGTACTAACAGAACACGAGTTAAAAATTAGGATTTATTTGATTGAAAATCCGGATATTCTTGATCTTTAACATTTCTAATATATGAACCTCGGAAGTGTTATTTTTTTGTGACGTTTTTAAGTGATCTTTCCGTAATCATTATAATTAGGATACAATATATTTGAGTTAAACCCTTTCAATTCATCATGAACAAAGTTCATTGATAAATCCGATTTTTTCGGTTTTTTTTTTAAACTGCGGTTGTCACATTTCATTTGACGTCTATATCGAAATTTTTGTAATTCGATATTTGTTTTATAGATATAGCTGAGGGTTAAACCGAAATGTGTTAATTTTCAATGGTGTGTATCCTCTGATTTTGAAGGTCATGTGTAAAGTCGTATATGAATTAAAAAGGGTAATTGCATCAATTATTAGTACAGGTGTAATGGAAAATATATTTTCCTTGTCGAAATACCACCACTTCCGACTAAATGTTCAAGTCATGCCTACAGTGAATATATTTAAGTTATACACGGAAATAAAATATAATTTTAGGGAAACAATTTGTTACGGTTCCCAATTATTCCCGATCGTAAATAAAACAATTATTTTTCATGGATCATTATTGTTACACTTCCTATAAATAAAATTAAGAATTATTATTAGTTTTAATTAAAATGATGTTAAATTCTAATTTGTTCGAAGACATAAATTGTATCAATGTAAGAACTTTCTTTTTTAACGGACATAAGATATACAAAACCAACAATAATTAATGTTAATTAACACCCTAGACAATACTCGTATATGTAGATCGAGTATATAGTGTACAGATAAAAGATGATCGGATATTAAATTAGAGGGTTGGTGTTATACATACTCGTATGTACATATATGATTCATGTGCAGTGCAGGAAAACATGAAATATGTTTGATTTCAAGACTACATGTATATGGGGGTTGAATTGATCGCTTAATTATAAAAATATTTAGAAATATTCTAAAATGTGATAATCGTGATAGACACAGTTTAATAGTTGATTTTTATGTCTATTCGTTATTGTGCGCTTATAAAAAAAAACTAACTCGTGATAACCGCATTTCTATATAGAGATAATTTATACGAGTATACGTTTTTTGTTTGTGTAATCAAAAATTATGTTTTTCGTTACAAATCAACCCGAAATTAATTTATTTTGATAAAAATACATTTTTTTTTTTTTAAATTTAATGAAATGAAATATAAATATTCTTATGATGACATCTTAATGGTATGAATATTTGTCGTACAATCATACATATACACAAGTAGTATAAAAATTAAAAAATTCTTTTGGTAAGATATCATGTAATCAATCAACACAATTGGTGTCTTAAAAATAACAAATTATCATTCATCCTTAATCTACATATAAACAATAATAAATTTTAATTTTGGACTTTGGTTTGGAGTGCGATAACACGCAGCTGAGTTGATGTATGCGGTATAACGTCACTGTGGAACTAAGACAAATAGCTTTTTGTAATAATTAAAACAACTCAAGCGTAAAACAGCCATCCCAAACATTTTAAAAATATTTAATCTATAAAGTTGATTCATCCCTGGATTTTATACGGCGTGCTCAGATTCCAGATCAGTGAATCTATGTAAGAAGACAGTAGTGGAGGTAGGGAACCAAGAGATGCGGCTGGCTAAACCAACCGAACCAGCTAGGCCAGTCGAGGTCCTATAAATAATTAGGACCATCAATCAAAGTCTTCCCACTGATAACTAGAAGATAGTAAGGCAAGAGGACGCCAGGCGGGGGGGACTGTAGCGGCATCGGCCGCTTTACCCCTCAGACTGACTGGATCAAGAAAGAACGTGGTTCTTATTCAAGAACGTTGGACAAATAGTAACAGGATCTATGGGCTTAGAATGAAGGGGTATAACCTAATATACTCAAGCAATTCTGGGAAAATCAGATCCTGCATTCTTTTGAAAAATGATTTAAATATGTTTCTGTCAGCCTAGAGTTTGGCGGCTGCCAAATCTGGCTGGTCTCAGCCTATATGGCCTGGGGGAGCAGAAACTCACACCTCTCGTCTTAGAAACATACTGTCTACTTATCCAGTCAGTCCCAGTTACCTAATTAAACCGGGCGGATCGTGAACTGCTTCTAGTGAGGAATCTTTGAATCATCTCATCGAAACCCACTTTCCAGGAAGCCTTGACGACTCGACAGAGACCTCATCGAGAAACACATTAATTGTGAATAGAAGATATCGTGATCAACAAACAAATCTAAAAACCAAACTATTATGTTTAAAATCGTATAAATTGGCTGGCCCTGACCGAATTATACCAGCTGAAATTATAAACAACTCGTCGATTATTCTCCTCTGGCTATGGAAATAATCTTCAAAGGGTGTTTAAAACTGGTCTGTATTCCGCGAAGGTGAGCAGAGGTCAGAGTTATCTTTATTCCAAAAGCGGGTAAATACTAACATGGCTATCCAAAGGACATAAGACCCATAACTCTATCATCCTTTCTGTTGAAACCCTTGGAAAGGCTGATAGATGTTTATATTCGATCAAAAATAAAGCCTAATGATTGGGCACAGTCTCAACACGCGTATTGTAAAGGAAAATCGGGGAACACAACTCTGCATTCCCTGGTACGTATACACTTGAGAAATCAGTATTCTCGCAAGAGTTTGGTATGGTGGCGTTTTTTGATATTGAAGGAGTCTTTAACAATGTATGGACGGTGGCAGTTCTGGAGAAATCCCACCTACCTTAAACGGCTTAAGACTAGCTTCTACTGATAAGACAAAATTTCTGGCCGTAATCTTGGACAGTAAGCTTAGGTAAACAAGGCTAATATAGCTGTGTATACATCATGAGTATACTCATGCAAAAACGCCATCGGAAAGAGATTGGGCCTGAAGCCGGAGATGGTACACTGATTACTAATATATACTACACTGCCGTAGTAAGACCTATACACGTATGGGGTGAGTGGGTGATAGACATTTCCTGTAAAGTAACCCACCAAAATGGAATCGAGAAGGGGCAAATAATGATCTGTATGCGTATGGACAGGGCGCTGAGGGCAACACCAACACGCGAATTGGATGTTATGTTTAACCTCCTCCCTGTCGAAATGTATGATGGGCAGATGGCGGCGAATACGGCCACCTGACTATCAGCCCTATCTTAGTGAAAATGATTTCAGTAAATTAAATTAAATTAAAATTAAATTAACATTTATAAAAAAATCTAGGATAGAATTTTACGCTTTTGTCCTATCAGGTAGTTTTAAATTTTGCTGGGGTTACATCCATTTATTTAAAATGAAAGTTCGCTGTTCCGTTTGCGGAATATAATCCTTTATATAAATTTCAACATTTTTAAAGTTGATTGATCGTTGAAGAGTTAGCGAAATCTGAGTTCGGTTTGGAAATCAGATAAACAGGAATTCGGGTGCGTAGTATGGAACAAGGCGCAAGAGCAGAATTATTAGTTAGTTATTGATTCCCAAAGTTTACGAAAATACAACATTTCCTTTCGAAAAGGATTGGTCGGCCAGTTTGATTTTGGTCCAAGACAGGTTTGGTATTCGCTATATCTCGGTATAATTCTTTCTTTTAACATCCTACCTTCATATATCAACTGGTTGATCGCACTGTTAACCTAGTGGTAGTATAGTTTGCTGTGTGGAATTTTCGTTACCCCCATTTGCTGGCGGTACTCCTCACTTTGCGTTGGTGTTGACGTCAGTGGTGGCAAATTTTTCAACCGTTGCCGCATGTCATTAATAATTATTTTATATCTGACTGTTAGTGTGACTCTCTGGTTTGACATATGCTCGACCTTTTCAATTGGTGGAGTAAGGTTGTAAATTTGCTTATCAAATTTTATTTGAACTATAGTCCACAAAATTTAAGTGTTTTTAAAAATAAATTTTTTTTTTATATAGGTGGCCCAGATAGTGTTCCAAATAATATGGCTATACGAAAAATTACCAGTAATTCTGGAATATCTTTGGCGCATATTATGTTTCAGGATTTTAACCAACTTTGTAATTCATAAAAATTCAGAATTTGGTGAAAAGCAAGCTTTGAATTATGTGACCTAACACAAAATGTAATTGCACGTGGATAATGGAAGCTCACCTCATCACAAGAAGGTTAACGCAGCCTTTCTTAAACCCGAAAGGCCTTTTAGTAAATGTACACAGTTCAAAAAGTGGAATGATGGTTTCTTTTTTTAGGAGGTCAGAATAGTATTTGATACTGTATATAGGCTCGTACCCGAATGGACGCCATTATTGTTCCTTATTAGATGGAGTGGACTCGTGCAAATTTTTGAGCCGGGTTGTTAAAATGCATGAAATATATGTATGTGTCAAATTTTTGGGTTGCGATATTTTTTTTTTTTTCAAATTCTGAAACATGCCGTTTAATTAATCATTGGGGTCACTGGCGATGAATTTAACATGCAGAAATTAACTTTGTAGGCTTAGGTTAAGGCTTCATCCGCAATGATTCTGAGTAAATCAATAACACGCGAATTTTATAAGCTTCTTGGAATACATTTAACTTAACCCATAACCGCATTATACCATCGTCAACCACGACGTCATTATTAAGTATCGCATTTCACAGAGCATTTTTGGTTGGTCGCCCATTAAGTTCAGCATTTTTGAATTATCGGACTAAACCAACCGGTACATATACGTACATATGTCTTTGTTGGTTCTTGTATACAGATTTGCCACCACTGTGAAGATGTGGCGTGGTCTGGGGCAACCACTCCATATCTTCTGTATAGAGTTTATTATTTAGACGAGTGTTCCTATATCGGGGTTTACACCAATTATGAGCGGTTAAACCAACTTTTGATTAAATTTGTTTTTCAAAAATAGTCCTTGTCTTCAAGAAGGTGTCACTAAATTTAGCGACATAGGGGATTGCGTCTTCATCTTTTTGAAAAAGGAAAGAACTACTTTAATTTCGATTTATATATTGTAAATTTTTTAACCCTCTTTGGTAGCGATCGAAATATATCATCGCCTATGTGAGCGCCATTGACATGCGTCTGAATTATAAGATTAGTATTATGAATCGATGTGCACCTATAACCTGATCCAAGGCCGAGCTCAGCTTCGGGCAATACGCCAGTAATGGCCGCTAAAAAAGCGCGCACGTACGCTGAAACAGTAGCCGATGCTACTGTAAAAAAATTCTGCGTGCGAGAACAAAACCAGACCATCGCCTTGAATGAGGAAAAACTGCTAATTTTCCGAAATGAGCTTGGTCGTCGTATTCTCGACGCGGCGAAATCTTCCGGCTTTGTTCCGCAATTGCTGGGTTGTTACCTGGCGAATGGTGTCATCATCTGCAAGGCTAGCAATAAGGATACGTACGTGTGGTTCTGTGGAGAGATCGGCAGGATCAAGGACGTCTGGGAGGGTTGCCAACTTTCGGTTGGGGAGCCTCCGAAACCGCTTATACTGCTTTCATGGATTCCCGGGCCACCAGAGAATCCGAGTGTAGTAATTACTAACATCGGCATTATGAATCCGAATGTGTCGACTACAGGATGGAAGGTTATCCGATGCAAGCGAGAGGCTAACCGCCAATTAATTGTGATCAGGGTTGACCAGAAGTCCTTCGAGCACATTACCGGGTCTGGTGCGTCACTTCAATATGTCCTTGAAAGGATCCGTTTCAGGGTTATCTCAGGGCCGTAGGATCTTAGTTTATTATTATTATTTTTGTTTATAGCTGGTCTTCATGATGACGTCCATGCTTGAATTAAAACAGATCAACTTGCAACATAGCAAGTCAGCTTCCTATGAGTTGAGGGGACTGCTTGCTATATCGCACACAGATTTTTGCCTAATCCAGGAACCGTATCTTATTGATGATACGGTTTCTGGTTTGAACTCAAAGCTTGGCAGGATCTTTTACAAGTCCACTGTCCTTAAAACTAGAGCGTGCATTTATATTTCTAATGCTACTGATGCCGCTCTAATTAATGAATGTAGCACTGCTGATCTTACGGCAGTGCTGATCACTCTCGTGTGTGCTGACTCATGTTTCAAACTTGTCATTGCATCAGCATATCTACCCTATGATTCCATCTCACCCCCCCCCCCCCTTCAGAGGAAATGGTGAATCTTATAATTTGGTGTAGGGTTAACAAACTACCTCTAGTAATTGGTTGTGATGCTAACGCTCACCATACCATACCATTTGGGGCAGTTCTAATACTAATAATAAGAGGATCCTCACTGTTCAATTACATATACTCTTCTGAGTTAGAGGTTCTCAATGTTGGGTGTGAGCCAACGTTTGTCAACTCGGTTCGCAAAGAAGTGATTGACATTAGTTTGTGCTCTATGTCCATCGTTGACCTCGTTCTAAATTGGAGAGTGACGGATGATATTCTCACCTCTGATCACAGGTGCATCTCTTTTAATATTAACTTTAAAAGACCACCGGTTAAACCATATCGCAATAGGAAACTTACGAATTTGGATACTTTCTCCCTTGAGCTCGTGTCACTATTAGATCTGCCTCACCAAATTAGGTCAATCGCAGATCTTGATTTGCAGGCAACTGCACTAACGAAAGCGATCTCAACTGCTTTTGAAAAGTCATGCCCTCTTATTGCCAACCAGAAGAAGCGTAACAAACCCTTCTGGTGTTCTGAACTTAAACAGTTAAGAAAGAGTGTGCGTAAAATTAAAAATAAAGCTAAATCAACGAATCTCATTTCGGATTGGAATCGATTTTTATTAGCTCAAAAGGCTTATAAAAAAAGCTTAAGATCCAACACACAGGACTGCGTGGAGAAACTTTTGTGAAGAAATTGACAGCTTATCTGCCGTCGCCATACTTAACAAAACTCTGGCTAAGAATGATACGTGTAGACTTGATAATCTTCGTCTACCCTCCGGTAAACTAACCTCGTGTAGGCGAGATGTTGGTGGGCTACTAATGTCTGTCCACTTTCCTGGGTGTGACATTGTTGATTCGGATGTGGATGACTCCGAGCCAACGGACATTTTTATCGGCACGCCGGATTGGAACTTGGCCCGTAGGCTGATCACCACTGATGTCCTACACTGGAGTGTTTTCTCGTTTGCACCTTTCAAATCGAGCGGTCCGGACGGAGTTTTCCCTGCTGAAATACAGCATGGTTTTCTACACATCAGCAATTACCTACTCAATCTGTTCCAGGCCTGCGTTGCTTTTAGCACGGTACCGCGCGCTTGGACCAGGAGTAGAGTAGTATTCATACCTAAAGCTGGCAAGTCGGATTATACCGACCCTAAGGCTTTTAGGCCCATTAGTCTGACCTCCACTTTTCTAAAAGCTTTAGAGAGGATCATCGACAGATTTATTAGAGACAATTATTTAACTATCTCCCCTCTCAGTAACATGCAACATGCTTACAGAGCTGGCAAGTCCTGCGAAACTGCTCTACATGAACTCGTAACTAGGATTGAAAGATCACTTAAATACAAAGAGTTTCTAGTAGGTACCTTCCTGGACATTGCGGGAGCTTTTGATAGCACTTCGTTTTCCATGATCACAAGTGCTTGTACCAATTTTAATATTGACCAAACCATTGTCAAATGCATCGATTCCATGCTTAAGTCTCGGATAATTGAGATGGAGCTGGATGGCTCAACAGTGTCCGTCAAAGTAGCCAAGGGCTGCCCGCAAGGAGGGGTTCTCTCACCCTTGCTGTGGCTCATGGTTATCGATGAACTACTTGTTAAATTGCAGCGATCTGGGTTTTTCGTGCAAAGCTACGCGGATGATCTTGTTTTAACAGTTTCTGGTAAATATCTGAACGTCTTATCTGATCTGACGCAGAACGCCCTTAATATGGTAGAAGCTTGGTGTCTTGAAAAGGGGCTGTACGTCAACCCCTCTAAGACTGATCTGGTCCTCTTTACGAGGCGCAGAGACATTGGTAATTTGTCTGTTCCCACTCTCTTTGGTAGAGCGATCACAAGGACAGAGCAAGTTAAACACCTAGGTGTCATTCTAGATGGTAAACTCTCCTGGAAGTTCCACCTTGATTATAAGCTGAAAAATCCCATTGCTATTTTTTGGCAATGCAGAAGGGCCTTTGGCAATTCTTGGGGTCTGACCCCCAAAATGATGTCTTTCATCTATAAATCACTGGTTTTATCCTTACTGTCGTATGCTTCAGTTGTTTGGTGGCCGGTTGTGGAACTGACGTCTTCGGTAGCAAGACTGGAGGGATTGCAGAGGACAGCTTGTAGGGCTATAACCGGGGCTATGTCATCTGCTCCACTTCTTGCTATGGAGTCTATTCTACATACGCCCGAATTGCAGTCCCACATTCTGGGTACAGCGCGTTCTGCTGCTTATCGACTTAAGTGCATTGGAGCATGGAATGTGTTCGGGACTTGTATGGGGCATAGACAGATTCTCAATAAGTATAAATCACTTATTCCGGAGCTGGACATGGTGAATGACAGGCTTCTGCCTGAATTTAACTTTAGCAACCCATTCTCCGTAGTTTTTCCTTCGAGAGAATGGTGGCTATCTCAGGATTTCTCTAGACAGTTGTCGGAGTCGATAGTTTTTTTTGCGGATGGCTCTCGTTCGGAAGTCAGTGCAGGGTTTGGATTTTACTGTCCTAAATATGAGCTAAGATGCTCGGGTAGTCTGGGCAAACACTGCACGGCTTTTCAAGCTGAATTAACTGCACTTACCCATTGTGCGATTGAAGCGTTGAAATTTAGCGTTTTAGGGAGGGATATTACTATCTGCTCAGATAGTAAAGCCGTGCTTAATACCCTCATTAATCCTTTAACTAAGTCCAAACTAGTCAAAGATTGCAAGCACTACATAAATCTCCTTTGCTCTAACACGAGAGTAAGGATCATGTGGGTGCCTGCTCATTGTGGCGTTGAGGGAAATGAGGTTGCTGACTTGCTAGCGAAAGCTGGCTCGCGAAGTAATTTTGTTGGCCCCGAACCAGCAATTCCTCTATCCTTCAACGGTGATAAAGACGCTATTAAGAAGTTCCCTCTACTTGAGCTGGGACGGAAGTGGCGTTCTACTCCTAGTTGTCGTAAGGCAAAACATTTCATTACTGAACCCATTCCGAGGTTCACTAATTACGCATTATCCCTAAAAAGAACCAACTCAGAACTCTGGTCGCACTTATCACTGGCCATGGACATTTTAAGGTTCATCTTCAACGCATGGGACTAGCACAGGACGCTCTTTGTGATGACTGCCTAGAGGATGTGGACGACTGCATACACTACCTCTGCAGCTGTCCCGCCTTTGTCGGAGATCAGTTAGTTTCCATTCCTTGGTTCAAACTTTTACAGTTTGCTAAGATTGCAGTACGCTCTTGCGAATTAGGATACATCCTCTTGGTTTGCACCATGGGCCCATTGTGGCATTGAGTGCGGGACCTCAGCAGGTTCCAACCGTTTTAATAAAAAAAAAATAAAAAAAAAAACATCGTGTTCGGGTTAAAGATCCCATCAGATCATCCAAGTCTTTGTCATTGAAGCCAGTGAATTTATTGAAGAGCAACGAGTTCCAGCCGATACTCCTTCATGCATGTGATTAGGCCCTCTAACGCTCCTGGATTCTTAAGCGGTTCACACGTTGATCCTAAATTTCGTGTCCGAGTTCTTGAGAAGGGGTCCGGTGTTGTTTTGGCGGAATCAATTTTTCATTTTGTTAACTTTATAAACATATTATTTTGTTTTCGGCTGCGGGTCGTCAGTCATATTCAACCGTTTAGTCGCCTCCTACGACAAGCAACGGGACTGTGTTATATTTTTTGAAAACATGTTCGTGCAATTTAGGGCCAAGTATTTCGAAGTATTTATAGGATTGAGTTTTATTCAGTATAAAGACCCCTTTGAAGTTATCCCCCTCTGACGACACAAGCGTAAATAATCCATCCTACACTTAGAAATACATATAGAAATTATATAGTTGGTTCATCCCAGGATATTTAACATTTATACAATCCCGGACTTTTCATCTACAAAAAAGTATACAGTTGGTACCAAAATACTCGTCCCAGACTTTTTTAATATGTAAAATTTATTTGGTGGAAAATATTTTCTCCTTGCGATTATATTACCTGTAAGCCATCGTTACGCCAGCTTTGATAATTTTGTGGCCGTTGGAATTACCGAAATATAAATAAATATGGCGCCTTTACCAACCTTTCAAAGTATACTGAAATCGAAATAAAATCGTATGGCCAAGCTTTTGTAGGGTTGGCTATTTTCTCATAACGATTGAGTATGAGACTTTGTTAGGCACCACTGTGCCACATTTATTTATATTGCAGTTATTCCAACGGTCACAAAATTATTAAAGTTGGCGTAGTGGTTGCTAATAGGGTCCTTAACCTAATCGCAAAGAGAAAATAGCCGTTCGACTTGTCCAGAAGAATTTATTTTCCACCAAATAAATTTTACATATTAAAAAGTCTGGGATGACTATTTTGGTACCAACTGTATATTTTTGGGTGACGAAAAAGTCTAGGAGAATATAAATGTAAAAAATCCTGGGATGAACCAGCTGTAAAGTCTGGGATGGACTTTATATACGCTTGTATTGTCTGTCAGAGGTATTTTTAGAAAATTCTGGGTTGAAATCCTGAAATTTTATTATTACCGTCTTAGTTAAGTTCTGAATTTTAAAACTTTTATTAAATTCGGTATTCTGAAAATTTATAAATTGTTGTTGTATAAAGCTATTTTATTTGATTAAATTCAAAATTAAATTCGCAAGCAGATTGCCAACATCAAACTTGAATTATTTCAAGACTTAGAGTAAATATTGTCACAATGGTTGCGGTTCGGTATTGCCATCGTTTCTTTGTTGTTGTTGTATGAGATAAACCTCTGGGTTTCACAAACATTTATATAGTAACGATCTATACGATCAATAGACAACTAATTAAAGTTAAAGTGGATGCGCCATGTTAATTGGTAGTAAAACATTCCCCATAATGAAAGTTGTTAAAACAGACCTAAGATTATGTACATATAGATCAATGGTCGAAGATAATATATGATCTACGTTTTGATTAAAGTTGCGATAACAAAAATATTACAAACAACAATACAAATAGTTTTCTAACAATCGAGCACAACATTGAAGAATGACTCTATTAAATTAAATTTAATCAAAATTAAACAAAAAAATTTATATGTTAGGTTAGAATAATGTACCAACAATACAATAATAATAAATTTAACCAAACATATAGTTATTATTGTTATTACTTTACAGTGTATATACATAGCTCTATACACAAATTATAAACGCTGAGCTGTTAAAACAACATATCGAATTTTAAAAAAAATAAATATATGGGCGATCTGCCGATCAGTCGATCACGATTTTATATATCCATATGTGTGATTAGCCCTAACATTTCAAAACAGATTCAACTACTTTGACTGATATCAATCTAATAATTATCTAATGCGACGATACAAAAAAATTAAAATTTAACGACATTATAATTGTTGTGGATGGTCGTATAGTGTTATTCTGATAAACGAAAATTACGTAAGTTTATGCAGTCATAACAGTAATTAAATCCAAAACATAGTTTTGAGTTTCAGTTGTGGTAGATCTACAGCAGATAATATTTATGCATGCTTTTGTTATTTAGAAATTACATAACGTACATGGCTAGATATAATTAATTGAACTGAATTCTTAAATATTTATAGAAATCTCGTTTTAGATGGACGTAGCTACAAGGTAGAAGACAAACCAATTTTTTATATTTCGAGTTTTGTTGGTTAGGGCGCTTGAATTTACATAAATAACTAATTTAAATTATTATCATTAAATTATCAAACATTTTTTGACGTTTTAATCTTTCCATCGTTGTGGTAGTGGGAAGTTGGTTCCCCATACGTCCAGATAGGTTTTATTATCATTTTATAAGGTAGTTTATTTCGATAAACTTGATTTTCTGCATATTACCCAATACATCTTTGACAGCTTTATTCCCAATCACTTTCTTTTTGTTCATATATTGTATGTTTACGCGATGTTGAGGTGAATACCTAAATATTTTACTTCATCAGCTTGATATCCAGGTTTTTCATTTGTACTGGTGAGCATGTGCCACCTCGCATTGTAAATCAAGTATGCTGCCCTGTGGTATACCTGATTAAATTTGGCGGACTCTTGTAAGCATTCTGATGTTTTATAATAACGTATCTGTTCATTAGATGCGATGTAATTTTGTGTTGTAATCTCAGATGACACACCTTATCAAAAGCTTGTGCTATATCCATGAAAACAGCAGAACAATATAGGATACGACGCTTAAGCTGTAATTTTTCAAATAATTTTGACATAATTGGTAACAAACTTATCGGTCTGTACGACGTAACTTCTTCTGAACTAATAACATTGTATTGGAAAATATCCAGTTTTAAGTATTGCGTTGAATAAGTACGTTACAAATCGAATACATTTATCTGGCGACTGTTGCAAAACTTTTCCTGTGATAAGAGCATATTCTGGCGCCTTTTTAGGGTTTAACTCTCTCTGTATCGCTGTTTTTACTTCGAAGATAGAAACCTTCGTGATTGTACGATTCATATGCAGCGGTGATTTCAATTGACTTTGAATGTTGTTATTCTCTTCGCCTGTAGTTTCTGATGGATATATGGTTGGAATAGTTTTTCGAAATGCTCTGCAAATCCCTCGGCCTATTTTTCATTATTTTTCACCCAGTGACCGTGACCTTAACGTATCGGCGGAATATGTTTTTGTGGTTGTTTCAGCTTCTTAGTCACTTTCTATAGTGAATAGTCTGTGTTTTCTGATGGTGAGAGTCAGCAGTTCTTTTAACTATATAGTTGAACGCTTTGTTTAACTTGCGTTTACCTTTCGTTGATAACGTTGATATTGCTGACTTAATTTTCTTTTCTTCTTAATCATTTTCTTTACCAGAACATTCCCCATTCTTTTATTTTCCTTTTTGTACTGGTATGGACATCCAAGCTGCCAACTGAATATATTCATTAAGACTTTCCACAGCTTGATCTATATCACTTTCCGTCTTTAATTTAATGTTTGCGTTTAGTTTCTTTGTTATCTCATTTCGGAAGTTGTTCCAGTCAGTTTTATTGTTGCTTAACATCGGTTGTTTTTGCGTATTCACTTAGCTTAGTTGTGTATCCAAAGTGATTAAGACAGGCGAATGGTCCGACGCAGAGCTCTATAGTGTCTGGGATCTTTCTCCGATTTCTTTGATTTCTCTTTCGATCGTTTATTACTACCGTATTTGCTTTTATATGCTGCTTCTCATACTTTTCCACTTCTTGGTGTTTGATTGCTTTTTTCGATTAAACCTGCTGTTCCACCAAGGGCTATTTTGTAGGAAACTTCTGTTGCGGTGTTATGCGTTTCGGAAATTGGCATTAAATCTATTTCTTGCTCTTTCAAAAAAACTTTTTACTTCTTGTACATGTTGTGGTAAGCCGCTGGCGTTCCAGATTGCTAGTTTCATTTTAATTTCCGATCGATCTTTGTTTTTTCTTTGCAACTTTTATAAGATCACTACGAATGTTGCTGATAGAAATAGCATCAATCAACATTTCTATAGGCTTGCTATGGTTACTAACCTAATGGTCGAGTCGATCACAGGTAGTAGAATGTTCGAACTATTAGAATGGTTGCTGCAGCTAACTAAATATATACAAATTAAAATATTGTTCCAGTGTCTATGGGTTGAAGACTTAAAATGAGATGACCAATTACCAAATAATATTTGTATGTGGCAAATGACTTACTTTAAAGGAGGTGTAAAATGCTTTTAGTCGCAGAGTGTCGGACTCTCAAACATTTCTGAATTTTTCACCTACCGACTAAAAAACACTTCCTCCTACTACCGGATTAGCCTGGGACCGTTTTACACAGTAGTTCGGGCCAATCCGTTTTGTTTCGTGCTCTGAATAAGGCTGCTCTATATTTAGAAGCTTCTGTTCAAGTCAACTTTTCTCTTTGAGGATATCCTGAACATAGTGTGTCACGCGGTCTCAAGTATCCTTACCGCCTAGCACGATGTTCACCGCCGATTCCGCAGACCACGGTCCCACATCCTCTTGCAGGGAGCTCCTTTGCTGTGTACACTTGTCACATGAGAAGAAGGTGTGCTCAACGTACGTAATATATGGCTCCTTCACATAGAGATAATACTGATATTACTTCTTTTCCATTTGATGCAGATATGATCAAAAGTATCCGTGACCACTTAAAAATTACGTCACGTATAGTATCTCACTTCTCCGTATCCCCTCTCATCCTCTGGTTTCACTCTTCCAGGTTGATTGCCAACATTCAAAGGTTTTTATTTTCTCTTGCTACTCGTCGTCCCTCTGCCAACCTCAGTCGTTCTGTAATATATTTCCTTGCGCTCTTTGGCTAGGAAATCAATCGGTATGACCTCAGCGATAACCAGTATGGCCGTTTCCGATACTGTGCGGTAAGTCGAGGCTTCCCGCAATGCACCTCGCCTTTGCCAAATGTGAGATTTTTCTTCGATTACTTCCGATAAAATCGGGTACGACTAATATCGTAAAGTATTTAAAAGCAAAACACTGTTTCGTCCGCTTCATCTCAAGATGTATGCCCCCTTTGTTCTATGTATGAACAATATTGCATTAAAAATAGTATTGTCTCGTATTCTTCATCAACTATATCATTGGAAATGCAGTACGAACATATATGCCATTATTATATAATTCACTTGAACGAAGCTTTTTCCAGAAATCTACTAATTTATCGATGACGAATTGTTTTTGAGCTTCAAGACCACAAGAAAATTATTATCAAATTCTAAGACGTGGTTAACCTGATTTGGACCATTTGTGCCAAGAATGAAAACTCAAGGCCATTTCCATTAAATTTTTGAACTCTAGGTTATTCGTTCATGATGGCTGACGTTTGTTATTGGTTGAAGTGGAGCTGAATATTGCAAGGAAAAAGAGCGAAATATTTCATGATGGTTCAAAAACTGATTGCAGAGGTACGAACCAAGCCAGCGTACTCGCTGAGATCTTATTTCATGTTCAATATCGGGGATCTTGGTCAGCTCTCTGATCTCGATATTGTACAGAGCTCGGTATGTGCCATCTATTTCAAGTTTTGGGCCGCAAATCACACGCATGACTCTTCTCTCAAATGTAAGGAGCCATCTCTCGTACTCATCCGTCAGCGCCCAACTTTTACATCCAAACATAACAACGGGTCTGATCAACGCTTTGTAAAATTTCAGCTTCACGGCACTTGATAGGTGTTTAGATTTTAGCAGTGGCCTTAAAGGATACAAAGCGCGACTGCCTGCTGCTAGCCGCATTTTAATATCCTCACCTACACTGTAATCGTGAGTAATGAGAGAGCCCAAATATTTGAACATCCTCACTCATTCAAACGTGTAGTGGCCACTACTAAAATCTGGTGTGCCATTGTCCCTGTAACCAGAGATCATGTATTTCGTTTTTGACTCATTCATCTGGAGTCCAACAGTAGGCTGAACACTCTACAAGCGGATCAAATATTTCCTTTCCTACTTTCCATTCATTAGGCATTTTTTCGGTACGCCACACTAATCGAAAAAGGTTGAAACAGTCCCACAAAGTATCCCTCCGAATATCAAGAGCGCCGAATTATTGCAGCGTATTTGGTTGCTGACCGATAAGTTCTCACATCCTGCACAACCCGAGCTCACCCTTTTGAAATTACACATGGTCAATTTAGCTGCGGGAAATTTTGGATCCATGTTTCCAAATGTATCTGTTTTTGGGGGAAACATGTGCTTGCTACTCTAAGATCGTGAGCAATTGCGAAGTACATCATTCTCTCACCATTATCGGTCGCAGTTTCGTGTCCGGAGTACGGACCTATGTTTTCACACAAGTCGGCCTGATTTCTGCCAGCTCTACCATTAAATTCCCCAATTACCATTCTAACATCGTGTTCGGGTAGAGATCCCATCAGATCATCCAAGTCATTGTAAAATAAGTCTTAATCTTGGGGGTGGCTGACTTCTGTGGTTGCATGTACACAAAATATCGACAGGTTAGCTAACTTCATTCGCAAGCGAAGCTTATACAAAATTGATGATTGATTTCTTGAAAATCCAAAACAGCCTTCTATACTTGCGGTCCAAGAAGAAATCGAGCTCCAAGATTTCCGAGGTCGTCACCACTGTATAACAACGTATAGCCTACTCCTACGGATACTGTGGTGGTATTCTTGGAAAACACGTTCGTGCAATGTAAATTTATGAGACATGTGTGCCCCCCGACCACAGGGACCCTTACCAGATTATTGCACGTTAAATAAATCGGCTAAAGTCAAATATGGATTAACAAATATTACCCAAAAGCGTTATTAAAATTATAGCTAAGCTTTGAAAAAGCCTGAACTCAAATATCTCACGGATCTGATTTATTTGCAGGTATCCCAAATTGGTAGATGACTCGTAATTATTATTTATTTCAATTATTATAATTTTAGTTCAAACAGTTTGCTATGAAATTAAAGTTGGATGAAATTCAAAACTTTAAAACTTTCAGGCAACTCGAAAATCTAAACATACGAAAAAAACGAGTTCGCAAATTCTCAGTTGGTCGAAATTCTACAACAAAAACTTGAACTTCCGCAACTAACAAAGAAATTAGATTTAATTCAAATTTAAAATTTTGAGACCACTAACAATTTTGATATTTTGAAGTAGAAACTACTTTCTAGAAAAGAACTAACATTTCTTTATAGTTTATAGATCCAACTTCCATAACATTTTAAATTTTGACCTAAAACAATAAGAAATTCAGCCAAATTTAGTTAGTAATCGTGTCCAATTGCTGTAATAGGTCTTTTAAGACCAGCCAAACATACCAATGCGGGTATAATTGGCTGGTCTTCAAAGACCTATATATTATCTTTACAGCATCACTGAATCAAGTTTGGTTAACAAACACAAATTATTACTTAGGATCGAGGTATGGATGACCACCAATTTATATATTTTCATTTAAATCGTCCCAAAAACCGTATGTAAAACCAATAAAAGTCATTGATCTCTGAAAAAGTCAACAAAAAATAAACTGACCACACATATCCATCCTTAAATCTATAAACCTTGTTCTGTATATTTGTTCGACCACATTCCACTAATTATTTACTTAAATATCAATAAATCTTGAAGAATGAAATAAGATATCCAAATCGTACATCTTGTATATCCTTTTCGTCGTGTCCCATATAAAGCGATACGCCGTCGTAGAAAAATAAGAAAACGAAGATCAAAACCAAATGTTTTATTTACATGTGAAAGTCAATTAGTTGATTCTGTTACATCGTTTTATTTAAGTGTGTGTGTATGCTATGTACGATCCTTTTATCCTTTCCTATAGACAATCAACAAATCATATTTTGTTTATGGTATGTTTACTTGAACTGTGGTTTAAGTATCTTAAACGTTTCTCAAGGCGAACAATATTCTAACTCATTTAGTTTTTTTTTTTAATCGTTTGACTGCAAATTGTATAATTAACATGCATTCAGATGTTCTATATCGCGGGCATAGAATTACGCGGGGGCTATTTGGGTCAATAAAAATATTCATACAATCTAAATGTGTGCGCGATATTCATAATAATAGCAAGATTTGTATTTTAATTTTTTTTAATGAAAATCATCAATTCAATTTATCTTCATCTACATACTCGTACATACATTTATTCTAATTAATTAGCGCCAGAAATTAATAATGTTATGCATTTCAATTTAATCTAAACCAATTGAACCGAATGACATAATTTTTTTTGTTTTATTTATAATTTTGGTGTCTACGTATATAAGAAGTTTTATCAGACAATAAAAGATCTGCATATTATAAAAATGTGAGTAATCGACTGATCAATTTTTTGATATGCAGATGATTTCTTTGTATGTACGGAATTGGTACATAGCGCAATCAATCAAAATTAATTTTTCGTTTCACTGTAAGTTTCCATTTTAAACGTTCAATTCGAAAACTGGCAAAAATTTATAATTTGTGTTAAATTCCCAAAAAGTTGTAAAACTCGGAACTAGATGTCTCTGGTGAAATAGCTTTTGATTTTATTTTCTCTTTTCGTCGAAAGATGGATACAGAAAAACAAAATAAAATTGTTTTGCATTTTGAGCAAAATAAGAAAAATCAATAAATTTAATACAAAAAGTTGTAAAATTCAAAACTAGATGTCTCTGGTTAAATAACTCTTGTTTTTATTTTCTCTTTTCGTCGAAAGATGGATACAGAAAAACAAAATAAAATTGTTTTGCATTTTGAGCAAAATAAGAAAAATCAATAAATTTAATATAGCTACTGTATAATAGGTGTGCTGCAGTCGCATATATTTACAGGTTGAACCATAAAATCGTAAGTAATTTTACCCCAAATAAACATACTAAAGATTTTTAGATTAGTCACGCGATAATCAATGAATTATCTTGAATCACTTAATACGATGAACCTCAGTTACGATCGTAAAATATTTGTACGAATCGTTTAATCGTTTAGCACATGATAGTAAAAATAAAGGTGATCTTCGCGTCGATTAAAAAAGGCTCGAATGGTCAACATTCAACAGTGATCGCACGAAGTATGAAGTTTTCGTAGGCAATATGATTGAATGTCAAACAAAGTATTCAAGTGTGATCGTTTATTATGAGTACATTATTTACCAGAAAACTAGATTGGCGATCGTTATATGGTTTTAACCAACTTATCCAGAATTTTTGCTTTGCCCATCGCCGATCGTGATAAATTAATAGTAGTAAGTGATCGTTAAAGCCATAAAAAATAGATTTCCGTGCGGAATTTGCTGTCCAATTGTACCAGATCAGTTAATCAAGGTTAATGCTTAAAATAAGAAAAATGAAGATTAATCAAATGTTGCCAAAAACTGTTTTCCAGAGCGTCTCCCTGCCGAACACCCGAGGTAACTGCAAAAATTCTCGATAGCCTGATCTCAACTTTAACACAGAGCAGACCACGAACTCTCTCGATTGATCGAGTCATAGGCCTGCCAGAAATCCAGGAACACCTGATGTACAGCGATGGAAGTCTCGTAATATTTAGACAAAATCATCAGCAGCGAAAAGACTGACCGATTCAAACGAAATTCTTCATAATAGTCGCCAATCAGAGGGGGACATTAATTTGTATGCTGTGCAAAGGAGAGCTATTCCGCGATAATTTTCCCACTTCAAGCGGTCTCCTTTCTTGAAGACATGGTACGTCGCGGCTACTTTCAATTAGTCAGGCATTACTTCGGTTCGTCATACTAATCGAATAAGGTCGAAAAGACAGTTACACAAAGAATCCCCTTCAAATATCAAGAGCTCCGAATTAATGCAGTCCACCCCACGTGATCGGTTTCGTTTCAGTCTCTGCACGGCTCTAGTGAATTCTTCATGGGATGGATCCTCAATGCAAATTTCCACAGTCTGTATTTGAGGTGACTCAACCACAGTCTATGATGCATAATGAACGCCAAGCAGGTAGTAAAGTGTCCATGCGTCGAGTACTGCTTCGATGTTGACACAGAGGTTTCCATCCCGGTCCCGAATGACAGTTGTCGCAGGCCGGAAAGTATGGGGCAATCCAGTAATTCCTTTAAAGAAATTATGCGAACTGTGCTCATTGCTTAGTTTGTTATAGTTTGAGAACCTTGGCCTTCCACAATTCTCGCTTTTACCGTCTACATCAGCCTAGTTTTTCCTCGCGATTGTGAGACGTTATTGCACTTCACTATACGGGCCATATTTTGTTGCTCGATTGCAATATGACACTCGGCATCAAGTCAATAATTCTTGGGTCTGACTTTCACTATACCTGAAGTCTGTTGAGCAGCACTGACAACCGAAATTTTCAGTACCTTCCACACAGAGTTCACACAGTCATAATGATGTCGCTGATAAGATCCTGATATCGTTTCTTTTGATCTGTATTTATCAGACCTTTTTCGTTAAAATATGGAGAAATTTTCATCATTTAAAAATATAAACGTAAATTATTTTAAAACTGAATATTGTAAAGTTTCCATAATCCTAAAATATTTAAAAAATTTATTTTGTAAGATCGAAAAATATAAAAAATATAACTTTTTAAAAATTTTCAAATTTTTTTACTTACTATATTGAATTTCGAAAAATTCATAAATTATTTAAATCTTAAGAGATAAATTATTAAAATTCTCAAAATTGGAATAATTTATAATTCATTAACAGTTTTAGGAAATTCATTTAAATTTGTTAAACTTCATAAAATTTCTTTAAGTAAAATGGCAAAAAATTAAAATTTTTGAAATTGTGAAAAAAATCTTAGAAATCCAAGAATTTTAATGAACAAATTTAAATAATTTATGAATTACTCTACATTCAAGAATTTTAAAAATTTATTTTTATAAATGTAAATATATTAGAAAATTTTGGATATTAAAAAATTTTAAAACATAATTAGTTAGAATATTTAAAAATTTCTAGAAAATTTGGAAACATTCGTACGAAATTAGAATTTTTAATGAACATAAAAAATTAATATAATAATAATTTATGTTTACTGATTTTAAAGGATTGAACATTTAATTCCGAATTTGAAAAATTTAACAATCAGTATATTTAAAAAAAGTTAAAAAAATTAACTGTAATGAAATTTCAATTTTTTGCTATTTACTAAATTTATTTTAACCTTTTATGAACTTAGTACATAATTGGAAAGTTGTTGTTTTGTATGGGTTTAAATTAAAGAATTTAACAAGTTTAAACTAATATCCTAAAAAATTTAGTCGTGTTTGAATTATTCTACTAATTTGAAGAATTTTATTAATTTATCTTTTAAGATTTAAATAATTTATAAATTTTCCGAAATTTAATATAGTTTGTTAAATCATTTGAAAAACCTTCAAAAAGCTATATTTTTCGATTAAAATTTTTAAATTATTTTTCAACATAAAATATTTCTCGTACTTTAGAAATATAAATTTTAAACAGTTTTAAAATAATTTATAATAATTTAAGTAACCCTGTATAAATGATGAAGATTTCTCCGAATTTTAATAAAAATATTCAGTATTTTTTTAAAATCCTTTAATAACAAACAAAGTTAACTTTCTTTTGAAATTTAAATTTTTTATTATTCCACATAAAAATTGAATGAAGTTTAGAACCTTAAACGAATTTTGTATAGAAATTTAAATGATTTAGGATTCATAAGATTTTTAATAATTAATTTTATTGATTTAGTAAAACATATATTATTATGTTCGAATTACAGAATTGCAGTTATAACTTAGATTATTTTAAAAACTTTTAAAAATTAAAAAATTTAAGATCTTTAAGAGATTATTTACAAAATAAATTTTAGAACTATTTTTCAACATACAATTTTTCTCGAGTTTTAGGAATTTGCGAGAATTGTTTAGGGTTTTGAAACACATCATTATTTTGTTGAATTTTGAAAGTTGAATTTTGTAGGTATTCTGAAATGACGATCACCTTTTTGAATTATGAATTTTGAAAATTTTCATAAGTTCCTGGTCATTTAATATTCAAATTATCGAGTTTCATATAAAATTCAGAATTTGAAATTACCAAATCTTCGAAATATCAAATTTCGTAATTTTTCGATTCTAAATAATTTTTCAATTGTTTAAAGTAAAATAAACCGAATATCAATTTTTTGAATCCAGATGCGATTTTAAAAATTTAAATTTTCAAAATTAAAATTAAAATAACGTTATCGATATCTGTTTTGTTTGACCAAATTGGGCTACTGCGTAAGTAACGGTTTTTTATATTTCTGGCTTGCATTTCCACATATTATTACATCGAAATTTAATTTCTCGATTACGTCCGAGCTACGATAAGGAATCATGAGTTTTACAATTCGGAATTTGATGTTAAATTGATCATTACAGTTCACAATTAGAAAATTGAATTTTTAAAACATCCTTATCTGTATTGATTGTAAACGTTAATTCAATTCATTATTATCAACATTTCGAAATTTAATATTTGGCAAAAAGAATTGTTAAATTTGGTTTCATTAACTAAAAAATTCATTAAACTAAAATTTTATTTCCAGAAATTTTCCAAAATTGATCTCAAAGACAACAATTTAAAACTTGTTTTTTGATTATATGTATCGAGCGTTATATATCTGAACTGAATATTAAATTCAGAACTAAATTTACACAAAATTCCAGATTTCAAAAGATTTATTAATTTCAAAATTCGGATCGAAATTCCAAATTTGAATTCTACACGTAAACATTCGTCCATACAAATCAAAAAACTATACTGTGGATTTAATTAGAATTTTGGAATTTAAAGAATTTTATATAATTAAATAAAAAATAAAAATCTGGTGATTTCACTTTAAATTCAGATTCAGAAAAATACGAAATTCAAAATTTTAAATTCAGAGTTATATGTAAAATTTATTAAATATTTTATGAATTAAAACGTTATTGAAATTCGACAATTCTGAAATTTATTTCAAAAATTCAAAATCAATTCAAATTTTAAATGAATTTAATATCGAATTCAGATAACAGAACCAGTTTGGAAAAATGTTTGTTTCCCGAAATATTGATAAAACATTGTTATCAGTTCAGTTATTTTTAGTGTAATTAAATAAGAATTATTTAAAATGAGTTCTATTATTCTGGGACATTGCTATGTCATCGCTAGATATATTGTACTAATAACTTCGCCTCAAATTGAGGGTAGACCGACGATAAGAATATTCCTTTTTATTGTAGTTTGAATAGAACGATCAATCTCAGCGTCCATAAAGTTAAATTTTTCTTCAGGAACCTCACATGTTTAGCTTTAAAAATTTATCTTCGTATTTTAACAAGCCATTAAAAAATTAAAATTTTTAACTATCCTACGAAATTTGAATTAAAATGCTTAAAATTAAAATTCCCTAGAAATTTAATTGAAATTAATTTTTAAGAACTAAATAATTTACGAAATTTTGGAAATTCAAGAATTTTAATAATTAGTTAGAATACCTGAAATACCTTTAACAAATTAAAATAAAATACGAAATTTAAATAGTTTATGAATTATTCTACTTTCAAAAATTTCAAAAAAATTCTGAATTGTATATGAAAATCGATAATTTTATTAAATTAATCGATTTAAACAAGGAACAAACCTCCAAAATTTTGAATTCTAAAAAATTAAAATACTTTGAAATTCGAAATTCCTGAACATTGCTGCAAAATTTTAAATCAAAATTCATAATTCAAAATAGGTGATCGTTATTTCACAATATATACAAAATTCAATTTATAAAAAGAATAATTAATAAATAGTTCTCACAAATTTCTAAAGTTCGAGAAAAACTTTAGGTTGAAAAGATTGGTTTTAAAAATTATTTTGTACGATCGTAGACTTTATAATTTTTGAAAGTGTTTAAATTAAACTAAGTTATAACTACAATTTTGAAATTTCGAAAATAACAAAAATTATTTAAACCATTAAAATTAATTATTCAAAATCTTGTAAATCGAATAAGTCATAAATCATTTAAATTTCCACAAAATTTGTTTAAGGTCCTTAAATTTCAAAAACTCACAACAACCTTAAATATTGTGATCTTCATGTAAATTATTATAAATTATTCTAAAATTGGGACATGAGATTTCGTTGAAAATTTTAAATTGAATATTGTAAATTTTTTAAAACAATGGTATCAGAATTTGTAATATTCTTAGTTGAAAGATATTTTGAACATTTAAATTTTGTACAACGAATCATTTCGCTATTTAATTATTTTAAGTAACTGTTACAATTTCTAAAACTAATGGATTATTTAAATCTTAGTAGATAAATTATAAAAATTCTTGAAATTAGTAGAATAATTTATAAACTAAGTTTGTTAAATTCTTATATTTTTTTAATTCTTTTAGAATTTGCTAATTTATAAAATTTTTGAAATTCAGAAAAACATCTTTAATCCTTTTAAATCTGTAAACATAAATTATTATTAAATTATTTTAAAATTACGGTTTAGTAATTCGGTAAACTAGTTAAAATTTTTAAATGGTTACTGACTATAAGAAATTTTTTAAAACCCTAAAAATGTATCACCAATTTTATTATTTCTTGTTCGAAAAACTTTTTTGAAAATAAATGTTTTTACATTTTACATGTATTTTAAATATTCACCTAACTAGCTATGTATTAAAATTCTGAAATTTCATAATAAATTTAAATCTATTAAAATATTTTTTTAAACTGTTGCAAAAGTATTTCAGGTATTCTTAGTTTTTATTTAAATTCTTCAATTTCACAAAATTTCGTAAATTATTTAGTTCCTTAAAAATAAATTTCATTTAAATTTCTAGCGAATTTTAATTTTAAGTCTATTAATTCAAATTTCGTGGGATAGTCAAATTTTTTAATTTTAATGACTGGTCAAAATACGGTGATAAAATTTAAAATTTCCAAAATTTGGCATTCCTTGACATTAAAATATTAGTGATATTGGTAAAGTTCTCAAATATATGCAGAATCAGTTGGACGCTTTCAAGACCTCTTTCAATTTCCTATGCAAAACCTTGATTGATCTAAATGAAACTATAACCAGGTTCTCCAAAAAATGAAAAAAATATCGCCAAACTTACCAACAAGGGGCAATGTGACATTCCTGATATTCAACTTTATGGATGCTGAGATTGATCGGTCTAGTCAAACTGCTATCAAAATAAATATTATTATCGTTGGAGTACCGTCAATTTACCGGGAATTTATTAGTACAATATACCTTATGATGATATAACATTGTCCCTTAACAATATAACTCGGTCATTTTAAAAAAATTATTTCGGAAAACCAAAAAAAAATTACATTTTTCCAAACACTCCCAATCGGAATTCGATATCAAAATTCTTTTAAAATTTGAAATAAAGTTCAGAATTATCAAAGTTCAAAATATTTTAATTCATTTTTAATTAATTTTTGATTGATAATATTTCATCCGAATTTCAAGGATTTTAATAATATGTCCAGCAGATTTGATAAAACCTTCAATTGTTTTCTTTTTTATTTAAAATTTGTGTTAAGTATTAAATTTATAAATTTGGTTTTAAAATCCGAGTAGAATTTTTTTAATTTCTCGAATTTAAAGAATTTTTATAGCTAGTTCGGATATTTTACGATTCTTATAAAAACATAAAAAATCTTATTCTTATAAAATTTAACTTTTTAAACTAATTTTCAACGTAACATTGTGAAATTTGTTTTTACAATATTAAGGAATTTTAGAAACTTTAAAATGGTCAACGAATTTACCAAATTTCTAAGACATGATTTTGTAAAATAATTTATGGTTACATATTTAAAATGATCGAAGATTTTTCCGAATTTTAAAAATGTTAACAATCATTTCAACAAGTTTAAAATAATTTATAATTTTTATCGAATTTCAATATAGTTAGTTAAAATATCTGAAAAATTCTTATAATTTATATTTTTCGATCTTACAAAATTTAAATTTTTAAATTATTTTTTAACATAAAATATTTATAAAACTTTATATATTTATATTCGACTTATTCGATTTATAAGATTTTGAATAATTAATTTTAATCGTTTAAACAATTTAGATTATTTTAAAAACTTTTAAAAGTTAAAAAATTTACGATCGTACAAAATAAATTTTAAAACTATTTTTCAACTTAAAATGTTTCTCGAACTTGCGGATTTGTGAGAATTGTTTAGGGTTTTGAAACACATCATTATTTTTATAAATTGCATTTTTTTATGTTTTGTGAAACGACAATCACCTTTTTTGAATTATGCATTTTAAAAGTTTTCAAAAATTCCTGGTCATTTAATATTCATATAAAATTCAGAATTTGAAATTTCTAAATCTTCGAAATATCAAATTCCGTAATTTTTCAAAACTAAATTCAAATTAAAATAAACCGATTTTCAATTTTTTGAATCAAGATGCGATTAACCAAATTTAAAATTTTAAAAATTAAAATTAAAATAACGGTATTGAATTTTGATTTGTTTGATAAAATGGGGCAACTGCGTGTGAGTAATTTTTAAGGAATCTAGAGTTTTACTATTCGGAATTTGATTTTAAATAGTTATTTACAGTTCACAATATTATAAAGTTGAATTTTTTAAACATCCCATTAAATTTACATTGTAAATTTAATAAACCGAAGAAACCAAAATTCATTAAACTTAAATTTTATTTCCAGAAATTTTCCAAAATTGATCTCAAATTTAAAGGAAAAATATCGGAACTGAATATTAAATTCAGAATTAAATATACACAAAATTCGAAATTTCAAAAGATTTATTAATTTGAAAATTAGAATCGAAATTTTATACTGTGGATTTAATTTGAATTTTGGAATTTAAAGAATTTTAATTAATTAAATAAAAAGTAAAAATCTGGTGATTTTACTTTAAATTCAGATTCAGAAAAATACGAAAAATTTTAAATTCAGAATTATATGTAAAATTTATTAAATATTTTATGACTTAAAATATTATTGAAATTCGACAATTCTGAACTTTATTTCAAAAATTCAGAATCAATTCAAATTTTAAATGAATTTAATATCGAATTCAGATTGTTTGGAAAAATGTTTGTTTCCCGAAATATTGATAAAACAGTTCAGTTATTTTTAGAGTAACTCTATAAGAATTTTTTAAAATGAGTTTTAATGTTCTGGGACATTATTATAGATTTATTGTACTTCCCGTCAAATTTAGGGTAGACCAACGATAACAATATTTTTTTTGATTGTAGTTTGGCTAAAACGATCAATCTCAGCGTCCATCGTTCAAGGTTTTGCATATGTTTGAGAATTTTACCAATATCATTCATTTTTTAATGACAAGTAATGACTATCTTTAGAAATTTTAAAATTTATAACCGTATTTTAAACAGAAACAAAATTAAAATTTTTAACTATCCTATGAAAATTTAAATGAAATTTATTCTCAAAGAACTAACTATTTTAAGAAATTCTCGAAATTCGTGAATTTTAATAAAAAATTAAAATATCTGAAATACATTTAACAAATAAAAATAAAATACGATATTTAAATAATTTATAAACTATTCGACTTTCAAGAATTTAAAAAAAATAATTTTATAAATTTTAATTTATTATGAAATTTTGGAAATTTAATGTAAAGTTAGTTAGAATATTTAAAATATCTAGAAAAGGTGAAAACATTTACGATCGAACGATATTTAAATTTTTAATCTGATTGTTAACTTACAACATTTTTCAAACTTTATAAATAATAAAATTAACTTAACTTTAAGTTTTTTAACGATTTTACCGAATTTCTAAAACATAATTTAGCAATACTTTAATAATAAAATAGGTTTACAGGTTTAAAATGAATAAAGATTTTATTGCGAATTTAAAGCATTTTTAAAAAAAAATTCAATTTCTTAAAATTCTGAATTAATGCAGTCCACCCCAGGTGAGCGGTTTCGTTTTAGTCTCTGCATGGCTATAGTGAATTCCTCAAGGGATGGATCTTCAATGCAAATTTCCGCAGTTTGCATTTGAGGTGACTCAACAACAGTCTGTGAAGTGATTCATGATGAACATCAAGCAGGTCGGTAAAGTGTCCATGCGTCGAATACTGCGTCGATGTTGACACATAGGTTTCCATTACGGTCCCGAATGGCAGTTGACGCATGCCTGTAAGTATGGTGCAATTCAGTAATCCCTTTAAAGAAATTACGTGAACTGCGCTCATTGCTGAGTTGTTGTACTTTAAAGAACTAAAGTACTTTCAGAAACTAGGCCTTCCATCATTCTCGCTTTTTCCGTCTACAAATTCCCGTAGCTGCCCTCCTAGCAAGAGCGGCCTTGTTTTTCCTTGCGATTATGAGACGTTGTTTCACTTTACTATGGGCTACATTTTGTTGCTTAAACGCAAGGCTAAACTAATCATAAAACTAATCATTCTTCAGTGTGACTTTCATAATACGTACTGTCTGTTGAGCAACATGGACAACCGAAGTTTTCAGTACCTTCCCGAAAGAGTTCACACAGCTTTCTTAATTCTGACGCTGGCAAGATTCTGATATCGTTTGTTTAGATCTTGATTTATCCGACCATCACAGTCGAAACGTTACATTTCGCTGTGTTCCCGACCCTGTACGAAAACTTCCATCGTAGCTATGCAGAACTCGAGCTCGCCCCTTTTTTGAAAATAACCCATGGTCAATTTGGCTGCGGAAAATATTCCGAGGATTTGTGTCCATGTATCGTTTTCGGGTATAGATCCCATCAGATCGTCAAAAGTGTGTCTGTATCTTGAGGTTGGCTAACTTCTGAAAAAGCTCACTATGCACAGTTTAATTGTATGTCCAAACTGATCGTTTGTAGAAAGATATATTCATCTTCAAATAAATGCTTGAATGAATCTTCTTCGTTAGCCTTAATTTTGTCACGTTCTTTTCATTTATAAGCTTAATCGGCATTTTCATGATGTTGTTTTTGTTAAATTATTAAAGATTGTTTTAGTCCTTTGAAATCTGAACGGTATCCTTATTTTGTACAATCATAATGCAAGAAGTATGGACATTAGGAATAGATTGGGATCAGCCCTTGCCTGCAAACATAAACACAAGGTGAATAACATACAAAGAAGAATTGAGCGAAACCAAAAACATAACAATCCAGAGATGGGTAAATGCAACAGACGAGGTTGAAACGGAGCTTCACGGGTTTGCTGATGTCTCAGGATACGCATACGCAGCTACCATATATTGTTGAAAAACAAATAATAACAACACAATTAATAACCTCGAACACAAGAGTCGTGCCAACCAAACTAAAGCTGTTCAACAACCTCAAAATATATGCGTGGTCAGTTTCAACCATTGCACTATGTTGGACAGGGGAACCAAACAAATTTAAAACGTTCATGGCAAACACAATTTCGGCAGTAAAAACTATGCTACCAGCAGCAGCATGGATATAGCTTCACGTAGTACGACACCATTAGGTGGAAGGCAACTAACCCTATTATGCGAAGAGATTTAAAAGGTTTATCAACAACCACTCGCGTAGAAGCAATAATAGAAATGAATCAACTGGTTCAGAACTCCAAAGCGCAGAAATAATAAATATCATATGCTCACGAGTAAATGGAAGACAACAAATTTCAAGACTCTAAAGTTTAAGCAAAAACCCAGTAATCCTGAGCAAGCACAACACAGTTACACAAAGAATAATAGAAAATGCTCATATTGGTAAATTACACGAGGGCACACAATTGACATTAGCAACATTAAGAGCAAATTCTGGATCATTGATGGTTAACGAGCTGTAAGACAGATAATTCAAAAATGTATTATTTGGATTCGCCATAATCAACATCATCTAAACAACTAATGGGAAACCTACCATCAGCACGAGTAAGGTCGGTAATAAGTAAAACCGTTTTCCAAAACGGGAATGGACCTATCCAATTTAGATCAGCCAAAGAAAAGGGCCACAAGACGAACAATGGATACATTGCCCGGTTTATATGCATGGTAACAAAGGCCATCCCAGAATCCTGCATTGCCGCTTACAAAAGATTTATATCCAGAAGAGGATTATGCACGGAAATTAACTCTGATAATGGAACGTATTTCGTAGGAGCAAACAACGAAATGCACAAGGATCACCGCCGCGCAATGTCAACATTACAGCGATATAGCCACCTTGATAGCTGACAATGGGTTCATCAATTGGCACTTCATACCACCTCATACAGATCATTTCAAAACAATGAAATTTGATCTTAAGATCGCATGGGCGAAGAAACACTTACTTTCGAGGAGCTATGTACCGTGGCTACCCAAATAGAAGCATGTCTCAATTTACGTCAACTAACGCCGCTAACAAATGATATTGCAGATCTGTCAGCACTAACGCTGAGCCAATTCTTGATAGGTGATTTTATCAAGGCGCTATCAGCTGCAGAAATTGACCGCATATCGTTAAGAACGAGATGGTATGTAGTCGAGAGAATGGTTCAGAATACCATCACCAACTACAACAACGAACTAAATGAAAGAATAGCCAGGCAAATCTAATGTTCAATGACCTTCTATTAATGAAAGGCGACCAACAACCTGCCACACGGTGGAAGCTAGAGAGAATCGTGGAAACAATCACCGGAGAAGGGCAATCAAGTTTTGAGGCGGCAGCCTCTTAGTCAAATAAAGAACAGGGGGGGACCGTCAATCATTTAGCGTTACCCACATTATCCATTTGTTTTTTTTTGAGACTTGTGCAGGCAAACTTACACATAACCCCTTTCAATTACAACAACAACAACACGCAGTCGTATGTACATTACCATACCAATTCGGAAAACTTAGCATTAGATAATCATCGGGAACTTATTACATTACTAACAACAGAAGAAGTGAAACAATACCAACGATTTCAAAATAAACGATTTTTATGTGAAACATCGCCAATTTATAACACAATGACTAAGAATCTCATTGAATGTCTCCAAGGATCGCATTAAATCATTCAGTCTCCAAGGATCAGGGGTAATATATGTGCTGCGCGACACAAAGTAATACATCGTCGTCATCGGTTCAGCGTCCAACCAAATCAACGAATCATTCCGCAGACCACTCAACACATTAAATGGAGCCAACAACTTAAGGACATTCATCACACGGGTTCCAAAATAAAACGATATAGGATACGATGAGACTCAGTATCAAGGCGAATTTAATTTAACAAATTACTTAACTAATCCGTAACTCACACAGTTGCTTGTAGACGAATTTAGCATGTCAAAATTAACACAATTCGACGACACTTAAAATCGACGACACTTTGGACGGCACCAAGACTATAAATCTCTGGAAGTATATAAGGGTTTTCCATTGAAACGATTATGTACTGATAGCTTTTCAGACGATTTGTTAGATGGTAATTAATTATTCGACATTCTCTTCTAAATATAGTCACTACCTCAGGCGGTGAACATGCACAACATTCCTGTCACATAAAAATGTATACACTAATTTGTGAGTGCTATAGGTTGAATGGGAGTTATCTCATATTGTTAGCGCATAACAGATATTAAAGCCGAATTATACATATTTAATGGCCTATTTTAGCATAATTGTCATTCCCCCACCCCTCCACTTGTTATATAACACAGAGTAAAACAAATATGGAATTAATTTAAAAGCAAAGCCTGGCAAATAAGCATAAAGCACGAAGTAAATAATGAGAGCATAATTTATGAGATGCTAATACTTACATCATACATTACGTATGCATATTATTTTCGTACTTGTGTTTTGTATACAGGATAAAAAGATGCGAGATTAAGATGTATGTTACCTGAAAAATATACAATTTTATTAACTTCATGTTGCTGTGCCTTTCTAGTATATTTGCCTTAATTAGCATGTTGATAACATAATTATGACACCTACCCATTCATCCATGCTCTGTTTGGGTTAAAATCGGTTTGGTGTGGAAATGATATGGAAGCGTACACAAATTAGGAAAAAGGTGTAATTGAATAGAAATAAAAACCATTTGGGGGAAAATGAAAATTCACCGTGTGAAAGGTACAATGTGTAGATTAAATCCATAAAATATGATTTTGACAATTTTCAAAGTTTCTTCTAAACTGGTAATTTTTAAAGCTTTCATGGTTCAAAGCGATTCATGCTTTAATTTGCTTTACTGTGTGAGTAAATATGTAAGCGATTACAGCTTCAAATTGGTAACACAATATCCAAATTATTTTTTCCCTCTTCACGAAGTTTTAATAAAGCCAACAAAGTGACGGGTGGTCTTACCAATACAAAACCTGCGATATATAGTGAAAATGTATCGTCAGGAACAAGTTGACGAAGACGATCAAAGATATCAACAGATCATTTATTTTAGTATTTATACTGGCAACAGTTACATACGGAACCACATCGGCACCATACTTAGTAGTTAGTATCCCTAACACTATGGTTGGGAAAGTGCTAGAAGTGGGTAAAGTAAGAATCGGCTGGGTTTCTTGCCGTATCCGAGAAAAAATAGAACTGACTAGATGCTTTAAATGCCACGGTTATGGGCATCGTTAGATCAAAGCTCTGCAGGAGATGTGGTGAAGAAGGGCACTTTGCTAAGACATGCCAAGAAGAGTCAAAATGCATGCTATGCGACGAAACGGTCAAAGACTGTAGCAAACACGTAACTGGTAGTGGTAGATGTCCGGTATACCAGAAAGCGCTGCAAAAAGAGCGTTGTAAATGAAAGTCATCCAAGTCAATCTGAACCACTGTGAGGCTGCGCAGGACCTGCTGCAGCAATCCATATAGGAAGTGAAAGCGGACATTGTAATTGTATGTGAGCAATATAGAAACCTTGATAGACGGTGTTGGGCTTCAGATAAATCGAATCGAGCTGCTGTATGGGGTTGTGGTATCTACCCCCTACAGGAAGTTGGTGTGAGTTCTGTACCCGGGTTTGTTAGAGCCAAAGTGAACGGCGTTCATATTTATAGTTGCTACGCACCTCCTAGTGCATCGATTGAAGAATTTAAAACATTTCTCGATCAATTAACGGATGATGCACGGAGCCACAACCCGGTGCTCATAGCCGGGAATTTTAATGCATGGTCCGTAGAGTGGGGAAGTATAGAAACCAGTAGCAGAGGAATCGCATTGCATAAAGCCTTCGCATCATTGCCGGTCGTATTAATGAATACAGGAAATACACCTACTTTCTGTAGAGGAAATGCAACCTCGATAGTTGACCTGACGTTTGTGAGCCATTGTCTTGCCGATAGAGTAGTAGCGTGGAGAGTGAGCGATCTATATACGCATAGTGATCATCAAGCTATTGTGTATGAACTGGCGGATAGTAAACCCCAAAGTGCTATAGTTAGACACAGGAAGAGAATAGGATGGAAGTCCGCAGCGTTCGATGAGAACATTTTCCGTCTTATGATGGAGGATCTTACTCTATCTGGTACCGCAAATAACAAAGCCGTCCAGCTTATGAGGCATGTTACAAAAGCCGAAAGCGATGCAGCAATGCCAAGAAGGATGGTGGATAATCGTAGAAAACCAGTCTTCTGGTGGAACGACGAGATTTCTGAATTACGTAAAAGATGCCTGAACACAAGAAGGCGATACCAGCGTGCTAGACACGTCGAAAACTCTCCCCTTCGACAACAATATTGTAAAGCTCGATCGGAGCTTAAGCATGCCATTAAAGGAAGTAAGCGTAATTGCTTTCACGAACTGTGCGAGGAAGTCGACCGCGATCCCTGGGGTAGACCTTACCGATTGGTGATGAAAAAACTCAAAGCAATTACGCCACTGCTCCCACATGCCCGGCAATGCTGTCTGACATAGTGAGTCACCTGTTTCCGCAGCAACCCGATTGTGTGTTAGAGGTATTAGGCAACGAGGAGGATGATATACCACCAGTTACTGAGGAGGAGGTGCTGAAGGCATGTGGCAAAGTGGGTAACGTCGGCGGTTAAAGTATACCCAAACTTATTCGCGGAAGTATATACTGCATGCTTAGTTGAGGGGGTGTTCCCTTGTAAATGGAAGGAACAGAGACTAGTATTGTTGCCAAAAGGAGACAAACCACCCGGTGAGCCGTCATCCTGGCGTCCCGTCTGTCTGTTGGATACGGCAGGCAAAACCCTAGAGAGAGTTGTATGTGACCGGTTACAAGAGGCTATAGTTAGAGCAGGAAACCTGGCAGAGCAGCAGTATGGCTTTCGAAAGGCGCGCTCAACAGTGGATGCGATTTACGAGATTGCAGATACGGCACACCAGGCGATATCCGGTTCTCGATGGCTACGTGGTAGTAAAAAATACTGTGCCATAGTTACATTGGACGTAAAAAACGCATTCAACACGGCGAATTGGAGGAAATAAATTGTTCGAGAACATTTTGATAGCCGCATTCAAACCGCTATCTGCACGTACACACAATTAATTTTGCAATTCGTTTATTCTAATTAAGGTTCTGCTCGCCATTTGTTCATTCATAATCGAGGCTCAATATCGCATGAACAATTTTCCTTATTTCGTACATATGTTTATTCGTTCGAAAGTAATGTGACGTAACAAATTATCATATTAAATCGTATCTAATCTACCGATCTATCAACAACGATACGTTCGTCTGTAAAACATATATCCACAATATACACCTTTGTTAACGCTTCTATTCGAGGTATACGTTTGGCAGGAATTTCATGTATGTACATTTGTGTACTTTACGATTATGTGACAAAATAAATCATAATCTAGCATCTCGTATTACATGTATGTTGTACATAATATGTCGTTTCTCACATGTATCGGTAGTATATGGAATAGGAACAATAAAAAACATTGTGTGGCTGTTTTACATCATAAATTATCTCGAATTCTATAAATTCAAAAACATAAAATTTTATCGTCAAACTATATATAGGTTTGAGCATGGGCATATTTCGTGGTGGAGGCGAGGATGAATTTTACACATACAAGACCACCGACAATTTTCATCCGCATGTGACATGTATTTGTGACATATTTTCCTGGTTTAAAAAGAACTAGAGAGGCAAGTGTACATATATCGGATTGCGGATGGATGACACGTGTCTCGTTTAATTAGATCACATTAATGAAATAAATAACTTTAGCACGCATATTTGTGTTTGTATACAGAATTCAATTTACGCACAAACAAAAAATTATCAAACGAAATTTTGTGTATTTGCGTTTCCAATCCAATTTCACTTCATGCGTAAAAAAACCAAATTAAAAATTGCGCTACATGTGTGTACCCATAACCAACATCCCAAATATGTAACAAACATTCGCATAACATTTATAATATTCACATATCCTTATGTTGATGTGTTGACTTTTAATTAAGGCATGTGGGCCGCGAACATATTTGATGCGGCAGATATTAATTTTTTCGGATGAACGATTAAATAACTTTTATGTTGTTTTGCTCCTTTTAGTGGCATGAAAAATAAATAAATACAACCGTGTATCTCACATACTATATATATCGCAATCAGCCAATGAGCCAATACTGCACCAGCTTCGGCTACCATACTAACCAATATGGAGATGTTACTACCATCGTCAACCAACGTACCCAACATGTTGACAACTACATAATTTATAACAGCAGTACTACGATTTACCAAAGAACCGGAATCGAGTAAACCTAAACTCCAATCATTACTACCGACAGCTCTGGTTCGTGTCATTGTTAGACTCAGGGTCACAGATACCTGTATTAATCTATTATCCTTACCACGACAAACTAATATTCAAATTATTGGAGTAGGAGATACCAAAACCGGTACCGCACGTTCATCAGTAGTTCTCGAAATTTCATCGAAATCACCAGTAGAGATCACACTATAGTTTATGAACCAGTTAAAGTTTCTCCTGTCGGACGAACCGGGGTTTGATGAGTCAAATAATCGAGATATTTTACTATCGGAGTATACCACTTTTTTTTATCTTGACAGAAGGAAAGTTATATCAAGATTAAAATGCACCGATCGGACATAACAGCAATTCAGATGGACAGCACTGCTCAACCAGTAGCAATCAATATTCATTTAGTGGCAGTTCGAAGAAATTTCACCAACTAAGCACCTATACGAGGAGGAAAAATTGTGCGAAAATCATTTTAAAGCCTCGTATAAATAAACCCTACCACGGCCGATTGGCAGCTGAAAAAAATCGATAATGCAGATAAATTTTTGTTTTGAATTGAACATTAGAATTGATCTATGTTTTCTCTTTCTAGCATACTACTAAAATTACCGATAAATTCCAGCCGAAATACGAATGTCGATAAAGAAGATTATACTTGATCCTGGGAAATTTAGATTTTCCAAAATCATATGCAAATAATTGAAAATTTTTAAAAATTCAGCCTCTAGAGTGTTATGTCTGGAGATGGCTTGATTGAAGTGTTTTTCCAATACATCTCCAGACATAACACTATAGAGGCTGAATCTTTATAAATCTCCGATTTTTTGCATATGATTTTGGAAAATCTAAATTTGCCACGATCCCCACAATCTTCGATATCGACATATATCGGCTGAAAACTATCGGCTGGAAACAATCGGCTCAAAACTTTCGGCTATGTGAATTTTTTATCGGCTGCCATATTAATATATAATCTGCATTATCAATTTTTATAACTTTCGGCTGGAAATTATCGGCTAACTTTAACAGTATGGCCGATTTCTAGTACCTTTACCTCAACCAAAATATCCCGCAATGATTTTCTAATGGTATAGCACCTACCGTTCAAGACAATTTATATGCTATTCCACAAACAACCAATAGTATTTATCAGAAGATGAATTTAATTGTATGACGTAAGTACTCTGTATCACCGTAAAATTGAAAAGTTTAGCCAGTTAACAGTGGCTTATGAAAATTCTGCTAAATTCCCAGCAGCATCCAATATTATTAAAAATGACCTGTACATATGAACGTACTGATGTCCGGGGCCAACACCGTAAAGGAGGCATTCGAATTATTGATGCAAATTGTGAAGATGTTGAAAGATACGTGTTTTAACTTCTGTACCTCTAAGCGACCAAGAACTAGCACCGGTTGAGATATCGGAAGGAAAACGCTTAGTCAAACTGTTAGGTTGCATACATATTCTGCGGTCGTCTATAGCAGAACCGAAAATAAAAATGGCACCAACCAGCGCGGCATCCATCAAACAGGTATCCATTCCACATTTGGAACTATATATGGTACTCTCTTTCTAACCAAATTAATGAAAACCTTGGTGGAATCGTTTAAATGCAAGAGTGTCGCTGCATTTACTTGGACTAGTGGCAACCCAGGAATTATCCCTTTTGTACTTCAAATTATCGAAAATAATTGCTTTTTAATAGCAATTTAATAGGTTAGGTTAGGTTAGATTGAGTGGCTGCTACAGCACACTTAGGACTGGTTGGATTAGTAGACAGTATCTATCTAAGAAGAGAGGTCTCGGAGACTTCTTCCATTTTATCACAGAAGAGTCTCCATGACCTGCTTTTTGCTTCCTCAATACTTTTTTGTAAACTTTGAGGTCCTCCTTATAGAAGTCCCAGTCTTGAGCCTCCCTCGTGCTTTTGGCTCTGTTAAAGGCTCTTCTGCACCCCTTCCGGTAGGTCCCTAGTTCCTTGGACAACCATGCTGGTTTTTGTTTGCCCCTGGGCTTAACTATTGGGCAAGCAGCATTGAAAGACCGATTGCAGGCTCTAGTGAATGTGTCCGCTATGCAATTCAGTTCCTCTACAGTCGCTGGCGGCTCAGGGGCCTTTGGCGTTAATAGTTCTTTAAGCGTTTCCTCACACTTGCTCCAGTTTGTCCTTCTAAGATTCCTAAAGGCTTTCCGGATAGCAGGGGAAACGTCAAGGCTAAAGGTTATATAACGATGGTCAGAGAAGAGTGCTCCTTCTCCACTCTCCATTCCTTAACCATAGGGTGTATCTTTTCTGTGGCGAAGGTTACGTCTAGAACCTCCTGCCGGATTTAAGAAATAAATGTGGGTTCTTGCCCAATATTACACACCCAAAGGCTAGTATTTAATAGGTAATCAAAAAATAACTCACTCCTTTCGTTGATATCAGTGCTGTCCCAAATTGTGTGATGCGCATTGGTATCACACCCAAGGAGCACCCCAATACTATTCCTTTCGGCTTCGAGAACCAGGTCCTCCAGGTTATCCGGCGGAACCTCTTTGTCTCGGTCCATATAGCCTGAGACCAGCCAAATTAGACTGCCGCCAATCTCCAAACTGACGGCAGTTATGTCACCATTGCTGTATTGAGAAAGTAGAAAAATATTTAAATTATTTTTTCCAAGAATGTAGGATCTGATTTTCTGTTGCTGTTTAGCCAAGGTTCTTGGATAAAGACCACGTCCTCTTCTGATCCAGTCAGTCTGAGGGGTAAGGCGGCAGACGCTGCATTCGTATGGTGCTGGTTAATTTGTGTGAAATTTAGCATAACACCAAGTTGAGCCTACTTACCTATTACCACTCCCCGCTCCGCAGGCTACCGAGTCCTCCCTCGAGTCCGACACCAGGGACAGGCGACTTCCCATCTCCTACCAAAGTACAGCTACCTCGGAGAGCTCCATTGGTTGGGCTGTCTCCCCTCCTGATGCGTCTGTTTCTTGTATGGACAGGCTGCCTTCCTCACCAGGTTCCTCCAAGTATGTTCCAGCCTCGTCTTTTTGTAGACTCTGAGAGTAATCGAACCGAAAATGAAGTCGATTACTCCCTTAGTCTTGGCAAGAGGAGTCAAGGACTCCTTATTTATTACCATGGTAGATTAATCTGGAGCACCCTTGGCATCCTCTTGTCTCACAATCTTCCAATTTCTTGGCGGAAGATTAGGGTTGCTGATCATTATTATCTCCAGGATCTTTTCTGGGCTGGCCGGTTCAGTTGGTAGCCAGACGTGCGCTCTTTGCCTGCTTGGAATCTCTTCCCTGCTTACAGCCGCCAGCATTGCGCATTGCCACACCTCCCCTATCTCTGCTACAGCCTTCGTCAGCAATTTGATAATAACATTAAAAAATCCATTATTTTGTCCCGTAAACTCATCCTAGACAGAGCTCCCTTAAACTCCTCATAGACAGAGCGTGCTACCAACATGATCTTGGACATTTTGGAAAGGTTTCCTGATTTCTAGGTCAATGCAACTATTTTCAGCTCTTCAAATTGAGTCCTAAAGAGTTACGGCCATTTGAATTGACTAAGAGTATTCTTCGTAGTAAGTATGCAATTCACTATGATGCAGTTCACATTTTAGTGAAGCAGTAAACAGTCAAGTCAATCAGTCTTGCTGTAAATTTTTGTCAAACATTGCCAGTCATTCCTAGAGCTAAAATGTACGACGAAATAAAAGCCTGTATCAAATCATCGCAACTGTGGGAATTTGTAAAAACGGATACGGCAATTCTAGTGAATGTGTCCGCTATGCAATTCAGTTCCTCTACAGTCGCTGGCGGCTCAGGGGCCTTTGGCGTTAATAGTTCTTTAAGCGTTTCCTCACACTTGCTCCAGTTTGTCCTTCTAAGATTCCTAAAGGCTTTCCGGATAGCAGGGGAAACGTCAAGGCTAAAGGTTATATAACGATGGTCAGAGAAGAGTGCTCCTTCTCCACTCTCCATTCCTTAACCATAGGGTGTATCTTTTCTGTGGCGAAGGTTACGTCTAGAACCTCCTGCCGGATTTAAGAAATAAATGTGGGTTCTTGCCCAATATTACACACCCAAAGGCTAGTATTTAATAGGTAATCAAAAAATAACTCACTCCTTTCGTTGATATCAGTGCTGCCCCAAATTGTGTGATGCGCATTGGCATCACACCCAAGGAGCACCCCAATACTATTCCTTTCTGCTTCGAGAACCAGGTCCTCCAGGTTATCCGGCGGAACCTGTTTGTCTCGGTCCATATAGCCTGAGACCAGCCAAATTAGACTGCCGCCAATCTCCAAACTGACGGCAGTTATGTCACCATTGCTGTATTGAGAAAGTAGAAAAATATTTAAATTATTTTTTCCAAGAATGTAGGATCTGATTTTCTGTTGCTGTTTATCCAAGGTTCTTGGATAAAGACCACGTCCTCTTCTGATCCAGTCAGTCTGAGGGGTAAGGCGGCAGACGCTGCATTCGTATGGTGCTGGTTAATTTGTGTGAAATTTAGCATAACACCAAGTTGAGCCTACTTACCTATTACCACTCCCCGCTCCGCAGGCTAGTGTTCGCCGGTTCCATTGGAGTCGCGTGTGTTTGCCGTATCTCCTCCCACGGGACTTGCTTCTCGGTTGCAGGCAGCCCCCTCCTCCCTCGAGTCCGACACCAGGGACAGGCGACTTCCCATCTCCTACCAAAGTACAGCTACCTCGGAGAGCTCCATTGGTTGGGCTGTCTCCCCTCCTGATGCGTCTGTTTCTTGTATGGACAGGCTGCCTTCCTCACCAGGTTCCTCCAAGTATGTTCCAGCCTCGTCTTTTTGTAGACTCTGAGAGTAATCGAACCGAAAATGAAGTCGATTACTCCCTTAGTCTTGGCAAGAGGAGTCAAGGACTCCTTATTGATTACCATGGTAGATTAATCTGGAGCACCCTTGGCATCCTCTTGTCTCACAATCTTCCAATTTCTTGGCGGAAGATTAGGGTTGCTGATCATTATTATCTCCAGGATCTTTTCTGGGCTGGCCGGTTCAGTTGGTAGCCAGACGTGCGCTCTTTGCCTGCTTGGAATCTCTTCCCTGCTTACAGCCGCCAGCATTGCGCATTGCCACACCTCCCCTATCTCTGCTACAGCCTTCGTCAGCAATTTGATAATAACATTAAAAAATCCATTATTTTGTCCCTTAAACTCATCCTAGACAGAGCTCCCTTAAACTCCTCATAGACAGAGCGTGCTACCAACGTGATCTTGGATATTTTGGAAAGGTTTCCTGATTTCTAGGTCAATGCAACTATTTTCAGCTCTTCAAATTGAGTCCTAAAGAGTTACGGCCATTTGAATTGACTAAGAGTATTCTTCGTAGTAAGTATGCAATTCACTATGATGCAGTTCACATTTTAGTGAAGCAGTAAACAGTCAAGTCAATCAGTCTTGCTGTAAATTTTTGTCAAACATTGCCAGTCATTCCTAGAGCTAAAATGTACGACGAAATAAAAGCCTGTATCAAATCATCGCAACTGTGGGAATTTGTAAAAACGGATACGGCAACCGAAAAAAAGAATTGGATGTGGAAACTGAAAAAATCAAATTGAATAAAAATTTTTGCAACACATGTCAAAACATTAAAATTCTGATTGACCACGTGTATCCAAATCTAACACAACGCATTGATGATCACCGTTATGGCTTCAAGAACGAGCAATACTTGCACCAATTAATGCTAAAGTCGACGAAATCAATTTCACCATCCATGAAATGATTCCAGTTGATTCGAAGTCATTTTACTCAATTGACAAGATGGTAGACGAAAAAGAGGCCACCAGTTATCCAGTTGAGTTCTTAAATACGCCCAATCCAAGTAGCATACCACAACATAAAATCGTACTGAAAGTTGGAAACCCTAGTATGTTGTTAAGGAATTTGGATCCTCAGAAACTATGCCACGGACGGAAACACCTAAAAACTTATATGTGTTAGCAGATGAAAATAAGTCGTCAAAAAATATTGTTTATACACAGGTGTTGAAGGACTGACTTTGGTAAACTATACCTCAATGATGATTTTTGGTTATTTATGATAATTATGCTTCTCAGTCAAACATAAGCGTGGTTAAAGTACGTAAATTAATTAAACAAATAATTATCCCATGGCACATACAAGACCGTGGCGTTTTTAGACGATGTCACCAAAAAAAAACTCATTACATTTTTATTTTAATTTTAAATTTATTGCTGCATAAGTCGACAGCATGATTTATGATGACGTGCATATACGAAAATTTTCATTTTTGCGATGAGTCTTACAATATTAATCCTGAGGGTTAATGATGTTTTATGTTACGTCAAGTTTTTAGTTATTTCATATAAAAATTTGCACGACATTAGAATTGTAGAGCACAAACAAAAGTAATTTAAATTTTATGGTTTTCCGTATGTTGAGAGGAAAATTGTATAAAGCTTTCAAAGTTTTTAATTTAAGGTAATTAATTTTTTTTATATTTCCCATAAAGTTTTTACTAAACTATTTCAACCATGTTCAAATCAAAGGTAATCGTTGTGCAGATAAAAAGATACAATTAAAATCAAAAATGACGAGAATTTCAATTAAGTTGTTCAATTAAGTAGTTGTACATAAAAACTTAATTAACAAAAAATCAATTTACCAAATTATCCAATAAATCAAATAAATTAAATAAATAAAAATAAAAAAAAAATTAAAACAGTGTTTAAAGGCCATTACTGGCCCCTGACTGCGGCAACAATCCGGCTCCAACGGTTTCGATCCTGGACTTGGTCTTCATACTGTCTTAGACAACCAGAAGAAGCTAAGCCATTCTCTACACCGTGGAGCATCTTCGCCTGCAACGACCTCTGCGCCTACCATATGGTGGCTCTTCTTTCAGAGAACACTGCACAATTCGTTCCGGATCAGCACGCGGAAATTCTCACACTTCAAGCGCTCGGTCTCCCTTCTTGAAAATGGGCCATATTGCGGCCACTTTCCATTCATCAGGCATTTTACGATTCGCCATACTAATCGAATAAGGTCGAAAAGACAGTTCCACAAAGAATCCCCTCCGAATATCAAGAGCTCCGAATTAATGCAGTCCCCTCCAGGTGAAGCCTCATGGGATGGATCCTCAATGAAAAATCTCCGCATTCTGTATTTGAGGTAACTCAACTACAGTCTGTGACGCATGATGGACACCAAAGCGGTTAAGTCGGTTAAGTGTCCATTCCATGCGTGTTGAGTTATTCGTCGATGTTGACCCAGATGTTTCCAGTCCGATCCCGAATGGCAGTTGACGCAGGCTTGAAAGTATGGTGCAATCCAGTAATTCTTTTAAAGAAATTACGTGGACTGCTCTCATCGCTGAATTGTTGCACTTTCAGAATCTCGGCCACCATTCTCGTTTTATCCGTCTACAAATCCGCTTAGCTGCCCTCCTAATAAGAGCAGGCTTGTTTTTTCTCGCGAATGTAAATAACTAAAATAATTTAATTAATTTAAATTTACAAGCACTGTCGCCTGATTTTTGCGATCACATAACAAATTGTCATCTTACAAAATTCTCCAACCCCAGACTATTACAAAATATTAAAAACCACACAGTTGGACCAACTAGAGCCGTCGAGTGCGTGATAGGAGCTCTTCTCTAGAGCCAACTTCTCGGAAACCGTGATTCGTACATTATCGGGCATTATCGAAATTGTGGTCAATCATCGATGTAGGCCGTGGTGGAGGTGGAGGTCCACCTGATGAGACAAGATTGAACAAACAAACTAGCCTATTTAGTTAATACTGGCACTGACCTTTTCGTTATTCCTGTCCGCATTTGTTCTAAAATCTATTTCAGTGCCAACAAATCAACATATCTAATCCTATCGGCCGGCAATTGCATCACAATTCACACCTACATCACAAAATTGCTTATTGGGAATAGTGGCTTTAAATGAACCGTCACGCATGCTTCCATTTTAGCTACTGTGAATCATCCGATAATTGGAGCCGAATTCTATAAGGGTTTGTCGGCATTTCTCATAGCCGCTTCAAATGGTAAACAAGTAAAATCACAATTGGGGACCATTTGGGGACTGTTGCAGGTTAATTATGGTGACAACACCCAATCGTTACCAGATACCTCGTTAACTCCTCAAAACCTACAAGTATGCATTACCTGTAGTGCTCGGTACTAGCTCCGGACAGACCCATGCTAAATAGGGGTGTCGGCCTCGCAAGTCATGTAGTAAGTAAATAGGCGGAAAATCATATGGTCTAAGAACTTTGTCACATTTTAAGTATATGGAGTGAAGTAAAAGTAAACAGCTAAGGCGGGAATAAACTATATCATTGCTATCCCAAAAATTTTAGGCTTATAAGCTGATCCTCTTTTCTTTTAAAATCACTAGCAAGATATATAGAGGCTTATATCAGAGGCTCAATAAAGCCGGGGGAGCTGTCGGAATCTCAACACGCGTACTGTAAGGGACGATTGGTGGAAACAGTTCTCGATTCTCTTATTGGCCCGATTGAGAAATTGGATATAGAAGGACCTTTAGTAACGTTAGACTAGTGGCAATCTCTCGGGCTCTTGCGTGTCTGGGGGTAGATGGGTCACTCAGAGGCTGGATAGATCAATCTTAGAGGCAGGACCGTGACAGGTCATCTGGGTGGGGCGTTTACCGGAAAATACGTGTGCAAAGGTGCACTGTAAGGTGGGGTTTTATCCAATTTCTTTGGGATTTGGTCATTAATGACTCATTACTAAATCTGGGAGGGCAAAGCTTCAGGATGGTTGCCTACGCGGATTTGGTTGCTATTTCGGGCTTCAGTAAATAGGTCCTCTTTACCAGGAACTATAAACTTCCCCAGTGTGAACCGCCAATATTAAATGGTACTCGCTTGACCTATACGGAAAGAGCGAAATACTTCGGGCTGCTTTTGAACAGCAAGATAAGCTGGAAAGAAAAGATCTTAGAAAGATAAAGAAAGCTACTGTAGCGCTGTGTTATGTTATTGGAAAGAGATCAAATATGGAGGCCCACATAATACAGAAACTACCGACTACGCTATCCCTTCACCACCTGTTTAGGTGAGTTTCCAACTGAGTTTCCTACCAGAGAAGACTGGGTGTATGAGACGGTTATGGACAATGAAGCGCTTAGCTTCTTTACGGATGGCCTAAAAAGGGATACATAGATTGGCTGTGGGGTATTCTGTGAGCCACTATAGGGGTCAACCTCTCTTTTCGTCTTCCCGACTTTTCAGTATTTTGCAACCTGAACTTATCTCGATAATCACATTTCCTGACGTCGAAGGTAGCGCAGAACCGTTTGACATCCTTACAGGAGATGGCTGATCAGTACAACATCCGCTTGACCTGGGTGGCAGGGCACATCAATGTAGTAGAGAATGGGCACAGCACGTCTTAATCACAAAGCATGCTGGATATAAAGAGGGGTACATGCCAGAAATCTGGGTGTTCCCGCTCCTGATTTCTGCCGTAGCTGTGGTGCTAAGGAGAAGGAAGAAACTGTGCTCCATTTGCTCTGCACTTGTCCTAGCCTACCGTACAGCAGAATAAAATTTATGATAACTTCTCATCCAGACGGCCTGACGGATTTTTGTAAAATCGGTGTCAGGGCATTCACCGGTTCTTGGTAAGCTCAGGATAGTTCGACGAGAGACAAGGAGGTAATAGAAATGTAGTACAGCTACGGACCAAATTATTAACCTTCCACATACCCCACTTACAAGTTTTCTCCAATCTTTCCAAATTATTTCACCACATTCCCGTTGCGCCTGAAGACAGCAATCCAGGCACCTTTTAGCCTCTTCGAATACAGTCGAATGTCATTTGGATTATGAAATGCCCCACAAAGGTTTTTAGCGTTTCATGAACGAACCGCCATCTGAAAATGCTTTTTCAACGAATCGTTGAGTTTGATGTCCACATCAAGATCCTAAAAGGCGTATTCGGCACATACACTCTTGACTTCCTCAGCCACAAAATAACATCTAATGGTATTCTGCCTTCCCAGGAACGAGCTACTGCCATTAGGGATTTCCCACAACCATCAAGAGTATTCAACGCTTTTATCTTAATCGTAAATTACTCCTACCGATGTATTCGGAAGCTCGTTAAAATACTCACACCCAATCAGTTTTACTTAGCTGCTCAACTCAAGAAGCTGAAAATGTTAAAGAACCTAGCCCGAAAATGCCAACACGCATTTTCGACACTTAAGAATGAATTGATCAACACAACACTGCTAGTATACATGCGCTGAATGATGCAAAATTCAGCGTGACCACTGATATATCGAACACGGCCGTTAGGTGTGTTCTTCAACAGTACAATAATGATTGTTGGGAACCGTTTGGATTTTTCACACAGAAATTCTCGGATGCTGAGAAGAAAGATCCTCGATTCGATATAGGGAACTTCACCATTTTTAACGATCACAAACCTATGACAAGAGCCATTCAGTCAAAAACTGTACGAAATCCACGACAAGCACGTCGTATGCATTTCAAATCTGAATTTACCACGGATATTCAGCACATGCAAGATAAAACCAATGTGATCGCGGATATACACTATCTCGCACATCAGACCACGAAAAAATTTTAATCAAAACTCACTTTGACTGACGACACATCATCTATTCACAAAAATTAGACCTTGACCGTCAGAATTTACTTTCTTTACGTCACAATAGTTCAACATAGAGCTTTCTTAGTTACCTGGATTAGAAATCTACTGCGAAACAACAAAAAGAAACCATCGTCCTTACATTGCAGAGCCATTAGATCGAACAATATTCGATAGTCTACATAATGTTGCGCACCCAAGTATTCGTGTCACTCGTCAATTGTTCACATCTCGATACTCTGGACTTAAAATAAATCAAGACGTAAACTGGTTGGCAACACATCTTCTTTAGCTTGCCAAAAATGCAAAGTACAGAAACAAACAAAACCATCGCATTGGCAATTCGATATTCCACCAGATCTATTTGAACAAATTCATTTAAATATCGTAGGTCCCCTGCCATCATCTAATGGATATACCTACATCTAACGTGTGTCATAAATCGTACACCATTAAAGATTCGAAAGACATCGAATTCGTACCTTCAGCTAAAAATAGCTCTTAAGGCCAGAGATAACACAATCGTTGAAAGATTGGCCTAGTTCCGTTCCGATTGGCCATATTCCAGAACTTTATTCATTCACGCGTATTTTTATGCATTCGTACAATAAACCAAAACGGCTAATGAATTCCACATTATTTTGCCTATAGGGCGTCCAATTTAAAAAAAGCTTCCTTGTAGAAAAAGGAAGTGCGATACCAAACAATGTTCAACACATTTAAACAAAAGTACATCAATGGTCAAAACGTTAAGATTACTTATCGTATACACGGATTTTAGAATCTGCTAGGTGGTCTGGTGCAAAGCTGTCTTGGGGGAATCAAGTTGGTACTTGATGCCAGCTCCGTATCTCGCGTGTACGTGTTACCTCTCCGCGGTGACCACCGGGCAACTGGTACACCATGTATATGTGGTGTACTAGGCGAAAACACGGCGCTAAACAACTGCGCCGGGTTAAGGTATTAACCGTACTGTGCTGATAACCAGCCAGGCTGGGGGCCCAGTATAAATACTAGCCCAGTCTCTAACGGTATACCCGGATACTTGGCGCCCTCCGGATCATGAAGCCTTACCTGTGTATTGCGGATCTCTGCACAGGAAGAAAACCTCCTTTTTATGCTCGTGGGACCTATTATGGATAATTCAAATTCAAATCAGGAACAAAAAGAGACCGGCACTCTTAAAAAAACGGAATCTAGTGTTGCGGGTACATCAGCCCTTAGACATCTCACAGTCAAAAAGGCAGAGATCTGAGGATAAACCACCTACGGAGGCAAAAAAGAAAATGGTTCCCCACACTTTCAATAGGCCTTTCAACGAGGTGCTAAAGGAGCACTTGATCATAGCAGTCGTTGATAGGGCTCAAGAGGATGGGGCATCACGACTCTTAACTGAAGGAAGGTGGAGAAGGCCTTACCCGCTACCTTCCTAAACATCATGAGGGAGAATCCGGGACCAGCTCCGCCTTGTCGAGGCGGAGGGTGGCATCGAGGTCACGTCAAACTGACTGCCTGTACCGACGAAAGGTTGATGATCCTCTATAAAAAGGCGATCGGCAGCCTAGGTGAAGTCTGGCCGGGGGCCAAATTGGAAGTGGTGACGAAGGATGAAATTCCCTGCAGGCCAAGGGCACGAGCCTAGATCCTGGAAATGCTGATAATCAGCAAACTTGATCTGCCAACGGCCACCTGGAAGATTGCCGGGTTACAGGAGGTAAAGGCGGAAGCAGATCACAAATCGGCCGTCATTATCATTAATAGAAAATCCTTGGGTGTCGTTATCATTAATAGAGAATCCTTTGGTGTTCTGGCAAAATCTGCAGAGCAGCCAAAACGAGGGCCTGGAAACTCTACTGTGGCAATATACAGGAGTCCCCGGAGGCGGCCAGGCTACGCAAAGTACTATGTTCTAGTCCTTCCATCCCAAGTTATCTACAATGACCGATGTTCATGGACTACGTATAGTAAGGAATCCCAGAAGCTTTTATTAGAATCGCATTTCCCGGAGCCTGGCCTTTCGGCTTTGGGGATGATATTACTGTTGCAGTTTTCGGTAAATATGCGCAATTGGCTACCTCTCTGAGTGGGCACGCAGTGGAGGACTGAACGGAAACCCACAAAAAACCTTTACCAGGAAGCACAAACTTCCTCAGTATGACCTGCCAACATTAAATGGTGCTCGCTTGATCTTTACGGATAGAGCAAAATACCTCGGACTTCTTTTGGACAGCAAGCTAAGCTGGAAACCAAACATCGTAGAGAGAGTAAAGAAAGCTACTATAGCGCTCTACTCCTGCAGAAATACCATTGGAAAGAGAAGGGGTATGGAGCCCCACAAAGTACACTGGCTTTACGTCTCAGTGGTCAAACCTATACTGCTGTATGGGGTTGTCGTTTGGTGATCAGCGTTAAAAATTATGGCCAACCTTAAATTATTGATGAAAGTCCAAAAAACGGCCTGCTTGTGTATAAGTGGGGCTCTCAGGAGCACACCTATTCAAGCTCTGGAGATTCTCTTTCATCTTACTCCCTTGGATATTACAGCCGAGCAGCTTGCATCTTGCACAGCCATTTGGCACAAATCTAGATCTATGTGGAACTGTAACATAGGGCACTCATCTATCCTATGCAACAGGGGTATTCCGGAAGCTACCGACTACGCTATCCCTTTGCCATCTGTTGAGGTGAAATTCCAAACTGTTTTCCACCAGGGAGAACTGGATGAACGAAACGGTTATGGACAATGAGGCGTTAAGCTTCTTCATATATGGCTCAAAAAGGGATAGAAGGGTTGGCTTCTAGGTCTTCTGTGAGGCACTAGGGGTCAATCTCTTTTTTCGTCTTCCCGACTTCTGCAGTGTTTTTCAAGCTGAACTGATCTCGAGAATGGAAGTCATAGAGTGGTTGAAGTATAATGTAATATCTACGAAACATATTCGCATTTTTACGGACAGCCTGGCCGCTATTAAAATGCTACAATGATACTCGCTGACGTAAACTGCTGCTTCAGAAAGAAGTTATAAAAGAAACGAACGTCTGATGGTGTAACGCCAGTTCGTATGTAATAACCAGGCAGATCTGGCCTGGGCTTTACCAGTCCAAATCAGGCCAATTGATATCGCTTCGACGGCACCATATTGGTATGGTCGTGGGAGCTATAACGGGACATTGTCTCATTGGGATACATGGTCCAGCCAATGATTTCTGCTGCAGCTGTGGTGATGAGGAGGAGGAGGAAAGTTTGCTCCATCTGTTCTGCATCTGTCCTATTCTAGCGTATATCAGAACAAAACTTATGGGAACTTCCTCTTTGAACGAGCTGACAGATAAGCTCAAATGTGGTATAGCTACGGACCAATTTTAAGTCTATGCTAGTCCTTTAGGACGGCCACCATTACCTAACCTAACCTAGAATCTGCTAACGTTTTTGATTCGTGAGTTATCAAAATTATCTTTAAATCGTTGTAACAGAAAATTGGAGTAGGATGACATATAGGTAACAACTTTAACGAACTTTATTGCTTTCCTATTTCTTGTACGCTTTTCAAATGTATCTACGAAAACAATGATCAATATAACTAATGGTATCCGAGTTTTATAGGTGATTGATTCAGTACAGAGAGTACAGATACGGTTCTAGATCTATGTAACAATAAAAAATAGTAAGACGTCTGATGTTTTGTTCTTAAAACTTATTAACTGTATCAACCGTCATCAAATACATGGTACCCCAACCTAAAGAACGAATGACATTTCTCACATCATTACTCTTATATAGAATGATGCTGTTGAAATGTATATATATACACAAAACTACCTATCCAACACGTCACACTACTTTACTGTCTGTGAAATCAACCGATGTGATTTATATTTCGAACCCTTTTTGGTGTTTTTTTTTATGTTTTAATCAATTTTTATGTCGAGTCGAAATTTTTATGGTCGGGTACTATTCCTTTCTCGAATATTGTGTTCGATATATAAAAATGACACGTTCTTCGATGTGGTGCGATGATGATGACGAGCAAACCCACAATTTGTTGTGCGATAGTAAATTAAAATCGATTTATCTAAACATGATAAACGGTGAATGGATGTTACAACTATTAATATGTATGCCAAGCTTTTATCTATACGGGTACAATAAAAAGCTACACGATAAAAAAATAGCATATCCCTAATAAGCTGACATCCTTTTTTTTTGGAAGGGTGGGTATTCTGTATATGTAAATACATAAAACAATAGGAACGTGACAACAACCCCATGTTTAATGGAATATATGGTTATCCTATAACTCTCTGTAGAAATTTATAACCGAACCCAATAGTTTTGATTTATATGCATACATATGCATACTGTCCACTATATAATTTTTTGGGCGATACCAAACTCTACTAAAAAACCCAAATCATCGTAAAAGGACAAACTATTCTTGTTCATATATAAATCTGTAATTTCAAATCTCAAGCGCTTTGCTGGTATCCAAAAAATAACAAAACTTTACACTGTTAAAAGTTTTAATTTTTTCCAATTGGAATTTTATGCCGTCGAATCTAAACATGTCCACCAGAGCAGCAATTTTAACTGTCAAAAAAATTTCACCGGTAGCATAGTGGTGGCCAAGAATTTTCCAAACTCAAGCGTTATGAGAAATCAGCAGTCCCTACAACAGCTTGGCCATACAATTTTTCTTTCGCAATGGTGACTCATTTATTTATGTAACAGCCATTCCAATGGTCAAAAAATTATCAATGCAGAATAATGGTGACCAATAAGGTTTCAAACTCAATCGTTATGAGAAAATCCCCGTTTCCACAAAAGCTTGGCCATTCTCATAACGATTGAGTTTGAAACCTAATTGGCCACCATTATTGACGTGTTATATAAATAAATGGGTCACCATTGCCAAAATTTCAACGAAAAATATTGTTGAAGGAAAAACCGTATATGTCACCGTTTCCACAAAAGCTTGGCCATACGATTTTTCTTTCGAATATATATTTTTCGTTGAAAAGTTGGCAATGGTGACCCATTTATTTATATAAAGCCCATTCCAATGGTCAAAAAATTATCAATGCAGCATAATGGGGACTGGGAACTGAAATTTGATGTTAGTTTCAATCGGTCGATATAAACATTTAGTTTTCGTAGGCCCCTAGTAACTTAGAATGGGCCTTCGTATGGCGGTGTTAATTCCATGTCAACAATATTTACCCTCACGAAAACCAAATCATATTAGTCCAAACATTTCGAAACGAAGGTGTCATTCTTTTTGCTTGCGATTCCCAGTAAAACAATTGGAAATTCTGAACTATGAAGCGCTAACTTGGAACTAAAATGATTTTTGGATAAAATTAGCTCCATGTCAGCCTGCCACTGACATGAACGATGGCTCGGCCCATGGATTCTGCACTCTCAACAGAGAGTCATAGACGTGTTCATCATCAGCTTTAACCACTGCGCTATTTGCTCTGTGGAGTTCCAATGTTTTTTCTTTTTCGTGAAATTGCAGTTTTCGGTGAATTGTCGATTTCGGTGAATTGCCGGTTTTGGTAAACTGTGTTTTCGGTGAATTGTCATTTTCGGTGAATTCTCATTTTGGGTGAATTGCTTTTCGGTGAATTTTCGGACCTTCTAATATAGTGCCGTTGTATCAATTTTGCGCACTGTTAACAGAAAATACCATTTTTGGCATTTTTAATCCGCTCCTTACACGTCTCAGTCGCTTTCATTAAATTACGAAAGTTATAAATGTTTTAGTGCAAAAGTCTAGTTGGCTTACATACAACTTATCTCTCATCTATCTATCCTATTTTTCTTGAAGTGCTTATATATTTAGAGGAAGCATGGCCACTATTTCGTTTCGTCATCCATCAAACCATATTCACTATCTTGGTCTGACACTTTTAGCGGACACCTTCTGGTTATCTGAACGATTTGGCTTTTTAATAACTCAGTATAATTCGTATAGCCGTCCTGAACGGGCAAATTTAATGATTTTGCGTTAGATAAACCTGTAGCCAGAGGATTCAGGGCATTCGTGAACAATTAGGTTTCGATTATTTGATTCCCGCGTCTTAAATAACTTTGTACTATTACAACCGTTTTTCACGATATGTTGAACACTCGTAATTATAACTCAAACAGTTCCAAACAATGTAGACTAAAAAGTTATGTTACGTGAGTCCCAATTTTATTTGAACTATATTCTGTAGCTTATAAACTTGTTTGCTAGTTTGTGAACAAATACAACAAATTTTTTAAGTTTATGTCATTCAGGAATGGTTTAAGCATACTGTTACAAATTGCTGAATCATAATTTAAATTTTTATTTGAATGACTGTTTGGTCCTTTACAGTGAAACGTCAATTATCTCGTCTACGGTTACAGATATGATGTGACGGTTTTCGAACCTGATTTTTTTTAAGTTTGCAAGCATAATTTTTACCCTTTACGAATATTGTTCAAAAGTTATGACCCTGTGATAAACTAGACCAAATGGGTTCCATTTTGCAATTTATGTTCACCCTAAAGAAAAAGCTATCTAATGTGATCGCCCTCGTTAGCACAGTAAGTGGCGCCCTTGCTTTGGTAGTTTGCTATTCGGTAGTCTCAGGTTCAATTGCCGATGGTGAAATAAAGGTTGTGTGTTTTTAATGTGTAAAATATTGAAAGTATATGTGGGTTTTTCCGAGTACCGTAGGGCCGTTGGTGGCACTGAGTCATGGAGTGATCTGCCCAATTCTAATTATTTTTTAATGTGAACGCACTTTCTGAAAAATGCATTGTAAACAATTCTCAAATTCATTCTAGGAATTGTTTATATTTTCGTTGATGTTATCGTTGTTGACGTTGCCTACATACGGGTTGTCAACACGTCAACGTAGATAATAATAGATGACGCGGTATTGGGTATTGGGTATTGGTTATTGGGTGTTGGGTATTGGGTATTGGGTATTGGGTATTGGGTATTGGGTATTGGGTATTGGGTATTGGGTATTGGGCATTGGGTGTTGGGTGTTGGGTATTGGGTATTGGGTATTGGGTGTTGGGTATTGGGTATTGGGTATTGGGTATTGGGTATTGGGTGTTGGGTGTTGGGTGTTGGGTGTTGGGTATTGGGTATTGGGTATTGGGTATTGGGTATTGGGTATTGGGTATTGAGTATTGGGTATTCGGTATTGGGTATTGGGTGTTGGGTATTGGGTATTGAGTATTGGGTATTGGGTATTGGGTATTGGGTATTGGGTATTGGGTATTGGGTATTGGGTATTGGGTATTGGGTATTGGGTATTGGGTATTGGGTATTGGGTATTGGGTATTGGGTGTCGGGTATTGGGTATTGGGTATTGGGTATTGGGTATTGGGTATTGGGTATTGGGTGTTGGGTGTTGGGTATTGGAAATTGGGTATTGGGTATTGGGTATTGGGTGTTGGGTGTTGGGTATTGGGTATTGGGTATTGGGTATTGGGTGTTGGGTATTGGGTATTGGGTATTGGGTATTGGGTATTTGGTATTGGGTATTGGGTATTGGGTATTGGGTATTGGGTGTTGGGTATTGGGTATTGGGTATTGGGTATTGGGTATTGGGTATTGGGTATTGGGTATTGGGTATTGGGTGTTGGGTGTTGGGTATTGGGTATTGGGTATTGGGTATTGGGTATTGGGTATTGGGTATTGGGTATTGGGTATTGGGTATTGGGTATTGGGTGTTGGGTATTGGGTATTGGGTATTGGGTATTGGGTATTGGGTGTTGGGTATTGGGTATTGGGTATTGGGTATTGGGTGTTGGGTATTGGGTATTGGGTATTGGGTATTGGGTATTGGGTATTGGGTGTTGGGTATTGGGTATTGGGTATTGGGTATTGGGTATTGGGTATTGTGTGTTGGGTATTGGGTATTGGGTATTGGGTATTGGGTATTGGGTATTGGGTATTGGGTATATATACGCCTATCCCTTAGTTCGTTACATAATACCCAACAAACATTTGGCACGGAAAGTGGACCACTTTCCTATTCTAAATCGCACGGCGTACTAGGAAAAGTGATCTCGCAGTACACGGAATTCCATACATTTGGCTGAAGAAAACTGTCACTTTTTTCCATTCTTCCCCTTTTTCTTACGGTGTATGTGTATTGGTGCGTACGCATGTTCTTTCTTATTCCTTTCTCTTTCATTACAAATTCCGTAAGAAATCTAATCATTTTAGTAAATCAAATGGTACGTTTTCCGTACAATAATCGAACGTTTAGAAATGTGTAAAAGTGCGTATTTCCGTGCATATTCTGAACACATTCCAAGTCTTTTTTCCTTACCCATCCCACGCTAATTTTAGTACCTGCACGTCCATGGCCTTTTTCTTAAATGCAATTTTAAGTAAGAACAAAATCTGGAATCTTTTTGTATATAAACATTGTTTATTTCAACAATATAATTCAAAAATACAATTCAAAAACAATAAATAAATAAAATTAAAAAAACAATAATAAAAACGTATAAGTTAAAATTATAACTTATGAGAATCAAAAAGCAAAAAGCTAAAGTCAAATAGCTATAGGTATTAGACTTTAGCTTTTTTCTTTCTCATTCGGTCTTTGGCTCGTTGAAACCACTTTTTTATTAAGCTTGTAACATCTTCCTCCGAGGCAGCCGGAAATTTTTTTACACAAGATCCTATAAAAAACAAAGTACATACATTATTATTTTCTATTTTATATTAATTACAAATAACTTTTTTCTTTACGATAATTTATAGTGTTTACGTTTACCTTTTAATATTTTCATAATAACAAATTTTTTTATCATAATATTATCCTGCAACCCGAACCATGAGAATTTCGTTGCTGCTTCGTCGGTGATGATTTTCTGCAAGGTGCTGCTAATATATTTAGTCAGATCATTTTGGATCACACTATTAAAAATTTTTTCCTGCAGATAAATACAAATCATAGATAATTTAGTTGGAAAATAGTGTCTAATTTCGATTGTAAATTCTTCATATAATTCTATAATCGTGAAATGCATGAAACTGCTTTACTATTAATAAATGAGACTACCATTTGTGCTTGTCGTAGGTACATTCAATTTAAGATAATACATACCAAATATTTCTCGGTTTTTGAGTTTTCCTTGCAATTTTCTTCTAGTGCTTGAAATAGCTCGACAGATGCAGAGGGAAGAGTAGGATACTTCTTCATTATTTACATTTGATTTATTGGAATGGATAGATCGGAGCACTACTAATTCCCTCATGATAGTTCTTTGATTTTTTATAATTTGTGAATTTTGTGTCTCTAAGTTTAATAATCGGTCCTTAATTTCTGTCAGAGAAACTGTTTCTGAAACTGCAAAATACAGTATTGTTAATTAGAATATTTATAATAAGGTTTGTAAAAGATTACTTACAACTATTATTATTACTAGTAATCTCTTCATACACTTCAATGGATTCATCAGTGACGTCAGTGGCGTTTTCTGTGTTACTACATAGTAATAATTATACTGTAATATAGTGCGTAGTATGTATGGAAATTTTACCATACAACTTACGTTTTTTTTTAAATTGAAAAATAGTTGGGCTGAGACTGAGATCCATACTTAAACCTACAAGTATAAAAAATATAATTAACCCTATTTATACAACATTAACTTAATTATATATTAAACCTATAATAACGGCAGATAATGTGCTTTTGAGTCAGTTTTTAATGTCATTATTTTAAATTGAATTGCTGTTATATTAAAACTTTTTAGTTCATGTTCTAGCAATTCATTTTTTGCACAACAAATATTTAAATTCCTTGAAGAAAATGGCTTATCAAAAAATTCTTCTGCGTTTGAAACAAAATATCCTTTAATAATTACATCTAGATTCTTTTCAAGTATTTCTTTTATAATGAAAACTTTTGTTTCCACAAGACAATAATTATTTGGTGGCTTTACTGAATATAAACACTCCTTATACTGTAAATCTCGGTATGAAAATCCTCCTAGGTTATAATTTAAAGTTGTATTTGACAGTTGTTGATGTTTGTTTGCAGGTATATTCATATCAATTTCATACAATCTGTTGCTGAGTTGCTGAAGAGGTTGATTGTGTTTTTTAATCTTTCTTTTTAAATGTTGCATACAGTTCTCAAACTTGAAAGCACTGTATTGGTCCAAATTTCCGAATTTAGAAGCATCGGCAGCTATATGGATTAAATTATGAACATTATATCCAACAGAGCTTCGCTCATAGAGCGTAGGGAAATCTGTAACATATTTCTGAAGCATTTTAGAAGCACATGAGTTATTAATAACACATTCTTCTGTATCACATAATATTCTAATCGAACAACTCAACAACATAAAATGATTGTAATAATTTATTGGCAGTATGCCTTTTAATAATATTGGCCCGGTGTAACACAAAAAAAGTCTTAACTCCGTTGCCTTCCATCTGTCTATTTCCAATAAACTTCTCGGTTTTCTAGAAAATTCCTTTATTATGCCAGATTTAATTATTTGAATTCGATTTTCAATTGTTGCTATAGCATTTGGCGTTAACGAATATGCCGCCCTTTTGGTTCTTATCCATAATTTTATATTTTGTCGCATTACTCCAAGGAGAACACAATGCATATAATCTACGGGAACCTGCGACACGCAACCTACCTCGATTCGTTCCAATGCTATTTTATCTAATTGTTTATGATGGTCTGGCTGCGTTCTTTTACAAAATTGTTCATCGTTTCTTAGCGGCGCATTGGTTTCCGAAAACGCCATCCTTTTGTTTGAATATTCGCCTTTGACCTGACATTTAGTACACCCGTAGTAACCATTATGCCCTTTAACACCGAGAATCATTGCCTTCGCAGGTGCATCGCAAATTATTGCCCGTATTTTAACGAATATTTCTTTATTATTATGAATAATACCTTCGGATTGTATCACTTCCATTTCTCTTACAAATTGTGCCAGAAATACATCCGGGCAAAATGGCTTTTTGTATCCATGATAGGCAATCACGAAAACATCAGAGCTCCCAACTACATTACCCAAAATAGGCCACTGGCTTGACGAGCTTTTCGATAATGGCAGGCCATCAATTCCAATATCAATATTTACAATATTCAGAACTTTGTTTTCATTTGCCTGTAAAAACTTTTTTATGTTTTCTTTAATACCAAAATGCACGTAGGAACCACATCCCATATCAGTGACATTACTTTTCTTTGGAGTGTGTTTTAAGGTCCGCACATCTCTTGGCAAATTTGAATGGAATTTTCTAAGAATTGTTAGTAAAGCGTTCCCGGCTTCATTTGTCACTTTGAATTTCACAATCCATTCCGCCAAATCACTTACTAAATTAAAATCAGTTTCATCAAAGATTTCATTACTACTAACACTAATATCTGACGAAAAAGTTTCACTAATATTACTAATATTGTCAAATAAATTTTCGACAAGAGCTACAGTTTTTTGTTTATTGCCAAAGGTAGTGCTAGTGGCATTGCTGTATTCCTTATTTAAAAAAATAATTTCACTTTTGTTTGTAGTTTCTTTTTTTTTTTTATGTCCGAAAGCCATTAAAATAGCGACTTCCTCTTTAATTTTACGATAGCCCCTTCTTTTTGACATATTTAAGCGCTTTGACATGTAACTATATAAATTTCTAAAAATCAAATTTTAAATATTTATAAATATAATTAGTTTTACCTGTGATGTAAATTTATATTGATGTGATTTGTTGAATAATATTATTTTTATATATGGCGTTGCAATTTATATATAACACGTGTAACTTCTCTGTTATAAATAAAAGTTTATCTTTTATTTTAAATAGCTTTCAATTTTAGTATACGCATGACACACTAATACTACCATACCACATATACAATATAAAAATCTACTATGCACAAATCTATGGTATGGAATGGTATGGAAAACCGTGCGTAAATTGCACTGCACTGGGTACGTACTCAAAAATGTTTGATGGGTACTTCCGCTGATAAAAGTTCAAATCCAAAAACAATCATATAAAGTCAGTCGTACTATCGTTCTCTCTACTAGGATTTATTTACTCAATACAGGCTTCAACGCGAAATTGAATGATTTAATTTGCTTGCATACTCAACACTAATTGATATAAATTCATACGTCATGTGACTGTACATTCTGCCATAAATGCTGTAGAATGAGTATCAGGCGCGATATTTTGTGACCTATTTGAAAGTTAAAGGACTGTAATGCTTTAAACTCGATACTTTTTATATGTCAACGAGTATGTATGTTTCGCCTTCTCCAATTGGAATGTACGCTTCATGAAGAACGGGTTACGGAAAATAATTAATTGGACTCTTTAGAGTCAAAATAAATTAGCTAGTTTTCTGTAACATATCAGTCAAAGGAAATGATAATGCTCAGCACTTTACACTAAAGCGTCTACACCACTGTGTCTCTCCCATGGATTTAGCCTTTTCAGAGGTAACTCGACGATACCATTGACTACAATATAACCAAGATATCGTATATTTTTCATCAAACCCATGATGAAAGATAGACGTTTAGCTACAATTCTTATAAGATTTATGTGTTCGTGAATGGTATACCACTTGTGATCAGGAGGTCATCCAGGAATATGAAAACCGACTAAGAAGTCGATGATTGACGATGGACAAATATCTTTTCAAAATATGTTCAAATCCTGAAATCGTTTCAGGTTCAATTCGAAATAGCTACACACGGAACAAATCGGTTCAAATTCAGGTTTATTAACCAGACCTTGGTAAGAGGCGGTGCGCCTTTCGTTATCAGTACTGTCATGGATTTCTATTTCACCGACATATTAACGAGCATATATAGGCTTCCTTGATCGGTCTTGATGTTGACCGGTACACCAAATCTAGATATGTAGTTTTGTACAAATGTGGTCGCAATGGTTGCTGCAGAAATATCTTTAATGACGTACGCTTCAGATCGATCGACATAAATTTGGAGATAAGTAGATCCATTCAATGGCGGAAGTGGGCCTACTTTATCTAAATAATTATGTTCAAATCGACCTGGTGGAATATCGAATTGCCCATGTGGTGCGAATTACCCACCGGGTTACGTTTTGATTTATTTTAGGCCAAAAATATCGAGACGTAATTAATTTACGAGTGGAACGGATACTTGGATGCGAAATATTATGCAATGTATCGAAAATGGTTTGACGTATTGCGGTTCTGCAATATAAGGGCGATTGTTCCCTGTGGATATTTCGCAGTAGATTTCTAAGCCAAGAAATTTAAAAAGCTCTAGTTTCATTGATGAACTGGTGTGACATGTGGAATCAGAAGTTAAATTCTTGTGATAAAAAGTAAGTTCTGCAATTCCAAGTCTGCTTTCTGTGCCTGGATGATTGTATTGTATAGTCGAAGTGAGTTTCGACTGCGGCAGTTTCGTGATCTGATGTGCGGCATAGCGTATCAACGACCACAATATCTTTGCTAAATATCCATTGTGAATTGAGAGTTAAAATCCAAAGGACGTGATTGCCTTGGATTTTGTTCAGTTTTTGATTGAACTGCGTTTGCCAGAGGTTTGTGGTCGGTGTAAGTGGTAAAATTCCGACCTTCTACAAAATATTTCAAATATTTTTTTTCAGCATCCGATAATTTTTTTGTGTAAAATCCCAGCGGTTCCCAACACTTCTCGTTGTACTGTTGCAAAACTGCCCTGACACAGCAGTATTTGAAGCATCAGTAGTTATGCTGAGCTTTGAGTCGCTCTTTGGATGCGATAGAATTATTGTTTTTACCAATTCGGCCTTGATTGACGTGAATCTTTTTGACATTCGTCGGGCCAAGAGAAATTCTTGGCTGTTTGGTGGTAGTTTTTACCATGCCGACGAAGCGCTGGATACTTTTTATTGATGTTGGAGCTGGGAATTCCTTAATGGCATTAATTCGTTCTTCAGACTGAAAACACCATTAAGGGTTTACTTGTGGCTGAGTAAATGAAGAGTGGTTGCGCCGCAAAGACGCATTTCGCACTGTTAATGTAACATCAAATTCTATTAATTTTTGAAAGAGCAATTCCAAATGGAGTATAGGTTGTTTTTCATTTTGGGATGCCACAAGAATGTCGTCAATATAAACAAAAACGAAGTCAAGATCTCGAAGGAATTGTTGTTTTCGAAGAGGTCAAATAGTGTTGTGATTGCCGTTTTGTAAACGTTTTCAGATGCAACGGGAATGTGGTGGTAACCTCTGATGAGGTCAAGTGTGGAGAAAACTTTGCACCCATGCAAATGCATGGAGAATTTTTGAATGTGGGGAATATGGGGAGTCTTCTATCTAAAACTTTCTTTTTCACCATGTGTAATGGACATGGTACGGTAGATGCCGATTGCCGGCAAATCAATAATTCCACCATGTGTTGGAACTCACTAAATGCCGCTTTGTGTCGAGCAGAATCTAGTCTGCGTGGTTTTGACACTGGCAAACGGCCTGTAGTGACAATATAATGTACCACGCTATGTTTGACGCCGCTGCTGACGATTCACTGCTACTTAAAAAAAAATCATGCGTTAATGTCCGCTTAAGCCCAATATTATCCTGGAGCAGTTTGCTACCTAAGGTATTTATTGTTATTCCGTTGGCGTCCGATAAGACAAGATCTGAGTTCTTACGTAATTTGTAATTAATATAATTTTGAACTGATATGACGAAAAGGTCCGCGCCCTTATCGATTAAGAATTTAATATTCTTGTGAGTGTTGTTTATGCGACGATAATACTATTTAGTTTTCCTTTTCCGTTCCCATCTCCAAGTTGTGTGGGCCAAAATTGCATGGTTTATTGCACTTTTGTGCATAAGCGAATTGGAATACGGTCTTTAGATCGCGACGAAAATCGTTGATTTCGCAAGCGATTACGTGGGTTATTATTCAGCTGTCATATTTCTCATGTACGTTTAAAAGTACACAAGGACACCAGTACTAATTGGAATCAAATTCACTTTAAAGGGGTTGCGTCATTGCAAAAATGGTATTCAGGCATTTGACAATGACAAATAAAATTGTTCCATTTGATTGCTGGTGACATAACGTATTTGATGAGTCTGATTGGTTTTTTTTTGAGGTTACTGTTAATATTTGGAGTCAAGTCAAATTTTAAATTAATGTTGGTTTGTGTAGTGTTAATGTAAGTGATAAAAACAAGGTGTTATATGTGGAGTCAAATTAAAACTCATGTCTAACAAACTGTTGAAACTGTATACAGTTTTTTATAAATTATCATATAAACATAATTTTAGTAAGTGCGGTGGAAACTTTGTTGGTGGTTAAGTTTGAACTATATACATAAAACTTTTCTCATTAAAATGTTATATGACATTTTGATGTGCGCTTGATAAGTGAATAAAACTCATCTCACATGTGAAATGATTTAGTTTTATGTTTAAAACATGTAATGGAAGAGAATGCTACGTAATTTTATACCAATTAAAAATTTATTGTGGTTTCATGTTCTATATGTACTTCCGAATAAAATTCAATTTAATTTGAAGACAATTTTTGTACAAACAGTTTTATGTTCACATACATATATGAACAAGTATACATTTGAATTTGTGGTAAACCATTAGAAATGTACATACATTTTTATGTTTTTGAATCGAAAAAGGTCAAAAGGAAGGTATAATGCGAAAAACAATGTACGTCACACGACTTACAATACTTTATCCTATGTAAGTAGATGATTTAATTAAAAACAAAAATATTAAATCATCCGAATCTAGAATTACAATTACAACAAATTGTTATATTTTATTGTGGACAAGCACACCGTTCAAACGTGCTATATCTGACCAAATATCAACAGAATGCCTTAAACCAGTCAGTGTGAGTATAATTGTATTTCTGTGAAATGTTGATACGCTTTGGCCGGTATTAAATAACACGTTCGGAAATATTATTGAAGGTTTCAAATAAATTTAGAGATTCATGAAACAAGATATGTTATAAACATAAAGCATCTACTCATGCCACTCGATGTATTAAATGTTTAAAGCACCGAAGAATATTATATAATTCTTTGTGTTCGAAAATTTGGGTGATAAATCAATAATTTCGCCTTTAAAACAAAAATATACACAACATACAATAGAAATTGGTATTTGAACAGCTTCGAAAGAATTATATTAAAAAGCTGTTTGGTTGTTTGCTGGAAGACAATCGACAATTGTTATGGGTGTATTTTCCTGGCCTCGAAAACCAACATTAAAGGTTATTTTGAACTTTTGACGTCAGTTTCTTGTGTTAAGGTTTACATTAAACTTAATAACAAACAACTGTTAAATTTTGTCCTTTTTTTCAAATGGATACATGCAAAAATTGGAATATGAACAGTTGTATAGTCAACTGTAAGAATGGGATGCTAGAAAAGAAATATCAGTGGCAGATGTAATTTGATCATAAAGCCTGCAACATGTCGACCTTTGCTGGAGAGGCAAACAGAGACAAAGAAGCTTAGGTCTATTTAGCTCTATCTATACAAATTCACTTTAAATGGTTTAGTTCATTAACATTTAAAATTTTCAAAAAAAAAACGAATTTGTTAAATTTAAATGGGATACAGTTGCTTCAAGAAACTCACTATCTCCACAATTAATTCACCCGACGTTCGACACCGAGTAAGCTGAAAATAGCGAAGTCTGAATTTGAACATACATTTGTATGTATCGAAACTGAAATTTGTTGACCTAGCAATCGCGCTAGGCCCAGTCCCTTACATCTGGTAGAATTCCTGCAGATCTTTGCAACATCCCTGCTACACACGCTGCTATTTCCACTCAATTTGGGCTTATACAACGTTTGGGCTTATTGATTTATTTTAATTTCATCTGTGGAGCCTCCAATTCTCTTGACCGGCCAACCAGTTGAAACGATTTATTCCCGACAGTTCATCACATAGTGTTACTCGTGATAAAATTCAACAAAACGCTTTTTTATGAAACGTTTATATGTGGAAAGGACGGAATAATATCGACTAAGCAAGGTGGAAACGTTCAGAATAAATCCCATGTAACCATTCGCGGAATAAACAGTTTCGGTATAACAACCTATATACTTGAAAGCCATACAATATTCAGTTCTGGATTTTAAAGTACAACTTACTACGGGCATACAACATATCTCTGGCATGATGTGTTTGCTGCAAGAGTCTTGAATTCAAGCAAATTTTTATCTTGCTATATTTGGACAGCTTTGGAATAACATAAATTCCTCAAAATTTTGAGTAATACTTCTGTTCAAATCTTAACTTCAGTCCGTCATGCGGTTTTTAGTTCAGTTCTTGATCTATCATGACTCCCTAAGTCCTTAATTTTCGGGGCCCGCTCAATCAAACCATATCAAGTATTACTAAATGTTCCTGAATTTTACTGCACAAAATCCAAAATTACCATGAATCATAAACAATTCAGAAACTTACTGATCGGGCAACAAAAAATGTACAGACTTATAAAAGCTCCATTAACTTATGAATTCAACTTACGAAAACCTTTTAACGTTAATAATGGCTTCGAAAATTTACAAATTAATCCTTTAAAAATTCCTAAAGTTTATTGAAGCTTCGAAAGCCTAGACGTACAACATTTAAAAATTCACAAAGTATATAAAAGCTCGTAAAATTTTCTAATCCAAATTTTCAAAATTGTCACATCACAAAATTTATGGACAATTCGTAAATATATGAATTCAGATTTGCAAATTCTCAAATTTGAAAAAAGCTTTATAAACGTAATAAGGTTCCGATCTCTAAAAAATCTCCAAATTTTTACTAATGAAGCATCCAAAAAGCAATATCTTAAAGCACGAAAAATGTGTGGAAATAGTTTCCAAACATTCTTACCGTTGATAGAGCTCTTGAAAATGACGAATCCATTAAGAACTTTGGTAACGTACTAATCTAAATTATGAAAATTCTCGGAGGTAAAATATCGTCGGAAATTTGTGAACTGAACTCGAATTTACCCAACTTATGAATGCTCCGAATACTTACTAATATAGCTAACTGAGAATTTTTAGCTCATAGTTAGTAAATGCATTGAAAACCTATAATACTCGACTTTTGGAATAACTTTCAAAGTCTAACTACTAATGTGTTGTGACCGGAAACCTAATAATCTGAAATCAAACAAAATTCCGAGTTGATAAAAGCTTTGAAAAGTTACGATTTCATGATTTTCCGAATTTGATAAAAGGTCTAGAAAATTACTAATCTAACTAAGAAGTTCACAGTAAATATGTTAAGGCTCTAATAATTAAGAGTCTAACACTGCGGCAACCTAATAAACCGGCTTCTAAATAATTCCCAGAGCTTTTAATGCTCCAATAATATACGAATGTTATTTTAAATCCAGAGTGCCAAATCCAGTTTCCATATATTGCCAAGACTAATAAAGGACTTTAAAATTCACTTTCAAAAATTAACAGAGTACTTTAAAGGTCGTTACATTTTTGGAATACAACTTCCCAATTTTTATAAATTAAATAAAAGCTCTCTAAACCTATTTACATTCTTAAAATATCCAAAGCTTAAAATTTGCAAATTGAGCATCCAACAATAAATAGAGGGTATAAAAGCTGTGACAAATTACAAATCATTGCAAAAATTGTAAGAGTAGATTAAAGCTTTGAAAACTTGTTAATCAAAATTTTAAAAATCTCGAAAATTATTTAAATTACAAAAAATTCCATTGGTACCCAAAATTTACAAAACATTAGAGAGCTTACTAATCCACTTGGCAAAAATGAAATCTTAAAATCCCAAAAATTATAAAAATATATTTCAAACAATTTTACCGCTTTTATAGAAGCTTCATAAAATGAACTCGTAATAATTCACAGACTTTATGACAGCTCCAGTAATGTCCTAACCTAATTATTTTCTTTTATTTTTTGCACAGAACATTACCACGTTGCAACCAAATAAGTTTAGAATTGGGTTCAGTTTTTAATACTTGATTCAAACTGTATTTCCCGTGCGGTTATCCAAAGCTGTATAGCTCTATTCCACTCTGCTATTATAGGCGAAGTATTTGAATTAAATTTTCTAAATCTGAATCTAGAAATTCGAATATTGTCATTTTCACAGAGCGGCAATTCTAAAAATATCATCAATGACTTTTAACTGTATGGAGTAATTCTAAAAGTCTCGCTTTGTTGCGGTCATTCAAACCGTATCAAGTATAGTTGTGCTTCGGAAATTATTAATCCGATATCCTAAAAATGTCGGAATTGATAAAAGCTTTGAAAAGTTACAATACATCAGAATTCGCAAAAAGTTCAAGAAAATTGCTTATCTAGCTACTAAGAACTTCACAATCGTTATATTAAACCTGATATACCGGCTTCTTAATATTGGCAAAACTATTAAATCTTCGACAATCTTTGAAAACTTTCTAAAAGGTAATAATAACTCCGATAATTTATGAATTAATCCCTTAAAAATCCACATTGTCTACTAAAGCTCCGAAAGCCTATGCATACACCATCTAAAAACTCACATCAAAACAAAATGTATAAAAGATAAAAAATGTATTAAAATATTTAAAGAACCAACATTTTAGAGAATTCGGAAATATACGAATTGAGACTTGAGAATTTTCAAAAAGTTGAGAAAAGCTCTATAAACCTACTATCCTCCAAACTTTGAATTTTTCTAATCGAGCATCCAAAATTAAAGAGAGTGTAAAAATGCTCCGTAATTTACAAAACTATTTACAAAAATCGTAACAGTATAAATTAAAGCTTTGGAAACTTACTAATCCAAATTATCAAAATCTCCAGAGTTATAAAACTACATACAAGTATTCAGCAATCCAGCTTTAAAAAGTTGTTCCCAGAGTTTCCAATAGATTAGAAAGCTTATCAAAAATGCAGTATCTTAAAATTCCAGAAAGTAGTGAAAATATTATTTTCCTCGTTGATTAAAGCACTTGAAAATGACGAGTCCAATTAATTAATACTTCTAACACCTACTAAGCCAAATTATTAAAATTCCCAAATAGTATCATTTTCGCACGGCGGTTCTAAAGATCCCGTCAATGACTTTAGAAGTGTGTGATAAAAATTTCTCGAATTTGACAAAATCTTAGAAACTTACTTATCCAACTATTGATTATTTTAAAACTGCGGTTACCTAATAAACCGGCTAAAGTAGGGAACCTCTGTAGGTTCCAACCGTTTTAATAAAAATAGTAAACAGGCTTCTCAATATTTTCAAGAACTCATAAGGCTCCAACAACTAAACGATTTAATTTTAAAATTCCAGAGTTGATAAAGTTCTAAATCTCGGCTTCAAATATTCCCACGATTGATAAAAGCTTTGAAGATTTTCTTCCAAATATTTACAAGTTAGTAAATGGTCTAGAATTTTACTGCACAAACTCTTAAAATTTCCATAAATCATATTCAGAAACTTGCTAATCAAACCTCAAAAAAGCTAGAGACCTTTAAAAGCTCCGGAAAGTTATGAATCCAAAAATATTTTAAAGTTAATAATTCGAAAAGTATATCTATTAAAATTCCCTGATATTTTTAAAGATCCAAGAGCCTGCTCATAAAATTTTCGAATCCATCTTCTCAATATTCCCAAAATTCATTAAAGGACAGAATTTTATACGAATTCAGATTTAGAAAAACCCAAAATTGATAAAAGCTCTAAAAACTTACAAATCCAAATTTTAAAAACCTCTGAAGTTCCTAACAAACAACGAAATCTTAACAATCCATCTTTAATTTATAAAAGCTACAGTAACTAACTAATATAGAGTGAGAATTTTAGATGAAAATTTGTCAAAGCTCAAAAACTCAATACTACTCCATTTAAAATTTACCACAGTGCGTTAATGATTGTCAAATTTATCAATTCACTATCGGAAAATTCCAACTATTCATCTTATAAAACTTCTATGAACAAAATCTTTACGGATTCGTGAGATCAAATTTACCCTAGTTCCAGAATTTAAATTGATCTCAAATCAAATAATTTTAAAAGTCAACCAAAGCTCAGAAAACTTACCATTCTAATTACTTAATCCAACTGCCATAAATTCCCATAGTTGACAAAACGACTGGATATTTACAAATCCCTCGTCCAAAAATGCAAAGATATCATCAACGCTCCTAGTGCTTTATATCCTTGCCCCCAAAAATTTACACAGTTTATAACAACTTTGAAAGCTTACTTATTCAGCTTCTAAAAATACGCAAAGGGCAACAAAAAGCTCGTCCTACTAATCCAAATTCTAAACTCTCTTATTGCCCAAAGTTTATAACAGCTACGGAATCTTACTAACACGGCTATTCTAAGAATTAATAAAAGCTTTGAAAATTTACGAAACAAATTTATTATCATACAACCGAAACCGTAGAAGGGTTCATTATTCATATACTAATAAAAGCTCCGGAATTTTATGAATAAAAAAATACAAAATCTGTTTAAAGTTATGTTAAGAGCCCTGTAAAAGAAAAGCACCGATATCTAAAAATTAACAAAGTGCTTATAAAAGCTCGTTGTATTGTCGAATACAGCTTCTCAATATTTCCAAGAAATCTCCAAATCTTTGGAATCTTCTTAAAAAAAGGCTATATAAAAGAATCAAACGTCCAAAAATACCCAGAGGTGGCAAAAGCTCCGGAAACTGGCAAGTATCCCATCTAAAATCCATGGGATTTATAAAAGAATCGAGAGTTTTAGAAACCAGGATCTCAAAAATCACAAAGAATATAAATAAAAGCTCCGGAAACTTATTGATCTATCTTCTTACTAAAAATGTTCATACTTTATAAAAGCTCGGGAAGTTACCAATTCTACCTTCCCAAATTATAAAATCCACCGTTTATTAAACTTACTAATCCAATTGCCAAAAATTAGCACTTGATATTTACAAATCCAACGTCCAAACATTCAAAGGTATCATGAAACCTCCTAGCCCTAGAGCTTTCTAGCCTAACATTCAAAAACTTACACAGTTTATAACAGTTTCGTTAGCTTTTAACAACTAATTAAGCTTCTAAAAATATGCAAAGGTCAATAAAAAACTCTGGAAATTTACTACACCAAAATGTTAAACTGCGGCAACTTTGAAACTTTCAAAAAGTTCATAAAAGCTCTATAAACCTTCTATTCTCCAAACTTTAAAACCTACAAAGCGAGCATCCAAAATTAAAGAGATTGTATAAAAGCTCCGAAAAGTTACAAAACGATTTACATAAGTTGTAACAGTATAAATTAAAGCTTTGGAAACCTACTAATCAAAATTATAAAAAACTCGAGAGTTATTAAAACTACGAGTATTCAACAATACAGTTTCAAAAAATTCCCAGAGTTTGTAATAGATTAGAAAGCATGATAAAAATGCGGTGGAAAAACGCCTTCTCAATATTTAAAAAAACGCTTAAAGCTCGAACAATTAAAAGATTTAATTTTAAAAATTCCAGATTTGATAAAGTCCATCCAAATCCAGCTGCCAAATATTCCCAGAACCGCTAAAAGCTTTTGAAATTTACTTTAAAATATTTACAGGTGAGTAAACAGTCTTGAATTTTACTACAAAAAGTCTTAAAATTACCATAAATCCTTAAAGATTCAGCAACTTACTAATCGAGCCTTAAAAAAATTACAAACTTATAAAAGCTGCGGACTCTTATGAATCCAAATACCTTTTTAAGTTAATAAACTGAAAATTACAAAAGATAAATAAAGCAACGAAAGCCTGTTCGTAAAATTCTCAAATCCAACTTTTCGATATTCTCAAAAATTATTAAATGACAGAATTTTTATAAACTTCGAAATTATACGATTCAGCTTTGGAAATCACTAAAGCTGATAAAAGCTCCATAAACTTACTAATTCAAATTCTAGAAGTTCCCAAAATTTGAAACTAAATAATCGGGCAGCCAAAATTAACAGAGATAATAAAAGCTCCGAAAAGTAACAAATCAACTTACAAAAATGTTAAAAGGATTAAGCTTTGTAAACTTACTAATTCAAATTCTAAAAATCTCCAGAATTACTAAAACAACGAAATTTTAACAATCCAGCTTTAATTTATGTAAGTTTCGGTAACCTACTAATAAATAGTATGCATTTTTAGTTCTAAGCTGGAAAAAACCTCGAAAACTTAATAATTGTCCATTTAAAATTTACCAGAGTACATTAATGATCGGGAAATTTATTGATTTAAAAATTCTGACTATTCATCTTATGAAATTTCTTTATAAAATTTACGTATTCGATACATCAAAATTACGCATGGTTGTGCTCCAAAATTTAAGCTAATTTCAAATCCACTAATTTGCATAGCCAATAAAAGCTCAGAAAACTAACCAATCTAACTATAATATACATAACTTAAAAATTCACAGTTTGTTAAAACTCTGGAAACTTATTAACCCAACTGCCATAAACTCTCATAGTTGATTACAGCACTTGATATTTACAAATTCAACGACCAAAAAATTCAAAGATATCTTCAAAGCTCCTAGATCTTACTAATTCAGTTTCTAAAAATACGCAATGGGCAATGAAAACCTCCGAAAACTTAATAATCGCAATTCTAAACTTTCGGTTAATCTGAAAAACACGGAAAGTTCAAAATCCTGCTTCGAATTGCTCAAAAAGTATAACAGCTACGGAATATTACTAACACAGCTTACAAATATTATCAGAATTAATAAAAGCTTTGTAAATTTATTATCACAACATCGAAACCCAAGATTACTCAGCAACTAAATAATCCAGCTTCCAAATATTTCTAGCACTAATAGAAATTCGGAATTTTATGAATTCTACTTACAAAACCTGTAAAGTAAAAGCTCCAATATTTTAAAATTCACAATTATGCTTATAAAAGCTAGTTGAATTGTCGAATCCACCTTCTCAATATTTCCAAAAATTCTTTAAGCTTCGATAGTTTAATTAAATTTTAAAAATTCCAAAGTTGATAAAGTTCCAAACCCAGTTTCCAAATATTTTCAGAACTGATTAAAGCTTTGGATATTTTCTTTCAAATATTTAAAAGTTAAAAAATGGTCTAGAATTTTACTACACCATATCATAAAATTTTCATAAATCATTAAAAATTCAGAAACTTACTAATCAAGCCTCATAAAAGCTGCAGACTTATTAATAATCTGGAAAATTATGAATCCAAAAGTATTTTAAACATAATCCGAAAAGTTTTAAAGCTCCAAAATCCTGCTCATAAAATTCCAAGAATTCAGATTTAAAAGTACCCAAAGGTGATAAAAGCTCTATAAACTTGCTAATTATAATTCTAAAAATCTCTAAAGTTTTGTTGTAAAGAAACAATTCCATTACTAATGAAAGCTCCGTAATTTAAAGAATCCAACTTACTTAAATCTGTTTCAAGTTATCGTATTAGCTCCGTAAATTAAAAGTGCCTATATTTAAAAATTCGCCAAGTGCTTATAAAAGCTCGTTAAATTGATGAATCTAGCTTCTCAATAATACCAAAATATCTTCAAATCTTTGAAAACTTCCAAAAAAGACTGACTATATAAAAGGATCCAATGTCCAATAATTCACAGTGCTGACAAAAGCTCCGAACACTTACAAGTACCACGTCTGAAACTCTAAGGATGCATAACACAATAGAGAGTATTTATAACAAAAAGCTCCAGAAACATACTAATCTACATACTAAAAATGTACAGACTTTATAAAAGCTCGGGAAGTTTCCGAATCTAGCTTCCAAAACTTAAAAATTCAAAGTTTATTAAACTTGTAATCCAATTGCCAAAAATTCCCATAGTTGAACAAAAGTTCTCGATATTTACAATGCAAAGATATCATGAAAGCTCCTTGTCATAGAGCTTTTTAGCGTAACATTCAAAAAGTTACACAATTTATAACACTTCTCTTTTATTAACTAATACAGGTTCTAAAAATATGCAAAGGTCAATAAAAAGCTCCGGAAATATACTAAACAAAAATGTTTATTCCGGAATTTTACGAGACTGTATTCTCTTCGTAGAACATTGTCACCAAAAATACGTCAAAACTTAAATCCAAAATATTTTAAATTTAATGAAAAAGTAAAAAAAAAAATGGTTTCTTCAACACGTAATTGAAATTCCCGCATGAATAATGGAAGTAGATAAGACAATAATCTCCGATGAACCCAAAATGTTAATCTTAATCCTCATTTCCATTTTTTTTTGTTGCATTAAATGTTGATGACACATTTCGAATTAAAAATATCGCAGTATTAAAGTTATCGACTCGTTCGCCATTTCCTAATTACATTAAAATATATGCAGATCGTTGTTATGGCAGATGTACCAGATAATCATATGGATTTGTTTAAAGAAAAACATATTTTAATGAAAATCCAGATGTTAATCCGTATACATATACTGTATATAGCTGCATGTATGACATGGATTATGTTTTGACCGCAACTAACTATGTACAGAGGTTGAACATAATACAATTTAGAGAATCGAATTGAATAAAATTTCATTTTGGAATTTTTTGTTTGTTGATTTCGCACAGATCTTTTCTTTCGTATCTACACCAGCAATGATATAACGACATTATTCAATTCGATATCTGATAAGATTTTGTCGAAAAAAAAATTCGATTACGTTTTTTTGGATGAATGAACAACATCTCATTTACAACTTAGGTATTAGACCTTTTAAAATTAGTAGAATGGTATAAAAGTCACGAACTTTATGTTCTTCGAGTTCAACATTCCTTTTTATGTAAGTATAAGACGCTGTGGGTTAGATAAGATGTTTCAATAAGACTGAAATTAATTACCAAAGAAAGTTTAACCTTAATCTTGTTATAATATTTTTGGGTTTCAAATAACAGTATAAATTCCTAAACAATAATTAGTAAAATTAGGAAAGAAATCCTGATATATACTTAAAATGTATCTTATGTTAATGAAGCTTTTAGCACTGTTATGGATAGGATGGGGAAAGCTTTTAGAAGATAAAATTTAATTTGTGATTTTTGGAGATGTCAATCCCTATTAAATCAGTGTATCGAAGGTGGAAATTTATCTAATCCTTAGCAAGTTTGTGGTTGTCCTGACAGTTAGAAGTGGTGTGATTCAATATTGGTGGATGTTTTAGACGTTCGGTGGCCGCGTGCTCTATGTTCTATAGATGCAGTATTGTTGACGAGTTCTTGACTCGGCGAAATCGTCAGGGTTTCACCCGCGGATGCTTGGGTGCTATCTTATTTTGAGGTGCAATAATGACGAAATCTTCAATTGGTTTTGAGAGGTAATCTATAAAATGAAAGATGTTTGGAGTAATTGTCACCTATCGGTTGAATGGATTCCTGGTCCTTCTGAGGAACTATGTGTATAGTAACCACCAATAACAATCTGATGAATCCAGCTATTTCAATTGAGGGATGGAAGGTTGTCCTTTGCAAACTTCGAGAGTAAAACTGGTTCTGGTTTGTTGTTACAGTACATTCTGGAGAGGATCTCTTTCAAGATTATCTCCGGCTTTACAATGTCGTCCATGATTAGAATAAAACAGATCAACTTGCAACACAGTAAGTCAGCTTCATTTGAATTGAGGAAGTTGCTTTCAGTAATGCATATTCAGATATTTGTCTAATTCAAGAACCATACCTTCTTGATGATGCTGTCTCTGGATTGAACTTATTTAATGGCAGAATCTCCTGTAAAAATTCCGTCAATAAAACTCGATCGTCCATTTTTATTGGCCATAATATTAAGAGCAGATCTTATTCACGAGTGTAGCACGGCTGTGCTAATTACTCTGCTATCCGTTTATTCCTTAACTAAACTAGGCAATGTCTAAGTTTATTTGTTGTATGACTTTTTTTTTATGAAGCATACCCCTTTGGTGATTGGCATGCTAATTTTTCAAAACTCGATCTGGGGTAGTACGAATATTAACCACAGGGGTTATTTTCTGCTTAACCATATAAGCTTCTCTAAGCTTGAAATTCTAAATACTGCTGATTGACGTTATCTAAGCTCCATGTTCATCATTAATTTAATTTTAGACTGGAGTGTTACGGATGGCATCCTCATCTCTAATCACAGGTGTCTCTCGTTTAATATTAACTTTAAACAGACGCCTCTTAAACCTTACCGCAATCGGAAATTAATCGATTGGGAACTTTTGTCTCTCAAACTAGGTTCTTTACTTATGCCATCGAGGGTTATTCGGTCGAGTAAGGACAATAAAGATCAAGCATCGTCACTTAAACTTGATGCTCTTAAACTGCTCTTAAATCTGCTCGTGAAAACTTGATTCTCTTCGTCTACCGGACGGACAACTTATCTCTTCCAACAAGACCTGCTCCTATCATTTTCCTGGCTGTAACATAGTCAACTCGGATGATGTTGCTGCCGAGCTCACTAGGACGTCTGTTGCAAATCCCGATTGGAATTTGCTCACAAGCTGATCAATTGTGATGTCTTGTGCTGGAGCTGCATTGCACAGAGTTACACTGATGATCTTAATTTGACAGACTCAAGTAAACATTTCAGTGTCTTATCCGACCTAACTGAGCATGCCTTAAATATTGTGGAGGCATGATGTGCTGAGAAGGCTTCTTCACGCCAATCTGTCCAAAACTGATTTAATTGTCTTTCGAAGGAAGAAGCATACTTTTGAACTATGTATGTGTTCCCTCTCTTTTTGGGAAAACAATCAATAAATGTGACCACGTCAAGCACCTTGGTGTTGTCTAGTAAACTTTCCTGGAAGAATCACCTAGACAAGCTTCAACTGCCGTATTTTTGCTAAGAAGAGCTGTAGGGAAATCCTATGGTTAAGGCCCTACCGCTACCATCGTGTTCGCTTCCATTGTGTGGTGGCCTGTGGTTGATCTAATGGGTTCTGTTGCCAACACTTAAGTTTGGACTTTTTTCAATAACTGTGATTGTTATTCGATTTCTTTTTCTTGAGTTGAATCCAAAAAATTATCATTTAAGCGGTGGGACATTCAAAAGCTTTTCATTTCCCTTAATCCACTTTTTTAATGACCGGCAGTGTTTGATGTACTGCAATATTTAACAATAATTCGCGTGAAATTTGTTTTAAATTATAAAAACCAAATTAAGGACAAAATTAGAACTTACTTCACGCGTCCACACAAAAATGTGAAGTTTGTACTAATCCTAAATAAATATGAATCTGTTAGTGAGAACAACATATGAAATTCAGAGAAACTCGAGCCTATAAACCCTAAATTTCCTCACACTGTCCGAGTTTTTGAGTTATTTGGAGAATCATACGTATCAATTAGAGTCTTTGAACTCGCACTCAACGAAACAATCACTCCGAAATGCGTGAAAAATCTCATAATCTATTTAAACCAATTCGTTTGCTACAACAATCAGCAGAAGTGTGGCAATATTATCCTGTTCCGTGTGCAAGGCCAACGATCACAAGCTCTTCGAATGTGAAACAAAAACAGAATAACGCTGTTTTAACTCTAACTTTAATCACATTTTTTATGCGTGCAAGTCAAAAGTAAGATGACGTAACTGTCAAAGTGTGATGTTGCCGCGCAAACATCACACTTTGCGGCACGTGGAAGACCAAGCAATTAGTAGCCTTAAATAGGAAAACACAATCGTTCATGTTAGGCTAGCATGGAGCTTTGCAATGTGCAGATGGCTAATTAAAAGATGAATCTGAAAAGATGAACAAGAGCCATCTTTAAAAGAGCAGTCATTTTTAAATGTCAGTCATTTAAAAATAGAAAAATAGAAAACAATAAAATGGCATCATAAGCCAAAGGCGTCTTCCTCAATATGGTACAAATGAGGAAGCGATAAGGTGGAAACAATCGCATTTATGTTGATTTCATTGTTTAAAATGCTTCTAACGTAGATACCATTGTCGGCAAATCATGTCATGGCTACAGAGCCATTTTGTATGTTTATGTATTGGTAAAGATTCATCCTAACCTTTACTCGCATTTGCCATAATTTTTGCAAGATAGCTTTATTAGACAGTCGGTCTTGATTCGGAGTCCAAATTGCACGGCGTTCTCTGATGTCTCCAGGTATGTCTTGTAATAATTGTGTGGATCGTTGTACCTGTTTCAAGGTTCGAAACCATCGCTTTGCTGTTGGGACTCTGATCTCAGTCATTACTGTTTGTGGCAATGAAAAATTTAGTGACTTGTCCCAGGCCAGTTGTTATCGCCACTCTGTGGCAAAGTATGTTTTTTTTTTTTTTTTTTTTTTTTTTTCCTATGGGCGGAGGAGGGAACCTTCGATAGGCATCACTTTATGAACCCATATATCAAACACGTGATAGTGTCGGATTCTTACCGACCAAACCACCACCCCCGATAAACCATGCCGTTCGGCCCCGTGGAACTACCGTTAGGTATTTCTTCGCACTGAATTTCTGCTTCTTTTGAGGTGTCTCAACTCACTCATTATCCGTGAGACACTTCCGCTTACGGCGTTCCACCCATCTTGAGACGCCAGCATAAAGTCCACTATATTTTCCGGCGTTCGTTGGACCCCACGTACACAGATACTCCTTCTCTCCTCAACAAATCGTGGACACTCGAATAATACGTGCTCTACATTCTCCGTTACTCCGATGCATAAAGGGCAATCTGGTGACTCTTCGTGCTTGAATTTGAACAGGTATGATCTAAAGCAACCATGACCCGTCAGAATCTGCGTCAAATGCGGTAATCCACTTCACCGTGTCGCCTGTTTAGCCACGCCTCGATGTAGGGGATCAGGCGATGGGTCCATCTACCATTCGTGGACTCACTCCATCTTCTCTGCCATACAGTGATCGTCCCAGCACGTGCTAATCGGTGGTTCTCCGCTTTTGTTCCTTGACCACGACGCAGGTAAGTGGTTTGGCGCTCCTTGGCAAGTAGATCTATTGGGGGCATTCCCGCAAGAACACAAGCAGCATCTTCTGACACCGTCCGAAATGCGCATAATACTCTCAGAGCACTTAACCTTTGAACTGTTGCTACTCTTTGTCTATAAGTATTATTCTCCAACGAGTTGACCCAAATTGGTGCCCCATACATCATTATAGATGTAACGACGTTGGCGAGCAGAACTCTGCTTCTCATCCGCGCCCCTCTTGTATTCGGCATTATTCGTGCTAGTGCCGCATTAACTCTCCTTCCTCGCTCGCTGGTGGTAATGAGATGTGTCTTATATGACAATCTGGCATCGATCATTACTCCTAGGTATCTGTTGGATGGCTGACTAACAATTTGTTGGGCTCCAATCTCTAAGGTTACGTTCTCCATTACTTTTCGGCTAGTAATAAGGACAGCTTCTCTTTTATGTTCTGCTAGTTGCAGCCCAGCGGATGTTAACCACTGTTGAATAAGTCTGACCGTCCTATTACAGATGTCCACACCCTCCTCTCTGTGTTTTGCGACAACTACAATCGCGATATCGTCCGCAAATCCAATCACCTGCGCATCCCTTGGTATGGGCAGTCGAAGTACACTATCATACATCACATTCCAGAGTGTAGGACCTAACACTAAACCTTGAGGAACTCCACCTGTAACCTCGTATGTTTTCTTTCCTTCCTCCGTATCATACATCAAGGCCCTCTCGCTAAAGTAGCTGGAAACTAGCCTCAGCAGGTACTCTCAATAACGATTAAATCTCATCCGGTGTATTTCGCCTTTTCGGAATCCTGTTCTCGTTCTTTCGTATAATATTTTGAAGAGCCTGCGTTCTTTACTCTCGTAACTACTACATTTCGGTTCAAATTTTTGATCTTTATTCAAGGTGGCAGCGCCGAATGATGTAGTTCAACTTGAAATGAAACAAAAAAATCTATTTTCACATTTTATCCCATTCCTTAACCTTGTTGGCGGAAGTACAAATAAATGACAACATGACAGATATTTTATTTTATTCATCATCAACTTAGACAAACTTTAATAACTGTCTGGATGGCAATGTTGGATATTGTAACATCTATACAATACTCGTCGAATGTTTTACATGTAAAAGATGTACCTCGCTCACAAATGATAATATTCGGAAGTACAAACTAGGCGGTGAAGTCAGGCCAAAGATTCATTATTGTGCTGCCTTCTTGTATTTTGAATAGCTCTAAAAATCAACTTACTAGAAGCATCGAATAACATAACCGCATATGCGTGCATTTCCGACTTTACTTTTCATAAACGGACCGAGATTGTCGATATGAATTAACCGAAACAGTATCGATCCCATGTCCCATTCTCAACTATAGGTGAGGTTATGGTGGGCGTCCTAATGAAGTATCATAGACGCACTTTGCTCCGTAGCTGTGCCACATTTAAGTTACCTCCTCGTTGAAGACCCTTGACATCGAACATACTAAGGATCCGTCAGGTCGTCCAAATGGGAAGTTCATCTGTCGTTCGTTTCTTTTATGGCTTACTCCTGAAGCAGCAGTTTACAAGAAGCTAGTCGTATCTTTATATCCAGCCTGCTTTGTGATATAACACGTGCTGTGCCATTGAGGGCCAGCTCCCCTGCCTTTACATTCCTTACGATATTGAAGTGCCCTGCCACCCACGTCAAGCAGATGTTGAACTGATCAGCCATCTAACATAAAGATGCCTTAAGACTTCATATAACATCATCCAACCATTCAACCGTCTTTCATAATTTTCGTTAACTCGTACGATTGTCTTCTGAGTTCCGAAATTCCTCTTTTACATGTTTTTGGTTTTCGGACTTCTGATGTCAGCTGAGTATGGTAATAACTATCCTACAATTTTTGCCTTGAGATTACATAATGTCGTTCTGATCATTTCCAATTGTCATTATAAAACCAGCAGCATTCTCCATTTCTCTCAGCGATACGTTTGGTGACCGATTGCTGAGTTGTTATACTTTCAGAACCTCGGCTTTCCACCATTCTCGCTTTTTCCGTCTAGAAATCCGCTTAGCTGCTCTCCTTACAAGGGCCGCCTTGTTTTTCCTCGCGATTGTGAGACGTTGTTGCACTTCACTATGGGCTATATTATGCTGCTCAACTGCAAGACGACACTCGTCATCACAACAATCATTCTTGGGTCTGACTTTCACTATACCTAAAATCAGTTGAGCAGCACTGACAACCGAAGTTTTCAGTACCTCCCAGACAGAGTTCACGCAGTCAGACTGGTAATTAGCTTATTTGGTTGGTGACCGATAAATTCTCCCATTCTGCACAACCCGAGCCCGCCCTTTAGAAACAACATGTTTAATTTGGCTGCAGGAAGTTCCACAAGGATGTGTCCATGTCTCTAGATGTATCTGTTTGTGAGGGAAGAACGTGCTTCTACTCTAAGAGCATGAGCAATTGCAAAGTACGCATCATCCTCTCACCGTTATTGGTCGCAGTTTCGTGACGGGTGTACGGACCTATATGTTTTCACACAAGTCGGTCTGATTTTTGCCAGCTCTAGCATTAAAGTCCCCAATTACCATTCTAACATAGTGTTCGGGTATAGATCCCATCAGATCGTCCAATTCATTGTAAAATGAGTTTTTATCTTTGGGTTGGTTGACTTCTGTAGGCGCATGTACACAATCGGTTATTGACTGCTTGAGAAATCCAAAACATCGTTCTTAACCTGCGGCCCAAGAAGAAATCCAGCATCAAGATTTCCGACGTCATCTCCACTGTAAAGCAACGTATAGCCCTAGGACACATGGTATCCACTTTTAGGCCAGCGAGTTTCTTGAAGAGCAACGAGTTCCAACCGATACTCCTTCATGCACGTGATTAGGCCCTTCAACGCTCCTGCGGTTTTCTAGGTGACTGCACGTTCCACGTGCCGATCCTAAATCTCGTATCAGGGTACTTGAGCGGGGGTCCGGTGTCTTTTTGGCGGTATCCATTTTTCTTTTTATTGACTTTGTAAACAGTCGATTTTTTTACGGATGCGGGTCGTCAGCCCAGCGATCCACTTGTGATACTGTGGATTATATAAAACGGCTTGATAAGATCATTATGTTTGGTCTCATGTAATCATTCAATTATCAACACTGGTGACGACACTGCTTAATCCAAACTATGGCATAACAAAGACACGAACGAGACAGGTTATTTTGTAGAAAAGTCTGTAGGTGGAAACGGTCTGGGTGGTCTGTTGAGAAGACCAGCCAAATGGTCAGTCCAAGAAAACTGGACTATACAAATAACCATAGGGTCGTCCTGTCCATCATTGCCTGTAATGAAAGTAAAAGTAAATGCGAAACTACGCAACAAGAGAATGCAAACGACTAATCCATGTGACATGTCTTAACGCATATTTCAAACGCGTTAATGGAACAAGCCGACGTAGCTTGGTAAACTTCATTAGTGACCATGGGAATGCCGAATGAAAGATTTGTGTATAAATTCAACACGAACACAACACTGAAAACTAAAGAGGTACTCAGTGATGGTGAACAACCAACCACATGTTGGGAAGGCACTACAAAATACTTATTAAAAACACTACTACCCGACGATAGATGAAGCAATATTTAAAGAGAAATACACGAACCTCGGTACACAAACGTAGAGTACTTAAGCAATGATCGATCTATACGTTCGCAATCATGTCTATAAAGTGGTTGGGGGTGTATTTCGATTAACGGCTCGGTGTCACCTCATACATCAAAGAGTAGTGGCATCGATGACATATGTGATGGGTAGTCCGGATGAGCAATAGCGATAAAATAGATGATTGGCTGCCATGTTTTGCTATCCACAGTTTGTATCAAAACTCTGGCTAGACCAGCGTGAGTATCAGTTCAGAGGCGAGATTGTTTAAATTTAAAGTGTCATATATATGTTTGTTACACAGGCTTTCAGAGGTTCGTAATAAATTTATTAGCGGCGTTGAAAATAACAAAAATGTTACAGACGGGTAAACCGATTGGATACACATACAGACATTTTTAACAACTGGCCAAAATTTCAGGAAAAATCAAAAGGTAGCAAAGGCAATTATTGACGACTTCTACGTTGATAATTTGCTGCCTGGTGCGAATTTGTTGAAGATGCAATTAAGTTGAAGGAAGGAACCGACGAAATTTTTTGTGTTCCGATTACATTGGAGCCCAACAGATACAAAAGCATTCGCAAAAGGAAAGGTTTTAACTAAAACAAACAGAATTTGTGATCCCTTAGGCATGCTGGTACCAATTGTTATATGGGTATTCAATTTTATTTTATACCTTTAGATTTCTAAGATAAGTTGGAACAAACCGTTAAAGAGTGAACTAGTTATACGTTAAGAGAAAAATTAGTAAGAACGTACAAGCAGTCCAAGAATTAAGTATACCTCTGTTCGGAGGATTTTGATTGGATTCGTTCATTGAAGAAGGCTGTTAAATCCAAATGCCGTAACTACAATGTCAAACATTCAATAATTTTGCCGTATCAAGCCATACTATAGTTCGAGAAACTCGAGTGCCGACCAAATCAAACAGGTTTCTTTAACAAGTTAACTTTAGCAAATTTAATGTATGTTCACCCTTTAATCTTCCACGCGCTGCTAGCTTTGGCGGAATTTGGAAACGAGCTATCATATCTACGAAATTTTCACTATAAGAAGAACTTTTGGGGAAAACATACTTACCATGGAGGCATTATCAACGCTATTAGTGGAGATTGAAGCAATATTGAATCCAAGGTCGTGTTCTATCTTTTGATGGGGCATTTGAAAATTCAATAAAAGGTGGGCAAATGTACAACGAATAGCACAACAATACAAAACTTCATTACAGCAACGAGCTTAATGGCATCAAACGAATGCTAATGTTAAAAGAGGAGCTGTTGTAGTAATCAAGGATTATGATATAACGCATCAACTCACTGGAAATGAGGAGAGATTCTTGAGTATTGAAGCAGCCAATCAACAAAATTTGCATTAGATCATCAAATTGGAAGGAATAACAGCCAATTTACTAGATATTCACACAATATACAGAGCTGATCCGTCGAAGCTGAACTATCGAAGCCCACGCAGTTGGAAATTCGTGAAATGTTATCTTTTGTCCCAAATATTTTTTGTTACAGCCATTGTGTATTTTCAGCTACATAATACCGCCCATAATGATATCGGAAAAAAACCCATTACTTGATGGCGCAAACTTTCCTTTCTCGGGCCACAATCCTTGATCGATACTTTCGTGGCCCAAATAATTTTGGTTGCAAAACATTTACATTTAATCAGTCGAAGAAGCATTTTCGTGTTCGTGTCTTTCCCTCTGTGAGTTTATTCATCATGGGCTGCAAAACTTTCGGTACTCTTTATATCGATTAAAGTAATTGGTGAAGCGTACAGAGAATCGCAAACGGTCGAATAACGCAATCGTGTAACAATTTGCTAACAATGCTCTTGACAATGAGTCATGAATCTCCATTTTTGCCAGGGTACTTGGTCTAACTGTGACACATAGTTGAAGCGAATACATCGGAATGTAGAACAGCAGCCGAATATCTCGGTCTTACTGTGGTCACCTTCGAATTTGATTCAATTACTTCCTTAACACAAAATGCGACGGACAAAACATACATAAACGGCTAGATAAATTCGTCCTTTTCCCTTGACGACGAAAACATCTGAATAATAAATGTTGTTATCGATTGCGACGGGTGCGCGGTAATAAATTCAGTCGGGCACAATCAAATTTCGGTTTTAAGTCCTCGACGAATGACTAACGGATCAGGGTACGATCAGTAACTCTTTAACTTTTTTTTTGTTTCCTTTCACAATCAAATCATTGAAGGTCGGCTTAGCAATTTTTTTTGATTATGGGTGATTTCCTGTTCTATGGACATGCAGCGGTTTGTGGCTTCGAATCTATCATCATCAAATTTCACGAGAACGTCCACAATTCGAAAACAGTTTAGATATTAAATGATTCCATTAATTGTCTATATTTGATGATGCAATTCTCTGGGTAAATTGTTCGACCGGTTAATCAAACCATTACCGGTATTCCATATGTGGAACCAATTGTGTAGTGTAAATGGACAGAATTGGTATACCGGACGTATTTGTGAAGCAACACGCGATGGTGCGCTGCAACGATCGGATAACACTTTGACTACGATGTCGAAATCGTTTTGACAGAAGACGACGACATAAATTATGGTGGAAAATGCAATGTATTTGGGGATTCCCACTTTGTATGTTTGTTATCATAAGTTGGCCTGTACTACTTACTGAATAATACTTGTAACCTATTTTAGGCTAACTATTCATTCAAACCACCATGTTTTTTGTAGGCCAAACGGTTTTATATATTTTATAACTATATAGTGATTCCTATAGCTATTCCGGAGTGTAACAAGCACATCAAATATATGAATGTCCATATTGTGCGGGAAAGCCAGTCTACGTCTACAACGCCTAATTATTCCAATTAACTACACTATTTTTTAAGCGATTTCATTGTCAGCGCTCTCAGTGACGGCAGACTAAAAAATATGTAAACAAACAACCGCAAGCCATGTTTAGTATTCACTAGAACAATTGCAAGGAACGTAGTTTTTAACGACTACCGCAACAACGCCAGCGAACCATAAAAAACTGTAGTGTAAACGTTTCAACTGTTTACGATTTATAAAACATCTACAATTTCATTTATATCGTTGGCACAGATGTACATCACATTTCGGTTTCAACAAACCAAGCCAAAAAAAACTCTGCCGGATTAAATTTTTTTGATCACGTGGTAAACCAAACTTTTATACACATTTATCTAACTATGTTTATATCTGGATGTGTAGTTTTATTTGTAGTTTTATGAAATTTTTAGTTTTCCAGATAACAAAACTAAAAATAACTGCCTTTCGGTATATATACATAGTAGGTATATAGTGCTACCATGTGCGACATTTATAAAAAGAAAAAAACGTTTATCTTAATTTTAGGGTTTTATGTGGATGCTTAAATTTTATCTCGTGTATTAGGGTATATCAAGTTTTACAGTTGTTTCAAATATTGTTGCCGGAAGAAATTGTTCACCCTCTCTTAATTAGATGAAGGTATGAATATCATAAAATTCAACCACGATATGGTTGAGTAAAGAATTAGTGGTAGGTTCGGAATCTGGAAGATATTTATAGGTTTCCTTTCCAATTCTCATATGCTAGCCAGTTTTTGGTAGATGACTGTTACGACAGCCTGCAATCCGAGTATAAAAAAATCCTATTCAGCCTTCTGATACTGGAAATTACCATTAACCACACGGCCTGTCTGTAAACTAATATTAAGGTAGCTGCTCAGAAAGTCGAAATGCCAATTGGGACCTCGGATATTTTTTAATTTACTTATTTGCCTGGTGATTTACCTATATTGCAAAATACCTTAACACATTTATAGGTGTAACAATACAATTGCTGACCTATTCTTAAGGTACTTAGACCGCTGAGAAAGAAAATGTTGGCCAGCATTTCAACACAACTATAATGATTAGAGTCAAACCAATACTTAACTTTCACATTGAAAATACTTTTTATTGGAGGGAATAGAAAGTTGTTCTTTCGTGGTTAGCATCCGTCATAGTTGAAAATATTCGTATCAATCGAGTATCAAATTATCATAGACATCACTTCCAAAGACGAAAATTTAATCTAATGTTCGAATGATTTTGGAAATAGCAATCGATAGATCTCGTTCTTTTAAGTAAGATGGTGATGCTAATAACACAGTAAAACTCAATTAACCGAAAACGCAATTCACCAAAAACGTAATTCACAGAAAATAAAAATAGTGCACCGAAACGACGATACACCGATTATAATAAATTGGAATTATTTGATGGAAATTAGGGATAATAAAATCATTTTTGGCATAAGTTCTGGAATATGGCCATTCCCGTAAAATTCCGTTATTTCCGTTTCTGCTGGCCATATTTCAGAATTTTTGCTACAATTCATTTTATAATCTCATTTCCATGAAACAAACCGGGCTTCATTATAATCGATCAAGGATTTAAATAATTTCATTCCAATTTGCTAAATTCCAGAACTGCATCCACAAATGTGTTAAGAATCTCATTTCAATCCAAAATACCGAGTTTCATCATAATCGGATAAGGGATGGCCTAGTTCCATCCCTGTTCTCCATATTACAGAACTTCTGTCAACAATTATTTTAGAATCTCATTTCCATCCAACATACCGACTTTTATCATAATCGGTGAAGGACTGGTCTAGTTCGGGTTCTGTTGGCCATATTCCAGAACTTTTGCCAGAAATGATTTTACTATCCCATTTTCAGCAAATAATTTCAATTCATTGTAATCGGTGTATGGTCGTTTCGGTGCAGTATTTGCATAGCCGGTGAATTGTCGTGTTCGGTGAATTGTTTTTTTCGGGGTATTGTCCTTTTCGGTGAATTGTGGTTTTCGGTAAATTTTCGTTTTCGGTGAATTGTCGTTTTCGGTGAATTGTCGTTTTCGACGAATTGTGTTTTCGGTGAATGGCATTTCGGTGAATTGTAGTTTTCGGTGAAATGTCGTTTTCAGTGAATCGTGTTTTCGGTGTATTATTTTTTTTTGTATGGAACCCGTGAGTATTCTGGAGTATATTGTTATTGCCTGAATGGCGAAAAATGTTTTCTTATACGACATTGTAAAATGACAGCAAAACCTTGCTGCAGCGCATCAAATTTAGAAATAACTTTATGACTCTTCGTAATGTCATGGCGTTCGAATATATACAATTTACGATCACGGAATATAACCGAAATATGGGACACTTAATTTGTCAAGATGAACTTGAATTTTCGATGCCTTACATTTATGATAATGCGAGTTAAGTTTTATGCTGTTCAAACAGTCAACGGTATTTCGATATTGGCCGTGGGGTTCTTGGGCAAAATGAATATATTGATACAAGCTTGCCTACGCTAAATTTAATTACGCAAATCTCAGGAACTGGCCCGATAAACTCACAATGACTTAATACAGATGACAAAGACGACAGATACATTAAGCAGTTCAAATCTGGCAATGGAATTTCAAAATTAGCCGTAGGACTCTTTTGCAAAAATTGGATACCATAATAGCAGTGCAATTTTTTTTGGTAGAAATAAATGGAAATCGGTCCTTCTCGATATAATTGGTACATATACATACCGTCATGAACATAATAAATAAAATCAATACGAATTTAATATTAAAATTACAAATTTTATTGATCTAATCAACAAATTCTTTCTTGGTAAATTCAATTTAACGGACATATTTTCGTAGAAAACCAACATTTCAACATAGAGAATAATGGAGATAATCGACCAAATTCGAGTTATTCCGATCTGAGATTTTTCAGGCATTCTCTAAAGGATTTTCTATTTATTTAGAAAAAAAATTAAATTAATAAAATATTATGAACGTTAACGTTTCGTTGAGCTATTACCAGGTTTAATTTTGTTAAAAGGTTTTCAGTATATATGTACATTTTATACAAATTAGCTATATGCCTGGCTGGAATATTGAATGTGTGCCAACAAATCTCCAAATTTTGTGAATTTATAATTATTATTGATTTTTGTATGGGAGCCAACGTTTTTTAAATTAAATATTTACCTTCGTACATACATATATGCTTATACAGAAAAAAGGGAATACTTATTCGTGTGCACATACAGGTGAAAATTTGTTAAAGGTAAAAAAAAATTATGAAATTTATAAATTAATTTTTCTTCAGAAACAACATCAAAGGCAGTAATTTGAGTTAATTAAATTGTCTGCTATAAACGTTTTGTAACTGGAATTAAATTGGTTTAAATCGATTTTGTGTAAAAATATGTTGAAAAAAAAAATCTGCTTGGCGTTAAATTTGGTTATTGTTCAAATCTGAATTTATTTATACGAAAATTAGAATTTGAGGTCTTTTGTAAGTCATGTGCTGCCGATTCTCGAGATAATCAACTGCTTCATTATACCGGAATTTTGACCTTTTGTGATCTTAAGCCGAATTTTAATAATTTAGACTGTTGATCCTAGAGATGGCCACTTGATGGAGATTTTCGGATAGGAATTTTGTCCAACTAGGAATTTTATAACAACCCGGACAACAAGATTTGATATTTGATTTTTAACGCTGCCACATTGATGCCAACAAGGTCCCAAACACAATATCTATGAAAAAACAGGCGCCTCTACGAAAGCTTAGCCGTACGATTTTTTCGATTTTAGGTTTATTTGAAGTTGGCAAAGGCGACACATTTGATGGCCAAGAAAGCGTTGGTTTTTTTTGCATTTTAGCTAGCAAGTTTAGTTAGCAAGGGCGACACATTTATTTATATTGCAGAAATTCCAAGTCAAAAAATTACTAAAGCCGGATTAATGGTTGCTTACAGGGTCTTAAACTTAATGGTTGTGAGAAAATAGCCGCCTTTTAAACGAGTTCCCCAGAAGAATTTTTTTTCCACCAAATCAATTTTACAAATCAAAGAGGCCTGGAATGAGTATTTTGGTACCAACTGTATATTTTTTTAGTTGACGATAAAGTCTGGAATAGTATAAATGTAAAAAAATCCTGGAATAACTTCAAAGGGCTTAAAATACAAATTTTGATCGTTAAATTGAATTGCTATACACTTGATTAAAGCATTGAAATAGTAAAAATTCACTACAAGTCAAAAATGGATTAAGAAGATCCCAACTTTTAAGCGACGAAGCTCACTTGTACCATTCACGCTATGTAAACAAAAACTATCCAATATAAGGCTCGACCAGACATTGTCGAAATTCCATTCACAACGTTTTTTGGGATGGTTAATTTTTTTTTAAATAAGGTTTATGCCACCATTACAGAGAATGGATTGTGTTAAAACCGACACAAGCTGTGATACAATGGAGTTACTACGTCAGAAGTTCCCTCGACATTAATAGGTCGCTAAGATCGTCCGATATAGCACATGGGGCCTTACTATGACTTTCGCCTATTATTTTCGATGGCTATAGTTTTCCAATAGTAGACAAAGGAAGAAAAAAGAACACAATAGTATTATTCACCTTTTTCTTCTTTTGCCTGCTCTAGGAAAACGATAGTCGCCGAAAATACAATACTAGGCAAAGGTCATAGTTGGGCTCCATACATTTAAAAGAATAGTATTCGATTGATATAGAGAAATTTAGCCAATTTATGTAAAAACATGATGGACCAATTGTCTCATAAAAGTAGCCGTCCGTTTAGGAGTGCCCGAGGAGGCCACTTGGCTGTGTATTTCATAATTAATTGTGCAATTTGTACTTTGCATTAAAATAAAAACAAAGGGAGTGCAAATTAGTTTCGTGACCTTGAAAGATTTTTTTGAGTTCTTGGTTTTATAGTTACTGCAAATGCTGTATTTCTTAAAATAAACCGGGACTTTGAGTTAGAAAGAACAGTATTCGAAACAAGTAGTTTTTGAATTATATTATTTTTGTATTCAGCTTTAAAATTTTGCAATTGACCGTAAAAAAATTAAATGATTTCTTCTCCAGTTATACAAATGGGCGCTTGCTTGACCGTCGTCAATACACGAGAGTATCTTTTCCACGAAGCCAATCAAGTATGAACTCGAAAAAACTTAATTAAATTTAAATATTTCCTATTCCATTATGCCAGTTGGCATGCCACAGACTTTTTAAAACTCATCTTACCTTTTTGGCCCATTTGCATAAAACGGTTCGCCAACGCTGGTCTATATGTTCAGATAGCCCGTTCAAAATCGTACTGTTATGATGAACTGGAGTTAATCCTGCTGGTTATTACTAAAATTTCAGTGTTTTGAATAATTTTTATTATTTTCCTCAATTGGATTTTTTATTGTTTTTTAAATGTCCACAGGGTCATGTCCATATTTTTGAATAGCTTAAACCATGCTTTGTGGCCAAGGAGATGCAATTCTGATGAACCTCACTATTAATCATAATAAATAAAACTTTGGTTATTTTCAGCGATTTTGAATATTTTGTACAGCCTAACCTGATGAGATGTCCACGGATGCATGGTAGCGTGGGACAACCAGTGATGGGCATTTACGCGTCATCTATTAATTTCTACGTCGATGTCTCGACAACTCGTCGACAATGTCAACAATGTAGACAACGTCGATAATGTGTAGACAACCTCTAGAATGGTGATTTATTAAACTATTTAGTTCAAAACTACAGTGATCCTATTTTTGTAATGTGAATTTGATACTTTGATGGGACTGTAAAAATTATATGTAGAATAAATGTTTCGGATTTATGAGTAATATCTGAAAATATCGAGAAGCTGTTAGATACTATATACAACAATATATGAATTTATAAAATTGTACAAATCTAAATCTTTTCTAGTGGTATATCTGCAAATGCCAACTTATGATTAAAAAGTAACATAGGGTCGTATTGTTGGGTATTGAGTATCCGGGTACTCTCATTTCTGATTTTTTGAGTACCCGAATACCCGTGAAATTACGACGGGTATCTCTGAACCGTGTTTTAAATTGAACAGCTTTTAATACGTTTATATCCGAGTCAAAATAATAAAGGAATGACCGTGGACAACACAAAATTTTCTGATTTGGTGTTTGAATTAACCCTCATTCAAACTTCGAATAGAAAATTTAAATGTTGAGAGAGCCATTAATTGTATCAAATTAAAATAATGGTGGTACACACGAAATCAAATATTGGAAAATTTAGAACTATGGTTCTTCTAAAAAATCCAATAGATTTTCATTTTTAGTGGCGAAAAATATATTTACAACAAATAAAAGTCGTTAGGCGTTTCTCGCTCAGATCGGTGTGGGCAGTTTGTTTGCTGTTCGTTAGTTCCTTATCAGATTGATAAGATCTAATTTTTCGATTTGCCAAAATCTCCACCGATTTCTCAGATTGATTTTAGTTTTATTAACTCATGTAATGTGAAACGCACATGCGTCTAAATTTCTAAATTTTTTGCAATTTCTTTGCGCGCAACTAGTGATCTTGATTATGCTTTAGAAAGGATTTCACGTATAGTAAAGTTAATTTTGGACGATAAATTTATAAATGCGAACTCAAAATGTCTTAGCCAAAATATGTCAATCAAGTAACGCGTTCATTCCATACGCAGCTGATTTGCGGTTGTCGTTGTCAATGAATATGCCTAACAACTCAAAAAATACGAAGACGTGTTAAAAATTCTGATGTGTACATCACCTGACTTTATCACCCAAACGTGTCTAGACGGAGGTTAATTTTTCGTGCTCACCAAATATTTTAGATTTTTCAAGAAACAATTACTCTCTGTCAATTGCGAATTTTTTAGAGCTGTTAAAACTAGCAATTGAGAATAATTTAAAATTCTAAAATCCATCTGGATGTAATTTATACAAAGTTCTTTTATATTATCTCGTTCAAATCCTTGTTAAAATCTTACGCATTTTTTACTACGCTTATATTAGGTCACTTTCTGTGTGTGTTTGTATCGTCAAATTTTGTAATCAATTTTTCAACCACTTGCGATAGTCCAATTGAGTTGAAATTTTGTATGCAGGCTTAACTCCGATGACAATACAAGATTCTAACATTTTTTCGGTCTAAAAGGCCGTACTCTTAAATACTCTTATCTCATAGCTGGTTATAGATTTTACTAGAACTAAATTTTAAGAAAAATTTGTGTAGCATCGGTGGTTCAGTGGTAGAATGCTCGCCTGCCATTCGGGTAGCCTTGGTTCGATTCCCGGCAGATGTAAGTTTTTTTTCAAATTAGTTAATTTAATCTGACTTATTTATACGAAACACAAAATGTCGCCTAAGTGGTTATATTAGCTCACTCTCTGTGTCTGTTTGTATCGTCAAATTTTTGTAATCAATTTTTCAACCACTTGCGATAGTCCAATTGAGCTGAAATTTAGCCTTTTAGGCTTTTCAAAGCATTTTAGACCAAAAAAATGTTAGCATCTTGTATTGTCATCGGAGTTAATCCTGCATGCAAAATTTCAACTCAATTGGACTATCGCAAGTGGTTGAAAAATTGATTACAAGATTTGACAAAGACTTATAAAAGTTGGCTATAATAAAGAACAATCATATGACATAATGCTCTCGGATCGCACTCTAAAAGGTAAGGTCCAAAGATAGATATCTATCTTTTTGCAACTTCCTGACAAATGTTAACATGGTCGAAAAATTGATTGCAAATTTCGAAGACTAAAAAGTAGAAAATAAAATATATTTAAAAAACTTTGAAAAGTAGAAAATAAAATGTTTCTTCCTTACTCCTATCAAGGTATATTTATAACAAGTAGAAATTTAAAATTAATGTGACTCAAAATATAAACGTGGGGCGCTCCTTCTGAATATCATTTTTACGTTAATACTGAAATGCTCCGTTAATACTGAAAAAATCTATTCTTACGATACATCAGAATAGACTGTTCCATTTGTGTTACTAAAAGACTTTACTAAGACTTTATTCGTGTGTCTAGTAGTCTTAAATTACTAATGCCGTAAAGGAGCGCCCCACGCTTATATTTTGAGTCACATTAATTTTAAATTTCTACTTGTTATAAATATACCTTGATAGGAGTAAGGAAGAAACATTTTATTTTCTACGCTTCAAAGCCTTTTCAAAGCAAATATAAGCGTGGTTTAAAAAGTTTTTTTTAAATATATATTTTTATAATAAAAACACTATTCAAATGATTATTTAACTAATAATTTTCGTAATTGATGAAAATATGTAGTATAGTGCCTATAAAAATACGTTTCATTTGATATATCACATGCCATAATCCAAATTAAAAATGTTAATCCATCATCCAGCATCTATATGGTCCAAGCGATTTTATCCAGAAATTTCTTTCCTCTGTTCTATTTCTATAGACAAAACTCCACGAATTTTTGGTGAAAAAAAGTTTCATATATTTTTTGTATGCTAACTCTTCAAAATAAAATTTGTTACTTGGAAGTTTTGTGAAAAATCATCTGGACCAAAGATGCTTAGATCTGGATGGTGGATCAAAATTTTTAATTTGAGTCATGTGACATATCAAATGAAACGTATTTTTATAACCAATCTAGTGGTATAGATTTATTGATCAATTACGAAAATGATTATTTAATATTTTTAAATTTAAAAACTAAATTAAGATTAACATTTTAACGAAATAATATAAAACAGACTTTTCTAAATTACGTCCAGGTGGTTTTTAAGAAATTTAAATTGTTCTAAATTGTTAATTTTGACGGCTCTAATAAATTTTCATTTGTCAGTGAGTAGCATCGTCCTGATATTCCTGAGATATTTGGTGAGCAACTGAAAATTAACCTCCTTGTAGACACGTATGTGTGATAAAATCATGTGGTGCACATATCAGAATTTTTTCATATACCTTCATTAACGCGGTCCTTTTATTAAACACAAAAAATAGGGCGTTGGAATTGAAAATGCTAAATCTATTGTAGGTTATTGATGTTGTTTACATTACACTGACATTGTCTACATGACGATAAATGTTGCCAGGTAATCTCTTGGCGTAGTCTACTTCGCCCATCCCTGGGGACAACTCAAATATTTATGCCCAAGCAAATAACGTTCTGATAGATTTGACTATTTTTTACAGAATTTAGAAAATCTGTGATTTTGAATGTTTTTTGATCAGATTCTAGAAATGTAAAATGGTAACGGTGAGATTCCCCATTTAGGTACAGGTGTGGAACGTGAATTAAATTATTCTTGAAATCGAGTTTGTAGTGAAGCAGAACCTTGTGACACCACACGAATGGATTCTGTGGCAACTGAGATGCAATATTTAATTCCTTGTTCCGAATAATTGTTTTCTTAGTGGGAGGGCTTAGGTGATTTGAAGAGATCGCACTCACTAATGGTGAATGATAAGAAAGAGCATATGGTGGCACCCAATCAGTAGGGGGTTCCAGAAAAGTAGGGATAATTTAGGCACAATAGAAGGTTGAGTCTGAAGGCGGTCGAGTAGATAATGATGGCTATCCTCGTTTAGAAATGGACGATGAATAGCAGGAGTAATTTAATTTCCTTCGTGAGAGACCTTAATATTTTTAAATTTGGGTTTTAATTCTACAAGCTGCTCAAGCTTTTTTTCCAAAATATTTATTTTTAAAATAACATCCTGGTCTAGTTGTGTAGTACTGAAGTCAAAAACGGATTCCTCTAAGGTTTGTTGCTTACTGATCTATCCTAAATCGCAGAACCGCATCAAGGAACGAATGACTGATCTTAGTTCAAAAATCCGAAAAAAAATTCTTCGGGTTTTTCTCTGACAATGGCCTTACAGCTATAAAGATAGTGTAAGCAATCGTTCACTTTCTTCAGTCAGTGAAAAGTCAAAAACTTCATTACCGTCCACGTCAAAACAAGCAGGCCCTTACACTATAGTATTAGAGCAAAGAAAATTGATGTATTCCTTACAATCTTTGATCAGTTTGGCCACAGTCAAAGGATTATTAGTACAATTATAGGGCTGCTTGGAAACAAGTTCTGTCTTTACCTATAGACCCCTTGGGAATCTTAGCTCATAATAAGAACAATATAATCCAAATGCTGCAATCACTTCTGAAAAATAGCCAGCTGCAAAATAGACTGTCGACTCAGACAACTCTATTTAGAACTCTGCGAGGACCATAATTTTCTCCAGGAGTAATCGACGGATAATGAATTGGTGAAGTTCATTTAATGCAACAGCCTGTCACCATATCAACCTCCGGAATATATGACTTATACTTAATAAGAGTCTGTCTATGCTCCGTACTTATATCTCTCTATCTAGAAAGCATTCTATGCCCCAATGCACGACAGTCAAAACGCAGCAGAACACGCCGTACCTGCACCAATTGATGACTGGAATTCGGCAAGCACAGAATGGACCCCATAACAAGCAGTGGTGTAGAAGACATAGTCATCTATAGTCCTTTCAGTTTAGCTGTAAAAAACGATAATTTCCCAACTGGCCACCATACAATTGATGCATAGGATATAGTAGAGGTCAGACCCAAACAATTGTCAAAAAGCGAATTTGACTCTTCCAAGACAACTACTATCGAGTAGGACCGACTACAAAGGTACTTCAGTCACGATTAAAATATTCTTGCCATGCATTGTGGTTAAAAGTGAAAACATGCTAGTTTAACAGCGCATTTGTGATTTATTTATACAAATTCATTAATAGAACTGCATCTGACTTGCTAAACTTGCTAAAAGTGATAAAACGAAATTCCAACTAATATATGAAAAAAATAATTTGGTGCTACGTATGGATTGTCAATAAATTAAATATAAAATCTCCATCTTTGAAACCATACCTGGTTGCAAACTCATTTTTAGAGATATTTGCCAAGATTGCCAAGCGCACAGTTATCGCATAGAATGTTAAAGAAATTTGCCTTTTTATGTTTGTTGATTTTCTGTTAGAAATCTTAAATAAAAGTTCTGCGTGTTCCGCAAGAAAATAATATTCCGGTAAATATTTACAGCCCAAAGTAAGTTGAGATGTTAAATTTTGCAGAGCTTGGAACGTTCATGCCACTCAATTTTTACCCATAAGTCGAACGAATGATGTTTTCGTGGAAGCCAAAATTTGAGTATGTTTTGGAAATGCGGGTCTTTAAATGTGGTTTCATTATGCGACAATATGGTTTTAGGTAAAGTTATAAGCGATGGTTGGTCTTTTGATGCAGATGGATCAATTTTTGTTGTTGTATATTAGAAGCCAGCAGAATAAGTTCTACTTCCACGAGTGGAATACAATATATACCATTGACAAATCAAATGCTTATGCGTGTGAACATAATTTGGAGAGCTGCACTAAAAATAGCAACAACTGACAGATTTAAATAAAAGTGAGGATGAGGATGTATACCTACAATTTATTTCAAGACTTTTGGTATCTTGGCTGAAGCCTACGTGCCTATGTTAACTTTGCAACATTCCTTTATAAATGTTGCTAATCTCTAGAGAGAAGCTTTAAGGGTGATAAAAAGCTTATAGTCATTTTCATGTTCTACTCTTATATAACAGAAATTTTATTTATTCATATAGAGAAGACACGTTTTGCCAATTAAAAACGTGCCGTAAACATTATTAAAAATATTCGTCCAAATTAAAAAAAAATCATTGAAAGCTTCGAAGAATTTAATTGTATCTATAAAATCAAAGAAATCTGTCAAAATAAGTTGTTTTTGTGTTCAAACGAACCAAACTTAAAACCACATTGAGCAAAATTTAATTTGCAATTTGAGAGTCTCAGAAATCAATTTAATTTTTCAGTATAGCTGACAGTCATCCAATTTCTCTTGCTTATAAATTTGTACGCACGATTTTATAATTTTTGGTTTGGGCTGGTCGGGATTACAAAAAATCATAGAAAATCCTAAATTTCCTCTTTAATCTCATTTTTCAAATCAATTTGTGGATTTGGTGATTTCCTTTAAGTATTTATCCTGTATACGCACATACAACTTGGTCAGTTAATTTAATAACTTAAATAAAATTTATTGAGGTTTAGTAAACTGCTACAAAATTTTACAGTCGAGAACCTACATTAAATTTATATTTTGGCTTTTCTTGTGATTTTCATTTTATTTAATCAACTTGAATTTTTGATCTTTCGATACGTGTGTACATCTACATTTTATACTTTAAATTTTAGTTTGGTGTTATGTGTCGAAGTGAAAAATCCACTTTTAAATATTTTTTTTTTTACCATATTGGTTTGGAAATGGAAATAATATAATTTGGTCGAAAGATGTTTTTAGATGTTATACATATATGTAGGTATGTGTTAGTAAAATAAATTAATTCTTTCTGCTGCATGGCGCGTTTGTATGGAAGGAACGGAACGATTTAGTGAAATCATTTCAATTATCTACATATATAAATCGGTTTCGATTCTAAATAAGCTTCAGGGTAGATTAATACGAGTTCCCCCCGAGTGCAGCCCTCGTTAGCACAGTAAGTAGTGTCCTTGCTTTGTTATTCAAGGCTCTCGGGTTCGATTCCTGGTGGTGACCAAAAATTACGGTTGGGTGTTTTTAAAGTGTAATTTTATGTGTTTGTCCGGGTATTGCACCGTGGATCCATGTGGCATTGAGTGCTGGAACAAAATCCGCCCAACTTTAATTTAAAATTTAATACGAGTTGATGTTAAAGGTAATCCGTTCCAAAATCTAGCAGCTGGAACAATTATATTTTATTTTGGGCTATATTGAAATGACTCAAAATCATCAATTTTATATGAATTTGGAAGTTCAGGAATTTCTTATGAAAAATCTAGCACGTGATGGCAGCTGGAACAATTATTTTATTTTAGGCCATACGTTTCCTCAATTTTATAACATGCCAAAGTTTATTTTACTTGGAAATTTGATATCCAAATTCGATAAAATGTCTCAAAATCATCAACTTTATATGAATTTGGAAGTTCAGGAATTTCTTAGGAAAAATCTAGCACGTGATGGCAGCTGGAACAATTATTTTGTTTTAGGCCATACGTTTCCTCAATTTTTTAACATGCCAAAGTTTATCTAACTTGGATATTTGATATACAAATTCGATAAAATATCTCAAAATCATCAACTTTATATGAATTTGGAAGTTCAGGAATTTCTTAGGAAAAATCTAGCACGTGATGGCAGCTGGAACAATTATTTTGTTTTAGGCCATACGTTTCCTCAATTTTTTAACATGCCAAAGTTTATCTAACTTGGATATTTGATATACAAATTCGATAAAATATCTCAAAATTATCAATTTTATATGAATTTGGAAGTTCAGGAATTTCTTAGGAAAAATCTAGCACGTGATGGCAGCTGGAACAATTATTTTGTTTTAGGCCATACGTTTCCTCGATATTTGATATCCAAATTCGATAAAATATCTCAAAATCATCAATTTTATATGAATTTGGAAGTTCAGGAATTTCTTATGAAAAATCTAGCACGTGATGGCAGCATTAACTATTATTTTATTTTAGGCCATACGTTTCCTCAATTTTATAACATGCCAAAGTTTATCTTACTTGGAAATTTGATATCCAAATTCGATTAAATGTCTCAAAATTATCAATTTTATATGAATTTGGAAGTTCAGGAATTTCTTATGAAAAATCTAGCACGTGGTGGCAGCCGGAACAATTATTTTATTTACGTTTCCTCAATTTTATAACTTATTCAGATTACTTCTAGTGAGAATGCAGGAACGTATCTTACCTTCATTCTTCGCATGTAGTATTTTATATTTTGAAGTTCTGAGGCCCATTGACCCAAGGTTCCTGGACCAGAACCACATCAATGGACTCATGATCCATTTGTTGCAGAAGGGCCGCCGAGGCGGCTTTAGAGTGCTGGAGGTTAATTTGAAGGATCTTAAGCATTAGATATTGCACCCACGGATTCTCTCGCGATGATAATGACGGCCGATCTGTGATCTGCTTCCGCCTTTATCTCTTCTTCCAGCTGGCCGTTAGCAGATCCGGATTGCTGATTTTCAACATTTCCAGGATCTCGCTAGGATCACTTGGCTCCGCAGGGATCCAGGCTCGCGCCCTTGGCCTGCAGGAAATTTCTACCCTCGTCACCATTTCTAGTTTGGCCCCCAGCCAGACTTCACCCAGGCTACCGATCGACTTTTTCAAGAGGGTCACAGACCTCTCATCGGCACAGGAAGACAGTTTAACATGACCCCGATGCCACCCTCCATCTCGGCAGGATGGAGCAGGTCCTGGGTTCTTCCTCATGATTTTTAGGAAGTTGGCGGCTAAGGCCTTCTCCACCTTCCTCCAGTTAAGGGCCGTAATGCTCCCATATTCTTGAGCCCTGTCAACGACTGCCATAGTCAGATGATCCTTTAGCACCTCGTGGAAGGGCTTGCTAACATTGTCCCGAACCCACTTCTTTTAGCCTCCGTAGGCTGTTCATCATCAGATCTTTGCTTTTTCGGCTGTGAAATCACAACGGAACCCTCCTGCTTTGGCACAGTGATACGCCTAAGCAAGGTTGTCTTCATTAAGCATCTTAGTGCGATCTCTATATACCTTTCACCATTTTCTACATTAATTTTGATATTGTTTCCATTCATAAGTTTGGCCTTAAAGTTATCTATGGCAACAGTTGTTTTAATTTTCTCATTAAGAGATAAATAGGTACTGGTGTCATATTACTGGTGGCGGTGGTGGTCCTTATTTCGTTGTTTTCTGTTTGTTACCGGACCTTTTATCTTCAGCTTCCTTTGCTTTAGGTGGACTTGGTATGATTTTTTTCTTCCTTTTTTCCTTTGTATTTTAGCTCGTATCCACTTCGTTTCTTATGGTAATTGATCTTCGTCAATATTCCATTGAATAAATAATTTTGTTTTGGACTTCCGGTTTAATTTTTTTTTTGAGTTGCTTTACTTGCTTTTTCTCTTGTCTGAATTCTACTAGAGCCTTCAGTTGCTTTATTTTTTTTAGTGACTTTGGTTGTGGAGTCAAACTACTTATAGTTGGTAAAGTAGGAGACCCTAATATATTTATACTCGATTGAAAGATAGTTGGTAAGCTCCGAGTAATTTCACTATTCTCTCTATTAGCAGACGTCAGAAGTTATATTATTAATTTGTTTTGTGTGTTACCAGTCTAGCGCTGGCATTTAACACTTGGTATATTCAGATAGTTCATAACCATAGACGATCAGACACCTACCCTATTGAAGCCACCCACCAACCTTCTTTTATCACAATTATTTTTAATCAAAACAATTTAATATTCATAACACGTACTTCTATACGTATTTTGGCCAAAATTTATTTTCTAATATGGCAAATTACGTAAATCAATTTTATTCACATATACGAACTTATGAAATATATCTTGCATCTGGTGTGTTTAATATAAATATCAATTTTCAAATGGATCACGTGCGATTATTAGGATGTGCTTAATAAGGACACCACCATCCTTAATAAATTTATATTCGAAATGAAAAAAGTTGTATCGTTTGAAAATTTAATAAAATTCTATATGGCCGACATAAATTTTACTTTTAAGGAATATATGCATAGGCGTATGGGTTATAACACGCACATTTCGAACTCGTCATTTTAGGATATGATATGAAGCCACACGGTTGTTGTTGCCTTGTAGGTATGATCCGTCTCTGTTCTAAATTCTAAAATACGCTATTGATTTTGTCGCTGTGTTATTTTATCAGCAACTATATACACACACTATCGAACAAATAACCACAAATCAAACGTAAATAGATAACAAAACGAATATAAATGGGCTGCGGTTACACTACATCCTAATTTTGTACAGGCTTACCTGTATACACACATAAATATATGGCTGCGTATATATTCCATTTATTAAAAAAATATCTCGATTTGGAAAGATAAACGTTGTACTAGGCCACAACATTTATAATGGGGATTTGTGTTGTTAGTAATGTCAAAGGTAATAATTAATGGTGAATTCTTTTTCGTGTAGATTATCATTTTTATAATATTCGATTGTATTAATTTAAGTTGCCTATACAATTTATGCGGAACCAGTTTAGTTTGCAGTCTCAATAACTCTACTCACTGACTATAGGTTTTTGATTAAATTCATGGAGACAATAATTTCTTAAAACATTTTAAATGCCTTGCCATCCCATATCACGTTACCATCTGTTCAAATCAGTTTTGATCCCGAGTCTGCTAGTTTCCAGACAACTAGAAAATAGTTTATCATTCCCTATGCTAAGAATTATAACTGTCAGCATCAACTTTTGGTTTAGTTATTTTTGATTAGCACGCGGCACACGATCGAGCCAGCAACATTTCATGTAGGGTAAAACACCCAATAATAAGCCAACTCAAGGAATTTTGTTAAGTTTAGGGGCATACAGTCACGCTATTAAACTCGGTTGCGTTCTTTTCGTATTCATTATTAAATAATTTTCGAACATGGGCCATAAAGGAATCTGCCGAATTGGTCACTAGTATTCGTTGGTCTCCTTATTGCTTGCAGTTTAGATAGCTGGTTTAGTTTTAAACCTTTTCCAAAGTGATTTGAGTTTAGTTTATAATTTATCCATTACTTTTTCAAGTTTTCGTTGAGCTTAAAGCTCAATTTTTTTTTACTTTTTTATTCTCATGTAAACAGGTGTTTTTGAAATAATTAAGAAACTGGCAATTTTAACTCGAGGGTCATCCAAGTTAATTACGGGTATGTCGGACAAATGAAATGTTTCCTAACCGCGAAACTAATTAAAATTTTATGATTTAGGTCATAGAAAATGATAACTTACTCCATTAATAAATTCAATTGATTGTACCACCAATGATGGTGTTTCTTTATCAAAATTATCATTCTGTAAAAGGAATTCGTATCATTGCAAGAATCAAAAAATCCTCATTATGCTGAGTTTCTGGAAAATGTTCCAGTGCATTCAATTTTTCTGACCCAACTGTCTATTTGAACATTTTAAAATCTAAAAAGTTTACGCCCGAGCTACCATTTGTTACTCCTGAATAATTTCTCTAGATAGTATAGTTTTTTCCCACACATTTTAGATGGTATATTGCATCCGGGTTAAAAGGGTAGCGTCCGCAACCTCGAAACCCAAAAAAATTAAAAACGTGACCGAGAATCTTCAACAGATTAGAAATCTCGATATTGTACAGAGCTCGGTATGTGTACCATCTTCGCGTTTTGGGCCGTAAATCACACGCATAATTCATCTCAAAACTCTATAAAGCAGCCTCCTCTCGTACTCGTCCATCAGCGTCCAACTTTTGCATCCATGCATAATAACGGGCTTGATCAACGCTTTATAAAAAAATACGGCTTCATGGTATTTGATAGGTGATATTGGTTTTGAACAGTTGGAGGATACAAAGCACGACTGCCTGCTGTCAGCCGTGTTATAGCCTATTGATCTGTGGTCACTATACCCCTTAAATGTATAGTGACCACAGATCAAGTATTTTGTTTTGGACTCATTGATCTGGAGTAACTTTATAAGCGGATCAAGCATTTCCCTCACTCCAATGTTATTCATAGACCATACACGCATACGTCATCTGGTATGCAAGCACCTGATTGGCTGGCAGTATAAGATGATTTGCTGAGGTGTTGCTGTTTTACGAAAGATGTACTTCATTATGAGATTGACGAGTATCAAGGACTGACCATCTCTTTGCCGAACACCCGAGTAAACTGCAAAAATGCTCGTATCAATTTTTTTAACAATCCTATGTATTTCAGGGAAGACCACAAACTCTCTCGATTGATCGAGTCACAGGCCTGCTAGAAATCCAGGAACACGTGATCGTACATGGATGGACCTTTCATAATATTTAAATAGATTTATCCGCAGCGAAAACACAGTAACTTGTATGATAGCCAAGGAGAGCTATACCGCGACAATTCTCATACTTCAAGCGGCTCCCTTTTATGAAAATGGGGCTATTTGCGGCCGAACTTTACATTCTTACAGAGTAACTTCGCTTCGCCATACTAATCTAATAAGGCCGAAAAGAAGTAATAAGCCTCCCTACCGAATATCAAGAGCTTCGAATTAATGCAGTCAACCCTACGTGAGAAATTTGACATTGATCTATGCGTGGCTGCATTGAAAACCAAGCAGGTTGGTAAAGTGTTCGTTGTATTCCTCAAGTACTGCGTCGATGCTGACACAGCGGTTAATACCTCGGTCCCGAATAGTGGTTGACTCAGGCTAATCCGGAAATGCCATTAATGAAACTGCGTGAACGGCTCATTAATGAATTGTTGTACTTTCAGAACGCCGGCCCTCTACCATTCTCGCTTTTTCCGTCTACAAATCCGCTTGGCTTCCCTCCTAGCAAGAGCAATCTTGTTTTTCCTCATGATTTTGGTACGATGTTACACTTCACTATGAGCTATAATTTGTTCACTATGAGCTATAATTTACTGCATGATTGGGTAGCTGCAATACAGCGCACAGACATTTTAAAAATCAGAGACAAGTTAGAGGAGGGCGATCAAGACACAGATAAAAAATTTACGATGTATAACTGTAGAGTTTACAAGTTTTCGAAATATAGATGGCGACTTTATGTACCGGAGTGTTTGATGCATGACATTGTCAGAGACGCGCACGAGTGTGTAGCGCATTATGGAGTCGATAAAGCAGTGGCAAAATTGAAGGAGTCTTATTATTTCCCGAAACTACGAGATTTTGTGAGCCAATTCATCAACCGGTGTATTAAATGTGTGTATTATAAAATGCTAAGTGGGAAGAAACCAGGGTAATTGTATCCTGTAGAAAAGGGTTCAGAACCATTTGTAATGGTGCATATCGACCATGTTGGCCCATATGTAGAAACGAAGGCGAAAAATCGGTACGTTGCAGTATTGGTGGGTGCGGTTACAGCAAATACGTCGTACTTGGGGCGCAGAAAGATGTTACATCGGATAGCACGCTGATGATTTTGAAGCATTTCATTTCAAACTACGGACGATCCTACAAGGTTATTTCAAACACTAAGCATTCATCAGTCAAACTAGTTTTCCAACATCGGTTTAGAAATCTGAACGACAATTAATCGACGGAAGAGGTGGAAAATGTTAATGAAGAGTTAGGAGTCAAACGGGAAGAAGTGGATGTAGATACGTTATTAGAGTGTAACCGGCAGATACAGCAACGACAATCCAACAAGAATAGGAAAGGAAAAAGGTCCTAAAACCAGAGAATATCGTCATGTTAAGGAGTGAACCACCAGCCAATGGTGATTCTAAGAAGTTGCTGGGCAAGTACAAGGGGCCATATGAGGTTATCAAATATATTTGAAATGATCCTAATAGGAGACATAGAGGGGGAGAAGTAATCGCAACGAATTTATAAAGCAATTGTTGCCATCGATAGGTTAAAGTTAGTTAGATCAAAAGAGCTTTAAAGTAGAATATTTTATTTTTGATTTTGTTAAGTTAAATGTATTGAATAGTTGTCAGAGATGAACGAGGACATCTAGAATAGGATGGCCAAGTTAGTGTCATATTTATTTTTAGAATCAAATGTGTCTAAGCTAAAATGGATTGGAGCTTAGATTACTCATATTTGGAGATTATTATGTGATTGTTTATCATGTATTGTCAAGATGGCGCTATGCTTAGTATGTATATTCGTAGATTTATTGTATAAGTGGAAATGACAATAAAAAAAAACATTCGAGGTTCAGAGCTAAAAGCGACAAGTTGTTTTTATTTAATGCGGATGTTAAGATTTAAGTAACGGTTAAATTGACGGCTGAAATACCGCAACCAGTGCCAAAGAAGTGCAACAAATATCTATAAGTACATTATACCTAAGTTCTGCTGAGCAGCACTGACAACCGAAGTTTTCAGTACCTCCAATACCGAGTTCACACAGTCTGACTGGTAATTCAGTTTTACCGCTGACAACTTCCTGATATCATTTCATTTGATTTTAATTTATCAGACCTGCACAGTCAAAACCTTTCATGCATTTTGCTATGTTCCCGGACTTGCACAAAAAATTCTATCGTAGCTTTGCAGCGATCAAATGATGATTGCTGCCTTCACTCGAGCTCGTTATTTTTAAATTAACACGTGGTCAATTTGGCTGCGGGAAGTTTTGCGAGGATAGATCCATGTTTCCAAATGTATCGGTTTGGGTGAGAAGAATGTGCTTGCTACTCTAAGATCTAAGCTACGGCTGACTTCTGTGGATGCATGAACACAAATTATCGACAGGTTGGCATACTTCATACGAAGCTTCCACACCCGACTATTGACTGCTTGGAAATCCAAAAGAACCTTTTGTACCCACGAAACCTTCTGTACCTTGGGGCACCTGCGGTCTCCACTTTAAGGTCAGCGAATTTCTTGAAGAGCAACGAGTTTCACCCGCTACTCCTGCATGCATGTGTTTAGGCCTTCCAACGCTCCTGGTTTTCACATGCCGATCGTAAATCTCGTGGCCGGGTACTTAAGGGGTGATCCGGTGGTGTTCTTATAGAAATTTAGAATTTATTATAGAATTTAAATTTAGAGGCATGTGAGTGTCCTTCGACCATGGGGAATAATTACCGTAGTAAATATTAAGTCAATTGCCAGTCTCGTCTCAAATTTTTCAAGAGCATTGAATAAAATCTATAACCTTAGACACGAAGCTAAAATAATTATATTTTTTAATATACTAATGTCCATTCTGTTTTCAATTTTCCAGACAAATACGGAAACAAAACATTTTTTTTTTCTATAGGGGTGCCAAGGGTAATAAATAAAATCGGGATATTAAACATGCCAAATTACCCCCGTCCTCCAAAATTAACACAACATATTATTCCAATAAATTTAAATAATTTATTTTAGTTTACTGATTCTGGTGTCATAAAGTAAAATTTAATGGCCATGTTGGATTTGTATATTTTACAAAGTAGTGTCCCGAACAAATTTACGATTAACCTTTTTTGTTCTATGTTTGCGTATATATACCCAACGATAATAATATCATGTGGCATATACAATTCGCATATTGCTGAAATGGTACATTGTGCACATAATATATATAGTTTTGATTATTTGACACTATGTAGCCTAGATTAAATGAATGAGTAGTTGCTTCATCTCCCGTTCAGGAAGGTACATAAATAATATTTTAAATCAAACTGTTGGATGAACATTTTAAATAATTTATGGTTTATTACCTAAAGCTATACTATGGCACCCAAGAAAAAATTAAAATAACAAAAACATCAAATTTTAGTTGACCTTGCCAACCACCTATATAGTAATATACACGAAAAATTGTCTAGCACTGATGCGAGACAGTTTTTCGTGTGTTTTACTATATGAGTGCTTCGAAGAGTCGACTGAAATTTCTAATCGAAATTTTTTTATAGTTTTAGAAGTTTTTAAAAAAATTTATATTGTATTGATTGTATTTTTGGACATCGTTTGGGTATCTTATTTCTTCTATTCACTGCGCTCTGGTAATACTATAGTCAGAGTCGAGTGGTTAATGAATTAATTATACAAATTTTCCAATTGATTGATAAAATTGATCATTTTAACAGCCATGTTTTTGTGATTTATTTTTGAAAGAGATCATGTGTTTTGCCGCCAAATTTCTCACTGTATCTACAATATTTTAAGTAAATCTCGCTAAACTTTTTTTTGTCGTCCCTAATGAGTACTGAGTACTGAGTGGGTAGTAATGAAAACAAGCCGAGTACATCAAATGGCCAAAACTTGACAGGAGCATATGATGCAAGGCAGACAGAAACCTTAAATTTAATTTTTTAAAGAACATTTGAAAAGTAAATATCTATCGTTTTAAGCTATTGGTTTAGGTAAAACCACGATACTTTAACACGTAATCGATGTTGGCGAGATTCGGCCTATTAAACAATGATTTAACAACGTATCACCAGCGAATCAGGATTTGATGTACCAATGATTAAACCATATGCTTCAATTAGAAGTAATTGAAGAAAGCAATTATTCATGGTGCTGTCTTGGGGTCTTGGTAAGAAGAGCCAATGAAAAACCTAGATTTTCCTAAGACTCCCTTATGTTGAATTCAGCCACCGCTTACTTTAATAGATCGATTATTAATTGCCTTCACGAAACCAAATATATAACTTCTCTAGATCTAAAAGATGCCTTTTGCCAAACTTCACTCTCCGCTTCCTCACGCATGACAAAACGGCATTCATAGTGCCTGGTAGACCCCTCTTCCAAACAATGTGTCGCCTAATGGACAGAACTGTATCAAATCAGTACCATAATCGAGTTTTTATATATTAGGACGACTTATTAATTATTTCGGGAACAATTGAGGAATATTTTAAACTCCTAGAAACCCTAGCAAAACAGTTGACTGGCACTGACCTAACCATTAATTTATCCAAAAGTATTTTTGCAGTGCGTGGAATTTAATACTTAGGATTTCTAGTTGGTCTCCACACCGACTCTGACAAAGTAGAAGCAACCTGCAATTTTCCTAGTCCAACGACAGTCAGACAAACAAGCCAGCAAGGCATCTCAGGATTCATTCCCAACTATGCTGAGATGACCATGTAATCACCAAGCTAAAAACTCCCCTCACCCGTTCTGGTATTGATGAAGTTGGTGGTATATTGTTTCAATTGGCTGAGCATAGCAACGAAAATTATAGCGTTATAGAGCTGGAATGTCTCGCTGCTTTAATAAGTGTCCAGAAATTTCATCCCTATATTGAGGGATTTCATTTTACCATCGTGTCGGATCATGCCAGCCTTAAAAGGCTTATGCCAGAAAAGGACTTAAGCGGAAGACTTGCACGATGGAGCTTGAAACTTCAACAATACGATTTTGTGATTGAGCACTAAAGAGGATGTTAGAACGTGGTTTCTGATGCTTTATCAACAGCATTCTGTGACACTTTGCATGAACTGAAAAATGGCTTGCCTCTTATAGACGCAGTAGATTTAATTTCGGCCCACTTCAGTGACGTTGATTATCTTAAGTTTAATCACCAAAAATATTAATCTAAATATTAATTGCAAATAAATAAACCATAGAGTATCGATACTAAGATCTTAATTAAAAAATTCTGGATGTATTAGAATCGAACCTAATCGTTACACTGAATTGTCCGATATCTTTCCAAGTATGATGACCGTCAGTTTAATTTATCAAGAACATTGTGATCCGAGTTCTGCACATAGAGATAATAAGGAGGCTTTGGAGCAATTGCGGATATATTACTTCTGGCCAAGGATGTGTAAGCAAGTACTGGACTCTATTGCCAACTGTGATATTTGTAAAACAACGCAAGCACCCAATACGGTAATGCGACCTCGATTAGGGCATACTATAATTGTCCCAATTATTATAATTTTTTTAGCTGGCATTCGTTCTTTGTATCCAATAAAGCCACTGCTAAAATCTAAACACTTATCAAGTGCCGTGAAGCTGAAGCTTTACAAAGCGTTGACCAGCCCCGTTGTTACAAAACGAGAAATAGATGGTACCTACCGAGCTCTGTACAATATCGAGATCTGATGAAGATCCCCGATATTGTACATGAAGTAAGATCTCAGCGAGTACGCTGGCTCGTCCAGGTTCTGCGTGCTAATCAAGGAGAGCCACAATATGGTAGGCGCAGAGGTCGTTGCAAATAAATTTAATACCCAGCACCCTGAGTGAGTCTCAAAGTCGAGAATCAAAAATGTCATATATCTTTCCGATTGTGTTGAGACTAGTCAGCAAACATTATACCAACATTTCCTGAGCACGAATAAACATTTCATTGGATATCCTTTCCGTGGTTAATTCCCAAAACCTTGCCATCTGTTCCACTAAGCTCATACTAAACATTTTCGATCCCCCTAACCATTGATGCTTTCACAAATGTCGGTGCTAATTTCGCGGAAAAGTTATTACCAGCGTTATTCTGTAAAAATATTCTTGGCAAGCACTATCTGGCCATGTTTAAATACACGAAGCCTACTTATAATGTGCAACATTCCGATGTTATGCCGATTTAAGATGGTATTGGACTATTTCTTGAGCAATTGAAAGACGAGTACTAATAGCGTCCAATATGTGTGCTTCTCGCATTAATTGCTTAACCATGTCCTATATGTTGGTCGAACGTGAGAAAATAGGTTGAAAATATTAGATATTCCGGCACTCCAAATAGGTATATTGAACACCCAATTCTTCAAGAATTGCAAAATATATAATTGGCCGTTTACCTCCCGAAAATTGGCCTGCTTGATTCCGATGTTCTCCTTTAAAGCGTTAATACTGCCAACGTAGCTAATATCACCAAATGCTTCATCATGCAGAGGTAGTATGCGGGCACCATCATCAAGTGGATCTATTTTAGTGGGTGCTTCTAGGTGAACCTGAGAGAGAATATCCGGAACAACATTCAGAGATCCCTTACGGTACATGATTTTAAAATTGAAGCCTTGTAACTTCAGGCTCCACCGTGCAAGCCGACCTTACCTGTTCATTAACCATGTCAAATTTGAATGGTCTGTGATGATAGTGAATGCATACCCTCCCACATTTGGCCTGCACTTTTTGACGCTCATCACCATTCAAGTTCGCTGATGCTGTACTTCTGCTGAGCAGAATTAAGCTTGTGCGAGTAATATGCGATTACGAATTCTCCCTCCTCATCCGTTTTCTGGAAGAGAATACTTCCTATACCACATGTACTGGGAACGTATTGTATAAAAAATATGACGTGAATAGTAGAATACCATCCGGTCATCCCCAGAATTCGGCGCAGCTGTCGTGTGGTTTTGGGAGTTGCATCGTCAGCAATTGCGTTTATTTTATCCGGATTGCCTAAAATCCCGTTTCCAATTAATTGTAAGATTAGCAGTTTCTAGCAATCTAGCAACTTCGGTTAAGAAAGACGAACATGCCAATGGCATGAAATCAGTTTTTACATGAGCCTACACAATGTTTGTGGAGCATTGCATAGGCCAAAGGGCATAATGCTGAAATTATGGGGGCAGTTCAGAAAAGTGAATGCAGTTTTATCCCTAGATTGCTCACTGTGAGAGAGTTGCCAAAAAGCATTCTTTAAATCGATGGATGAAATATAACGTGTTTGGTCCAATCGACTTAGCAATCCCTCGATCAACGGCAATGGATACGCGACTTTTACTGTGGCTTCATTCACTTTCCGGGCATCAAGGCATAGCCTCACCTTGCCACGACCCCTTCGGACAACAGCAAGAGGTTAGAACTATGAGCTTTGACTCTCCTCTATCACTTCTAACTTTAGCATTATATCAAACTCCTAATATTCTTGATCAGGAGTGTGCTGATGTCTGTTACTTGGTGAAAAGGGCCTTCCACATGTATATATTCCACCATAGTTGGAGCTAATCCAAACATGCACTATAGAATGACGTACAGAGGTTTAATGAGACCTCAAGCAATATGTAAACGATAGCGCATGTGTTTGCCTTGATAACCTACTGGTAGCACGACGTGGCCAAAAATTCGTGGTTTCTCCCCGCTGGCTGTATGCAAGAATGTCGGAAGGTAATGATCATGAAAATCATGCTGTGATAGGAAACTTTCGGATCCTGCACCACGCACACTGATTTTCGCGCCACTGTCAAGCAGTCCACTATATGGTATTCCAGCCAACACCACTTGAGCATAAGGTCGTCCTATAGGTCAAACACCAATTATGCGATAATTTTTTTCAAAGTTCGCCGAAGCTTCTAATTGTTATAAACGCATTTTCTCATTTTTGGTTTGGGATCAATACTACTAGGTGTTTGTGTGGATTGAGTGACTTTACGTTGATATCTAATTTTTCCTTGTGGTTGGTTAGCTTGATTAACCCGGATTATTATGTAATGCATTGTTAGGAGTTTGTTCAGATGTATAACTCATAATGGTATAAGGGTAACAAAAATTTGGTAAATTGTGAACAGTGGGAATATTTTGTTGTAATTGAAGACTTACATTTCCCTTCGATATAAATCCGGACATGTATTTTGGCTGCTTCCTCGAACGTTCTCGTGACAACTCCTGGGAAATGAAAAGTAGTTCCAGGCTGTACCAGTTCCGAGCAAACGGGGAACCAATCACCCTCTAGTCATTTAAATAAAAAATTATTTATATCAAGATTTCCCTCCACCTTTGGAGCAATAGTATTGGGCTTGACAAGGGACGATAAAGGAAAACCTGAGTAGTCCTTTAACAAACGAATCAATGAATACACACAAAACATCACAATTCTGCAATTGGAAATTTAAATGCACAAACCTAATTTATTAAAAGTCCAAAAATGTGTGCGGATGACATGTTTAATGAATTATACTGAATTATTGACTTGTTTGATGGATTATACTAAATTAATGACCTGTTTGATGAATTATACTTAATTAATGGCCTTATTGATGAATTAAACTATTTTAAGGACCTGTTTGATGAGTTATGCTAAATTAATAACTTGTTTGATGAGTTATACTAAATTAATGATTTATTTGATGAATTATACTAAATTAATGACCTGTTTGATGAAATAAACTAAATTAATGTTGAATGAATTATACTAAATTAATGACTTGTTTGACGAATTATACTTAATTAATGGCCTGTTTGATAAAGTATACTAAATTAATGACCTGTTTGATGAATTATACTAACTAAATGACTTGTTTTATGAGTTATTCTAAATTAATGACTTGTTTAATGAATTATACTAAATGAATGACCTATTTGATGTATTATACTAAATTAATGACTTGTTTGATGAAGTATACTAAATTAATGACTTGTTTAATAAATTATACTAGCTTAATGACTTGTTTTATGAGTTATACTAAATCAATGACTTCTTTGATGAATTATACTAAATTAATGAATTCGTTGATAAATCCAATTGTGAGAAAATATTAAATATTCCAAGCAGTCATCCCGAATTAAGCCAAAAGGTGTCAGAACTCAACAAAGCTTTACTGAGCATTTCACAAATTCATATATGAATATAAGACAAACATTTTGAATATTTAATCTTTATAAACTCGGCTTATACAAGTTTTATCGGATTATGAATGTTTTATTTTTAGATGAATACTAATAAATTTTTATTAATCAACTTAAAATCTATACTAACATTTTATATTATTCGGGTATACGTATAGCACTCAAAAAGCCGTATAACATCATACACAAAATAATTTTGATTCACGAGCAAATTTATTACCAGAACCGTGTGTATACGTCGTATTCATAAAAACACCTTAAAAAAAATAAAGGTACGTCTTACTTATACCTGTGTACATAAAAGATATAAACATTATATATTCCATCTTCGGTTCTTGTAAATGTATCGGTGTGTGTGCGTATGTATATATACGAGAATATTAAATAAACATTTGTTTTTTGGTCGATGGTTCATGGAACGAACATTTTTATGTTACAAAACCATTTAATAATTCATTTGACATGTTATCTTATGTACAAGGTCTTATACGATACGAATTTGATTTATGATTCTAAATTTCGATTTATGGATCTTGTATAGCAGTTCATCATCATATACAAAAGATTTATACAAAATTATGCAGTACATATGGTATACGTGCTTTCTAGTTCGGTTGTTCATCCTATACATTTTCATATTATCGCCGAAGGATAACGTTTCGGTTATATAAGGAATTAAATTGCTGTTTTCATGGCGTTCCGCGTGATAAAATTATCGTAGTTAACACACCAAAATAAATTAACTTCGACGAATTCATCAGGTCTAATTTTATATCTTCAGACGTTATATAACCAGGGATACAGAGAAATTAATTGTTCTCAAAGTTAGTTATGTTTTGGGCGATATACATACATATGATTGTATGTCGAGTGGATTTATGAGTGATTTCGCTTATTTTTCTAGTAAAATTGTGTAATAAACTAGGAAAGCTTCAAATACATATAAAAGATGTTTCGTAATAAATCAAATTTCTCTTATAAATTGTGAATCATTAAGATTGTATATAGAAGACAATATTATGTTTCGAATTTATTTTTAATTCTATCAATCATATAGAATAATCTCCAGTCTATTATTATGATAGTCCGGTAGACTTTATGATTTTCATAATTTTCCACTCCATCAACGAGGTACAACTTACTGTTAAAAGCTGTTCAGGGAAACAATTTAGCAGAATTTTGTGTTATCCATTATTTGTCTTCAAACCACAAATTTGAAATTTTTTTTGTATTTTACAGGATAAGAGCTGTCCAATCAAAAACCAAAATCAATTATGCTGTGTGAGGACAAAGGCTTTCTAGTTCTTTGTTAATGGATAAGCCCAAATTATACAAATAATATATTATATTTTTATCCTTTCCTAACCTTCTCTACCATCAATTTGTGGTGTCATCAAGCACCATGCAAAAATAGAAATTCTTGACAAATCTGTCATCTAAGAGAAAACAGCGTACACCGAACAGGCAAAAGATCTAAAAGAAATCGCCAAAGGCGAAGAAAAATGTCTTTAAACAGAATGACCTAAAAGTTAAGGTGCAGTGCTAGTAATTGTAAGAGTTCTAAAATATTTGTCGTTGCTTTGAAAGAGTGACTGATATAAGTTTTCAAAACAATTGTATAGGCAATAAAGGAACAAAAATGGCTCTTTTGGGTATAGTGAAGAAGACAAAGAAGATGGTATGTGCAGCTGCCATATATAATGATCAGTACTGTTAGTGCTTACTGTTAGATGTTACCATCAACGATCTAGTACCCTTTTGTGTCAACGTAAAACGTGGACAAACATTTCTTTTTTTTTCCCATTAAAAATGATGAAATCGCAGATTCTGCCGAGTTAGACTTCAGTGTAGGTTTTGTTAATTAGCTAACAAACTATTTTCCTGGAAAGTTGAAGAATATCGTCGGAAAACTTTCAAAGATGAAATTTGCTTATTAAACTGGTACGCTGTCACAGCAAAATAGATGAAATTATTCCTTAATTTTCTGCGATTCTTAAGTGCAATTAAATTTTAAACCTTAATCGTTTAAATTGTTACCTTTAAATCTAACATCTTAAACCGAAAACTTTTAAATCTTACACCTACACTTTAAAACTTGAATCTTAAAACTTAAACTTTAAATCTCGGTGTTGAAACCATAAACTTTAAAATTCAATCACTAAATCTTACACCTTAAACCTAACATTTTATATCTTAAACATTTAATTTTTAACCTCAGTCTTGTAACCATTATTCTCATTTTTCATTCTGCAACCTGAAACCTAAATCTTAATTCTTACGAACCTTAATTCTAAAATCTTATATTATACCTGAAACTTTAAATCGATAAACTCAAACAACTTATCTCTCCAACCTTGAACCATAAACATTAAATATCAATTATTAATTCACCTTAAATTTTAAACATTTCATAATACTTCTTACACTTTAACATTAAATTTTAAACTTTAGAACATTAATCAGTAAGTGAAGCTTTAAGCCTAAATTTTAATTCTCTTGGCTTAATTCTTGAATCTAAATTCTTTAACCAGGACCAACTTTAAATCAACTTAACAATTTAATTTTTAACCTCAAATAATCCACCCTAAACTTTACAATTGTTAACTCTTAACGGTAACATCGCATCTTGTGCACCTTATGTTAATATTTTTAAACTTTTATATTTAAAATTTTAAACGTTCATGTTTAAACCTTAAACTTAAACCTTAATGTTTAAAACAGAATACTCATTTTATGTTATTTAACCTTAATAGCTTTTAACCTTAAACCTCGAACTTTCAACCCTTAATAAACAAATTTTTAAATTTTAATTTTAAACACCTTAGAAATAATTAATTCTAATATTAAGAATTTTCTAAATATTACAATTAATTATTTCTATGGGGTTTAATGTTTAGTGGGTTAGTTTAACTATCCAAGGCTTGATGAGACAACTGAATTGTTTTATTTATTTCTTGGCTGGAAACTTATATCAATTTTTTTTTTAAATTTTAACTGTCTGCGATTATAAACCGAACTTAAATCTTAAACTTCAATCGTTAAACTTTTAACCTTAAATCTAAGATCTCAACCCAATCCTCAAACTTTAAACATTTATTCCTTAACCATAAACTTGACACTTTTGTAAATATTAAAATGTAATAATTTATTCATTTAATCATAAACCGTATATCTTAAAAGCTTAATCCTTAAATCGCACTCACATCATGAACCGTAAATTTTAAACTTCTATCTGCAAACCTCAAACCTCAATTAACCTTACATGTTAAACCTTAAACCACACTTTTTATACATTAAACCATACTGCTTATACCTGAAACCATAAATCATACTCTTACACCTTAAACATTAAACTTTTAACTTTAGAACTTTAGCCATTATTCTAAATTAATTGACTTTTATTTTAAAACATTTAACCTGAATCTTAATTTTTATGGCTTAATTTCAAATCTTAATGCTTAAACCTGAAATTTAAACCGTATACCTTAAATATTTAATTTTAAACTTAAAACATTTAAACTATAAACCTTTATTCTTGATTTGTAAACGTTTATTATTAAACATTAAACCTGAAATATTAAACCTTAAATATGCAACCTTCTACTTAAAACGTTAATGTTTTAATAAAAATGTTAAACCTGTAACCTTAAATATTCCTTTTTAAACGATAAACCTATATCTTTCAACTTTAAAACTTTATTCTTAATTAATAATGAGGTATTCTTGACACATTTACTTAAACCTTAAATACTAAACATTAAACCTTACAATTTTAAACTTTAAACCTTTATTCTAAAACTTTTTAACCTTCACTTTAAACTTTTAATATGAAAGTGCTAACCTTAAACTACTCTTAAACTTCAATATTTTATTCTTAAACCTTAAACCAGATCTAATTCTTAACACCTTCAACATTAAACTCTAAACATATTAAACCTCAACTGTTTAAACTTAAACCATATATATTAAACCTTAAACCATAAACATTCAACTTTAAACCTTCAGCCACACACATTAAACGTATAACCTGAACGTTAGACTTTAAAACATAAACCATACCCCCCTAAACCTGAAACGTTTCACCTTACTTCAAACAGCTTAGCATTCAACTTTTAACCATACAGCGTAAACCATTATTTTTAATCAATAAACTTTTATTCTTAAACCTTCAATCTAAATCTCTATTCTTATGGCATTAGTTCTCAAATCTTAGTTTTTAAACTTTTAAATCGCTAAGCAAATACAAGCTATTCTTTTTTTGACAAATGACGCATGAATAGTTTCAAACTGTCATCGTATTTTTATTTATTTAGTATTGTTTGCCATTATATCATGGAAAGACTGAGTAGCGTCTAGAAATTATTCAGCTTTATTACGAAAATCAGCATTCTGTGAGGAATGTGTTTCGTGCGCTTACACCAAATTACGGTTTACATAATCGGCTTGTCGAGACCACTATTTGAAATAACATCGATAAGTTTGAATCACAATTTACAGTATTGGATGATACGCTAGTATATATACGGTTTGGTGTGGATTATGGACCTGTGAAATCATTCGTCCATATTTCTTCAAAAAAGTAGACGGCCGGGATGTACCTGTGAATAGTGCTCGTTATTGGGCCATGATAACAGAATATTTGCTGCCTGTAATTGAAGCCCGACCTCGATGACCTTTAGTTCTAAGAAGTCGGCGCTATTTGCCATATAGATGGCGCAAACCAATGTACTTGAATTGAAAAATCATGTTGGCGAGCAATTAATTTCACGGTTCGGATCGTTGAATTGGCTGTTTAAGCCGTGTGATACCTCTAGACTCTTTTCTTTGGGGCTACACAAAATCCAAATTCGATGTGAATAAACCAGCTAGATTTGAAGAATTGGAAGGCAACATTACTCGTGTCATTCGCCAAATATCGCCTAAATATTCTCGAACGCGTCATCAAAAATTGGACTTTGAGATAGGACCATCGCAGTTGCAGCCATCATTTGAAAGAAGCAATCTCTAAAAAATAAGTGGCAAGAAATGTTCTTACGAATGATAATAAAGTTTCCATACGATTACATTGAATTTTTTGGGTGCTTTTAATTTTTGCACAAATCACCTCTATAGATTTCGTTATTACGGATAAAATCGCGCACATGTTGTTTGATGCTCCCTGTTTCTGGCATATTTGCCGGTGTGACTTTTGCACTTCAGCACTCTTTCCACTATACCCCAAAATTTGTCGATACATTCGAAAACCTGCGGTTTCTTTGAGATAACATTGATTGGGTTAATCTCATGCAAATTTATTGCTTCAGTTGGAGTTTGAGTCGTGTGAACGAGCTGTATGGCCAAAACTTTACTGTTGAATCGTATTGATGAATTAGCGGCAAAATACGTCGTCATGAAAAATGTGACAAAAACCTAGCTCCACAACTGCAAATTGCTGGCCAAATCATACGTTTTTTGACAACTGTATCTAACTTGAAGTGTTTCCAAACCAATGTTTAAAAAAGTCATCCATCAAAACACATTCCCTAAATTTTGGGAAAATTTTGTCATCAGTCTGGCACATATTGTATCGGACATTTTATGGCAAGGTCATAGTTAAATTACCCCGGATTATTTTTAATGAAGGTATAACCTTTTTGTAAAGATTTCTATCGTTACTCAGCACCAATTTTTAATACTCGGATGGTCGAGTAAACAGAATAGTATATGACCGTAAAGAATCGTACATTCATGCTGCTAAAATTTTCAATTTTCTCTATTGAATTGGCAAATATACGCCGGTGGTCCAATAAACAGAGTCGTTGCATTTGGAATTGTGAACTTGAGTTCAAGCCTCTGTTTGGCATTAAATCATTTTTAATTTAATTTATTTAATTTCTCCCTTCAATTGGCAAATATAAGGGATGAGTATAGCGGCAAATCTATACATGGTAATGATGAGGTGGTAAAGTAAAGGATTTGGAATCTTAGATGTTGTGCAGTGTTCGAACCTCGATTAAGGGTTAAACAATTTAGCGGGCATCCACACATTTCACATTCAATTTTAAAAAAATGTTGATTTAAAAATGACCAATTTGCAATTAAATAAAAAAAAAATTGAGGCTTGAACTAGTCATGATTAAAATCCAATCACACAGCTTTTTTTACTATCAAGCCACTCTGCGTTTATTTCACCATCGCTATATACCCATCTTGTATACATGCCACTACTTGAAAAATATCAAAATATTAACGGAACCTGTGTGTTGAAGTAATTTGAATACAGGATAACTTAAATTAAAATATAATACCTTCGCTAATGGGACTCGAACCTAGGTTCACGAATCCAAAGTCAATCACTCTACTACCTCGCCCACCACCGTATATATATTTTATGTTATGAAAATAAACTTGGTAAATATTTCAACAGAAGGTGAGTTGAACCAAATTTGTCCCAACATTAATATCGTTTGAAACTTAACTGAACTGCTTAGTGCCACGTCTAACATTTAATGCGATGACATTCCAAGCATAGTATTTCGAAGAAGTTTAAAATCTGACAAGCTATTCCGCCTTATGTTCTTAAAAATTTTAAACCTTCCGTTCCAGTCAATGGTGCTTGATGCGATTTTCTAGGCGGGCCACATATTGACAACTGACCATACAAATTTTAAGATTAAGTTAGTACATGAATAACGTCCAAGTAAAAAATTTCCCTATACAAACCTATTTGTTATACTTTCAAACAAATAGGTTGAAGTCTCGATTAGGGCTAAAATAATGATTTATCAGTAATGAAATGGTACAGCAGTGGTTAAGTAAGCAAAGTAATGGGCGTTTGATTAGTGGACGTGAGTTTTTTTAATTTAATTTCATCATACAAATTAGTTCAACTCAGTTTCTATGAAAATTTTCTAATGTTCTCAATTAATTGCCAAGTATAAAAGAGGGATGTAGCAGAAATGAAAATGTACGGCGATGCTCAAATAAGCAGAGTTCAAAAATACTTTTGGTTTAAAAAAAATCGATTAGGTCACGTATTTTACCTGGGTCAGTTGGCCAATATGTTGGTTTTCCAGTTGAAATGGATTCACATCCATATTATTTAATGGCGATCAGTAATAATCAGTGAGTATTCCTCGCATTGAAGTCACCACCTATTATGAACCATTTTCCCAGACTTAATTTAATTAGTAATTTGGACGCCGCCTTGTGGTTAATAGCTATAATCATTAATTGAAAATTTTGGTATCAGGCACACATTATATCAATCCGATTCCGTAATGTTCTTGACGTTCACCTCAAAATTGTTGATCATGTCATCTGCACTCATTATTCTATAAAGCACATCATATTGTCTTGAAACAATGCTGTGAATAGCGAAAATCCAACAATGGTCGTTAATGAATTTTAAGACAATTTGTTTCGTTAGTTAAAAACAATTTTTGGTTTGTCAAAATATTTATTTTCCATTTTCCAACTGTATGTCTACAGAGCATATGAAATTGAAATAATAATGCAATTTGTATTTGGTAGACCGAAATGTTACAACAAAAAATTATAAAAAATATTGTTGGTGGTTTGACAACATAACAATAAAATAAAATGAAAAGTGATTTTTCACATTTCATTGGATGCTTTGCTCGTGTGGGTGAAAATCCTAAATTCTTATATTCAAAAGTTTACACAAAAATAACAAAACTAACCTATTTGTTTTCATCCCAGCACGTTTTTATATTAATACATAACGGCTGTGCCTCCGAGGATAAATTGAAAAGGATGAACGTTGGGTTTTGTTGCTGCGATTTTGGATTTAAACAAGGATTTTCTATATAACATTGTGTATGATTTATTCTTGTACATTTGTTTACCGTCGTTTCGGGATAAAAATTTACTCATGAATTATGTGAACATACTAATACTATAAACTCTAAGATTTTATTCAAAATTTCAATTTAACAAATCGTTATAATATTTAAACGAGTCAGTCATTTAGGATGTGATAAATTCGTATTGGGATAATAATCTAAATTTACAGGAATACAATGGTTATGTATGCATTGTAACGACGAGTTTTTTTTGTCGTTCCAAGGTTGATTTGGTAAAAGCCACCCCATTACCCTGAGCTCTAGCCAGCCCATGTTGACCGCTCCAAAGTAAATTTGCAAATATATTCTGATAATGGTTGGTGTTAAATGCCTTTTATTGGTTATCTTATTAAGATAAATAATATAAAAGAACCACTCACACCTGTGGCAAACCGTTACAGTGGCGCCCAAATTTAAAACGGCTACTCTTCAATCTATACTATTTTTTTTTTTTTTTATTCGCGGCTGCATCCAGAAGCATTAGCAAATCTGTCGAATCAGTTGTTTGAGCAATGCATAAAATAATTTTTTTAAATATTTTTTTTACCTCGATATTAAACATAAGCGCTATCGTAATATTATATCCATTTTATTGTAATGTAGATTTTATTGTAAGATTTAGCGATATGTTTTCTGTTATGCCAGACCATTTCATTCTCTCGCATTGAGTTCCAAAATTTTTTGTTTGTATGAATACAATGTTAGCTAATTAAGAGTTTGATTTGAGTTTTGTGGTTTGTTTCAGATACAAATGAATCTAATACGTCAGTATTATTGAATCATAGACTTTGATAAAAATATTCTGTTTCTCTATCCCCGGCAGACTTAGACTCACTATATTATGACACTACTTATCGACATCATCTCAATTTAAATAATATTATTTATATATTCATTTTTTTTTACTGTTGTTTAAAATTATTATTATAAATTTAATTAGTTTGTTTTGATTAAATGGTTTGAAATTGAATCAAATTTATGCTGCATCATTTTGCTGGTTTAAATACTTTTTGTTATACTTTGCATTATACTCAAGAATAAACTTACGGGATTATTTCACCACTATTGACTACAACAATTTATCTTCTTTATTTTACTAATTAACGTATAATTATTAATATCATAATGATTGACCCTAATTTTTTGGAATCTGACGAATTTTTGGTAGAGTGTGAAGTTCGCAAGATTGGAGGCTCGTTAATGAATCAGATAAAAGAAATTAAGCAAACCTTAGAGCATGAGTCTGATCAACCACTCGCTGCTCATCCCAAAGCTTGTAAGAACCCTCGGCGGGAAATAAGTATCTGTGTACATAAGTTAACACAAATTCGCGCATCATTGGAAAACACAGCCTCTCTTGAACACGCTACTCGAGTAAATGAATTAGATATTTTTGCTCCAAAGATTTTACATATTAAGGGACGGCTTCAACGAATAAGCACATCCAAGGTGGTCAAACCGCAAACATTAAAACTCCAAGAACTTTCCGACAAAATTTTAAATCTAGTTCAAAATCTAAGACAGCCAGATGTTGATTTAGAAATGTCACTTAAATGAATCCAGCAGATTCAATTGGAAAATCCAAATGAGAACAGTAGTGGAGAAAGTTCAGATTCTAATATGGAGGAAAAACATAATTCGCCCAAAAAAATTCAACCATCTACCAGTGCCAACGTTCAACCAGCCAGTTCTCCAACAAACGCAACTAACCCTTGGCCTGACATGGACCATGAACTTTCGATGGTATTAGACGAACTATATCTAAACGTGTAAAACAACTGCCTTATGCACCTATAGTATCGAAGGAAACCAAACAAAAGTTTAATGAAACCAATGAGGCCTTGCGAGATTTAACCAATAATGAAAATAAAGAAGCTACAAGTGAAAATGCTATTGAGAAGGAGAGAATTGTATATCCTCGTAATTATTATTACCTCGGTGCCGATTGCAGTCCATAAGTGGAATATCCATTTTGATAGGTCAGCAACAGGAGTTAAAATTGAACGTTTTATATTCCGAGTTGAACATTTAGCACAGTCACATAACATTCTTGTGGATCGACTTGTAAATGATTTATGGTTTTTACTTAAAGGAGTTGCGCGGGAATTTTATTGGCATTATCTGGAGCGAACGAGGGAAGTAAATTGGCCTCAACTGAGAAAAGCACTTATAGATCGTTTCAAAGATAGACGCACTGACATTGATATTCGAAGGGAATTAGATGGCCGTAAACAAAAGCATCCAACAGAAACCTTTGTTGAGTTTTATAACGAGATGATGATGTTAACAATGGCTCTCCAGACACCTATCCCAGACACGGAATTCATCAACATACTAATGCAGAATACGCGTCCACCATTGCAACTCACACTTGCTGGAAAAACATTTTCAACAATTCCAAAATTAGTCAGTCGTTGTATAGCTACCGAAGACTCATGGCGACGTCTTAATTATAACCCAGAACAAAGTGTCCCACATAAACGACATATTAGTGAATTAAGTTTTGATAATCAATCAGACTATCGTAGTGAGAGATACCCAGACATATCAATCCAAATGTATTAAAACCTTATTGTGCTAGGTGTACCCCGGGAAATTCCAACACGGGAGTGAGATCAGGAGACCCTAATTTCCGCAAAACATTAAATCGAGTCTCCACGACACATACAGCGGATGCTGGTCCCAGTACCCGTCCGGAATCGAAAGATCCCCATCAACAGCTGTAGTTGAGACGTCTTTTACTCACTCAAATTCAAGACCTCAATCCAATTATATCAATAATAATGACTCATATTCTATAAAACAAGTGTATTCAGAACCGACTAAACCATTTCAAATTAATTCAAATCCTCGTTTTATATCTACAAAGATTAGTCGAGCTATCAGATACTTCAAAAGTAGGCGTCTACTGCGAGCTAAAATTACAGAATCAAATATAAACACGACTTATGATGCTAGACCGTATGCTGACGTAGAAATTTGTGGGATTCCATTTCGTGGATTGCTATATAGTGGAGCTACTGTGAGCATACTTGGTTCAAATGCAGACAAATTTATTAAAAATTCAAAAACTCGAATACATTCGCTGTCGTCTCATGTGTTAACTGCCAATGGATCAAAACAACGAATCGTCGGTTACATCCACGCTTCTATTAAATATCTTAATATTGAACGAGATATGAAGATATTTATAGTTCCTAGTTTACAACAACCCTTATATTTGGGCATCGATTTCTGGAATGTATTTGGATTACAACCCATGATCGTAAAAGCAAGTAATATTAGTGCCATTGATGAGTCTGATAATTCCAACAACATAATTTTAACACCTTCACAGAATCGACAACTCGCTTCTGTGATTGACCAGTTCCCAAGTTGTAATAAATTAGGGTTAGGACGCACACATTTGGTATCACACACCATAGACGTCGGAAATTCACCGCCAATAAAGCAACGACACTATTCGGTTTCCCCAGCAGTTCAAAATGAAATGTGTGAGGAATTAGACAGGATGCTACAACTTAGAGTCATCGAGGAAAGTAATTCGGCATGGTGTTCTCCGATCGCTATGGTGCGTAGGCCTAATGGAAAAGCTAGACTTTGCTTAGATGCTAGGAAGCTCGATGATTCCACTCGCAAAGATGCCTATCCGCTCCCACTGATAGACGGAAGCCGCCTGGATAAAACTCGCTTTATTTCGAGTATATAGATTTGAAAGATGCGTTCTGGCAAATACCGCTAGACCTCACATCAAAAGATAAGACAGCATTTACAGTGCCAGGACGACCTTTGTATCAGTTTGTAGTTATGCCCTTTGGGTTGTGTAACGCACCCCAAACCATGTGCAGACTGATGCATAAGGTCATCCCACATCACTTACACGATCGCATCTTTGTGTATTTAGACGACCTACTCATTACTTCAGCGACTTTCGACGAACATCTCTCCCTTTTGTGTGATGTTGCTTATCGCCTTAAAATAGCCGGTCTCACTGTTAACTTTGAGAAAAGCAAATTTTGTCTAAAAGAGCTGAATTATTTGGGTTATGTTATTAGTGATGGTTGCTTAAGGGTTAATCCTGAAAAGGTTCGAGCTGTTTCAGAATTTCCACGGCCTAGAACGGTTCGTCATATACGAAGATTTTTAGGAGTGACGGGCTGGTATCGGCGATTTATCAGCAATTATTCCACACTTGCAGCACCTCTTACAGAGCTACTGAGAAAAGGGAAAAAATTCCAATGGAATGATCACTGGAAATCGCTCTGATATCAGCACCCGTTTTAGTGAACCCGAATTTCAATACGCGCTTTTATATCCAGTGCGATGCTAGGAAGACAGGAGTGGATAGCGTCTTATTTCAGAATAGTGATGATGGTTCGGAAAATCCCATAGTTTACATGTCTCAAAAATTGAATGCGGCACAACGTAATTATTCTATTACGGAACTTGAGTGCTTAGCAGCTGTGCTTAGTATTAAGAAATTTCGCGCGTATGTCGAGGGACTTCCTTTTACAATTATTACTGACCATTCGAGCTTGAAATGGCTTATGTCACAAAAAGACCTCTCTGGTAGACTAGCCCGGTGGAGTATGAAGCTTCAGGGTTTCAATTTTCAAATTGAATATTGTAAAGGTAGTAATAATTCAGTACCTGATGCTTTGTTCGGCGTTCATTCCGACGAAATCAACATAACCGAATTATCAGATAAATCTGATTCTGAAATACAACCTTTGCACATTGACCTATCTTCAACTGCGTTTCAAGACCCAAAGTATGCTCAGTTGATTGAGCCTGTTAACAATAAACCGCAAGCGCTTAATTTGATGGTACGAGATCAAAAGTTTTTTATCAACACTTCACCCGGTATACTGTATTCTGAGTCTGGTCATCCTGAATGGAAATTAGTAATTCCGGATCCCTTAACCATACCATTAATTAAACAAGCACACAATGCTCCCTCTGCTGCACACTTGGGAATTGCTAAGACATTAGAACGGTTGAAAATACATTATTATTGGTCAACTATGTATCGTAATGTCAAAGAACACATTTCATCATGTGTAACCTGTAAAACCTGTAAGAGTCCCAACTATATTTTACGTTCTATGGGTCGACAAGTTGTTGAATTTCGACCGTGGCAAAGAATTTATGTGGATTTTTTAGGACCTTATCCACGATCTTAAAAGGGTAATACTCACATCGTCATTGTGTTAGATTACTATTCACGCTTTGTAAATGTTAAAGCTATTCGACACGCATCCGCTTCTATTTTAGTGGAATATTTAGAGCGTGATATTTTCTCAATTTTCGGCGTTCCAGAAAGCCTGGTCTCCGATAATGGGCGACAGTTTGAGTCGAATTTATTAATGAATCTGTTGAGTAAATACAATGTCAATCACATGTTTACCCCAAAATACTCTCCGCAGTCCAACGTGTCCGAACGAACTAACCGATCAATATTGGCAGCAATTCGTGCGTATATTGGTGAGAATCATCAAAATTGGGATGTTCATTTGAGTGAAATTGCATCCGCGTTGCGTAATGTTGTACATGACTCAACTGGTTTTAGCCCTCACTTTCTTGTTTTCGGGCAACATTATGTATCACACGGCTCAAATTATGAATTGTTACGAGAATTAGAACATATTAGTTCCAACAGTTTGCAAGTCACATTCAAATCTGAAGTATTAACCCACGCTCAACAGTCTGTATTAGCTCATCTAAAAGCGGCATACCAGAAAAATGTTAGTAGATATAATCTAAGAAACCGAGAACATCGTCTAAGTGTAGGTCAAACCGTGTTTGTGCGTAACTTTACATTAAGCGATGCATCCAATAAATATTCGGCAAAATTGGCTAACAAATTTCTAAAAGGACGTATTTTAAGGCCATTTGGTAATGTGGCTTATGAAATAGCCGACGAGAATGGGAAAAGTTTGGGTATCTATCACACAAAGGACATTCGAACGTAGTATATTTTCTTATAAAACCTCGCGTTTTAGGACAGTTATGACTTATAATTTAATTTTTTTTTGTCTTTCTTTGCCCGGCTTGATGAGACATCTCCTGAGTGTGAGTCGTCCCCACGATTTGTAACGACGAGTTTTTTTTTTGTCGTTCCAAGGTTGATTTGGTAAAAGCCACCCCATTACCCTGAGCTCTAGCCAGCCCATGTTGACCGCTCCAAAGTAAATTTGCAAATATATTCTGATAATGGTTGGTGTTAAATGTCTTTTATTGGTTATCTTATTAAGATAAATAATATAAAAGAACCACTCACACTTGTGGTAAACCGTTACAGCATATAACGCTGTTTTAAGGTTTTCCTCAATATTTCAAAGTTATGGGTACGGTTGCACCCAATCATCCGTCTGCGAATTTTTGAAGATTCCTAAAACAGTAAACAATTTTTTAGTGCTATGAAATTTAACACCTCAAATTTTTAAGTGTGAATTTTTTTTAACTGTTAAACTTTTTGAAAATTGTAAAATAATATTTTAATTTAGAACAAAGATTTTGAAAGCCAAACGCTCTAATTTTACTGGCAAAAATTATGAATATTTTTATGACCATCAGGTTGTCCCAAAAACCACAAAAGAAATTTCAAAACTATAGCTCTGACGGTAAAAAATCAATCCCGGACTTTTTAAAATGACTCTATTTATTCAGTGCACGGTTCATTCGAGGATACAGTGTTAACACCTTCCAGATTTTTTTCGCGCAATATTTATGTGTAGTTCTAAATAAAAAAATTGTACAGACAAAACTACTGGTCGGCCTGGCAAAATCTTAGATTGGTATTATTTTGAGACTATTTATTACTTACGAGTATGTCTCTAAGGGTAATTTAGGGTAAAAATAATAAAAATCCTCACGCGTCTTTTATTCATATGAACTGGCCCATATTCAAAAATTCGGGTAGGTGGCACTATTAATTTGTCCTGTTACAGATCAGGTTGAAAATAATTAAAAATAAAAGTGCTAGTTACCCGAATTTTCGAATATGGGCCAGTTCATATGAATAAAAGACGCGTGAGGATTTTTATTATTTTTACCCTGATCCCACATAAAATATGACCAGATACGAAACATACAAGTTTATCCAACGATGAACTCGTGGTTGTCTCAAGAATTCAATGACTGGGTAGCTCTGTCGCTCGTATTTTTCGCTGACGGGTCTCACTCTAATTCTGGTGCCGGTTTCGGAACCTATTGTCCTGAACATGACCTACAATCATGTGGGAGTCTAGGCCGGAACTGCACTGTATTACAAGCGGACCTGATTGCTCTCACACGTTGTACGATTGACGCTTCTAAACTCGCTGTTTCCGGAAAACACATTATTCTATGCAGTGATAGTAAACCTGTGCTCAATTCATTACGAAATCCTATGATCACTTCCAAACTGGTCAAGCATTGTAAACATTTTATTAACGTCCTTTGCTCTAATAATCGTGTCAGAGTTATGTGGGTTCCGGCTCATTGTGCCATTGAAGGTTATCAGATAGCTGATGTTTTAGCTAAAACGGGCTCAAGGATGAAATTTATTGGACCTGAACCAGCAGTGCCCCAGACCTTTAATTGTGGTAAGGAAGCTATTAAGAACTACATGTTTTTGCAGGCTAAGCTTAATTGGCTAGTTTCTACTATATGCCGAGTGGCTAAGTGCTTCATTTGTGAACTTAATCTGAGCCTCACATATTTTGCTCTATCTTGGCCATGGTTGTTTTAAACTCCATTTAAAAAGAATGGGACTTGTCCAAGATTCCTTGTGTGACAACTTTCTTGAAGATGACGATGACAGCATTCACTTTGTCTGTGGCTGTCCCGCTTTCGAGATAGTTAGGTCCCGATTTCTTAATCATAGATCTTTAAATGTAGGTCAATTGTCATCCCTACCCTGGTTTAAGCTGTTACAGTTTGCCAGAGCAGCCGAGCGCATTTGCGAATTATGGTAGAATCCTCGGTTTGCACCATGGACCCAGAGTGGCATTGAGTGCGGAACCTGCTTGGGTTCCAGCCAACTTTAATAATAATAATAATAATAATAGACAAGCACTTAAAATCCTCTTTATCGACATATATCGGCTGGAAGCTATCGATCGATAGTACTTGGTGTGTAACAGATGTGATAGCAAGCTATCAGCTGTTACCGAATTTTTAATATTATTCCCTCAGAGGCTTTGGAGCGGTCTTATCTGGCTGGCTAGTGCTCAGGGTATAGGGGTGGGGTTTTCCAAAGCTTGGAGGAATCTTGCTAGAGCGCAGGAAGGGAAAAGGAAGCGAGTAGAGGAAGGTAACGACAGACTATAAACTCACCATGACATATACTTACCTCACATCACCTCCAACTCAAAGCTTTTAGCTACTCATAGTGCTGAGAACCGAGAGAAAACAAAGTAATCAAACTGAACGAAATATAGAACCCAAAAAAAAAAAAAAAATAATTAAAAGAATAATTTAAAATTCAAAAATGTTTAAGTAAAATAAAAAAATTTATTCAATCACATGTCGAAAAGATAGCAAAACTATTTAACACATTGTTTAAATCAAGTAGTTAACAACAAAAAAAAATATATATATATATAAAAAAAAATTCTCATACAATTTATAATTTCATAAATTTCAGTAATTCTAATGACGTCATTTTGGTTGATAATAATCCATTATTTTCCATCATCATTACTTCCGTAACCGAAAGAAATATATGTATGTATATATGGTATAAGAGAAAACAAAAATTAAGAGATGGAAAACAATTGCCCACTATCAACAAAGAAATCTTAATGAATATAATATATATGTATATATATATATATAAAAATTTATTTATAAAAAAAAAATTAAAATTTAGTAATAAAAAAAAAATATTTTGACTTAACTTAACTTAAAATTATGGCCGCGGCCTTTGAGTTCAGCATACACCGTAGAATTTATTTTATATTTTTAACTTTGTTTATAAACATATATTTGAGTTCGAACTGAACATTTCATTTATTTATTTATAGTTTTATTTTTTTTATTTTTATTTTATTTTTTTTTTTTTTTTTTTTTTTTTGCACTCAATCAATTTTTCCACTAAAAAAAAAAGGCATGGAAAAACTCAGTACAACTGGTCACCTGTTACTTAATAAATTTTTCCAGTATTAGTTTTAGAATTATATTTTTATAATAATTATGTATTATTTAACTTATATAGTTTTTATTTTTATGTTTTTGTTTATATAGTTTTTATTTTTATGTTTTTGTCACCGTTTTATTTGAGTAATTCACTTTTTATTAAGTTATTGTTTAAGAATTATAAAAGGGACCACATTACAGTTATTATATTTCACATTTTAATAAATTTATTTATTTTTGTTTTTTTTTTTTTTTTTTTTCACATAGGGATTTACTACTAATTTTCTAGTACTATGCACAACTGTACTAATAATTATAACTATAAGGTTATGTACTTAACATACTTATGTACTTAACATTATAAAAAAAAAACACTCAATGCACAATCGAAATATCATACGATATTTTTGAAAACAAAACAGTTTTAACAGTAAAAAAAAATATATTTATTTTAATCGTTAATTAAAATTTACACAATGCTTTACAATTTAAATAGTTTTACATTTGTAAGTTTTTATTTTAAGTAAACTTATATTCACATATTCCATAATTTAACTTTTTTTTTTATAGTTTATTATGGGTACCAAATCATAAATAAAATACTTTCAATTTCAATTTAATTTTGTTTTTATTTATTAAAATTGGTCGTCTCTATATAATTGACCAATTCACACCCAAAAAAAAATGGTAAAACATTCTACTTAGATTTTTCACGATAAGCACTTAATTATGTCAACTCAATATTCAATTTTGATAGCTTACTCACTTACTGATTGCACAAGATAATATGTCATAACTCTCCTCGGTAACCAAAAATTTTTGGTTTTTATACTCATCGTAATACAAGGCATCATCCCACCATAAAATATAGGACGGGACAATCTAGAACGCATTCCCCTATTCAACCGGATTTTCCCGCTTTTATTATATACTATGCGTATATAAAAAAAAGTATATATATAAAAATCAACTGCAGGGGTGTTGAACCCAATCAGCCTTGGAACGACCAAAAAACTCGTCGTTACAAATCGTGGGGACGACTCACACCCAGGAGATGTCTCATTAAGCCGGGCAAGGAAAGACGAAAAAAAAAAATTAAATTATAAGTCATAACTGTCCTAAAACTATTTCATAAGCCACATTACCAAATGGCCTTAAAATACGTCCTTTTAGAAATTTGTTAGCCAATTTTGCCGAATATTTATTGGAAGCATCGCTTAATGTAAAGTTACGCACAAACACGGTTTGACCTACACTTAGACGACGTTCTCGACTTCTTAGATTATATCTACTAACATTCTTCTGGTATGCCGCTTTTAGATGAGCTAATACAGAATGTTGGGCGTGAGTTAATACTTCAGATTTGAATGTGACTTGCAAACTGTTGGAACTAATATGTTCTAATTCTCGTAATAATTCATAATTTGAGCCGTGTGATACATAATGTTGTCCGAAAACAAGAAAGTGAGGGCTAAACCCAGTTGAGTCATGAACAACATTACGCAACGCGAATGCAATTTCACTCAAATGAACATCCCAATTTTGATGATTCTCACCAATATACTTGCTGCCAATATTGATCGGTTAGTTCGTTCGGACACGTTGGACTGCGGAGAGTATTTTGGGGTAAACATGTGATTGACATTGTATTTACTCAACAGATCCCTATAACCTGAGATCATGTATTTCGTTTTGGACTCATTGATCTGGACTCCAACAGAAACTGAAAACTCTACAAGCGGATCAATTATTTCTTTCATTTCGTTGCTATTTAGTCCAATCAAAAGATCTCCGAATTAATGCCGTCCATCCCATGTGAGCGATTTCGTTTCAATATCTGCATGGCATTAGTGAGTTCTTCATGGGATGGATTCTCAGTGTAAATCTCCACAGTCGGTATAATAGGTGGCTATACAACAGTCGGTGACGCATGGTGAACATCAAGCAGGTCCGTAAAGTGTACACTCTATGCGTCAAGTACTGCGTCAATGTTGACACAGAGGTTTCCATCAGGGTTCCGAATTGCGGTTCTCGCAGGCCTGAATGTATGGTGCAGTTTAAAAATTCTCGCGGTCAGACTGGTAATAATTAGCTTACTTAATGTTGTCGCTGACCTTCACAGTAGAAACTTAACGTAATAAAGTCATTCATTTAGGATGCGGGGGTATTAAAAAACCTGTGTTTGATGCCATTTCCGTAATTCGAAATTTTTTATGGCGATGTGGTGTGTGTATGTTTACAAAATTCTCAGGGAAAAGACTGATCGCATGTGTAATTCTACTGACGTTAAATCAGCATCCTTGTCCTTGCTAAGTAAAACATCATCCGCTATTAATGCTAACGTGGAAAGTTTATTAAAACCAACGCAACCATCGCAATAGTCGTCGCAATTTCTCGATTATGCAAGGAAGTTACTGATGATGATCTCATGGTGTACATCAAAAACAAATGTACAAACGTACTGAAGATCGCGATTATGTCTCATTTATACTCGGTATTCCTGTAAGCAAATTTGACCAAATAATTGATTCATCAGCATGACCTTCTGGAGTTTTGATTAAACCATTTTTAGATTCACGCCGGAAATAAATGACTAACATTTGTTTAGTCCCACGCTCAGCTCTGATGAAGTGACTTTGGATTCTGTGTTTAGATTCCAGCTCTACCAACAAACCTCGTTCAAACAGCCTTCACCTCGCTCTACTACCACAATGCCTCAAGCATCCGCGGTAAGTTCAAATCATTTATCTGGGCGTACTTGACAACAACTTCGACGTTACTATTATTTCTGAGACATGGCTTACCGAATGTTTTAAGTCTGAAAAATATTTTCGGTCCGATCACTTCGTTCATAGAAAGGACAGGCACGGTTTCAGCACCTATCTCAAAGGCGGCGGAGTACTTGGTGTTTTGACAGACTATTCTGAAGAAGGCAATGCCATGGCTACGAGGGAAATTTTTGGATCTTGTATTCACAACTATTCACGTCAAATTTATCCTAAAGCTGTTCTAAAAGCAACAACAACAAATAAATATTTATAATGGGTCTTTTTTATAGAGTTACACAAGTTTAAATCATAATAAAACAACGAAATGTATTTTTAATATCAATGTCCCGGGCTTTATTGGATAGAAAATTTAATGACATTAATGTGGCCATGTGGCCGCCACCGCTGGCGCGTACCAGGCGCAATTTGGAACACCAATTTTTTCACAAACTTTTCACAGCATTATTGCGGCCGTATTTCACCAATAACTCTTCGAATGTTGATTTCCAGGTGTTAAATTGTCTCTGGTTTATCGACGCAGACACTGGTTTATCGACGCATCTTATACCCCAATTAATTGGACCATTACGTGAAATTATTATTTTTTGGTTAGACCAAGCTCTCACTGGTTGAATTTTTATAGAATTAACCACCTTCATATTACTTTCTAACACCAGATTCATTAGAAGACTTTGATTCTTGGGTACGACTGCCTCTCTATTAATAATGCAATGGTTTCACATTGCTTCTGGGGCTTTACGTCAAATAAGTGGTTGTGACCGTCCATAACTGCCACCATTAAAATGAATACCAAGTTTTCTTTCGCCATACCAGGCACCCACACAGTAAAATACACGAAAAATTGTCTAGCATAGGTATAAGACAATTTTTTGTATGTTTCACTATGTAAGTGATTGGAAAGATCGATTACAATTTGGTATTGACAATTTTTTTTTGTTGTCCAGCAATTTTCCCAGCAACTATAATTCGTATAATGTTAATATTTTATCCAAAATGTAGAATCGAATAATAGGCTGGACTGATCAGCTAAATAAGCTGATATGGTTAATAACGTTTTTCATGTACACACTCATCTCAAGCTATAAATTTTTTGATAAACGACTCATCTACTGATCCCATCCTATTTTATCTTCCGCTTTATATGGACGGAATATATTTTTTGATTTTGACTTTGTAATTTTCTAAAAATTATTTTTACATTTTTGTATTCCGACTTCTGGGTATTGCCTAGCTATATACATACATACATAAATTTAAATTAAATTTTATATTTTGAATTTTTGTAAACAAGCTAAAAATGAAAATAATTTATCAACATTGTTTCCAACTTATTTTTTTAAATAATTTTTAACATCGAGTATTCAAAATAACACAAAGGTGTGTATCCAATCGCTCGCTCCGTATTTATGAAATCAAAACCAAACCATAACAACAATTTATTTTTTTTTCAATTACCAGATAAAAATACAACAAAAACTACACGGAACCAGAACCCCCTCCGATGGAGTACATTACTCGCAAGAATGAAAATCAATATATTTTAGCCGCATTGATTTATAACAAAAAAAATTTTGTATTTGGGTTTTGCTGTCTTGAAACATAATTGACAATTTCGAGCGTATTGATATCGTAAATTAAATGCGTTGTCAACAACGTCTAAAATAAAATGATATATTTTATTATATTTCGGCAGAAAGTAATTTTCTTATATACATTCGTACACGATTTTAAAAGTAACTTAGTTTCTGGGAAAAATGTGTAAACCACAAACAATTGTAAAATCCTTAAATATATCCATTATGTTGTATCATACCACTATCACTATTAAAGAGATAGATCAATTTAAAGATTAAAGACTAACCGCGTCCTTCGAATTTCTTATACTGAGAATACTGGGTTGCGAAATATTTGCCGCAGCATGTGTTTCATTTCGAGCTTCTCCCCAGCCCACCCACCTTCATCTTTTTAGAACCCCAACCATCTGAACTAGTTCTTTGCTGCTGCTTCAAGCACCATCGTTGACGCGAATCTATTGCCATTTAGATACGAATTTCTCCACCAATAGTGGACTGGATGTACAAACATAAGGCACCTAAGCTGATTAAATTGTTAAAAAGTGCGACTTTGCTATGCATTTTTTTTAAATAAAATCAAAAAGGAGACGGGTTTGTTTATGTTTATTTACGGCGCATTTCTTTTAGGTTGAAAGACCATGTCGAACGAATCGTTGCAAATGGTCAAACTAATTTGGAGCAAACTCGAGGCAATTTTATCACACAAAAAATCGAAGCCAGTTTTATTATGCTGAACAAAAACTCATCCGAGGTCTTCTTCATATATTGAAAAGTTTGAATACGAAAAAGAAAAGCGAACGATGGTAAACGATTTTAGGTATCATAAGTGATTGTCAGTAAATAAATGCAAATAAATTGCAAAACAGATTTTTATTGCCATATTTGAGTCACTGAAAGAAGTACAAACGGCTGATAAAAGCATCACAGAGGCTTATGGATCTGGAATTGTTGAAGTCCCGAGCTATAATTTAAACAAATGGGGGGTCAGGAAGCCTGCAGATTTTTAAGATGCAATGTGTTCCAAACTTTTATTATAACCTATTCTCGGAATCATATGCCGAACAGTAACAGATGTGAATTGAGATGCAATAAAAAAATTACTACAGTATAGATGGGAACGTGACGAAGCATCTTAAACATTCGACGATTCTATCAGAAAAGAGTGAGATAAATTAGACAATTCGTTCAAATTTATTGAAGATTTGGTATGAGCGATTGGAACATCAACACATATTTGGAAGCAAAAGTCATGCGTGTTTGAAAAAAATGTGGAAAAAAATCAAATTTATACCCCAGAATAAACCAAATTTTCCGAAAGACAATACAAAATGCGTTATGACCCACGAAAAAGAAATAGACTTCAAATTCAGGGGCGAACCAATAAATACAGACAGCAGCATTTGTTATCAATAGAACGGGAACAAGCAATATAACAGCAAAGACACCGAACAAGCTTTGGCACGGAAAGGCACCAAGAATCGATCACCTTCAACATTTTGATGTAGACGCCTATTTTTTTTTAAAGGACGTGGCATAGACACATTTTTGGTCCTTAGCCTTGCCTAACATTCATTCAACCCATTCATCCCATTCACACAAGTACAGTATACCACCCCCCCCCCACATTGCATAGCTCCATGTCACCCTGTACAGTGACATGGAAGATGGGTCGGCCCAAGAGTTCTACATTCCAACAGAGGGTCATAGATATTTTCAATTTAATAAATGATCATAATCGGGAGATGAAAAATCCCTTTTGCATCCCGTCTCTGTTGGGATTCGAACCCAGTACCTCCCGATCCAAACGTCGCAGTTTTAACCACCGCGCTATTTGCTCGGTGGACGCCTACATGCATGGGCACATACCAAAGGAGCAAAGAGGTAAACTGGATGCAAAGATAGTGAAACGTATGCCAGTTGATCTTCACGTGAATGTAAAACGTTTCTGTTTCAGGAATCCAACAGAGTACAAAAAGTAAAACTGCTTGTAATGTGAAGTATGTAGATATCGGTACAACAGAGTGTAGTTGAAGAGTAAAAAATAAGAAATCGGATGAAATTGGAAGAGTACGGTATGTTCAGTATCAGAAGATAACATTATTAAGGACGGAAGATGGAGAGAATTGTTTGTGTAAGAAAAAAGCTTTCTTTACGGAAATTTGGAAGAGATATACGTATAAGACAACCCACAGAATTTAATAATGGAACTGGAAGAATATGAAAATTGTTGAATGGTTTATCCTAAATGCCAAGGTATATTTGAGCATGGAACTGGCTAACAAAATCTTAACAGTTTTGGAACGGAGAGCTGTAAATCCATCAAACTGCGTTGTGGAGAAGTTGGTGACTGAAAGTTAATTGAAAAGTATAGATAACGTCGGGCTGTATTGGCTCCTTTGTTTGCTTAACAGTCAGAACAAGACCAGACATCCGTTTTGCAGTTGTCGTATCAAATCGATAATTAGAAATGCTTGGGTTTAACAAAAGCGATTTTGTAGTTATTTCATACCTGTGTTTACTTTTGTTTTTTATTTACAATTTTTTAACCTTTAACCTTATACCTTAAACCGTAAACCTTAAACCTTAAAACTTAAACCTTAAACCTTAAACCGTAAACCGTAAACCGTAAACCTTAAACCTTAAACATTAAACCTTAAACCTTAAACCTTAAACCATAAACCTTAAACCTTAAACCTTAAACCTTAAACCTTAAACCTTAAACCTTAAACCTTAAACCTTAAACCTTAAACCTTAAACCTTAAACCTTAAACCTTAAACCTTAAACCTTAAACCTTAAACCTTAAACCTTAAACCTTAAACCTTAAACCTTAAACCTTAAACCTTAAACCTTAAACCTTAAACCTTAAACCTTAAACCTTAAACCTTAAACCTTAAACCTTAAACCTTAAACCTTAAACCTTAAACCTTAAACCTTAAACCTTAAACCTTAAACCTTAAACCTTAAACCTTAAACCTTAAACCTTAAACCTTAAACCTTAAACCTTAAACCTTAAACCATAATCATTAAACCTTAAACCTTAAACTATAAACCTTAAATCTTAAACCATAAACCTTAAACCATAAACCTTAAACCTTAAACCTTAAACCTTAAACCTTAAACCTTAAACCTTAAACCTTAAACCTTAAACCTTAAACCGTAAACCGTAAACCTTAAACCTTAAACCTTAAACCTTAAACCTTAAACCTTAAACCTTAAACCTTAAACCTTAAACCTTAAACCTTAAACCTTAAACCTTAAACCTTAAACCTTAAACCTTAAACCTTAAACCTTAAACCTTAAACCTTAAACCTTAAACCTTAAACCTTAAACCTTAAACCTTAAACCTTAAACCTTAAACCTTAAACCTTAAACCTTAAACCTTAAACCTTAAACCTTAAACCTTAAACCTTAAACCTTAAACCTTAAACCTTAAACCTTAAACCTTAAACCTTAAACCTTTAACTTTAAACTATTAACCTTAAACCTAAAACCTTAATCATTAAACCTTATATCTAACGCTTTGAATTGTAAAACATATTCGTTAAACCAAATCTTAAATATACATTAAATATTTATTTTTAAACTTAAAACCTTTATTATTAAAAGCCTTAAACAATTATTATTGAAAATAATTAAATAGTTATGCTGAACCCTTAAACCGCAAACCTAGAACATTAAACTTTTAATCTTACACCTTAAACCATAATTCTTAACAGTTAACGTTTTACCCAAGTCATTTGGAGGTCTCGGGTTCGATTCCCGATGGAGACCAAAAATCACGGTTGGGTATTTTAATGTGTTCGTATATGTGTTTAACCGAGTATTGTAACGTGGGCCCATTTGTATAACATTTTGAGTGCAGGAGTGATCCCCCAACTTTAATATTTTAATCATAAACCTGAAACCTTTGTTCTTAAACCTTTAACAATTTTTAAACCTCGAACCGGTTACTTTAAACCTTGTTAGGTTTTACGAGAAAACATGCTTCTCATAATATCCGTTATGCAGACTTGTAGGTATGACATTGAATATAGTTTCACCAATCGATTTGTGATTGAACTATCGTATATTGGTCTATATAAATCATCCAAATTCATTAGTGCTGATACACAAATCTATCGTATTAGTAATAAAGTGGCTAATAGTATATATAACACATACTATACTCGAAATATATATAAAATTGAACATAATATAGAGATTAGATCAAAACACTGTATATTCCAGTTATTATTTTAACATTATTTGGTCACGTAGTTGATAGAAAATAAATTGTGGGAAAATATGAAAATGTTATGTTGTAACTATAATGCGATACGTGCAACCGATGCGAGATCTGATACAAATATTAGCTACTCGTATTGTATCACAAGCTAAGAGTATATTTCCAATAATACTGTTAGTCTTTGATAGGTAAGCAAGCATTAAGAAAAAGACTCCATCAGTGTGCCGTTTAGTTGAAGAAGTTGAATTGGGTAAACTATTAGACTTCTTAAAAGTTTAAATTTAGAGTTAACATCAAATGGTGATCGAATGATGAGACTGCAAAATTCAGCGTATCATCATCAATCCCTATTGATTTGGGATGCAAAAAATATGTCCTGAAGATATCTAGAATATATTTTTTTTATTTTTTAAAAGCAACTTTGTTTTTTCATAAATTCATCAGTGGCGCAATTCGAAGCCAAAATGCCACCAACAAATACCTAACTATTTCTTGGTGACTACCAGAAATGAGTAAGTGGCAATGTTCTATTCACGAGTAAACACTCATCAGTCCACGGTTAACATAAATAAGCGAACGAAATTTCAAAACCTAAAGTGATCATTTTCAACCCTCATCTATAGATTAAGAACTCATACCATGTCTACTGATGTCTAACTGACACTCAAGAAATTGTTATATGATTTAATTCCACATATATAGGTAGGGCAATAGTGAATCAAATGTTTTTTACAACAATGATGTCAACATTTTTACATTTTAAACACTATACGCTTTTACACATTAAGAAGTCTCAATTATATTTGATACATCCAAAGTCTTGTTGTATTATCTTGCTCAACTCAGTCACATCAAATTATCCAACCATTACAACTATATTTTACCTAGTTTGATGTCAATTAACACTGCACAAATCCACAAGCAACCCTCCACTATAGGAGCCAAGCAATCCGCTCCAAGCAAATCACCCAAAGACATCAAGTTTGAAGTTTACTGAGCAGAGCAGCTTTGATCGTTATTGTTAACAGCAAACCATTTCATTATGTAAAAACTCTTAAATCACCGGCAGAACACGCTATACCAAAGAATCAATGTGCCCAGTAAAGTCAATGTGCGTAGTTAATGTTAGATCCGAAGAGAACATCACTCCAAGGTCAGTCATAAATTTGACTCGATCAATTAGGAAAAAATGAGAACGGGAATCGTATAACTTGACAAATTGCCAACGATTTGAAAGGTAAGTGTGCAACCATCTGACTGGGATGAAGTTGGAGCATAAATTCTCGAGCTCGTCGATCAAAATTGAGAGATCAATTTTGGCAAAGGCCTTTGAAAAATAAGTATAGACCACGTCCTGCTGTAGTCTGGAATCAATCGTACTGTGAAGATGGCCGCTGGAAGACACTAGGTTTGTGATTGTCGACCTTTGGCCAAAATTGATGAACCATTGATTCAAAGAGCTTTGGAATGTTGATGATCCCGCTTCGTTTTCCCGATTTGAATATTGGACGTATGAAGTTTAAGCGCCATTTCTAATCAGGGTGGGAGGAAAACCATCATGAAACGCAACCTTATTGATGTCAATGTTGGATGAACAATCAAAGAGTTCTTCTGAGGTAAACGATAGTTGAGTGAATTCCTGATAATTTCCAAGCTAAAGAGGTTTGACATTTGGCGTCTGATAAGGTTCATACGCTGATTCTAAGAAATTAGCAAATAAATTGCACATATCAACGGGGAGCCTAGCAGAGCAGCTCTGAAAGGTCATAGGAGAAGCGAATCCGACAACCTTCCTTCTAGTGTTGATGAACTGCCAAAAACCTCGTTGGTTGGAAGATAAATCCACTTCAACCTGCAGAACGTAATTATGGTATAAGAAACTGTTTAAAATTTTGAATTCCTTACGAGCTTTAGTGAAAGCAGGATAATACTGTTTGCCATGCAACCTGTATAGCGTGTGGAGCTTATTACGACGATTCTCAAGGCGTGTCAACCTAACATTATACCATGGTTCTCGAAATCACGGTTTAGTGGCCCTCGACGGAACATACCTTTCGATACCTGTCTTGGTTTATTCATCCAAAGGGCAGAATTGGGTGATCGAAAACCCAGTGAGGTGTATTTTTCAATGAAAACGTTTGCCGGTGAAGCGTTCGACAGCAAACTGGTACAGACTTTATGTGGTTTCGTAAACTTTCACAAGTCATCATTGTTGCACTTACTGCTATACAAACGGGTCGCAGCCGTTCACCAGCTTCGGGTTATCAATAAAGGAACCCTTAGATACCAAGAAGCGGCAGCAGAGGTCGTTACAACGACAATGGGTTCTGCTATTTTCATAAAAAATTTGGAAGTGCTGTAGCGTCGATAGTAGTCAACCTGTGTTTTGTTATGTTACGTAAGCCGAATGCAAATAAATACAGGACAGATGGTGCTGTAGTATGCTTTTGTTACAATCGAAATATATCGAAGATATCGCGAACGTTCAAATTATCGTTTAACAACAAAGGTATAACAACAACGTCAACAGTGCACGGTAAGGATAGTGGGCGTACATAGTGTGTGTGATTATGAATATTATTCATATATTGTAATTATAAATGTTAAGTGCCGATGTAATACTAATAATACAAATTATATATAAATTATTATTGTGTTTATAATTGTGTGTAGTCGTGTAATGATACAAATAAAAAATATAAATTTAAGAACATTAAATATAAACGTGTATCTAATTATTGTTCATCCGCGCGATAAAGAACACGCTACAGTGCTACAAGGAAATGCTACCGACCTTGCTCTTTCCATAACCGTAACAAACCGGAATCTATCAGCAGTAATATAAAAAAAAAGAATAAATCCGATAGCGAGTGCGGCTACCATTCGGATACAACTTAATCGCCGCTTATTTCTTACAAACGCAACCAATAAACTCCTGTTTCTCGTATATACTGGAGCTGATATTTCGGTCCTCCCCGTAAAATATTTTTCCGACAACGCGTCTAAAATAGATCCTGACCTGGTCCTCTCCGCCACTAATGGTTCAGTAATTCAGACATACGGGACTAAATTACAGAATGTTAACATTGGCTTACGACGGCAATTTCCACACGATACGCCTCTTAGATCCCACGACGAATCTTGCTGTGAATGCAATGATAGCAATGGTGAAACCACCTACACCAATCCATTCATCTGTTAGAAATGGATATGATTCGCTTTTGACGATGTTTCCTTCTTTAGTTGAAACACCAGATTACGCACATCCAGCAAAACATAACGTGGTTCACTACATTTACACTGATGGTCAACTTCCTTGTTCAAGACCACATAGGACCCAGTTAAACATAAAACTGCGCTACTGCTCAAAAAATTTTCAATGAACCTAAATGGATGCGGTGTTCTTTCAAAAATTGATTTGGTTAGAGCTTATCATCTTTTCCCAATTGCACTCGAAGACGTACCTAAAACGGCAATAACTACTCCCATTGGGTTATTGGAATCCACACGAATACCCTTTGGTCTTCGAATCGCTGCGCAAACTTTTCAACGCTTCATGAATGAAGTTGTTAAAGGATTAAATTTTATATTCGTCTACACCGACGATATACTGGTGGCTAGCAAAAATGAGAAAGAGCACAAGTGTCATCTGAAACAACTGTTTGAACGCCTCGTCGAATTTGGAATGAATATCCAACTTTCAAAATGCGTTTTCGGTGTTCCTGCTCTCGAATTCTTCAGTCCAAAATTACCCAAGACGGCATAACACCTTCGCTACGGCGAGTTGAAGCTATCGAAAATTTTCCACCGCCAAAATCAACCCAACAAATTCAGCGATTCGTAGGAATGGTCAATTACTACCATAGAGCGCCAAGTATTTGGCGCGCGTGAATTATTTGTCGGGCAGTCGCGAAGTATTTTACAAATTTTTGCGACCGCTACAAATTCTATAATTGTCGGTAGTATTTGAATTTAAAAATATTCGGTTAAAGCACACTTAAAAAAAAGAAGAAAGTGAGTAGGTGTGGATCTGGTCCAATGGAAAACCACTCAGGTTTTCAAAAATATAGGCTTTTAGGTATACTTAGGATTAGACTATTTTGGTTCATAGTAGTTACGACTGGGTATTTTTGTCTCTAAGTAATCGAACTGAAATACATATATCGATATCTCTTATAATTTTCATATATATGTTTCTAATAAGTGCCTAATTGGATTGGGGACAAGAAGCGCTTAGTCTTAGTAAAAACTACTACTATTTCAAACAATCTTATTTTAAATAGAAAATTCAAATACAAAAACCAACCCCAGTGCTTTGCCGACCCAAGTGTCACGGAGCCAAGTGTTGTAGGTTGACCCAGGTGTCACGCTAAGTAGGTCACGGCCGACCCAAGTGCATTTGACTTTTTGAAATGAGGTCGTCCCAGAAGGAGTTACAACTACCGACGTATATGTATATTTAGAATTCGTTACTTGTTTAAGTTTTGAAGAAAGCTCCTGATTATGCTTAGACATTAGTAGTAGATCTCTAATTAAATGTGAATCCGTATAGATATTTAAAAATAAATCCCTTACATAAATAATTCACTATATATACACTCACGCATATAAGTATTTATTAATTGTTGGTGCTTTTAGCACAAGCTTAGGGTAGGATAGTAGAATAATTAGAACAAGGATAGTTTTATAGCATTAGGTAGAATTACAGCATTGATTCATAAGTGGAATCATGATTGTAACGAGATTTTATTACGAAACTAAAGGTAGTGAAGTTAGTAACAAGTTAATTTAATTTAGAATAACTGATTTAAAAATAAATCACTCAAATCTATTATCATCTAATGTAAGTATATAACCAACGTAATGTTTATTTATCTTCGATTAAAAGGAAACATAACACAATTTAAATTAAAATGAAGATAAAGCAAAACAAAAAATAAAAGTTTTCAAATTAACACACAAAACGAATATAAATTCGAAACACTTCTTAATTACCATTATAGTCGTACAAATAGAGTGTATATGTGTATACGGATTCAACAAAATTACACGAACAACACTAACATAAATTTGTATCCTAAAATGAATAAACTACCAATTATATTGTTATAAGGATTTTGCTTTTCTTAAAATCTTTTCATATGTAAATTAGTTTTATTATTCTATTCCAGAACACAGAGAGACAACACAAAAAAAAAACAAAACAGGAGATATTTTCATTATTAATCCTTTTGAAAATTTACGTTTACGCAACATCGGAAAATAAACTTAGGTCTGACATAAAATAATATGCAATTTGTATGTACGTATGTAGTATGTACTGTCATTAATGTAATGCAATTGCCTGTAGATGCGCCTGTCAAATGATAAACTTAGGTAATAAAATTTATTCTTTCAGACACAACAACAATGCTCAAATTAAGGATAACATTATGATAAATTTTTGTGTCGAGTTTGAAGAAATAAAATTGCACAGATTTCGTTCACAATATTCGTATAACGATGTTTGGTGATGAGGTACCCCAAATAGTTTACTCAAAATTGTGTTAAAAACTCAACTCACTATCATTTCCCCTAAAGACGATCATAATTTTTCGAATAGGACCAACTGACATTCTCAAGAAATCCTAAGCCTAGTTTTGTGAGATCATATACATTTATAACGGTTTACTAATTCCGAAAACTTTTTGAAACTCACGAAAGATAATTTTGAGGAAGAAATCAAAAATTCTTAAGCAGACATGTTATCAAGTTATCTGAAAGAAATTTATTTATTAGTTTAAGTATCATATTTCTTGTTAAAAGAGATATTTCTTGTACTGAGATTAACATGATAAATATAAGAAAATATTTCTTGATATTAAATTTATATTTTTTTTACATGAAAATCAAAATACCAAATGTCAATTAATCATCCAACCAGCATCTTCAATTAATAACATGGACAATCGTCCAATTCCAACTTCAGTTTCGAATAACACTTCACAATTAATTACACCAAAACCAGATTTTGCCTCAATCAATGCAATTGTGTCATCTGATTCTACTATTAACGTTTCGAACCCCTATCCTTCTGAGGTCATGGCTTTCAGAGTTTCTAACCCTTCTCTGACCTTGCTACCAATGGCCTTAATCATGGTTCAAGACTCCAGAAGATCTTATCAGAAGTTCCGTGCATTATTAGACTCAGCTGCAGAATATAGTTTAATTACCGAAAAATGTGTCCAACCCCTAAACCTACCGCGTAACCAAGCTTGTGTAAATATCAAGGGCGCCGGTAGAACAAAAGGGTCAGTTCAATTGGATATTTTATCATCCCAAAATCTCTCTTTATCCGTGCGATCTCTTATAATGAAAAATTTAACTTCTGATCTTCCTTCGATCACAGTGAAGTTAACCAAATACGAAAATGTTCAGTCATTACAACTTGCTGATCAAAATTTTAATCAACCAAGTCCCGTAGATATACTTCTAGGTGGGGACATTTTTTTGAAATTATTGCGTCCCGGAATATCAACTTGATGACGATCTTTTCGCACAAAACACATGTTATGGTTACATCATCTCCGATAAGGCATCCCTCAAAACTGATCATGATTCTGTTTCTACTTATGGTTGTTTCATGAATTACCATGTGGGGCTACATGAAATAATCTAGAAATTCTGGATATCAGTTCACAACAAATCCAACTCTGGCTTCGCAAACTTGACTATAGGACGATCTTTTGCCCGAAACATTGCAACTAGAATGGAAAAAACTTCGTTAGAATTTCATCTTATTCGAAAATATTCAAGTTCCTCGTTTTTATAAATATTCCACCATCACCTGTCAAATTAGAGTTGCATGGATTTTCGGACGCATCGGAAAACGCATATACAGCTGTTGTTTATCTGAAGGCTGTTGATTTAAATGGAGTTGCTTCGGTGAGGATAATAGCAACTAAAACAAAAGTTGGTCCATTCAAACAGATTTGCTTACCACGATTGGAATTATGTGGTGTCGTTTTACTAGTAAAATTATTGTCTGCAATTCCACATTCCTGGGATCTCCCAAATCTGAAAACATTTGGCTGGACAGCATCCAAACGTACCTTTTGAAGATTTGGAAATCAAAAAGTCATTGATTTATACCACTATCACTCGATCTGCGCCGACTGATTACGCTGCGGTCGAAAATTTATTTAATAAGTCGTCATCATTCTCTTCAGTCATTAGAACATTAGCTCAGTGTTATCGCTTTTATGATAAATTTAATAAAACTTAACAATTTTCTTTATTTTTGACAGGCTGTCAAATTAAAGGGCCACAATATTTGCCGTGCGATGGTCCCAAAATGAAAGTTTTTTAGAAGATATTGGTCGAATCAACAAAGGTTCCGATTTAAAACGCGAAAGCAAACTTCGATCATTGTGTGTTTTTATTGATGATTGGGGAACGCTAAGAGTTGGTGGCCGAATTGGTTTGACCACTTGCTGTTCATACGATACTAAACATTCAGCTATTCTCGACGCCCGTCATCGGTTTACGGAGATACTCGCAAAGGCTTTACATGTGCGGTACTGTCATCCTACGCCACATCAATTACTCGCCATCATGCGGCAAAGCTATTTCATAATCACCTGCACTCGTTATCGTCTAATTACATCACAGCAACATATGGGTAATCTACCCTTGAATCGGATAACCCCTGCTAGACCATTTTCCATCGTTGGTGTTGATTTCGCGTGTCCCGTAAAAGTAAAATCTAAAACCGGACGAGGTGCTAAGATTTACAAGAGCTATATAGCAGTGTTTGTCTGCCTAGTCATTAAGGCCGTTCATATAGAATTAGTATCCGACTTAACTACAGAAACGTTTTTGGCCTGCTTGAAACGTTTCATATCCAGACGTGGTCTCCCAATCCAAATATACTCCGACAATGGACAATCGACAACTTCATTGGTGCCAAGAAAAAAATCAGTCAACTATAGAAGGTATGTGCGCATGTTTCCGAAGAAGAATTACGATCTTTTCTATCTACCAAGCAAATTGAATGGCATTTTATACCGTCATCGTCACTCCATTTTGGCGGGATGTGGGAAGCCGGCATTAAATCGATGAAGAGACACCTTATACGTACAATTGGAGAATCCGCGCTTACTTTCGAAGCATATTCCACCGTGTTGTGCCAGATAGAGTGTGTCTTAAATTGCGCCCATGGATACAAACTTTGCAGCAAATTGCGAAATATTGACGCCCGGACATTTCATCATGGGTTGTTCTCCAGTTATGATACCAGACGTGCCCTCAGATGAGCCGAAATTTCGACAAAGATGACATCGTGCTGGTAAAATATGACAACGTTCCACCCGGATCCTGGCCTTTAGGACGCATACGTGAGATATACAAAAAACCTATTGGAAAACTCTGTCCCATGTTAGATAATTAAGTCATTGTTTCCTTAATGGGGGGAGTATGTTCGGACATCTCAATATTATTATTTGTATATTTTGGAATTTATATTTTATTGTTCGACTCCCCTGATGTTATATACTAAGTTACTCTCATTTGTACTATTTACTATGTACTTGTACAATTGGTGACAATTGCATATAGATTTTATCTGTATGCACCTTTTCTCTCCTTTGCTTATCATAATAAATTGAAATAAAAATATATAAAATAATTTCGGGACAGAGCATACGTTTTGTAACGATCAAAGAGTACAGCCCACTGTTCTTATTTTATCCAAAAGATAAATTAAATATTAATTAAAAACTCCTTCATGTGTTTTATTTACTTGTTCATATTTACAAATAATTTTGTAGTGAATTTAATTAGAGTGAAGTGTGAGAAGTCGCCATCCAACTATTATATTTTTATAAGACGAACAATCATAAGTTTGGATTCCAAACATTTCTGCAAAAACTTCAGGAGTGCCATTCTTTGAACTACTACGAGTGTATAGCATCGATCAAATACACACTGTTGATAGACACAAATTAAATGTAAACCGTCGTTAGATGATGGCCTTACCTGCCTGTACTTATAATCGTATTTGTACATATATGCATAATTGAAGTTGTTAAAAGCTTTTATCATGATAAATATTCTACATAAAAACATTATCTTCAATCTTCATAATACCCCGCATAGACATCCATTATTCCTTATCTTGGTTTAAGTTTTAAATAAATTTAATTATTAAATTTCCGATAAATTTTCTCAATTCCACAAATCGTAAATTACTGGTATACTAGAATTGTGTACATTCTATTCACCAAAAGCTCATTAAAGTTGTATACCAAATCTCATAATGTACAATGAATTAATTTTAATATTAAATACATAGCGACTGGAAACCAAAACATTCTTTTATTTACGTTTTTTAAGTATTTTGTTTGCCAAACTTTTAGCTTTTTAACCTCTGTATAGCACCAACCGTCTCACCCCCAAAAGATAAATAATTTTTGTTTTTGCGTTTGGTTGTTTGTTTTCTTTCATATAATATAAAATCAACATTTCCCTCCAATTTTTTTTTAATGTTTTTTATCTTTGTTGATTCAATACTTTGTTGAATTAAAATCTTTACTTCTTAGTAGCCGTACAACAACAATATAAAACATAATTCTAGCACTATCTACTTTTAAATACTTGTTGTGCTTCTTTTATCTACTCTACTGTTAACTGGCATACCTACAAAAAATTTGGATTTTTATACAAACATAGTTTTAAGTCAATAGGTTTCAAAAACCATCACTACTTCATAACGCACATAAATTTACATTAATTAATTTTAACAAACCCATAATTATTTCAACAACAACAAGTGAAAACATCAAAAATCATAAATCATAATCTGGAAAATAATTAATGACCTGAAATTTTTATTTGTACTGATTATTTATTTACGACATAAAATAATATAATTGAGACGCCATAAATATGTGTGATTGATTACGAAATGAAATACAATCAATAATTTTTAATGTACAATTAAATATAATTTATTAATATTGAATTTAAAAATTGATTAGAATGTATATTTGTTCGAAAATACCGAAGTTAGACTGTTAGATTGCGTCAATTTAAATTAAACAGTTCATTTAATTAAATATTTTATTACAAAATTTTAAAAATCAATACTTCCGCTCTATTTTTTGAAAAAGTTAAAACTTGTAAAAACTTAATTTGGAACTCTTTTAAAGTGGCAAAACTTTCTGTATTTAAAATTTCATTTTCAATGATAATGATGAAGGGCGTAATGAGTTTACTTTAATAGGTTGATTCAAATTGTGTTGCAAAATTATGTAACTGAAATGGAGTTAAGATAACATTGCCAATTTACTGACGAGACTAAATTGTTTGAAGTTTTTTAAATTAACCATTTACAATTTTTTTGTATATTTAAGAATAATAACTTTAAGATTTTTCAATTTAAAGTGTATTGAAATAAAATTTAAATCATTATTTGTAGTTTTCAAAAAATTTTAAAATTATGCAAAAAAAAAATTGTTAAGAATTCTATCTTTTAAAAAAAATGCAGTGTATTATTATTAAATCAGATTTCATAAATTTTACTGTGTACAACGATTAAAATTTAAATTTTAAGTTGAGCTGCCTCATCTAAAAATTTAATAACTTATTTATAAATTTTACGAATTTAAAATAGTTACCAATCATTTACACATTTATAGTGATCGTTTATCAATGTCTTAAATAATTCTATGAATTTGGCTTTTAATTGTAATAATAATGATTTAACAATTTCAATTTAATTACCCAAGGATTAATTTTACCAGTTTTATCAATATTTTAAATAATTTTATAAAGTAGCAATATGCATTTTAATATATTGAGATATTTCACAAGTTTCAAATATTTTGAAAATTAATTATTTAAAATTTGCAAAATTCCAAAGACATTTGACGTTAACATTAATATAAAATTATTATTTTCAAATTTTACTGCTACTCATTTTAAAATTTGAAAAATAATCATTTAGAATTTAAGATATTTAAATGTATCTTTTTAAAAACTTTTATTTTAAGATTTTAAACTAATTAACAATTTTATTGAAAACAATTTTTTTTCGATTTTTTTCGAAAATTCTAATTAGAGATTTCAAATAATATTAAATAATAATTCTAAGAATTTTTCAAATTGTGAAAGAATTTTATTATTTTTGGATTTTATATAAAAATAGAATTTGCGAAAATATTTAATGTCTATGTTGCACAATTTTTTATAGAAACACAATTTTAAAAATTAATACATTTTGAAAGTTTAAATATTTTCTAATTGTTAAAAAATTCTTTAAAAAATTGTCCATTTTTTAAAACCATAGTGTATTAATTTTAAGGAATGATAATTCGTCAAAGTATGTTTTTAATAATTTTAGCCTTATTTTCTAATTTTTTAATATAAAATAATTTAATAAGAGTTTAAAATTATTTTTGATGATAAATTTAATTTGTACTTTTAAATAACCCAATTTATACGAATATAATAACTTTAAATAGTTTTTAAAATTGACAGATTTTAAAAATTAATTTTTAAGATTTGGAGCCCTTTAAATTATTATTCCTTTTGAAGTAAAAATTTTGTAATTTATAAAATAATAAGATTAAAAAAAGGAAACTCTGCAAATTTATACGAAATGTGCTAACACTATGTTAAATAATTTACAATATAGCTACCAAACTTAAAATTTATAAATTTTAAAAGAATTAAATTTCTATTACCATTTACATATTTTTATTGATCATTTTATACTGTTTTATTGATCTACTTAGAAAAAAAATTAATTTTTTAATTTGAATAATTAAATTTTAAAAATTTCAAAATTTTAAAATTTAAAAAAAATCATGTTAAACTAGTATCAACATTTAATAAATTATCTACTTCTAGAACCTACACTCAAAAGTTCTTAGCGTTCTGTATGTTTAAAAAATTCTCTAAATGTTAGAAATACAAGGTGGAATTGTAATTTCTAGTTGGATTGTATTGTTAAAACTAATTTTTACAGTTTTCGGACTTTAATTTAATTTTAAAAACATAACTTTTCAAAATTATTATTATTACAAAACTTTAGATAATTTAAAATTTTTTAATAAAAGCTAATTTAAACATTTTTCAACTGTGCGCTGATAATTGTTAAAACAGTAAAAAATTTGAGATTTTTAAGAAACTAAAGAATAGGGAAACTTTAAAGAATTTTAAAATTTGCAAAATAACTTTAGCTATTGGTTGTTTATTTGAACGAAATTAGCAATTCTCAGAAATTACAAAAATTTAATAGTAATTGTGTATTTAAAAATGTATATGAATTTAAAAAAATTTTAAATTTGAATTTGTTGTTGATTTCTATAATTTTTAAAATAAAATAATTTTTAAAACTATTTAATTCTCAAAATAGCAAAAAGAATTATTAAATCTATCAGCTCCAATTAATAGTTATTGTTTAGAATTGATTTAAAAAAATCAATTTAAAGTTAGACTGCTCAGAATTTATAATTTTTTTTTTAGTTATTTTAGTAATTAAATTTAAAATCAAAAATTTCAGTGTTTAAAATTTTGAATATTATATTATATTATATATTTTGTTTTACATTATTTGCAGACTTGAGGTTATAAAAAATAATTAATTTCTTCAAAATTTTAAATTTTTTTAAGATATTTTTTAAACCGTGCTTAAATGATTGGTTTAGTTCTAAATTTAACAAATATAGATTATTTTTAGGAATTTTCTAGAGGAAGATCAAACAAATGTAATATTATTTTAACATTTATTTTAATAATGTGCAAAAATTTTATAATCTGCATGAATTTGACAATTTTAAAAAATTTTAGAATTGTATATGAATCTTAAAATTTTAAAATGTTTATTTGTTCCTATTAGTGATTTTTAAATTGATTTAAAAAAGTCTATTAAGAATTAGAGGTCTTAGATTTTATAATTTGATTTCGTAAGTTTGGAAATTAATATATCTTTGCAACAAAATTTTCGTAGTTTATAAAATATTCGAATTTAACGAAAAATTATTCTATTTAAATCTATTAGGTTAGGTAAGGTTTTTATAATTTTTATTCTAATTTTTAAGGTTGAATTATATTTTAATTGGATTTTATTAGTTTTTGTGGGTTAAATTTGATAAAAAAAAATTATTATTGCAATTAAATTATAAATAATTCAACATTTATATTAAAAATAAAGCGAGTTTTAGAAAATTATTTGTGTCACGAAGATATTAAAATTTTGATGTTTTTAAATTTTGAATATTTAAAATCAATTCAAATGAATAAAAAATGATTTATTAAATTTTATTTTACATTTAGTTTAAAATTGCTTATATTTTCGGCATTTATTATAAATTTAACAAGAAGATTCTTATGAATCTTTGAGTGGAAGATCTAACAAATTTAATGATTATTGGGTGAATTTTTTTTAATTTTAATCTTTTTCTAAAAAATTTGAAATTCTCACAATTGCAATTTTTACATCTATTTTTTACATTTGATATCTCGAATTAAGTATTAGTTTAGTATAAATTTAATTTTAATTAATTAAAAACGATATTAAAATTTTATAATATAAATTTAAATTCGTTAAAACTTATTTTTTATAAACTTAGGCCTTAAATTTAATTTAATTTTTGTCAAAATAAATTTGATTATCTTGTTGAATTTATGGGTTTATGTTTTTTGTATTAAAGTTTTGTTTCTAAATGGGTAAAATACATTTATGAAAATATTTTCATAAAAATTGCTTCAGGCATTTTACATTTAATAGCTTCATTAAATGCAAAATGTGTGAAGCCCTTTTTATGAAAATATTTTTAACACTGTTTTGAATTAAAATTCGAAAAACAATTTCCTGTTATTGGGGCGAAGTGCAAAATTTAAACCTTGAGTTTTATATATTGGAAATTTATGGTAAGTCTGAATTTTATATACAATCAATCAATCAATCGTAAATCATTTTATACTTCCAATTTTTGTGGAAATTTATGAATAAACTGGCAAACATTTATTTCATTTTCTTTTCATGTCTTCATTTACCCAAAAGTGTGTACCACAGCTCTACATGCGGAAGCCTTTTCCCCCAGTTTTTTCAAACAAAAATTCTCTAAAATTTGTGTTAGAGAAATCAATCGTGTATTTAAGTAAGTCGACTGAAGGCAAGGTCGGCTAAATGTTTGTAACCAAAATTGTTTTAAAATTTGTTTTTTATTATTCTTAAACAATTAATTAAGTAAATTAAAATTTATATTTTGACTGTTTTACAAAAGTTAAAATATTTCTATAGGAAAATTTAGTCCACCTTGACTAGCAATCACATAGTAAAACACACGAAAAGTTGTCAAGCAATGGTTCAAGACAAATATACAGTTCTAAAAATATAATTGCTTAAATTATTTTTAAAATTTTTAAGAAATATTAAAGTTTTAAGAATTCCTGCAAATTTTTAAGAGTTAAAAATATAATAAACTAACAAAATTTAAAAAGATCTTGTTAAAATAATTTAAAAATTTTAAAAATAATATATTTGAGGAACTTTAACTCTAAACATTGAATTTTTTGAACTTTAATTTATTTTAAAACTTACAGAATGAAAATTTAGAATTTTGCCAATTTAATATATACAAATAATACAAGTTTTGTGGGTTTTAAGAAACAGATTATAATCAAGACAAATTATTTTAAGAATCTATCAAATTTAATATTATTTTAATAATGTTTAATTTAAATTTTTTATAATTTGCATGAACTTGACAATTTTAAGAAGTTACAGGATTTTAGTTTTTTATAGGAATTATATATTTATTTATATGTTTATAGGAATTATATATTATATACAGGTTATATAAATTTTACAATTTTAAAATTTGAAGTGGAAAATTTGAAAAATTAAAAACTCCTATTAGCGATTTTTTAAATTTGTTGTTATAAGAATTTTTATTTGGTTTTCGTTAGTTTGGAAATTGAATTAACTTTACATTTTTGTCGTTAAAAAATAATTGAATTTAAGGAAAATATTGTGTTTTAATGTATTACAATCTTAAATACTTAGATAAACATACATTCTTAAAAGTTTTTGATATAATTTTGTTTCATATCAGTATACCTACAAAATTTTTCAGAATTTTAAAATCATTTCGATAAAAATAATTTTTAATAATTTTATAACTTAAATTTTATTTCCTTATATTCTAATTTTTAAGGTTAAATCATATTTTAATACGATTGTATAATTTTTTTTGGTTTTAATTTGATTTTAAAAAATTGTTATTACAAATGTGTTAAATTTTTCTAAAATAGAAAATTGTTAGACGAGTAAAAATTTTGTGAACTAGCGAGTTTGAGAAAATTAGTTATGTGAAGAATATATTTAATTTTTGGTTTCGAAGTGGAATTATCATAAATTTGACGTTATAAAATTTTCAATATTTTGAGCGTATTTTAACATTCAAATTAAGGATTTATTAAATTTTATTTTACATTTTGTAAAAAATTATTATTTACTGTCAACATTTTGAATATTATAAATTTATATTTTAAATAATTTTAAAATTTTAAATTTTTTTTAAAATTCTAACAACTGCAACATTACTGATCACGCATAGTTAACCTTACTCTGTATTCCCCTATCATTGTTAGTTATTTTTACTATTTAATATAATGTATATAAGTTAATTCCTGATCTTTTTAAATTGTCATAGTAGTTGTTATGTATTTACTTATGTATTTATTCTATTTATTTTTTTATTACAGTTGTGTCATTACAAAATAAAAAAGCTCCCTTCTGCTGCAACCATCGATGAAGGCATATCAACACAATAACTTAAAATTAAAACTTAAACAACTTCAGCAACGTGTTTGGTCTTGTGTTTTAATCGATTGGAATAGTTCTTCTTCATTTAAAGAAAACATATTTGAATTGCCAAATAGAGGGTTTGAATTACAATTTTTGAGCGAAATTTACAAAAAATCTGTATATTAAAACTAAGAATGAAATTATGATGTAAGTTTTTAAATTTCGAGTCACATCTAGTGACGGAATTGAGTTGCATTCAAATTTGTGAAATTTTGAATGTAAATGTGAGTTTGTGATTTGATTGAGAGAAAATAGCTTAGGCGTTCTTTTTCATATAACTTCTAGCAATATTTTACTTTATAAAAAAAAATCTGTAAAACTTTTTTGAAATGCTTTCAAACAAAGTTTTAATTTGAGTCTAATTTGAAAAGGGTTTGAATATAGTTTGACACTTTTAACCCACTTACTGCGTTTAGACGTAATTAAATATTTAAACTAGTTATTGTATAACTGACATTTGAAATAAATATGATTTGACTAATAGAATGTTTAAATTGCAATTTTTAAGTGAAATATACAAATACAACTTAGGTGTGTTACAACTTAAATTGTAACTCAGATGTAAGTTTCAAAATTTCGAGTCACATCTATTGACGGAATTAAGTTGCATCAAAATTTAAATTCAATACTAGATTGAAATGAGTGAAAATTAAATGCAACATTTGAGTGAAATTTTTTGTGTAAATGACCGTTTTTAAATTGATTAATGTTTAATTTCTAACAATATTTTAACTTTTGAAAAAACAGCGGTTTAACTTTTTGAAATGCTTTCAAACAAAGTGTTTAGTTTGAGTCAGTTCAACCCATTTATTAAACTCAAATTTATTTCGACGAATTTAAATATTTAATCTAGTTATTCTACAACTCACGTTTGGAATACATTTGAATTGACTAATAAAGGGCTTAAATTACAATTTTTGAGTGAAATTTAATAATTGGTGACTTACAACCTAGATTGAAACTCAGATGTAAGTTTCAAAATTTCGAGTCACATGTAATGACGGAAGTGAGTTGCATCAAAATTTTAATTCAACAATTAATTGAAATGAGTGAAAAATAAATTCGAAATTTGAGTGAAATTTTTTATGTCAATTTGTAAATGGATTGAGCAAAAACAGTTTTGGGCGTTCTTCTTTAATGTATAATTTCGAAAAAAAAACTCTGTAGAACATCTTTTTAAATGTTTTCTAACAAAATTTTTGGTTTGACCCTAATTTGAAAACAGTTTCAATATAGTTTGACACTTTAAACCCATTTAAACCCATAAACTAGTTACTGTAGAACTGACATTTGAAACAAATTTGATTTCACATTACTTTGTTTGAATTACAATTTTTGAGTGAAATTTTCAAGTATTTATGTGTTAGAACTTAGATTGAAATTCAGATGTAAGTTTAAAAAGTTCGAGTCACATGTAATGACGTTAGTGAGTTGCATCATAATTTGAATTCAACAATTAATTGAAATGAGTGAAAATTAAATTTGAAATTTGAGTGAAATTTTGTATGTCAATTTTTAAATTGATTGAGCAAATAGTTTTCCCTTTTAAGATATAACAAAACTTTCAAACAGAATTTTTGGTTTATTTAGACGAATTTAAATACTTAAACTAGATTTGGTACAACTTACATTTTAAAGTAATTTGAATTGACCAATATAGGGTTTTAATTACAATTTTTGAGTGAAATTTACAAAAAATTTGTGTCTTAGAAATTAGATTGAAATTCTGATGTAAGTTTTAAAATTTCAAGTCACATCTAGTGGAAGAATTGAGTTGTATCGAAATATAAATTCAAAGCTAAATGAAAGCTAATTGAAATTAGTGAAAATCGTATACGAAATATGAGTGAAATTTTGTGAGTATATGTCAATTTGGAAATTGATTGACCGAATATAGTTTTGGCGTTTCCCCTTTAAGATATAATTTCGAGAAAAAAATTGTAAAATAGTTTTTGGAATGCTTTCAAACCAACTTTTGATTTAAGTCTAATTTGAAAACAGTTTGAATATTTATTTAACATTTTGTTTCACATTTTTAACCCATTTACTGCATTTAAAAGAATTTTAATACTTAAATTAGTTATTCTACAAGTTTCATTTGTAACAATTTTGCATTGACAGATAGAGAGTTTGGTTTGAAATTTTGAGTGAAACTAGTTGAACTGATCAGCCATCTCATTTAAAGATGCCAGACAGTTCTGGGCTACCTTCGACGTCAGGGAATATGATTGTAGCATTTTAATAGCAGTCATGCTATCCGTAAAAATGCGAATATCCATCGTAGATATTACATTATACTTCAACCAGTCCATGACTTCCATTATCGCGATCAGTTCAATTGAAAAACGCTGCAAAAGTTGGGAAGACGAAAAGAGAGGTTAACCCCTAGTGCCTCACAGAATACCCCGCAGGCAACCCCTCTATCCGTTTTTGAGCCATCCGTGAAGAAGCTTAGCGCTTCATTGTCCATTACCGTTTCGTTCACCCAGTCCCCTTTGGTGGGAAACTCAGTTTGGAATTTCATCTCAACAGATGGCATAGGGATAGCGTAGTCGGTAGCTTCCGGGATACCCCTGTTGCATGGGATAGATGAGTGCCCTACATTAATACAGGTCCACATAGATATGGATATGAGCCGAATGGCTGTGCAAGATGCTAGCTGCTCGGCCGCAATATCCAAGGGAGTAAGATGAAAGAGAATCTCCAGAGATTCTTGTAGATAACCCGGGGTGGAAGGACTAGAACATAGTACTTGGCGTAGCCTGGCCGCCTCCAAGGATTCCTGTATATTGCCACAGTAGAGCTTCCAGGCCCTCGTTTTGGCTGCTCTCAGCTCGTACTTATAGGTTTTGAGGACTTCCTTATAACAGTCCCAATCTGCAGCAGCATTTGTGTTCCTCGTTTTCTTAAACAGTCTCCTGCATTTCATACGAGTAACTTGGAGTTCTGTCGACCACCAGGGTGGCCGAGATTTACCCAAGGGCCTACTGATAGGACATGCACCTAACATGGCCTTGCTAGAAGCATCAGATAGCTTGGTTACTAGAGCATCAAGCTCCAGTGTAGATGCAGGAGGGTTTGGAACCGATACCGGTAATAAGTTACCCAGAATGGTTCTGAAACAATCCCAATCAGTTTTCATCCTATTTCTGAAGAGTGGTTTGCTAGTGGGTTTTGTATCCACTTCGCACTGGAGATAACAATGGTCAGAAAAGGAATGGTCTTCGGACACTTTCCAGTTCAATACCCTCTCCTTAATAAAATCCGAGACAAGTGTGATGTCGAACACTTCCTGTCTATTTTTAGTAATAAAGGTTGGCTTTAATCCGATATTACATACATCAAGGTTAGTACTTAAAATAGAATCAAGGAGTAACTCACCTCGCCTGTTTATATCCGTACTTCCCCAGATTGAGTGATGCGCATTAGCATAACTACCCATGATGACTCCCACCTTTCGTTTTCGTGCCTCCATTATTGCACTGCCCAACCTACCTGGTGGTATATTTTTCTCCTCGTATTGTAGGTAGGCCGATATTAGCCAGAGATTTTGCCCTTCCATCTCGATTCTAGCCACCACTACATCAGCGTTGCTGTAATTTAGTAGTAAGAAAATATTCAAATTATTTCTAGTGAGAATGCAGGAACATTTCTTACCTTCATTTTTCGCATGTAGTATTTTATATTTGAGAGTTCTGAGGCCCAGCACCCAGTCACCGTTGACCCAAGGTTCCTGGACCAGAACCACATCAATGGACTCAGATTCCATTTTTAGCAGAAGGCTTTACAGTGATGGAAATTGATCTGAAGGATCTTAAGCATTAGATATTGCTTCCCTCCACCACTGTTGAGTCAGACTCCTCTGACGTTGATTCGTCCGTTGGGAGCGCACAGCTTCAACCCAATGATCTCGAAATCTCGGAGTCCAGGGATAGTGTCTCCTGAACGTCCTCCGGGATGCTGCGGACTTCTGGGTCACCAACACTAGGCCGGACACCACAAGTGGTTTTCCCCCGTGCTGCAGGTGCCCCAACTCTGTCAGCCTCAACGCGCTTATAGATTTTGAGCATAATCGCTCCAAATCCATAGCTGATCAGGCCTCCAGATTTTGCCAAAGCACCCACGTATTCTCTGTCGATGATAATGACGGCCGATCTGTGATCTGCTTCCGAATTTACCTCTTCTAACTTGGCAATCTTCCAGGTAGCCGTTGACAGATCTAGATTGCTGATTTTCAACATTTCCAAGATCTCACTACTTCTAATTTGGCCCCTGGCCAGACTTCGCCCTGGCTGCCGATCGCCTTTTTATAGAGGATCACCGACCTTTCATCGGCACAGGCAGTCAGTTGGACGTGACCCCGGTGCCACCCTCCATCTCGGCAGGACGGAGCAGGTAATGGGTTCTCCCTCATAATTTTTAGCTCCCGTCTTCTTGAGCCCTGTCAACGACTGCCATGAGCAGGTGCTCCTTTAGCACCTCGTTGAAGGGCCTGGTAACGTTATCTGGAACCCGCTTCTTTTTAGCCTCCGCAGGTGGTTCATCATCAGATCTCTGCCTTTTCGGCTGTGAGATCTCGGAACCTTCCTGCTTTGGCTCAGTAATACGCCTTGCCCACGCAAATAAATAATAGTTAAAATAAAAAAGATTAAAATTTGTATGTACCAAAATTTAGTCCTTGACATCGTCATAGTAAAATACACGAAAAATTGTCTAGACAAGATTCAAGACAATTTATCGTGTGTTTTACTATGTGAGTGGTTGAAAAGGTCGACTAAAAATGTTGAGAGAACAGACTGTAAATTTGTTTTATTATATTCACGCTTTCCTATCCCCAGCACTATTATTGTGGGTGAGCTTTTATCATCTCTAGCCTCCTCTAGCCGTTTTATTAAAAACAGTTTCATCATAATCTGCGTGCAAATTTGTTTAAGATAGATTATTGAGATAACGTCACAAAACGAGTTATATCGCTCTGTTAAGTTTCGCATTGTTCAAAATCAATGATCCGAAAATTTATAAATCTCAAAGGACAAACATTTTTTAGATCCATACACCATAGCAATATACGTATCTATGTACAACATAATATATACAGAGATTGAATAACATATTTTACCGTAGTGAAAAATCGATTTTATATTACATGAATGAAAATTGCTGCAGAACGAGAAAATATAGGAGGTTGAGTCAAAACTATGCCGAGCTATCATTTTTTTCGGTAATGTATATCGAAAATAACAAGTAATTTTGTTTGAAAACCGCACCGCACTCATATTAATTCGAATTTAACCGCACATTGAAAATATCCCTTCGAGTGTATGTTTGCATGTATTATGTCGGTTTTAAGGGTTTAAATTTAATAAACCTCTAATTTTATAATAATTAAACTATTTTGTGTCATTATACGAGGACAACACCGTAATGTGGGAAAAACAAGTAAAATTTGGGTAAAATTCGATTTAAAAAAAACATCATTTGGGTGACTAGTGGTCGTATATAGAGTTTCGACTAAATTCGACCTCATACATAATACATAGCTATTCTAATATTTCTAGTTTTATATAACGGAACTATGCTCTAGAATATTCTATTAGGCATGAAATTGATGCGGTTATTAAATAAATGGATTTTATGAGTTTTTCGTTTAGTTTTTTCATTCGAAACTTCAACATATGTAATCCTATGTGATGCGACGATAAAACTTAACGATCCCAATTCAATCAAATGAATGAAATAAATTGTTTAAAACGATATATTTAGAACCAAAATAGATGGCTGAATCGAGATAATGATAATAATGATCAATGAGCAATACATGGCATAAGCCTTAAAGTAGTTCGATACAAGTTTTTCTTGGGCAACATGTTTGTGATGTTATCGTCTGAATCGTAATTTGTATTCTTATAAGTTTCTTTATTATAAAACGTATAAACACAATCATAACAGGAATGTGGGTTTGACTAAAATTGATGCTAAGGTGTTTTTTGACAGCACTAATAATTTTCGAATTTATCTAGCTTTTCTTAAATGACCTATTAGTTGTTTTCAAATGGCTTTCTTGAATCAGTAATAGCTTCTCGAGTTTTGTTCGGATGTGTGTGCTTATGTTACACTGGCTACCACCATGCATTGTTCCGTTATGGCTCTCATACATTATCAGGTTCAAAATTGGATGTATGAGTGACGAAAAATGATAGAATGTTTATTTTCATAAGATCAAGCCGTTGAATTCTGTACAGACCGACGCACATATTACCTGACGCACATAATTATTATTAGACTGTGAATGTAAATATTTTAAATCGGTGTGGTTCCGTTTGATCCAATCGAGTACAATGCGACTGTCCACGCATACGTTGTTATTTGGGTAATTTTAGGTGTCTATGCCCGGGTTCCATTATTTATATGTCCTTCGTACCGATGGCCCGTGATTCTTATGCTATTTGTTCTAAATAGACCTTCGTCGATTTTTGTACCTGAAATCTTCCTTAATATAGCAAACTTAATAAGTGTTTTCAAACAAATCACTGTCAGTTAGTATGCCATACATAATGAAATTGATCAAAGTAATGTCGGTTGCTATGGAAAATGTCTCGGCTCATCGTTTGCTAATCGAATGGCCAGATAGGGAGCATTGGCTGTTCCTAAGGATGTTAGGTGGTATTTGTGGCAATTTACCTCCTATTTTGTACTCGCAATTTACTTTGCGTTATTCTCCAGTTCATAACCTAGAATTCCTTGTTTACATCACCCTGATCTAGCTGACTGACTATTTACATATTAAATCGATAATCGAAGTGTACAGTTAAATTTATCAACTGACACATTCCCAATAAAAGTATATCAATGTTCAAGAGAGATAGGTTCAGTATAACTATAAAAAGGATCTGGGACATATTAAAATTGCTCGCTTTAAAAATTACAACAAAATATCAAATATTGTGAAGAACATGGCTGGCTTACGTCAATGCAGCAAATCACAACATAACTTGGTGATTTGCGAATTGATAAGTAAGCCTCAAAATTATTTCATGATAGGAAATGTGAGGGTTTCTCTATAGATACGAGTATTTCAATTCTATGCATTTGGGAAGTCACCATCAGGTCCGTTCCATATTAAATTATATGATTCTTGTTTGCAGCTTGGTGCGCCTTAAGTTGCGTAATCCATTTTCGGGATAACGATGAAAACCTGTGTATGTTCCGTAACATATAACATTTCTATGCGTTTGTGCAGCCAAATCTATTTTATACAAATAATCACAAAACTCTTATTAATAAATTTCACTGTACAGTAGGGGGCCCTTAGCTAAACATCCTTTCAATTTTGACAGTCAACTATTTTTTGAAGATGCGCCAACTCCAAATTATAGCTTACTAGGAGTATAGTTGACCATTTAAATACGCCGTATGATATACATAATTCTCGCAGGCTAATGGTAGAAGGTAGAAACTGACCCCTGGCTATTGAATGATTCCTTGAAAGGACGTCTTTTATGATGATGGCGGCAAATACAAAACCGAAAATTAAACCGAAATCGTCGATCTATTGAAGGTGTACATTTCTACACATGAAGATGAACCCTATAGAATTTGATTCCCACTTGTTAAAGAGCAATGCGTTATCCCTGTTTACGGATGGGACTCATTTAATTCGTATTGATGCTGTTTCAGATATAATAATAATCAACCCAATCGTTTTAATTCACATCAGTAGACAGACAAAGATAAAAAAGAATTCATTCAATCACTCGAGGTTTACCAAACTAACAAACCACGCACAGAAGTTGCAGGATCGCTGAGAAGTCGAATGAAATAGGTTGATACATTCGATCTGGGAGTCCACTTGTTGTAGTCAAATGTATCCCATCAAAATTATTAAAATAAATTGGTGTCAGGTTCGTATCGTTCCTATATAGCCAATTATTTGAAAAATAACAGGAATATTGAAATAATTTCATAGCTCAGTTAATGTTGGTTCCCACAATTTCCAGAGTCGGTTTATAAACGAGTAAAGAAATGAGTTTCAATAACGGTCCGATATTGGCTGGTCCAATGCAATCGTGGACTTAACAAAGCCAGATTCGCTTGTTCGATTTTGCGGGAACTTCATTGTTACTGACAATCCTCAATTGAAGATAAAATAATATCCTAATCTTAGGGCGAAGCATCTGCTTTATCGTCTTCAAAAAGCCATCACAATTTAAAGTTAGAAATTATTCGAGTATCTCTGGTTGTATTAAACCCAGGATTGATCTATCTGTCGAAAGGACTGCAGTCCTGCAAGAGCTGAAAGAACTTTCGTGAGGGGGCCTCCTGCGTGAATTTTTTAGATTGCCCGCACATTAGTTTAGTTTGCCAACAAAAACTGTCTTTGCTATAGAGGGATGGCCCGATTTGATAGTTAGCGATATTGGTGAACCGTTCGTGTCAGAAGAATTTCAAATGTGGTATACCAAAAAAAAATTGAGCATCTGGTGCCAACTAAATAAATGCGGTAATATCGAAGTGAAAATCATACTCCTACGGCACCTCTACATCAAAATAGTCTACAGCGCAACTAAAGTATATTAAACAACAGGATAATGCCCAAATCAAGTGGTCTTCTCCCCTCGCAATAATGGAAAGTCAACCACAACTAACATGACAAAGCGATAGTGTGTTTCAGAGTCTGATGTAGAAAATGTAAATCTCCGCCGATTTATAAAAAAAGTCAATGGACTTTTCGTTTTGAATTTCTCATTGCAAAAGTTATCTTCAAAATGGATTTCACAGAAAGTTTTCTCTGGCGATAGAATGGTTTTTTGATCGTTGACTGAGTAAAGCGCAGAATCTGATCCAATAAAATCAGCCAGTATCAAGAATGCTTATTTCGAATGGTTTTGCCAATAGCTATCACTAGAAAATTGATTTAGTTCAAATTTCATGTGATGACCTTGAGAAACTTAGATTTCCCAAATTCACAAATAAATAATTCATAATTTGTATAAAATAAGCCTCTACTGACTAATACCGGAATTTACTTGCTTCGAAGTGTTTTGCCAGTAACTTACACTCTAGATAATTGACTTAGTTCAAGTTCCGGGTGATGACCCTGTGGAATTTATATTTTCCAATACAAAAAGTAAATAATTGGAAAATTTGTGTAAGACCAAGGTGTTATGTCTGGGAATAGTTTGTTTCGAGAGATTTTGCCAATAGATATCACAAGAAAATTAATAAGGTTATGATTTTCTTGGAAAACCGGATGACCTTGGCCAAAGTTGATTTTTCAAAATCACAAGTAAATAATTAAAAATTCGCCTAAATTCGCCTTTACAGTGTTATGTCGGATAATGCGTCGTTTCTAAGTGTTTTGTCAATAGCTACCGTCAGAAAATAGATTTCGTGTGATGACCTAGTCAAATTTCATGTGGTGACATTGAGAAGTTTAGGTTTTACAAAATCACAGTCAACATTTGTATAAAATCGGCCTCTACAGTGTTTTGTCTGGAAATGGCTCGTTTCGAAATGGTTTGCCAATATATGTATATCAAATACATTAAGTTCTAGTTTAATGTAATAAATGACCTTGAAATTTAAATTTACCGAAATCAGAAGTAAATAATTCAAATTTTTTATTAAATCGGCATTTATGGAGTTATGTCGGGGCCTGGTTTGTTTCGAAGTGTTTGGACAATAGCTAACACTAGAAAATGGATTTAGTTCAAATCACATGTGACGGCCTTGGGAAATATTGATTTTCCAAAATAATTCATAATTTGTGTAAGATAACCCTCGACAGCCTAATGTATGGAAATGGTTTGCCTCGAATTGTTTTGCAAGTAGCTTACACTTTAGATAGTTGACTTAGTTCTAGTTTCGTGTGATGACCTTGAAAAATTTAAATTTCCCAATACAACAAGTAAATAAATCAAAATTTGTATGTAATCAGAGGCTACAATGTTATGTCTAGGAATAGTTTTTTCGAAAGATTTTCCCAATAGCTATCACAAATAAATTGTTAAAAAAATTGTTAAAATTCCCTGTGATGACCTTGGACAATGTTGAATTTCCAAAATACTAAGTAAATAATTCAAAATTTGCAGAAAATCAGATTCTACAATGTTATTTCTAAAAATGACTGATTTCAAAGTGTGTTGCCAGTATGTCCACCACTTATACTCTTATCTTGATTCAGCGTTATATTTAAAATTTCACTAATCAACCCGGCTTGACTCCAACAAGTCCGTCCCAGGTTTCGGGTTTGCCCTTTCCACAGTTTTTACAAGAGATGCCTCAGCATTCTCCGTTCTCTCTCTCTCTCTCTCTTAGAGCTTCGAACTCCTTTTCCACCTCATTATATGATAGTTTTATCATGTGTATCATCCTCTTAATATCGCCATGCACATTGTTGCGATCCATCACGAAGTCCGCGAGATTACGATTGTGTTTTTTTAGTTATAATCAGCTTGGAAACCTTCGTAACGGGCTCACTAGCCAATTCGTTCTCTTGTGATGCAACTATGCTGGGAAACATTTGACTGCGCGTATGGATGGGTTAAAACTCCTGGAGTCCCACCCACTGGGTTAACGCTAAATAGAATTGAAATATTTCTAGTTCCGACGGTCCTATTGTGTAAATATTTCGGTTATTTCTTTTCAGGGAACCGCCCTTGGTATTTTGTACCTACTGCCAGGACATTTTACCCAGCCGCTCTTCCTGGAGAACAGACGCAGACCAGGAAGCCGCCCACTATGGACCGTCACGCCTGGGTTTAAATTTATACCTATTTTAAGGGTGGTTTATTATTATCGCTTGTTGCTTCCTAAGATTTATATGACTTTTCAGCATACACTCCACCTCTCTCTTCGAAGTCGCACCTCTACACTTCTTGCTCACCGACCCGATCAAAATGGCTGCGGGTTTCCCTTATCCGCCACCTGGGGACGCGTTCGATGGGAGATCCAGCAACTCCTCACGAGCACAAACTCCGATTTATTAGTCATCAAACGTCGGTAAGGGTAGGTAAATTTTGGCGATTTGGCGTCATTGTTGTCGAGGTTTTCAACTGGTTACCAGCTATACATTACATTGTATAAATAATTAAAAATTTAACATTTAATCACCCCACACACCCCAAAAAATAATAAGATAATTACAATTTAGAAAAAATCTTTTAATTTCCCGAATTTGAAAATTTCGGGTGATATAATTTAATCCCCCAAAAATTCGTACAGCCTCAACATAATATGTTACAATTGAACATTTATAACGTATAAAATATTGTTCGATACTACGTATTCGATTTTCAGGGGAAATTTCATTGATACGCGACTATACGCGTACAGCGAATCAAGAAATTCATTTCAGTCGTTATTGAGTTTGCGCTCATCTTGGAAAATGTTTTTCTCCTGTTTTTCACATACACATCGACACACGTGTATAGTTTATTATTTCGAGATGAAAGAAAAATTAATCATAATTATTATTTCAGTGGAATGTGTGTTATTATGATGACGTGTTGAAATAACTTTCAGTGTGCTGATTGAACGGCACGTGTTCAATAATAATTTATTCTTCGACGGAACAACATAATTTGTGTATACGAAAAATTATAAGAAATTCGATTATGTGACCCCCAAACCAACTAACATACAGAGATGTACATATATAAACATACAAAACATGAAAATATTTGAAAAGAAAAAATTGAAAAACAGTTGGAAAATTTCGTTTAACATTTTGCGTGAATTTGTTTTCGAACACAAGAAAATTCCAATGGTTTCTACACAAAAGCGATTTCAAAACAATTTGAACAATTCTCAAAAGCGATTATGCCTTTCCATACGTATATTGAATTCGTGTCTCGTATGTGGTATGTATACATATAGCTATACATAATGTACATAACTCCGCGTACAAAAAATCGCGCAACGAGTGCGCGCTGCTATATTTAAAGTACAAATCTAATAAATTGTATTTTATTGTACATAAACAACAAGAAAGTGTATTTTCCGATAATCAACTTTAAATAGTTTCCGTTTTTATATTCGTCTCGTGATAAACAGTAATTGAAAAATGAAAATAGCTTTACACACATACATACGAGTATATGTTGTACACAACAATTTCGAAAATTGTTTAATTAATGGTTTCATGTTAGCCACTAATATAGTGTATAGTATATAGTTTACCAATTATACAAAACATATTTTGGTAAATTTTAGTTTTAATATTTAGCTTTTGTTTGTCGGCGATTTACAATTAATGTGTTAATCGTACACGGTGGGAAATTTATTTTGATTTAGGTTAGATTTTTTTTTTTTTTTTTAATGGAGTGGTTATGGATGGCCCCGAAATTTCATTTTTATAAATTGAAAAATTTAAAGTGATGTGTTAATATACCAATGTACTTTATTCAATCAGTCTAATATGCATGACATCAGCTTGACTTGAAAATTTTGTTTCAAACGCTGTGTGCTCAGCATCAGGGATGGGCGAGGTAGAGTACACCATATAATCTACGCGGTTGTCGACACGTAAAATACCGGGAGTTTTTTTTTAAGCTGAAATTTTCTAATATCTCGAAATACATTAGTGCTAAAATTAGGACGCCCCGCCCCTCCTTGTAAAGAGGGTGGGGGACAACTTGGAAACTAAAATAGGAACCCCTATTTTTTACTGCAGATTCGGATTTTCGGCTAAAAGTACGTAGGATTTGCTTGAAACATTTGTTTCGATTCATGATAGATGGCGCTGTAATAGGCGATATTAAATTTTTTTCGATTTCTCCTACTGGGAAAATTATGCATACGATTCTGCAATATGTTTGCATTAAAATTAATACGTTTTCAATATAAATACTCAAACTTAGTTTTAAGCAAATTGTATTTCTCAAATTTTTAATTACTGAAAAATGACTTGTCAAAAAACTACTTTTAGCGTAACCCAGGATCAACGACGTGGAAATAATCTTTTAATTAAATTAAGTGCTCAAAATGATGGCCTTCGACTTCAATGCATTTATTAATCCGCATTTCAAATGAATGTACACAACTGAGAAGCGTGCATGCTGGAATTTCGGCACAAGCATTTCTTATTCGCTCAATCATATTCTCACGTGTTGTTGGTACTTGTTGGTATACTGTGTCTTTGGGATAGCTCCACAAAAAGAAATCTGGCGAAGTAAGATCTGGTGATCTGGCAATTTACCGGACTAGCTTTACTTCAAATAATGTTGGCAGTTTATTTTCTAAAATGTCTCGGTACATTTGACCATTCAAGTTGCCTTCAATAATATGGGGGCCGATGAGTTGGTTGCCAATTATTCCACACGACACGTTGAGAATCCAAGAGCGGTGATGTTCAACTTGGCGAAGCCAGTGTGGATTTTCAACACTCCAGTAATGCATGTTGTGTCGATTAACCGTTCTATGGTTTGGAAAAGACGACTAATCAAAGAACAATACATAGTGAAAAAAATTAGGATTTTGCTGTATTTGTTCACGTGCCCACTGACAAAAAGTTACCCGATTTTGAAAATAAACGCCATGAAGATCTTGGTGTAAAGCCACATGATACGGATGATTCCAAACACTGGTATGTGATAATACGGATACGTTAGCTATTTCTCGAGAATTATAAGCTACTGCCAATACCATTGTTTCATTATTTTCCATAGTGACTGTTGCTCGACGGGTCCTTTTCTTCGGTCGAACACTTTTATCAGCTGTGAATCGTTTGATAGTCCGGTAAAATGAAGCACGTGACCGAATCCTATCTGGAAAACGCGAAGAGTTGAGATTGACCGCATTATCAAGACAGTCAGCTTCTCCATAAACCAGGGCCAGTTCAATTTTTTCTTGTAGAGTTAAATATTCCATTTTGAATTGTAATAGTCTTACGCAAACAGGTCTTATTGTTTTCGAAATAATCTTTGAACTGAATCGATATTTTTAAAACCAAAAGAAATTATTTATTTGAAAGCAAATTTAGTCACATGTTCGTATGAATAATCATCGCAGAATCGTATGAATAATGTTCTTAGTAGGAGAAATCGACACAAATTTAATATCGTCTATTACAGCGCCATCTATCATGAATCGAAAAAAATGTTTCAAGCAAATCCTACGTACTAATCCTTATATTTTTTTTAAATAATTTTATAAAAAATAAAATGCTATAATAATTTTAAAATTCGTATAATTATGTTGTAAGTTTCAGCAATTCAATTCAATTTCAAAAAGTTTATTAATAAATTCCTACAATTTTCAATAATTTTGAAACTTTTAAATAAAATTACAAATGTCGTTAGAATTAATAAAAATGTTGAGAATTTTCTTAATTTTAAATTGCAATTCACGTAATTCTTAAAATTATTAAATTATTAAACTTCACTTATATTTTTATTTAAATCATAAGTAAAATCCTTTATATTATAAATTATATTTTGATTTTTAAGTTTGCAATAAATAATTCTTAAAAATTCCAAATTTTCAAAATTTAACAAACTATTTAAACTATTAGAATTATTAAAAATACTATCATTCTGAGTTTGTCAAAATTTTTATTAATTGTCAAATTTCTCATATTTTCAAAATTCATAAAATTCTGATAATAATGTTAAAATAATAAGCAATTTTAAATTTATAAAATATCAAAATTTTTTATTAGGAATCAAATGAAATATTAATTTTTTTATAAATCATCAAATAATCAATCTCCTTTTTTAAAGTTCTAACAATTTTTAATAGTGGCAACCGTCTTAAAATTATTTCTAAAATTTTTAACTTGAATTACACATATCGTTAAAATTAATATAAATGTTAAGATTTTTAGAATTTGTAGCAGCTCGAATATTCGACTCACCGATATTCGATACTGCCACAATAAAACAAATAGTGAAATTCAAATATAATTCAACTTATTTGAATTGAGAGTTCATTAACCCCATCTATCCAACTATCACATATCCAATAGCCGAACCACTACTGTAAAACATTTATAGTAAAGCATGTCGCCATCTAACAACATCACCACGAAGTAACAATGTTCGGTGATGTAAATCCATTGCACTTTAGATACTAATGCAATGTTGACCGCCGCCAGCGCATCTGTTCCCGCTCCAAAATACGACATGTATTTTGGACACGAAGGCGACGTCACAACACAACACAACACATTCGTTTTAAAACTCTACTAAGAAAGACAACTCAAAAATAAAACACGCGTTTTCCAGTAGCCATTGTGGTGATGCAAACCAAAATATGTAAATGAATTTAATTATTAAATAAATTGTGAATTGATTAAAGATAAAAATATATATAATTATAAAAACAAACAAATTAAAATAATAAAATAATAAATAAATACGTTTCATAAGTAAACAGTTATTAATTGTGTTTAGTTTATTTTACGAAGTCCGAACGGACGAATATTTTAAATAGGAGCCAATCCTATAAATTCGTTACCATTTATTAAATAAAAAATTTTCAATTTTTAGAATTATTTAAATACTTAATATTCTTGAAGTTGCTCAGTTTTGTAGGGAGCTTTAAAAATTCTTGCTATTCTTAAAATGTATTAAATTCTTCTAAGTCTTCACCTCATCGCATTCTTAAAATATTAAAAATCTTAGGATTCCAAAAATTTAAATATAAACAAATAAATATACTCATATTTTGCAATTCTTGAAATTCTGACGTAAATTAATAATAAAAATTATTAAATTTATAAAATATTACAATTATGTATCAAAAAAATTGAGATTTTCCAACAATTTTTAATAGTGTGGCAACAATTTTTAAAATAAATTAAATCTTTATAATTTTAAAAGTCCTAATCTTAAATTCAAGTAATTCTAAAAATTATTAGAATAAAATTTCTGTTATATTTTTATTTAAATCACCTATTTTAGTAAAATCCTTTAAATTTTTAATTATATTTTGATTTTTAAACTTTTGTGAATTGCAATATGTTAAGAAAAATCGTAAAAATTCCAAATTTTTTAAATTTGACAAATTATTTAAAATACTACCTACTTATAGTATGTCTAATTTTAATAATTGTCAAATTTCTCATTTTTTCAAAATTCATAAAATTTTTAATAATCTCGAAATTTTTATATTTTTTTTTAAAGAATTATTTTTAACTTCAAATATTCTTCGAATTCCATAAATTACTATATTTCAGCAATTTTATTAATTTTAAAATTTCAGAAAATTAGTAAATTCCTAAACTTTTCAAAACTTCTGAAATTTTTAAATTTAATTAAATTTTTCGTTAAAATTAATCAAAAAGGTTAAGATCGTTAAAATTTGTTTTCGTTTTTCAATTAGAAAAGTTCTTATATTCTTAGAATTATTTAAATACTTAAAATTCTTGAAATTGTATTTTTTAAACATTAAGTATCTTAGGACTCTTAAAATTTAAATATTTGTAAATATATTTTTTTTAAGTATTTTTGTAATTAATTAAACTCTAAAAATTATTTTAATCTGTATATTGTACAATTCTAAATACTTTTAAATGTTATGAAATACTGATAATAATTCTTAAAAATATCAAGATTTTATATCTTTTGTTTATATCGCTTAAATTTTACAATTCATATTTATATAATCTTTAATTTATTAAGATTCTTAAAATTACTAAATTCTTAATCTTTTATTTAAATCACATATTTTAGTATACATTTTTAATTTTTTGACTAATACGAGGATTCTTTAAATTCTGAAAATTGCAGAAAATGTCAAATCCGTCAATTTGGTAAAATGTAAATTTTGTTTAATTTTGATAATTATTCAAAATACTAATAATCCAAAATTCTTAACATTTTAAATATTGTTAAAAATGTAATTCTTCATAATAAGTATAATTAATAATTATACTTATAAAACTTTATAAAATTTGTAAACATAAAACTCTAATAATTTCGACATGTTTAAAATTAATTATTTTTTTCTAAATTCGTAATTTAAAATAAAACAAATTATAAATTTTTTTAAAATCCGTCATAATTTTTACAATTAAATAAATGTTTTCGTAAACTTTTAAAATTATTAAGCATAGCAGATATCGGAATCTATAGAATAAACTGTATCGTTATTAAGCTTAATCGCGTTCTGTTCTAAAAAATTAATTACGAAAATTATTTGTACGCCCAAATTGAATCGCTGCAGAAATTCACCATCCATCATTTCCCAATAATTTATTCATATTTATGTATCGAATCATCTCGAAATATTTAAAAACTTGTGCCAACATTACATTACCATAAAATATTATAAAATTTCCAAAATTGGTTGTAAACTAATTATTATTCATGAAATAACTTTGTTATGGATGTGCGAGTATAAATCTACATTTTTTTTTTTAGTTTAAAATTTCAGCCTCAATTTAGACAATATTTTAAAAAAGGTATAAACATTTACGTTTTGAATATATTGAAGGTTGTTTTCGTTTTTTTTTTCTGGAAATTTATTTTAGCAAGATTAAGTGTAATTACGTTACATTCATTACTTTGTGCGTATGTACGATATTATTAATTTGTTGCCATTAACATAATTTTATGCCAAACAATTTATTGGGCAGAAGGATTTTATGTGCGTACCAAAAATATGTAATTTGAAAAATTAGTTTTAAGAATTTTTTGGAAAAAAAAAAGCTGAGAGCAAATTTTGTATACAAACTTAGCCAATTACCCGCATATTTCACTTGCAAAACAAATATTGAAATCTGGTATAATTCAATAACCGTTTCGTACATAGATCACATTTATACATGCGAATTTGTTGGAAAAATGAAATCCTGTGAAATATTACATAAATATTTCCTTAAAGAAATTAGATTAAAACGTACAAAGGCTCAAAAAAAAAAAACAAAAAAAAACTCAATAAAAACGAAACAATTACGGGTGTTATCATGTTCCATCAATTTGTTTAGCATTACGTGCCCAAAATGAAAATATGTATTTGAAAATTAATAATTGTCGTCTGTGTTCAGTTTGTTTACACTGGATGAATCTTAATATGTATTTCCAACGTGATACCAATTAGGGTGACAACCAGGAGCATCGATTATATCATATATTGGAAGAATATGAATTCAAATAAATCGAAAACATGCGGTTAACATTCTAGACGTTTAGATTAACAATTCTGATTATCCTATATTCCCGTTTCCATTTGCTCACAGTATTCATATCAGATAATAAGAATGCCGCAGATGAGTAGTTGCTGTAATGTTTTTACATTTAAATTATCCGTCCATTCTTTTGAATGAACAATCTGGCCATATACCATTGGCTCTGCCCCTATACTTACTACACCGTGTAGCAAATGATCTGGAATTTGTTGGTAAATTGTCCCTGGTGATATTTTTAATTCTAAATGGTTTCCCCTTCCGTTGAGTACCATCATAAATAGGAGCAGTTCTGTATTTTCTTGGGAATACCGCGTCTGCGCTATTTCAGGCAATTTTTATGCCCAGAAACAAGCACTTTCAATTATAGAAAGATACTGGCGTGATGGGGTTGTATTGAACGCATAGTTCAAATACGTTAATTTGTATTCTAAATTTCACTGATTTGTTTTTTGTGGCAGTTTAAAATATCGGTGATTCATGATATCCGGATTGTCACAATACCTCCTCTCCCGATGAGAAACCATATGTTTTGAGACGCGATACTGCAAATCGGACGGTTTTTTATCGTTTTGTGGGTAATATTTGATCAGCCAGAGTGAGAATACCGTATGCTGGTTTTAATCTGTCGATGGAATGAAGTTTGTCTTTATGGTGAACGTATTGAGTTTGTAATCCAGTACGAACCTTATCAGCCCTCGTTTGATGGTTTATCCGTAAACCATTTCAGCTGATGAGCACTTCTAATGCTCTTTTACCTTTCCTCGAATGCCTAGTTAAATGATTGGTACCCCGAAACTCCAGTGGATTGTGTTGCCCCGACCTTGAGATCAGCTTTAAGCAATCGGTGGAAGCGTTTAACAGGCCAATTTGCTAGTGGATGGTAAGCGTATGTATCCAATGTGTGCCGAGGAGTTTCCTTTACTCCTACAAAAAATTGAACTCAAATTGGGTTGCTTGATCGGTAGTGATGTCAAGTGGAATGCCGTGATACGTCGTTGTGTACGAATCTGGTGGTTACGGTTGCTGCAGACAGGTTGGTAATGCAGTACGCTTCTGGCCATCGATTAAAACGATCGATACAGATAAGTAAATATGTATATCCATTCAATAGTCCAAGTGGTTTAACGATATCCAAATGGATATGTTCGAATCGACCGTTTTTTGTGTGCCGTTAGACTTTTGATTTTTGGCAGAATAAACATGATTGTACTCAATGGGTCACGTATATTTGTCCAAACTGTGCCAAAAGTAGTGAGCAGTAATCAATTTATGAGTGACAAGGATTTCAAAATGCGCGATACAGTGTAGCGTGTCGGAAATAGTTCGACGACGATTTCTAGGCCAGGTAGTTTGTAAAACTCTAGTTGCTTTGATAAGTACATATAACGTTTGGAACCAGAATATACTCTTTGTTGTTGATGATTGTGTTGTTGATTGGATAAATTCTGAAGTTCCATGATTACTTTTTGTGCTTGTGCAAATTTTGCTTCAGTCGCCGTGAGTCCCGACTGTAACCATTTCGAGCACTTTTTTCGGTATCCGAGAGTTTCTTTGAGAAGAATCCAGGACTGAGCTTTGAGTGTTGTTGTTGCCAGTTCAGCCTATACTTGCGTGTATGTGTGTTTACATTCTTTAGGCCAAGTGAATTTCATGGCTGGTTTGGGTGTACGTAGTACTACTACCAGGTGGCTTTGAATCGGTGAGAGTATTTCAGCGAGGTTGGATTTGAAGCGGCATTAGTAGTTTACCATGCCGATGAAGCGCTAAATACTGTTAATTGACGTTGGAGCTGCGAATCCCCAAATGGCATTAGTTCGATCTTGTGAATGCTGAATTCCATTAGGGGAGATTTTGTGGCTGAGGAAGTCAAAACTTTGACATTTTAAGTTATTGATATGTACATCAAACTCGACAAGGCGATTAAAATGTGTTTTCAAATGGAGTTTGGATTCTTCCTCGGTTTGGGAAGCCACAAGGCTAGTGGCTATATGTACAGACGGGAATGAAGCCAAGATCTCGAAAGAACTCGCGTTCATGAATCGCTGAAACTTTGTGCAGCATTTCGTAAACCAAATAGCATTCGGGTGTATTCGAAGAGGCCAAATGGTGTCGTGATTGCCGTTTTGAAAACGTTTTCAGGTGCTATGGGGATGTGGTGATAACCCCTGATAAGATCGCGTTTGGAGGCAACTTTACACCACGCAAGTACATGGAGAAGTTTTCAATGTGGTGTACCGGGTACCGATCCGGTATTGTATAACCGTGTTTAATCGCCGATAGTCCCCACATGGCCTTCAATCGTGAACTTGATGTACCACGTTGTGTCGGATCGGTAGTGTGTAATTCGACTCAACTTTTAAGAGTTGAAACTTCTTAAGCAAAGTGCCGTAGCCGTTGTCGACGTTTAAATGGATCTCTGTTGGTGTGTTAACTAGGACCATTGTGGTGTTGATTTACGTTTGATCAACGATGAACATTGGGCTGCTGATAAGACTAGATCGGGATGGCGATTGTTAATTACGTATTTCATTCTGTAATTAATTGTTGGAATAACTGAAAAGTCAGCACCAGACCCGTTGGTGTAGTAGTTTATTGAATGTTCAATGTCGATTTTTACGGTGACGGTGGACGTCGATGTTTGAGGTTTACCGTATTGCTCGTGGAACCAGCATTTATTTTGTCGGTATCTGTTGTTAAGATGATATGCAGATGACATATGCGTGATTGGACTGAATAGCAACGGAGTGAAAGAAATACTTGATCCGCTTGTAGAGTTTTCAGCTTCAGTTGGACTCCAGATCAATGAGTCCAAAACGAAATACCTGATCTTTGGTTTTAGAGACAATGGCATTCCAGATTTTAGTAGTGGCCACCACACGTTTGAGGGAGTGAGGAGGTTCAAATATTTGGGCTCTCTTATCACTCATAATATAACAGTGTGGGTGAGGATATTAAAGTGCGGCTGGCAGCTGCCAGTCGTTCTTTGTATCCTCTAAGGCCACTGATAAAATCTAAACACTTATCAAGTGCCGTAAAGCTGAAGCTTTACAAAGCGTTGATCAGGCCCGTTGTTATGTTTGGATGTGAAAGTTGGGCGCTGACGGATGAGTACGAGAGATGGCTCCTTACATTTGAGAGAAGAATCATTCGTGTGATTTACGGCCCTAAACGCGAAATAGATGGTACATACCGAGCTCTGTACAATTTCGAGATCAGAGATCTGATGAAGATCCCCGATATTGTACATGAAGTTAGATCCCAGCGAGTGCGTTGGCTCGGTCACGTTCTGCGTGCTGATCCGGAACGAATTGTGCAGCGATCTCTGAAAGGAGAGCCACCATATGGTAGGCGCAGAGGTCGTTGCAGGCGACGATGGCTCCACGATGTAGAGAACGACTTGGCCTCTTCTGATTGTCTTAGACAGTATGAAGACCAAGCTCAGGATCGAAACCGTTGGAGCCAAATTGTTGATTCAGTAAGGGGCCAGTAATGGCCTTTAACACTGTTAATTATTATCTGTTGTTAGCTGGGAATATGAAATGTATTCCATGAGAAACCTCGCCGGCCACGCGATCGTCTTTGATTTCGGATTAGCCCGTCGAGTGTTTGTTTTGTGTGTGACGTATATGACGTATAAAAACAGGGATTTCAGAAAAAACTAACCTTCTTCGATTTAGTTTAAACTTGGTACAGACATGCTCTGGACCTTGTAACTCAGCGTCGTCCAGTCGGTTGTGCTAGTTACTTGAAGGAAATTAAATTTGTTGCATTTTAATTTTATTTCTTCGTCCAAATTGGTTCTACATAGCTTCTGTTAAAATTTACGGGTTTCTTTATCAAAATGGTAAGAATAAAAGATTGGTAGGTATAACGGGATTGGTAAGAAGAATTTTAGCCAAATTATCCGGTTTGCAAAGGTTTTCCTCCCTTATCCGAGGTTTTGCCTTAAAAATGGTCTAAGAGCAGATTTCACCGAAAAACAATTTTTCGATCGATTAAGTAGCCCTCCCAATTTTCGAGCTAAAATTAATTCCCAAAAATTATGGATTTCCTCAGAAAATGGTTAGCTCCGAGTTTGCCGTCAATTCGCATCATCATCACTGAATGCAACCTTCGTATACCCAATTCTTATTGATACAACATTAGCTTAAGTACACCCTGTTGTGAGTAGTTAGACGACATAAAAGCATAAGAGATGGTGGTATTTGTTGTGTCATAGTTGAGATGAATCGCAGCGGGTCAGTTTGATTCCAATTTTTTCAAATATGTTTTTCGACTAACTTGTTGGGCAACCATAATTTATAATAGCGCAAGGAAAGACATTTTATTTTTAAATATCCTACATAACAATTCAGGTCATTTCATTGTTAAATTTGCACCAAAGAACGATGTGAAAAGCCTAACTGACTATTTGAACGGCTTATCGGATATCGCAACTCTATTCGATCTATTGGGATAGCTAGGTGCAGTTGTTAATTTGGCGAAAATCAAACTTTGTGTAACTATTGTGGAGATACATAAGTGTACCGAACAAATAGTTACCAAGAACTCGAAATCAGTGCCAACAAATTTGTAATCTATCAACCTTACTTAATGTGCCCAAGTTCTCTCGTGTCGTTTTCCCCTGAATTCGATTAAACGGATTACGTTAGGTGTATTCACCAGTTCGTGGTTTTGGTATTATCCGTCTTGTTTTGTTTATGATTCTGCACAAAATACCTGACACTCAGCGGACAATCAAAGGTCAATAAATTCCCCCATGCTAACGTTGGGACCATGTATATGGAGTCCCAGTAGAATAATTTGCATGCAAAATTTGAAATTCAATAATTCCAGCTGGACGTGAATGAGTCTCAGTGAGTGTAGTAGTTACATTGGTTTTAATTTTTTGTGATATCTGGAAATTTCAGAATTTGCGGTTAAAAAAACATTTTTCATTTTTGGATTTTCCAAAACAACCTTCGGATTGCCAGACGAACAATTAATATAATATACTTTGCAACAGAATTTTGTTTGGGCTGGTCCTTTGGCTAGACTATCATCAATAAAAAGGTCGTAAAACAAGTAATTTTCAATTATCATGCAACGTTTTATTTGCAAAGCCATTAATTTAAGTTTTGAGAATCGAAATAATAAAGAAACGTTTCGTTTAAAATTCATGAGTGTACATAATGCTTCTTACAGTCTATATAGATACTTATCTTATGAAATCCTTTTTCTGCTGCTTAGCTTACGGTATATTCAACTTATTTATTTAAGATACTCTTCTGTATATAATACAATTGATCTCTTTCTTGAATTTGGATATATTTATTTAAATTCATCGGGCAGTAAATCTTCCATTGTTCATTTTTCCAGTACACATTTCAGTTCTGTATTAACATTTATATATAATTGTGTTAATGTTTTTTGTAAAACGGATATACTCGGCATCTCAATATAATGTCGTGAAGAAGACATTATTTTTAAATGTTCAATAGGCCTTAGAATAGAAATTAATTTGTTAACAAACATCATATTTATTAGAGTACTGAATGTCGATAGCGTATTTTGCTAATTTCAGATTTTTAAAATTAAAAGAATCAATGAATTGAAAAAATTGGCTATAACTTTAATATAAGTCTTATCTTGAAAAAACCAAAAATAAAAATCCTTTTTATAAAATAAAATAATTTATGGGAATCTTTCGTCCTCGCAATGTTGAAAAAATTAATTTGATTAATTTTCGACAAAAATAGGGTAATACAATTTAATACCAAGAAAAGGATAGGTTTCCTTTTCTTCGTATGGCTTGTTGTTATTTTCGAATTATATCTCGCTATACATACATACAAGTACATAGCTACTATTGTACCCAGAATTATATTTTGAATTTTCTGTTTTTCACAAGCGATGGTAATTTAATTTTTGTTGTTAGCAATTATTTTTGTTGACTTGGATGGTTTTTAATTTGTTTTTCGGGTTTTACCAAGAAATGAATAAAAAACAAAATGGCAATTAATGCGGGATTAAATTGATATTAACTGGGAAATATGGTGTAACTTAATAAAATAAAAATAAAATTATTATCGCCGGTACGGAGAAAGAAATGTCAAGACATTTCATTTTTTTTAACGAATATAATGAATTTTATGAGTATTAAGTAATTTCACAAAAATTCATAAAAATTATAAAATTATCTTGTTGAATTAAAATTCTGAAAATATCAACAAATTTGTTAAATTCTTAAAGTTCATTAAAATTTTAAAATATAAATCATAAAGCACCCCAAATTCATAAAAATTATAAAATACATTCATAGAATATGATTACTAAATTCCAAATATCTTTAAAATTAATTCAGAATTTATTTAAACATTTTTTAAATTTAAATGTTTAATAATTTCGTAATTATATTTTTTATGGACATAATAACTATGAATATCATGAATAAAACTTAAGAATTTACCGATTTTTTTAAAATTACATATTAATTATATAAGTTTTTATTCTTTAAATCATTATTAACATTTTTAAGATATTATTGGATTTTCAATTAATAAATTGTTTAGAATTATTAGTTTTATGAATTACATAAATTTTAAGAATTTTTAATTTATATATTAATTTTACAAATGTGTGTTAACAATTTTTATTAATTAGAATTCATACAAATTGGAAAATTATTTAAGTCGACAAAAAATCAGTGAGGTTTTTAAAACTTAATTTATCTTGAAATTTCTAAGATTCATAATAAATTAATAAATTATTCTTAATATGGAAAAAATTCATAATACGTAGAAAATTCATCAATAAAATTAAATGATTCTTGAATGATTTAAAATCCAAAAATTATTTAACATTTATTTAATTTAGAAAAATCATTAATTCATTAAAATAATTTTAAAAATTTGTATGATTCATAATAAATTCTAGTACATTATCCAAATAAATTCACTAAATTCAATTATATTTAATTCCTTAATCCTTAATCCCCAAATTGCAAAATACTCATAAAATTTACATAAACTGTGAAATGATAATTATTTTAACATTTGAAATTCTTAAATTGTATAAATTATAAAATTTTTATAAATTGTTCAATTCTTTAAATTTAATATTTCATGAACAAAATTAATTTTAATGAATTTTATTCGCCATTTTTATAAACTTTATGAAAACTGTATATGGCTAACAATGATTTCTGAATTTAATAAATTATAATTCGATTGTATTTTATGAACATTAGATATTTCACAATTTTAATTAATTTTATTATTATTTTGAATAAAATCATTTTAAATTCTTTTATGATATTTATGATTTGTAAGAATTTTAATTTAATAAATTAAATATTTTAAATAGTATAATTTTAAGAAACATTCAATTTTATAAATTTTATATTTCAAGAAAAAAATTAATTTTATGAATATTAAGATTTTATTAGTTTTATGAAATTTATTAATAAATTAATATAATAATTTTAAATCTTTTAAATTTCAAATATACAGCATTAAGTTTACGAAGCATATAAATTTGATAAATTATGAGTTAATTTTTTTTTAAATATTAGGTTTCAACATTTTATTGGATTTGCCGAATTTTATAATATTTTCAAATATCATTAATCACATAAATATTAAGAATTACTAAATTTTATTATTAAAATTAATTTGATGCCAGTCTACAGTTTCTTAAAAATTATAAAATTTATAATAATCAGAAAATTTTCCAATTAAAAAAAAACTCATAATTGTTATTAAAATAAAATGATTCTTCAAGTTTATCAAATTCATAATAACATTAAATTCGTATGATTTCAAAAATAAAATTCAAAATTATTCGTGAAACATAAATTCAGTAAATGAAATAAATTATAAAATTAACTTACATATTCCTCAAAAAATTTAAATTCAAAAAAGTTTAAAATATTTTTAAATTTTGTAGAAAAATTTAATTATGTTAAAATCATAAAATTTAAAATAAATTATTTCACTCAAATAATAAATTCTAATAAATTCGAATACATAATAATTTATAAAACTCACAAAAATCTCATACTCTATAAAATCCTAATTCTTAATATTTATAAAATTCACGAATACTATATTGTCCTAATTTTTATTGAGTTATTTATGTTTTATGAATTTGGTAAATTATTATGAATCATATAAATTTTACGAATCAATAAATTCCATAAATTTTATGGTTTAGTGTAATATGACTTTTATAAATATTATGAATAAAACATTTATAAATTTGACAAATTTCCTCATTTTTATAAATTTTATAATTTTATTACGAGTTATATGAACACTTTGACTTTTATGATATAAATAATAAGATCTAAGAAATTAATTACTAAATAACATATAATACGAATTTTACAAATATTAAGAATCTTACAATTTTATGGATTTTGGTTAATTTTATAATTTATGTTAATTATCATTATGAATTTCATAAATATTAAAATTTTTGGGGTTTCTCATGAATTGTATTAATTATACAACCACGGTTAGTCAAAATGATTTTAAGAATCATTTGATTTAATGAATTTTACGAATTATATTTTGTATGAATATTTTTAGAACTTAAATGTTTTGAGGAAATTAAATTCATAATAATCAGACGATGAAACAAATCATAAAATAAAAACAGTCATAAAAATTTTGAAATTCCAAATAGTTTATAATTTATTATATATTTTATGATTAAAATGAATTTAATTGATTTATTAAATTATTATGTGCTAGATGTATATATAAGTTTAAGGTTAATGAATTGATACATTTTATATTTTATATGTTAATTGATGTTTAACTTATATGAGTAGTTTAATTTAATTTAATTTCATCTTATGGAAATTAATAAATTTAATTTTACGTAATCATAAAAATTATTAAATTCACAAAAATAAGAATTATTAAATTCATCAAGCTATCCCGAAATTCTTATAATTAAATTTTTTTTAAATTTTTAAGATTCAAAATAATTTAATAAATTCCTTTAATTCGTAAATACATAAAATTTTAAATATTTATAATGTTCATGAAAATTAAAAATCTCATAATAATTATGAAATACACCGAACCCAAAAAATCACAATTTCATGTGATTTACATATTCAGTGATACAATTAAATCATAGAACTTATAAAATAAAAATAATTTATAAAAATCATATTAATCAGAAAATTGATGAAACGATTTTTACCATTTTTAAAATTCGAAATAAATTATAAAATTTATAAATCACAAAAATCATATTTTTTACATCAAAAAAAATTCAAAAGACCAAAACTAACTAAATTGTTAAAGTTAATTATAAATAATAATTTATTCATAATAAATTTTAATTCACAAATTTAATAGCTACCTAATGGCGATATTCATAATGTTAACAAACACTGTAAAATAGTATTTACACGAATTAACAATTATTCTATTTTGAAAATTTTGTTTTTGAAGAACGATTCAAATTCAAACAAATCCGAAAATTCATTAAAAGGATGATCCTTTACTTTGTTTGAATTTGGAAAATTAATTATGTGGTTTTTTGAATATTATATAATTTGTATGAATTAAGATTTGAATTAGAATAGTTTGTTTAATCTAATAGTTTTTATAATTTTTATGAAAACTTTAGATTTTATGCATATTAAAAATTTAACAATTTATACGAACATAATATTGAATAATTTATCAAAATAAAAAAAATTATCAAACTCATAAGATCCAGGAAGTTAAGAAAGTGTTTGGAATAGAATAAATTTGGATTTTATGAATATTATATAAATTTTAAATGTTTATTGATTTTGATGGTTTAAGTATCTATAAAAATCTTATAAATTTGAAGAACATTAAAAATTTTAAAAAAAATTACGTAATTAATTTCGAGTTACTTTTAAAATTTACAATAATTTTAGAATGACCAAATTCGTAAAAACCATGACATTCTTAAAATTATATGTTTCGTAAAATACAGGGAATAATTTAATGAATTTATTCAATATGATTATAAAGTTCTAAAATATTAATTAAAATTGTAAAATTTTGTGACATTTAAGTTTCCTAATTTTCTGATTTTTATGAATTTGATAAATATGTATTTCAATTTTTTTCCTAATTTAAATTGTTATGAATCTTGGGAATTTCTGATTTTAATTTCATCAAATTTATAAATTTCATAATAATCAAAAATTATCTGATTTGTTAAAAATCATGAAATTCATTTATTTAACATAAAATTTTCAATATTCATTTAAATTGTAAAATTTACCCAATTTATTCATGGAATTATAAAATAAAAATAAATCATGGAACAAACTCATAAAAGTCATAAAACACTTAAAATGAAATTGAATTAAATATAAGTATTTATAATTTTTATAGTTATTTTATAAAATTTATGAAATTTAAATTTTAAAAATGATAAAATTTTATAATTTTTATGTATTTCATGAATTTTATAATGCATAAATGTAGATAATATGAACATTAATAATTTTGTGATTTACCAATATTCATAATAATCAGACAATTATCTATTTATAAAACAAACCCTTCCATTAAAATCAAAAAACTCATAATAATCATGATCTATGCACAAAATTCAAAAAGAAACACAAACTATAAATCAAAAAAAATTTAAAATGCAAACTCACTAAAACATAAATGATTTTATTAATTATAATATATTTGAAAAAATGTATAAACCATAAATTTTATTAAATTCAAAATACATTTATTCATTAAAATTAAAATGATATTAAAACATTTTTATTGATATTTAAATTTGATGAAATTTTTGGTTATTATGTGTTTTATGAATATTATAATATACATTAATAAATTGTAAATTTTGTGAATTCTATAACTTTTTTGATTTTAAATTGTTATAAATTAAATAAATTTTTTGAAGATTAAATATTTTGAGATTTTTTAAAGCATAAAAACATTTTATGAAATTAAAATTAAAAACTTAATCTATGAATATAATAAATTATTATTATTTAAGTGATATTTGTGAATTTTCTTGCTTTTAAGAATCGGTAAATTTTATAAAATGTTTATCAATTTGAACTAAATGAATAATTTATATGAAAATTATGAATTTTATGACAAATACGAATTTTACAATTTTATGAATCAAAATTAAAGATACATAATTTAAAATTCATCGTTGTAATTTATCAAATATTATGAAAATTAAACAACCAATTGCAAAATCGTTAAATGCAATCAAGTCCTAAATATTAATAGTTCTTAACATTTTAAAAAGGCATAATAATTAATAAAATTTACAAAATAACAAAAATCGAAAAAATTTTAAAATTCAAAATATATATTCGTTAAAAAATAAAATTTATTAAATTCAAAAAATTGATTTAATCGTTACTATGATTCTTTGTAATTTTATAAAAATCATAAAATTCATAAAAAACTATAAAATACCATTTTAAAAATTTTATAATTTTATAAACGATTATGGAATTGTATAACTTTTATGAATTTAATGAACTTTTATGAATAATAAAAAATTTCAATTTTTTAAATGAAATTTAGGATAAATTTAATTTTTAAAATAAATAAAAATCTAAAAAAACTATTTTGGGATTTACTTTGAGACTAAGTAAAGTTAAATGGCATATTCTCACTAGACGGTGTTGTAATAATAGTTTATATTACTCTAATCAATTGCTGAATTTTTGATTTAATGATTAACTACTTTCACTGAGTATCGCTTTTCATATATAGGTTTACTCCAAGCCCTTGAATTGTTTTATCTGAAGCAGCTTAAACCTTGAGCAAATTTTTCCAAATATTGTAATTTAGGAACATTCGGTAATAAACGTAACCGGAAAAATGTTCCTTATGATCTCGTGTGGTACTACGCCTTACACCTTACACTCACACAACATTCATTCAACCCATTCATTTATCCCATTCACACAAGTACAGTAGTATGTATACCACCTGCGCAAAGCATAGCTCCATGTCACCCTGTACAGTGACATGGAAGATGGGTCGGCCCATGAGTTCTACATTCCAACAGAGGGTCATAGATGTTTTCAATTTAATCACCGATCGTAATCGTGAGATGAAAAATCCCTTTGCATCCCGCCTCTGTTGGGATTCGAACCCGGTACCTCCCGATCCAAACGTCGCAGCTTTAACCACTGCGCTATTTGCTCGGTTATCATCAGCATTTAGTAATGAGGGAGTTACGTCAAACTAAATCACAATTCTGGATGCCGAATGTTAGCTCTATCTGTGTGAGCGTAACAGAGAATGTTGTGACAACTGACAAATTAAGGGTAAAATGGTAAATAATTTTCTGTGCCTATTTGTTATCACCCTGCACAAATTGAACAAAGTATTTCTCGTTCCATAATCCTAAGCAATATTTAAATTTCTTTTAATTTTGTTTTTTTAAATATATTTAGGAGTATTCCCCACAGTCGTTTTATATAATTTATCCCCTTGGCTGAAAATCAAAATTTTTTTTGTGTTGAACCGATTTGTTGTTCATATAATCAAAATATTATTTTTATTTATGCTCATAACACAACAATATAAAAGTTGGTATTTTGTTCTGCATAACGCGCTCATAAATAATTTAATTCAATTTTTAAATAAATTTTCTGAAATATAAAACCGCGCGCACGTCTCGCAAACCCACAAAGTAAAGGGAAAACTCATTATTTTCTGTGAAAAGCGAAATTAATTTTAATTTTATTTTCGTGGCATCGATAGATTTTTGGTTTATACATACATTGTCGATTTCTAATGAAAATTTATATCGTGTGCGATTTATTTGTAAAACTGAAACGAAATCCTAGAATTGGATACATTATATGTATTAATGTTTACCTATATGTAACCTGGTAAGAATTTTTGAATCTCATTTTCGCTTTTCATTCCGCAATCATGATCTATTCAACTGGAAATGGACAATTTTTGTGGGAAAAACGAGATTACAATTTTAGATTGATTCAAACGAATGAGTTACATATTTTCAACGAAATTGAATTTTGGTATGTTATGTAGACACCTGGAATATCCGGATGGTATTTTTAAATATCTTAATTATTACCTACCCAAGACAATATTTAAGAACAATGTTATCGTATTATTAAGAATGTATGTCAACACACCTTATGTGTATATTTATCGTTATAATACAAAATAATTTGATATACTATAAACATTAAAAATTCTGAAACGTATATAGTCACACCAAAACCATCTAACGTTTTATATTTTCCAATTTTTCAAATCAATGAATACATTAGATGTGTGTGTGTGTATGTTTATGAAATAAAAATTATCATCAACTTTTCAGATTCTTTAAAAATGGATTTCTCATCAATGTTCTTTAAAGTAACACGTAACAAGTAATAAATTGTGGTTATGGTATAGGTTCATACGATGTTTTAATATTGAGGATTCCATTCGTATGCTATTATCTTGCATTATGCTTTAAGCGTTTGATGGATTATATACAAAATCATGAATAAATTATTTAACTAGACATTAAGGATGAGCTAGCTTTACATTAACCCGAACTCAAGTCAAGGCATGTTAAAAATTAACTCAGTAGCGTAAGAAGAGCATTTGCATATATGTATATAGCCAGCGTGACAAAACTAAATTTTCTAAAATCTAATGTAGCGTGTCTCATCTCGAAACAAGTTGTTATGAAGTATTATGCCAATAGCTATCACTAGAAAATTTATTTAGTTTAAGTTTCATGTGGGGCATCTGGGAAACATAAGTTGCCCAAACTTACATATGAAATATGGCCGCCCACATAAAACATTTTATACTAATTTTGAATTATTTACTTGTGATTTTGATTAAAAAATGTATGTCAAGGTCATAACATTAAATATGAACTTAGTCAATTTATTATCTAGAGTGATAACTTATGGCAAAACACTTCGAGACAAACCACTTCTAGGCATAACACAATAATTAACGTTATTTTGGAAAATATAAATTTCCCAAGGTCATCACTTGAACCATTTCTATACCAAAGGATGAACCGATTAAGAGAAGGCGTGATTCGCCGGGTCAAAGTGAAACACAAACAGAGGCTTAGAAATGCAACAAGAAAAGCGTACTAACTCCGGGGAGAGATAACTGGACACAAGGAGCTAGGCCAAACTGGCAAAAAGTCAAGCCAAAACAAAGAAAAATATGGAGGAGACAGCCTTGACCTGCTGCTCTCTTAATTAAAAAGAAGTCGGAGGTCTCGTATGCTGATTTGCTACGGAAGGTTAGGGCAGACTCTCAACTCAAAGGGGTGGGAGAAAAGGTGACGCATATACATCAAGCCGCCAAAGGAGATCTATTATTGGATTTGGATAGCAGTGGCGAGCAACCTCAAACAGCTATTTTCAAATCCCAAGAAGCTGACATTAAAACCTTGCCACAGGAAACTCTAATAGAAATAAGGGATATTGATGAAGTTACTACATCCGAAGATGTACTACAAGCTTTGGAATCGCAGGTGCAAGAGACAAAAGGTACTACTACTGTAAAGACGCTTAGAGCATCTTATCGTGGGACGCAAATGGCAGTGATTAGCGTGCCAAGAAAGATGGCGGAGCAAGTCTTAACAAGAGGCAAAATGAGGATCGGATGGGTGATTTGTCGTATAAGGGAGACTGTACCGAGGAAGCTTTTGGGGGAAATAAACATGCAATGGGTAGTTGGAAGTGCCCTGCATATAAGAAGGCGCTATACAGGATGCTGGTCAAATGAGATTGATCCAACTAATTCTCAACCATTGTTAAGCTGCACAAGACCTGCTACAGCAAACTGTACGTGAAATAGGCGCTGACATTGCTATTGTATGCGAACAATATAAACAGCTCGATAGCTATATTTGCTCATCAGACTATTCAAAAAATGCGGCTGTTTGGGCTTGTGGTAACCGCCCCTTTCTGGAGAAGCCCAGTGGCGCAGAATCTGGCTTTGAACGAGTGAAGACCGATGGTATTCGTACTTATAGCTGTTATGCTCTTCCTACTGCTACCCTATAGAGTTTTTCAAAATCTTCGTAGGTCGATTAGTTAGTGATGCGTGAAGTTAAACCCTTTGTTGATAGCTACGATTTTAATGCTTGGGCGGTTGAGTGGGGCAGCCGAGAGACTAATGTTAGAGGTAAAGCGCTATTGGAAGCATTTTCGATACTACCAGTGGTGGTGTTGAATGTTGGTAGTACATCCACTTTCCTTAGTGGTGGAGCTATAACTCGATTTAAGGGTCATTTCCATCGACTGAGTTTATCCCAGGATGTTATTTGTGAGGACTGTCTTGAGAAAGATGATGACTGCCTGGACTTTGTGTGCAGTTGTCCAACTTTCAACATTATTTGGTTTCAGGTATTTAGCTGTAGATCTATTAATGTAAATTAGTTGTCCTCCATACCTAAGTTATAACTTGTACAGTTTGGTAGGGCCACAGTGCGCTTCTGCAAATTAGTATAGAATATCCTATGTTTGCACCATGGGCCCTTCCGGCATTGAGTGCGAAATCTTATGGGTTCCCAATAATTTAAAATAAAAATTAAATAAAAATAAATTAAAATCTCCATCAGGTTAAAGGAAACATTAAAGATAGCAGCGGTAATCACGGTTGTGGTTCCACCACGTCAATAAAAACTTCTGGGATAAACGAAGTACTTCACCGAAGTGTCCTTCGGATTGACCTTAGAGTATGTAATATATCGTATAACCTGGTTATTCGTTTAAGCTGGTTATTTGATGAAGATGAGGTGATGTGGCCCACATGTAGTGAAAACCGTATTCTCGACTTAAATACTCGCTTGCAAAATTACAGAAGTTCACACAACCTTGTTGTAACGATAGATGGGATAACTCAAGCCATCTCCCATATCACTGACAAAAAATAACCAACCGGGTCCAGATAGCATTCCGAATCCTCTTCTTAAGGTGGCAGTTAAGCAACACTTAAAGAAACATGTTGAGCTACACAATACTTGTCTGCAACAAGGCGTTTTCCTTTACCGCTGGAAGGGGTAAAGATTTATATTCCTGTCTAACGAAGCGCAGTCTGTGAACGGAACTAAACAAAGTGCACTAAACGTGGTGTGTTGTTAAATATACACTACATACTATATAAATGGGATCTAAATAGGATTTTAAAATGGCCTTAGAAGTTCTGGAATATGGCCAATTGAAACGGAACTTGGCCATCCTTTGACTGATTCTAATAGTAAATTATATTTTAAACTTTTTCCCACTTTTTTGCCTTTACACATAGAACGGTATTGGGGAATGCAGCACTGGTGATCACAAGTATAGTCTAGGTCGATATCTGAGCGACGATTGGAAGGACTCAGAAGAAACGTACAATGTGTGGTATTTAGTCCTTCAATCTCTTGTGAATTAATAATAAACGATAGACAGGGCGTTGAGGTTGGTGGTTTAAGTCGGCAAAAATGTGACAAACAAAGTACCTTTTGAAGGTCTGCTCAGGTTAAAAACAGAAAAACAGACCACGGACTCCAGTCCTTCCAAATTGGTTATACAACACAAGTTTTCTTGCCATTTGAATGACGTCTACTGAAGCAAATTGATTGTTACAATTATGTATCTGTTATTATATGTAGTTCATTTTATTAATGGTACTTAAATATTTTTGGGCTTGAGGTATTTAAAATACCTGGCAGTTGGCATTTAAATGTCAGCACAAATATATCATGTTTTGGTTTTTGAAATGAATGACAGATTTTTTGTATGATATATATGACAGATTTTTTTTTAAATTTATCAACAACATCAGGTCAGATTGTCAACCAAATTTTTTAAATTCTCCAAACCCAATAAACAAGTAATTTAGCATTTTAGCTGTTCGAGTATATGTACTGTACCATGGTATAGATACATCGTATAAAAAGTAACCTAATCTTTGTTTATGTCGAATCGAAATCCTATAGCAACAAAAACAAATCGCCTTAACAAAAATCCAGATAACCTAAGCCGAGATAATATGTAAAGTAACAGTCCTAAATTTCGTTACTCAATTTGTGTGTGATTTGAATTTTGAAGCTGTATGTAATCTATTGGACCAATCTGTTATTAGGAAATGGAATTGATAAACATTTTTTGTAAATCTATACATATAAACTAATTGATGTTTGATCATGCGGCTGCATTTTATGAAATTTATTTATGTATCTATCAAATTTTGCATAGAATGCAAATTTAACATATTTTTATAAAATTTATATCTGGACCAATTTTTTTTTAGATCAATAATTTTGTTCAACGTTACACAAAATTAATATTTTACGATAAACAGAATATTTTTCATTTTCGATTTTTTTTGTTGTGTTCCTAAATTGCTTCATATTATATTTTATTTTACTATTCGTTACGCAGGGTTGAACAAGCAAATCAAAGATGTCGGTTGATGGGGCACAGTCCATGTTGCTGTTGAATATCATGTGGCTTAACTTAGGAGTTTTAATTGTCCTGTATTTTCCACGAAGCAATCATACACGAACTGAGCACCATAACAATTGGGTTTACGAATGTACTGAATGCGAAAAATACTTGTAAGTATGAGAAATGGGAATGGCATAGGTACTCCTATATACACATGAAAGTATAAACAGAAAATATGAATGGGATGAGTTCGTACGTAATGCAAAATCTAGCATTCCTAGAACGAATCGGCTGTGCTATGAAATTTTTGTACGTTATGATGAAAAAATGTATCGAAGGTTTTTTGATTGAATGAATAAATCACTTTATGAGCGCAAAAAAAATTGTGCGATATGAATATAAGTTGGAGGGAGCGATGACTATTGACATTCCACCAGGAAGTAAAATATCCCCAAGTCATTTTAAACTTTATACCAACCAGATACACCGGATCAACGTAGACAACAAATTCAAAATATTAAAAACCTAAATGTAAGAGTTAATTTGTGTAAATGAAACACCCGTATGAGTAGACTCAGACTTAATGCTGTTATTGAGAATAATAGATTTGAACATGTGAAAAAATACAGGTATTTGAACTGTAATTGAATTTGGGTTCAGCGGTGCTTCCATGAATGCATATGTAGCGGTGATATATGATTGCACCAAATCCATAATCAGTCATTCAAGATTACCATCCTATCGTCGAAGACTAAGGTCGCCCCACTGAAAACCGTCAGCATTCCGCGTCTAGAGTTGTGTGCCAGTGTGGCGAATCGCGTTTCTCAGATTCTCGAGTACCTGAAGCCCAACGATTCGCGCTATGTGGACACATTAGGAGGAGTGGAACCATCGCTACTGATAGACCAACGCCTCTGGTGGAATGGTCCTAAATGGTTGTTGGAGGATTTCAAGGGCTGGCCGGTACACAACATCAACAATTGCCCAACCATACTAGAGGAAGGCAAAATCAGATAAGTGATTGCCACGCAATCTAACATCGCATCGTACCACGACGAAATCTATCAAGTTCACGCGTTGTTAGACCCTAGAAAAATTGTTGCGTGTGACCACCCTCTGCAGGCGGTTACTCCGGCTTCGCCTCGCTCAACCCAGACAACGTATCAACTTTATCAGTGTATCAGAGCTAAATTGGTCACGCAATCATTGAATTCGATCCATTTGCAGAAGATCCATTTCTCAAACGAAATCACGCGGTGCCAATCATGAGACAACTTTCCGAACCACAGTGCCTAGCCCGGTCAACCCTTTCGTCGATGGTAATGGAATCTTACGAGTCGAAGAACTCGATGCTGCTGAACCAGAAGAAGCACCTGACCCTCCTACGAAATACCGATCAATTCAGCCTAGTAAAGGCGCATGTCCACAAATGCATGATGTGCTTTCGTCATCGCACAACTACCAGTCAAAAATTAATGGCCGTTCCTCCATAGCGGAGTGGACTACAGAGTAAAAGAACAGCAAAGGGCTATATCTCCTTGTTCGTGGTGCTCTCAACAAAGGCTATACACCGGGAATTGGTGTCGGATCTCAGCACAAACGCATTCATCCCCGCTTTCAAATGGTTCATCGCCCGAAGAGGAAACATTCAAAATCTGTAAAGCGATCGCGGCACAAATTTTGTAGGGACCGATCTCCAGCTGGCATCCCTCCACCGACCAACTCCGAGATCGCAGCGATGTTAACTCAAGACGGCAAAAACTGGATTTTCAATCCTCCCGCGTTTCCCCATTTCGGATGCCTTTGGGAGGCGGGAGTAAAATCAGTAAAACATCACCTGCGACAAATCATCAACACAACTATACTTTCATTGGAGGAATTATCCACCCTGATAGTTTTTACACACCCCATTGATTACCGTCCCGGAACCCTCACTGCTCAACATCAAAATGGGTAGCCTAAATCGAAATCAACACCTGCAGCAGATGTTCCAGCATTTTTGGAGAATTTGGTCAACGGAATACCTTATCCCGACTGCAGCAGCGACTCAAATGGCTTAGGAAAACCACCAATTTTGCTATCGCCCAACTGATTCTACTCAAGAACGAAAATTGCCCCCCATCGAAATGGGCAATGGGCCGAATCATCGCCGTTCATCCGGGTTCCGATGGTCTGATACGAACAGTAACTTTTAAATGCCAAAACCCAACGCTTACGAGACATGTGGTAAAACTGTGCCTATACTACCGATCAACGACAATATCGTCAACTAAAGGATTTAATCCTTTAGGCCGGCTGGCAATTTTGACCCCACCACTCAACCAAAACCACATTCCGTCCAGCGCAACACTTCGCGACGTAGACACGAAGCAACATAATCTTCGTCGTTCGCACCAAATGTGAGCATCAAAGATGACATATATTTATAGCATATATTGCGATTAGTCGCACAACGAATAATCGACCGATATTCTTGAGATAATCTACGATCGCCCCCTTAAACAAATAACCAAACTTTTTTTCCGATCAAAAGCTTATGGTCTGGGAACCGTTCCACGAAGAAGAATTATGAGCTTATTTAGGACTGCTAATTGTCATCGGAAAATACAGATCCAACTATGAACCTGGAGATCAACTCTGGAAAAAACTGTGTTCCTTTGTACCGAGCAACTATGTCTGTGCGACGCTTTTATAATATATATTGAGATTTATTCGGTTTGATTTTGATGCAACTAGAGCAGCTAAAATGGAAATCGACAAAACGGCGCCCATCAGTGAAATTTTTTATATGCTAAACGCCAACATAAAAGCTAATTTTCGACCGAACACCAGCATAACAGTTGATTAGCAATTGTTCCCATTTAGAGGGCGTACCAAATTTACGCAATATACGCAATATTGCATAAAAAATATGGTGGGCATGCTATTCGGATATAGCGTATCCGTAAAACGGGCAGATTTATACCGGTAAAATCTGAAATACTCGGGATATAAACCAAGGCGAACGAGTGGTGAAGGGGCTAGTCAAACCATACAAAAATACGGGCAGAAATGGACAATTTTTTTACGTCGATTTCTCTAGCGAAAGAACTTCTTAGTGGGAAGCTCTCAATGATCGGTACCATGAAAAAAAAAAAACGTTGTATCCCTGCTGAATTTAAAGCCTGAAGAACTCGGGAGGTTTTATCAATAAATTTTGATTTTGGGGAGAAAATGGTAATATGTTCATAAAGTACAATAAAGCAGTAGTTTTAATCTCTACTCAACACAATGACGATAAAACCTCTGGGCCAAAACACAAGCCGGACATAATTCATTATTACAACAAAAACCAAAGGAGCTGTCGATACGATGGACAAAATGCTGGATCAGTATACAACAAAAAGAACCCGCTGGCCACTGGCAATGTTTTTCAATATGATTGACACCGCAGGACTTGCTGCTTATTATATTTGTTACAAATAATCTATCAACCTCTGAAACCGTCAAAACTGGTCGCCGACGGGACTTTTTGCAAGGGTTGGGCGAACATTTGTGCGTATTCCACTTATAATAAAAAGAGCAAAAATACCACAAGAGATGGGCTATTTTCCAACAAAAAGTGCTGTAGTGTACATTCTTGGAAAATCTATTGAAGAACTACAACAGCCGCAGAGCAATACCATGGATAGAGGTGCAGACGGCCGGCTCTTACAAAAAGGTCAATGACATATGTGTTATAGAGAGGAAAAATGGAAAAGACCTACGAAAATCATGCGGTCAGTGTAAAAAGTTATTTTTTAGAAGTACAGCCTTACGCGCAAACGAAAAGTGAGGACTGCCACATGGCATAATTTTTTTTTTGTTTTTTTTTTCTTCTATGAATGGAGGTGTTTGCAATAGTTTATACACTTAAAAAACTACGCGTTTACTTGCTTGGGATAAGACTCACAATCGTTACTGTTTGTAGCGCCTTTAAATTTACGATGGAGAAAAAATAAATTTCATCACGCACTGCAGAATGGACCTTTCACCTACAGGAATTACAATATACATTAGAGCAAAAACGGGGCGATCAAATAAAGCATGCCGATGCCCTCAGTCGTAATCCTGTGGTGATAGTGATTGAATAGTGTTTATTAGAAAAATTCAGGAACCGAGCAAAGAGCGCAGTGGTTAAAGCTGCGTCGTTTGAATCGGGAGGTACCGGGTTCGAGTTCATCTCCCGATTACGATCTGTGATTAAATTGAAAACATCTATTGGAATCCTCTGTTGGAATATTGAACTCATGGGCCGACCCATAGTTCGTGTTAGTACAGGCTAACATGGAGCTATGCAGTGTGCAGATGGCAAATTAAAAGAAGGACTTATAGCCGTATACGAAAAATGGATACTGTTCAGCTTTCAAAGGACAATAAATCCACTAGCGGAACAGTCTCTAATTAATATAGGTATGTGTTGGTTGGTATTTATTTTTTTCAAATTAAAATTTGCACAACAGAAAGATACAAGTTTAAAATTAGTTGCACAACTATTGGAGTACGGACCTTACTAGGACTATACCAGTGCGGAAGTTTCCTGAGAACGGTCAATGGATGAACTCATTCGACGAAACTACTACTTCCTAAAGATCGTGAAGTTGGCGAATCGTGCAGGAATAACTGTATAAAGTGTATTTGAGCCGAAAGAAATGTAGGCAAATAAAAGTGGAGATAGATCATTGCCGCCAACCATGGCAAGCACTAAACAGCAATATAACCATATCCTTTCATTTGGAGAAGTACACTTGACTCTTTCCTGTTAAATCAACGACTATTGCCAAAGTGCTTCAGAAAATGGAGCAGTACATGAGCAACTTCGAAAATCCAACCACAATAATTTTCGATCGTGGAACTTCATTCACATCGAACAATTTCCAAGAATTTTGTAGAGGGTAAGGCATTCATCACACACTAATAACGACCTGAGTCCCTTGTATAAATGGACAGGTTGAAAAGATTCATCGAGTTATAATACTGTCACTCACTAAACTGTCTATTGAATTGGATATATGGTCGCCATCAAGAAGTGTCAATTCGCCACAGATATCCAAAATTTATGGATCCATATAAGATTATACGGGTTTATTATAATGATCGCTGTGATGTCAAACGTATTGGTACGCATCGTGGTCCAAATTTAAAAATAGCTAGTGTCGACAACATAAAGCCCTGGGCACCTTATGAAAACAGTGAAGACAGCGAGGACTACGATTATGTACACAAAAGCACAACGATTACGACTTTTGATACCGTAGTCAGTCTTTAAAATGAACGACAAAGTCAACGACGATATATTAACAAAGAAACCAACTATGAACTAAATTGACGACGTATTCAAAGACGAGTTATCTATTAGCAAAGCTCGTTAACCATTTTTAAAACAGTTTTATTGGGTCGAGCAGGATGGCCGTTTGTATAGGATCCATCATTTCATGGCATCTCTAGTCTTCATCCACAAAAAAGAACTATGTGGTGTGGTCCATTTATGGCGTTGATGAAAATGACCGTCACGTTACAGTCAATGAAGATCGCTACAGAAAAGTGTTGCAACGTTATTTCTTTGGTCAATTGCATGAGCTAGACATTAATGATATTTGATTTCAACATGACGGTACGACATGCCAAACTTCGAGTCTCACAATCGACTTATTGAAATCTATTTCGATGAAAGCATATTATATTCAGAAATGATCCCGTCGATTGGTCGCCAGGATCGTGTGATTTAACACCTCCAGACTTTTTTTATGGGACTTTGTTAGCTCATTGGTATATGCCAACAAGCCGGCGTCGTTAGAAGAACTCATAGCCAATATTTAACGAGAGATAGTGGCCGTTTCCGCCGAAATGTGTGGCCGAGTCATCGGAAATTGAGTTCGAATTGACACTGGAATTTACATCGTTCATATCTTCACCATTGGCACGTTTGCAGCCAATGGTGGACCTTTGAACAATGTAAAATTCCATACATAAATGTTTTGATTGTACTTCAAGCCAATAATAAAATTTTCGAGATATCTCAAATGGTTTCTGAGTTCTTCTTGCCAGGTCCTTATTCCCGATTTTCTTTCAAATCGTTGTGGGGTTTGGACGTGGAATCGATGAATTAGGCGATAAAATAAAAATAATCAAAAAGTGCAGTGATAGTAGTTTCTTTTTAATTATTTTATATACACTCCCGGCCAAAATTATTGGGTCGATGGGGAACATCAAATCCGGTCGGTGAAATAAGTGACAAGGAACCATTTTCATTCCATAGGCGCTAAAGCTTCCTTTCTAATCAGAAAAAATCCCAAGATACGTTGAGGAATCGTAATACTCGAATGAGTGAAGCAGAAATGGATAATATCGATCCTTTCCACCGAGGTCTCCTACGAGAGCCTGTACCACGTTCACCACGAAGATTAACAACATAATACCTACAGAACTTGAGGAGTTACCGAGAAATGCTTTTCAAGAGGACAATAATTGTTCTAAAAGAGAAGAAATGCTGTATCAGGCATTGCGTAAGGCCAATGCTGCATTGGTTGAATCTAATAATTTAAATTAGCAATTAAATGATACAATTGCTTGGATGCAGGAACATATAAGGATTCTTGAAAACGAAGTTAACGCCCTTAAAGGAACGGAAAACGTTGAGTCTCCTCCTACTCCTTCTATTCTCTTCAGACCAATTAGGGTAATGGCTAAAAATCTGCACTCTACATGTAAACCAGAAAAAATAATTGAGGACCTGAAAGGAATAGGTTTTAATGCAACTGAAGCATCAATTAAGCTAAAACGGAGAAGTAAGGAGCCTCTGAACATGTATATGCTGACATTCAGCGCAGATGATGATATTGAAAAAATACATCAAATCAAGTATATGCAAAGGGATGCAAAGTCAATATTGAGCCCTGTAAAATCTCGGCTTGTGCCTTAATTCTAAAATTAAGTTCGCTTCGATTTATCAGTTTACTTAATAGATTACCACGGGTGGGGTCTATTAAGTAGGTGAGAATAAATCGTTGTATTATTTATTTAATAGATTACCACTGGTGGGGTCTATTAAATAAGCGAGAGTAAACACGTTGTTAAGGTTTAAATTTATTCTGATTTTATTATTTTATTTTTCCAGTATATATACAAAATCTTATATACTAATGACACTAACAACAAATAAATTGCAATTCGGTAATTTTTGTAGTAAAAAATTACACTGATATAGAATTGCTGCATTGCATCTATATTGTTGTTGTTGTATACACATGAATTAAATCATATTTATATTGTTGTTGTTGTATACACATATATGATGAACTAAATCATATTTCGCCAACATATGTGTCTATTTGTGTATTTTACCCTGTTGCCACTGTGGGATATTTTGTTGCACTGTTGATCTCAACATATTCCCGGGCCGGCAGTTAGATTATTATAATGATGTGCCATGTTGATCGCAACAAGCCCCTAAGAAGATCTAAGCTTATACCACAATGTAAAAAATGTTAAGCATATGGACATACTCAAAAATACTGTAAGAAAGAACCCAGGTATGTCAAATGTCCAGGTAAACACCATACTAGAGATTGTGTCAAACCCACAGATGTATAGCCTAGATGCGTACATTGTGGAGAAAATCATCCAGCTAACTACAGAGGGTGCATCAAAAATAAAAACATACATACTAAAAATGCAAATGTAATAAAGAAGCAAACTGTTGGAATAAACAGGCCTGAATCATTTAAAGGAGAGTTAAGGCGTAAAGCGTTGATAGCCTCTCAAGCAGAAGTGGGCAAAAAAACTTACGTTCAAGTTATGAGGAGTATCGAAAACAAACAAAAAACTCCTCAAACGCAGACAACATAAATGAAACGCTTAAGCTGATATTAAGCAAACTTAAAATGTTTGATCAGCGATTACAGAAACTAGAATACAGTACTAAGGGAGCCATCCCTAAACAAAACTATGTCTAACGACTAAAGAATTTTATGCTGGAATGCCAATGGACTCCAGCAACACCAACAGGAATTGCAAATGGTTTTGGACGCAGAGAAAATTGATGTCTGTCCCATCTCTGAAACTCACTTCACTAGGCAATCAATTATCAAATTTAGAAATTATAAAACATATCACACTTGTTATATTTTAGAGCATTCCAAATGTTATATTAGAGGGAATGTTCTAATATATAAATATTGTATAAATGGTTTTATTATTTATACTTGAGGGGTATGGAAGTGTGGAGTCAAAATGTGTTAATGTTTATATGTGTGGGTTATTGGTAATGTCGTGTTATACTGTTATTTGCGAATTAGCAATTGTTTGTTTAGAGAAATATCAATGTAATTATGATATTGAGATTAGTAATTGAGAAAAGATTTTGGTAGACAACTGTAACTAGGGAAGCTTGAGCGCTGAAACACTCTTCCGTCTTCCCCCCTCGCTTTGCCGTACGAGGTTCGTCCGCCGATGTTTACCAAAATCGGTGCCGTGAGGTTAGTAGGATGATTTAATTATTGATACTCGCTTACCACGGATGGGGGCTACGACAGTATCAATAATAATTTGTGTTATAGTTATACTTACTTGATTGATGAATGATGAATATTCTCGATTTTAATTTATAACACTGAGTATTTAAATTTTAGGTTTTTCTTTATTTATTTATTACTTAATGACTTGACTTAGACTTTGACTGTATTATGTTTAACTACAACTGACTTTAATAATAATAATAATAACTTAATTATTTATTCTTCAACTATATATACTAAATATTCTATGTCAAATTGTTGTTATTGATTTATTTTGTTTTTCACAATTTGACACATATTAATTTTTCACAATTTGACACACATTAATGTTTTAATACTAATTAATAATTGCCAAATTGCGTTTTGCAATTTTATATTCAATTATTATTATTTAGGTTATTACAATAAAATGTGTGCTCGTTTTTGAAATTTTGTGCTCTATAAACAATTTGTTTTCGCCTTAGATTTTAAATTATAATTTTATTTTAACATTCAGGCGTTTTCTTTACTTTATGGTATTCTTTGGAGTGGTCAGCAGTGGTTTCACAACACTGCTTACCCCCCAGGGAAAGATTTTTCTTTGAAGAAGGAAAATCTTCTATAGAATATATGTTTAATTTCTAGTATACATAGTTTTGTGTTTAATTTTGTTGATTGTCATCTTCTGGTCTTTGCATCAGCTTGGTCTTCTTTTGGTCAGCTCATGTTCATTGTGTTTATTTTCGTCTTCTGGTCAGCTTATCTTCATTGTTTTTGTTATCTGGTCATTGGCATTTTGTTTACAATTTTACTTATGATCTACTTATGTTATTATTTGCTTTGTAAGCAAGGTTGATTTTACTATAGAAATTTTGCTTATGTCTAAAAAATGATTTTACATAATTTTTGTTTTCTTTTTTTTTTTAATTTTACTAAATTAAATTGTGTAATACGATAAAAAAAGTGTATTTATTTTAAAATTACTGGACTACATTTATTGTTTTTTTTATAATTATGTGGAAGTGTAATATGATTATTATTATTTTTTTTTTTATATGTTGAACTTGAAAAATTTAATGTAATTTGTCTTACTGGAATTTGAGTGAACATTTTTTGTTTTATTTTTTATTTTTTTTTTTTTATTAATTCTCTTTATGTATGAAATAATCTTAATTTTAGTATTGGAAAAAAATTTATTTTTATTTTTAAGTGTTGCTTAATTCTAGTTTTGATTTAAGAAATATTATTTATTAATATTATATTTTGATTTGAATATTTTGATATCGTACTATTTTACTAAAAATATTTATTTTATTTTATTTTTATATTCTATTTCATTTATTTTGAGATTTTTGAAAATTTTTGTTTCTTATAAATTTGATTATTTGAAATTACATATGTAGTTTATAATTTGATCTTTAACTAATGGTTAATGTTAGTAAAAAAATGTTTGGGAGTTAGCCTGTTCTTCTTCGAGTTTTAGTTAATTTCTCGCCGAAGGAAAAGCTAATTCTCTCCTGATTTTATTGTAATTTACGCGCGTGTTTTGTTTCGTAATTTAGAAGATGTTTTTAATTTTCGCGTATTTATTTAAGATTGAGTCAATTTTCTCTATGATTTTTAAACGATTTTCAAATTTCGACTCTTTTTTTTATGATTTAAGGGTGGGTGTTTTAGAGTGGATGTTTTAGGATAAGTTTTTGTGGGGTAGGATATTAATCTTTTTTTAGGCGGTTGTTGTGGACATTTTTGTTTTTGCCTCTGATGCAAATAAGGGTATTGGTGGGTGAGAGTATTTGTACGACTGGGAAGGGTCCTAACCAAAGTGGGTCTTGTTTGTTACGCCTCATGTCATTCTGAAGCCAGACAAGATCTCCAATTGTTGTTTGAAAATTGGTGGTTGATTTGTCGTAATTGGTTTTGGCTCTTTCTTTCTGTTTCATTGTATTGAGTCGGGCAATATGGTGGGCTAAACGTAGGCGTGCTTTAAGTTCGCTTACGTAGTCATCATAATTGTATGTGGGTTGAGGTTCTTTCTTAATGGAGGTTGGGACTAAGGCTGGTCGGCCGAAAACTAGTTCGTATGGTGTGAAATTTGTGGAACAATGGGGTGTGGTGTTGTATACGAACATTGCGTAGTGTACCATTTCATCCCAATTGCTATGGTCAATGTTTGAGAAATTTCGTAAATATTCTTTGAGAGTATTGTGAGATCTCTCAAGAGCACCATTAGTCTGTGGGTGGAAACTTGTAGTGGTAATATGTTTAATTTTGAGAAGTTTGCAGATATCTTCGAAAAGGTTACTCATGAAATTCGATCCCATGTCTGTAAGGATCTTTTCAGGGGCTCCAAGCTTAGTTATATACTGCTCGCATAACGCTTTGGCTACTGTACTGGCTCTTTCGTCTGGTAATGGTATTGCACCGGAGAATTTTGTTAGATCATCCTGGAATGTCAGGAGGTATTTATTTTGATTATTGGTAATTGGTAGGGGACCTACAATGTCGAGTGCAACACGTTGAAAAGGGTACCCCGATGTCTCGGTTAGTACAAGAGGGACTTTTGTCTTTTTACTAGATTTATTTTTTTTACATTTCTGGCATTTTTGAATATATTTCTTTACTTCGCGGAGCATGTTTGGCCAATAGTAGTTCATTCTGATTCGTCTGTACGTTCGAAATACACCTGCATGTCCTCCTAATGGTAGGTCATGTTTCTCGTGTAGAATTTTAAGTTTGGTACTAGGATCAGTAATGATTTGGACCATGGGTTTATTGAGGATTGTTGCCTGAGGTGGCTCAAGTTTTATATTAGTTGGTTCGGGATCTGTGGTTTCTGTTTGTACTTCTTTAGCTTTGGCTCGAGTAATCACGTTGATTTCTACGGGTTTGGTTCGGCTTAGTGCATCTGCTCCAGTATTAGTTTTTCCTGGTACATGCACTATATTGTAATCGTATTCGGCTAACTGTATTCGCCATTTTAAGATTCGTTTTGAAACGTTTTTAAGGTCGCCAATTAGTGGTTTGTGGTCTGTTCTAATCGTGAATTTTCTGCCATATAAATAGGGTCTAAATATGTCTACTGCCCATTTCGTGGCTAGCATCTCTTTTTCAATCGTAGAGTAGTTTTTCTCTGCTTGCTTTAGACAGCGGCTTGCATACGCAACTGGTAAATCATTGTCATTGTGGATCTGGCTTAGGATTGCACCTACGCCGTAATCACTAGCGTCAGTGGTCAGGATAAATATTTTATCAAAATCGGGGTATTGTAGTATTGGAGTTGTAACTAATTTGGATTTTAGAAGTTCAAATGCGTTTTTGCATTTTTCTGACCATTCGAATTTAACTTTCTTTCTGGTAAGTTGGTGCAGGGGTTCTGCAATGGTGGAAAAACCTGGGACAAATTTTCTGTAGTAACTTGTGAGACCTAGAAAACTTTTCGTTTCTCGTGCATTACGAGGGACTGGGAAATTAACAATTGCCTCTACTGTTTTGGGGTTCGGTTTAATTCCTTCAGTTGTAATGGTATGACCTAGATATTGTATTTCTTTGCCTAAAAATCGACATTTTTCTGTCTGAATTTTGAGGTTATTCAATCTAAATGCTTCAAAAACGTCTCTTAGCTTGTTATTATGGTCATTCAAGTTTCTTCCGTATATTATAACATCGTCAAGGTATACAAAGCATTTCAAACCTTGTTGGCCTAGCAAGACATTATTTATCATTCTTTGGAATGTACTCTGTGAGTTCTTCATTCCAAAAGGCATTCGGAGGAATTCGAAATGACCAAAATCAGTGCTGAAAGCGGTTTTGTGCTGATCTCTGGGATCCATTTGAATCTGGTGGTAACCACTTGCCATATCTAAAGTGGTGAAATACTGTGATCGACCTAACTGATCGAATATATCATTTATAAGTGGAAGAGGGTAAGAGTCACCAATCGTAGCCTCATTTACTCTTCTAAAGTCTACGACTACTCTCCATTTTGGCTTACCATTCTGATCTGGTTTCTTAGGTACTACTAATAACGGACTATTGAATGGACTTGTACTGTGTGTGATTATATTATCCTCAAGCATCTTCTGTACTTGTTCATTAATCACGGATTTTAGAATTTGCGGTACTCTATATTGTCTGGTGTTGATGGGAGATGTGTCTGAATGAAGGTGCACCTGATGGCTCACACCTGGGACACTGGATAATTTATCACCTTCTATGTAGAATATATCAGAATATTCGCTAATCAGTTCTAGTAATGTGGTTGATTCTTCAATGTTCAGATTCTTATCTAACGTTGGGATAATTTGTCCTAAAATTATATCTTCTCTATTTTTGATTCCTGTTACTGGGACTTGACTTGGATTGATTTGAAGTATCTCGAAATTATCTAAGGGTGAGAGTATTGGTTTGAAATTCTTGATTATGGCTTCTGATGGGTTGCAATTGACTATGCTAATCTGGGCTTTATATTGGTTGGGTTTTATGAGACAGTTACCTGAGAATACGCCAGGGGCTATTTCTTGCGAATGACATAAATATTCATTATTTGTGGGAGTTGTAATTTGTACAGTTATTTCTTTCCGTGCAGGAAGATGTATTTCTGATGGATCACTAGAGAAGTTAATTATATTTCCTTGGATTACTAGTTGATTTGAACTATAAAGTATATCAATTTTGTTGTTACTTAAGAAATCTCTTCCAAGAATACCATCTTGGTTGATTGGGAAATCATTTCCTACTACATGGAAATTCTGAAATATTTTGAGCTTAGGAGTGATGTCGAGGTGTGTGTACACGCTACCAAAAGTTACAGTGGCCTTTCCGCCTATTCCTGTTAACTTGGCTCTATTTACTTTGTCGACCAGATTCATATCGTCGATGAATCTTTCCTTTACTAACGACACTGCAGCACCGGAGTCAATTAGGAATTGTATAGTACTTTCCTTTGATGCTCCTAGTTTTAGACTTACGACATCATGAGAGAACTTGTGATTAGAAACTAGATTTATTTTGAAATTGTGGGAGGGAGGATTTTCCTGGGTTACTACATTATGAACGTGTGCTACCGTCACGAATGTACCTTTTGGTGGCCAATCACCATTATTCGATGCAAGTGAGTTTTGTACGGGTCGTCTGTCTTGAGCTACAGAACTACTTTTTGAGATAGGATTTGATTCATTTAGAGGGTTATATGGGTTATTCTGTTCGTTATCTGACGGACTACTTGTTTTGTTAATCGAAACGGAACTCGATGGAAGACTTAAACTACTATTCGAGGAGGTTCTCGATTGATTAAAATTATCCGAGGAGGTTCTCGGTTGATTATTATTGATATTCGAGGAGGTTCTCGATTGATTAAAATTATCCGAGGAGGTTCTCGGTTGATTATTATTGATATTCGAGGAGGTTCTCGATTTATTAAAATTATCCGAGGAGGTTCTCGGTTGATTATTATTGATATTCGAGGAGGTTCTCGATTGATTAAAATTATCCGAGGAGGTTCTCGGTTGATTATTATTGATATTCGAGGAGGTTCTCGATTGATTAAAATTATCCGAGGAGGTTCTCGGTTGATTATTATTGATGTTCGAGGAGGTTCTCGATTGATTATTATTGATATTCGATTCGTATGTATTAAGATTTATCGGATTCGTAAAAGGGTTGGACTGGATAGTATTGTTGATATTAGGGATGTCATGTTGAAAATGCGGTTGGTCAGGGTAATTGATGAGGGCTGGACTCGTCTGGACTACAGCTAATTTTCCTGTTGTTCGACGAGTCCCTGCTCGTTTCCCTGTGGATATTGTAATTCATCAGTCATCTCTTGTATGTAATTTATGGATACATTCCCTAAGTCATTGGTCAGTTCATTTATGTTTGGATTTAATTTTCTCTGGAAGTTTTGTTGATTTTTATAAAGATAGTTTGGATGGTTTCGTGGAGGTGAGGTTTCGATTTGTCTTCGAGTTGGGGATACTTGTTGGTTTCTGATTGGTTGGATATGGTTTGTGTGCTGAAAGTTGGGTCTGTTATAGTTTTGTTTGATTGGGTAAGAGTTGAATCTTTGAGTGTCAGGAACGTTTGTTCGTTGATTAAGGTGCATATTGTTCGGTTGGTTCGGGTATTTATTTTGATATCCATTGTAGTTTCTGTTGTTGCCTGGGATGATATTCTGTGCAGGTTGAGTGGTGAAGTTATTTGGGCGTGTTGAGAATTCCCTTCTCCTTACATCATTTGTTCTTTTAGTGTTACAGTTTTCCAGTGTATGACCAGTTCTCTTGCAATACCTGCAAAAACTTGGAGGTTGGTAAGGTTCTCTGAGTGTTGGATTTCTCATATTGGAGCGGCATTCTCTAGCCTTGTGTCCTATTCTTTCACATAATTGACATCTAGTTTGCTCCATTTCCTGATCGGCTACTTGTGGTGTTTGGTATACTTTGCTGTAACCAAGTTGTCTTTCAATTCGGCCAGCCATTTCTATTAGTTCCTTAAGAGGTTTGTCTGCTAGCATGGTTAGGTGTGTTTTTATAGCAACATTTTGTAAACCACGAACAAAAGCTTCTTGTTCCAATGTAGCTAATAAAGGTTTCGGAAGTGAATTATCTTCTCCATATTTGATTTGAACGCCTGCTTCATAATCTAATGCGTAGCTTTGGACGCGGCTTCCAAAATCTCCGCAACTTTCAAATTTGTGCTGTTTGGCATTACTGAGTCTATTTGATAATATTTCGACTGTGTAGGTAGGCAGAAATTTTCGTGTTAAGGTGCTATAAAATTCTTTAAAGGTCTTAACCTCAATGTCACGGAATATTTCGTATGCTCTTCCTCGTAGTCTAAATATTGTTTCTTCTAGTGCGGTAGCCAAACTGTCCGGTTTGTCAGCGTATAATTTTTCGATACGTTTGCACGCATCCATGAAAAAATTTACTTCGCTGGCATCAACGTCTGGATGACCGTAAAAGAGAGGAACTCGTCTTTCAACTGACTCTTGAATTTGTGCCATGTTTTTCTTAATTTGTATGTCGCGATAGGTTGGAATTGTTAAATGGTGAAGAATTTTGATATCCAGAGTGAAACGTTTTCGTAATACTGACTATTCGGTTACCCGGAGTTGGAAATTTGCGTATATAATACTGACTATTTAGTTATAATATTTTACTGATTATTGTGTTACCCGAAGTGGAAAGTTTGCGTATATAATACTAATAATTATGTGACCCGGAGTGGAAAGTTTGCGGCAGCGCCAATGTTATATTTTAGAGCATTCCAAATGTTATATTAGAGGGAATGTTCTAATATATAAATATTGTATAAATGGTTTTATTATTTATACTTGAGGGGTATGGAAGTGTGGAGTCAAAATGTGTTAATGTTTATATGTGTGGGTTATTGGTAATGTCGTGTTATACTGTTATTTGCGAATTAGCAATTGTTTGTTTAGAGAAATATCAATGTAATTATGATATTGAGATTAGTAATTGAGAAAAGATTTTGGTAGACAACTGTAACTAGGGAAGCTTGAGCGCTGAAACACTCTTCCGTCTTCCCCCCTCGCTTTGCCGTACGAGGTTCGTCCGCCGATGTTTGCCAAAATCGGTGCCGTGAGGTTAGTAGGATGATTTAATTATTGATACTCGCTTACCACGGATGGGGGCTACGACAGTATCAATAATAATTTGTGTTATAGTTATACTTACTTGATTGATGAATGATGAATATTCTCGATTTTAATTTATAACACTGAGTATTTAAATTTTAGGTTTTTCTTTATTTATTTATTACTTAATGACTTGACTTAGACTTTGACTGTATTATGTTTAACTACAACTGACTTTAATAATAATAATAATAACTTAATTATTTATTCTTCAACTATATATACTAAATATTCTATGTCAAATTGTTGTTATTGATTTATTTTGTTTTTCACAATTTGACACATATTAATTTTTCACAATTTGACACACATTAATGTTTTAATACTAATTAATAATTGCCAAATTGCGTTTTGCAATTTTATATTCAATTATTATTATTTAGGTTATTACAATAAAATGTGTGCTCGTTTTTGAAATTTTGTGCTCTATAAACAATTTGTTTTCGCCTTAGATTTTAAATTATAATTTTATTTTAACATTCAGGCGTTTTCTTTACTTTATGGTATTCTTTGGAGTGGTCAGCAGTGGTTTCACAACACACTATTCACCCGGGAAATACTGTCAAGCGAGGTAGTGCTGTTATAATTAGAAATGGTATTAATCACTTCGAGGAATTAAAATATGAAACAGAACAAATACAAGCAACAGCTGTTAATATCAAGACCAAAAATAACTCTATTAGTGTTATTGGAATTTACTGAACCAAAGGGAAAGAACTCCTCAATGCTATCAGAAAATACGGTTGTGAAGCCTTATCAAATGGTAAACCTACTGGGCAACTGATCCAAATATAATACCAGATCTGATTGATTTCTTTACATATAGATGAAAGTCTTGACTTAAGCTCTGATGACTCCCCAATACTTTTGACATTAAGTGAAAGGATCATTCAAAAAGAAAGCTATCCTAGTTTAGTAAATAAGCACACAAATTGGGAATACTTTAGACTGTCTTTAGAAAGAAAAATTAACTTAATAGTTCCGCTAAGGAGTGAGGAGCAATTAGAAAAAGAAGTTCATATGTTACATACAGCAGTCAGCTTGGGAAAACACTCCTGAAGTTAAAAAGAAAATTAAGGGAAACAACTACCCTAGAGAAATTAGAGAGCTTTTGGCAGAAAAAAGAAGGGCAAGGAGAATATGGCAACAAACTAGAGGCCTTCAAGATAAAACTACGCTAAACAATCTGACTCAGCTACTTAAAAGGGAAATCAAAGATTTGAAAGACGAATCTATCAGTAACTACCTTAAAAAAATATCTAATGATACTAGTACTGATTATTCTCTCTGGAGAGCAACCAGAAGAATTAAAAGGCCAATAATGCAGATTCCTCCAATCAGAACAGAAGGAACAAATAGGCCAGAAATAACGAAGATAAAGTACGAAATTTTGCTGAATACCTGGAAAAAATATTTGAACCACATGATGACCAATCATTGGAAGCCGAAATAATAACTGAAGAGGTTGTCATGTATGAGATCCGAGAAAAGCGCCGGGTTATGACCTTATCACAGCAGAAATTTTAAAAAAACTACCAAGGAAAGCAAAGCTCACCAATATTATAAATGCCGCCTTTCGATTGAAATATGTATCCAGCATCTGGTAAATTGCAGAAGTAATTATGATTCCTAAACCTGGGAAACCACCATACAAAACTGGATCATACAGGCCAATATCTCTATTACCAGTTATGTCTAAACTCTTTGAGAAGTTATTAGTAAGCAGGCTAAATCCGATAATTGAGAGGAAAAACCTGATTCCAAATCATCAGTTCGGTTTTCGCAACCAACACTCAACATTAGATCAAGTACACAGAATAACTAATATTATTGAAAGAGCATTAGAGGAGAAAAAAGTCTGCTCAACGATACTCTTAGACGTTGCACAGGCCTTTGATAAAGTTTGGCACGAAGGACTTAACTATAAGTTAAGAACTGTACTACCAATGCAATTCACTACAATATTAGAATCATACTTGAAAGATTTGATTCTTTAGAGTAAAATTAGACGATTCCTATTCTGGATTGAAAGAAATCAAGGCAGGAGTACCGCAGGGCAGTGTATTAGATCCTGTCCTATACCTATTGTACACTAATGATCTCCCTGTATTAGAAAACAACACTGTGGCGACATTTGCTGATGACACGGCAATCTTAGCTGTTGGAGATAGCAACGAAGAATCAACTCATAGTTTACAGTTAGCTATTACTCAAGTACATAACTGGACCAAAAGATGGCGAATTAAACTTAACGAAACTAAATCAGTTCACATCAATTTTACAAACAAACGACTCGAACATCTTCCGGTTACAATTAATCAAGAAATAATACCGTATGCCAACACGGCTAAGTATCTTGGCATGACCAGAGATGGGCATTTACGCGTCATCTATTATTTTCTATGTCGACGTGTCGACAACTCGTAGAAAACGTCAACAACGTAGGCAACGTCGATAATGTAGATAATTCCTAGAGTGATTTTATAAATTAATTCTAAAGTTTATAGAATTGCGCTTTCATTGCATTTTAATCTATAAACTTTAAAAATAAAAATTCTGTTTAATCTGCATTGTCTGCAAAATCGTGTCGTTAAAATTGGTTTTAATAGTAAATATTTATTAAAGAATTATGATTTAGCAAGCGATACGCAGTTGTGGACTCAAGAGTCGCTTGTGTCACATTCTTCACAATGACGTTGATTCTATGCAAGTTTAGAGTAGAAATCGACTAAACTATGCATCATAGTCAGTTGTTTTATTCCGTTACCCTATACCCCACATACAACATTTCTCTATGAACTTAACCGGTTATACTATATTCTCTAAAATTGACCTAGTCAGGGCATATAATTTAATATCTGTTGCGACACAAGATATTTTGCTAAGACAGCAATTACCATTCCGTTTGGCTTATTCGAATTCACGCGAATGACTTTTAGTTTACGCAAAGCTGCTCAGACATTTCAAAGGCTCATGAACGAGGTAGTTAGAGGACTGGACTTCGTGTTTGGATACAATGATGATATTATTGTAGCTTCAATTTAAAAGGCATGTCACGTTTGATATCAATATCAAAATTTCCATTCGAAGAAAGAGTTGGAGCTATACATCCATTCGACAAATTCAACAATTTAATGGAATGGTTTTTTCATGGAAGCATTTGCTTAGAATAAAAGTGACTTTGCTCTTGCACCACTTTTGCACAATGGGAGCCGTCTTGCAGCAACTCAAAATTCGATGTAACGAATCTCTAGCATATTTGTCCAAAAAGTAACAACCATCAGCCGAAACGAAATATCACGCACAAGCGATAACGCAACTGCATCTATCAAAAAAACACTAGATGTTATTTCTATTTTAGAATTACAGAAGCCTGACGAAGAACTTCTGAAATTACTTTCTGATTCCACTCGTCTCACAACTATAAAATTAAAAATGGGTGGTTACTTTTGGCCTAAAATGAACAAAGATGTTAACATCCGAGCACGCAGTCCTGTCTTTCATGCCAAATAGAATTAGAATAATTTAAACAGCCTTTTGGTTGTTTTGAACACATTCATTTGGACATCGTTGCACCATATGCATACATTTTAACTGACATAGGTCGTTTAACAAGAAGGCCTTATGAAGGGTATTACCACCGCAACTGGCCTACCCTTATGAAGGGTATTCCGCAAGGAATGTTTTCATCGCCAACTAAAAGCATCTCTAAAAGCGAGAGGCGATACGATAAATTAGAGTTCACAGATGTCAATAGTTCTTCTTTTCATAAGAGCTACACTAAAAGATAGTATTAAATGTTCCCCGTCGGAACTAGTTGATGAACTAAAATGACCATGTGAATTTTTTATCGAAGTTCCAGATCAACAATCAACAGACTCCGATCAGGTTCAAGGTACAATCAACAGACTCTGAAAAGCGATATATTTATTCCAAAAATGCTGGATAAATGTTAGTTCGTTTTTATCCGGGTTGATATGTAAGGTTCTGATTTTTTGATGAAGGAAAAAAAAAAAATAATAATAACACATGGTAATCATTTTTTTTAATAGACGCACTGTATATGTTTGTATTATGGGCTTGCGTTTTTATATTTATTATTCGGAATAAATATGCATCAAAAAGTTTGATGGTTCATTGATTTGGTGGTTGGAGATGTAGATATTTTATTGAAATACTTTTATATAGATGTCATTAGCCGTGATCGGTCAAAGCTAAATCCGGGTTTCCAACCAGAATTAAAACGTTTGAACTTAAATTTTCGTTAATTACTTTTGGGAAAGCTTAATGGTTAATTACAGAAAACTTCAACTCGGCTCAAAGATGGATGAAAATAACATGGCAGATGGCGAGACATCCGGCATCTTCAACAAGAATGGGTATATAAACCCAAACCGTGTGCGAGACAAGAGATTGAATTATTTTTTTTGGGATCCGAGATACACCTGAAAGATTCTATTTTTTTTTTCTATTAAAATACATAAATTGACATATTTTTTTTATATAAATAATTTACATTTTGTATTAATATTATTGTCGAAAAAAAAAAAAAAACTATGTGAATAATTAGTTAGTGATGAATTCAAAAGACTAGAAAACATTGAACACTAATTAACTAAGTGAATAGTAATTGTTTGTTAAATTAATAAATTAAATTACATAATAATAAATAATTAATAATTCAGTGAGATTTTTTTTTAACATATAATGCCTCTTGAATAATAAGTGGAAATTGATATGTGAATTACCTCTGGACGATGAAGCGAATAATTATTATCGCAAATATTAAAAGTGTGGGGATTAAAACTATATTTTTGTGTGCTGGCACCACGTGACAATTATATTCAGGATGTTATCAAAAAGTGGAGTGTTGATGTGAAACACATGTTTTTTTTTGATTTATTGATGAAGAAGGCCACATGGAACCAGAAGGATCAGGTTCAATGTGGATGACCAGGAAACCACGCCACGATTTTATTTTTATAAATAGTTATAAGTCAGATTTACTTATTTAATTATTATATTTACAAATTTAAAGAAAATGATTTTTTTTTCTTATTTTTATTTAATATAATTATAAATTTTCTTTATTATTTAAATAAATTTTATACTTGGATTTATACCCTATTGGGGTTATTAAAATTATTGTTTTTATTTAATTTCGGCACGCTACAGATAAAACTCCTACTAGGGTGACATCACCTTACGACGGCCCACATAAAGTAATTCGACGATTCAGAAAACATTCTGTGGTGGACATCAGTGGAAACAACACATCCATAACTATCGATCAGCTTAAACCAGCTTTTGGAGACTCGATCAATAATATCGCAAAACAAAAATGTGTTTTAGTTTAGAATAAAATTATTAATTTTTTTCCCGTAACATTTACTCGAAGGGGAATGATGTGGAGTCCATCTCCATAATGATGCCTCCTGACCGCGATGAATTACTTACGGTAAAAATTCATCCGTCTACAAAAAAATTCATTGTTTTTGAAGAAAGATTATAAATCAATTCAGTTAAGAATTTGCAATACCCGCTAAGACTTACAAGCCCACCGGTTTTTAAATTATTTAAAAATATTCGGCAATAGTGAGAAGAAAGCTGAAGAAAAATGGCGGATGCGATAAGGTTGCTGAAAATATATGCTTTCCAAATGAAATAATATTGCTACCAAAGTATACCACTTGAAGTTGTGCGGAAACTCACGTGCATGATTTTAAACGTAATAACAAAAAAACGTGCAATCAATAATCTTTTTTGCACGATCAGACTATTTTTTGAGGTTTACCGATAGGGTCTCCAGGGCAGTAGGTTTTGTTTACAATTACTGGGCGGTAAGTGAATTACTTACCGCCTCACAGGCGGTAAGTAAATAAAGAATGAATGTATAATTTTATAGTTTTCAATTAAGATGATTATTAAAAATTAAACTAAAATTACAATTGGAACAATTATTTAATGTAATTGGGATGTTTGCTGCAATTATCTTCTCCGATACAATATTTTCCGTGTTGGATACTTCAGTTACAGTCGAAGTACTCGAAGTTATTGGGTTGTTTGCTGCAATAATCTTCTCCGATGCTGCAGTCCAAGTATTAGAAGTAGAATATTTATCTCCATTTTCACTTAAAATTTTTTTTGAAAACTCAATTTCGTTTTGGAGAGAATCCTCCACATATCCCTCAGCGACAGAAGACGAGCTCCACCCACCATGTATTTTAAGGCCTAAAACATCAACACCTTTGTTCGCTAGAAAGGTAGCCAAACTTCTTCTGAACGCATGCCCGGTATAAGAAAGTGGATCTGATAAATTCAGGCATTTCGCTATCTTCGAGGGCCACCTTTCTATTGTATTCTTGCCCACTGCTTGATTAATGACTTTTCCATTACGCATTGCTAAGAAAAAGTTAGAAGATTTTGAATTTTCTGGTCGTACCTTCAAATATTTTCTATAAATATTGTTATGAATTATTGAAGCTATACTATAGCTTTAACCTATTTTAATTACTATGTACTATGTACATTATATATATTAAATACTTTATATTTGTTTATATATTATATACTTTAAATTTGTAATTGTAACTATGTATATACATACCAATAGCACATAATGTTTTGCATAAGTATTGTATTCTATAAAATTGGTACAATTGAAAAATTGAGTCAGTAAGTTTTTGGAGTGTATATAATTTAAATCCTAAAATTATAAACCTAAAATTAAAAATGTGAAATTTAATAAATAAAAATAAAACTAAATTAAATTAATAATAAAATATGTTGTTGAACTCAAAGTGAAACTGTTTATTATTTTAAAAGTGCCATAAATTTCCACACCATACAACACAAATTGGTGACAGCGGTGGGATTGCTCTAAGCAGCAATTCATATAGTGTGGAAATTTCATTATCTTAATAAACTAAACAATAACGTTAATTCATAATATTCTAAAATTTAGTGTATGTGAAAAATATATGATCTTAAAAAATGTGCAAAGTCAAACTATAAATAAATTGTTAAAATATAAAACTATAATAATTTTTATTATCCAAAAACGTGAAATCAAAAGTAAATAATTTTATAATTTAATAATTTAATAATCGATATTTTAAGATTCTTGAGTGTACATACTCAATAAAACATACAACGCATGTTGCACAAGCACATTCGAATTGAAACATAGTTGTAATCATTAAATAATCAACCGCTATAATAAAAATCGTACGATATCAGCAGATTATATTATCATATCATCACAACAGCAAATAATTATGACTAAAACGGAGTTTACGGCATTCATTAATGACTAGTGTCCAGTGTCCAGTTTGTTATCGCAATTATATTCACAAAATCATCATTTAAACAATCATCAGTTATGGTTCAGAAATATTCAACAATCATCCTTTTACAAAATCATCATATTCGTATCATCATCATAGAATCATTATTCATCACAAAATCATCATTCTATCTAAAACCATCATTCATCCTAAGAACAGCATTATACACAAAATCATCATAATCGTAAAATCATAAAAACAGCATTCATCTTAAATCAACATTTGTCATTCCTATCAACTTTATCAATCAACAACAACAAAAAAATATTTGCAGCTACATATACATCAGTAATTGACCTCAACGTGGAATTCAGTAAATTTTGTCAAAAAATTACTGTTAAGGTTAGTTCAAACTTCTTTTTATTCTCAACAAAATTTAAAATTAACGAAAAAAAAAAAAAAAATAACATAAAAAATGTTACCAATATTTCAAATTCAATGCGGTTTATCATTAATGGAAACATACAAATTTTATTTTTCATTGGTGTAAACATAGTGATGTAAAATTCATTCAAATCGAATTCTTTTATTACATTTTACAATAACCGAAATATATGTATTTCTTAAATTATTGTTATCGTATTATTGTTATTATATAAATATTCATGTTCGTATTCTATGCTTAATTCATTAAATGTCACTTAAAAACCTAGATGATCAAACGAATTATTTAACTTTGCGGAAGCGAAACGTAATCAAAAACAAAAGGCGGTCAAGATCTGTAATTGCAGTTGATCAAATAGATAACCCTAACGATATTAATCTAATTTCGGGTTCGAATTTATCCAAAGTAGACGAATATTTAAAAAACTCTTCACAATTAACAATGTCTATTTTAAATATGGATGTCGCACTAAAAATCATTCCAGATTTTGATGGTAGTTCAGATCATCTCCATAAGTTTCTGTTATGCTGTGATATGGTTTATAATGATTTATTGCACACTGAGTACAATAAATTTCTTAGTTTAGTAAAAACGAAATTATCACATAAAGCTTACGATATTGTGAAATATACGGATTTTGATTTATGGAAAGATTTGAAAATTGAACTGAAAAATAAATTTCAATTTTCAAAATCGATAGAACAATTACAAATCGAACTTATTAACGTAAAACAACTTAGAAATGAGAACGTAACATCGTATGCTGGTAGGGTTGAAAAATTACTTTCGGAGTTAAACGAAGTTTGTATAGAAGATAGTGAAGGAACGAAAGCTTCAAAGATTATTATTCATTTAAATTCCAAAACAGCTCTGAAGGCTTTTCAAGAAGGGCTAATCGATCCTATTAAACTTATTATTAAAGCGTGTCGATTTTCCAAAATTCAAGAAGCAATAAACAAAGCTTGCGAAGAAGAACTCATCCTTAACACTCGTAATTCGTTAAATACACTTGATCTGCATACCAAAGTTAAATGTCAAATATGTAAGCGAGTTGGACATTCTGCTGAGAAGTGTTTTAGCCGAAATCCAGTTCAATCAAATCCCAGTTCATTTAGTAGACAATCACCAAATCAGAATGCCTTCAATAAATATAATGATACAAGACGTCCAAAGTCAGAAATCGCTCTAGTTCATAGCACATTATGCTGTGCTTACTGCAAAATACCTGGTCATCATATCAGTGTTTGTCGGAAGCGTCAGTTTGCTAACTCTAATAAAAACAGTCATGTCATGGAAGTAACCAAACAAGATCAGCCATCCTCGTCGGGAAATGGTTTGGGATGCGTTCCACAACATTCAAAAAACACTCCAGTTCGGATCCAAGAAATAAAAGAGAGTGTTCATCGTTTTACCCAATTGATTCTAACTTAGATCGTTTTTCTAATACTGCTTATTCTAAATCTTTAAATCATAATTCTTCTTTAGAATCAATTCATCATAATTCATCCAATGCAAATTTAAACTATTATTCAATTCATCTTGCAAGTCAAAATCAAGATAGAAAATATATTCAATTACAACTAGATATACTAAAACCTAAATCATTTTTCTTTTTGGTTGATACCGGAGCCGATATTAGCATAATTAAACGAAATTTTTTGGTAGACGAGACACTTTGATATCCTCACGGAAAATGTAAAGTGAAAGGTATAACTACCCAACTAATAGAAACAATTGGTAGTTGCGATGCTAATATTATCTTATCGAATTCCTTATCCATACAACATTCATTTCAGATAGTTCCAAATTCGTTTCCTCTCCAATGTGCAGGTATTATAGGCAAAGATTTTTTTATCCAAATACAAATGTAAAATCGATTTCTCTAGTTACAATTTTGAAATTTCAGTAAACGGTTTTCTAATTCAACTTAAACTAATGTCTAATTCAAGTGTTCTAATTCCACCTCGTACAGAACAAACTTTTACTATACATTTGGATATCCCGAACGATATCGATTATGTTTGCCAATCTTTAGAAATTGTATCTGGCGTATATACTGCCAATTCAATTATACAAGCACAAGATAATTTGGTAACCGTAAGCCTTGTAAATACCAATGAGTACGAAGTTGAAATTGAACATTTAGAATTACCATTAAACAAATTAGACGAATTCGAAATTATCCAATTTAATCCTTGGTCAAACTTCATAAACAATCGATTACAAATTCTTGAATCTTCTTTGAAAATCGATCATCTTAATCAGGAAGAAAGAAATTCTGTCTTGAGTCTATGTAGAAAGTACAATGAAATTTTCTATCTACCTGGTGACAAACTTACTGCAACAGATGTGACAGTTCATAAAATTAGAACCGAATGTAACATAGAACCTATATACATTAAACAATATAGATTACCGGAGTCGACGAAAACCGAAATTAATAAACAGATATCTCAAATGTTAGAAGACGATATCATAGAGCCAAGCAAGAGTCCATGGAATTTTCCTTTAATAATAGTTCCCAAAAAGGCGAGTAATGAAGAGAAGAAGTGGAGAGTCGTGGTTGACGTCCGTAAATTAAATGATGTCACGATCAACGATGTGTTTCCTCTTCCTAACATCTCAGATATCCTCGACCATCTTGGCAAATCAAAATATTTCACTACGATTGACCTGGCGAAAGGCTATCATCAAATACTTTTAGATCCAAAAGATAAAGAAAAAACAGCATTTAATACGCACCTAGGGCATTTTCAATTCAAACGAATGCCATTTGGATTAAAAAGTGCACCTTCTACCTTTCAGCGACTTATGAACAACATTTTAAGTGGCTTAAACGGAATTAAATGTTTAGTTTATCTCGATGACGTCATAGTCACAGGTTATAACCTTAAAGACCATAATACTAAATTAGAGTCAGTTTTCAACTGTTTTAAAACAAATAATCTGAAACTTAACCTGGAAAAATGCCAATTCTTGTCGAAGGAGATAGTATACTTGGGGCACATGGTAACAGAAGAAGGAATCAAGCCAGATCCTAAAAAAACTGAAGCTATCAGAAATTATCCTCAACCAACCAATCAAAAGGAATTGAAATCATTCCTAGGCCTATCAGGATACTATCGCCGTTTTATTAATAAATTCTCAGAAATTTCCAAGCCTCTTACAGTGTTATTAAAAAAGGGACAACAGTTTATCTGGGATGCCTTCTGCGATGAATCTTTTACCAAGCTAAAAAAATGTTTGCTTAGTTCGCCAATTTTGCAGCATCCTGATTTTTCTTTACCCTTTATAATAACGACTGATGAGAGTGACATGACAATAGGTGCCGTTCTCTCTCATGAAAGAAATGAGTTTGATTTACCGATTGCTTATGCCAGTCGGGTTCTCAATAAGGCAGAAAAAAATTATCCAACCATAGAGAAGGAGTTATTGGCGATGGTATGGGCTTGCGAACATTTTCGTCCATATGTCTTTGGTCGTCATTTCACTGTAATTACTGATCATAAGCCCTTGATATGGCTATGTAATTTGAAAAACCCTTCCTCTCGACTAATGAGATGGCGAATAAGGTTAGAAGATTTTGACTATAAGGTTCTACATAAGCCTGGAAATCTTAACCAAAACGCTGATGCCTTACGTAGGATACAAATTGAAAGAATTCAATTTCCAGAAACTATATCAGTTTCTAATAATGAAATAAATGTAGTAACACGATCACAGAGCAAGCAAAACCCAACTATTCAGCTTGATCTAGGAAAACACGATCCAGAAAACAAATCCAAGATAGTACAACTAACTGATGATTCCGAAATTGATAGGTTAATAGAGGAATTTCACTCGAAACCATTAGGTGGTCATCAGGGAGTATTCCGAACAGCCCAGCGAATGAAAAGGTATTATTATTTCAACAATCTATATTCTCGTATTAGAAAAGTCATCCGATCATGTGAATTATGCCAAAAAAATAAATGTAGCAAATTCAATAAAATACCTTTGCAAATAACTACGACTTCTTCACAAGCATTTGAAAAATTATTCTTAGATATAGTTGGTCCTCTTCCAGTATCATACCTTGAAAACAAATATATACTGACCATTCAAGATGATCTTACTAAATTTTCACTAGCTTTTCCTTTAAAGAATCAAGAAGCCGAAACTATAGCTAAAGTATTCGTCGAACGTGTAATTTGTGTTTTTGGAACTCCTCAGCAAATACTGTCGGACCAAGGATCAAATTTCATGAGCGACTTGCTTGTCAACGTATGCAAACTGCTAAAAATTAAAAAATTAAATACTTCAGCATATCATCCGCAGACTAATGGAGCCTTAGAGAGATCACACAGAACTTGGACAGAATATTTAAGAAATTATACGCAGTCTGATGAACTTAATTGGGATACTTGGCTTCCGTTTGCAATATTTACGTTTAATTCTACCCCACACAGCGCGACAAAGTTCATGCCTTTTGAATTATTATTCGGATATAAACCATTAATATCCAGTTTATTACATCGTAAACCGGAAATTGTGTATAATTACGATGATTATATGCTTGAATTAAAGAGTAGAATGCAAACATCCTTTGAAATCGCTAAGAAAAACCTTATTAGTCAAAAAATTAAATCGAAGCAGTATTACGATAATAATACGCGAATTAAAATACTCCAAATTGGTGATCTCGTTTTATTAAAAAATTAAGTTCGTAATAATAAATTTTCACCTCTTTGGCTTGGACCATTTGAAATTAAAGATATTAAATCACCTACTAATACAACATTATTGATTAAAAATAAATTGAAAACGGTTCATAATAATAGAATTAAATTATTTCAAAATTAATTTATACTTGAGAATGTTGAGATTAATTAAAGAAATTTGAATATACTATATTAATAATTAAAAAAAGAATTGTTAACTAAATATTTCCCATTAAATTTATTAATTTTAGATTGTATTATAACTACATATTATTAAATAAAATATAAATAAATAAATAACTTTGTATACATATAAAAAATGAAATAAAAAAAGAAATTAAATAAAATATGTATGTATATACATATGTATGAAATTGTTATAAATATTTAAGAAATTAACTTAAGAATTATGTATCTAAAACTATTGTTTTATATAAAAAAATCTTGCAGATTATTTAAATCTTAGGGTGATGGTGTTATGAATTATTGAAGCTATACTATAGCTTTAACCTATTTTAATTACTATGTACTATGTACATTATATATATTAAATACTTTAAATTTGTTTATATATTATATACTTTAAATTTGTTTGTAATTGTAACTATGTATATATATGTACATACCAATAGCACATAATGTTTTGCATAAGTATTGTATTCTATAAAATTGGTACAATTGAAAAATTGAGTCAGTAAGTTTTTGGAGTGCATATAATTTAAATCCTAAAATTATAAACCTAAAATTAAAAATGTGAAATTTAATAAATAAAAATAAAACTAAATTAAATTAATAATAAAATATGTTGTTGAACTCAAAGTGAAACTGTTTATTATTTTAAAAGTGCCATAAATTTCCACACCATACAACAATATCCAAATAATTAATAGTTTCGCTTCCTTGAGTAGTAATTGTGAAAGTTCGCGGAATATTGGTTTTAGTATTAGGAATATTGACTATAATAAAGGACCTTATATCTTGAATATCTTCTAATTTTAAATTATATAATTCCTTCCTTCTGCACGCCCCTGCTATGCCAAATATCATGCCTAGTTTCATATTTAAATAAACTTCATCGGGAAATCCCTTAAGAAACTTGAACATATCTTCTTTAGAAAAAACTTTTGATTTCTTAGGCCGATATCCGGTATTTTTTTTTTTAAGAAAAGCAATTAAGGTTTTAAACTTCGAAATATCGGACGCATCATTTAAAAAAATTGTAGCCTTAAGCATAGAGTACTCAGCCCATAAACTCCCTGGAGATTTAAGTTTATCACTTCTTCGTACAAAATAGGTCAAGAGTACCTTTTCTGTGATGTTTTGACAATGTTTCTCACTGCACCATGCTTTGAAAAGTTTAAAGGTATTTTCATACCGTTCTCTTGATTTTTCTGGAATAATTGAGGAACATCCTATGTTCCATGCATTTTCCAGATCAGAATCGTCACTGTCATCCATTTTTCACAATAAAATACTATTATTTTGCTTTATTTTACAAAGAACTGACAGAAAAAATTTATTGATAAATAAATAGTTATTGTTTTCGTACGTCCATGATAACATAACAACGAACAAAGCTTACTTTAAAAATAATATGCAAAAAAAACAACTCTGACAACTAAAAATGATCTCGACTTCGTCTCGATCTCCAAAATCATCCTCAACCGGTAGAAAGCACTTACTGACCTTGATACTTAAATAACTATAATTAAATCTATAGTTTGTTTGTATTTCAAGTTTTCAACACCCCAAGTGGATTCCCAATTTAACTTTAGTAATTCTTTAATATCTTCGTATACGACTTAACTGAATTACTCTTTCCCAAAAAACAGCAAACTAGCGAATTTTTTTAAATTGTAAAAATATCCTAGTTGTTGACATTGTCTCAATTGTTGACGTTTACAAAAAACTTTGCCAAGTAATCTACGTAACGTTTTACGTGTCGACAACCGCGTATATTACACGGCGTAGTCTAGTAGCTGCCCATCCCTGGGCATGACACTAGATGCAAAACTACGATGGAAAGCACACGTCAAAAAGAAAAGTGAAGAACTGGGGCTTAAATATAGAAAGATGAATTGGCTGATTGGAAGGAACTCCGCTCTATCAACATACAACAAACTTCTATTATATAAACAAATATTAAAACCGGTTTGGACTTATGGTATCCAACTTTGGGGTTGTACCAAACAGAGCAACGTGGAAATCATCCAAAGATTTCAAAACAAAGTATTAAGGAACATCGTTGATGCACCATGGTATGTTAGAAATAGAGTCGTCCATAGGGACCTTAAAGTGGACACTGTTTCAAAGGATATCCAAAAAAATGCAGTGAGACATAGGCAAAGGCTCGAACAACATGTTATTACTGAGGCAACTAAGCTGTTAAACAACACAGATATTGTACGCAGGCCCAAACGAACTAAACCTTTTGAGCTGGTGTAATTGCTAGTAAACAACATAATGCTGATCTAAAATTCACAATAACGATGTGGTTTAATTCAATTTATCAGACACTATAGAACACCAGTGGGAAGAAAATTAAGTTGGAATAAAATTGCTCATTAGTCCAGGTGACTAGATTGTAATAATTGTTTATTGTCCTTATTGGAAAACCATTTATTTCTTTAATCCAGATCAAGATTTTGTTAATTTATAGGAATTATAGCCTGGAACAATTTATATGGGAATATTCAATACGCATTTTTTGTAAAGAATTGTATTCTTCTAAAATTCTTTTTTAATGGAGATGTTTTGAAATTTCAAATTAATTTTGTGTTCGTTAATTAAAGGACAATGTTTATATACCGACTGTAGTTAAACAAAATTATTTTCGAATTATATTTATGTTAGCCTTTCTTAATTTTTACCAATTGCGCACACATCGTACGAAGACTTATACTGATGACTGTACATTCGTACAACCCAAATTGTGGAAAAATTTAATTTTTTCCCTGGGGATAAACATCCATGGAATATACAAACGACTTTATAAAATTTATCAACCTGCCTGCGTTTTATTGTTTATGTAAATCCATTTATAAGACCCACATACTTTGTTGATCGACAAAGACGAATGACTAACAGATTTTGATTTCTTTTTTATTATTCCTCGATTGGTGATTTGGTTTTTTGTAAGCGATCGAATTATAAAAATGTCTAAATTTAATTTTTTTTTTTAATGTACGTTAGCTTCATTCATACATAAATAAAGTAGACAGGGAATTAATGTGGAATGCTTTTATATTTCTTATTAAAATGTCTTGTACGTAACTTAACATTGAGTTGTAAAATGCAGGGAAAAAAATGTGAAAGATCAACTGGTTTTTTTGGGTTCAATAATTTTGTATTGCTTTATGTTATGGCTTGGTATTCTTTCTTTTTTTAAATATTTCTAAAAGGTTTTATGATTTTGACCTGGGATATTCTTAAAATACAATATCAGTTCACAAACTACAGTCAATACGGATGGTTGTGTTAAAGTTTTATTTAAAATTCATTACCAAAAAATATTATTTTGTTCTTTAACTGTTGTTGAAATTATTAATTATACAATTACCAAGCATACCAGGCTTAAATCCATTAACTTAGTACTAAATACTAAAAGCTAAATTAATAAACAGCACAGTAATAATTATTTGTACTATTATGCCACTGCTCTGAGCAAATCACCAAAAGATTCCGATTAATGTGAAAAAGTAAATTTAATGAAAGTTATTCGAAGACAGTGAGTAAAGTTTGTGAAATGTTTGGGCGACCAAAATAAAGCAACATCAAATTTGTGCTACAACAAGTGAATATATAATAAAAAAAATAACATTGCTAGTCCGCATCCTTATTAAATTAAAATACAACCAACATCGAGAAAAGCTACAGTTCCGGATCGCCGTAAAATTGTTAATGTTCACTGAATGAGGTACTAAATTAGTTTATTTCATAAAATTACTTAAATATTGTTAGTTTTAGTTTTTAATTTGGATTTATTGTTTATTCAGCGATTCGAAAATTTTACGACTTCCAACAGTAGTTATGTGTAGGCTGATCAGATATTTTCCACAGGTCCTATAAGCTGACCAAAAAATTATTATGTTATTTGAACGTTTTCGATTCTGGGCTTGGTCTGCATACTGTCTTAGACAACCTAAAAAGGCCAAGTCGTTCTCTACGCCTATACCATATGGTGGCTCTCTTTTTAGAGATCGCTGGACAATTCGTTGTGGATAAGCACGCAGAACATGACCGAGCCAGCGTACTCGCTGCATGAGATCTTATTTCATGTACAATATCGAGGATCTTAGGATCCTAGGCCGTAAATTACAGCATCCAACTTTCACATCCAAACATAACAACGGGCCTGATCAACGCTTTACGTTATCGTGAGTGATCTAATGTTATCGTGAGTGATAAGAGGACCCAAATATTTGAATTATCTCACTCCCTAAAACGTGTAGTGGCCGCTACTTTAATCTGGTGTGCTATTGTCCCTATAACCAGTGATCATGTATTTAGTTTTGGACTCCTTGAGCTGGACTCCAACAGAAGCTGTAAGCTCTACACACGGATCAAGTATTTCCCTTACTCCATTGCTATTCAGTCCAATCACACATATGTCATCTGCATATGCAAGTACCTGATGGGACTGGCGATTCAAAAGGTGAACTCCAACAAGAGACTGTCAATCGACATAGTCGTACCAGTTTTGTTGGCATTCCTAGATATTTCAGGACAGACCAAAAGCTATCTTAATTGATCGGGTCATAGGTCTGCCGGAAATCCAGGTTCACCTGATGTACGGGGATTTCATAATATTTAAATCCTCCTTATTAATAAGGCACTCCGCTGGAGGAGTTATTTTACACAATATAATGTAGTAAAGTTTCTTGTATGCTGTGCAAATGAGAGCTGTATTGCGAAATTCTCACACTTCAAGCGGTATAACTTCTTGAAGATGATGCATATCGCTACCACTTTCCAGTCATCAGGCATTACTTCGATTCGCCATACTAATCGAATGAGGTCGAATAGTCCACCCCAGATGGGCGGTTTTAATCTCTGCATGGCCTTAGTGAATTCTTCATGGGATCGATTCTCGGTGGAAATCTCTGCAGTCCGTGTTAGAAGTGACTCCACTACAGTCTGTGATGCATGATGATCACAAAGCAAGACGGTAAGTGTTCACCCTAAACATCAAGTTTTGCGTTGACACATAGGATTCTATCTCGATCCCGAATGCCGGTTGACGTAGGCCTGTAAGTATGGTGCAATTCGGTAATTCTTTTAATGAAATTACGCAAACTGCGCTGATTGCTGATTTTATGTACTTAGAAATTCACTTAGCGGCCCGCCTAGCAAAAGCAGTCTTGTTTTTCCTCTTCTCACTGCTTGTGAGAAGTTGTTGAACTTCATTATGGGATATATTTTGTTGCTCGACTACAGGAGACGTCATCGAACCAATCATTCCAGGACAACAGCATTAATTTTTTTTTTAAACTCGGAATAAACTCTTCCTTCATCAAAGTTCACCTTAAAATGCCAATTTATAGAAAAATAAAGGACAAATTCGTTTCATAAAAATATGCAAATCCTAGAATTGCACTGAGCATTAAAGTTGAAATGATCCAGCCTGAACGATTTAAATACTATGGTGGTTCTGAGAGAGTCTTGTATGGTTTATATTAGCAGAACAGGAAGTAATTCTAAAAATTCTAGTTGCTAGATTAGTAAGGGATATTGTAAATAATCCGCCTCTGGTCCCGATTAATTGAATAGTGGAATCCTTCCTTGGAGAATCAAGGAAACTGTTTTAAGCTTTTAACGTTCGTTCTGTTCGTTTAGCTATGTTCTTCCAAATGTGGGTCTTCAAACAATATTTTTTGTTCAATCTCCTCTGTTTTGCGATGGTTGTTTCAAATGTCCCGTTTCCCAAAACATTAACCCATTGGGAAAAAATTTTGATTTCGATTGAGTGTTGTTTCTGATAACCGTCCGAGTGATGCCACTTTAAAAAATCCAATTGACGACCAGAAGATTATTGTAATATGTACAAGCAGCATAAATATGCAACGAGTTTGTGATATTTCTTCCTGCAAGTGTAACATGTTCTCATTGACCGATAAAATGCTGTGATTATTGCATTGACAAACAATTGGTAAAGTGCCAACATTTTCAGAAAAATCTCAAATTTTGGAAAATAGAGATAGAATTAGACAGAAAATTTAGGACTGACCACTGAGGACTTAGAGCGTACATCATGTGCATCACTATGCAATGATCCATCTAATATTTTGGAGTGGCATACTGTTCATAGGTATCTGACCGTTTCACGTCTTCTTTTGTTAAAGTTGCGAAATGCTCTCGACAGTTATCTACGGCCAAGTAATCGGTTGTTTTGTTAATGTACGACTGAGTACTACGGTGGTTAATATCTGGAAGAGGTATTACTGACAGTAGTGTATAGTCCCACGTGAAAGCAAGCCGAATGTGATTTCAATTATTACACTTCGTTGTGTTACCCTAGTTCGTGTTTTGATTCTTTTATACAAATGAGTGAAATCGTAAAGATTTTGTCCTTGGATGGTAATGGAGGCTGGCACGTGCTGGCGAATAAACTGTAGCTCTCTGTTTAATTGAGTTGGAGTAAGTATGGCGGGATGTATAATTCAACGATAATCGCGTGGAACAAGGTCTACTGGACGTCGTAAACCACGTCCAGTACACCTTGTTGGGTATCTTCCAAGTTTCTCAAATTTAGACTCAATTCGAGTTTGCTGAATATTATCGAGTGGGCTCTATCCTCGTAAGTTCGGTATTCCTGGAGTTACGACATTTCGTTTCGTAGGTGCTTTTGTTATTCGATAATTATTTTGTTAGTATTATCGAATAACTAGTAATACTCCATTATCTGCGATTAGATTTCTTAATTGCCATTGCTTGGCTGTCGTCTAGGAGCGTCACTAAGATTCGGATCGGAACTAGATACATCATTTTTGGGTGTTTCATCTGTAATCAGGGGAGTTTTTTGTCTTTTTTGATTCCTATAGGGGCTCTTCAATAGGTAATTTGCATAATTTGATTATTGGCCGCTTGTATGTTACGTCCTTAGATTTAACTGTGGCTGTTTGTACTAAATTATCTGAACCAATATGGGTATCAAGAACCCGTTCCAATTTCCATCGAGTGGCCTGTTGTTGTTCATCTTTTCATAGATCAAGATCATTTACCATTGCAGGTGATGTAGATTTTCTGATGACCTCCGTTTCCAGAAGTTTTGCTCCATTTTCTCTACTAGATGCCACCTTGTTCGTAGACTTTTCTCTGCGATGTCGGTGGTTGGTCGGAAACGATCGGAAGCGTCGTTGGTGAGTGGAGTTCGAGGTTAGCTCCGGTAAAATATGTTCCATTATCGGAGTACGGATATATGTACATTATCCCCGTCTGGATATAAAACGTTTATATGCAGCGATGAATCCTTCTGTTGTTAAATTGCTCACTGACTCGATATGTATCCCTTATATGACTTGTGTCCTCGGCTATGGTTAGTTCTTAGTTGGACAATCAATTCCCGTTTTTGCAAAAGGTTTTCTTGGCCTTACCCTTGATGGTGGTAATCTGCCCATCAATTGCTGCATGTTGGTTTGTTTGTACCGGAAACATGCTACACATTTATTAATAATTTGTTTCACAGCGCGCCTGCCGTCAATAATCCAATACTTATTCCTCAGGAGAGCTAAAGTTGATTGTGTGCCACCGTGCAATGTTTGGTGGGCTTCCTCGATATTTCTTTACGTGAATACGTTGCTTTTACTAAAAATTATAGGTCACTTGCTGCCAATGGACAAATTGGAATATGGTAAAGGTCCCACCGCGTGTAACAGCCTTTTGTCATCTAATCCTGGGTATAATGAAGGTAATTTGCTGCCCTTGTGTAGCTTCTTAGATTTTTTTATCGGTGTGGCTTCGTTTTTCAGGAATGATGTCATTTTGCACGAGCAACTTCAACTGCTCCTCGATGGCTTTAGTGGTCACCATTGTTGTTCTATTACTATTATCCGTGTTGCCCATACTGCCAATTACAATCCAGACAAACTCCGTGTTTTGTGCCATATGCTCCTGGTATCCGCCTTTGATGATGCTGCTGGTTACAATCGGTAGTTGAGGTTGGTTATATACATCGTATTGTGGATGTGCACGAGTTTCTTGATATACTGCTTGGATGTTGCGTTAAACAACGAACGCAAGTAGATGTATCGCTGACCAGTTTGTTTCTATCTAGTGTTGGCATTAGTTTAAATTGATTGCAGTCTTGCAATTGATGCCTTACTTGGCATCTCTTAACTAGACACTGGCTGTTTACTGTTGTTTCATGTACTCGTTTCGGCGGTGCCATTGGTTGTGGTGGTGTGTTTGCTACCTTGATGATCCCCTTAGCCTCTAGTGATTGAAATCATCTTTCTAGAATGTTGAAAAAATCATCGATCTGTTATATTTCCCTCGAATTTTACTATGTGGTTTCGTATAGCCTAGTTGATTCAGGGTCTAGTTTCTTGCCTAGAATGCACATTACTAGTGCTTCAAATGGAGATTTTATCTGTAGTTTGCTGATGTTGTGCAGTACTTCGGTTGCAGTATCATGCAAGGTTCGAATTGTTACCGCCGATGCTGCATGTATAGTTGGTAAGGACATCAATGAGTTATAATACTTAATTGCTAGCAACCTAGTGTTGTTGTACCTTGTTTGCAGTATTTCCCAGGCCTTGTTATAATTGTCAACCGTTTTTGCGATATGACTAATTAACTGTGCTGCTCCTTTTTCCACATTTTACTTCAGGTAAGTCATTTTTATAGTGTCCGATAGCTTCTTGTTGTTATGAATGTGCTCGGTGAATATGCCGTAGAACGCCCTCCATTGCTCATAATCGCCATAAAACGTTGGCAATTGTATTTTGGGTAAGTGTACCCTGGCTTCTTCAGAATGGCTCGTGGTTTCTTTTTGCTGGTTGCGCTGTAAACGCATTATTAATGTGTCCACTCTTTCCTTCAGAGTTTCATAGTAGTTGCCTTGCAGGTATTTATTTGTTTGGTCTTCTTCATCCATTTCCACTAGAATCTCTGTGTGTTGTTGATCAATTACCTCAATTTCTTTAGATAGTTGATCTATTTTTAATTTGAAGTATTCTATTGGACTGTTGTTGTTATCCAATGTTTGCTCAATGGAGTCCACTTTCCGGTACATATTCCTCATCAGTTATTGGTTGGTGTTTGACAATTCCTTACACTTCAGATCGTCATGGTGTTGATGTCTATCCTAACTAGATGATGGTGGCGGTGTTGTTCATCATTTTCTTGCTAGGATGGTCAAAGTGTTTCTATTTGTCTATATACTGGACAATGGTGCTAATGGCACTGTTGGTTTTAGTGGTGGACCGTTACATCTTTGTTTATGCTGGGCCAAAAGTAGCGAGCAGTAATCAATTTACGAGTTGCACGGACACCAGGATGTGAGATATGGACACCAGGATGAGAGATACAGTGTAGTGTCGAAGATGGTTCGATATAGTTGCTCTGGGATGTGCAAGGGCGGTTTAGAACCAAAAAATAAATTCTGAAGTTCCAAGTCTGCTTTTTGCGCTTGTGCGATCTTGTTGCAGACGAAGTGAGTCTCGACTGTGGACGTTTCGTTTGTTGTTGTGCGCGAAAGTGTATCCGCGACAACGTTTTCGGTACCCTGAACATGCTGGATGTCCGTGGTAAATTGACTAATATAATCCAAGTGGCGTGCTTGCCTTGGATTGCGTTCAGTTTTAGAGTGAATTGCTTGTGGTCGGTGTAAATTGTGAAGTCCTGACCCTCGACAAAATATCTGAAGTGTTTGATTGCTAGCTATATTACGAGTAATTTCCGACCGAATGCAGAGTATTTATTTTCGGCATCCGGGAGCTACTTTGAGAAGAATCCCAGGGGCTCCCAACACTTGTCGTTGTACTGTTGCATGACTACTCCGACAGTAGTGTTTGATGCATCAGTATAAATAATGCTGAGGTTTGAGTCGCTCAGTGGATGCGACAATAGTGTTATGCGTACCAATTCAGCCTTGAGTGACGTGAATGCGTGTTGACATTCGTCAGGCCAAGAGAAACTCTTGGTGGTTTTGGGCTAACGTAGTAGTACTGCCAGGTGGCTTTGGTATAAATTGATGGTGGTAGTTTACCATGCCGATGAATCGCTGAATATACTCTTGATTGAGGTTGGAGATGGGAATTCTTTAATTGCATTAATTCGTACTTGTGACGGAAGGATGTATTAGCGGTGATCTTGTGGCTGAGGAATTCAAAAGTGGATGCGCATTTTCAAAACGCATTTTGAGCTCTTGATGTGAACATCAAACTCGACAAGTCATTGGAATAGTGTTTCCAGAAGGAGTTTGTGTTGTTCCTCAGTTTGAGATGCCACAAAAATGTCGCCTATGTAAACGAAAACGAAGTCGAGATCTCGAACGACTTGGCATTCGGGTGTATTCGAAGAGGCCAAATGGTGTCGTTATTGCCGTTTTAAAAACTTCATCAGGTGCCACGGGAATGTGGTGATAACCTCTGATGAGATCAAGTTTGGAGAAAACTTTGCAGCCATGCAAGTGCATGGTGAAGTTTTGAATGTGGGGTATTGGGTAGCGATCCGATATCGTAACCGTGTTTAAACGCCGATAGTCCCCACATGGTCTCCAATCTTGATCTTTCTTCTTGACCATGTGTAATGGACAAGAGACGGAAGAAGTCGATATTCGGCCAATCCCTAATTCCACCATGTGCTGAAAAACTGCTTATGCAGCTTTATGACGCACCGGATCTAGTCTGCGTGGTCTCGACAGGGGAAGATGTCCTTCCGTAACAATATGAAGAACCACGTTGTGTCGGACCGGCATTATGTAGTTCGGCTCTGCTGTGAGTAGTGGGTACTTTTTGAGCAGAGTGCCGTAGCCTTTGTTGATGTTAAAATGGATCGATGTTGGTGTGTTAACACAAACCATTGTGGCGTTTATTGCCAGCTTCGTAGCTGGATCAATCAGCCGTTTGTTCTTAACATCAATAATAAGTCCGAATTTGCTTAGAAAATTGGCGCCCATGATCGGACGGTTCACTGCAGCTAGTATGAAAGCGTCCGTGAAGTTTCGTTTGAGTCCGATATCCACGTTAAGCAATTTTTTACCGTACGTGTGGATGATTGAACCATTGGCAGCCGAAAAGACAAGATTGGAATTTCGATTAGATAATGAATATTTTGTTTTTGATTGTTTTTTGTGACTTTATTGGTTTTTTGAATTGTTGTTGTTTGAGGTAGATGGGTGTGATTGCTGTTCCGTATGGAAGTTTTGCTGCGTACATTTCTTGTTGAAATGTATAATAAAAATAATGATTAAGTTATGCGAGGTGAAATTTTAAAAGCTGTTTTGTGTCACCGTGGTGGTTGTGGTTTTGATAAAAACCGGTTTATTATTATTCTTTTTTATTTATCCACAACGGTGATGGCGGGAGGACATGCGGCGAGCAACGACCAGTGTGTGAAGTATGGATGGGGAGCGATGTGGTGGTGAACGTTCAATTCAAATAAGGTGATTTATGTTTGAATTTCACTTATTTGTTTTGTTGTGGCAGTATCGAATATCGGTGAGTTGAATATTCGAGCTGCTACAGGTATCTCGGGTGACAAATTATAAGGTCTCGTCAAATGCTTTTAGTAAAAAAATATTCACGTGAAGTTTGTCCTAAATCTGTCCTAAAATAAAAATAAAAAAAATTAGGATTTTTTTTAGGACAAACTTCACAATTCTATATAGACGCGTGAAGTTTGTCCTAAAATTGTACTAAAACACAACAAAAACAATTTTCGTTTATGTGTGTTAGTGTGCAATGCAGATCGTCTCGATATAACGAATTTTAACTAAAAGAAACAAAATTTGCTAGGAAATATATATGATTTCCTGAATTTTCGTTCTAAAATCCTAGGAAGACGCATATACCAAGATACCCTAAGGTCTAAGCTATACCAAAAATATTTCAATTTTGGAAAAAGTAGGAGATTAGGGGGTTTAGGACAACCAAGTTTGGTATGACCTTATGTATATCGATTATATATTTGAGTTTATCTAATTTTCCTGGAAAAATCCTAGGAAGCGGCCAACATAATGACGCATATACCAAGATATCCTAAGATCTAAGCTATGCCAAAAATATTTCAATTTTGGAAAAAGTAGGAGATTAGGGGGTTTAGGACAACCAAGTTTGGTATGACCTTATGTATATCGATTATATATATGAGTTTTCTAATTTTCCTGGAAAAATCCTAGGAAGCGGCCACCATAATGACGCATATACCAAGATGGCCTAAGGTCTAAGCTATGCCAAAAATATTTGAATTTTGGAAAAAGTAGGGGATTAGGGGGTTTAGGACAAGCAAGTTTGGTATGACCTTATGTATATAGATTATATATATATATGAGTTTTCTAATTTTCCTGGAAAAATCCTAGGAAGCGGCCACCATAATGACGCATATACCAAGATGTCCTAAGGTCTAAGCTATGGCAAAAATATTTCAATTTTGGAAAAAGTAGGGGATTAGGGGGTTTAGGACAACCAAGTTTGGTATGACCTCATGTATCTCGATTTTATGATTTTTCTAATTTTCTTGGGAAAATCCTAGGAAGCGGCCACCATAATGACGCATATACCAAGATGCCCTAAGGTTTAAGCTATGCCAAAAATATTTCAATTTTGGAAAAAGTAGGGGATTAGGGGGTTTAGGACAACCAAGTTTGGTATGACCTTATGTATATCGATTATATAGTTTGGTATGACCTTATGTATATCGATTATATAATTTGAGTATATATACAGTATATAAATTTTAAAGTAAATTTTAACTATCTCAATACAGTACCAATTATCAGTTAATAAGTGCAGAAATAAGAACAACTAAGAATTAAAATGGTAAGTTTTTGTATATGTTATATGGTTTTTATTTATAAATTATTTGTTTATTTTTTCAATATAGGCAGACTTTATTAAACAGCTTAACGCCGCAGCCATACAGGTGGGAGAGGCCATCAAGCCTGAAGATTTGGGGAAAGGGAAACCCCACCAGGTCATAGGATGGCGCTTTATCAACACTAAGTATGGTCAACAGATGCAATTCGACATCAAAGATCTGGGGGCGCTGTGGATGCCCCATAGAATCGCCAAATTATTTACGCAAGAACGAGTAGAGATGGGTCCTCCATCCAACCTCAAAATAAAATTCGTAGGGAGGGACGACAAACGCATGGACGCCCCACTTTATGAAATTTTTGAGGAGGAGGAAGAGGATGAGTACACCCAAAAATGGTAACAGTTAAAATATTTAAAACAAATTTTATTTCAATAATAAAAAATCTTTTAAAAAAATTAAATTGTTTTTTATTTTATTTTTTAACTCAAGCTTAATCGCAAGTTTTTCGAGCTTGACATGTAATAATAATAAACCATTTTACAACACAAGATCGCTGGGCGAATTATGGGGACGAGCAGTTTCTCTATGCGATGGAACCCTATGTTAAATGGTAGTGATGTTCCGTTTTGATTTTTAGTTTGTTGTTTGATTCTTTTGTTGTTTCTTTGATTTCAATAAATAAAATTAAAAAAAATGTAAAACAAACTGTTTCAATTTGTTGTGTTCTGTTCGCTCGATGTTTCGTTTTTGCTGTTTTTTGTTGTTGCGTTTGTTGGTCATTGGACCTGCGTGATCGAAGCCAATAGTGAATGTCATGGGCCAAGCATAAAAAATACAAGTTTAACTTATGGGATAAACTGATTTTTCATAAAATAAATTTTTTTTTTTTTTTGTTGGTTTTTTTGTTTCTTTTCTTTCAATTTATTGTTTTCGCAACTCCCGATATTTTTTTTTGCTGTTTGTTGTTTCTCTTTATCAATAAATAAAACAAATAAATTATTCTTTTAGATATATTTTTTATTTATAAAGATTTAAATGTTGATTCCAATTTTTTTGTATACTAGCTACAAATTTGGTTCCCTTTTCTTGTAGAACAAACCTACAATTCGGGAACCAAAATGCATGCTCTTTCCATGGATCATCAGTAAGATTCCAATCTCCTATAATACCATTACAGCTGAAACATTTAACATTATCATTTATCCCCGTATAAAAGAATCCAGCATCAGATAAAGCGTGAGGATCAATCATATATTTATGCCATCCTGATTGATTAAACGAAATTAATCGGTCTGACTCTTTCACCATGTACAATCTTAGTTTAGATTCATAAGTATCGCTAAATTTCTCTTGATCTAAACTATTGTTTAAACACATCGAATCCACCTCTGTGACTGGTCTTCTACGGAAATCACTTGATAAACTCATGGAATCGGTTGATAAGTTTCCTCTTTGAGGTTGATCCATCCTTGAGTTTTTGATTGAACTAGGAAACATTTTTAATAAGTATTCCATTAAGTTGCCTTATCAAGTTGATACTAATAATTAATAGAATTGGAGTTCTCTATTTATAGAGAACTTCCAGAATTCCAAACGCTTCCCCGATAATTTGATTTTTCGCAACAAAATATACATACAATGTATTATCCATGATTCACGATCAATAAAAAATCTACAATGATCTTTATATTCGTTTTACTTTTACTTTTATGCATATTAACATATTTTGTTTTAATCCGTAAGCTGAATATACAATGTAATATTGACTGTTAAAATTCCTCTTTATCTTTATTTGTATCTCATCACAATAATTTTAATGAACTTGAAAATCAAATTGGCCGTATTATCACATCATAATTTTTAGAGTTTTTTAATTACACCACGGTTATAATAAGAATGTAGGAAGACATTTAAGGGCTAAAGATCGAGTTAAAACGTAATTTACGAGTATGTTTGTTTCTTATCAAGGTTTTGGTTTTTTTCATGTATTTACATATATTTACTATTAAAATATAAATATTTTTATCAATTTATCAGATTTTAGATAATAATTTGTTGCAACTTTACCAACGGATATTTCAATCACCATCTTCAACTGGTGGCGACGTCACGAACCACATAACCAGGATTTATACTTTACAAATCAATTTCCATAACAATAATTGAAACAACTATAAACAATAAAATATTAATGAAATTTTGTATTTTACAGAAGGTAGTGGAGCAAAACCGTTTACAGCCATAACTACTAATAATGCTACCACTACTACTACCACTACAAAAGGACTGGTGTCAAAAAATAATCATGAAATTATTCGAAAAAGACGGTCAAACAATGATACATCCTTTGAACAGAGAAACGATGATCATCATCATCATCAGTCTAGTACATCCTCATCATCATCATCGACTAAAATTGCGACGGAGAATGAGGAAGGAGAAGAGGATACAAGTTCAATTAGCAATAGGTATGATAATATTATTATAATTAGTAATAAGTCAATGTTTAATACTAAATTTAAAGTTCAAAGTACCGTTACAACTTTTAAATTTAAAAATATCCCTCACGATGTAGCGCAATTACCGGTTTTTTTACTAAAAGCATTTGAAGAGATCTTATCATTTGTCACCCGAGATACCCTTCCACATCATAAGATCGGATTAAAAATTTCGTTGCCAAATTTTAATCCTACCAAACCCATTGGTATATTAATTTTACCACAGTGTCTGAATTAAAATCAGACGCTATAGCATCTGTTTTGGATTCGGTATCTCAATCGAATTCAAATTTCCTTTTAACCGATACGCTTCAAATATCATCAGAAGTATTAAAAATCGGTCACGGTAAGGGTCGCCTTAACGCTAAACGTGTCCCATCACATGAAATACTTAAACATAAAACGAAAAGCATTTATGATATTAAGCTTGACAATCCAATATATTGCTTGCCTCTCGCAATATTGTTAGGCAAATGTATTGCCGATGAGGAGTACAATAAAATTCGTAATTATAAAGAAAACAAGACAAAGCTGATGAAAGCTATTCATTCGTTGAACAAAATGGCAAATGTTAAATGCAGTGAAATTTGTGTAACGTCCATAACCCAAATACCATCATATCAAAAAGTTTTGCCGCAATACAATATTGTTGTGTTCAATGATAAGACAAATTTTAAGAGCAAAGCGTTCAATAGTAACAATAGAGATTGTCGAAATATAAATATATTTCATTTTGAAGATATCTCACAGTTTGTGGCGCTACGAAATGTTCGTTTATTTTTTGGAAAACGATATCAGTGTGAAATATGTTTAGAACCATACGATAAAAAAAATTATCATTTATGCAGTGAAAAATGTAGATCATGTGAATTTTCTCCGCCCTGTGCTCGTTTGAATATAAAAAAGAAAAAATGTAAAATGTGTAACCGGTATTTTTACGGTCAATCGTGTTATAACAATCACAAGCAGAATTCAATTTGTACCATTCTCTGGTTTTGTACTCAATGTGCCAAACTTATAGATATGCGAAAACGGAACAATCTCGCACATTTATGTGACGAAAAAGTATGTTCGGTTTGTTTAAAAATAGTTGATCGTGCCCATCAATGCTATGTCCAAAGATACAAGCAAAGTACCCCGGTTAATTTTTCAATGATATTTTACGATTTGGAACAAATCTAAAAATTGATAATGAAACGTATCTTCATGAACCGAACCTGTGTGTTGCCCATATTGTGTGTAATAAATGTTTTGCGGTTCCGGAAATCGATTTTTGTTGTCCGGTATGTATCAAACGAGAGCACATTTTTGAGAATACTGATGACACACTGCAACAAGGCAATTGTGTCAAACAGTTTGTAGATTTTTGCGAATTATATCGTAAAGATTGCACATCTGTTTTTTGTATAGCTCATAATTTTAAAGCATACGATGGTCAATTTATATTACAAGAATTAGTGAAACGGAAAAAATCGATAAAACCAATTTTAGGTGGTATGAAAATTTATAAAGTTGTCTACGACAATTGTATTCACGTTTTAGATTCGTTAAATTTCCTGCCAATTCCATTATCTAAATTTCCCGAAACGTTTGGTCTCGAAAATTTAGCAAAGGGTTGGTATCCACATTTTTTCAATACATCCAAAAATTACACTTATACTGGGGTAGTTCCGTATCGAAAATTTTCGGGGTATCTCATATGTCCGACAAAGAGCTTAAACAATTTAATATTTGGTATGCGGAACGAATTGCTTCTGATGCATCGCCACAATACAATAATCGTAACGAGCTTATAAAATATTGTGCCCAAGATGTTGATATACTGCGTAAGGGTTGTGTCGCCTTTATGACAAGCTTTTACAGTATCACAGGCATCAATCCGCTATTACAAGCTTTCACATTGGCACAAGCAGTGATGCATGCGTATCGCAAAAAATTTCTAAAAGAAAACACTCTGGGTATAGTTCCTAATAATTTGTATCATTATAATTCAAAGAAAAACCATCAATCGGCTGGCAGCCTTAAATGGTTAATCTATGAGAATAGGAAATGTGCCAAAGTCAATAACGAAATAAAATATGAATTCAATATACCTACAACAAAATTTTATGTAGATGGTTATTGTCTAGCCACAAATACCATATATGAATTTCTAGGATGTTATTGGCACGGATGTCCAAAGTGTTTTTTCAACAGAGATCATCGTCTAAACGGTGGTATGCAAGATACTTTTGAAACTAGATATCAGCAAACATGTTTTAGACTCGATTTCTTAATGTCGCTTAAATATAAAATCAAAAGAATTTGGGAATGTCAATTTACCCGATTTTTGATTGAAAATCCCGATATCAAAAAATCTCTGCTGAACGATTCGGAAATATTGTACACATATCTTGATCCGAGAGATGCTCTTTACGGTGGCCGTACCGAAGTCTTTCAACTGTACTATAAGGCAAAACCTGGTGAAAAAATTCGTTACTTTGATTTTACGTCTTTATATCCGTTTGTTAATAAAACCGGTAAAAATCCCATTCATCATCCTAAAGTGTATTATAAAAATGATTGTAAAAATCTGGATATTTCTAAAATGGATGGCCTAATTAAATGTTCAATATTACCGCCCACAGATCTATTAATTCCCATCCTTCCCTCGAAAATGAACGACAAACTGTTATTCACACTGTGTCGAACATGTGCACAAAAACAAAATGTCGCTACACCATGTTCCCATACCGAATCCGAAAGAATGTTGATCGGTACCTGGGTGCTGGATGAGATTCAGTTGGCTGTAGCGCATCGTTACAGAATCGTTGAAATTTTTGAGGTATGGGAATATCAAATCTCTCAGTATGACAAAGCTAAAAAGACAGACGGTGTGTTTACCGAATACATGAATTGTTTTCTAAAGCTTAAACAGGAGGCTAGTGATTGGCCTGGAAATTGTACGACAAACGCTGAAAGGGACGCTTATATTAGTGAATTTTCCATGAACGAGGGTATCGATTTAGATGCTACGATGATAAGAAAGAATCCTTCGCAAAGAGGATGTAGTAAATTAGCCCTGAACGCGCTTTGGGGTAAATTTATCCAGCGCAATAATAAAGGTCAAACGGTAATTATTCATACAACATCGGAACTAAACTCTTTAGTCTCATCGCCAGGTGTTGTGATCACAGATCTAATTGCTATCGAAGATGTACTCTGGATCAATTGGAAATATTCGTCAGACGATTTCATAAATCCATTAAAACATGTATCGTTACCGATAGGTGCATATACTACGGCTAGTGCACGTATTAAATTGTACAGTGAGCTGTCCAAAATTTCTAATAACATTCTGTATTGTGATACAGATTCAATTATTTTTATCGAAAACTCCAATATAATGTTGACACTTTAAAAACTGGTAATTTTATTGGTGATCTAACCGATGAAATGTCTGCATACGGTAAAAATGCTTACATTTCAGAATTTGTAAGTACCGGTCCAAAGTGCTATGCATACGTTATCTATGAGCCGGAGAAAAATGAATATTTTGAGGTGTCGAAATGTAAAGGTATCACACTGAATGTAAAATCGAAAAATGTGTTAAACTTTTCAACACTAAAAAGTATGGTTCTGGACAGCGATGACGAAGGATTTCGGATTGTACACGATACCAAAAAAAATAAAAAGAAAAAAATTCTAAAGGTTGTAACGGAACCGGAAATCAACAAATTCGGTTTCACCTATACAAAACGAATTTGTGTTGAAGATTTCAAAACTATCCCGTACGGTTACAAACCAATTACAAAACCAAACACTAACACAACGTAAAAATGAACTGAGTGCTTATGTTGTTGTTTAATAAAAATAATTAATTATTATGTTTATTTTTTATGTACACATTTATATGTTTAATAAAAAAAAAAAAAGAATTTAAGAAAAAAAATTGTTCTTTTTAAATAATTTATTATTATCATTATTATAGAAGCAGCAAAACCATTTTATATTGCATGCGAATGTGCATCCACGGTCGCGCATCGGCATTTGCAGCGAGTGCGGGTGCGCGGATCAAAAACTATTTGAAGTAATGCGATGGACAGCACAGCTTGTCCATCGCCTCCAACCTTTACCTGAAGTGAGTTTGTGGCTAAATGAAATTGCTTTTCATAATCCAGGAATTGTGTTCGCTACCAAAACCTAACCATTTCACGTATATTTGATTGTTTTTCTTTTTTAGTATTTTCTCCACGAGATAGATATCCGGTTGCATGGTCTTTTGCAATTTATATTCGTAAAAGCGGCCGGCAATTGGTTGATTTTTAAACATATAGGAAGACATTTAAGGGCTAAAGATCGAGTTAAAACGTAATTTACGAGTATGTTTGTTTCTTATCAAGGTTTTGGTTTTTTTCATGTATTTACATATATTTACTATTAAAATACCTATGAATTCATAATTGTAACAATTTTTAAATTTTTAATTGTGGTTTTTGCTTTACGTTTTGCATATTTTAAAATTTGCTTCGTTTTCGGAGAAAAGGGCCTACCTAGTATGATTCTCGTATATATTGAATTCGTTATACGAGTCTATTTTTAATGTTTTTGTTTTTCTGCTTTTTGCTTTACGTTAGCATAGCTTGATTTTAAGCACTGCTTGGTTTTTCGGTAGAAAGGGGTCGGTCACATGGGTAGATTTTTTTTTTTTTCCGGGAAAAAGGGGTTATTTACTACTACTATATATATATTAGTGGCTGGGATCAGTGGGGCATAGGCTTCTGATCGTCTAAGGTGCTTATGCATCACATTCCAGCATTGTGCAACTATCTGACACCAGCAAGTATTTAGTTTACCTTTTCGTGGCACCACCCGGGCAACGACTACGACTTTTAATAGGCGGCGATGCAACTTCCCACTCCTCTATCCTAGAGGAGTGTCCCACGGATTCTGGGGGGGAGGGGGGGCAATCAACCGCAAAGAAATGGAAGGACGCACTCCCTGTTGGTGAGTGACCAGGCCAAAGCATCCGGAACAACTACTGGAAGCAAAGATGGAAGTTACAACATATTCAAACCATAAAAAATAAATCAGGCAGACCTCCACCACACCACATCTCGGTTCCCGAGCTTTCAATGTGTGTTTCAATAACCGAGCCGAATTAGCAGATGTATTCCCGGCAATAGACCAGTTAAAAAAGGAAGCCAGCGGATTAAGCTCACTGGTAAAGGCTAATCCGACACCGAAAAATCAAATAAAGGATTTGGCGTCGAGGGTAGGAATGGCTACATGTAAATTAATTAACTTTAAGCAGATGCTACAGACTTGGAGTAGCCAGCAGTCCGGTAACTGAGAAGAAGCGCAGTGTTACAGCAGAGCACAGCGACCCAAACTGATTTCAGCACGACGCGCAATCCAACTGCGGCGAAGGAGATGGCCACTCAAACAGTGGATACACAGGAAATTGAAAAGAAAACCGAGGAGCTCTGCAACTGGATTAGCCCAAATATGACCACACAGGAAATCAGTGCGGTTGTCTCAAAGGAGTGGCCACATAAAGCGTTTTGGGTAACAAAATTAATCCGTGACAGCTTTATGTACTGCAGAATGTTAACAAGGGCAATTTTCATTGAAGAATTGCATAACTTAGGAAAACAGGTACCAGGCTTCCAGCGGCTATTGGACATCCAGTACTTTAAGGCCGGTGACGTCGCTGTTATAGAGATGCCCGGCTAATGATGGACGTACTCTGCCATTAGGCCATGTGAATCCACGATAACGAACTAGAAGCGCAATTCATCGAGGTTACAAGAGTAATAAAGGCCGCTTCCCGGGAATGCCAAAAGTTGAGCATCACCTCAACAGTCAGAAACAGGCTAAACCTGCGTAAGCTACTGGAATGCTGTTATAGCGACAGTGGAGTGAGTATCAAAATCTGTGTCGGAGCAGAAAAGCCGAAAGAGGCTACTTAGCTTTAACCAGAGCAAGATTTCACAGAGGTCCAGCGACGTAAAGGAAAGCCAAGAAATAGGAAAGAGGCAGTAATGGTTAAAGCGGAGGGGAGAAGGTATGCTGAATTACTTAAAGCTGTGAAACATGGTATCGATGTCAATAACCTATGGGTCGAGATAACCACCATAAAAAAGTCAAAGACAGATGATCCTATGATCCATCTGAAGGTTGGTAAGAATAAAGCCGAAGGCTTAGGGGAGTCAATTCTTGGAAAGATACCGGGCATTACGGCGGTACACCAAAAGACATGGCAGTGAGTGATAGACATACGAGACCTGGAGGCAAGCACTGCCTCAGACGATGTAAAGAAGGTGTCCAAGCGGCACTGAAAATGGGTCGCGCTGAAGAGATACTTCATTGAAGCTTACTCGCTTCAATATGATGAATGAGCCGATACCGTGGGCTAAGCAGCTGGTGGCGCGTAGGCGCATTCGAATAGGATGGATCTCTTGCCAGATCCAACTGCGTATCGTTGATGAAAAAAGGGCATAGAGCAAGCAGTTGCAATGGACCTGACCGTAGAAACCTCTGCTTTAACTGCGGCAAGGACGGTCATAAGAGAAAACAGTACAACCAAACACAACGCAAGCCGTTTATGGAGAGACTGAATAAGCAGGCAGTTAACTCGCCTGTAGATACAATAAAACAAACAGGAGAGCAAACCATAGAATGCGAGTGATGCAAATTAGTACGCATCGCAGGCCGTCTAGGACCTCCTTATCGCTACTGTTGGTAAAGTGCAGGTAGACGCGGCCCTGATGAGCGAGCCAATTTGACGAACGCTTCCGAAAGGAAACTGGAAGGTCGACTTAGATCAATACGGCGTGCTAATCGTGCTTTCAAAGGACGTTGCACTTACTAAAACAGGTAAAGGAAAGGGAGTGGTCTAGGTAGAACTAGAAGACATTATCATTATGAGGGGTTATTTGTCTCCTAACAAATCTATGGAGGAATTCACCCTGAGACTGGACGAACACATGTCTAGTAGTCCGGAACCAGTCCAAGGATTTGATTGTTGCGGGAGAGTTTTACTCAAAATCCCCGGAATGGGGTGGAGATATATATACAATCGAAGGCAACTTTTAACAGACTGGGCTGCATCCTGTAACCTCAGCAATGTCAATACGGCAATGTCAAAAGGGGAACAGGGCCTCTATCACAGTTAGTGGCAACTATCAGAATCGCATGTAAAGATGCGCTAGAGTCTAGAGATCGAAATGGAAGAAAAGCCGTTTACTGGTTGACTCTAGAAATCGCTGAACTTCGCAGACGCTGCAATCAAGCCAGGCGAAGGCTTACCAGGAAAAACGGGCGCACGAGCGGTCAAGCAGATATATCCTTTCAACGAAACCTGAAGAGCGCTCGCGCCTACATGAGGAAGGCCATATCGCAATCTAAGAGGAACTGCTGGAAATCCCTCGCATAAAAGATTGTAATGAAGAAGTTTGGGCAAAAACGCCTGCACTTTCTGCAGACACCGTCGTGGCTACGCTCTTCCCGATCCATGACCTTGTGCAACATGAAAACATAAGGCCGCTAGAGATCCCACCTTTTACAGCTTTTTTTTAGCGTGGTTCTGCTAAAAAAAGACGGAAAACCGAATGGTGTACCGACATCGTACAGACCACTCTGTCTGCTGGATACTTTCGGAAAATTTTTCGAACATTTGCTGTTACATGAACCTTGTTCATGCAGCCGCTGAGGGAAAACAATACACGCGGCGGATCCCAGTAGTAATTACGCTAGACATAAGAAATGCCTTTAACAGCGTCAAAGGGAGTTAATTCTCAAAAAGAACTAAATGACTTTCAATTTAGCCCATATCTGATGAAGGTGCTTCAAAGCTAGTGAGTGAGAGTGAGCGACGAATTATTGTGGAGGCTGGAAATACAACTACCCCAATGGAGGTTACGAGTAGAGTTCCCCAAGGATCTAGCTTAGGTCCTATGCTTTGGAACATCTTGTACGATGGCATCTTTCGAATTCATCTAGCCGAAGATGCCAATTTGGTGGGGTACGCGGATGATTTAGCATTTGTTGTCTCTGGCAGACATGAGCAACAACTAGTTGAACGAGTGGAAGCGGGAGTAAACTCCTGAAACTCCTTACGGGCATACGACAATACCTGACCCAAGGTATAAGTGCTACTGTTTTGGGAATTTGTCCTAAAGAATCGTATCCTTGTCCAATCCAATCAGTATACACCGAGCTTAAATTCAATAGAGGTTAATCATAAAAAACCACGTATAAGTCATTGACATTTGCAATAACCTGTAATTGGGATGATTATTTTAAAATTAATTGGAACATATCCGCTAAAACATATAACATAAACATAATTTTGTGCGTGTTATACGCGACATGCCTGATATCTATATGTGTATACACTCATAATTATGTAATGTATAGTGGCATCATTATAATAAACATAAGCATTTTTCGAGTTTGGTTTGATTTTTTATTAAAGTTAGGCACGTATTCAAGATAACAGAATGTTGTGACATGGTTGCAAAGTATGTAATTGTGGATATATATTTACAAACATCCTTATTCATAAAAGATAATTTTTTGTTTACAATAAATACTACGCAATTCGTTTAATGTATAAGTTGCGACGTTTAATCTATAAGTTGAGCTGGTGTTCATGCTGCTGTGGTGTAAGCAGGGGGATAAACACAATGCTCAGTTCATGTGCCATAACTGCGTACAACTTCAGCAAGTGTTCACACTGCCTCTACATGGCGGCCGATAGAAACTACTTTGTTATAAGAGTAGGGTAAAGTGTGAGGGCTGTGGTCCTCCTATAGAGGTTAGCGGTGAGTTAACAGCCCAACCTGTAAAATTTTACTGTTACGGAATCTCAAGGCATGAGCCTGGGTTATTTTTGGATTCACAACAACGACCTCGAACACGATATAAGGACACCGATTTTACTTAGGCTAAATCGACCGGAGAGTCTCGATCAACTCTTCGAACAAGCGTCAAAGTAAAAGCACGCCCTCATAGCGCTACAGGAAACAAGACTAATCGGCAACGGCATCGCCGATTTTAGTCGCAACGGACTAACTGCCGCTGCAATAACATGAAGAAACACAAATTCGCCGTTGTTTTCTTGATTTGCAACCGATGTAGCCAAATCGTGACTGATTTCATTCCTGTCAACAATCGAATTTGTACACTCAGGGATTCAATGTCCTACCGAGGAGAAGCCAGAACAAATTAAAGACTCTTTCTACAACGACATGACACTAAAATTGTTTTGTGCGAATTCAATGCTCAAATTGGCAGTGCATCGGCCCAAACTTCTTGAACTGTAACTCGAAAAACAACGTGACGCGCACCACGGAGCTAACTTTGCTATACAACATTATGGTTGCCAGCACATACGTCCCACATAAACGCATTCTTAAAGCCATATAGAAATATAACGAGTGGACAACGGTTAACAAAATCGACCACAACCTCTTGTCCAAAAGTCTTTTTTGTAGTCTCAATGACATTAGAACCAAACGTGGAGCTAATATCGAGTCGAACCATTTACTGGTAGTTGCTGAATTAAAATTCAGCCTTTCCACCACGTACAATCATCGTTTTCAGCGTATCACTCGTTGAAACACAGCGACATTGAACAATGAAGTTACCAGGACCGCCTTCCAGACTATTTTATCGGGAATCTTGATAAACCACTTCCTGACCCGTTCAGGAACAGTGGGACAACATCAAAACGGTGGTAACCGAAGCCTCAACGTCCACCATAGTCCGAACTCCGTTCAGAGCTAAAAATTTTTGGATGGACGATGATTGTTTAGGTGCCATTCGGGAGAAAGATCGTGAACGTCAACGAAATCTATCTCAAAAAACCAGACTATTTCACAACGCCTACATGACAGCAAGAACAATATCCAAGAAAGGAATCCGGTGAATTATTGATGGACACTTTACCACCCTCGAAGTGGGGCGGATGTATTTTTCCTCACGTCTAAACAAACTGGCACCACCTTCCGAGCATCAATGAAAATTTACAAGAGACCTGGTGAGGATGATATCTGCAACGAATTGCTCAATATCGCGGCGATTATTTATTTTACTTCATGATTGAGCTCATATGAATAATTTGGTCTACAAAAGACATCCCAAAATAGTGAAAGACAGGTCTTATCTGTCCGCTTCATAAGAATAGAGACCGATTAAACTGCTGAATAAAGGCTGCAAGGTTTTGGCCAAGGTAGTCGCGTCAAAGTTATCAGCACACACCGACGAGATCTTGGGTGATTATATCAATGCGGTTTTCGCCCGAATATTTCAACAACCGATCAAACTTTCACTCTGAAGATGGTGCTATGAAAAGTACATCCCTGTGCACAGTCTATACGTAGACTTCCAGCCGGCGTACGACATCATTAAGAGGAATACGTTATAGAACGTCTTTTCTTATATCTGAATTGGTTTCTTTGTGTCCGGTTTTAATGGATGGCTCAAATAGAGTGGAAATAGAAGGCAAAATTTCGTATGCCTTCGAGATAACATCTGGAGTGCGGCAAAGAGACCCGATAGCTCATTCTCTTCAACTTATCATTAGCGCAGCTGCCTATATTACAAATCATCCCAGTTATTATTAGTTGATAATATTTGCATTCTGGATCGCAACATCATCTCTCTGAAAGAAGTCCTCCTTCCATTGAAAATGACAGGCCAACAAATTGACCTTCAGATCAATAACGGGAAGGCCAAATCCCCAAACGTGGAGATTTTATTTCTGGAGACACAAAGTATGAAAAAGTTGAAGAGTTAAAATATCTAGGATCCCCGATCAGTGAGCAAAACTCTGTTTCTGTCGACATCGCATCGAGCATTGCAGCAGGGTACCGAGCATTTTACGCCAACAGTACGGTCTTTAAGTGTCCCCCAATATCGCGGAAAGTGAAACTGGACATCTGCAAAGCGCTGATAAGGCCAGTTATCACCTTTGGTTGCGAGTCTTGGACACTAACAGCGAAAAACATCAAAAATTTGCTGTTACTGAGCGTAAAATAATTCTTATAATTCTCGGTCCCATTCAAGAGGGAGCCACCTACAGAGTCTCACAAATGATCTCGATATAGTTGATATCATCGTATTTATAAATCAGCAAGGCTTAGATAGATCGGACAAGTTCACCGTTCGAAAAATCGGACCACCAAACAGGCTTTAGAGTCGGCGCCAACGAAATAAGACCTCGCGGGAGACCACCGCGGTGGATGGAGGACGTCGAGAGGGACCTAATAACACTCAGTCATCGTGCCTGTCGTTCTCTTGCAGTGAATCAAACTATTTGGAGGAGCATCGTCGGGGCGGCCAAATGCCTCCATGGTATGTAGCACCAGCGTAAATAAATAAATAAATAAGTTACGACATACATTTTGGTAAACACCATACCCATAAATGTCGTATTCCAGAAAATTTCCATTCAATTAGCTTGCTATCGCCATAATCATATAACTTTAAAATGTTTGCATTCTCCACCCTCATCGCATAAATTAATATTATTTTTTGCGATAATCAAATCGCAAATTTTCCATTCAAATCAGCCACAACTCTATTTTTATACGCTTCTATATATGTACAGTGAAGAGGATACCAATTATACAAACAAATAAAAAATCTCACATTTAATTGATTTTCAAGTGTTCAACAAAAAGCATTTCAAGTGTAAAGCACCACAACACTATTGTTTATATTACTGACGTACCCCATTATTGAACATGCGGTTAAGGCACTCAAATTGCGATTTAACATTATAAATTGATGATTGCAAAGTTATTGTCGACATAATTTAAAAGTAAATAAATTTAATATTTTATTGATCAATTAACAAAAATATTCTTCGGAATTTTTTAGGTCACAGTCCGCCTTATCGATTTTTCAGTTCTGGTTTGTGTATACTCGTACATACATACATATACAAAAAAAACATGAAGAAAACATTAAGACACACAAATTCTTTCAATTTTGCTAAAATAACACGAATAGTTAATTTGGAAACAGTACTATTTATACCTACACATACCGCATTCATATGTGCGTCACCATGCTACTCGTAATACAAGTACATACATATTAGATGTACAAACCACATACGTTTGTATTTACATGAAATGGTGTCACGTATATACCCAAGAAAATGAGTGCTTTAAATTCCAATTTAGTATTTTGTAATTCTCGTACAACCGTAGATTCTTAGAATGTATTAAAAGCTTTTGTTTGCATACATAAACTGCCACTTGTTTAATTAACTTAATAGCTAATTAGAGTTAAGTAATTAAAATTTGGGTTATATACCCATGTGGTGTATTGTTAATTTGCTGGAAATATAAAAATGTGTACCTGTATACGGTGGCTGCAAAAAATGAAATATTTATATGTGTTAAATCATAAATTGCAACAAAAACTCGATTAAGCCGAAGCGTTTTATGTGCAATAGGAAGTTTCAAGACTCTACGTGTTTTGTATATTGGTTGGAACTATTAGAAATTGAAATAAGTTTTCGGAGGCTCTACTTTAAAAATTTCGAAGCTTTTATAATTTCTAAACATTTTTAGAACTTGGGTTAATAAATTATCGAAAGTTTCATCAACTTTGAGAACTTTTCGAAATTAGATTCATAAATTTATCGAGCTTTTATAAAGCTTTGAATATTTGAAACTTTCATTTGTTGGATTTGGAAGCTTGTATCAACTCTGGAAGTTTAAATAAGTTTGATTTGTAAATGAAGTAGCTTTAAAAGCTTTAAACAATTCTACAGAGCTTTTAGGAACTTTAGAAGATGGGATTAGTAAGTTTTTGAATTTATAAAGTTACGGAATGTTAAAAGTCAAACTTATGTGGTTTTCAGTTTTATGAACTTTTATTTTTAGTCATTTGATTTAAGCTTCTAAAGCTTGAAACCTTAAAATTTTTGATATTTTAATTCATTAATCAAAAATTTGATCTTGTCTGTGAATCAGTAAATCTCAGAAGCTTTTATTGACGTCGAGATTTTTTGGATTCACTTTCATTAACAGTAGGAATATTCGGAAGTCTGAGTAACTAAGTTGCCAGAGTTTTTAAAAAACAGTGAGTGTTGCGTTGACTAAGAGATTACTGTGGACAACGCTCGTCGAATCGTGCAAACTTTTAAAAGTTGAATAGTAAGTTTTCTTAGTTCACCATGCCACCACTAGGAGAATTTTTGGTGGTAGCATCCGTAAGTTTCCGGAGATTTGACACAATCAAATGTAAAGTTTGTAAAGTTGTAAGAAAAATTGTAAAGTTTGGTTTACTAAATTTTCGGAGCATTTTTAAGCATTTTCAAAGCACATAGTTTTTAAATGGTTGAAACTTTAATTTGTAATTTCTCGAACCTAATTTTAAAAGTTGAATTTTTATCAAAGTTAGATCCTGGAGCGTTTTAAAATTGGGGAAAAAATTGATCAGTAATCTTCCAAAATTTTCATGACTATTAAAGCTTATAAAACTCCAACTTTCCAGTGTTAATAGAACATCCGAATTTTTAAGAAGGCAACTTTATAACCGTCCAGAGGTTAAAAAACTTACAAAAGCTGACCAATAACCTCCGAACTTTAATTAATTCTGAGACTTTTCACAATTTCGATTAGTATGTTTCTGGGGGGAGGAAAATTGTAGCATTTCCAGAGTTTCTTCATCAGCTTGACCATTTTTCGAAGCTTTTGCATGCTATGGAAATAAATTAGAACATACATTTTTACTTTTAAGAATTTTCAGAGATAATACAATTCTAGAGGTTTTTAGTAGCTAAATTAGTGAGTTTTCGGAGCTTTTATAAGGTCTGAAAATTTGTAAAAGATGAAATTTTTCAGAAGTTGTGTTATAGCGATTGCCGAGCTTTAAGAAACTCTGATAATCAGTTGAAGCTGGATTCGTAAATTTTCGGATCTTTGATGAACTTTAACTTAGAAGTTAAATACGTTAATTTCCTTACCTTCTGTAGCTTTGGCAAATTGTATTAGTTGGATTAGTAATTTTTATTTTTTTTTTTTTTTAACAACTCTGAGAAATTTTAGAAGCTGAAAAATTCAACTTTCAATTCTTAGTGGTTTCATAAATTTCTTAAAAATCCTCAAAGTTGATGAGACATCCGGATACTCATTGATCAAAGTTCTTAAAATTACCAGAGTTTATAAAAGCTGAATAAACTAAATTTAACAGCTTCCAAGAGCTTATGAAAACTTTTTAAAATTTACAATTCCAACTTCTAAAAATTAGATTAGAGCTTCCAAAGCTTATGTATCTAACTTGCAAAATCCAGAGTTCATAAAGACGACGAATATCAATCACCGAAAGTCACTTCTAAAAATATTCACAATTAATGAAGGTAATCCAACTACAAAAATTCTCAGAACATATAAAAGCTCTTATCTATCCAACTTAAAGAAATTCACATATTTCATAAGAGTTCCTCCAATTTACGAAATCAAATTATAAAAATTACCAGCGGCCCTATCCTGGTAATTCCTCAGTTAATTCAGAATATTTATATTATTACCAGTTATTAACAAGATGTTTATCGTTTTTAGCCTAATAAAAGTGCAATTTTTCCACAATCTTTGACAACAGTTGTAAGGTTGTGAAAAAAATTGTGAGGTTTGGTTTTTGCAAATTTTTCGAACATATTTAGACATACATTTTCAAAGCTTTCACAAGCTTTGAAATTTTTGAAACTTTAATTCGTAATTTCTCGAAAGTTATTTCATAAATTTACGGAATTTTTATCAAAGCTGGTTTTCAGAATTTATATTATTAAGTTTCCAGGGCTTTGGAATGTGGTTATTTTTAGAAGCTGGATTAATAAATTTTACGAAGCTTTAACATACTATGGCACATAAATTCTTAAATTTTCGGAGCTTTTATAAACTCTACGAATCATATTAGAAGTTGGAATTTAAAATTTTTGGAGTTTCCCTAAACGATGGGTAGTTTTAAGAGTTGGAATTTAAATCTTCTAGGCCTTTATCAACTCTGGAAATTTTCTGAAGTTGTGTTAGTGAGATCCCTGATCTTGTATAAACTCTGAAAATATTTAGAAGCTGGATTCGTAATTTCTCGTATATCTTTGATCAACTTTAACAATTTATAGAAATTAAACTAGACAGTTCGAATTTTTAAATGTTAAAAATTTGCGAGGCTGCAGCTTTGGTAAATTTTATAAGTTGGGTTAGTAAGTAGTTTAGGAACTATCAACACCTCTGAGAAGTTTTAGAAGTTGAATTTTTAGGTTCTTGGTGATTTTATAAACTCCAACAAATCCTCACAGTTGTTGAGGCAACCGGAAACTCACTGACTTGATCAAAATTCTCAAACTAGCTTCTGAAATTTACTAAGTCACAAACATGATCAAATTTCTGATTAATTATTTAAAATTTCAAAAATTTTAAGGTTCCAAGCTTCAGAAGCTTAAATCAAATGACTAAAAATAAAATTCCATAAGACTGAAAACCACTTAAGTTTGACTTTTAACATTCCGTAACTTTATAAAAGTTTCGAAAACTTACTAATCCCATCTTCTAAAATTCCTAAAAGCTCTGTAGAACTGTCTGAAGATTTTAAAGCTACGGCATTTGCAAATCAAACTTCTTTAAACTTCCAGAGTTGATACAAGCTTCCAAAAAAAAACAAATGAAAGTTTCAAATATTCCAAAGCTTTATAAAAGCTTGAGTAATTTATGAATCTAATTTCTAAAAGTTCTCAAAGTTGAGGAAACTTTCGATAATTTATCAACCCAAGTTCTAAAAATGTTTAGAAATTATAAAAACATCGAAATTTTTAAAGTTGAGCCTTCGAAAACTTATTTCAATTTCTAATAGTTCCAACCAATATATAAAACACGTAGTGTCTTGAAACTTGCTATAATGAATTGGGCATAATGACCTTGAACACTGTACCTGAAACGCTTTGGTTTAATCGATTTTTTTTTGCAATTTCTGATTTAACCATCAATCCGTTTTCTTGACTCTTGATGCGTCTGGACTTAACCGTAATAATCTGTTAGAATTACTATAGGTTTCTTTGATGAAATCAAACACGAACAAATAGTTGCTGATTATGGTCTTAGCTTACGTAGTAGTACCAAATCAATTGTTAAATTTCTTTTTACAACAGTAAGCTGCTCAAATAATCCTGCTGCCACCGTTTTCTAAAGGGTTGTTTTATTTTTATCACTAGCTCCCAACAATGTCAGCCGCATGCTTAATACAACTGGTACATTTACACCAGATGCGCATTTGGGTCTCGAATTCATAGTTGCCCCCATATGCGGGCTAGCTGGAGGATTTGCACCCACAAAATTCGACCTACTGCCGCTTTAAATTGTACGGCACATTCCTCTTCTGGCAATGAATCGCCACAATGCACCGCATATGTACAGCATTTGTACATATAGACATACAAATATGCAAACAAACATTTTCGTTGGCATTTGGCCACGTCGTTTGATTTGTTGCACTTTAAAAGGCCCAATAAATTGTATGCATTTATGTAACACTGATTTGGCTACATCTCTTGCCCTTAAGATCCAATATTGCATCAAACTAGACTCACTAAAACTCCACACTCAGATGAAAATCCATTGTTAATGTTCTAGCCATCGATGCACCGTAGGGCAAAATCACAGGTCGTTTGGCGTTGTACGTGTAGCTATGGAATTATTTATTAGCTCTCCAACTATGATAGTTCCATGCTCCTTTATTTAGCTCTTCCTTGGTATCTCTTGATCTTTCTTTAAAGAATTAATCTCTGTTAAAAATATTGACCTTGTACATTCTAACTTTATAATGATCTTTCGGCTTGCATCCATTCCAATAACATTGACCTTCCTGGTTTAATTTCTATAGGTGTATTTTGCTCAATTGCCATCAACCGTTGCTCTCGTGTCTCTCAGAGTTAACGAACCGTCATACATATGCAAGTGTCTTTGAATTTTGTTCTAACTATCACTCTCCTAAACATAGCCAGTTTGGTCCACACCAATTCTTGTACGTGTATTCTTTATGAGGAGCAGTCTGCTGCGTTTTGTTGTGATGACACAGGATGTAAATGCTCTTGTGGGAATTCTTCTACGATATTTGATACTCTGTTGGTCACAAAAGCGATCTATTTCTTCAGATGTAATGCTAACCAATCCAGCACTATTTTACTATCAAATCACAATATTGTTCTCGCGATATTTACTTCTGCCAAGGAATTCATAATGGTTTTGATCACAACAGCTTGAACCTTGGTAAAATTAATTAATTTAATTTTAAGATCGGCGATACTCTGGTTTTGCCTGCTATTAATCTGACCGAGTTATTAATATTTGCGTATACTACCGCACTGTATGCCAAATTACTAGCGTCGGAAAAGCTAAATTTAACTGAAAATGCAACTAATTTTGGTTTTCATTGCAGGCTGTTAGATATCCATTTTCTTAGTGGGAATCCACATGATTCACGTATGTTGGTTACCTCTAATCTTAACTTACTTGGCTCCGGTCAACAGATCGTCAACGTACATGTCTCTTGGGATAGCTATAAATGACGCTGCAGTGGTGCCATGTTTTAGCATCTTTATTTAAGTTGGAATAGTTGTTAGTCCCTCATACGTGAAGGTGGAATTATCATGAACGGGACGATGTCCTCAATTTTCAGCGACCACAAACAATATTTGAACATGAAAATGCGGAACGTCCGATGATGGTTGCCAAACTACCCAAAGTGTTTTGGTAAAGTTGCCATTGTCGTGCTGCAGTAGTTTCTCGGAATTCTCTTATGGCGTGTCCTCTAAAATATCATAAAATATTTTTAATTTGATTTTTGGAGTTTTAGCCTCCCGTATATTACTGTACCCAGTTAGCAGACCATTGACGTATATGTCACGTTATATGATTTCTGAAGCCAACGAGTATTATACCTAACGAATCTCAACTAGTTTTTGATCGCGTTCAGTTTTCAGATGCGCAGCACTTGCCGTCCAATTTAAAAATCTGTAGATTTTGTAATACCAGACGAAAACTGAAGACGGACTCGTATGTGTTTAACCTTGAAGAGGTCTTGCTGCAATACGAATTCCACCATAAGGATGTCAGAGCCTTTCCAGAATCGGTTTTCGCTGAAGTTTCCAAAAACTATTCTAATTTGGGTCGTGGAACCATCCGGCGTAAAAACGCAATTATGTGGTAAGAAAAAATTTGTTCTAATGGCCTAATTCATATAGTATTTGTCTTAATCGATCTCAAAAAATGATCGCAGTTGCTCGCAGTTTAGACTGGTATTTTCCGTTGATAAAGTGTTGAATAGTAATGGTCTTGTGTAATCTTGCGGTATCGACCATTGACTTGTATGTATTTATACCAATTACAGATTGCAACCCCGTAATCCTTGGCAATAATTGAACGTCAATTTTGACCGTACACACACTGAATGATGCGGTTGACATAGTATGGCCATGATAATGACGACGCACTAATTCCCGAGATTGATGTTAGTACATGTTGTGCTTTTCATCATAGTCGCAAGCTGAATATTTTTGGATGATTAGACTGAGCTGCGAACCACTGTACAGAAGTGCTTTAGCGGTTATATTTGTTCCTGATTTGTCCAAAACAATTACAAGGGCAGTTCCTAAATATACATTGGCATTAGAAGATCTGGCTAGTCTATTCGATGTACGATTAACTTCGATAATGTAGCAAGAGATGGCTTGCTTGGATACATGGAATACCAAAAATGCAAACGTTACAGTTGTGTTGATTGCTGTTAAATGACTGAGTACAGCGGCTTATAATTCATAATATACGTATCTTCAAATTTATCTCCGATTTGTACACTCATATTAACGACAGTCCAGCTCAAGAATAATACAACGACGTTCGATACATCAAAACCAATAAATTCCGTTGAGAGAATGCCCTGGCCATACCATATGCATTTTTCTAACTATCACAAATTTATCCTCGGCAACAGATAAATTTCTTCAAGGCGGCGATAAAAGCATTTAATGCTGGTCGTTCACTAACTTTATGTGGACGACTTTTGTAGCGAAGCTTCAAATAAGCCAATCACGGGACCTCAACGGTTGACTTCTTAGAATAACAGAACGGTCTGGAGTGTTCTGTACTCGCTGAGCTGGTATGTTCTCCCTTATTTGTTGATAATTTAAGGGACGGTGCCAAAAGCAGACGAAAAATTAGGCAGGTGCCCAAATACCCAAAATTATAGTTATCAAACTGTCACAAGAAGAGTTTGGTGCCCAACATGAAGATTCCTTAAATGAAAATGCTCAAACAGCGAAAAAACGAATTGATGGTTCTTTGCCAATAGTATATAGGATACCTAAAATCATACATCAAATCTGCGTCACAATCGCCGACCAATGAACTATTTATCACCTATGGATGAGCTGAGAAATTTTTGAATATATGTTTGATGTGATCTAAAAAGGCATCGCATCCTGCACAATATGTATGATAGACCTTGACGATCAGTTGAGCTTATCAGGTGTAAACATTGAAATGCTTTTGGAATTGGTTAATTTCTCGGGTAACATATCTCTAGAAACAAGATCTGAAGGATTATTTTTCGTTTCCAGATTATTCCATTTGTATGTTAGTCAATCGATGAATTATTGTAGATAGACGATTCGCAACAAAGGTGATCTAGTTAGAAGAATGGGCGCCCCATACCAGTCAAATTGATTTCTAGCTTCTGAACAATACGATGCATAAGCTCCGCTAATATTTCCGCTGCACACAATTCAAGTCGAGGAAGCATAATAGTTTTGATTGGTGCAACAAAAGATTTTGCGAAGAACGAATGAA